>JAWWNH010000013.1:0-2400000 GCA_034641385.1 Darevskia mixta | reverse complement strand
CTGTTGTCAACTTCTACAAATCAGAGGAATCAAAGGTGGTGCCTTCCAGGCTGATTTGTGCCAGATAATCCCATTTTACAAATTAGGGACCAGAGAGGCAACGCCTTCTTCCATGTTAGGATCTATAGTACCTATTAATTGTTTTATTTATAATGTAATTCAGTATACACAGTTTTTCCATCCATCACAAGGTTTCCCAAACTTGGGCCTCCAGTTGTTTTTGGACTACAATTCCCATCATCCCTGACCACTGGTTTTGGGATGATGGGAATTGTAGTCCAACAACAACTGGAGGCCCAAGTTTGGGAAATATTGATCCATTAGGATGCATAAGGGGCCTTAGCAACAATATAAAACATCAAATTAAAAGCAGAAGCATGTATAGCCAGAGGTGGGGAGCCTGTTGCCCTCCAGAAGTTGTTGGAGTCCAGTTCCCATTAGCTCCAGCCAGCTTGGTCAAGAATGATGGGATTTGTTATCCGGCAACATCTGGAAGGCCACATGTTCCCCATCACTGATATATAGTACAATGAGAACTTGAAAAGGCATAGGGGCAGAGAATAAGCTAGTACATCCTTTCCTTTTTCTGGAATAGCAGAATCATAAACTACCGTCTAATGAAAGCTCAGTGGTGTGTACATCTAGAATGATGCTTAAATTTGTCCCTTAGCCCATCCTTACACTCTTACAAAGCAGTGGTTAAATGTTGCACCATTGTATATAAAAGTCACTTCTTGCTATATATGACCTTGCTTTCTGCACATCACCCACTTTCTTTCTTGGCTTAATACCAGTTGTTGATGAATGCAGCAGATTCTCAATAGGCCTTGAATAGCTTTTTAAAATAAGTGATGCAAGCAACACACTTTCACAACATGCTCGTAACTTTATTTGCTTCCTTTTCTGCAAAATCTTGCATTTGGGAGAAGAGGTGGGAGGTGGTTGTGAGTGCTGTACAGCCAACCCTGGGAAGGGGGAATGAATGTTTCCCAGCCTTGATTTGTGTAACATGCCTGTTGCCTTCTTCTTGAAGGGGAAGGGGTTTTTCATATTGAGGATAATCAAGTATGAATCTATTGTGTATACAGTGGGAACTTTTGGATTTCTTCCTAACTATTGCTCTGTTTAAAAAAATACACTGGGTAGGGTTTTTTTTCAGTTCAGTGGGACTCTATTACAAAGAGAAACCCAAATTCAGTACCACCACCACCATGGCAATTTGTAGAGCCTTAGGACTATGGGGCACCAACATAGGGTACCATTATAGGACCTTGGAGAGCTCCAGGCAATCAACAGTGTTCTGACAATTTCTGAGACTGAACCATTTTATTCCTCCAGGGCTAGATTACCTGTCCTAGGCTCTGCCTCTTACCTGAAGAGTGGAAGGTCTTAAAGGGGCAGTCCTCTGGCCTGGAGCCTACCACTCACAGTCTTGGTTAATTCCCCCAAGGCTCATTGCCTGCACTGAAAGTGGCAAGGGAATGTGTAGGATTCCTGGTGCAGGCTTAGGGATTGTTGACTTTGGAGCCATGATTCTGACATCCATGGTGTCTTATAGCCATGATGTTAATCTTGTTCCCAACACCCACGTCTCCCGTGCCATTGATGTGACCCCTCCTAATCTGGGTTGCAGTAAAAAACCTAGGTTGCTGCTTACAGTGGGGCGGTCTGGAGTTGACAAACAGAGTCCATACTTTGGCTCAATCACTTTAATTAGGCAGTCACAGAGGCTTTAGTCATATGTTGGGTCTTCTCCGCAGCTCTTATGGGGAGGAACGCTAGCATGGATTCCTCTCATGTGGCCCCATCTTATCACATTACCCTGGATCAACGTTGCAGAAGAAAAGGGGTTAATATTAGATGCCATGTAGTATAATACTTTTAAAGATATGAGCTACAAGACAGGAAGTCTTTAAATTCAAGTCTCATCCAGTCATCAGCTTACCGGCCAGCCTTTTATCATGATGTTTCATGTGGCTGGATTTTATGTTTTCAGTTTCTACTTTATGTTATGAGCTGCCTCAATGTCATTTGGTGGAGAGGTGGAATGCATGTTTTTACAAGCCTTGAGGAGATGAGCCCCCTTTTTAAAACATCAGATTGTGGGACAGCAACGAACTGTCACATTTGCCATGCCAAACCTAGAAAGGAGAAGCTTTGTCATCCACTAAAGCAGCAATATCACTCAGCACCTGAAGCAGGCGAAACCACATTTAGCCCTGTACTGCGGGAAAAGTTTGTGCACATGGCGGCATTTCAGATGAATGCAATTCATTTCCTTTCCCAGAAAGCAGTGGCACTGATGAGTTATGATTTTCACATATGTAGCCGTATCCAGATATCTCATGGAGGTGAATCAGTTTAGGATGCTATTTTTTAAATGGTCATGTGAATAAGTCTAAGGTAGTTCTGTAAAAGATATGCCAATTTTCATCTGCATTAAGGGTTCCTCACTCCTTTTCACCCTTGGCCGATCCTCTGTGGGTCGCAAGCCACTGATGAGTGTGGTCACCCATTTCCCCCCACAGCACACAAAAGGCAGGCACACAAACAGGCACACAGCCCCCCCTTCTCAGCTGATCTGTGCAGATCACTTGTGGAGGTGAGGTTACCACCCCGTTTTCCACTCATCCAATTTGCATCCCCATCAGGGTGCTGGGCTCTGTGCCATACGAGAAATAAAACCAGTTAATGACAAATATTCCCCCCTGTGGAATCTCTCTCTTTATAACTGCATGTTGAATACTCATAATCAAAAGCTTCAGCAGTCAATTGCATAGTATAGCAGGGCAGGGACGGTGTTAATTAAGGAGAAGTGCTAAATCAAAAGAGGATCTTGTTATCTTGCTGCTGGGAGTCAAACTAGGAGTGCTGTGGGAGAACTCTTCCCTCCCTGCGGACAGAGGCGTTTGGATTTGGGGCTGTGGTGCTAAGAGAGATGGGTACAATCTCTCCCTGACTTCAGTTGTCTCTACCCATTAGCTACAGCTGAAAAGATGGGATTCTCCTTATTTATTTGTTTGCAACACATACACCACCTCTCTATCTGTCTATATAACCAAAATAATCATATGCAGTTCAATTAAACAATTAAAAAAATTATTTTATAAGCAATGGTTCCTATTTGTGATTGCTACATTGCCTCCAGTATCATGCTTCTGTGTACCATTTGCTAGGGATGATAGAAGAGGGTGGTTGCGCTAATGTTCAGCGCATGAGCTTCCCAGAGGTATCTAGTTGGCCATTGAGAGAACAGACCAAACTAGATGGGCCTTTAGTCTCATGCTGCGGGGTCGTCTTAAAGGTAAAGGTAAAGGTACCCCTGACCATTAGGTCCAGTCGCGAACGACTCTGGGGTTGCGGCGCTCATCTCGCTTTAGTGGCTGAGAGAGCCGGCGTACAGCTTCCGGGTCATGTGGCCAGCATGACCAAGCTGCTACTGGCAAACCAGAGCAGCGCACGGAAATGTCGTTTACCTTCCCGCCGGAGCAGTACCTATTTATCTACTTGTACTTGACATGCTTTCAAACTGCTAGGTCATCTTACCTTCAGTTTAAAAAACCTCAGAACAATTAAATATCAAACAACATAGAGTTGAATTGAAAACTTCATGCTGAGTTTAAATACAGCATCCATCTGGCACTCAATATACACACCATTCAAGTGCCTAAGAGAATGAAAATGTATTAACCCGATGCCTGAGAGATGATACAGTGAGTTTCATAGTTAATAGCAGCTTTGGGAGTGGGGGTTGGGGAGTGAGTGAAAGGGTTAAAAAGAACCTTTCCCTTGTGCAGCGGCCCTGATCACAAATTGCTCCCCATGGCTGCTTTTAACCAGTGACAGCCAATCATGGAATTCAAGTGTAGTATTTGTAACAAATGAAACTGGATTTTAGATATTTGCCCATTCAGCATGGTGTGGTTATAAAATGTGCAAGACAGAAGTTTATTCCACCAGACATTGTTTACTCTACTGTGGCATGCAGCTTCATCTGACGACTTTTAATTAGCAGATTGCTGCTAATCCCAAGTCTTTCCCTTTGAACACCAGGAGAACAGCTTTGTTTATGTTCTGTGTTTTTTTAAATTGTGTGTTCATGTGATGACCTGGGAGTCAGACTCAGACGCTGAACCTGAGGGATCCCAGCCTGCACAGGATTCACTGCCTCCAGAACCAGCAGAGCCAGGGCTGGGGCCTGAGTCTCAAGGGGACTCACCTGTGCTGGATCCTCAGGTGCAGGCATCGGCTGAGGTTGATCTGGCTTCTAATGGGATGGAGGACTTATTGCCTGCAGGTGCTCCACTCCCCACCCAGTCAGGGGAAGCTGAGGTTGCCTCTGGGTCCGGTAACCCTCCAGCTTCTCCTGAGCTGCAAAGGCTAAGGGCAGAGAGGCGAAGGGAACTAAGTTCCCGCAGGAGGAGTGCTCGCCTCCAAGCCAGGAGAGGCGAGGCACCTGAGGATCGGAGCCGCCCTTTGCCTCGGGGCAGATAAAAGCCAGCCAGTCCCAGACCCAAGTTGCAGGAGCAACATCGGTGCTGCCTAGTTCCTGTTCCTGGTTCCTGCGTTCCTGACCTCAGCTTGGTTACTTCGGCTTCCTGACCTCGGCTTCCTGACCTCGGCTTCCTGACCTCAGCTTTGTTACTTCGGCTTCCTGACCTCGGCTTCCTGACCTCGGCTTCCTGACCTCGGCTTCCTGACCTCGGCTTCGTGACTTCGGCTTCGTGACTTCTGGCTTGGACTGACCTTGGACTGGACTAGACCTCGCCTATCGGATATCCCTCGGGACCAGCACAGTTTGCTCCTGCCTCACCCGCACTCCCCCTTCGTTGGGGTGCGTTCGGGAGGAACCTGTCGTCATGACTGACCAGGCGGCTGCGCTGGTGGCATTGGCCCAGGAGAACCAGGTCTTGACCCACACAGTGCAGCAGCTAAGCAATGCGGTTACGGCGCTTCAGCAGCGTTTGGACGCCTTACCGGCTCCTGGTGCCGGCGCCCCAGCTCCAGGCAAGTACCCAGTGGCCCTGCCAGAAAAGTTCGATGGGTCCCCGGGCAGCTTTCCCATGTTTCTCGCCCAGGCCAAACTGTATATTCAGGGGCGAGCCCGGGATTTCCCCGACGACCGCACCAAGGTGCACTTCCTGATCAGCTTGCTGAAGGACCAGGCGGCCAAGTGGGCGTTGCCGCTGCTCCGGCAAGACTCCCCCTTGCTGACAGACTATACGGGGTTTTGCAACCATTTTGAAACCGCGTTCGCCAACCCTCAGAAGGCGAGTCAAGCCAATCGGGCAATTCGGCGGTTGAAACAGGGCAAGTCCACAGTGGCCGCCTATGCCACGGAATTTCGGCTGTTGGCGCAGGACTTGACCTGGAACGATTCCGCACTTCGGGACCAGTATCTCGAGGGGCTTTCGGACGAGATACTGGACCAGCTGGCCACCTTGGATCGCCCCGCCACGCTGGAGGCCCTCATCCAACAGAGTCTACAGATAGACGATCGGTTGGAGGACCGGCGCCAGGCCCGGGCCCACCAGCACTCTGGGCTCCCGACTCCAGTGCTCCCCAGCAGTTCCACGGCCAGAGCCGAGTCACTGGAGGAGCCGATGCAGCTCGGGGCAGCACGGCCTCGCCTCTCCCCTTCGGAGAAGACACGACGTCGGGAGGGAAACCTGTGTCTCTACTGCGGGGGGAGTGGACACTACGCCCGAACCTGCCCCGAGAAACGCCAGCCGCAGGGAAACCGCCAACCCCAGTAGCCAATGGCCCAGGCTATCTGGGGTCCCAAGCATCGCATGATGGGCCCTCACCAGTGGAATTGCAACACCTCATGATCCCAGTGCGTCTATACCCCCCAGGCGGGCCCTGGATTCTCACCCACGCTCTGGTGGATTCAGGGGCAACCCGCTCCTATATGGACTCTGCCTTCGCCGCTCAGCATCGGGTGCCGCTCCAGAACAAGCCAGAACCGGTGCAGGTGGAGGCAATCGACGGACGGCTCTTGCGGTCAGGCGCCGTTACTCGGGAGACCCAGCCCTTGGTCCTGTGCCACCAGCAGCACCGGGAGGTGCGTACCCTGGACATTGCCACCATGCCCCGGTTTCCCCTGGTGCTGGGGATGGACTGGCTGGAGTCTCACAATGTTCAGATCGATTGGGTCAATCGAACTGTACGCTTCCCAGACTCGGGTTCGATTGCTCAGTCCGAGATGCTTTCGGCCGCCTCCATGGGGGAGGCTGCGTCAACGCTCCCCGCCGTGTACCGGGACTACGTAGACGTGTTCGAGGAACAGGGGGCAGACCGGCTGCCTCCTCATCGGTCTTTTGACTGCGGCATAGACCTCCAGCCTGGGGCGCCTCTGCCTGTGAGTCGCCTATACTCTCTTTCGGAGCCAGAGCGTGAAGCCTTACAGGACTTCCTTCACAAGAACCTGGAGCGGGGGTTCATTAGGCCCTCTACCTCTCCCACCGCCGCTCCAGTACTCTTCGTTAAGAAGAAGTGTGGGGAGCTTCGCCTCTGCCATGATTACCGAGCCCTGAATAAGATCACCATCCCAGACCGGTATCCCTTGCCCCTAATTGCAGAGTTGCTGGAGCGGGTGCAAGGGGCGCAGATGTTCACCAAACTGGACCTCCGGGGGGCTTACAACTTGATTCGGATCCGTGCCGGGGATGAGTGGAAGACCGCATTCGGGACCCGTTATGGGCAGTTCGAGTACCTGGTCATGCCGTTCGGACTATGCAACGCGCCCGCCGTGTTCCAACGGTACATCAACCACGTGTTCCAGGACTTGCTCGACAAGTATGTGGTGGTGTACCTCGATGACATTCTGATTTATTCCCGTGACCCAGCTCGCCACGAGAGTCATGTCCGGACCGTGTTGCAGCGCTTGCGGGAGCACCGCCTGTACGCTAAGCTCAGCAAGTGCGAGTTCCACCAGCGGTCAGTGGACTTCCTCGGACACCGACTCTCCCCTGACGGTGTACAGATGGACCCCGGGAAGGTGTCTGCGGTTCGAGAGTGGGCGGCGCCGCGGAACCGCAAGGACCTACAGCGGTTTTTGGGGTTCGCCAACTATTACCGGACATTCATTGCGGACTATGCTCATCGCACCACCCCGTTGACCCGACTGCTGCGCCCCAAGACGCCCTTCGCCTGGGATGAGGAGGCTGAGGTGGCATTCCAGGGATTGAAAGCCTGTTTCCAGAAGGCGCCAATTTTGCAGCATCCTGATCCCTCTCGTCCCTTCGTGGTGGAGACTGACGCCTCCAGTACGGCTCTCGGTGCCGTCTTGTCCCAGCAACACGGACCAGATGCGCCACTGTTACCCTGCGCCTACTACTCCCGGCAGCTCCTTCCGGCGGAGCGTAACTATACCGTGTGGGAGCGGGAACTACTGGCCATCAAGGTGGCCTTTGAGGTCTGGCGCCATCATCTTGAGGGGGCACGACACCCGGTGGAAGTGAGAACCGACCACCGGAATCTGGAGTACCTCCAGACCACTCGCAGGCTAAACCAGCGGCAGATCCGGTGGGCACTGTTCTTCTCCCGGTTCCAGTTCCGGATCCGCTACATCCCCAGCTCCCAAAACCAGAAGGCGGATGCACTGTCCCGGAAACCGGAGGACATTGCAGAGACGGTGCAGCAGGCGGCCCCAACAACGATCATCCCACCAGCAGCTTTCCTGGCTGTTCATGAGACTGAGTCGCTGCTGGACCGAGTGCGGAAGCAGCAACGGGTCGACGCGTGGGCTCAGGAACGGATTCAGGAATTGGCCAGTGGATCATGTCCTCGATACCCAGAACTGGTTGTGCACCAGGGTTTGCTGATGCACCGTGGTCGGTTGTACATCCCACCAGGGCCTTTGCGGGCCGAGGTACTCCAAATGTCACACGACGCCCCGGCAGCTGGCCACTTCGGGAGGTATCGGACCACCCACCTGGTCAGCCGGGAGTTCTGGTGGCCCCGCTTGAAGGCCGACGTGGCACGGTACATTGGGGGGTGCGAGGTCTGCCGGCGAGCCAAGGGATCGACCGGGAGACCTGCGGGACTGCTACAGCCACTGCCAGTTCCCCCTCGTCCATGGCACACGGTCTCATTGGATTTCATGGTAGACCTACCCCCATCCCGTCAGTGTACCTGCCTCCTGGTATTCACAGACCACTTCACTAAAATGGTGCACTGCGCCCCGTGCCCGTCTGTACCCTCAGCCAAGGAGACGGCGCAACTGTACCTACAAAACGTCTTCCGCTTACATGGCCTATCGGAACGTTTGATCTCCGATCGTGGTGCCCAGTTCACCTCCCGGTTCTGGCGCGCTCTACATCAGGCTCTCGGGACGGAGGTCTGCCTATCTTCGGCCTACCATCCACAGACGGATGGACAGACCGAACGGGCAAACGCGGTGTTGGAACAGTACCTCCGGTGCTACTGCAGCTTCCACCAGGACGATTGGGTCGACCACCTGGCGTTGGCCGAGTTCGCATATAACAACGCAGTGCACGCTTCCACCCAACAGACCCCGTTCCAGGCAAACTATGGATACCACCCGCGGTTGTTTCCAAGCGTACTGCCGGCATCCGCAGTTCCCGCAGTGACAGACTGGCTACAAGAGCTCCAGTCACAGCAGCAGCTTCTGACGGAGCAACTGAGCCAGGCCAAGGACGCGTATAAGGTCCAGGCCGACCGTCACCGGCAGGAGGGGCCGGAACTCCATGTCGGAGACCTGGTATGGCTCTCCACCCGCCACCTGCACCCCTCTCGGCCTTCGCGGAAGCTGGATGCCCGCTTCACCGGCCCATTTCCGATCGTGGACAGTGTCTCACCTGTGGCATTCCGTCTCCGGTTACCCGCGACCCTGAAGGTCCACCCGGTATTCCACCGGTCCCTACTCAGTCCGGTCGCCCCGCCAGACGAGTTCCACCCAGACCATCCACGACCGCAGCCAGTTTTGGTTCAGGGGGAGCCCGAGTATGAGGTGGAGCACATTCTTGACTCCCGATACCGCAGGGGGAAGCTCCAATACCTCATCGACTGGAAGGGGTATGGGCCCGAGGATCGGTCGTGGGAACCAGCGGAGAACGTCCACGCGCCTGTCTGCCTCCGTGATTTCCATGCGACTTACCCCAGCAAGCCTGGTCCGGCCCCTCGGTTGAGGGGGGGGCCTGGGAGGGGGGATGGTGTGATGACCTGGGAGTCAGACTCAGACGCTGAACCTGAGGGATCCCAGCCTGCACAGGATTCACTGCCTCCAGAACCAGCAGAGCCAGGGCTGGGGCCTGAGTCTCAAGGGGACTCACCTGTGCTGGATCCTCAGGTGCAGGCATCGGCTGAGGTTGATCTGGCTTCTAATGGGATGGAGGACTTATTGCCTGCAGGTGCTCCACTCCCCACCCAGTCAGGGGAAGCTGAGGTTGCCTCTGGGTCCGGTAACCCTCCAGCTTCTCCTGAGCTGCAAAGGCTAAGGGCAGAGAGGCGAAGGGAACTAAGTTCCCGCAGGAGGAGTGCTCGCCTCCAAGCCAGGAGAGGCGAGGCACCTGAGGATCGGAGCCGCCCTTTGCCTCGGGGCAGATAAAAGCCAGCCAGTCCCAGACCCAAGTTGCAGGAGCAACATCGGTGCTGCCTAGTTCCTGTTCCTGGTTCCTGCGTTCCTGACCTCAGCTTGGTTACTTCGGCTTCCTGACCTCGGCTTCCTGACCTCGGCTTCCTGACCTCAGCTTTGTTACTTCGGCTTCCTGACCTCGGCTTCCTGACCTCGGCTTCCTGACCTCGGCTTCCTGACCTCGGCTTCCTGACCTCGGCTTCCTGACTTCGGCTTCGTGACTTCTGGCTTGGACTGACCTTGGACTGGACTAGACCTCGCCTATCGGATATCCCTCGGGACCAGCACAGTTCAGCTTGAATTGACAAAACTATTCTTAATTTAACATTTTTCCGGCTTTGATGCTGGACAAACTAAGCAAGTGCTACTAAGATCTTTTATGTTTCCTCATTGTCTTAGCTGTATTTTGGAAAATTTAAATTCTTTGCTCCCATCTCAGTAAAGAAACCTTTCCTCCTTTCTCGCCAGATGCACTTTCGTAGTCTAGTCTGAATTGCACGGAAATGTGCTGATAATACACACACACACACACACACACACACATTTTTCTTATATCTGAATATTAAAGTTCAGATGTTACTACAAGTCCTCAGAATACTGTATTGTAATGTGGCAAGACAATAAAGCCATGGCTTAGATCCTGCTTCCTTTCCAAACCCAAATTGTTTTGTCTAGTTGCTTGTGTCATTTCCTTTATCCTTGTCAACAGCTCGTAGGCCAGTGTTTGGTTTTCTTCCATGTGGTGCCATTTTCCGACCATGCCAAGTTCTCAAGAAGAAGCACGGCTGAAATGCTAGATGGAAAAGTTGCAAACAGATGGATTGTGTGAGGAATACTTTGGCAAGGCCAGGCTAGAAATAAAACAGAGGCAGCGTACTCAGCTGGGAGCAAATGGAGAAGGCGACTTGTGCATTTTCATTGTTAGGGCTGTTAACTTTCAGGGCTGGCTCCGGGTTTGAAGGAGCCCTTCTGGGCAAAGTGTCCTCTGGTGGGCCACCTCTTCCATCGCTGGACTGGTGGCCTTAGGTAGCAGCGAAGGACCACAGCTCTGAGAAGTACCAGGTGGCTGGGTCTAGCACAGAAGCAGCTCACTGGGAGAGGCAGAGCCACTATGCCAAATTCTTGGCATTTCAGTTGTTGTTGCTTATTGGGAGGGAGAGGTGGAGGGACGAGGCAGGGAGGTCAGCGCGGTGCAAATGTGATGCTCTTGCCATGGGAGGAATTCTTCAGAATTTCAGCTTTCCAGATGGAACGATTCCCCCTTTCCTCTCCATCATTGTTCCAGGGGTTCATCCCAAGGGTGGGGAGGAGAGAAGGAAAGCCCCATGGGGCAAGCAGAAGCTCTTCATCATGGCTTCCGTTGACGGGACTTATTCGTTGAATCCCACCCAGTGTGTTTGCACCATGCTGGCTTCCCCACCACCTTTCCTCTCTGCATCTCTTGGTATTCAACAGCAACCTAACTGATGGGAACAGTGTTAGAAACTCAGATATAAAAGCTAATCGCCAAATGACGCCTTAAACCTAGGTTACGGTGGCCACAGTGGAATGTCTGGGCACCATTTCCCCCCAGTGGAATTTTGAAAAAAATATCATTTCATTTCTATACTGCTTTATATCTTAAAGGGGGAAAAAATCTTAAAGCGGTTTACAGCACATTAAAACATCAAATAAAACAATCCAGAGTAAAATGAATGCAAGCTTCAAGGAAAATATTTCAGTTCTTTCTCTAAGTGACATTTTGCTTTCCCCCTATTTATTTACCTACTTAATTTCTGTAGCTGCCCCACAGCAGACATACTCTTAAGAAGCCAGTGTGATGTAGTGGTTAGAGTGTCCAACTAGGTAGACCTGGGAGATCAAGGTTCAAATTCCTACTCTGATGAGAAGTTCACTTGGTGGTCTTGGGCCAGTCACAGCCTCTTAATCTACCTGACAGGGTTGCTGTAGGGATTCACTGGGGTGGGAAATGAACCATGTACTCGAAAAGGTGGGATATAAATGCAATAAATAAGCTCTTCTGATTACCTGCTTAAGAAAGCTGGAGGGGGCAGCCAGATGGAGATGTCAGTCGCCAACCTGGCACCCCAGAGATCTCCACGTGGTCACAATGGGACCTGGAGCCCTGGGGGATTTCAAACACTGGTTGAACCCCATCCAGTGTGTTTGCACCATGGCAACTTTCCCACCAACTCTCCTGTCCCCATTTCCTGGTAAGCAACTGCAGTCTACCTGCTGGGAACCGAGCGTAGCGGCTCCACCTCACCTGGTGACCCACTTCTGGCTCTATCTGCCATTTTACATTTCTCATAGAGCCCCGAAACAGAGAGTTGGGGTTGTGCTTGGTTACAGAAGAGCTGTTCTGTATCAGACCAAATCTAATCCAGCATTCTGGCTTCTCACAGTGGACAAACAGATGCCTTTGGAAAGCCAATGAGTAAGGCATGAAGCCAGCAGCCCTCACCTATTGCTTCCTAGCAAATGGGAGCCAGGTGACATACTGCTGTGAACCTGGAGTTTCCTTAAATGGCTAATAGCTAATGATTTTCTAAACCCCTATTAATTGGTCTTATCTCCTTTTCAAGCCATCTCAGCCAGTGGTCATCACCGCCTGAATAAACGATGCTTTCTTTTGTCTATTATGGCTGTTTCCTGCATGGAGGCCGTGCCTCTCAGGAAATGGGACTGCTGGATCTATGAGCTGTTGCAGAAGAGGAGACTAGCAGGGACTGGACGCAAGACTGTACCCTTCCCTCAACATGTGTCTCACTGAACACATTCCTCCTGCCGTTAACTCAGAAGTAAGGCCTACTGAGTTCAATGGGATTTACTCCTGTGTAAGTGTGCATGGGGTCATCGCATGCATCTTCTATGAACAAAAATGCTTTGCGGCAGCAGCTGATTTGCAGGGTATCTGCAATGCATAATTTCCTGTTGTCCGTTTTGTTTTGTTCCGCTAGTGCTGGAAATAGCGCTGGAGCTTCCTTAACCAGACAGAGCCGGGTTGACCCAGGGAACCAGCAGGAGTCTGTTTAAGGAGGGGTCAGACAGCTTCCAATGATCAAGGCTCCCACAACACAATGATAAAAAATACCCCATTTCCCAGCACTGTGGCTTGATTCTATCCAGCAGAAAAGGGTAGAGCCTGGATTTAGATTTGCTACTGAAAAGCTTTTCCAAACCCAGTGACTAGGGAGATTTGGTTATTTGCAGCCTGATTCTATCTATCTGTCTGCCCATCTATCTATTCTCAAAAAGTAAACCCCTATTAAGTTTAATGGGAGCAACTCATTTCTTCCTGCTACGGAAATAAGCCACGAGGATGATCAGGGCTCTTGTTCCTGTAATAGTTAGGTAGAAGAAAGGATTTCAGATATTCTAAAGGTAAAGGGACCCCTGACCATTAGGTCCAGTCGTGACCGACTCTGGGTTTGTGGGGCTCATCTCGCTTTATTGGCCGAGGGAGCCGGCGTACAGCTTCCAGGTCATGTGGCCAGCATGACTAAGCCGCTTCTGGTGAAACCAGAGCAGTGCATGGAAACACCGTTTACCTTCCCGCTGCAGCGGTACCTCTTTATCTACTTGCACTTTGCCATGCTTTCAAACTGCTAAGGTGGCAGGAGCAGGGACCAAGCAACAGGAGCTCACCCCGTCGCGGGGATTCGAATCGCTGACCTTCTGATCAGCAAGCCCTAGGCTCTGTGGTTTAACCCACAGTGCCATCCGTGTCCCTCAGATATTCTACACCACTATTAAAGGTGCAGAAGGCTTGTTTTCTTTGCATCTGGCCATACTATTTCAGATCTGGGTTGCTTTTCAAATAAAATATTTGAACTGAGCTTGGATATTACAGGGGCCTGTGATTAGTTTAAAACAGTGATGGCTAACCTTGACACCCCAGATGTTTTGGAACTACAACTCCCATCATCCCTAGCTAACAGGACCAGTGGTCAGGGATGATGGGAGTTGTAGTCCCAAAACATCTGGAGTGTCAAGGTTAGCCATCACTGGTTTAAAAAGTAAAAGTTTTCAGGGCCCACACTTGGCATGCAAAAGAGGAGGAAAGCAGAATAGTGACCATTCCCAGTTGTTGCTGCTCATCCTCATGTTGTGGGAAGCTATAGCTTTCCCCATTAAAAAAAAAGCAAGACTTAGAATAATAAAATCACAGAAGTCTAGAGTTGGAAAAATCCACGAGGGTCATCTACCGGTACTTCTTCCAAGTAAATTTGCATTGGCTTCCAGTTAAGAGTACCTGATCTGCACTTCCCTGTCTTATGCAACTTGACCCTAAGATGCTTATTCAGAAGTAACTCCCATGGTTTCCTAGGAAATGTGAACGAGGTTGCGACTGAGGCAAGTTGATCATATGCATGTTTAGTCATCAGAGCACAGGAAGCTGCCTTCTGCTGAGTCAGATCATTGCTCCATCTTGTGTAGTATTGACTGGCAGTGGTTCTTCTGGATTTCAAGAGAGGGTCACCTAGAGACACCTGGGATCATAGCTGTCAACTTTCGGATTTGAAAATAAGGGATGCCGCGAGGGCGGTGCAATGGCACCAAGTAGCCTCGCCACCCTGCGCTCCAGAGGCTGCGCGTGAACGGGTGAGCGAAAGAGCGAGCGCATAGACGGCAGGCAGGCTGGCTGTCTGGTTGGGCGTGAGGGTCTGGCTGCACAAGGCACGCAAGCTCCGCCCCCAGTCGGTCTCAGACTCCTTATTGGCAGCCGAGCAACGCAGCTGAGGAGCCTCCCTGGCCGGCAGGGAGGGAGAGGAGCTGCTTCCTTTGAAATCCGGGGAATTTAAGGGATATCAACAATCCGGGATAGCAGCGGGAAACGGCATTGGAATAAGGGAGTTTCCCGCAAAAAAAGGGACGGTTGACAGCTATGCCTGGATTGAACCTTGCAGATGCTCTGCCACTGAATTACAGCCCTTTCCCCAGGTATCACTGTAGTCAGTGGTGCTCCCTCTCAAAGCCTTGCCTCCATCGTGTGAAAGGAGGTTTGCAGAGCTTGAGTTCCGTCATCCTTACCCTGTGAGGCGAGTTACTGTTATTGTCACATTGCAAGTGAGCAGCAGCGAGATGCTGCGATCTGCACATAAAACCGTGGGAGAAATATTGGGCTGTGAACACTGGCTTTGCAGACCATATCCCCATTTTTCTAATGCAGGAAAGAATGAAGGGTAGAATTCAGCATTGAACGTCGTATCACCTTGTGGGGACATAGAAAACAGCGTATATACGTAAGAACCACAATCTTGACATTTTTTGACACAGTTTATGTCTGTAATGGTAAATGGTGCTCTGTGCTCCCAAGAAGGGAAAAGGAAAGGATGACAGGTATTCTGGGCCTGGGAGGAAAGACGAATGCGCTGTTCTCACCTTCCTGTTGGTCCCTTAGTTATTCTTAGCTTTTTGTTGACTTTCTGTGCAACTGAGGGCCCTGAGAACACAGGATTTACTCTAAAGGCGCTGGCCATTGTTTCTCTAGCTGACATCCTGCCTCTAGCTATAGCCAATATTTGGTGTGTCAAAATAAAAGGGGGGGATGGGGAGTAGAGAGGAAATGTTGTACACCAACTGCATGTATCCCTGCATTGCAACATCTTTCCTCTCTGCCACAGCATGACTTACCCCATTTCTTTTCCAATCAGAATGTCTATAGTTCTCAAAGCATGAGGCCAGCTTCCTTAAGGTGTATGTCAGCAGTTGCTAGAGATGCTGCCAACTCTTTCCTGACCCATTTCACCTTTTTAAAAAAAAGTGTACTGTATACCGTAAATTAAAAGCTCATAAACATTGGGGAGGGGAGAGGGTGCACTCCAGGTTCTCCCCATCTGCCTATCTAATATATGGGCTCTCATTCTCCTTGCCTTTCATCTTATGATCAATAGTGCTCCTGTTTTTAGCCTGGTTTAATTTGGAGACTTTAAAGTGCCTTTATCACCTCGCAATGGAACTATGCTCCTGTGTGGTTTGGTTTCCCCGGGGAAGACCAAATCCTGTGGGTGCTCTTCAACTAAATAGTTGTGGTGGCACAGGGATTAGTGCTAGTGCAGGGGGATTTCCTCCCCTGCCCATCGCCTCTCCCTTGCTTGTGCCCCCTCAACATTCCCAAATCTGTTCTGGAGGGTTTGGGGGAAAACCCAGAAGAGATTTAGGGAGTGCTCAGGGGGAGGAGAGAACGTCCTTCCTCCATGCAAGGAGAAATCCCTTTACTGCCAGCACATCTCCGTAGCACCACTCCGAATAAAACCCTATAGCTTCGGGAGGGTTCATTATGACATGCTTCTATCCTATATAATAATTCCCTAATGTCCCCACGTCCGGGTGTGTGTCAGTGGAAATTTTCCACTGCGCATGTCGGAGACGGACGCAGGGATTGGACGACGGGGGAGGGGGGCGTGTCCGAGAGGGCGGCCATGCGCAGGCACAGCGTCAGTTGGGTCAGTGCCGCCGCCTCGCACAGAGCTGGCCGCTCCTTCTCCCTCACACGTGCAGCCCCGGCCCGAAGAGCGGGGGGAAGGGGGCCGCCGCGGGGCCTGGAGCGCACAGGAGAGTTGCGTGGGAGGGGCGGGCGGAGCGAGCGAGCGAGCGGCGCTTCCTCCGCCTCTCGCCTGCCAGGGAGTCCTGGGGTGGCCGCTCTCTCCCTCGCGCGCGCTGCCTCCGCCTCCTCACGCCGCTGCCCAGCGGCGGTTGCCCTCTTCCCTTCTCCCCTCATGACCTGCTGGGATGCACGGCCTCCGCACGCCCAGCCCCCCCCACGCCAGGCCCCTCCAGGCCAAGGAGGAGGCGGCGGCGGCGGCAGCAGCAGCAGCAGCAGCAGGGCAGCCGCAGCGGGCACGGAGGTGGCGCTGCCGCCGCTGTTTTTCTGCCGCTAGACATGCACCGGGGAGGAGAGGTGAGGCGAGGCAGGCGGGCGGGGAGGCTTTCGGCGAGCGCGCCTCATTGTGCCGCCCTTATTCCTTTTTTCGAGGCAGCTCGCCGCTGTTCTGCGCGCCCCAGACTCTTCCCGCCCGCCGCGGTGATCGTTAGCGCGGGGGCTTCGCTTGCACCGTAGCGATCCTGCTTCGCCCGGCAGCCAAGCAGGGAGAGAGACCCGCTCGGCAGCTCTGTCGCCCCGCCCTCAACGGCAGCGCCGGAGGGAGGATGAGCCGGCCGGCGGACGGACACCGGCACCCCCCCTGCCCGCTACTGCAATTCTTCCCCCACCCACCCCCGCAATAAACACACACACATCAGCTGCTTTTCTCCCCGCCCCCCATCCCCACCGCTTCTTTTCCTGACTTTATGGCGCGCGCTCTTTCCTTCCCCCTCCTAAGCCTAATACCAGCCCCTTTCTTTTCTTCCCTCCCCCTCTTTTCTTTTCTCCTCCTCCTCCTCCTCCTCCTGTGTCTTTCTTCCCACCCTTCCCTAGCCTGACCCATCCTGACTCTTTCCCAGTGAGCTAATCTGCAGCTGGCTGGAGAGCTGGCCGCATTTCCATGGCAACCCAAAATACTCGGGGATTTACGTTGAGGAGGACCGCAAACAGGACCTGCTTGGGGACAACATTTGGGGGTCAGGGTTTGGTGGGGAACTACGGAAGGGGGCTATCCATTTCAGTTCCCCCACTTCTGCCATAAAAAAACACAATAACGTTTCAAGTGCCTCCCAAGCCAAAGTTACTTTGCAAAGTTGCTCAGAGGACTTTTATCCAAATTAACGTTTCCCCTCCTGCTAAAGATCCGTGCTCCAGATCACTTATTCTCAGATTATTTACCTTGAATATGATGTAGCAACATATATAGCTACACACACACACATGGGCATAAGGGATGAAATAATTTCTTCAGGAACTGTTTATGTATGCCATAAGGACTGTGGCTCCACAGAAATGGAAGCATGCGCAGATTTCTGGGGGTGGGGACATGAGGGACACCTCGCCCTGGAGATATTGGGGAATTGCGCCGGTGGTTTACTGGGAAGAGATCTTAAGAGCGGTGCACTCTTGATATATTCCAGGTCCCTTCCTGGATAAACATATCAGATTTCCATTTGCCAAGCTCTAATTTATCACAAGGTACATATAACCATTCGGAAAGCTGCTGGTGATATCCTTTGGCTGCCCCGCCCCGCAAGGGACGATGGGAAAAGCCAGGGCGAGAGGCGAGGCGGGCCTGAACAGGGCACTGGTGATCGTATGAGGATATGGGGCAGGAGGGTTGGGGGCGTTATGAGGCAGGAGGGGCTGGTGAGTGTGGGAGTATGGGGCAGGATGAGTGGGGTGTTGGGGGTATGGGGCAGGAGGGGGTCGGATGTGGGGAGTATGGGGCAGGAGGGGCTGGTGAATGTAGTGGGATATGGGGCAGGAGGGGTTGGTGAGTGTAGCAGGGGTATAGGGCTAGAGGAGTGAGGGGCTATTGAGCGAGAAAAAGGAAAATGGAAGTATGGGACAGGAGAGTGTGTGGGGGTGTGAATTAGGAGGGGATGACAGGAAAGGTGGCAGGGTGTGAGAGAGAAGTGGGTGTAGAGAGAGAGAGGCGAACTATGTGTGGAAATGTGGGAAGTAGGGGGGGAGATAGGGGGATGCAACGTTTTTGCACGTGGGGATGCGAGGTGGGGGGGGGAGACGTCTGCCATATCACATATAATCTAGCGCCCGTTATCTTAACGGGCTTAATTTACTAGTCCCTGTATAATGAATTAGAGCCAAACTCAAAGCAAATGTGGCAAACTTATGCTTCTTTTCACGTGTCTACCCTGCTTATATAGAGAGTCTTTATACTGAGAGAGTCTTACTTTAGTAGCAATATATATGAGTATTGCTTTGGTAGTAAAATGGACATCTGGAGGAAATGGTGCTGATCCCTCCCTTATTCTCTTTACTACAGTTTAGTGGTGGAGAAGCTGCTTAGCATTCAAGAGGTCCCTGGAATCTCCAAGCAGGGCTGAAACCCCGGGGAGGCACTGCCAGTCAGTGCAGACAACTCTGAACTAGGTGGATCAATGTTGTGACTTGGTCTAAGGCAGATCTCTAGGTTCCTCCCTACAGCCCATTGCTCCAACCCCTTCATTCCATTCTGCTTCTCCAAGAACAAATAAATGGTCGTGCAAACAGCTTTAAGGAGATAAGGTACAGGAGGGGAGGGGGTTTAACCTTCACCTGCCGTGCACTCATTTTACGGTTGGATGTAAGAACCATCACTATCCTGAATCTCCAGATTTATATTTCATTAGAAAAGGTGGATGAATGATGGTTCCTCTCAGGAGCACAATCTCTTTCAAAACAACCATAGAAATGTCATAAGGGAGCACTGAAAATATATATTCAACTGCTAATATCAGGGATGTGGGCAGAGAAATCTGTCCAATAGCATGCGTTGTATGCCCCTCAATAGAAGGGGAACCTTTACTGCTGCCCCACCTCCGCCCCAAATAATGCAAAGAGGATATGCTGGCCTTCTTTTCCCTGCATGGCAAACATCACCTGAAAACATTGGTGTGTTTCATTAGCATCTAATAATAATAATGATAATGATAATAATAATAATAATAATAATAATAATAATTTATTTATTTATTTATTTATTTATACCCCGCCCATCTGGCTGGGTTTCCCCAGTCACTCTGGGTAGCTTCCAACAAAAGATTAAAAATACATTAAAACATCAGTCATTAAAAAAACTTCCCTAAACAGGGCTGCCTTCAGATGTCTTCTAAACATCAGATAGTTGTTTATTTCTTTGACATCTGATGGGAGGGCGTTCCACAGGGCAGGCGCCACCACCGAGAAGGCCCTCTGCCTGGTTCCCTGTAACCTCACTTCTTGCAGTGAGGGAACCGCCAGAAGGCCCTCAGCGCTGGACCTCAGTGTCCGGGCTGAACGATGGGGGTGGAGACGCTCCTTCAGGTATACAGGACCGAGGCCGTTTAGGGCTTTAAAGGTCAGCACCAACACTTTGAATTGTGCTCAGAAACGTACTGGGAGCCAATGTAGGACTTTCAAGACGGGTGTTATGACTTCTTTTCTCAGTAGCTATATAATTTATATCCTCTCTGCGCCTCATGCACCTGCAGTTTTGTTGCACTTTTCAGATAGTGCAATAAAATCCTGGCAATTTATGTGCAATGTCTTGAGTTCTGTGTGTGGCTCTCTTGTGCATGTTGATGCTGAACTGCAGTCACAAAGTTTCCAGAATGAATGTTGGTTTTTTTTTGCTGGAGGGGGGGAGTTATTGAACGGTAAAACACTGTGAAGTCAAGTATTAAAGGAAAGATCTGAAGGACATTTTGTTTTCTTTTTATGCATGATACCGACGTGCTCTGCTAACATTATATTCTACTGGTTCCACATTCCTGGTGGGGAAGAGAATCCCCTTCATTTTGTTTCTTAGTTGACGTAACACTGTGGTGCCAGAGCTGCTGCTCCCCGCACTGCTCCACTTCCTCCTTTCCCTGTTGCTGTTGTCACCCTTGTCGGGAGGGGGGCTACACACAAGGCATACGTGCCAGAGCCCATCACTCCCTTTTGAGCGACGCTCGGGAGATCCATCAATCTTCTGCCCCAACGTGCTCCTGCGACTCATGTCCGAAGACGTGAGCACACATTGACTTAGCAGAGTCAAAACAACAGCGGAAGCTAGGCTCGAGGTGTGAGTACTAAGCTATTTATTATATATGAGAGCCAGTGTGGTGTAGTGGTTAAGAGCGGTAGACTCGTAATCTGGTGAACCCGGTTCACGTCTCCGCTCCTCCACATGCAGCTGCTGGGTGACCTTGGGCTAGTCACACTTCTCTGAAGTCTCTCAGCCCCACTCACCTCACAGAGTGTTTGTTGTGGGGGAGGAAGGGAAAGGAGAATGTTAGCCACTTTGAGACTCCTTCGGGTAGTGATAAAGCAGGATATCAAATCCAAACTCTTCTTCTTCTTCTTCTTCTACATAACATGACAAAGAATACATGTCTCCTTTCTCTCTTCTTTCTCGGAGAGAAGGGAATTCAAAAGCACAACAGAACGGAACAGTGTAAAACAACTTCCGCTCCCATGACCCCAACTGTGTTGGAATGTAAACACACAGACATGTGATGAAACAATCCCACATATCTGCACAGCGGGGGAATGAAATCCCAACAACCCTCCCCTCCCCTCCCCCCAATTTATTTTTCAAAATGCAGCAGCGCTGGCAGTCATTCCCTCGGCCTTGCTCTAGGAACAGCCTAGGGAGCCCTTCCTCAGAGCAAGGCATTCTGGGAAACTGCCTGTGCCACTGCCATGGTTTGCCGCAGTGGTTAGAAATGCTGTCTAAGCTTGCAAGGCGGGGGGGGGGGGAAGCTTAATGGCAGCATATCCATCATGACTAGTAGCCATTATTCTCAATGCTCCTGCATTGAGCTTGTTCCCAGTACACAGATTTATTTATTTCATTCTCTTAAAATAGGCCTAGGAAGAAATGGTGGAAGCTTAGATGGAGAACAGAACGCCGTTTCTTATATTGTTGCATGTCACTCCAATCTCCAAGTGGTGTGAGATTCCAGGACTTACTCAAGGTTCTGTTTCTTCAGAATGAGGGTTCTTCAGAAGACTGTGGTGTCTTTCGGATTTATGGTTTATTTACACATATACAGGCCCAGACAGAGGGTGGGCCATATTTGGCCCGGGCCTCCGATTCCAAAGGGGGCCTCGGTCAGCATATTCACAATCGCTCACCTGAGGTGAATGTAAAAAATCAGAAAAAAAAACCAGAAAATGTGAAGGCCGGGAGGATGGTGCGTTTCAACCTGCTAATAGTGCCCTCTGGTTGTGTTGGAGAGGTGAGGGATTGTGAATACGCCCTCGGTAAGCAAGTAAGGTCTTAGTCAAGTCAAGTGTTTGTGATGGTGGGCCATGTTTTTCATGCTGTTAAAAGTTGATGAGTTTTTGTTTGAAATCTTGTTTGCCAAAAATTTAAACCACACGTAACTTAAAGTTACGGTAAGTGTGTTGGCTTTCTTATCGCTAATTTTTTTTTTTGAAAATGATGAAAATTTGATGAAGATGTGGCCATTTGTTTAAAATTTTGTTGACTAGGCCAGGAATATTACTTACACCCGAGGAGTACATATAGCTCAATGAGGATAAAATTTGGTGGAAACCATGTTTTTTAAAGAAATAGTGGCTTACGAGCAATAGCGGCTTTCTCACAAGCATACATCTTTTTTAAGAGTAGAATAAGAAGATAACAATAGTCAAAGTTGCCTACTTAAAAATAGATTTTTAAATACATTTTTGAACTATTAAAAATTGTATAATACATTTTTAAATGAATAATGTATTTATTGTAAAATGTATTTAAAATTATAACACTTATCAGAGATCCCCAGGGTAAAAAAAAAAGGGGCCACATTATCTACCTGGCCCGGGCCTCTGCCTGGCTCTGCAAGGGCCTGCACATATATACAACCTGAACCAAAGATGGAGGGGCTCACAGCAGTAACGCCCCAGAAGGTCTTGCTTCTATGATAGTCTCATAGCTCTCCTCAGGCTTCTGCCATCCGCTCGCTTGTAGCCTGGCTCTAACACACCCCACTCTGGCTATTGTCTTTCTCACTACCAGCCAGGTGAGGGAAGAGACCCACCCATTTGCCCTCTGACACAAAGTCACTTCTTTTGTCAGACTAAAGACCATGCTTTGGTGGTACTTAGGCCCCTTCCGTGGCTAATTCAACAATGGAATCCTCCAGGGGATTAGAAGGGACTCGGGCACCATACAAACTAACCCTGCACCACCAGCTCACAATACTATGTAAGCCTGCCGGGCTACAGCTGCCAATGAAGAATTGGGTTCATTTTTAGAAATAATGGGTTGTTCCCCACAAAGTCACCCTCTTAGTGCAAGGATTTCTGCCTGTGCAATGGGACTTGCTCTCCCTCTCCTTGTCTGCTGAGCCCCCTGAAATCTGTTCTGGGTATCCCTCCAGTCGTCTGGAGAAGATTTGGTGGGAGTGTGGGGTGCACAGAGTGAGAGAAGGGAGTCCCGTTGTGCAGGTGGGCACCTTTGCACTAATGGGACAACTTTGCTGAGTACAACCCACTATTTTTTTTTTAAAAAAAGACTGCTGAGGCAGGTTTGTACCTCTAACACTATTCAGCATACAGAGTCATTTCCTGAATAGTGAGACACAGAGAAGGTACTTTCAGCATGTGACAGGGCCTAAGTTTGAATTATGAGCTAAAAGGAAGAGAATTTCAATGTGGCTGCACTCAAGAGACTGAGCTACTGGGATTGCTTCCTAAGAAGCAATTGTCTACCAGCAGCAGAATCCTGTTTCTTAGCTTAATCAAGCCACAGGGGTCCATTAAAATGTATGCCAACATGTACATTACTTTAGTACTTACAGCCCGGGAGTCTTAAAAGTGCAGGCAACGCTTCTGTGTTGTAGGACTCTGCCTCTTGCAAATCTCTTTACGCCTCTAGTATTCGATGAAACCTTTTGTTATGGACAAAAAAGTGTGCACAACAGTAGTGAAAAATGCAGGGACAGCCACTCTGTTGGAACATAATCCAGCAGTGAAAGTGGCAGATGCAGTCGAGGGAAGCAGAAAGTTCCCTGCGGCAAGCAGTTGCTGGAATGACCCCTCTGTTAAAGCTCTTATATATGGATCTAAATATCCTACCAGTTTAGAATAGTGTGAGCAGCAGAAGGCAGTGGATTGGAGTGGCAGCACTCCACCGACCTACAGTCCCCTCTGTTGCTGATGCGATGCAAGGGGAGGTGGGGGGAGGATTAGCCAATCCACCTCTGGACTCCATCAAGTGATTCAGATCAAGTGGTGGAATGAAATGCCCATGTACTATTTCAGTTTCTTCCATCCAGCCTTTGTCACAGTCCATGTGAAGTCACAGATGACCATCACTACCCAGTTTGAAATCTTAACAGTGATTGCAGTCTTCTTATTGGATGGCAGTGCTAACTGGAGGTTTTTCCCTCTGACCTTTGGTAATTGTTATGTACTGAGTTCAATAGGATTCAGAATGCAGCAGTCTGAATGGTCCTAGAACAATAGGATTCAGAATGCAGCAGTCTGATTGGTCCTAGAACAATAGGATTCAGAATGCAGCAGTCTGATTGGTCCGCAGGAGCCACCCAATCCAGCTCCAGGGGGAAATGAATCCGCAACCTGATTGGCCTACAGGAATATCCTGGAATTAGCCAATCACGTGGGGACCATTGTGTAAATAATGTATATAAAGCAGACGTTCTGGGGGAACGTTCATTTCCTCGCTACTATGAGCTGAATAAAGAGCATGAAATCCACACTCGACTCCGAGTATATTTCAGTAATCTTGGCCCACTCTGTGGAAGCCTTCTACAGGTTTGAAAATTATTGCTATGCCCCTTTTATCACTGCTAAAAATGCCTTCATTATTTCCTTCCTGCACTGTGCATTCCAGCCACTATCCTATTGCTGTTGTTGTTTTGCCCTGTGAACAGTTTGGAGCCTGTTTATCTTAAAATGCAGCAACCATGGCATTCCTTTCTAGCTGAGGACGCAGTGCTCCAGGTACTTTGTCTTCATCATGCATCCAACGGTTCTTTTAGCTCAGCTGTGAACACTGCTATTTCAGCCCAATACATTCTAATCTGGTTGCAATTTCACACTTTCTTCCAACATTCTTTTGAAGATCCAATCTTTTCCCCTCCCAGTAGTGAGGAATTTCTCAAAGGCCCTCAAATCAGATACTGTTAGCCTTTCTGCCCTTAAGCAAATGCTAGAAACGTTTAAGTGCCTTTGCCCGCTGCCATGCAAAAGTAAGTCTGCAGAAAAGCAGTAGAAAAATGTAAGATATGCTATGTGGTTCTAGCCCTCTGCTCCAGCAAAACCAAAAGCAAAACCACCTCCATGTTTCTCACTTCTAGGGCACTGTGGATATATTTGGGTCACTGTTTTATACAGTGGTCAGTGACCACAGATGTTTCTTGTCCTGCATATCGTACAGGAGATGTGCAGCTGGTGAAGATTATGTAGCCTTGTCGCTGTCTATCAACAATACTTTGGAGCAGTTAGTTAACTTTTTCCATTTTAGACCAGTCAGTGTATTCAAGAAAGCTTTGGGGTGGTTCCTACAGTGCATTGAACCTGATCCACAAAAGCTTGTGCCATAATAAATGCATTAGTCTTTAAGAATGTGTTTGTTTTTACATTGCATTAAGAATACTCCAGTTGGAAGGGACTTTGACGAACGCATGATGCAACTATTGATAAGAGAGCTGTCCAGCCTCCAGTCAAGCAGAACCCACCATATCCCATGGCAAACTGCTCCTCTGTTAACCAACTCTTACCTTTAGGAAGCGTCTCCAAATGCTTAGCTGAAATCTGTTCCCTGCCATTTCTAGTCATTGTTTCTAGCCCTGCCCTCTGAAGCGATGGAGACCCATTGAGGTTAATGGGTATGACTAACTCGGGTTCATTAATTGCAGAACTTAGTTGGGTACAACCCTTAGTGACCGCAGAGTCCTGCGCTGTGTCGTCCACCAGCTCATGAATGCCTCAGCACACATCAGTAGCAGCTAAACACCAGAACAAGCAACTTCTGCCATGATGGTGGGCATGAAGATCGTGGTCCCTGCGTGTTACCTTTTCATTAACTCCCAGGCACTTTTCTACCTGAAGGAGCGTCTCCACCCCCATCGGTCAGCCCGGACACTGAGGTCCAGTGCCGAGGGCCTTCTGGCGGTTCCCTCGCTGCGTGAAGCCAAGTTGCAGGGAACCAGGCAGAGGGCCTTCTCGGTAGTGGCACCCGCCCTGTGGAACGCCCTCCCTTCAGATGTCAAAGAGAACAACAATTACCAGACCTTTAGAAGACATCTGAAGGCAGCCCTGTTTAGGGAGGCTTTTAATGTTTTATAGATTATTGTATTTTAATGCTCTGTTGAAAGCCACCCAGAGTGGCTGGGGAAACCCAGCCAGATGGGCGGGGTATAAATAATAAATTATTATTATTATTATTATTCTACCTTGTAGTTATTTGTTACACTGGCTACTTTTTCTTAAATCATGTTTACCGCCTGCCCCCCAACAACAACACACTGTCCTTGGGAACAGCTGCAGACTTCAGATCAAATGCAACTGCCAAAAATAAGGGGGGAAAGGGCATCCTCTTAACACATGTAATGTGTTGGGGACAATCATTTCCTGCTGCAAATCGAAAACAGCTGAGTTTTCAACCCTGGAGGAAAGGTATTTTCAGGTGTGACAGCAAAAGCCTTTAGCTGCAGTGGTCCCGGAGAGAGTTGCTTTAATCACCTTGACAGGGTAGTTTTCCTTGCCGCCAGTTCCAGATTATACTACTCTCATAAACACTCATTTAGCTCCTTGGCACACAGGACCCGATCATAGGCAGTGTCTATTATCACAGCTTCCTGGCTACAAATACAGCGAAATACAAAGTGTAGAAGCTGCTTTTTATGACTACAAACTGTCAAGGACAGCAAGGAGGAATTCCCTCTGATGTTTAAGCTGCATGCAAGAACTTGTGGTGTAATGCTCGGTAGTAAAATTATTTTAAGAAGCGAGTGTGCATAGGGGGAAATCCCTTACTAAACACAAATCTTCTGCTCCTGTTACAAGACTCCTGCTTTTGGGCTTGCATAAAATTGCCTGGAAGGATGGATCTGTCAAGGTTGCTTTGCGCTCATAAAAATATAGTCCATCCTATGATACAAGCTTTCTGCCAGAGGTCATCACCTTGGGCTGAAACCAGCATTTCAAAATTAGATCACAAACATCCTTTGGTGGTAGTAATACTACTTACTCCTACTTCAACAGACATGCCAAGCCAAAAATGTGTTCCCACAGCTGTAGGATGTCCTTATTATATTTGTTAACTGTTTACAAATGTTCTGCTGGACAGATATAGCTACCAAAAGCTAAACACATGGCGCAAGCTTCCTGCCTAATGTCAGTGTCAGGTGTTTCCAAGAAAGTGTGGTGAGGGTTGCACCTGGGGCATTGTAGTTCTGTGAAGTGTTGGGAGAATACCCAACCCGCTAGCAAAAGTACAACTCCCAAGTTTCCTTGGAGGACTCCGTTAATGTAAAATAGACTGAGAACTGGCTTGGTTTATCACTTACAAGTGCAATCTGCAACAAAATCTTGCATTGTGGGATGTTCCCCTTTTTCAGGGTGCCAGCCAGCCTTGCCCTTTCTCAGGTGTCATGGACTGGTTGGAAGCAGAAGAATGGTGAGAAGAACCAGTTGGGGAACCACCAAGAGGAGACGACTTAGAGCTAGGGGAGTGGTGGTGTGATGACAATGAGTGGTCAGAGGGAGAAGACTGGGAGGAGGTGTTGCAAGCTAAAGAGGTAAAAGGGCTTCGTGAGTGGGGTGTGTGTGTGTATCTGTGGCAGAGAGCAGTCCAGAATCATAGGTAGAAGCTGAAGCAGGAGAGGAAGGAGGCTAAGAGACAGAGATGAACCTGGCTGGTGAAGAGGAACGGGTGTCTCCTCCTGCTGCAACACACTCCCCTCCCTGTTGGTCTCCCAGTACCAGGAGGGGCATGAAGAGAGCAGAGGAGAACCCCACCACCCAGTGGGGTTGAGAGTTGAGAGTTACTCTTTTTAATTTTTAATTGTGTTGTTTGTCTTGTGTGTGCTTTGCTGTCCAGTTATAGAGGTTGATTTGGTCTGTGACCGTTCAATAAATTTGATTTGAGAGTTACTCAGCTTTCTGTGGCCACTGAGCATGCTTAGACCACATCATGCTGTTTTTGTGTGGAGGATTTCCCCTGCTAAGGATTCTGCCCCCCGCCCCACTTTCATTTTTGTACTTCTGCAACCGTTGCAGATGTCACGATCATTCAGAAGCCTACGTTGGAACAGCATCATGGCACCTGGTAATCTGATGGACGTGGGTGGCGCTGTGGTCTAAACCACTGAGCCTCTTGAGCTTGCCGAACAGAAGGTTGGCAGTTGGAAGGTTGCTTTTCGTCACGGTGTTTCATTGCGCCAGAAACGGTTTAGTCTGTGGACAAACACCGGCTCCCTCGGCCTGAAAGCGAGATGAGCGCCGCAACCCTGTAGTCGCCTTTGACTGGACTTAACCGTCCAGGGGTCCTTTACCTTTACCTTTAATCTGATGAAGCAACTTTTGTGCAATTAAGCACAGAGTCAGATGGTGGATGCCTTGGCTTCTTTGATTCACAGTCATGCAGTGGCCCAATGGTTTTCTTTAACTATACCAGATCATGGTGAAATGGATGAACAATTCTTCTTTTTAAGGTTTTCCCCCCTCTACTCCTCTGTTAGTATCAATGTGTGTCTTGCTACACCTGTTAGTCTTCCCTATTATATTGGCTGGGGTAACATCAGGATCTCATAACCAAGCTATTTACACAGTTCATTTGATTCACTTACCTCTGGTGATGAATTTGCCCTGCTCCGTTTTCTCTCTTACAAGCCGATTATTAGATCTCTACTACATGCTCCTCTTTGACCTTCCGCACCCTCCCGCTCTCGTCCTAGCCGCGTTATTTATTTTCAGTTCAGTTTCTTTAGCTTTCCATATCAGTCTTTCTTCCTCTCTGATCTGTATGAAAGCAATTTTGTCGCTGGGGTCACATGAGCCTCCTACGGGGTCTTGCCTTCACACCCTTAAGAAACGTTTCCATAAAAAGTGATGATGTCCTGCCGTTTTTGTTTTTAAATTATAATAATGCCCACTTGCCTCCATATAATAATAATATAAAAATAATTTATTATTTATACCCCACCCATCTGGCTGGGTTTCCCCAGCCACTCTGGGCGGCTTTCAACAGAACATTAAAATACAATAATCTATTAAACATTAAAAGCCTCCCTAAACAGGGCTGCCTTCAGATGTCTTCTAAAGGTCTGGTAGTTGTTGTTCTCTTTGACATCTGAAGGGAGGGCGTTCCACAGGCCGGGTGCCACTACCGAGAAGGCCCTCTGCCTGGTTCCCTGTAACTTGGCTTCTCGTAGTGAATGAACCGCCAGAAGGCCCTCGGCACTGGACCTCAGTGTCCGGGCAGAATGATGGGGGTGGAGACGCTCCTTCAGGTATACTGGACCGAAGCCATTTAGGGCTTTAAAGGTCAGCACCAACAAACACTCCAAATCACAGTGTTTAAATGACTACCATTCTCAAACCAGCGACCCAAAAGAAAGCAGTAAAACACGCACATGCCCACACCCAACACATCTCGCCACTAGATATGGTTTGATTTTTATGCCTCATGAGTCATAAATTTTTCAGTCATTCTGCTTGTACAACAGAGGGGCCTGGAATTGCCCTGCACTGTCTCTAGAATTTCAGTTGTGTGTTTCTTGGGAACCTCCAAGGTGAGGATGGATTTTAACATCCAGCTGGGGGGGGGGGGACCTGGATGTTCTTGTCATGCTTCCACTGCAACGTCATTGTGGTGAGGCATGGGGCCAACATATGCAGGCAAATGTATGCTGTAAAAAAAAATAATAATAAATAAATACAAATCGTGCACCTGGGTAGCCCAGTTATGTGTCAAGAAATGTTGGATTTCGCTAGCTTCATAAACAAAGCAAATTACAATAATTTTCCTCTTTTTCCTAATTGGCAGAACATGTTCTGGTATTGCTGGTCAAGGGAAAGGTAAAGAATTTCCTGATTTTATCCACAGGAAATTAATTCAGCCACCCATATGGCTTCTAGAATTTCAGTAGGCTTTGCCCATCCATTTTAAAGCACATATTCCCATCCACGAGGGCTAGAAACTTGATTTTTTAGAAAGAAAGAAAGAAAGAAAGAAAGAAAGAGAAAGAAAGAAAGAAAGCTAATGTTCTCAGTAACCTGAACTCCATATAACATTTTGCACTTTTTCTGAACTCCTGCAGAATCGCAGCTTAAACACAGTCCTGGCCATAGAGTTACATGACCTGCTGGACTATTGACTTTTGTGGAGCACACACAGACTTCACATGGTCAGTGTTTAGTAATTAGATCAGTGGAGGTGCTGGCAAGGAAGTGACTTAGGGGAATTTAGCGACAAAAGGATGGATATGGTAGTGGCCTTTAAAGGCCTCTTCAATTTATTAGGGCAGAATATATAAATAATGGCCGGGAGCGAGACTCTGGAACTGAACTGTAAAAAGGCTGAGGCTTTTTTTTTTTTAAATGAGCAAATTAATTTTCTCTTCGCTAGCTTGTTCTTCTAGGGTAATAGGGAACTGCGCTTGTCAGGGTTGATCTGGTTCTGGACACCCCCACCCCCCCACCCCTTTACATCATGCTGAGCTGTGAGTTAATGGAAATCTCTTGTCTTGCCTTATCTCCAGTGTCTCTGAGTCGCACCCCCAATGTACCAATGTTCTGGTTTGCAAACTTTTTCGGAAGCCGAACTTGCTCCGTTTTGAGTGTCACACTTCCGTTTTGAGTGTTATGCTGAGGTCTGTTTTTGCTATTTATTTTGCATTTATGTTCTTGAGGCTCTTTTTTCTTTTGTTTTTGTGACTGTGTGGAACCCAGTTCAGCTACTGATTGATTGATTGATTGATTGATTGTGTGACTGCAGTACATTGTTTATTGCTTTCATTTTATGGATCAGTGGTCTGGTTAAATAGTAAAATTCATGTTAAATTGCTGTTTGAGGGGTTGTTTTTAAAAGTCTGGAACAGATTAATCCCTTTTGCATTACTTTCTATGGGAAAGCGCGCCTTGGTTTTGGAACACTTTGGTTTTGGAACGGACTTCCGGAACAGATTAATTTTGAGAACCAAGGTACCACTGTACAGTCAACTGGAGGTGAGCTGCTTCCAGACACTGCCTATCCTGATCTCCCCCCCCCCAGTAAGATTTGGAGGTGCACAGTGCTTTCTGAGCTTTTTTTAAAATGAAAAATGGTGCTGGTACTCACTATGAAGTTATTACAGTAAGTGCCACACTTCACATGGGGGGGGGAGTGCCAGTACTGCGTACCCTTGAGTACCCTCAGAAAAAAAACCCACTGCAGGTGCATCATCAGAAGGTACCTTGCCCAGGAGCTGAGTTAAACCTGGTGCCAGCCCTGAGAACTGTTATGACAATGGGCAGGCGAAAATCTAGGGGTCTCTCTTGAGGCCGGTTTAAAAGCCAGTAAAGGTTGCGCCCAACATATATTCTTTGGGATGGGGTTGCACAGAGAAGGCCCTGTCTCTGTCGCCCGCTCATCTACTCAATCTTACTAGCCGACCTGACCTACATGCAGGGGCTCCGAGGCTAATCTTAGGGCCTGCACAAGTTCGTATGGTTGGAAGCCATCCTTCAAATAACCTGGCTGCCAGCCCTCCTGTCAGGAGCCTAGTGAAGCCACATTAACAGGTATTATTTAAATCTCCTCTCTTTGCCCACGGGCCTGTTCTCTGCTTAAGCACACGAGGGCCAAAGAGACATTTCATAAAGGAACCACCGTCCGTACAAGGCATAAATGGAAGACAAGAGTGGAGCACACTCAGCGAGATATCATCTTGAACCTCTGTTTGTAGGATTCACATCCTTAGGGAGGCCCTCGCACAAGCCTCCTTTCACCTGAGAGACTCAATTATATTATCTTTCCATTTCTGTTCCAGCTGAAGCACTCCCCACCCCCTTTTAACACAAGCAAGCTGAAATCCTGGTTTCCCCAAGGAGACATTCTTTCTGATTATATCGTTTTAATGATTCAACACACATAAAAGAGAAGCTATAGAGAATCTCCTGTATTAGCTTGCCCTTTGCCACACACGCAGAGATACATATGCTTTCCCCTTTCAGAAGAGGGGTCCATTGCCAGCTTTTCTCTCTGTGCCTTTTAAATCCCCCCCCCCCATTCTGTTCCCGAATCTCTTCACAGCACTGCTTTTTAGCAAGCCCCAAACTCCGGGACATTGTGAAGCTTCACACAGTCTACATGCTCACCATTCCTTGCTTTCTCAGAAACGACATGCTTTTGGGTAGTGATTTAACTTATGGTTCTTTTGTTTTCCAAACATTTTAATAAATGAAAGCCGCTTCATATATGCTTTCCAAGGACTCAGCTATACAGCTGCAAATAAAACGTTTTAAGTGTGTTGTAAAGTGCAATATACAAATGCGACACTAGATGGCGACAGTATGCTATGGCAAATTCAATATATTTTTCAAAACTTTTTTTAAAAAAAGCATTTTCACAGGGTATGTAGATTCCACTCAAATTCAGGATGCGAAGAAAGACAGATCAATGGTATAAGGCAACTTCCTAAGTTCTTGCAAATGGACTCTCTTGGTACATTGAGGCACATAGAATAAAGCCCTGTTCTTATTTAAAGACACACATTCACTGCACACATGGAAAGGGAGCTGCTTCATGGCTATTAGTCCTGTTCCGCAACTTTCATATTTCCAGCTCTATACACATACTGCTGTGTGCATGACTGGAAACCCTGGCACAATAAGAATTTCCAGTCACATGTGCAGAGCGCATGAGTACAGCCTGTTCATACTTTTGCTTCTCCAGTGAACACCTGCTAAAGTGAAAACGGCTATGGTACTTGTGGAGCAATGGAGACAACAAAAGATCTCAGGACTCAGAGCTACAAGGGGTTCTGAACTGTAACCTAAGGGAACAAAGGATTTTGCCTATGATCTAGCACTGAGCAAAGGGAACACAGGGAATTCAACAATGTCAGCCAAAGAAGCTTTCTTCGTCCAATAGGCCAGAACAGACCAGGTGGCATTCACTGATACATATAAAGAAAAAGCTTCCAGGTCCGTCATGAGCAACTAGGATATAATAATAATAATAATAATAAAATAATAATAATAATAATAATAATAATAATAATAATACAGTCGTACCTCCGCTTACGTATAATCTTCGGTATGCGAATGCAGCAAACCTGGAAGTATTTTTCCAGGTTTCGTCGCGCATGCATGCGCAGAAGCACTCTACGCACCGCGCGCATGTGCAGAAGTGCTAAACCACGGCACGTGCATGCGCAGAAGTGGTCCTCCAGTTGTGAATTCCTCGGGGTGCAGCCGGACCTCTGGAATGGATTCCGTTCGCAACTGGAGGTACCACTGTAGTAGTAGTAATGATGATGATGATGATGATGATGATGATAAATATATTATTTATACCCCACCCATCTGGCTGGGTTTCCCCAGTAATTTATCCTTTTTGTCTTCATAGGAGCTGGCCCATTAAGAGAACAGTGGGATTTTGTAACTTCTAGATTGAAATCAGACTTGGGTTTAGTATTAAGCTACCTCTCAAACTGAAAAACGTTTCTGCCTTTTGTTCACACGTTTTCCTTTGTCTTCTCAAAAACAGGAGCAGCATGGTGATGATTGCTGGTTTATGTTGTTTGTTAGGCAATACAGCAAACTGAACTGAAGCAACCCTAGAGAGCATTCTTGCAACTCATGTTTACCCAAGAGATGTGTCATTATTAGCGCGCAGCATGGGAAAGAAGAGAGAGACTATTTGTAATTACCCCCACCCTGGCTATTAAAAAAACACTGTTTTTAGAAAATCCCCTTAAAGATGCATTGCGTTGAAGTTATAATGTAACATGCTCAGACATTTCCTTTCCCTAGGGCCTAGGCCAGGGGGCAGCAACCTTTTCCAGCCGTGGGCCAGTCCACCATCCCTCACAGACCATGTGGTGGGCCGGACTATATTTTGGAAAAAAATATGAACGAATTCCTATGCCCCACAAATAACCCAGAGATGCATTTTAAATAAAAGCACACATTCTACTAATGTAAGAACATGCTGATTCCCGGACTGTCCGCGGGCCGGATTGAGAAGGCAATTGGGCCGCATCCAGCCCACGGGCCTTAGTTTGCCTACCCATGGCCTAGGCCCTCCATATCTAGTGAGTAGAACATTGCCAAAAGTAGGATGTTCTCTCCATGGAAAGATGTTTTAAAACTGTCGGGAGTCAATGGCAAGGAAAAACAGCTAACACTTTCTTTGACAGGGATGTGTTGGCAACACAGTGAGGTCTTGAGGATACAGTCCTCAGCGTGCTTATACTAGGTCATGGAGCCCGTCTCTGAATAAACATGTGTATTGCTGTGCTATAATTGACACCGTGTGGGGTTTACTGTCAACCGGAGTAAATTGATGTCGCTATATTGATTTTGAGGGGCGTCTGTTTTTTTGTACTCCAGCTCAATGATTTGAGTTGTGTGGCATTGTTGTTTCCCCCCCTGGGAATTAGGGTAATGAAGTTCAAAACAAAACATCACTTCATCATAGCAAGGATACTTTCCAACATGCCTGTGTTTCAGAATGTAGGTGTGCGACAGACACAAAGTGATTGGAACCAAGTATGACTTTGGAATCGGAGCAGAATTAACGGAGACTTGACATGTGTTGATTATGTGTACGTAGCATAACAGTTTGCATGATTGTATCAGCTGCCAGGCCATAGTTGGGGGACATTTTTCACTTCTGTGCTCTACTACACAAGCCAGAAATGGTTGACTTGATGCCTTGTTTTATTTTCAAGAAGCTATTTTGGGCATATTTGGAAGAGTAACATCTCTATCTCACGAGCTAAATATTCCGTCTGGCTGGGACGGCTCAAAACGCCAGTACAGCTTTAACCCTCAAATCATGAAATGAAATGAGCTTGGATTTGTTTTATCAGTCTTCCTGCTTTTTAAGTATTTCGGGGTCAATGTTCCCCTTTGAAACCTTTCTTCACTTCCAAGATAGCGAGAAGCATTTCTTTAGACATGAAAATCGGGGGAAACACTTAGCCCTCTGATTTCGAAACTTATGGGCCAAACTAAACTGTACTGGGAACGCAGTACTGCAGCTGTTTATCCAGATTTCAGTGGATTATTCACTTGATGTGATCAGATCTTTGTGAAATATTAGGGCAAATGGCAAAGTGGCCATCCTAGGGTATGGATGTAGAAGGCATCATCATTTGACTGACATTATAGCTCTGTGAGGCTGGAGCAATTTCCAGAGTGGTTTAACAATAAACCTCTCTTCCCAGGAGTTCTGCGAATTGTAGGTCTATGAGGGGAATAGGGGTCTGCTAACCACTCCCAGTACCTGCAACAAACATTTGTTTGTTTGTTTGTTTGCTTGCTTGCTTGCTTGCTTTACAAAAGCAACTCAAAGTGACTTGCAATTATATATAAACATGATGTCGCCAGCCTTCTTCTTAATGACCATTACAGATGTGCTGAAAAAAATAATAAAAAAGTAAAGGGACCCCTGAACATTAGGTCCTGTCGCGGACAACTCTGGGGTTGCGGTGCTCATCTTGCTTTACTGGCCAAGGGAGCCAGCGTACAGCTTCCGTGTCATGTGGCCAGCATGACTAAGCCGCTTCTGGCGAACCAGAGCAGCGCACGGAAACGCCGTTTACCTTCCCGCCGGAGCGGTACCTATTTATCTAATTGCACTTTGACGTGCTTTCGAACTACTGGTATTATATTTAATAGTCCTTATTAAGTATAATATGTTTATTTTGGGTTTCTTTATTTTGCTGTATCTCTGCTGGCTCATGAGGATCATGCGGTACTTTTCTTTCTTTCTTTCTTTATTTTTAAGTGAATATTATTTAGCCACCTTGGGAGACTTTTCAAAACACTTTATAAGCAAGCATAAAACTCTCAAAACAGTTCTTAGGAGTAAATTGGTTTTCTTAATTAGTCTTGTACAACTGTTTAAAAAGAGCGGGAAAAGGGTTGTAGTTAACTAAGGTCAGAGCAGATCCATTGAAATTAATGGTCCTAAGTTAGTCATGTTTCAATGGGTCTGCTCTGAGTAGGACTTAAACACTATAAACACTGGACACCATCTCAGTTCATTAAAACTGATGTTAATTCTGCATTCCTCCTGACCAGGTTTAGTTATTTGGGGTCAAATCCAAACATTGAAAGCACTCATATTACTTTGACAGTAATGCCCCCCCCCAAATATGGGAACTGTAGTTTACTAAGAGTGCTGGGAATTGTAGTGGTCTCCTAACAACTCTCCACAGCTATAATAAACTACAGTTCACTGGATTTTGAAGTGGAAACCATGACTGTTAAAGTGGTAAGAGTGCTTTAAATATATGTCATGGATGTGATCTGGAATAACTCCCAAACTTTAGACAAGAGCAGCATTGGGAGGGAGTCATTTTCAGGGGGGAAGCAGCCGAGGGGAGAAGTGATGCTCCCCCCCTTCCCCCAACCAGTGCTTTTTTCCCTCAGGGGGTACACAACACCTCTATTTCTTGTGATAGAATCATAGAATCATAGAGTTGGAAGAGACCACAAGGGCCATCCAGTCCAACCCCCTGCCAAGCAGGAAACACCATCAAAGCATTCTTGACAGGTGGCTGTCAAGCCTCTGCTTAAAGACCTCCAAAGAAGGAGACTCCACCACCCTCCTTGGCAGCAAATTCCACTGTCGAACAGCTCTTACTGTCAGGAAGTTCTTCCTAATGTTTAGGTGGAATCTTCTTTCTTGTAGTTTGAATCCATTGCTCCGTGTCCTCTTCTCAGGAGCAGCAGAAAACAACTTTTCTCCCTCCTCTATATGGCATCCTTTTATATATTTGAACATGGCTATCATATCACCCCTTAACCTTCTCTTCTCTTGTTAAAAAGTGTGCCACTTACAGCAACAACTTCATGGTGAGTACCAGCACCTCTTTGTTGTTGTTGTTGTTTATTAAAAAGTGACACTTCCTGTAACAGCTTCATGGTGAGTACCTATTTTTCTAGAAAAAAAGCACTGCCCCCAACTACCCACTTTCCCCCTCCAAAAATCCCCTCAGGCAATGGCCACAAAGTTTGCAAAGCAGCAACTGGGCATTTGCAAAAGCGAGTTGGCTGCCAAAAGGGTATTTCGGGCAGTGAAAACAGCCACATGAAGTGCGTTCCTAGAGGGAAAATACTGCTATCCTACTGCAATCTTCGTATGGCGTATGAATATAAAGATGATTGATACGCCGTGCTGCATCAGGATATCTGCTTGGTTAAATATGAAAGCGCCTTTTGCAGCTGCATTGGCATCAGCCATAAATAATACATTTGCGTGTCTGTGTGTGTTTTTCCTTTTTGCAAAAGTTTCATCCCCGAGAGGCCTTAAGAATATTCCCAGGATCTTGAAGTCTTTCATGTCTTCCGCACCCAGGTGACTCTGAGCGTATTTCAAGGACAGTGCCTGGTGAAGCTTGCAAGTCGGTACAAGTGAAGGGCAACTGTAAAAATAATAAAAACTGTGCATGTATATATATATAGAGAGAGAGAGAGAGAGAGAGAGAATGTCATTGGGGCATAAAAAGAATTGGTTTGGCCTTTCACCCCAATGGGCTTACATAAAAGAGAACTGACGTGTCACACTACACATTATTGGAAATGTGGGTGATATATAGCAGAGCTTAGGAAGGTGGCCTTGTGTAGCTTACATAGGTCGACCCCAATTCAGTAATATTTCCAGAACCTCAATGGCAATAAATATAATAAAGTAAAAGTAAATCAGAGGTTGCGGGTGTTGATATGATGTTGGATACCGTTTGATTTGCTGGTATGCTCGCCTGACGGCATAGCAGCCAACTCCTTGGGGCCGGGGCTTTGGCCCCTGCAATAAAATATTTGAGGGGGTCGGGCCCCCCGAAACGTCCATAGGCATTGCCATTCAAATGTTGTGCATGCACCGTGTCATGCAATCGATTATGCAGGGCAGGGCTTACCTGGGCCCCTTGCAATATTTCATTCAAGTTGGCACCCCTGTCTGACAGGTTTTTTGTGAAGGCTGAGTTGCACGGTGGCTGGAGAGCATACTGTGGATCTTCTTTTCAGATTCAGGCTGCAATCCTGATCCTACATACCTGGAAGATAGCTCTATTGAATTCCAAGGGGCTGACTTCTGAGTAGGCATGTTTAGGGTCATGCTGCAAGACTGTTTTCAGTTTGATGGATGGAGATTCCCACTCACTGGGAATTCCCACTGGGCTTGGGACTGGTCATGACCTATGTTACAGAGAGGACACACAAGTCTCTAAGCCACTTGGTACACTTGAAAACAACCATGACCTCAATTGCATTAAAATATATGAGGGTGGGGGACCCAGGTGGCGCTGTGGGTTAAACCACAGAGCCTAGGGCTTACTGATCAGAAGGTCGGCGGTTCAAATCCCTGCGACGGGGTGAGCTTCTGTTGCTCGGTCCCAGCTCCTGCCAACCTAGCAGTTTGAAAGCACGTCAAAGTGCAAGTAGATAAATAGGTACCGCTCCAGTGGGAAGGTAAACGGCGTTTCCGTGCACTGCTCTGGTTCACCAGAAGCGGCTTAGTCATGCTGGCCACATGACCTGGAAGCTGTCTGCGGACAAACGCCGGCTCCCTCGGCCAGTAAAGCGAGATGAGCGCCACAACCCCAGAGTCGTTCGCGACTGGACTTAACGGTCAGGGCTCTCTTTACCTTTACCTAAGCTCCATAGAGGGACCCAGGTGGCGCTGTGGGTTAAACCACAGAGCCTAGGGCTTGCTGATCAGAAGGTTGGCGGTTCGAATCCCCGCGACGAGCTCCCGTTGGTCGGTCCCAGCTCCTGCCAACCTAGCAGTTCGAAAGCACGTCAAAGTGCAAGTAGATAAATAGGAACCGCTCTGGTGGGAAGGTAAACGGTGTTTCTGTGCGCTGCTCTGGTTCTCCAGAAGTGCCTTTGTCATGCAGGCCACATGACCCGGAAGCTGTACGGCGGCTCTCGGCCAATAAAGCGAAATGAGCGCCACAACCCCAGAGTCGGACACGACTGGACCTAATGGTCAGGGGTCCCTTTACCCTTTACCTTATATGAGGGTGGGTTTTTTTTGGGGGGGGAACCCTTCATATCATATCACAGAGACTTTCTCCATATGCTAGTGCTTAGGAGGCTGGATCCAACTATTGCCCATATTATTATTATTATTATTATTATTATTATTATTATTATTATTATTATTATTATTTTTTGGGGGGGGGGAGGAAGGCAGCAATGGGATGCAAAGGATCTGGGCGTGTGACTCCATCCTTCTAAACAGCATTGTTGAAATGTTGCAGGAGCTACAAAAAAAAAGGCATCTGTCTTGCTGCTGATCATAAGGACTCATATATGACGATACATTTAAATTCTAATTGCCTTCTACACATTGTAAATAAAAAGAAGATGCCCTGGGGTGGGGGAGAACGCATTATCATTCTTCAATGGATTTTTACCCAGCTTTGGGGGTTTTCTACGTAATTTAACATGAATCTGACGGAAGACTTTGGATTTTCTCCAAATTAGGATAAACATTCCAAATTGGAGCTTGTAACAAATCAGCCTCAGGGGAGGGAAGAGCACGATGTGGGTGAGGCATAAAATCCATTTTGTATTTCAGATTTATTTCATCAGAAAGTAGATGGGGGCCCCTTGTTTGAAAGTGCTCCTCTGCCCCATGCCTGCTTTCCGTAGAGGGATTTACATAACCCCCTTCCAGAGGGGACTGAACAGAGGAGCCCCACCCCTCGACACATGCCTCTGTCATAGGCCAACACCTCCTCATTCAATGGACATGGGAAGGAGTGCAGATGGACATGGTACAGCTTCTCTTAAAATAATGTCAGTCCCTTCTCACCTGGAGAAGTTTTCCAGATCAACAGGCTTCCTGAAGGGGGCCAACCAAACCAGGGTCCGAACTCATTGGGACCACGTTTAAAACAGTATGATGCCACTTCAGTTGTGGCTTCTGTCAAAGAATCCTGGGAACTGTGGTTTGAAAGAGCATCTCCACCCCCACCATTCAGCCTGGGCACTGAGGTCCAGCGCCGAGGGCCTTCTGGCGGTTCCCTCCCTGCGAGAAGTGAGGTTACAGGGAACCCAGCACAGGGCCTTCTCAGTAGTGGCACCTGCCCTCCCAGCAGATGACAAGGAGATAAAGAACTATATTACTTTTAGAAGACATCTGAAGGCAGCCCTGTATGGGGAAGTATAAGAAAGTTTTTAATGTTTGATTTCTGGGTTTGTGTGTGTTATATTTTGCTGGAAGCCACCCAGAATCGATAGATGTCAGCTGGATGGCATATAAATAATGAAATGAAATGAAATAACAATAATATGTTCAGGGTGCTGGGAGTTCTTATGACACCTCTATTCTCCTCATAGAACTACAGCTTCCACTAGCGCTTACACACACACATATAGCCTAGCTGTTTTCCTGCTGACACCCAGTGGGTGCCTTATTTTGGAAGGATTGTTGTTGTTGTTGTTGTTGTTGTTGTTGTTGTTTGCCAGATGAATGGGTTTGCAAATCTGCCTAGGCAGCAGGGCTGCTGGAAACACCACAGAGAAAAGAGCTGCTGTTTGGCTTTATTAATCTGACCCTTACTCTTCCTTTCCTTCAGATCCCTGTCTCTGAAATGAGATTAACTACACTTCCCTGAACGCTGAGAGGACAAATGCATTTTACAGTTTTCAGGACCTAGCTGCAGGAGCTTTTGGGAATTGCGGGTAGAAAGGGGAGCAGTTGTTTCCTTGCATTACGTGTAAACTTAAAGTGTACTTTGTTAAGAGAAGTGCTTTGGATTATTTGTAAGTTTTTTATTAGTTTCTGAGGGGGGGGGGGACCCAGTATCCCTATATCACACTATCGGAACTTTAATCTGCTCTTACTTAGTAGCTCCTAATGATTTTCCATTGTGTAATTTCTCTCTGGAAACAATCCTGTGAGTTGGATTTATTCAGCCAATGTTAAGACAAGGTGAAGTGAGGACTTGGATTCTTGTGGCTTACATGTTTGCATCTTTAAGTCAAAACAGCAAGCATGGTCAGTGGATAGACTAGAGGTGTCTCTGACAGATGTATCTATCATGGGCAAGTCATCTTTCAGCCTCAGGGCCATTTATGGATTACATTTGGTGCCAAACTCAGCAGGAGCTGCAGGCAGTCACAGTTTCCTGTCACTTCTCCTGGGGGCGATACGTCCTGTTTTGCTGCCTGAGGTGAGACAGGAAGGTACTTCTGCCACTGCCCTGTCACTCCCCGCTGCCACCTCCATTACTTGACTCATGGAGCAGCACCTACAAAGCAGCGGTCATGACGGCAGGTTCTAGCAAGGTCACGCTGAAATCTCACGAGATCTTGTGTCTTTCATGAGATCTTGCCAGAAGCTGCTGGCAGTGGGTTGGTTATAGCCTGCCGCGTGGGTGGGCTGCCACTGCATATGTCTGTATGATGCAAAAGTTTGCAAATTTGTTTGCTGCGTTCACACTTGAAACTACATTAGATAAAAAGGTAAAGGGACCCCTGACCATTAGGTCCAGTTGTGACTGACTCTGGGGTTGCGGCGCTCATCTCGCATTATTGGCCGAGGGAGCCGGCGTACAGCTTCCAGGTCATGTGGCCAGCATGACAAAGCCGCTTCTGGCGAACCAGAGCAGCGCACGGAAACACCGTTTACCTTCCCGCTGCAGTGGTACCTATTGATCTACTTGCACTTTGACATGCTTTCGAACTGCTAGGTTGGCAGGAGCAGGGACCGAAGAACAGGAGCTCACCCCATCACGGGGATTTGAACCACCGACCTTCTGATCGGCAAGCCCTAGGCTCTGTGGTTTAACCCACAGCGCCACCCGCGTCCCTTAGATAATTAGATTAAATAATGTGATGTGTGAAAATGCCCTCTGTTTCCCCTGTTTATAAAAGGGGAATAATTTTGACTTAATTCAAAAAAGTTGTTAAGACAAGAAAAAGAAAAAAAAGACCATAAACCTTCACGAACATTACAAATATTAGGGAAAGCACTGTCTGAAAACAAAAGTTTTTGTTATTCTGGAGATCTGTTTTCTGTGGGGATACTAATACTGTATTGATACTTTGTATAACACTCTTTTGTTAACCGACAGAGCTCTTACATAATAAGCTGCTTAAGTACTAAGTCCATTGGTCCATTGCCTATGCTGCTTGGCAGTGGATTTTCGGGATTGCAGACAGGGGTCTGGGTCGTCTTGCGCAAATTTCCGTTTTACAGATAGGAACCAAAGCTTAAATGCTTATTTATTTCCAAAGCTACCTAACAAGAAGATGGCTAAAACGGAATTTGAACTTACAGTTGTATTCATTGAGCATACTGGACTGGGCTTCTATGTGTTATTTTAAGAACAGCAAATGTCATTCACATTTCAAAAAGTCAACTATGGAGGGAGGTTTGTGTGTGTGTGTGTGTGTGTGTGTGTGTGTGTGTGTATCATACATAATTACAATAAGCATCTTATAGAAGATAACAATGATGCTGTGATTCCTGATTAAACATCAGACTCCCATCTGCAAGCAAGGTAAGGAGTTTTAGATCAATGGGTTGGTTTTGACCTTGCCTTGTTTGAATTGACCTACCTTTTCTTTTTATGTTTACTTTTATTAAAGCAAATGTACTTTGTTTGCTGGAGCAGGTATAAATATCATCATATCTTTAGAAGAGTATTAAGTTTGAGGGTTACAACATGAAATACAGCGCTGGCTTTCCCTTTTCCACACACACACACACACACACACACACACGAATTTCCTTGCTGGCGTAGACCAAGGTCCGTCTAAGTTCAACATTCTGTTTCTAACAGCAACTAGACAGATTTTTTATTACCTTTGTTTGTGGAACTTAAGTAATACATCTCCAGTGTAGTACTTGAGTACAGTCATACCTTGGTTCTTGAATGGGTTAGTTGATGAACAAATCAGCTCCAGAACGCCGAAAACCCGGACGTACCGGTAAGTGTTCCGGTTTTCGAACGCTTTTCAGAAGCCGAACATCCGATGTGACTTCCACTTGAGTGCAGGAAGCTCCTGCAGCCAATCAGAAGTCGTGCCTTGGTTTTCGAATGGTTTTGGGAGTCACATGGACTTCCGGATTGGATTAGGTTTGAGAACCAAGGTTCCACTGTATTACTTAGATGTTACATCAACCAAGTTAGTACTATCCTCAATATGGCTTAGCCATATTGTGTGCAGCAGTCATTTTTACAACTCACTTGTAAGAGGGAATACTGGTGTTCTTTTTTTACAGATGCGGGACTGAGGCCAACTCCTAGGGGCCACAGGGGCTTCTGCCCCACAATAAAATATATGAGGGGGCTGCCCCCCAGGGGCGTACCCAGGATCAAAACTAGGGGGGGGGGCAAGCCATGGTCGTTCAGGTTTGCTTTGAACAGATGCTGATCATTTTTGCTTCTAGGGGGGGCAGCTGCCCCTCATGCCCCCCTGGGTACGCCCATGCTGCCCCCCAAAGTTGATGGGCATTGCCAGTCAAATGATGTCTGTGCACCACGTCATGTGATTGATTATGGGGGGGCTTACCTGGGCCCCCACAATATTTTGTTCAAGTTGGCATCCCTGGGGGCTAACAAAGCACGGCATGTTTCCAGTCAGACAATGAACCAATTAGTGACTGCAATGGGATTTGAAACACTTAAGATCCTCACCCAGCTCTTTACACTTTAGGCATGACCGATATGTGTTGGATCCCGTTGGATTAACCTGAGTCTTGGAAAGCACATAGAGTTGAAAGAGGAAGTGGGAAAGAGTGTCACTCTTCCAACTTCCTCCTTCAACTCTATATACTTTACGAGGGAGAAAAAGGGAACCGCCCTTCCCGTCTCATTACAAAGGGGGCCCTCAAGTAGCTTTGTGGAGAGAATTCAAGGGTTCTCCTGCAACCATGGGCATCCTGCTGGTGGGTCCTATTCTCATGCAAATCAAGTAGCTTGTGAATTTCCATTTTAAACCACTTAGCTGAAAAGTTTTCGGCATGTCTTCAAAAAAATCTTGAGCGACAACTGCCCAATTATTCATCAGCACATGTAGTAAAATTCCTTCCTACCTTTTATGCCTCTCTTCCCAATATGTCCTGAAGCATGAATGTTAATTGCCCACATTATTACTGCTCACTCCAGCAGTTTGCTGAGCAAGCTGCCTTTCAAAGACCCTCACTACATTGTGACGAGCCACCTGTCTCTTATTACTGGAAACTAGAAAGGGACAAGCTTGTCTGATTAATATGATTCAGCTGCTACAAAATTGTGGTTTAGCTGAAAGCATCGGGACATTGACATGCAAATGAGAAAGCAAGCCCTCTCCATTCTCTTTTTCACCGTTCCTGAGAGGGAGCATCCAAATATATAAGAGCGACGCACACACAAACATGTACATGATGCTGGTAAATAGATGTTTGCAAATGTGCGTGTACATTAAATATGTTGGCCGTTGCATTAGCGCTCTTGATGTATATCCCAGGGGCTGTGTGTGACAAAAGTGTGCAATCTGCTACCTTTAATGAGTTTCAACTTCTGTACTTTTCTCTTATTCAAAAGGATAACCTGCATTAATTCCACACCATGTGGCGAGACAATTGGGGGAGACAAGATCTTGCTTTTTGAGTTCTCTTCCCTTTACCCCAGGGGCACCAATACCCTGCCAATCGATAGCCAGCTGTTATGTTTTCTTTGAGCTCACGGACCCAACAGTTGGGGTTGATGGGGGAGTTGCTGTTGGGTGCATCCGTGATTCTAATTTAATGCCTAATGAACAGTGAGCACTGGGTTTTCCAATGTGCTAGAAGCCAGTAACTAACTGTCATAGCTGGGGATGAATTTAAAGTGGGCCTAAAGACGCTTTCATGAATATGAAAAAACAGAAAAACTTCATGAACCCAAGGCTTGTCTGCTTAAGTTTCCTAGAAATAAGGCACAGAGCCAGGAGCCTAATAATAAATTACGGGATTTATTATTTTTTTAAGTGGATCCTTTCCCTTGAGAGTTGATATGTTCATCAAATTAATAATTTCTTTGATCCACTGAGGAGCCACACATGATAAAGAAAATTAGATTTTTCTTTATCTAGTATGTCGAAAGCACAGGGCCAAATTAATCATCTTTTACTTAAATCAGGGAAGTAATACTGTATACGTGCTTCAGATCCAGAAGGGATTAGATCCAAACACCAAACTGATGTGGGAGGCTTAGGGCTTGTTGTGGTAGCAAGAGCACAAGCATTGGGCAGAAGAGAGGAGAGGATTTTTCGAGTAAGCCGTTAAGAGGAGAAAGAGAGGCAGATGGTAGATAGTTGAGGCTGGAGTAGGCAAAAATTGGAGCAGAGAAGTGGGAGCACCAGAAAGAAAGGAAAGAGAGATCAAAGTGAATGTCCAAAATAATAATAATGTGTGAGGTAAACAGTGAAATAGGGACGCAGGTGGCGCTGTGGGTTAAACCACAGAGCCTAGGGTTTGCCTATTGGAAGGTTGGCGGTTCGAATCCCCACAACAGGGTGAGCTCCCATTGCTCAGTCCCTGCTCCTGCCAACCTAGCAGTTCGAAAGCACGAAGTACAAGTAGATAAATAGGTACTATTTATTGTTTTTTAATATTTGCTGGAAGCCGCCCAGAGTGGCTGGGGAGACCCAGCCAGATGGGCGGGGTACAAATAATAAATTATTATTATTATTATTATTATTATTATTATTATTATTACCACTCCAGCGGAAAGGTAAACAGCGTTTTCATGCACTGCTCTGGTTTGCCAGAAGTGGCTAAGTCATGCTGGCCACATGACCCGGAAGTTGTACGCCAGCTCTCTCGGCCAATAAGGCGAGATGAGCGCCGCAACCCCAGAGTCGTCTGCGACTGGACCTAATGGTCAGGGGTCCCTTTACCTTTACCTAAGGTGCTTCTCTCCATTTCCTCCTTGCTGGAGGCGAAGCAAGTAAAAAACAGTGGGAGGGCCTTTCTTTGGTTGTTGTGAGGCCCCCATTTGTGCAACGCCCCTTTCTGCAGTCGCTTGCTTGCCCCAATTATTTGCTTTCAAGCATCAGGCAAGCAGGGGCAAGTTGGTAAGGGAGGGGGCACTCTCTCAGGACTTCAGTTCTCGTTATTTGAGAGTGTTGCCCATTGAATGCAGAAGGAAATGAGCATAGGACTGAGCTTGATGCTGGGAAGGAATAGCATATACTGAAATAGGCCCTGCAAGGGTAACAGTTCTGCTTATAGCACCTTAGAGACCAACTAAGTTTGTTTTTGGTATGAGCTTTCGTGTGCATGCATCTGAAGAATCTGAAGAAGTGTGCATGCACACGAAAGCTCATACCAAGAACAAACTTAGTTGGTCTCTAATGTGCTACTGGAAGGAATTTTTTTATTTTGTTTCGACTACGGCAGACCAACACGGCTACCTACCTGTAACTAGTTCTGCTTATATTTTGATTCGCTTTGGTGGTTTGCTTTTAAAAAAATAAATAAATAAAGCCCCATATTTACTCTGTGCTTGCCTGGGATATCTGCTGCATCCATCCCGATAGCATCCCACGGTCTTGTAACTTTAGAAGTTGTTTTGGTATCGATGCCAGTGAGAACTCAGTAACATTTCTATCTTGAGAGCAAGTGCCAGCGGTGTTTAGATTTTGGAAACATGCCCATTGAGTGAAGCCAAGTAACCGTACGTGGACGAGGGGCTGATTGGAGGAAGAACAGAGAGTCTGGCAGAAAGGGACGTGATTCTGCCAAGCTCTTACGCCAGCTAAGTGAATGCGAGTGGGGTGTGTGTGTGTGTGTGTGTGTGTGTGTGTGTGTGTGTTACGCATCGTGGTTAACTATTGCATCCGCTCTCAATAAGTCCAAGATGCTGCAGTAGGGATAAATTACTACCTTGCTCAACTCTCCAGCAAAGTGGGAGGGCAAGTGCACTTTAGACAGATCACTAGAAGCTCGAGTGGAATCGTATGTATTCTTAGGGACTGATCTTTAGAAAAATAAGAGCTGGTTGATGGGGCTGCCTCACACGCTGCAGCCTCTTTCTTCCCAAACCGTTTGAGCAAATGTGCCGGAAGCATCATAATGCTGTTGAAAAGGAAAATATTATAAGAGCAATTAATGAGGTCTCATTAATTCCTCTAGGTGAGCTAGAAGCATCAACCCGACATGCAATTATTTCTTAGGGGTACAGTCCTGACATCATTGCGTGAATTGCAGTTAGGTGAGAATGGGATAGGCATTGAGGAGGGAGGATTCTAACGACAAGGAATCATTTGCTGTGCTGCTTTGTATATTTCACTGCATTTCTCCTCCACCCTCCTCAGAGTCTTGAGCCATTTTCAGATTGATGGTTCAATGAACTGGGTAGACCCTGGACTCGGCTACATTAGTCAAAATACGGTGTTATAAATGTGTTATAACACTGTGACACCAGAGGGCGCTGTAGAGCTGAAATCTCAACTCAATTATATTTTCAATTGGGAGCTTTACAACAGTTTTTTGCAGATCATTTTCAGTGTGGTTTTTTTATAGCTGTGTAGATCTAGCCCCCACTAAAGTTCACTGATAGAGCTACCCATCACACACCTGTAGATCATTTTCTGTGCAAAGCACAAGTATCCTATTTAATTATATTTCAGTTTATTTTCTGTTTGACTTAGTGTATCACCTTGGTTTTTAAAAAGCAAGTTTTGTTTACGTAGCAGAAGGCCTGACATATCTACCTCTGAGATATGTGAAATATGATATGCAGGTATGTTAAATACCATTGAATCAGCTTCCAGAGCAACAGCATGTGTGGGGAATATTTGAGCCACTTTGGTTTGTGAAAATAGGAACCTTAGTTACCAAGGACAGCTGCTGTTTCCTAAAACTGGTTATATTTGATCATATTGTGTCCAGCGCCACAGTAGTTAAAGTAAAATAGCTCAAGACTTATCTGGATAAGTAGATTGTGAAATCCACAAATAGGGCCTACTGTATGACGTCAGCAAATGAAATGCACATTTTATTTCCAAATATCTGTCTGGATGCAGGCAAATCAGCTAAAAAGACACAGATGCAATTTGTGCATATTTGCCTGCAGTATGGTTGGAAAAACAAGGCAGCAAAGCATGGACACAATGGAACAAACTTCTAAGTAGACATAAAGAAGATTGTGCTCCTGGTTTGCAATATTACAAATTCAGTTTTTAATATATGAACTTAAATTAGCTTTGATGCAGCTCACTCCCCACAAACTCCACTTAACTTTGCATTGCTTAGCATTTCATTTCACCACAGAATCTCCCACACATACATTGTGCGCATTAGCACGTGGGCACACATGCACGCTCCGGTATTTGTCACATTGTCATTGTCTGCCACCCTGTTTTGGGAGGCGGATTAATACTTTGGCCCTGTTCAAAGGGCCTTCTCGATCGGTGGCTGCTCCCAGACTCTGGAACTCCCTCCCTGGAGAAGCCAGACTGGCTCCTTCCTTGTCCTTCCATTATCAGGTGAAGACTTTCTTCTTCCAACAGTCTTTTGGGGAAACTAACTGCTTTTAAGGAAAGGGCCAATGCGGTGCTGTTTTTATTGCAATAATTTGTATGTTTCCAACAGATTTTATTTATGTAAAGGTAAAGGGACCCCTGACCATTAGGACGACTCTGGGGTTGCAGCGCTCATCTCGCTTTACTGGCCGAGAGAGCCGGCGTACAGCTTCCGGGTCATGTGGCCAGCATGACTAAGCCGCTTCTGGCAAACCAGAGCAATGCACGGAAACACCGTTTACCTTCCCGCCAGAGCGGTACCTATTTATCTACTTGCACTTTGACGTGCTTTCGAACTGCTACCGGTAGGTTGGCAGGAGCAGGGACCGAGCAACGGGAGCTCACCCTGCCGTGGGGATTCGAACCGCCGACCTTCTGATTGGCAAGCCCTAGGCTCTGTGGTTTAACCCACAGTGCCACCTGCGTCCCTATATGTATATAGTTTATGTAGATAGTTTCAATTCCATTAATGTTTAATTGGTTTTTTAATGATTGTATCCCCCCTTATGTTTTCTTGTTTTTCTCTGTAAGCTGGCTTGAGTACCGTCATGGAAAAAGGCAGGGTATAAACAATAAAATAGTTCAGACACAATGCTAAACCATGTTTTAGCATTACGGAAATGAGCCTGTTGAAAGCTAGGCGTCATGTGTTTCCCTTTAGCTCACCGGCAGTCCAGTCGCCACCAAAGGCACAGAGTAACTAGGCTGGAATAGCCAGCTTGGTGTCCTCTGAACATTACTGAACCACAGTTGCCCTCAGCCCTGACCATTGGCTTTCGCTGCCTGAGGGTGATGGGAGCTGAAGCCTGGCAACATCTCAAGGGCCACAGGTTTCAAATCGTTGTCGTACATCACACACCTCAGGGTACAACAACATCTGCAGGGCACCACAGTGGCCACCCTAAACTTTGCCATTATCTGTCATTTACGCTGAGTAGGAGGTCGAGGTCACCAGCAGCCTGAGTAAAGCTATAATTAGGCCTATTTTTCAGGGAGGTGGTAACCCTGTGCAGGAGCGTAGCAACAGGGGGATGGGGGGGCAGGCCGCCCCGGGTTCCACCCCAGAGGGGGGTGACACTTTTAAAAAAAAAGTTTTTTTACCTTTTTTTAAATTTTAACTTCATTGAAAAAAAGAGATAATAGACACACACACAACCCCCGACACCTCACAAAGTGGCACCATCAGAGGGGGGTGACACTTTTTAATTTTTTAAATTTTTTTATTCATTTTTATCATTTTTTATTTTAACTTTATTGAAAAAAAAGAGATAATAGACACACACACACACAAAACCCCCACACCTCGCAAAGTGGCACCATCAGAGGGGGGTGACACTTTTTAATTTTTTTAAATTTAAAGTGGGGGGGGGGGGGTGACAAAAAAATTCCGCCCCGGGTACCACCTGGGCTTGCTACGCCTCTGACCCTGTGCCTGGGCCAAGCCAATGTGAACAAGTAGTGTCTCGGCATGACTGAATGTTTCTTAAAAAAAAAAAAAAGCATCTACATAGAAAATTAGATGTTGGGGTCAAGGGTTCTAGCCTAGCTTTCTCTCTGACATGCCATTTTTCTATATGTAGAAGTGGTTGGCTGGCTGGCTGGCTTTCCCATGGGAGAATATTCCATCTTCCGGGCTGCCGTCTGCAGCAGGGCAGCGGAGACACAGATTTATCGCTACTGAAAGAAAAAGGCTTAAGAGCCCTTAGTCTAAGTCAACCAGCCTTCTGTAGGGTTTATGGAATTGTGGAGCTAATGTCGACCCTCAGAACAGCATTAAACTAAGAGGAGGCCAAGTACAGAATTTTGCAACTACCGTTGATACAAGGTCACACACTTTAAAAAAAAATGGATTCATTCCAGATTGTAGGATTGCTGCAGGTTATGAGATGGATTGCTGGTTGTTTCTTCATGTATTCATATTTGGAATTGGCTAACGGAATTTAATAGAGTACAAGAGTGTAAAAGCTCTTTTCAAGACCTTTATGGTGAGTTTATATGCCTCCTTCTTTTTTTATTCACCATGCTTCTCACATTGTACTACAACCCCCAATGTATTGTGGCACTTCACTATGAGAAGTCTTCCATTTGCATTTGTGCAAGGGATCGTGGAACGGCACTGTAGCATCTTCTTCTGCTGCTGGTGGTTCTTTGGCTCCACGCTTTAAGAAGTTAACACACCGCATAAAAGCAAAAAAGAAAAGAAAATCAGATTAAAGAAAAGCAAGTTTCAGGGTTGTTCACTGTTGTAGCGTGGGGCTAATGATTTCAGCAAGTGATTTCAGCTCTCTAACATAGTCAGGCAGGAGACAGCGTCTTCATGTAACAACTTCTTTATTCAGGCAAACAAGACAAGACTGGGGGACTGAGGGTAGGGGGAGCTACATTTATAGAGACAGAAGGCTTGCTATACAAAGATACATTTTGGAGGGATCAATCTCAAGCAATCACACTGCTGCTTTTTGGTGGGAACCAATAAGACTGAAGATCCAAATGCAGCAGCTTGAATGAACCAATAGTAGCTGTTCCTTCTGGAACAGGAATGCAGTTACTTTACAGACAATAGTAATACAGACATGATAACCTTTGAATCAATACACAACATTCACATTATTCAATATAAAGGCATACATTTGTACTGTGATCATCTTACTGTTCTTTCTTCAAGAGCTTCAAGACCCCTTCAAGTTGCCAACGGCATCATTTATCTATTGCACATGGTCTTATTGGAAATCTGCCCAGTCCTGACATTTCTCAGCTATTTGTAAATGTACTCCCTCCCTCCTGCTTTTTTTGGAATGCAACAGTTAATAAATAAAACTAAGCATCATTGGCAGAAAACTTATTGTGGCAATGACTGCGTCACTCCTGCTCAATCTCTCCTTGCTCTGTCCAGAAAAGATAAAATATTTCCAAATATTATCTTGTAATATGTTTCATCTTTTGGATTGCCTTCTCAATCACTGTGTTTTTTAATTTGTTTTTAATAGAAACGTCTGATTATTGTTTCCCATTTTCTCTGGGATTCTATTTCATACAGGAACTCAGTGCAGAAATCCAATGCTCATAGTTAGTCGTGGACCACGTGGAGATATCTGCCCATTACTGGTGTAACAGCAAAACTCTAGGGAGCTCTCTTTTACAAGCCAGCTCGGTTTTTAAGACGTGAAACTCTTCACTTTAGAGACAGACTTGAGGGGACGGGTCAGGCTCATTTACGCTGTCAATATATCTGCCCTGTTCACATATACAGTAGTTTGTGTGTGTAGAGGTAGCCTTTACATCAGGAGTGCTTCACCTGTGGCTCTCCATATGTTGTTGGCTTCCAGACATAAGCATCCCTGACCATTGGTGATGCTGGCTGGGGCTGATGGGAAATGTCGTTCCACAACACCCAACAGCCCACAGGTTACCACCCATGAACAGGAATGCAGGGGAAAGTAAGCAAAACCCATCCTCTCGCCAATGAAACCACACCGTGCTCCATTACTTTAAGGAATTTTCTCTCCTGATTGGTCCATGTCTGGGGGAATAAGTATTTCCTAAAAGGCAGCCTAAGTCATTAACTATATAATTGTGACTGGAATTGGGCTGGGATCAAGTTGGTTTAAACTAAGGAGCCCAGCAAAGGAAAAGTAGGGGAGGCGGTGGGTTTCATTTCCTTCTTCTCTGCTCTGTTTTTCATTTAAACTTTTTCATTTAAACAAGGCAGACACATAAATCAACTGCCCCATCATATCTAGTTTGGCTCTGAGAACTGAGGATTTGACTCCTAGATTGGGAACAGCATTGTATAGTGTTGGATTAGAGAATTGGGTATCAATGTGGGATACCCAGGTTTACATCCTCACTTTGCTCACCTGTCTCTCGGAGTGGAAGTACCGGTACACTGAGACCAGAAAACAAGGGCCTGGGACTCCCAGGCTGCAGGATGGTGTTGGAATACAGACAATAATTTTTAGTAGAGAAGTGGTGGGCAGGAGCAAGACTGCTTAAGCAGATTCTAATACTAATACTAATAATATTTATTTATACCCCGCTTATCTGGCTGGGTTGCCCCAGCCACTCTGGGTGGCTTCCAACACATATAAAAACATAATAAAACATCAAACATTCATAGTAACAATCTGATCCAATATAAAAAGTCACAATAACTTTAAAATAATCAACTTATATCAAACAAAGCAACATTCAACAGTCCATCTCTATTTCAGATACACACATTCCAAGCTGGGATTTCAAATGCACATTTGTTTGCATCGAGTCAGGAAAACACCCACTGGCAGCATTCATTGTTCCATACCCACACACAACATTTGATATGACCATTCACTTCAGCGCTGGTTGCAGTTTTTCTGTGGCTTTTCTGCCATTCTAGCACCCAGTTGCTGAACTGAAAAGGTAAAGGACCCCTGGCAGTTAAGTCCAGTCACGAACGACTCTCTGGGGTTGCGGCGCTCATCTCGCTTTACAGGCCGAGGGAACTGGCGTTTGTCCGGTCCGCAGACAGGTTTTTCCTGGTCATGTGGCCAGCATGACTAAGCAGCTTCTGGCGCAACGGAACACCGAAACCAGAGCAGCGCACGGAAACGCCATTTACCTTCCCGCCGGAGCAGTACCTATTTATCTACTTGCACTTTTTGGCGTGCTTTCCAACTGCTAGGTTGGCAGGAGCTGGGACCGAGCATCGGGAGCTCACCCCATCACGGGGATTCGAACCGCCGACTTTCTGATCAGCAAGCCCAAGAGGGTCAGTAGTTTAGACCACAGCGCCACCCGCATCCTCACTGAAACCACAGGCAAAAAAAATTATATTTGGTAAAAGGTAAAGGGGTTGCAGGACTCATCTCGCTTTTTAGGTTAAGGGAGCCGGTGTTTGTCCGCAGACAGCTTTCCGGGTCATGTGGCTAGCATGACTAAACCGCTACTGGCGCAACAGGACACCATGACAGAAGCACTGGTATGCTTTCAAACTACTAGGTTGGCAGGAGCTGCGACAGAGCAACGGGAGCTCACCCTGTCACTCAGATTTGAACCGCCGACCTTCCGATTGGCAAGCCCAAGAGGCTCAGTGGTTTAGCTCACAGCGCCACCCGCTCCCATGTTTGGCAAAACCACCGTGTCTACATATGGTGAGCTAATACCCATTTTATTAATTCCCCAAGTTGTTTTTTTAAAGCTTTCCATTTGGTTCACCAAAATGTGCGGGTGGGGGGAGTTTTGGGAGAGGGCGGCAGATGTTGCTATGATGAAAAGCAAAGCAAAAGAAACGCAGGCATGCGGACATATCCAATGCTCATTATGTGGAAATAAGTATCATTGACTTTAGCGGTGCTTATCTCCCTGCAGTGAGGGAGTAGAATATGGTAGGAGGGTATCTGCCTTCCCTGTATTTACATGGTTGAGCTAGGATTTTAATCGGTTGGGGTTTGATCATGTTGATTTCTAACTCTTCTTTTTCACATTTCTTTTTGGTTTTGGGGGAAGAGCAGCCACATTGGTGCAGGCTGCCTTAATGTTTGGGGTGGGATCCAGTCAGAGCTGTGAAAAAGCAAGAAGAAAGTGCAATGCGTAGTTAAACTGTGGAACTCACTTCCACAGGAAGAAGTGTGTGGCTTGGATAGCTTTGAAAGAAGCTTGTGGCTTGGATGGCTACTAGCCGTGATGGCTTATACTCTGGCTTCTCAGTTAATGTTCTGCTGCAGCTGGGCATGGTGCTATATTATCCCCTGGTTTCTGCATTGATGGCTGTTTTAATCTTCCCTGTATAGATCTGTTAGCAGCTGATCAAGCCTTAGTTTTTATTATCAGGCATTGATTGGCTGTTCTCATGTAGTATATCCAGTCCTGCGTAGTCTAGTTCTCAGAAGGAGAAAAGCCTCCTTTTGACCTTGATCTCTGCCGCTTTGCATCGCAGCCTGGATGGCCTGGCCTTTTTCACTCCACCAAATCATCTCTCATATCTCATTCAGATTTCACCTTCCATTAACCCTTTCTGCTGCAGCTAAGCATTTCATCACCTGCATTTTAAGGACGTTTGCAGTTCAAGTTGTGTTCGGGTTAATTGACATGAAAGTGTGGACTGGATGTGAGGTTTTTCTCCCTTTTAAAAATCGCAATAGCATACAATAAAATACTTATAAATATAATGAATATATTAAAAATGTCAAATACACAATAGTAACAGTTACAGGTAGGTAGCCGTGTTGTTCTGCCATAGTCAAAAAATAAATAAATAAAAAATTCCTTCCAGTAGCACCTTAGAGACCAACTAAGTTTGTTCTTGGTATGAGCTTTTGTGTGCATGCACACTTCTTCAGATACCTGAAGAATAGTAAAATACAATAGTAAAATACATTTCTATTCACATAATGTTAGTTCATTACATAATATCTCAATTCATTAAAGTCAAGTTAAAGTTAGATTAATAATACTAAATAGATATTAAATACTGTAGATCCATTTCAGATATTATTAAATATATAAATCACAACCTGGTCACAGTACAGGAAGGAGAGGAACTACTTTGTTACATCATAAAACACACACAATCTATTCCTGTTCATGAGATTACTGGGCCTTTTTCACATATTGGGTCACTAAGTCCCAGCTATTTATAACTTCAGTAAATCTTTCTATCTCCAAGCATAGCAGTTAACTTTATAATACTGAATTGATCCCAGAGTCTCCTTAATAAATCCAGCTTACTAGGTTTGCAAGTACAGTACCTTTCCAAAACTCTGCATATAAAATTCCAGCCGTGGTTATGACATACAGCACTTGAATTGGGTGAATAGCCACTATACATTCTTTTAATTGTATTTTTTAAAATGATGATATGGTGGAATCAAAGGATTTCTCTGTGGATGTCGGCAGGCATGAACCAAAATGTGTCCCTCCATAAGGATGACGTGTCCCTTATCCTTACTGAAGAATGCACTAGCATTATGCGCTCACCTCTTTTTCCAATTTCGTAAACTTTTCCAAGGAGTCCAATCCCATGGGTGGGCCATCTTAATATGGGTAGCTTTATCATTAGTAACTATTGGGAAGGAAGGTCCTTTATTCAATTTTAAGAACATCAAAAACTCCTCTGTTACATTTTACGGACATAAAAAGAGCCTGCTGGAATCAGGCCAATGGCCCATCTAGTCCAGCATCCTGTTCTCAGAGTGGCTAACCAGATGCCTTGTGGGAAATCTGCAAGCAGGATTCAAGCCCTCTCCCCTCCTGTGGTTTTCCAGCAACTGGTACCCAGAAACCTTGCTGCCTCCAACTGTGAAGCCAGAGCATAGCCATCATCGCTAATGCCTTGCTCTCATGAGCATTCTTATATACTGTATTTGTGCTTGGTTCTCCAGCTGCACAGCCAAGGAGAAGAAGGTACTTCAGAAGGTCATAACCACAACCCAAAATATTATTGGTCATCCTCTCCCATCTCTGGAAGAACTATACAGTTCCCATTGCCTTAAAAAAGTAAACAATATTTTAAAGGATCCATCTCACCCAGGATATAGTTTCTTTGCACCACTGCCTTCAGGTAGAAGATATAGAACAATTAGATCAAGAACAAATAGATTGAAGAACAGTTTCTACCCAAGAGCTATAACCATCTTAAATGCTGTAACCAGATAATATGACCTTGGAGTAATAATAATAATTTTTATAATAATAATAATAATTTATTATTTGTACCCCGCCCATCTGGCTGGGTCTCCCCAGCCACTCTGGGCGGCTGTGATGGGTGTATGTGTGTGTGCATGTGTGGCTTTTTTTTGGTGTGTGTGTGTTTGGTGCTGGGTTTTTTTCTTTTTCTTTCTGTTTTTTACGGGATGGCATGCAATTTCGTTGCACTTGTATAGCGTTGTGCTTGTACTTGTGCAATGACAATAAATAAATTATCTTATCATATTAAATATAAAACACGTGCAAACGGGGCATATATCTGTGCTTCATTTATGAGACTCCATCATCCAGCACTGAGTGTATGAAGGAGCCACTAAGAGATAAAACACCTCTGACACAGCCTTCACATCGTCAGGCCTCACCTCACACAGAGAACATTTTGATGCAGGCAGATCACCAGTTCAGCTCTGAGTCACTGAGAGAGGAGACACAGAGTGATGCTAATATCTGGGTGCCACACCCACAGAGATGTTACTGGCCCCTTCACTGTATAGCTTTTGCTGTATGCTGAAGACGCACCTCTGGACCCTGAGGTAAATATATTTTAGAGCCAGTGTGGTGTAGTGGTTAAGAGCAGTGGACTCGTAATCTGGTGAACCGGCCCACGGCTGAAAAAAGGTTGCTGACCCCTGCATTAAAACCTCTTTTGTGTGCGGTGTGGTCTGTTCATATTTTCTTAATCTGTGCAGAAGGGGAAAGAGGAGTTCCCAGGGATGCCAACCGCAAGCCAGAAAAGCCTGCCTGTTTTCTTATCTCCCTGCCACTGTTGCTCCCTTGGCACCGCAGTTGCCACCTGATCTCCCACTGCCCAGACACACAGGCTGCTGTTACCTGTATCCCTGCCTTTGTCTTCTGCTGCATGCTCTCCACTGCCACAGCCCTGCCCCCGCCCCCCTACCCCGGTGGGCTTCCTTTTAATAAATATTTTGCATACTTCTTCAGACCTCCAGCTTTCTCTAGGCACCTCAATACCCTCCCCTCTCTCTTCTCAGCCACCTCATTTTTTGGCTGCAATCCCGTCAGCACTCGCCAATTGCATTTGCTATTAGAAGGAATGATTGCTGCTGGTCAGAGCCTGGGGTGGGATGGCTAGCTGTTAAACAGAATTGACTGGAATAAAAGTACCAGCGTAATGCCATTTTCTCATCTCCTCTGCCACACGTCCCTTGATTACCTACTGCTGTAAATTATTACTTCTGCGAGAAGCTATTAAAACCTGGCAAAGTCTCGCTCGGCAAAGATTTGGGATGGCAGTCAGAGTGGATTATCGCCCTGCTTCTCAATATATGTCCCATGTGATTTAAAGGGGAGCTGAATTGCTGGGATTAACGCCGCGTGAAGCCTATTGTTCTTAATTCAAGATAAGGCATGACTTAATTCTGCAGTTTCCCTTTTTATCACTTTTGCTTGGTGGGAACCAGAAAATAAAAGCAGAGCCAATAGCTTATTGATGAGCTTTCGGTGTTTTTCCTCGGTGTTGCTGATGATCGTAGAATCACAGACCAGAGTTGAAAGGGACCCTGAGGATCATCTAGTCCAACCCCCTGCAATGCAGGAATATGTAGCTGTCCCTTCTGGGGATCGAACTTGCAACCTTGGTGTTAACAGCACCACACTCTAATCAACTGAGCTATCATGCTTCCTTCCTATCATAAAACCATACACAAATTCATTGGGGAATGCCAGCATGGCCATGTGATGAATTGTATAGCCAAACCTTTGAACTCTGGGCAGTGCTTTTAGGATTGTGGCACAATGCAATGCTTAAGACGCACAATTGTAATGCAGATTGGAATGCATTCTTCGTATTAACTCTAAAACTAGGTGTAAATTGACCTATACTGCAGTTGCTTAACTGTTGTCTACTTAGGAAGCTATTGGAAGAGACGATTTGCACAATATACGAACATCATTCAGTAACACTACTATGGATTAGTTCGGCTGTATTGCCAAACAGTGTTTTTTGCTGACCATCGTTTAGGCAACAAACCATAGTTCATGTTCCAAACATATAGACCCTAACCCTTTCTTTCCTCAAGAATTTTCCAAAACACCACCCAAACAGCATGGGGGGAAAATGTCCCAGTCCATGGCTGGTTGGTTCAGGTGGAATTACAAACCAACTATGGTTTGCAAACTGGTGCCAAACTAATTTCAGATCCTGGTTTGACAGCTAACCAGAGATCATTTGTCAGATGTTGCTGGTTTAGCTATCGAAACAAACCATGGTTTGCGGTTTGGCATTGCATCAGAGCCATCTCAGTGACTTAGTGACAGATTTGGCTAAATATGGAAATCTGCATCAATCAGCAAGCATTGGGCTATGACTGCTCTGCTCTGTTTGTTTGTTTGTTTGTTTGTTTGTTTGTTTACTTCATTTGTGTCCCACCTTTCTTCCATAATGGAACTCAAGTTATCTTACATGGGGTACCCATCCAGGCACTGACCAAAACCACACCTGCTTAACTTCAGCAAGATACCGGTAGAAACACCACTTTAGTCTGAGAGTATGTCTTTTTTGTGATGTTTGGTCTGTGGTGGTTGATACTCCCATAGAAGTAATCATCACACTTGATGTTCTGTTATCACTGAGTGAGTCTCTGCATGACAACCGCATTTACGAATAAGGCTGAGATGGCTAATCCAGTGAGTTCACGGCTGACACTGGAGTGGGGGACTTGCAGAGCTACCCATGTCTGCTCTACACCTGTACTTCATTGTTGTTTTCACATGCACCCTTTGCAACCGCAGGAAATTGTCAGATGTGCTTGCTAAATATTATTTCATGCTGCGGTCTAGGGTCATTTAGGCTGCAATGCTATACACGCTTACCAGGAAGTCAGACGCATTGAACAAGCATGCCTAGGATGGCACTGATAATTCAGTGTCATTTATTGTAAAGCAATTGTGTTAATGCTCACAGCTGAGAAAGAAAGGCTTGTAATGTGTGTGTGCTTGTAATGTGTGTCCCAACTAAGGACCCGGAAACGGAAAGAAAACAAAAGGACAGATTTGTCAGAGATGTTATAAATTTTCAGTTGACATTGAATGCGTCCTTTTTTATTTACAAACTCCTGGGGTTTCAAAAGTACAGTTGCAAAGGGAGAACCTGCACATAACTTTCCCCCACTTTAAAAAACAACAACGCAAAAAACATGCTTGAACTGGTAAAATTGTAGTTTTGCATAGTCTGCCCCCTGGTGCATAGATGAAGGTAGTAAAATGATGGAAAATACTAGAGGATTGCATATACAGTGGTACCTCGGGTTACAGACGCTTCAGGTTACAGACTCCGCTAACCCAGAAATAGTAAGAACTTTGCTTCAGGATGAGAACAGAAATCGCGTGGCGGCAGCGGGAGGGCCCCATTAGCTAAAGTGGTACCTCAGGTTAAGAACAGTTTCAGGTTAAGAACGGACCCCCAGAAAGAATTAAGTTCTTAACCCGAGGTACCAGTGTGTGTGTGTGTGTGTGTGTGTGTGTGTGTGTGTGTGTAATTTTAGGACTTAGAGAAGCTTCCCCTCTGCATGATACCCTTTTCATATATTTTCAGTAAGGAACTGATGCAAAACATGCCACCTCTTGTTCTCTGCCATCCTTTGTCCCTGGTTAGGGCTCAACTTCGTTATGCCTTCTCCCTAATTACTATGAACAGAAGTCCCAGACTGCTTACCAGCGATTGTTTACCCATCTGCCTTCTTCATCAAAGACCATTCCTTCTTTTTCATTTTCTTCCACCTCCCCCGCCCCCCTCTGCTGGTGTGTGGACTCTTTTCCCTTCCCCTTTTTTCTATCATTCTGTATATACTCTGCATGCTTTGGTAGAAATAATCCTGAGATTCCTCATTGCAGGCAATTTGGACACATATGAGTTTCAGGCCACTTCTGCCGTTCTATTACTATGGACCATTTAGGCAGAGAAAATGACCACCACACAACAGACACGTATCAAATATTCTGCCCCATTTCTTACTCAGCTACAAATTTGCCATTAACTCTAGAGAGTGGAGGTTTACAGCCCTGTTCCAGGGCGGCACTAACTTATTTTATCTTGGCATATCCGTTTCATTTGTTTTATTCGTGTTTTTACAATTTATATGCATTTTAGCCCCCATAATGACCATTTCCTCCTGCCTTCCCTGTAGATTGAATTTTACTTCATTTGAAGCAGTTATTTCTACAGTCCCTGTTATACATGCAATCAAACAACCCCCCTTTCTAGATTCCTTCCTACTTTTAGATCTATACTGAACGGTTTCAGCAGAGACCTTGCTGCAGAGTTTATCATGAAGGGCTTGTGTTTCCAATAGGCTGGGGTGGCTAATGCTAATTTAGTTTGTATTTGGCTTCCATTTAAAGGGTGTTGGTTCTTCTGGGCTTCTGCAATGGCAACAGATTTCATATACAGTGACAGTTGTAGCTAAATTCCCATCGTAGAATAGTGAGCTGGCAAAGTATTTTGCAGGTTGAAACTTGGCTGGGGAGGCCTGCCTTCACATTCCCTGATCAGACATGGTGGCATGGCTGCAATCCTGTGCATTATTTCTGAATTCGTGGGTACAACCTGTAAAACACGCTGAGATTTTAACAGCAGCTCTTCCCGTAGCTGCAATGCAACCTTTAGCTATTAATTCAAAATGCAAACAATCTTGCAAAGAAGTGTTAACGTTTAAGCTGCTAGCGTGAACTAGGAATCCTATCAAAAACAGTATCCCACCTCTGCTTTATTATTTTCCTCATTCTTGATGCTAGTTATCACTTCGTTCACTTGGCAGAGCAAAGATGGTCCATCAGTTCTCTGCTGCATCCCTCTGCCACTGTATCTCATATTGGTATCAAAGGGTTCCCCAAACTTCAGGGGCAGCTTGGGAAGGCAGTGGTGGGAAGGGGGAGACTGGTGAAATCCAGATGCCCAGAATTGCGCAAAAGTCAGTGCTTTCCACCAGCTGCAAAGCCACCATTGAATACAGCCCAGAATATGCTCTTTCAAGCTACCTATGAGCATTATGTGACAGTGTAGCTAGCTGGGCACATCAACGTCACAAGAACACAAACAGAAACATTTGGTTCCCCATTAATTCCTTTGAATGCCACTTGCTCATGAGCAACACGAAGCTCAAAATGCTTAGGGGCAATATCCCCACAACTTGCAAGAATGTAAGTGTTTTCTGCAAGTGCCATCACCATTGGATACAGTCCTCAGCCTTCACCAACCTGGTATTCTCCAGATCACGGGTCAGCAAACATTTTCAGCAGGGGGCCAGTCCACTGCCCCTCAGACCTTGTGGGGGGCCGGACTATATTTTTTTTGGGGGGGGAATGAATGAATTCCTATGCCCAGTGGGGGAGCTTCATGCTCTGGCACCGGGGGGGGGGGCAGAGAGCAGACGGGGCGGAGCTGCTGCGCGTCCTGGGGGTGTGGTGCCCAGTGTGGGTGTGGGGCAGCCGCGATGGCACCCTGCTGGGATTGTGCTGCCGGGGGCAGTGCGCTCCCCCCGCACTCCTTTTCCTCTGCCAGTGCCTATGCCCCGCAAATAACCCAGAGATGCATTTTAAATAAATTCTACTCATGTAAAAACACGCTGATGGCCGGATCCAGCCCCTGGGTCAGATTTAGAAGGCGATTGGGCCGGATCCAGCCCCTGGGCCTTAGTTTGCCTACCCATGCTCCAGATGTTTTGAACTACAACTTCTATGCACATGGTAGCTGGGAATGATGGGAGTTGCAGTTCAAAGCATTTAGACGGCACCAGGTTGACAAAGGTTGTTCTGCTGAACTGAATTTACGTGCCCTTGACATTTCCCCCCCTTCTCCTTACAGGAATATGGATGCAGGAAAAGACGGGAGGAAGGAGTGAGAAGGGTGAAGAAGTGTTCATGTAATAATGGAAGGCTGAAAACCACTGCAGCGAGGGTCAAGTAGAGAGGAGGCTGTTCTCTGAGATAAAGGTAGGAATCAGAACAAAAGTTTCCCCTGCTCGGTCTACTGGTGTAGATTATCACCCCTGGAATATACAGATGTCGAGCAAAGCTTTCAAAACCCATTGGAACTTCAAATTAAAATTATTGTTTGACTGAGCTGCTGTTGAGCAAAGAATAAGGGACACTGATACTCTATATCTGCATGGTACACCTCTGTCTTCCACATCCTCGCACCTCTCTGGCCCCATCCATTCTGCACTGCTGGTCCCAGGGCGGAACAACACATTATGCATAGGTCAATGAGTTCTCTTTTGGTCTTTCCCCTGCGCACACTGTGCAGTGCAGACCTCAGTTTGAAGCAGAAGACCAATGCAGGAGATAAAGAGGCATCTATTTTCTCTCTCTCCCAGTGATGGCAAAGACGCTAGGGGTACCAGTAGGGCGTGCAAGGAAAAAGGATCCTTGGTGCTAGCTTTTCATTTCAAATTGCACCCTTAAGTGGCTCTATTGCATTTTTCTCTCTCTTCAAAATCCAGAAAGGAAAAAGAATTCCAGAACTACACCTAACGTACACATTCTGCTTTTCACCCTTGGAGACTCTCTGCAAAAAATGTCAATCCTGCCCCACTCGCCACAGATCTGGGTTCTTCTATTTTAATTCTGTGGCGTGACCACCAGAGGGAGTATGAGGAACAGAATAGCTCCTCTGGTGCTCTGCGGAGTGTCAAAAGTGACACTCGGCTCTCCTTCCTTGGCCTGCCAGATGTTTAAGCCGTTAGCCCTTGTTCTAGAACCTCACAGCTCCAGAGAATGTCTTGTGCTGCTGTGCTTGTCACCTGCACAGAATGGAATGGGTCTTCAGTGGAATGGATTTCAAAAGGAGAGATTTAGCAGCATCTTTAAGGCCATCCCACCTTGAAACCTGTCCTTCCATCCTAACTCTTACATGGATGTTCATTCCGAAATGATTGAAAAGGAGAGTGACCGCTGTCTCTATCCATTTTAAAAAACTTCCAGGCAATTTCATTGCTACTTTTTTTTTTTTTTTTTTTACCTTAAAGCAGGTTCAAGATAGTTTTTAAAAGTGTGTTACATACCACCAGTCTTTAGGTCGGCTCACATTGAGAGCTGATTCAGACTTTAATTTCATTTTTGGTAAGAGTAACTGCATTAAGACATCCTTTTCATTCTGCATTCATGAAGATTTGTGCATCAGGGCAGTTGAATGCAATCTCGCTTTCAATACTGTTTGTGCCTGCAAAGGTTTCGGGGAAAGACGCACTGCTTTGTTTCCAATCAGGGCATGTCTCGTAGCTTCCTGATGAAATCCTGTGACTTTTTATACCACAAGTGTTCTGGTCTATTTTAATTGCTCCGCTTTTGTTGCACTAAAGTGCAAGAGTGCCTCTCCAGACAGCAATAAAGCAGTAGCATTGGGGAATTATTGCGGAACAACTAGTAAAGTGGAACAATGTGTCCTGTATGAAGGCCCCATTATGGTGTCTGTGATATGTTGCAATGTATACCGGTACTCACAGTCTGGAGGGGCCCTTAGTCATAAGAAGAGTCCTGCCGGATTAGACTGAAGGCCCATCTCGCCTTCATCCTCGTCTCACAGTGGCCAGCCAGATACCTATGGAAGGTCTGTAAGCGGGACCTGAGTGCAGTGGTACTGTGATTCCTAGCAAGTGCTATTCACCGGAGGGAGTTATATAGTCATCATCATAGCTAGCAGCCATTGATAGTGTTCCCTTTTGTGGACTAGATGAGCTTGTGGTCTGATCCAGCACAGCTCTTCTCATGTGCAGTCGTACCTTGGTTTTCGAACAGCCTGGTTCTTGAACATTTTGGCTCCCAAACGATTGTAACCCGGAAGTGACTGTTCTGGTTTTCGAACGTTCTTTTGGAAGCCAAACGCCCGAAGGGGCTTCTGCAGCTTCCGATTGGCTGCAGGAGCTTCCTGCAGCCAATCAGAAGCCGCATTTTGGTTTTTGAACGCTTTGGAAGTTGAACAGACTTCCGTAACAGATTCCGTTCGACTTCCAAGGTACGACTGTACTCAGAAGTAGACTTCACTCAGTTTGATGGGGCTACTATAAAATAAGCATACGGAGGATCAAAAAATAAAGCAGGCCAATTCAGCTAATGCTTTGGAAAGCCGTTCCTTTCTTAAGCTAGTGTGTGATGTACACACACACACACACACACACACACACGGCTCAAGCTTACCATTGTGTTCCCAGACAGCTCAGGGAAAACCTTCCCCCACTCTGAAAACTGTAGAACCAGGAAAAAATGAAGGGGATGGTGAATCCATTTACAGTGGCACCTCGTGTTAAGAACTTGATTCGTTCTGGAGGTCCGTTCTTAACCTGAAACTGTTCTTAACCTGAGGCACCACTTTAGCTAATGGGGCCTCCCGCTGCCGCTGCATGATTTCTGTTCTCATCCTGAAGCAAAGTTCTTAACCTGAGGTACTATTTCTGGGTTAGTGGAGTCTGTAACCTGAAGCGTCTGTAACCCGAGGTACCACTGTATATTTATAAAACGAGATACAACCAGCCAATAGAAAAAGCATAAAAAGGCTTTTTAAAGCTGCGGAAAATAAGGGGAAAACAAAATAAGGAGAATTAAAGATTTGTGATGGGGTGGAAGAATGGGGTGGTGGGGGTGAGGTGTTGGGGTTGCCTGCTTGTGGTTTAAAAGAACACCCACCCCAAAGTCATCACTGGAACAGTCATATACAGTATTGAAATGCCGACTACTTGGAAATGAAACAGCTGGTATTAATGCACTCCATCTTGACAAACAAACGGCTGGAAAATTTGCTTCTGCAGTCTTCTCTGGACGTGCAGCACCATCAAGCACTATTCATTAGAGCTGGCATTATGCACATTATATCCCATATGCCAGAGAATAACTAAGCTGTTACCCACTTGCCACTAGGCAGCATCCCAAATGTCTTGTATGCTAGTGACAGATGCCCTGCCTCTAATGGCAAAAACCATCCATTCTCATAATCTCAGTGGTGAGCTAAAAGGAACATAACTGCAAATCTTTGCAGCAAGTGCCACCAGGAGATACCTGGCCAGGTAACAGATGGCGTGCTCCTGCAGTGTGATGTAGTGGAGGGCGGATGCATAATTCCACGATGGAGACATATCGATTGCATTCCAAACGACAGAGCCTTACTACGGGAAATTGGGTTGTTCTTCATTTTATGCTCAGTCTGCTTTGTTTTCCTCCTCCTTGTCCTGTTCAGGGCACAGGGTAACAAAAAGAAAAGAAAAGAAAGCCATGTATCATATTGTGGAACGTGGTCTGCCTTGGGAAGCCCATTCCTGACATCCTAAAGGCTATCAGAGACTTGCTCTCTGTTGTACCAATTATGGATAAAAAGTTACAAAACAAACATAGGTGTATGAAATATTCAACCATATATTTATTTATTTTGACCATTTGGGGAAAGAATACAGTAAGAAGGGATGCATCGTCATTAATAAGACTCCAAAGGGTTTGGCAACACTGGGGCTAAAGTAATATATGTGTAAGAGAGCAGGTTGTCTTTCAGGTGTCCCCTTGTCACTTACTGTCAGTCCAGACAACTGTCATCACTGTTTAGTGTAGAAGGACAGAGATTCGGGGGAGAAAGGAGCCAGTCCTCTCCATAGAGAGGATGACCCATTTGCCCCTGTAAAATGGGGCACTCTGGATTGGCCTGCTGGGTAATGTAGTTTCTGACCAGCACTCCATGTTCTTCTCTGAAGTGCAACATGTGGATACTAATATTTCCTTCCCTCTCATAGGGGGAGCCTGCATCCTTTTCAATGAGTCATGTTAAGTTCTGGATGCTCTTTAGTTTCTTTTTTCCCCCTTCCTTCTTTTTTAAATATACCGGTAATTTTTATTGGTTTTTGCACATATTTTCCAAACATAATATCCCATCCTATACAACAACAAACCTTCGCCTATCACAGCCTGAGACTTCCGTCAACCTCGACTAATGGTTTTCTAACTTTCTTTCTGATTTTGCATTTTATTTTAATAGTTATTGCTATAAAATCCATATCCTACATAAACTCCTCCTTAGTCCTCTTTCGCAATAATTCATATGGTTCTCCTTACAAAACTTCTTGCAACCATATAAGCGATGTCAATTGATTACAATTGTCTTTCAAATATATCATAAATTTCTTCCAGTCTTTCAGGAAAGTCTGGTCTTGCTGGTTCTGAATTTTCCCAGTTAATTTCGCCAACTTGTCATAGTCCATCAGTTTCATCTGCCATTCTTCTTTTGTTGCTGGATGCTCTTTATTTTCTACAGTATCTGGGCTCGGCCCAGTATACCTGAAGGAGCGTCTCCACCCCTATCGCTCAGTCCGGACACTGAGGTCCAACTCCGAGGGCCTTCTGGCAGTTCCCTCACTGCGAGAAGCAAAGTTACAGGGAACCAGGCAGAGGGCCTTCTCAGTAGTGGCTCCCCACCCTGTGGAACGCCCTCCCTTCAGATGTGAAGGAAATAAATCTGACTTCTAGAAGACATCTGAAGGCAACCCTGTTTAGGGAAGTTTTTAATGTTTGATGTTTTATCGTGCTTTTAATATTCTGTTGGGAGCTGCCCAGAGTGGCTGGGGAAACCCAGCCAGATGGGTGGGGTATAAATAATAAATTTATTATTATTATTATTATTATTATTATTATTATTATTATTATTATTAGGTTCCCTTGAGCCATGAGAGTCATGCATTTGGTTCACTTGTGTGAATAGCAAGGAACCTTGAAGTGCCAGGCTGCCTTCCTATGGCTGCCTAAATGACCCCCATATGAGCATTTGTGCTTCGCTGCCAGACATCCTCTTCCTTTTCCAAATGGCTTCCTCTGACAGGCCCTGCTCACCTTCTGTTCTCTCTAAGGAGAACAGTTGTTCCTTAACAATCTGTTGGCAAAAGAAGGATCAGACCTGTGTAACAAACCGGCCACGTAACTTGCTCGTTGTAATAGCAATATATATGAAAATTTCAGTAATTAAATTTTAAAGTATGGAAGAGTCCAGGCTGCACACTTGATCAATAAACAGATTCCAAAAATGAGTCTAAACATTTAGACTTCACAGTCTCTTATTAAATCCCTGTTCGTTTTTATTCTTTTCCTCACCTGTTCCTTCTCTGCCTACTACATCATTAGCCTGCTCTTTCTTGATGAAATGTTTGGCCCTTTTGCTCTGCGGCCACCAATCAAGAATTATATTACTTTATATGTTTATGTTTATTTTTTTGTACCCTGCCCACCTGACTGCGATGCTCCCAATAGGGTATATGCAACAACACTACAACAACAACACAAGAAAACACACGATACAGGGCTGCCTTCAGATGTCTTCGGAAAATCATGCAATTGGTTATCTCTTTGACATCTGATGGGAGGGCGTTCCCTCTGCCTGGTTCTTCGTAACTTCAATTCTCGCATTGAGGGAACCGCCAGAAGGTCCTTGGAGGAGGACCTCAGTGGCTGGACTGAACAATGTGGGTGGAGATGCTCCTTCGGGAGTACAGAGCCAAAGCCGTTAAGGGCTTTAAAGATCAACACCAACACTTTGAAACGTATATATTATCTATATATATTTATGTAATGCTTGCTCTTAATCTAATGTGGCTTTAATTTCGCTTCGGTGCTTGCTCCAGTGACATTTAGTAGCACCAAGCATGCCCAAGCCGCTGTAGACGTCACAGGCAGAGTTGCCAAGTTGGAGCCTGGAGAACTGTTACTATAGCTTTAAATCTCTCTATACGAGAGGAAAGAAGGTTGGCGTGGCTTTCTCCCACCCATTCATTTCCCCTTCCTGCCCTTCCCCCCCACATCTGCTCGGCGGCACTGCTGGATTCTTGCCCACCACAACAAGTGGAGGAAAGGGGTGGGCAGAATGTCAGGACCACAGTTGCCTTTTCTCATGCAGAGAGCTAGAAGCATTTTTAAGGGTTGGAGGTCTCAAGGCAGACATGTTGAATGTTCCACGCTTTTCAGACATGTTTTTGCCAGCTCCATATCAAATGGGCAAATAACAAAGCTATAAGTTTGCACAATCCTATGTGATAACTTGAATAAGAAAGAAATCCAATACCTTGTCATTGATTACCTGCATTGCAGGAGGGGTTGGACCTAGATGAGCCTCAGGGTCCCTTTCCAACTCTACAATTCTAGGGTCACAGTTAAGAAATATAGGACACTAGAGGAAAACCAGCCTGCCCTGAGTACAACAGCCATCTTCTTTGTCTGATTATCTGGGGCAGCGGGGGGGTTAATGTCCCTGTATGAAGCAACAATCACAGATCACAGGTAGACCCTTTCTATTGCCTAACATCATCTGAGACAACACTGTTGCCAGGGAGGCAGCTCATCCATCCATCTGCAAACCATTCTCCTCCAAGAAACCATCAGGAGAACAAAAAATAGAGAATTAAATCAGTGGAAATTAATCTAGGTCATACACAGCTTTTGAAACCCCCCATATTCCGTGCAGTACCAAAAGTTGCTTTCTCTTGGATGCCACTCTCACCAGTCTGTTCATCATTCTGGTGGGTAAGTTTGATTTCACCTCTACCCTTTCCCTTTCCTCTCTCTAGGCTGACTCATTTAAACTACGACAGTGAATATGGGCAGGGCTGACCCCCCACCTCTAGAGTTTCCTTCTCCAACATCCTTTCTCACTGGCGTGTGTGAATGTGTTTTGTCCAGGTTTGAGGGTTTGCTTTTCGACATTTCCAAATGTCACAATTCCCACTGGATAAGGCTGATGATGATGCCAGTCCATTGCCCGGCAGAACTTTTTTTTTAATTGTCTTTGCCCATTAGTGTGCATTGTTCTAAATTGGCAATGCAATTACCCCACGTCAATGCAACATTTCATTTGCCCTTAGTAGCACATAGTGGGAGTCAAAGATCTAACATCTGGTTGTTCCTGTGTTCCTGCCCTCCACCCATCTTAGGAAGAATAAATGAATGAATCTGGAGGTGGGACTTTCCTGCTTCCCCCTTCCTTGATCCTGGAATGGCAGGAAGCTCAACTCTCTATGAACAATTCAGTTTTGAGATACACATTCCCTCTGCCTGCCTGGTGTGTTAGGGAAAACTCTGAACAACTGTGGTAATGTTAGGGATACTGTATATGTAGCTCTTTCAGCAACAACCCACTTGCTGTTGTACATGGGTGTGTATAGCTTTGATTGTAAACCACCCTGAACATTTCCATTGAAGGACAGTATACAAGTTTATTAAATAATAATAATAATAAATTTCACACACACACACATAGTGGAGACACCACTTTAGGGCATTTACCACATTGGTAGACAGATGAATTGAGGTTCCAGTTAAAGCACACAGCACATCCATTTTTGCTCAAAAGGGTCACATTGGTATTACTGTTTTTAAGTGGGGGGGGGGGAATGAGGCTATTGTTTTTTAGGAAAAAATATGAGGCAAGTGCGAGTTGCAAACTTTGAGGACTTTCAGGCCATTGACTGAGCTGCTGCAATATCACAGAAGCACAGAGATAATAGAAATGAGGCTCGCTGCTCTGTTGTAGGATACATGATCCAATGATTTAGGAGAAATTGTCAGTGTGAAAGATCTAGTCTAGGTAGCCAATATGGTGCCCTCTAGATATTTTGAATGACAACTCTCTCAGCCCTGACCACTGGTCATGTTGGCTATGGCTGATGGGAGTTGTGGTCCAAAATATATGGAGGGTACCATGTTGGCTACTTCTGAACTGGGCAATAGAGGGTTTACCAGCTGTGCACTGGGGTGTACAAATTAAATAGTTGAATGGGGTGCACAAGAAGCATATGAATGCACTGGAGTGAGGAAAATGGAAAATTGGAAAAATTTGGAAATGGTCATTGAGAGGAAAGAGAGGAAGAGAAAGAGATGGAAAGCAGATGGGGAAGAGACAGGGAATGGGAAGATGAGAGGGTATAGAAGCAATGGGTGTATTAGAATGAAAGCAGAGGAAGAGAAGTGGGGTCAAGGGCTGAAGGAAGAAGCAAAGAGGTAGCTGGCTAGGGATGAAATTATGGAACAATCATGGGATCCATTTCCATATAATTGCTGCCCTGGTCACATCTCTGTTTATCTCCATCAGTGAGATAGCACAGACACTTCCCACACTGAGATTAATCATTGCAGGTACTTAGGTGTTTTATTCCCCCTGGAAAGCAAATCACTTGAATACTTTGGAAAACCCATCTCCTGGTGGAACATTTTGTGTAAGCACTATTTTTAAATGAGCTGGCTGTAGCTCTTGGCACTCCTAATTGGAGAAAGCATATGTTAGGGTGGTAGAAAGCTGATGCTGCTTCTGCCATTACTATCCATACAATGTGGAAAGCTAATTGAAGACTGCATTGCACTAGATTTCCAGTTTGATACTAAACCAAAGTAGCCCTGAGGAAAAAAATATATGATTCAAGCTTAGCAAGAACAAAGCATGTGGATAGAGTACTGGATAGAGTGCATGTGTTCAGATGTTCAACCATTCTGCAGAACTCAAAGCCTTTATCTATTATTATTATTATTATTATTATTATTATTATTATTATTATTTTCATTTCTATGCCACTTTTTTTACCATATTTTAAAGAGAACATCTCAAAGCGGTTTACAACCCATTAAATCTCAAAATAAAACAATCCACAATAAATCTTTTTTTTTTTTTTTGGCCATATTCTAATTTGCTCATTCCCACAGGCGTTTTCAAACTTTTTGATGGGTATGCCGTAGCTGAATAAAGTTCAGAGCCCTATGGAATGGAGATGAGTGTTAAATTGCTCTTTGCAAGCTGAGTCACTTTCTCTTCCGTGGTCAAATGCCCCCGATAATGCTGAGGTCTGATTTCTAGATGTTTGCTGTACATCGGAGGAGCATTTATGCCAACTTTAATCTGCTGTAATAAACAATGTCTATTGATTCACTGCTTCTCCAGATCTTAAATCATTATTGACTTCCCCCGCTAGCCTGTCAAACTTGCATTGTGCTAATACCTTATTAATTTGAAAAAAGAAAAAAGGATAATTATGTGCCGTGACTAGTCTTAAAACTGCATTGGTTCATTATCACCATAGGCCATTGACTGCACGTGGGAGATGTAAATTATGGACATTTTCTGACTGTGTTCAAAATATACTGTCAATTTCCTTTTCTAAAAACACCAGACCAAACTTCTCACTAATATATTCCAGTCTTAATGTGAATACAAGAAAAAGTCTTGAGGCAAATTGCAGACTAGATGCATCAGATATTATCCTTAGTTGGCAGGTTGCAGAGCAAAAATTGCAAATTCTGTGGATTGTCCTTTCCTAGTCCTATGCAGCAAGGTAGGTCAGTTGTCACAGCTCCAAGGAGAATACTCGGGTCATATCCACTCCATACATTTAAAGCACATGGTTTCTCCATGGGAATGATGGGAACTGTAGTAGCCTTTGCAGATTTGCAATTCCCAGCACCCTTAACAAACTACAGTACCCAGGGTTCTTTGGGGAAAGCCATGCACTTTAAACATATGGTAGATGTGACCTTACTGAGAAACTTGTTCCAACGGGGACTGGAAGTGAACTGAGGCCCTTTCAGGCTCTTCCTTCGTCACACTTCTCCTATGCAGGCAAACGTGAGCCCCACGCTGCCTTTTCAGGTGATGTGGTACCTGCAGGCACCTGAGCCACCACGTCACTGCCTGGATGGACGTGTGGCTTGGGCGCGCTGCAGGCCCCCCCGGGGTAAGTGGCTGCCCAGTGCGGTCCGTAATCCCCGGCCCCCCTAGCTATGCTAGTGACCACCCCCCTCCCACTTTGTGGCAGCCCATATATTTAGGAATAAAGCTCCTATCAGCCCCAGCCAGCATGGCCAACAGCCAGGGATTATAGGAACTGTAGTCTGGCAACATCTGTAGGGCACCAAGCTGTGGGAGGCTGTTATAAATGTGTTGGAACAAGAAATATCTCAGAATTCCAATACAGATAAACAATGTCATTAAAACAGGTGGGAGGTTACTACCAGCTTCCTAGTGGGGAGCCTTTCTTTGCATATCGTTTTAGATCACTCTGCAATTCTGTTCCCACTTTCCACAGATTAATGAAGCTGTAAAATAATAATGATAATAAACTCAGGCTAGCTCTTGGGCTCCAGTATTCTGTTTCAGCCATGAAAATACTTCGTGCAGATATAATTACCTGGCTGCTTTCACCTCCCTTTGATATTTTATACCTCTTCAAAATACCAAGGGCATCTCCTGGGTCTCTCAGATGTACCCCACTGGGCACAAAAGACCCCCGGTAGGATCATCTCCTGTTGCCAATCCCTTTGAGGTTATTTCACAGTGACTTATCAGAGAGATCGCCAGAGAAACACCCCCCCACCCCCACCCCCGTAATCAGAAATTAGCTGGAAGCAGTTGGAGGGGATTAGAAAATTAACAGCAAACTGCAACCCCTACTCAGTTGAGAGTAGTCAGCAAACTCCCATCATATGGTTTGAATTTCTCTTGTTTAGGGCAAGGGGGGGGGAGGGACATGGCTGCCACAACACAATTAATCTTGTTTATACCTTCAATCCTATGCTCACTTATGAGGGAGCAAGCTCCATTGAGCATAGTGGCACTTGATTCTGAGTAAGCATGCAGAGGGCTGTCCTGTAAGTAATCAATTTCAAGTGTGCTTCACTGCACTTTATGGCCAATGCTAATATCTGCTTAGGAGTGCATTTTGTAACTCTTTTGATAGAGTTCACGATAATTTTGGTGCATCTATAAAATGCTCCCCCAAATAAAATAAAATACAGGTTTCACTTTTCAGTGATAGCGGAACTGATCTTGTGAAGGCAGTCTAAATGTGTTGGAGTGTGTATATTCTACAATTCTGCAGAAATAAGACAGGGAGGGGAGTGCAGAGAGTGGAATTCCCAAGAACAGAGTATTTGTTTTTAATTGTTGTCAGCCACTCCATGTGATGCAAATGCACTGGAAGGGTGGAGTACAAGGGAAGAGTGATACGATAGCCATCTTCAAATGACTGAAGGGCTGTCAGGGTAGAACCCGAACCAATTGATTCAAATTAGAAGAAAGGAGATTCTGACTGAACATTAGGAAGAAGGTCCTGACAGTAAGAGCTGTTAGCAACAGTGGAACAGAATGCCTCTGAAGGAAGTGGTGGACTCTGGAGGCTTTTAAACAGAGGTTGGCTGGTCATCTGCTAGGGATTCTTCAGCCCCTGCATTGTAGGGGGTTGGACTAGATGAGCCTTAGGAACCCTCCCAACTCTATAATTCTATAAAGATACTTATTGGACAGTTAAGAAAGCCTGAAGGCACCTTTGCCTGTTGAAGAGTGTGCTTTCACTGACTGTTATTCTCTTTGCCATGGCAGGAGAGGATTACATACAGGAAAGAATTGGGCCACCTGTTTGCAGAGATTCTGCACCCAGGACTTACACATGTCTCATATCAGCTGAACTCTGGACTAGAAGTTTGATAGGCAGTCTTGCTGGGCTGAAGTGATCATCCCCCCCCCCCCTATTATGCAGCTTGCTTTTGTTTCAAAGAAGAGTGTGCATGCTTGTGCCATTCACACCGAGAAACTGTCACTTCCTTATGATCTCATTGGTATCAGGCAGTCCTGGGCACCAAGAAATTGTGCTGCAGACAGTAGCCATCTACGGTAACTGATAAGGAGTTCTGTTTTCCTCTTAGTCATTCATGAGGCAGAACTCCTGGGCTGGTTCTTTTGCACTACGTTCTGTCTAAGAAATGTGTCAAGAATGATGTGCATCAATGGGAGCGAGCACATAAGTGTTACATGCTGTCATAGGCAGTGGCGGTGGTGGGGGTGGACTCTAAGGAACAGGAGCAATGTGTTTGGAAGCTGTTGCATGATGGCTTCAAAACAAGGGTAATTTCACCAAAATACTTAGGGAAGGGAAATGGCTTGGCAAACATGGAGAGATAGGGGGATGTACTTTATTCAACAAATGATAGGATCTGTCGGCTTTTCATAATATACCTGAACTCTAGGGGTAATGATGTGCATGGGAGATGGTTGATGATTTGAGCATTGATGCCAAGTGATCTGATGATTTGACTGCTGTTGTGCCTCATTGGTGGCTAAGTAAGCCAACACAGGAAGGGCATTTTGTATTCCAATATATGCAATTGAACATGGAACTAGAGTTCATTAAGGCTAGTTAACTACCTGGCCTGCTTTTGTGCTCAGAGTGTGAAACAATCTGCATATCAAGAAATAACGACTTCACAATGTTTAAAGATGAATGAAGTATTAGTGCTCCAATTTTCTGTGCTCCCAAATGGATGTAATAGCTAATTCAGGGTTTGACACCAACTGCAGAGGATTCACAATTTACAACGTATGGTATCTAAATGTGTTTGCACACTATGCTAGACATGCGTTGCCACATGAATCTTATTACCATACTTTTCTAGAGAGGCCAGCCCACCAAGACTTTTTGCTGCCTGAGGCAGTGCAACAAATGGCACGGTAACAAAGTCCAATCAAGGTTTTTTTGCCCCTGAGGCAGAAAATCTCACAAGTACCGTTTTGTATCATTTGAGTTAAAAATATAATAACATTGTTACATACTAACACTATTTTGCCCCTTCATGGCACCCCAAATCTGCAACAGAATACCATTAGGCAGATTGAGGTGGCTGCCTTAGGCTGCAGATGCTGAGGAGGGGCACACAAAATGGCAGCAAAGTGTGGGAGGAGACAGCTGTATGTACCTGGTGCCCTCCTGGCCAATCTTAACCGGGGTGGATTGGGGGGGTGGGGGGGGGCTGAACTTCGGTCTAATCTGCCTCTCCATCGGATTCTATGCTAATGCAATACCCAGCTCAGATTTTTAACAATTGTCTCCTGCCTTCCATCCTCTGCCCCTGCAAATGTTAGCTTAAAAGTATTATCAGACTTCAGTTAGAATCCATTTCCTTTCCTTTCCTTTCTCCCCCTCTCTATCTAATCTATCATCTATCTCTTGTTCTGTCTTTCACTGCTCTTCTACAGTTATACTATTTTGAGTGACTTAATGAAACACACCGAGTTATTTTTAAAGTGTAGTCCCCTTGAACTTATGTCTTACAAGATTTTTCCTTGGCTAAAGATCTTAGTCTTTTGTTCAAACTGCCTGAAAAAAATGATATGTAGCAGCTGTTTTTTTCCAGGTCTTTTCAAAGTAGGGCATGTCTCCCATTGACAGCCTTTTTTTTTCTCCCCTGAAGAATAAAGACATGGTTATAATAAGCTCTTGCCATCTTCTGAGTATCCCACTAGTTCTTCCCCTACTGTTTTGTATAAGATGTCCATCTTCTAACGAGAGACACAGAGAAGCATTGCTCTCATGAGTCCTTTTAAGACTGATCTCTAGAAAAAGGTGAGTGACCTCCGTCAAAGCTAAATAATCCTCTCTAAAATGTACCCAAAATGACTACAGGTGTGTTAGTTTTACCTAAGAACCCTAATTCAATTTCTCTTTACTTCCTTCTTTCCTTTGTCTATTTACAAACTTTACATACATGCCTGATATTCGTGATCTGAGTTTTTGCCAAACCCAGAGGTTTCTGTGGTTTCTCTTTTGCACAAATCCAGAGGGGAAAATCCATTGCACTAAAATCTATGCCCTTTGTACCTCACCTAACATCCAGGGATTCTGCTTGAGGAAACTCTACCTTAAAACCTCCCTTTTACATCAGTTATAGTTGGGATTTAACACAATTCTCTCTGTACTTAAATGTTCAACCTTTCCTTATGTTGCATGCTCCTTTGTCCTTTGTCTTGTACTTTAATGCTTTTCCATCCTCCTTATTCACTCACATATCACTTTATGACATAACGTGTAATGACGCTTGCTCACTTTCAACAGAATTGAGCATAGTCCATTTTCAAAGCACTTTGCCTTCAGAATATCACCAGAAGTTTCTTCCCCTTTTGTAAAATACTCCCAAGTAGGTGATTTGATCAAACCATTGTGTGTTTGTGTGTGTGTGTGTGTGTGTGTGTGTACAATTCAAAGTTGGTGCTGACCTTTAAAGCCCTAAACGGCCTCAGTCCAGTATACCTGAAGGAGCATCTCCACCCCCATCGTTCAGCCCGGACACTGAGGTCCAGCGCTGAGGGCCTTCTGGCGGTTCCCTCGCTGCGGAAAGCCAAGTTACAGGGAACCAGGTAGAGGGCCTTCTCGGTAGTGGCACCCACCCTGTGGAACGCCCTCCCACCAGATGTCAAAGAGAAAAACAACTACCAGACTTTTAGAAGACATCTGAAGGCAGCCCTGTTTAGGGAAGCTTTTAATGTTTAATAGACTATTGTATTTTAATATTTTGTTGGAAGCCACCCAGAGTGCCTGGGGAAACCCAGCCAGATGGGTGGGGTATAAATAATAAATAATAAATTATTATTATTATTATTATTATTATTATTATTATTATTATTATGTATCAGAGCTGAGCAGGCTGGGACTCCCAGGCATTTCTCATTAGCAGACTACTCTTAAATGCTTCATACGGAAAGCAAGACATATTTTAAAATTCAAAGTGGTAGATTTAATCCTCCCTCTTCTGACCTCAGTCACCACCTCCTGGACCATTTGGAAAGCCAAGGCAAAAAAATTAGCTAAGTGTTTTTGGAATTTGCATTTCTTTCTAACCACCATCCCAGAATAAAGATTAAAAGCAGAAACACTGGTGGCCTGACCCTATAGTGTTGCAGCTAGCTAATAGCATCACAAGGGAAGCAGAGCATCATGTCAGACTGGTGAGGGGAAGCTGAAAATGATAGAATCCTAAGGTTGTATCCATTCTAATAATTGCGTATGCAGAAAACTTCCACAAGTGCAGCTGAAGTTTCCCTTCTTTCTCTCCCAGAGCAGATTTGGGAGGTGCATAGCGGGAGGAGAGGCAGGAGCACTCTTGGAAGTCATTCCACATAGGAAGTGATTTGGCAGGATACAAAACCAAAGGACTGGACAATTGGAAGGGTCCTTGGAGGTCAACTAGTTCAACCCCTTTCTCAATGCAAGTGCAGCACCTCTGATAGCAGATTGCCACCTGGTCTCTGCTTAAATACCCCCAGCCTTGGTTTAATATCAGCACCTGCAAAACTATTGGCTATTTGTATGCTGATGATATTATTCAGGACTGACCTTTGGAAATGTGAGCTGAGAGCATCAGGGTGGAAAATATATATTATTTATTCTTTTTAAAACAATTATATGTTGGCACTAGAATTAAAATAATTGAAATTATCTCTTCACCCCCTACAACCCCCCGCATTTTGTCTGATTTATATTTTGGCTTAAAAACGCTTGGGCTATTATGTACAATAAAGTGGTATTCATTTTTATATGCTAGCTAGCTAGTTCTTTTTTTGAGAATCTTAGTTGTCATAGTGCAGATGTTCTTTCTCACTCCTGTTGAAATTCAGTGAGCAAAAGTACGGTTAAATATAATGTGTTGAAATAATGCTTGGGACTTGGAGTTCCGTTACTAAAATAGTTACTATTCTGCATGTGACTATTAAAAATGATTGCAGTGTTTCATAAACAAATTGTTCGGGGGGGGTGCCTATAAAGTTCAAGCCTCTGTGGTTTTATTCTAAGCTCTATGAAGCAATCATTATGTTAAAAAAAAAGTTTAATGAAGGCTGGGCAAAAACAAAACAAAACAGGTCATTGTGGGTTGTGATAAGCTATGCTGTGATGCCTGATTGACGGAGTCCAATCTGTGCTTTTCTGTGATTTTACACACCTTTCTGACTTCACAGGAATGTTCTGTGAGGATAAATGAGATAAGAACTGTAACTACTTTGTACTAAAAAAAGAGAGCATTTGCATGATTATGAAGGGCTACAACCTGCACAGAGCCCCAGAATTCAGGATTAGAACACAGAACTTCAGAGACCAGTCCTGTGCATATTTGGGCTTCAGACCCCCTTTCCTGGTAGGAATGCCTAACATCAGCTTCTATGATAGGCAGGCAGAAAGAGGCCTCCTGATTGGCAAAGCCAACTAAAAACACCAAAAAGCCCATCCTCACTTTTCTGACTCTCTCTAGTCTCCCAGCTTCAGCTTGGTTACTAATCAGGACATATTCTGGATCCCAGATGAAAACCGGGATCTGTCCAGAGTGGTTCAAGACAGCCCCAGATGACCTCAGATCAGATTGGATTGAGTCTACTTGGAGTGATCTGGAGCAGTCAAAAGCAGGGAGGCTATTAAACATGTGACTAAGCAGCCAGGACAATGGGGAAGAAGGAAATGATGCAGGAGAGACTCTCTGCCTGCATCTTCTATCTACCACAGCTTGCTGCGTGTTTAATAAAGGTGTATGTCAAGGCCATAACAGGTAGGGCTGTGCAAGGCCCCAGATACCAGTTTAGGGTCTGGTAGGGTCTAGCTCGAATCTGGGCCTGATCAGGATCACCAGATTGGGCTCAAAGCTGGCGATGGTCTGCCTCCACAGAAGGAGGCAGTGTGGTTTTGAATACCAGTTGCAGGGAACCACAGGAGGGATGAGGGCTCTTAAGCTCAGGTCCTGCTTGTGAGCTTCCCATAAGCATCCGTTTGACCACTGTGAGGACAGGATGCTGGGTTAGATGGGCTTTTGGCGTGCCCTGAATCTGTGGTTCTATTAATGCAGCCTAAAAACGCATCCATCTCTTTTGCAGCTGCATCACACAGCTGATTCATGTTCAGCTTGTCAATAACTACGATTCCAAGATCCTTTTCACATGTACTACTACCAATCCAATCTCTGTGCATTTGATTTGTTGTTGTTCCTGCTGCTGTTGCCTAAAGGCAGAACTTTGCATTAGTCTCTGACTTTTTTTTTAGCCCAGTTTTTCATTCTAATGTGTTAGGTGTTCATGAAAGTATCTTTGGCTTCAAAATGTGATTTGGAAAGCAGCCTCTTCTTTATTTACCGGTATATGTAAGGAAATGCCAGGGTTTTTTTTTGGATTTAACTCAGTATTTCTTTGGGGGTGCATAAGGTCCCCACTCCTTCAGTAAAATTATTGCTGTTTTTTTTACTGGCATGTGTTAATTCAGCTGATTCCAAATTTGTAGAAATGTTTCCCTTTCCCAAAACGAAGTCTGATCAGGTATAATGTAGCATTTTAATGAAAACACAAATAGCATAAGTAACAGGCAAATTTGAGGCATTAAACAATTATAGATGTCACTGTTAATCAAATATAGGTATTAATTGTGCTCATCAACTTACATAAATAAAGTTTTTCTGGCCCTCTGTATGGGTTTTCTTTTCCTTGGATCTTGATTCATAGAAAGCAGAACCAAGTTTCTAGGAATGCATCCACATCAAAATGTAAGAATGTGACAATTCATCTCATATTTCATAGAATCAGAATTGTAGAGTTGAAAGGGACCCGAGGGTCATCTAGCCCAACCCCCTGTAAAATGCAGGAATCTCAACATGCAGTACCCCATCCAGTATGAAACCAGGTGTGCCACTAGCCCTATTTAGGCATTTCTATATGACTTATTAATTTATTATTAACTACTATAAAATAAATTAGATCTCAGGACAGTTCACAACGTAAATGAATACTTAAATCAACACACGAAGGGAGGTACAGAAGCTCCACCCACAATCCCTGTTCCATACATCCTCCCTGAGTTGGAGGGCTACTGTCTGAATCTCCCTTGGTGCTTTAGAACCCCAGAAATTCAGTGTTCTAAAACACCCAGGGAACCTCCACACATGCAGGGGCTTCCCCACTGCAGACAATCAACCCTGGAGGGTGATGGGTACAGGAAGTAGAGCTATCAGGCTCATGCCTCTTCCTCCCTGTGCATGTTCATTTAAGGCATTTAAATTCATTTAAGGCAGTCTTCTTGAATGTGGTGTCTTCATGTTAGACTCCAAATCCGGTCATCCCTGACTTTTGATGATACCGTCTGGGGCTGTTGGGTGTTGGAGAGTTCCAACATATCTGGAGGCCACCAGGTTGGTGAAGACTGATGGAAGTAGCTTGTTTGCTTTATGTAACAATATTGCAATACTAATAATAATAATAATATTTATATCCAGCCCTCCCCAGCCGAGGCCGGGCTCTGAGCTGCTAACATCATAGAAACAACACAATATGCATAAAAACAGACATCAATTAATTAAAATACATCTTAAAATTAATTCAGACAAGTTAAAATCTGGGTAGGTGGCAATTATCAGGTTGGAGCCGAGAGTGGTTAATACTTGCCAGGACCAACTGTTTCCACTGAGCATACAAGGACCTGTGAGTGGGTTGGGGGCCTCCTTCGGGCTTGTTTTATACAAAGGAAAGTAAGTCAAACTGCATCCTGCTCAAAGGCCTGGCGGAACAGCTCCGTCTTGCAGGCCCTGCGGAAAGATGTCGAATCCACTTGCTCGTAATAAAATATCTTAAGTGGTTTACAAAAAGAAATCAATGTTAATAAAAGACAGTTAAAAACAGGCATCTCATCGAATCATAGAGTTGGAAGGAACCCTAAGGGTCATCTAGCCCAACCCCCTGCAATGCATTCAAACAGCATTCAAAAGATAATTAAAATCAACAGTAAGCAAAAGGATGCAAACATCATGCCAGCCTTCTATATGTCCAGATAGGGTTGGCTTAAACAAAAATGTTTTAAGCCAAGGCCAAGAAGAGTACATTGAAGGTTCCTGCCTGGTGTCAACAGGCAGGGAGTGCCAAGTTATTTCTTCTTGTGCACAAAAGAATGAACTTGTGTCCAAAAATATGCAGGGAATTTGACTGAATGTTAGGAAGTGGCATAGTGCCACACAATATCTGTTCCTTAAGGTTTCTATTCCAGCTCCCTCCTCTTTGTCAAGAGCCAGTGCAGTGTAATCGTTACACCGTCGGACTAAGACTTGAGAGTTCATAATCCCCATTTGGCCATGAAGCTCACTGGGTGACCTTGGGCCAGCCGCGTCCTCTCAGCCTCAACTACCTCGCAGGGTTGTTGTTATGGGGATTAGATGAGAACCATGCACTCGAGCTCCTTGGAGAGAAAGTGGGATAGAAACGCAACAAACAAACAAACAAAAATCTAATTGATTCTGCCTTGCACTACTGTGGTCCTCCTCAGCGACTTCCTCTTCCTCTTATCGCCTCACTTTTTGCGTCTATATTGCAACCTAAACAGTTTATTTTCACTGTTTGGTAGGAAAACGCTTCAAGGAAAGCCCTGTCTTGCGCCGCCCTCTCCAATACCTCAAAAGCTTAGAAAACTCCCAAATCCCACGAGTAATCGTTTAAAAGGATGAGTTTTTCTTCCTCTCCTGCCAGCAACTAACAACTGCCCTCCCCACTTTAGAGCCTGTAAAATGAAATGCAGCCCCCCCCCCCACTCCTTCCCGTCTAGCATTAACGGTTTAATTCTCCGAAGGGCTGGGCTCTTTGGCAGCCTAATTTTATACCAGCTACTGAGGCAAGCCTGGGATTCTCTTGTGGGCTATTATTTCACAGAGTGTTTATTTACTTGTGGCCTGCCTGGTGAAAGGGCTCAGCCTGCGTGAGGCGGTTCTGTTTTTCTCGTGCTCCGCATGCTGCGTTTTAATAGGATTACCGTCAGTTTAAACGGAGAATCCAAATCGACGCTCATTTTTCTTAGCTAGCAAGGCGGCTTTCTAAGAGTGTGTGTGTTTAAAAAATAGGGAATGCCAGAGAGAGCGAGAGAGAGGGGGGGGGCAGGAAACATTCACTAAGGTATTCTCCTACGCGTGAGGGAGATTCTCCTCACAACCACAAGCAGAAGATGCTTTAGGTTTCAAAAGTTCTGCGAGTTCTCTCTCTCTCTCTGTGTGTGTGTGTGTGTGAGAGAGAGAGAGAGAGAGAGAGAGAGAGAGACGGAAATAAATGTCAGGCCCCTTATTAACTGACCGAACAAAATGGTGACAGCATTATAACTTAAAAAAAAAAGTTGAAGGTGGCTTATGAGGTGTTTTTCTACGCTTTTTCCTTGGAGAGGGTGGGTGCGCGCAAGCGCGCGCTCCCATATTATAGGAGCATTTAGGAGGGAAACGGAGTCTGGAAGTACTTGACAGGAATTGTTTGTGGTCTCTCTTTTCTCCCTTTCTTCGTGGGGGGAGCAAGCTCAGGAGTATTCAGATAAGCTACTCGTGAGAGAGGGAGAAAAAGAGACGCACTCCCCGCTCACAAAACGGGTTAAACTTTTAATTAGAACCCGTAGTGGTAGCTGCTGAAGCTTAGCGGAGATTTATATAAGCTGTTAAGAAGGACACAAGGCTGGGCTGTGTGGAGCTACCGCTGCTGCTACCGCCGCCGCCTCCTCGGCTTCAGCCCTTGGCTGGGCTTCAAGGCGCGCCGGGGCAGCGTCTGGGAGGTCTGCCCAGGAAGCGGCGCGTGAATGAGGAGTTTGTGCGAGAGGCTCTGGCCCCCGGCCTCTCCGCGAAGCGCGCCTCCCCTTGCTCGGCGCGGTGTAGCAGCATGAGCCTGCAATAGCAGAAGGAGCGCCTTGTTATTATAATTATTATTATTAACTGGACTGCTGAGAGCCAAGGCGCAAGGGAGAGGAGGAGGAGGAGAAGAAGAAGCGTGGCTCTGAGAAAGAGAGTGAGAGGGTCCCCCTCTGAAGTGGCGAAGTCATGGCTTCGGTGTTCATGTGCGGAGTGGAGGACCTGCTCTTCAGCGGGAGCCGCTTCGTCTGGAACCTGACGGTGTCGACGCTGAGGAGGTGGTACACGCAGCGGGTGAGGGGATGCCACCAGACGCTGAGGACGTGGTGCGGGATAAGGGACGTCTATCAGGTAAAAAGAAAAAAAGGTGGGGAAGCCCTCGGGTGCTTTGGTTGTTCCTCCTTATTGCATAGCCCCAAAAGAAAAGGGGGGAAAGAAACAGGGGCTGAGAAGGCCTATGTGACTCACCTGTGGGATGCTCTTGGATGAAGCCTGTATGTTTTCTGTAGATGCACAAGATAATAGTTAGCTTTTGGTTGGCTCTTATTTTTAAAATTAAATTGCTGAAAATGTTACTGTTTTATCCTTTTTATATACATAAACCCATTTGAGGCTTTGTTGGTAGGCATCTCTGCTTCGAACTATGGAACTCCCTGCCACAGTGAGCCAGCGATGGCCACCAACCAGTTAGGTCAGTCGGTTAGAGCGTGGTGCTGATAATGTCAGGGTCGCGGGTTCGATCCCCATAGGGGCCATGTGCATATTCCTGCCTTGCTGGGAGTCGGACTAGATGTCCCTCGGGATCCCTTCTGAGTCTACAAGTCTATGGATGACTTTGAGAGAGGATTAGAGAAATTTGTGGAGGGAGAGGGCTATCAAAAACAACTAGCTGTGGTGGCTATGCTCCCAGCTGTGCACCTGAATACCAGGTGGTGGAAACCACAGGAGGGGAGAGGGCTCCTGTGCTCATGTGCTGCTCACTGGTTTCCCACAAGCACCTGGTTGGCCAGTGTGAGAACAGGGTGATGGACTAGATAAGCCATTGGCCTGATCCAGCAGGGCTCTGGATGGATGAATGAATGAATATTGAATGAGAGGCATGTAGGCACAAATTTATATTTTCATAGTCCCTGGAAAGATTGGCAATGCGGAAGTCCGAGATGCCAGTGTTTCTGTTTTCATGTGACTTAATTGACTTTGGACATGCACACTTTTAAAAATTGTAGTGGTTTCTGGAAACTTTTGCTGGGCAAAGTGCCCTCCAACGGTGTTTAAAATTGCTAATTGAGATTGATCGCCCTTTCTATCCCTATGCCTTTCAAAAGGACAGCCCTTCGCTGCCACCACATGCTTTTAAATCCAATGGGGTTAATTCAGTGCCTGCCCTTCACGTCCATCAAGCAAGCAGACAGAGCATGCATCGGGCATGAAACTTATTTCACATTTACTCTGTTTCCCCAGTATTTATGGGTCCTTATGCTGGTAATTTGGTTGTATATTGGATAGGGAAAGGTATAAATATTGAAATGTGTTCTTCTGATAACTCTTTCCTCTCTCCACCCCATTTAATACTTGGTTTGCCAGTCGGACAAAAATCCAGCAGATACCTAGAAGCGCTGCAGCGCAATGGCATATACTCTGTGATTGTTTTAAAGCTAACACAATTGTTGTTGTTGTCTGCATTCTCTGTAAAAGCAGTCCACGAGGCGTTAGGTGCAAGGCTTCTTACTCTCCCCAACTGCTCTGTGCTGAATTTCCACACAAAAGAGCTGTTTTATGTGACAGGAGAATCATTTTGAAATACTCAGCCTGCTTTTGTGAATTTTTGTGCATGTGTATGTGTGTGATATTGAAAGGGAATGCATGGGTGGTTCAGCAAATGATCTCTTGAGATTATAGTACTTAATGTACAATATGTGTAATGTGACCTTCTGTGGCCTTACACAGCTGGCTCATGCCCTTGAATTTCAGTTGGAGTAGGGCATCCAGCTCATTGGCCTTTGTTCCTTATAATAGAGCATGAGACTCTGAATCTTAGGGTTGTGGGTTCGAGCCCCATGTTGGGCAAAAAGTTTCCTGCATTGCAGGTGGTTGAACTAAATGACCTTTGCGGTCCCTTTCCAACTCTATGATTCTGTACACCTGGAGTAGGGAACCTTTTTCAGCCTGAGGCCCGCATTCCCCTGAAGTCACCTTTTGGGGGTGCCACGTGCAGGTAGGCAGGTCCAGGGGCAGAAGTGGGTAAAGTAATGAATGTAGTCCATTGAAGGCTTGGTCCCTAGTCAAGACCAACTGAACCTCAGGGATCAGACAAACCAGCAGAAGTGCCCATCAGAAGAGCTTGGTCATCAGACAGTTCTTACATTCTTTGAGCCCAACCTGTTTAGGGCTTTGTGAATAAACACAAGAGCACTGAACCTGGCTCAGCAGCAAATCAGCAACCAGTAACATTCTCCCGTGAGCAGTGTGGCTGCTGAATTCTGCATATTAGTTTATCAACCAGACCAGATACAAGGGCAGTCCCACATAAAGCATGTGACAGTGGTCAAGTCTTGAGGTTGCTCATGCATGGACCACTATGGTCAGGCTGTTTTGCTCCATGAACCATCACAGCTGGCATAGCAGTTGGAGCTGGTAAAAAGCACTCTGGGCCATTAAGTCATTGTGGCTTAATGCATATGCTTAGCAAACACATGAACAGTAGGACTCCAGGTTGATGAATTCTGCCCCGTTTCTTACATGGGCTGCAAGTGAAGCTAAATTGTATGTGTGTGGTTCCTCCCACAACCATCCTCCATAGCATCTGTTGATGGGATAGTGGCAAGTTAGGTGGTGTTGGAACAACATTGCAGTGGCAGCTATGAGTTTGTTCTGACGTTTGGTCCCTTTTGTGGCCCACTGTCCTCCGTTGCCCTAAAGTGTGTCCCTGGCCTTTTTGCCCAAGTATCACATTATCAACCCTGCCTCCTTGTACAAGACAGCTCAGTTTGGGGCTATTTTTGTTGTATACTCTTTGCACTCTCATTCTGGAAAATTAGAACTCTTTTAGAATCTAACATGTATTCATTTTGTCCTGAGCTTCCTAGCTTCACAGAAGATCACGAGTAGGGAATCTGTTGTTTTGAGCTATTCTTCTTACTATGTGATGAGAAATGATCCAGTTCCCAACCTAGTTCAGAGTTCGTCTTCCTTGAGACGAACATTGGGGGGGGGGGGGAATTGTTCCCAGGTAGCCAAATCTGTACTGCTGCCTTATACCAGGTCAGACTATTTGTCAACCTAGCCTAGTATTGTGACTTATGACTGGTAGCATCTCCACAGGCGTTTCAGGATACTAGTGGGATCAGCTTCACTCAAAAGGTGTGGTTCAATAGATGTGTAAAAAGAGCCCTGTTCTACTATTTGTATGAATGTGCAACAGATGTGGGAGTGTGCATGCCAGCTCAGCCCTCAATGCCCCCATACATAACAATCAATCCATGCTCCTGTTTTCCCAACTTCTGCACACTTCACACTTGGATGGACAACCTTTCAAATGGAAGACACTTCAAAATAGAGCAGAATCCTCTGCTGTTTAGTTAAAGAGCTGCCCTCTATAAAGTAGGATACATGACTACCCTAATCACACAGTGTTCCTAAATGTAGCTAGAATCCCCCTTAAGATGCTTCAATCAGAGTACCACTCTGGCTTGTTCAAATGTGGTACCAAAGGACATGCATGTCCTTTGGCCTGGGGCAAGGAGCCGGTGGCCCTCCAGATGTTTTTGGACTCCTGGCCACCGTCGGCTCCCACCAGCATGGCCAGTAGTCTAGGACGTTGGGAGCTGTAGTCCAGCAATATCTGGAGGTCCTCATGATCTGGAGGGCCTGACATAAAACAAGGTCCCTATATCTTTTCACCCAATTTTGGCAGACAGTACTTTTTTCTGTCTAGAAAGAATAGTGGTGCGACCTCAAACTTTCTCTTATGTGCTCCGTACAAAATAGAGTAGCATGTCCTCAGAAATCTGCATTGGAAGGTGCTGATGAAGAGTTGGCACACAGGGTCTTTGCAATCTTGGCAGGGTCCTTTGCAAGTCAATAAGAGCTACCGGTAATACTAATAGTATTAGGATTTGGCCAGACTCCCAAATAAAGCCTGGAGCTTAGAAGGCTCCAGGAATGTTATCCTCTTGTTTAGAAGGTCATTTTTACCTCAAGACACAAACAGATGCCAACCTTTCCTAGTATGAGTGCTGTGGGATGTCCCTCAACTTTGGAAGCCTTCGGGCATCTTTAGGGAAAAGTGTTCCCCATAAGAGTTAGCTCCTCAAATTTCGATAGTTTATCTAATGTGCTCAGGACACAATTGTCCTTATTTTATTGTTTAGGCGACTCTACAGTTTAATACTGATTCCATTGATGAGCAGGAGTGTGGAGGGTTGGTAATGATGCTTTCTTTGGTAAGTGGGAGGTTCAAATCCCTCGCTCACCAGTCTGGTGCCAGGCTCAGTGCAGCCCATACATGTTTACTATTTAGCCCTGATCAAATCTGAAACATTGGTACTGGCAAGGATAGAAAGTGTTGGCAAGTAACAGGGCAGAAATAAGGTCAGCAGCAAGGAAGGTTGGTTGCTGCAAGTGGGAAGATGCCTTGGTGTGTATATGAACATATGATGCTACCTTACACTGAGTTAGCCCATTGCTCCACCTAGCACAGTACTTTGCTTGAAAAGCATATGCTCTTGTCAGTGAGCAATGATATCTTCCCTCACCCCAGTCTACCACTGGGGAGACATACCACTGGTACATCTGGCTCAGGATTCTTTCTCTTCACCCAAAGTGGATCTCCACGATCTCAGTCAATAGTCCTACACAGTGCTATTATCTGATATCCTTCAGCTGTAGCTTTTCCTGCAGGCAAATAATGTCCTTTAACAACCATGTTAGTCCCTTTGGAAGAGTGACCATGCACAGCACAATAACAATATACTGTAGTTCTTCTGTATACAGTGAAATAGTGTTTGTTCTAAGAGGTCTTCCTGTTGGATTAATCTGGGGCAGGCTACATAAAGTACCCCATTTGTGGGATGTCACTGCAGAAGAGTAATGAGGCAGCAGGGAAACTGTGTGCCTGAACAGCTTTAGATTTGGTGATGGCTGACCTAAAGTTGTTGAAATGGAACTGGCGTTCTGTAGAGAGCGGGTGGAGGGAGCATATTCTGAAACCTGGAAGGTTGTTTCTTCTAGGTCAGGTGGAGAAACTGCTGACAAAGTACTTAAGCACAGTACATAAGCTTGGCAGTGTGCACACATTTGCTCGAGACCTAACTTGTGAAAGAGGAATAAAGAGAGAAATAGGCAATTTCTGCTTCCTGTAATTCAGACTCCGTTAGCTTGGACAGCTGCACCATTAACATTTCCTCTGCCACCCCACCCTTGATTAATTTTCCAAAATGATATTGCACACAAAAAGGGAAGGTCTTTACAATCCTTTTTGCAGATGGAAGAGAGAAATTGTTAGCTTTGAAACACCCAATACGAGATGTTGGGTAATGGGGCGAGCAAATGTTAAAGGCTAGTTTACTCTTTGACTTTTCAAAATTGTTCAGACCTAGAATTCTGAGACAGCTGTTAGTTCAGATAGGATGTTTGCAAAGTCTGTCTTAGCCCCCTTGGCTGCTACCGCTATAATAATTTTCTGTTGAATTCCACTAGATGCCTCCTTTATTTCAAGGTAAACTCCCCTTCTTGAAATCATTTCATCTATATGTGTAATTTGGAGTGGACTAATTAGAAGGTCTTTGCAGCAGTTGGGAATGTTTTGGGGGGGGCAATCCCTAATTGATAAAAAAAGCAGTGTTTACCAATGCTGCAGTTTCTTACAACTTGATCCCAATTTTGTTTAAATTTGGAATCAAGCTCCAGTGAGTTCTGTAGGGCTTGCTGTCTTGAGTGTTTGTGTTGTGCATTTGTGTTGATCTTTCTGCCTCTTGCTAATTAGCAAATGCTGACAGTTTCCAAGTATTTGGAACCTCATACCCGCATGGGATAATGTACAAGCCCATGTCCAATAGGTTGTAAGCTATATTGAGACAAGTGTTTGATTAACATTAACTATGGGTTAAGTGCAAAGAATTGCCTAATTAGAAAGGTACCTCAGCAGTGGAGTAAGCTGTATGTAGGGCTTGTGGAATCACCTTTGGAGGTGAGTTCAGGCGGCGGTTCAGCTAGGCGCACATGGGTCCTTCCCTCTCTATTGTTCTACAGGCATTACAATTTGAGTATTCTTTGTTTTGAAAGGAAGATGTGGAGTTGGGTAAAACCTTACAAGTCCTCTGACATGGGCCCTGGAAGAGAGGGTGTAGGGGAGCCTAGAGACCCCCCCCCCAAGATTTGCCAAGGTCCCCTATCCCTTGCCAACAGAGGCACATTCAATAAGGGTTGCTGTTGTAGTCAAGGCTAATAATGAATAATGAAAAGTGAGAGGTGCCATCCATTTTCTGGGATCACACCATTTTGCATGGTTTGAAGCAGAGCTTTTTTGTAGAGGGAAGAGCTGAGGTGAGTTGAGCACTAATTTGTGGGGTTGGGGAAAGTGAAGAAGAGACCAATCTCTGACCAATCAGTGAGCTTCTAATTATTATTTATTTACCATCCTATAATATTCATGGACTGTCTTTTCTCAGACCTTGGGCACTTACTTTCTCAATTGCACATGCTCACTTTTTAAGCTCAGGTATGGAAACTGCACAGCTAGGAATACTCCTATGTTTTCTTTCCACATCTGTATCCAAACTTTAGTGCCAGAGAGTTTCCAAGCGGATCAAAGAAAAGTTTGGGCATTACGATAGCTCTCTTTTTAAAAAAATAATAATAATGAAGCGGTGTTTGGCATCTTCTCTGATGGTCCATGATTTTCTAATGAATCATTAGAAATCATTAGAACACATTCTGAAATAATGAAAGTAAATTAAGTAAGTCCTAATTTATGGTTAAACTTACTTTGCTCATTCAACTGCCTAAAAACTACTCTCAGACTATTTCAGCTCTGCATATTTCCACTTCAGTTTGCTTTTGGGTGGTGATGGTTAGACTGAATAAAATGATGTTTTGCATTGCCCCTCTTTCCCCATTTCTGGACAGATTTCATTTCCAGACTGTGCATTGCATCTCATTTCCTTCATGGCACTGCATGGGCCGATTTAAAAACAGTGCTCCCTTATGCACTGTGCATTTATGTAATATATTTCTCTGCTGACGTTTGCAAGGTATGTTAGATTTAACAAGCAGTGGATGAAGCGTTTGAAAATTATTTTTAAAGAACCACCTTAAGAAAGTTGGTGAATATTTTTATCTTCATAGAAAATGAATATGGTTTTCTATTATTTATTTCCTTCCATTTATAGCTGTCCCTGTATTGGCTATTCAGAGTGGGAAACCATAGTTCAATATGCCCTAATTTCAGCTGACCAGCAACAGTTCTCTGCAGAGTCAATTCTTAAGGTACTTTCTGGGCCCTGTCACATAGGGCTTGCAGAGTGGGCAAGCGGCAGTACTAGCAATTTAGAGGCTAGCAAGTGGATTATTCCACAAGCTTTCATGGGTTATAAGGAATGATGCATCTGATGAAGTTGACTTCAGCCCCAAATATATTGTGCTGCATTAAATTGGCTAGTCTGTAAGCTTGTGCGTTGAGCACGCTGCTTAATGTACCGGTAGTGAGTTGTGGGCAGCTAACAACCAAACTATGTAACAGATCAGCCTTCCCCAATATGTTGCCCTCAAGATGTTTGGGGTAACAATTCCCATTGCTTCAAGCCAGCATGGGCAGCCAACAAAGATGATGGGAGTTGTAGTCCAAAACATCTGTAGGACAGTATGTTGGGAAAAATTATAATAAAAGGAAGAGATCTTCACTTAGTATCTTGGACTCAAAGCACTGAAGAAGAGAACTGGAAGCTCATTCACATGCTGGACTTCATAATGCTTAAAGGTGTTCCGCTCCATCAGTAGGCAAGCCAGTGAATCCTGAATTAGCCGCAATTTCTGGACAGTTATCATTGTTTTGCAGTGAGTAATGAGAAAACAAATTTCAAGTCTAAGCTGTGCTGCTTTTTTTTCCTTGAGGAGGAAAGAAACAGGTACTCTGAATATCATCAAAGTCTTAAGTCGTTGGTATGGCCCAACCAGCAGCTCTTCCCACTCTACATACCAAAGCAATATATTACTTAGGCATCAAACACAGATGTACCGATAGAAACATTTAAGACTAGAGTGGTGTCAAACATTTTGGAAGCAAAGGAGAGGGTTAAGGCAAGTCATAATCCCTCTAATCTTATTGTGTGTGTCATGTACCACCTGTTTAGTTTTCCGATCTCCAGTATGGACACCTTTTTTTTTTTAAGGGGCTTCCTAAATTTTTAGCCAATCAGGAACATGTTGAGCTTGTAATGACATCACATACCCTCACCATGAAATAGTTCCTGGATTTCCACATTTTTATCTTGATTTGTGAGCTTCCCAAGAAACTATAGTAACTGGGTGTGCTTTGTGGAGAAGTATGCAGCCCCCCCCAAAGAAACCCCACCACCAACAACAAATCCCTCCTTTGGGGTCAGCTTCAGGACTGGGATGCAATACAGTTGCCCCTGGATTCTTGGAATTACTCCTGAATGTTAAGCATATTATGAGATATATGCCATGCAAATGACAATAATCAAGTAGAAATCCTTCAGCAGTTGGGACGGTTCCTGTTCCAAGTTCAAGCATAAAGCCTTAGTATAAATGGAACTTCAAACTTCCTGGATCTTCGATTAGTAGCTTTTTGCTTAAAAAAAAAAAAGCAGCGCTCGGCTTCAAAATATTACTGCATTATTCAATATCCCAATTATGCTGAACCTTAATGCCAAGTTGTAACAGGGAAGACTACCATGTCATAATTAGTCATTGGTAATTCCACTGATCTCCTGTACAGATGGCACATTGTCGCTGATTGCAAAGAGGATAATGCTGTCAGTGCTGGGATACATTATCTTCTGCTTCCTATGCATGCACACTTTTCTCTCTTTGCCTTCAAACCAATTGCTTATTCAGATCTGTAAGTTTTGCCTCAATGTTTGGTTTAGCTCCTTGTTTGTGCCTTTACTCTTTTATTTTAATTTTATTTTCCAAGAGAAATATGTCATTTCTCAGATGAGAACATTTATTATGTTCATTAGGTGCTGGGAAAACAAATAACATTGCGAAACTCCTACCAGAGCATTATCTCATCATTTTGTTGCTTGACCAGGGGAAGAACAACTTTGTCCTTGGATAACATTCTCAGAAATCCCAAGGATATTGGGCCCAAAGATGACTGCAGTAACTAGGACATTTACTAGGACACATGCCAATAGTGAGTTCATAGAATCGTAGAGTTGTAAGGACCTCCAAGGATCATCTAGTCCAACCCCCTGCAATGCAGGGATCTTAACTAAAACATCCACGACCAATCCAGCTTTTGCTTTAAAAACCTCCAATGAAGGAGAGTCCACAACCTCCAGAGGGAGTTTATTCCACTGTTAAACAATTCCCAAAACAAAGTACTGTATTTCTCAAACTTGGGTCTCTAGCGCTTGCTGGACTACAACCCCCATCATACTGGTCCTGCAAGCTAGGGACGATGGGAGTTGTAGTCTAACAGCCAGATACTAAAGTTTGAGAAATACTGGCAGACATTCATAATAAGTGTTGTGATATATGGGTTGAACTGGCTTTGGTGCTTGCCACAGTTTGGATGGTAACCCCTTGGAGGAGGTCAAGCACACAGTGATCAATTTGATTGCCATGTGCTTAGTTTTTACTTAAAATATTGTAGCAAGGCTTACTGTTGAATCTCTGAATGGCCAATGTGATATGTAAAATAAATAAAAAAATCTGCAACAATTTTTAGCTGTAGCTGTAAACAAGCTGGTTTTTCCATTTCTGTGGTAACAACAGTTAAAGCACAAAGTGGCAGTCATGGTCAGCCCAGACATCACGGCTAGAATAGCAGACATGGGGCTTCGTCACCATGACCTGCTGTGTCAATAAGCTTCCTTTTGTATCCTTGGCTGGCACCACACATCTCTTTTTGTTTATGGTAATGATGGCACAGATGCTGCAGAATCCAGCTGTCTACTCTGGCTGGCTGTAGAAAATCAACAGTGTTAGTATTTTCTAAGCCGCCTCCTCCCATATGAATCAGCCCTTTTGGTCAGATGAACATCAGAGGCCCTTGTCTGTGTTCCTCCACCATCTGAGGTGCAGGCAGTGCACACTAGAGACAAACCTTCCCAGTCATTGCATCCAAAAGAGGCTTCATCTGCCTTTTGTGTAAGCAGTGAAGATGTGGCTGTTTCACTGGGACTATGTGAATTCTGTGTTCATTGATTCATTGGCCATCTGTCATGGATGCTCTAGTTGTGATTCCTGCATTTCAGATGGTTGGACTAGATGACCCTCAGGGTCCCTTCCAACTCTACAATTCTATGATTTCAGATTCATCAGCTCCCTTATGGTTTTATACTTGGGGTTTTGTTGTCTTACATGGCAAGCCTATACATATTTTGGAAGTAAGGTCGCTTCCAGTAAACCAGTTTATTTGAGCACTCATCCTGACTTGCTTGCAAAAAGTTGGCAGGGAGGTTAAACATTGTTAGTGAGAAAGTACAATGCCAGGTTCCATGTGAGATGGCAATGTGATCTAGTGGAAAGATTGTGGTAGAAAAAACCTTTGAAGAATGTAGCACAGCAATGCGCCCAAAAGTGCAACGTAACCTAAAATAGCTTTGCTATCTCATTCAGAAGGACCTAACAAAAACGTGCCGTACAAAGAATTATTGCCATTTATGCTAGCAGCAGCTTACCTGGCAATAGCCAGAAACTGAAAGTTGAGGGCAGACTTATCTGTAGCATGTTAGCCCTATTTGTGCATTCTACTAAAATCAACATATGGGCAAGAAGTGAGTCTATCCTCCCTGGCATCCACACATAGAATTTCAATGTCTGGAGGAAGGGGGAAGTCTGTGTGTGTATACCTTAGTTCCAAATTACATGGAAGCCTATATACATGAGGACTCTCTCCCTCCCTTGTGACATTTATTTTCCATTTGTGTTGACACTTAGGGGAGGGATTATTCAGCATGGCTCCACTTCCTGCTAGAGTAGGAAGTACATGTTAACTATGAGCAGAATGCCCAGATAGAGCTGTTGGTTTCAGCTGATCTGGAATATCACTTTGGTTAAAAAATCGGACACCTGAAATAAGGCCAGTGAAAAAGGCAAGCAAAAACTGCTCACTTCTTTGGAACATGGTTCTGTTTTACTGACTTGGTTAACGAAAGAGAAGGATGAGTATGTATGGAACACCATGGAAACATTGGGTTCATGTACATTGTAGACCTAGGTTGGTCTTCCCTGATGATTGTATAGCACAGGGAGTCTTGGTTGGACATTTACGTAATGGTGCTTCCTTTTACCTGTTAATTGCTAAAATTACTTCATTGCCAGTCTTCGTCTGCATTGGACTAGATGCATTTATATGTATGCTTTTGTTGCTGATGTTTTATTGTTAATAGTTTCAGGGTGTTTCATGGGAAGTGATTAATAAATGAAATATAAATAAATAATACCCACACCACACTTCTTTACTGTGCATTCTGCCTTAGCACTGCTTATCAGCTGGTTGGGAGTGAGCAGGACTGGTGCTATTGCTTCTGCTGGAGCCAGTGCATCAGGCCTGTGGACTTGTCCCTTAATTCTCTGAAATGTTTCCTCTTCCAAACAGTTTTCCAGGTGGAATTCCCTATCAAGCAATAGTACTCCACTTTGTATTTCCCCTGCTTGAGCTTCTGACGTCTGCCTAGTCTTCTTACCTGCTGTGTAGGAGGGCTTCTGGCAAATCTCCCGCTCAGCCAGTTCATTTGTTAATACACACAAGAAGTAGGGCACAGGATCAGAGGATCACGTAGGAGTAAGTGGGGGAGCATGTCAGGGCAGGAGAGAGCCACAAGGTGATGCTGAGGGAATTCGTAGATTACCGGTATCTGAGAAAAAGGCTGAGTCTGTTAGAAGCGGATGGAACAAAGATGGCATTGTGTTCTCATTGACTAATAATTCACCTGAGATTCTTGCGGGTGGGGTGGGGGGACAACTGAAACCCCTCTGAAGGCTACATTTGCATTCCCTCCGCTAAGAGGACTGCATTGTTTGCTGTTATCAAAAGAAGGGCATTTTGTTTCAGTTTTAATTCAGTGTTTTCTTTTAACCTATTTTCTTAGGTGTCCCAAATGATTCCTGGACCACCTATCTTTCCCATTTTCTCTGTTTCCCCCCTACAGTTCTCTCTATATCTCCATCTCTCAGCTACCTCCTTTCCCTTGTTTACTGGTCTGACTGCACCCCATATCATCCCCTTTCTCACTGTAACCCTAGCATGCTTTCTCTTTGCTTTGCATCATTTCAGGTCTCTCTACACTGCCGTCTGTTGCTCACCCTTTTTTCTCTGTTCCTCATGATTACTGTTTTGTTCTCCACACCTATCCCTGCTTCATGATACTTATTTAAACTCCAAACTCAACCGTTCTTGCCAAGCCTTAGAACTACACATGGCTGTTGTTTTGCCTCCACTGTCGAAGGCAGTATGTTTCTGAATACCAGAAACTGCAAGGGGGACAGGGGACGGTGCTGTTGTACTCGGGTTCTGCTTTGGGGCTTCCTATAAGTATCTGGTTGGCCACTGTGAGAAGAGGATGCTGGATTAGATGGATTAGGCCATTCACCTGATCCAGCAGGCTGTTTTTATGTTCACATGGGGCGAGTTTTCCCTATCCAGAACAACCCTGGTAAATATGGTACTCTGCTGAGTAGGCAAAGGTCATAGTCTTAACTGGGAGAGAAGTGATTCCCTCCAAATTAAAAATGAATATGAAGCAAGGCAGTTTGCCCATTTCTACCCATGTTTGTTCCAGTGTTTGATCACTTGTGAAAACAAAGGATGTGTTTGGAGACAGGAGGCAGGCCACTTCCCAACTAGCACTTAGCTTTGAATGTTTCTGTTACACCTATGAATGTTTGTGTATTGGTAGAATTCATTATATACATCAGGGGTGTGGAACCATGTTGCTAGACCACAGTTCATGTCACTCCCAGCCGCTATGAGCAATAATCAGGAGTCTAGCTATACCAAGGTCACCTAGCAAGATTCATGGCCAAGTGTAATCTGTACTCAAGAGGTTTGTGGATGTTTTGTAATATCTGGTACCTACTCAAAAGTCCTCTACCGTAACACATGGGATTACCACTTTCAGTACGTAGTACTAAAAGTGCAAGATAGGGCTGTGCTTTTGAATTTCAATTTTCTTAGCATTAGTACAGGGTTTCCCAAACTTGGGTCTCCAGCTGTTGTTGGACTACAACTCCCATCATCACTAGCTAGCAGGACCAGTGGTCAGGAATGATGGGAGTTGTAGTCTTAGCAATAGCTGGAGACCCAAGTTTGGAAAATCTTCCATTAGTATATAGCAGAGGTGGGGAACCTCTCTACACCTGACTTTATATGTAATGACAGGTGTGCAGCAGATAAAGACACACCTTCTTGCAAAAAGTGGGATTAGTCTGCAAAATTTTATGCCTTTGCAAGAACCAACAATCTGCTGATTGCCAGAACCTGCAGAGCACTATTAGTTTCCTCAGAACCCAGTTGCATCCAGTCTCAAAGCTGTCATCCCAATCTCAGGAGCCATCATTGGAGTCTCTTAAGGTCTGTCATTCCCCATCATGTCTCCATATTGATGTGCTCTACCCCTGTAATCCATTCCATTTCTTTCCAAGATCCATTCCTTGCTTTGTTGGTAGCTTGCATTTGTTTTAGTAGTCATGTCAACTGGCATTTACAAGCTGCCATTATTTTCTCTGGGCCTTCGGATAGCTCCCATAGTTCCCAATGAGTGTTTTTTGTCATTTTTAGTACATCCCATACCTGAACTGCTATGCTCAGCTGGTGAAGATTTACCGGTAACTTGTATATATGGCTTAGAGTTGGCCTCTTTTTTGTGTAAAAATTAATATTATTTCCTCTGCACAGGTGGCACATTTATTGCACACATGTATTTTCCATTTGGTTCTAGGAGAGGAAAACAGTGTTTGTTCAGTAGAGGCAGGGAGATTTCTAAAACTACTGCCCATTAGCTGGCGAGGAAGGTTGAATAGGTCTGGCAGAATGCTGCTTCTCCTGGAACTAAATGTAATGAGAGTTAGAATAACAATTTGCAGGTATTGAATGTTGGAAATGCCTATACTTAAAAAATATTTGGTTAACAATTATTATAATATGCAAGTACCGTATTAGTTGATTGATTGGTCAGAATAATTGAACAGCATATTTTTAAATATCTGCCCCTGATGATGGACAGCTTTTTAAAAAATGTTATTATTTTGAATACTAGTACTCAGGCAAAATTTCTTTCATACAGGAGGGAATGGTTTTGTTGATAGGTAAATGTATGCAGGTTTAACTGATTAATTAGTTGATTAAAAGGCATATCATTCATTGATTCTGGGTGACAGCTGAAATAGATGGTTCAGTATTGTTGAAAGCCCGTGAGTTAATCTCTCCCTGTTTTGCTTTGGGGAAAAAGAGAAGCGAACCAATACTTTTGTTCCTGATCCCTATAAGATGCGGGTTGCGCTGTGGGTTAAACCACAGAGCCTAGGGCTTGCCGATCAGAAGGTCGGGGGTTCGAATCCCCGTGACGGGGTGAGCTCCCGTTGCTTGATCCCTGCTCCTGCCAACCTAGCAGTTCGAAAGCATGGCAAAGTGCAAGTAGATAAATAGGTACCGCTGCAGCGGGAAGGTAAACGCCGTTTCCGTGCGCTGCTCTGGTTCGCCAGAAGCAGCTTTGTCATGCTGGCCACATGACCTGGAAGCTGTACGCCGGCTCCCTCGGCCAATAATGCGAGATGAGCGCCGCAACCCCAGAGTCGGTCACGACTGGACCTAATGGTCAGGGGTCCCTTTACCTTTACTTTACCCTATAAGATGAACAGTCCTGATCTAAAATTGTTATTACTACACTGCAGTTTTATATGCAATTCATATAACATAATCAGAATGGCTGGGGTATAAATAATAAAATTATTAAATTATTAAGCAAATGACAGAAAATATCAGAAGTTTCTCCTTTTTGGTGGCTCTGTGCTATTAAGATTATGAACAACTAAATAACTACCCAAGGGGGAATCGGATAATAACATGCCATATAAATAAGTTTTGAAAGAAGAAGCAGGTGCATGAACTGAATTTGCTCTGCCTCTCTTCCTTTCCAACCGAGAGCCCTAGAAAAGCAGGGCTCTCTCAATTGTGTGTATGTGCACAGGGTCTTTAGGAACTTGTACCAAATGCATGTGGGGAATGGGACAGAGCCCCATAAGCATGACCCTGCCCCCCTCGCATTCAGCTGTGAAATTTGTGGGTTTTGGATGCTCCTCAAGCATCAAGCAATTGTGCATATATATGTGAATCCTGCAAATGTGAACCTAGAGGCTTGCACTCTGGAGCATCTCCACCCAGCTGCTCTTGCTCCTTAGTATTGCGACCTGTTCCCTTGTACATTTTGAACACGCGATGGATGTAAAGATGAAGCAACACCCTCCACTTTCCTTATGATCTCCCTTTGGGGAGGTTGTGCCGATTGATACTAGAGCACGGGTGTCAAACACAAGGCCCGCGGGCCGAATCCGGCCCGCCAGACCTCGTCATGTGGCCCGTGTAGCCAGGGCCGGAGCGTCCATTTAGGGGCGCTGGCCAGCCTGCCCGCCGCCGCCCGCCGCCGCCCGAACCAGCGACGGAGTGAGCAGGTTTGTCCAAAAACCGCGGGCGGGGGCGCCAAAATGGAGGGGGAGCGCGTTCCGCTCGCTCTGGGCCTTCCCGGCCCCGCCCCCTCCGCGCGGCGATTGGCCGAGCAGAGCGCTTCCCCTCGGCGGAGTGGTCGGGGCTGCTGCCCGTCAGCCTCCGCCTGTCAAAACACACAAGCCCCGGCCCTGTCACAACAGAAAGAAAAGAGAGCGCGAGTGTGTGTGTGTGTGTGAAGGGAGTGAAATCGGCGGCACTTCCTGCCGGTTGGCGGGCTCGCGGCTGGGAGCCCGGAGATGTGCGTGCTTAATGTGGCTTCTGAGGGGGGGATTAGGGGGCGCCCCCTGGCCGTGACCGGCGCCCCCCCCGCGCGAGTGAATGGGTGTGAGGGAAAGAGAGAGGAGGAAGAGCGTGCGCAGCAGCGGCAGGACAAGGCGGAGTGCGCCTCTTGCCTCGCCTCACGAGTCTCCTCAGCTGCAAAACTCCCTCATTGGGATCGCCCCCTCGCAGCGGTGGGGTCATTGTCGTTGTCCTCCCGCCGCCTGCTCCTGCTCCTGCTCTGCGGAGCAAGCGCGGCACTTTCTTCCGCCTTCCTGCTTACGAGGCAGCAGCAACATCCTCCTCCTTTCGCCTCCAACGCGCAGCCCGGGGCTCCAGCATCCCCGAGAAGGCAAGCGCAAAGGCGCATGGACGTGCCCAGTGGGGGGCAGGGGGCAAGTGCCCCCCCTAGAAGGCAGCTGCCCCCGCCCCTAGCTGCCCCCACCACCGATCCCTGCGCGCCGATATCCCTGCTTTTGGCATATTTTGGGAAGCGGGCTTGTGGGGATGGTTGCCACCGCCGCGCGAGGCATGGCAGTGCCGCCCAGCCCGGCTCTGCTGCGCCGCCCCTGCCCGCCTCGATTCCTTATTCGAAAGTGCCCCGGCCGGCCCTCTTCCTCCGGCTGCCCTTAAAGAGGCAGCGGCGATTACCGGCCAAGACGCTCTGCCCAGCCCGCCGCTGCCCCGTGGGCCGCCTTCCCTGCCCGCCCTTGCCTTGCGGAGGCCGCGCTTGGCAGGAGGCTGCAGCGAAGAGAAGAAGAGCCGCGTTGGGAAGCGAAACCGACGTCTCCCCTTTCCAACGAGGGGCGCCGCACTGCCATGGAGCCGTCGAGCAACTCCGAGGAGTGCATGCCGCAGGCTTCGAAGTTCGTGGGGTTTGGTGGAGGAACTAGCAGCAGCCCCGCTAGTTCCTCCACCACCACCCCGCGCTGCGCGCGATCCCAAAAGCCTTCCTTTTCCTTCTCTCTCTCTCTCCTCGAGAAAACATCTCCTCGAGAAAACGCTTTGAGAAAACATCCCCCCTCATCCACCCACATCATTGATTTGCAGTGCTGGGGAGCAGACGCGGCTGAAACAAAAGCCTTCCTTTTCCTTCTCTCTCGAGGAGAGAGAGAGAAGGAAAAGGAAGGCTTTTGGGATCGTGCACAGCGCGGGGTGGTGGTGGAGGAACTAGCGGGGCTGCTGCTAGTTCCTCCACCACCACCCCGCGCTGCGCGCGATCCCAAAAGCCTTCCTTTTCCTTCTCTCGAGAGAGAGAAGGAAAAGGAAGGCTTTTGTTTCAGCCGCGTCTGCTCCCCAGCACTGCAAATCAATGATGTGGGTGGATGAGGGGGGATGTTTTCTCAAAGTGGGTGGGAGGGGAGGGAAGGAGAAGACAAGGTTTAATTCCATGCCCTTTCCCTCTCCTGCTGTAAATACATCTCTTCTTCCCCATCCCTCTCCCTCAGTGGCTTCCTTTCACTATTCTCCCTGTAAATAGATTATAATTTTTTTCTTAATGCAACGTTGCAATGATTGCCCCAAACCCCATTTCCCTCTCCATCTTCAGATCACTCTAGGATTGAAGGTCCCCCCGCCCCCCTGGGGAGCCAGGGTGCAGCCTGTGGATAAATTCCCTCCACCTCCCCATGCCCATTCCTCATCACTGCCCCCCTCCCTTCCAATATTGTGCGTTAGTTTCTTTCTTAGGTTTTGGCTTCTCTCTCTCACACTCCTTTATTTCCTTCCTTCCTTCCTTCCTTCCTTCCTTCCTTCCTTCTCTCTCTCACTCTTTCTTTCTCTTTCTTTCTTTCTTTCTTTCCTTCCTTCCTTCCTTCTCTCTCTCTCTCACCTTCCTTCCTTCTCTCTCTCACCCTTTCTTTCTTTCTTTCTTTCCTTCCTTTGAATATCTACTTGCCATTATTCTGACTATGTTTCTGCTTTCAGAGCTAGTTATTACTTACATTATTACATTATAAAAAACAGTAATAATTGAATGCAGTGACAATAATTTATGATAATAAAGACAGATACAACCGGCCCTTTGAGGGTGACCAAACTGCTGATGCGGCCCCCGATGAATTTGAGTTTGACACCCCTGTACTAGAGGGACAGAGCAAGTGAAAAGGCATTGGTGAGGAAGAGCACCCTTTGTGTGATGGGAGCCCTCTAAGAGCTTCTTGCCCATGAGCTCCCCACAATTTGGGCTGAACATTGCTTCTGCCTGATGTTGCTTAGGGGTGGATACACTTGCACTGGGGTGGCTAAACTTTGGCCCTCCAGTTGTTGCTGGACTCCTATTCCCACCAGTCCTAGCCACCATGGCCAATGGTCAGGGATGATGGGAGTTGTACTACAACAACATTTGGAGGCCCACAAACTAGCCACCCCTGACTTACATACTTGCTGCATGAGAAGTGTTCATTTGGGAACCGTGAATTTGCATCGAACCCGCATAGGGATTTGCACTGGAGTTATAGGGAGAGTTTGTTTTTGGAAGTGTTTTTTTGGGTGGAGGTGGGGCTGGAAATGATAAGAGGCAAATAACTATTGCAACGGGACATCTTAACAATAAAAGTTCTCAAGTTTGATTGCCTCCCATTCTGTACAAATCTTTAATATCTCGTGCCGCCTTGCTCACTGGGGAAAGCTTTTGTTTCTCAATCTGTAATCAAAGCAACAAACAGTAAGGTCATTTCCTAGAGATTACATGGCAACGGAAGAAAGTCTGGGACTGTGTGAGTCTCTGCTCCAAATAGCTTTTATTTAGGTGGGGGAACACACTCTCTCTCTGCATTTTACCTTCTGTGCTTCATGCAGCCCTTTAAAACCTACCAGAGTGTGTGGTTTGGAGGTAAGATAAATTTATATGAATTTCTTTTTCTGAGGCACATTATTGTGCTGGTTGTTGTAAAGTGGCCTTAATTAAATAACTTCAGAGTAAAACTGCTGCAAAGAATGGTATTGCATATTAGACAATAATTGCAAGCTCAACATGAAGATCATGCTTGATTCCTCTTGTAGAACATGGGAGGGAGGATAGTCGGTAGAGCCTGAGACTCTTAATCTCAGGATTGTGGGTTCAAGTCCCACGGTGGGCAAAAGGTTCCTGCATTGCAGGGGGTTGGACTAGATGACCCCTGTGGTCCCTTCCAACTCTACAATTATGGGATTCTAACTGTTGATGTACGTGGAGTGTAGAGGTGTTTCTGTGTTTGCTCTGAGTACAGTATTTATCGCTATTGTTGCAAGCATTGGGTTTGTTACCTTATGAAAAAGTTTCATCTCTCTTGGTCTCAGTCATCACTCAGGTCATACTTTCTGGTATCACAGATTCAGTGTGTTTGTACATCTTACAGTGTTGGAACACTTCAGAGGAGAATGATTTTACATGAGGTTACGGGAAGCTAAGAACTATTCCAAAGATACAGATGCCTCTTTTCATCCTGTAACGGTTCAAAGTCTCATGAGTGAGATCTGCTCTTCCCTTGTCCCCCATTTCATCTGATGCAATGCTTGGCACTGGGAGGTGCAGTGACAGGCACTGAGCTCATTAGCAGCCTCTTAGAAAGGGCCCTTTGATCCACACCCTTATTGAAAGGTTGAAATGAGTCATGAAAGTTCAGTCCTGTCAGATCCATTTGCATCCTTCTCAGTATGCATGTGTGAAAGACAGCGAAAGTGCCATACCACACCATCAAGATGCAGCTGCCTGATGATCAAACCATAAGCCAAATTAAAACTCTTCTAGTCCAACAGATGCCATTATAATCCCTTGACTAATTTTGAGAGATGAATCTGGAGGGGAAATAACAGTGTAGCTCTAGTTTACAGGTGGGAATTGCTTCAGAAAGATAAACACTGCATCATCATCATCAATGCCCTAAGAATGTTCCCCATATCAGATACTCCTCATACGGGCTTTGGGGTGTCAGCAATAGAAAGCACAAAGAAGCAGGCGCGATTAGTGTCTGTATAGAGTTAGCAAAACACTTTAGCAAAACATGAATTATAATTGGTGCAAAACTCTGATGTGGAAAGTTTAGTGTCTATGTGGTTCATTATGAAGATACAGCAAGATACAGTAGAGGCAGGGTTAAGTGATCTGCTAAAGGTTTGGAGTCAATAGAAATTATGGAAATGCAGCTCGTGGTCCCGCACTCCCAGGATAGTTACTTAATTCCTGGCTCTGTCTTCCCGCCTGTCATCAGCAAATATAACTAGGGCTGCTGCCTTGTTACTACAGGAATTATCCAATCTCATGTCATTCCCCAGGAGATTTAGCAATAACTCTACGCAAGATACTGGAACAAAACATGTTCATGAGCTTTCGCCTGGTTACTATGGCTTGCAGTACAACCAGCATTGTATGGGAAGAGTGTGCCGAGCACCGGCTTTAATTAATTTGCAGCACTACTGGCAAGGAAAGCACTGGCTCAGTATTTAGAGCTATCCTATCAGGCTTCTAATTATATTCTTAACTTGTAGCAGTTGAGGGATGTGTCTCTGTGTTTGTGTGTATGTGATATAATACGATGTGTGTGGTATTCATTTCTTTTCTGTGCTTTGTTTGCAGAATATAGAGTTGCCATATTTCAAAAAGTGAAAATCCGGAAATATTTCAAAAAATGAAAATTTATGACATTTGGGGCGGGGGGCAAAGTCTAAAAGAGAAAAGAGTTTTGGAGCTGCTTTTTTTTTTTTTAAAAAAGAAATTGCCAAAGTCTACACTACCAACATGGGCTGCCCTATGTCCTGATTTTTCCGGACATTTCAGCGATTTTTGCTTGGACACAGTTTACGGGGGCTGAATACTGACTATGTTCAGGAAATTCCAGACGTATGGCAACTCTCGCAGAATACAACAATTCCAGCTTTCATTCAGGGAAACAAAATTGCTAGTCCTTACAGCCCCAGTGGAAAAAAAAATCACAAATGTCTAGTTTGGCAAAATTTCAGAAGCCCCCAAGGGGAAGATAAAGATGGTTTCCTTTGAGACCACAAAGAACTAGTATTTGATTTGCAGTTTCCTGGAACTGAGGGGCTTGGTTTTGTGGGTTGAGTGGCTGGGGCAACCCAGCCAGATGGGCGGGGTATAAATGATAAAATTGTTGTTGTTGTTGTTGTTAGCATTTAGAACCTTTTCCCTCTTCTACTTACCACGTCATCTGCCATGCCCATGCTTCCATCTTCATTGGCATGCAGTAGATATTTGCCTGTCGAATCCATGGTGCCAGCTGACAGACGGCAGAGCGTTTTAAATATGTGGGGGCTACAGAACAGTGTTAATAGGAAAAGATAATCTAAGGTGCTAGAGAGGTGGGGTGCTAGTGCCTTACATGCAGTGCTATTTTTCTAGAAAAAGAGGTGCCAGAACTCCTTGTTCTCTTAAAATGACCATGGTGCGTCCACTTGAGAGGTGCTGGAACTGAATTCCAGTGAGTTCCGGCTGAGGGGGGGGGGAGCCCTGCTTACATGATTCATTATGATTCTGAGGTCCAGTGCCGAGGGCCTTCTGGCAGTTCCCTCGCTGCATGAAGCCAAGTTACAGGGAACCAGGCAGAGGGCCTTCTCGGTAGTGGCACCCGCCCTGTGGAACGCCCTCCCTTCAGATGTCAAAGAGAACAACAATTACCAGACCTTTAAAACACATCTGAAGGCAGCCCTGTTTAGGGAGGCTTTTAATGTTTTATAGATTATTGTATTTTAATGCTCTGTTTAAAGCCGCACAGAGTGGCTGGGGAAACCCAGCCAGATGGGTGGGGTATACATAATAAATTATTATTATTATTATTATTATTATTATTATTTATCATTTGTTTATGGCTGACTTCTACCTCCACCCCAAAGAGCTACCTGTCAAATCGCTCCAAATCCCGACAGTTCATGGAGCCCTTCCAAAAAAATATGGCAGCCTTTTAAAACTTTGTACTTTGAAACAGAATAAAAGTTGTGCAGAAAAGGGAAATATATGCACTTGGTTTCCTTGGCGCAACACTTCGGTCACCTTGGTGTGGAATTTGGTGTGTCTGTCTTCAAAGGCAGGGAATACAGTGTGCATAGAGCCCTGATGAATATGCAATGGCGCTGTGCCTTTCTCTCTCAGGGTGGGGAATGCTTTGCGCTTGTGGCCATGCCAGTTTTTCTTTTCTATTTTTTTACTGGCTCAGCTGGTGGAGATTATATGAAAGTCAGTTGATGCTCTGCAGGAGCCAAACAGTTTCCCCTCCCTCCCTCCCTCCTTTTTTTTTTTTTTTTTTTTTGTTAAAAACAAACCCTTCTATACATAGACCGAAAAATACTGCACTAGAATCAAAACTAAGCTTTCTCTGAATAGTTTTGAAACTGTCCCAAAGTAGCACTGAGACCCTGCCAAAGTTAACACCGCGCAGCTGAAACGACGATGGAAACATCAGCCAAAAGGCGTTAAGCTGCAGATGCTTTTCATAGACTGCTTGCCCTGGGAGAACAATGACGGGGTCCAGCAGAAGACCACCTCGACTTTATTTCTTGCAGCCAGCTTACCCCGCCTTTTGCCAGTCTTCAGGTCCCAGGCAGTTTATCCTTCTTTTTCACCATCCAGTTTTGTAGGTGTCGGCATTGGCTGGGATTGAGCCCCTTAAGCTTTGCGCTAGTTCCCCGCCTGGTCAGCCACTTGGGGTTGCTTAGTGAAGAAGTAGCAGCACTCTCCCATGTTACACTATGGGGCCCCATGCTTGGAAATCCACTAGTTCTTTCTGACCTGGTGTCACCATAAGCACAACCTCTACCAGTCTCCCTCCCCACCCCGCATCTTTCTGCTTACCTGCCTGATTTCCTGTCTTGCTTTCTGCATACCCTCCCACCCCTGCCATTGCATCCAGTTCCCATAGCCACCAAGTTAAGAACAGGGCTTGCAAATCGGTGTGGTCTTTGTTTCGTCCTCCCACAGATCTCCACCAGTGCACCATCTACCTCCATTCCTGATCCTTCTGGGACTCACACTTCAACTTTTTTAAAAAAAATCATTTTTATTACATCTCCAAAAATATTCCAAAACATTTATCGCCGTATACAGTTTTGATGTGCTTAGTAGTTTATGATTCTGTGATGCTGCCAGGAGGTGAATTAAGACCACCAGTGAAACTGGGTCCATTTGTTTCCATTCTGTTATGACTCGTGGTGCAAACACGTCAGTGGAGACAGCCCAGTGCTCCTCTCAGTTGGTTTACACCACACTGCCCTCCCTGCTGCCCCTCCTGGCAAGCAGCAGTGACTCATTTGCCAGGGGGTCAGGTAAACAAACCTGTTCCATCATGCCATCCACTACTGGTTTTATTGAAGAAGAATGCCTGACAGAGGGACTACTCCCTTCTCTGGTACTGCTCTCCATTGAAACCCAGTCTATTTCCAGAATTACCGGTATGCTTCTATTGGTAGCTCTTGGGAACTTGACTTCTTGCCTTCCTTGGGTTACATTACCTGCCTTTGAAGTCTTTGACTCCTTCCTCTAGAACTTGAACTGAGCATACCCTGGACTGTAGGTGGACCTGAAACATTGCTGGATGGGGGCCTGACTCCTACTGGACGCTGATAGGCTTAGGAAATGCTGAGTGCAGTGACAGCATGGCAAGTGGCTTCCTTTACTGGTACTTAGTGAGAGGAAGAGGAGGCAAGTGCTGCGTATAACAACATGTACTTTGGGCCTCACTTTAACTCTGCCGATTTACACCGGGGTAGGTTGGGTGGGGCCTTCAGGGAGTATAGTATTGATCTTAATCCGTCTGTTTTGACTGATTTGCATTTTCAGTTCATTGGAACTCAAACGTTACATTGCAGATTTTCTTCAATCACTATTTGAAAAATTAACTGTCTTGGGGCAGAAATGGGCAGATTTGCATTCCCTCCCCTTGTCAATTAGCCACATGGGATTCAAGCTAGTTAGCAACTTTGAGAACAAATTTGCTTTATTCATTACTTTATGACATGAACTGACAGGTCCTTTCCTTTGTATTCAAGACCTCCTGATTAAAATGTGGCTTCTTAGATTCCCCCCCCCCACACACACACATTCTGCCATTGGCAAGTGGTAGAAATTTGGTTATGTGAATCAACTATAATGAGATACTGATGTTTAATCCAGTTTTGTAACAGTTGCACAACTCTACACAGACACTTTTCCTTTTCAATTAAGAGTGAATTAACCAAGGTTTATGTTCATTCATCTGGTAACAGGATTAAGCTAATATGAGATAAACCACTCTTAAATCAGAGAGACATTCCACAAGAAGCTTAGCTAGTTTAGCTAAAAAGGCTGGAGGAATGGGGGAGATTCCTTCTGGATATTTTAAAAAGGAAATGATCATATTATCATCTTTTGGAAATTTAAATCAAATATATATAAAATCCTCCCTTCAAACCTATAAACCTTTTGAGCTATATTGGAAATAATTCCAACAAAACTAGCTCATGCATTTTGGTATCTGCTTTCAGTCATACTGTATTCTTGAAACTACAGTATGTTAAAGTAACTAAATATGCACATACACGCAATACGTAGGTCTGAGCCAAACTTTTACAGCATTCTTTATCTGGAAGAAGTCTTATTCAAGGCGTAGCATTTTCTACCTTTTGACATATGTTTCCAAGAGGACAAGCAATTTTAAATAAATGTAACAATTAAATTTAAATAGAACAATAAATGTTTAAAAATGTCAAAACAACAGAAAAAGAACAGCTCAAATAAAACTGATCATCTATTGAAAGGTCAGGCAAATAAACCTGGTCACCGAAAGCTAGTTAAATTGGTACTGGTCAAGTGCGACTAGGGAGAGTATTTCACAACTTAAGGTGCCACTATCGAAAAGGCCCTGTGTCTGGTTGCATCATATCTAAAGGTGGTAAGACCTCTGAAACAGATTATTTAAAAGCCATGGGGCTTTAAAAGTTATTCTCAAATTGCAGGTGCAGATACATTCACCTTTTCTATTTTTGATGTGCGGGGGGGAGCTGCTGATAGGTCTACTTTTGCAACTTTAAAATACAATCCTGTAATAGAAGAGGAGAGGAGGGTGACAGGTGTTACTTGCCAAAACAAATGTGTTTTGTCTTAGAGGAAATAAAATCTCGGTTCTAGGCAAAGAACGAATCAAGTCTACGTAGTTTGGAAATACCTTCGTTAAAGACCTCCTTGCTACAAAGTTATTCTGTATTTAGAAAGATAGGTTTGTCCCTGCTTTTTCACTTCCTAAATTAGGCGCTCTCTTTTTTTGTTTTTTTTTAAAAAAGCTTCCTGTTTATATAGCATCTAAATATGTTGGGTGTATAACTTGGTGACACATATAACTTGATGACACGGTGGGATCTAAAAATATTGCCTCTAACAGCATGTTTTTGTGCATCAAGAGGATGCTGCTCCTGTGGAGGAGTAGCATAAATATCCTGCAGGTTTTAGTCCAAATTTCTGAGGTTTCAGAAGGGAAACCGAGCTTACATTGTGGAGAATTTGTTCTTCCTTTTCCAACTTTTACTGACAGTCACTTTGAAATAAAACATTCTTCAATTATTGTGGCATTCGACATGTGGAATCCATAGCCACTAATGTTTTGCCTTGACAGAAAATTGAACTTTTAACATTTTGTGTCGTGTACTATTTTGGTCTTGTGAAAGTTGAAGAAAGAACCTTTGTTCTCCATCAGAGCGGGAGGAAGCGAAAAGGAGTTACGCTGTGTTTTGTTCCCTTTTCTTTTGACCTTACAAAGTTCCTCAGTCAGCCATTGTAGCAACCAGCACATGTATGTCTTCTGGGACCCTTCATTAATCTACCAGCTCACAACACAGCCAGCCACGGTTAAAACATAGTTCTGAGTTTTAGATAGTCTAAGATTTCCCCTTCAAATCTTCAGTTAACGGAGTTCTTCTAGAAATTAGGATGTTGAACTTAAAAACACGTATACCAACTAAACAAAGGCTGCAGGTCCATCTCACTACAGCAGGTATGGTGGACCTATGGACCTCCAGATGTTGCTGGACTACAATTTCCATCATCCATGACAATTCCAGGCTGGTGGGGGTAGGAATCCAACATCATCTATAGGGCCACAGGTTCACTATCTCTGCATATTAAGTGTATTAAGAGATGGGCAGCCAGATCACATGTATTTTTACTCAATGGTTATGGGAGAGTCGATAGCCTAAAAATATCAGTTAGCAGTGGTAAGACCATTCTCAGGATCCTGGAGAGCCACTGCCAATACTAGACAGATGAAATAATCTGACCTGTTCTTAGTTTCCTTGAAACAGAATGGGACTTACTCCCAAGTAAGTGCCTAAGGTAGCAGGTTTGGTTAATAAAGTCTTTTTGATTTTATGATGGAAGTTCATGTAGGAAATGTTATGGAAGTCAGACCCCAATGGTAAATTTTTATTACTTGGAAGTAAGTCTCACATTTCAGGAGAACATCTACATATGTAAGTGTGCATAGAATTGTGGCAGTGTAGGCTGTACTGATTCTTGTTTAGGAAACACCTTGTTTTATTTCAGTCAGGAATGGTTCTTGGATGAAAAAGAGTTACACATTTCATAAGTCATCCAAACCACCCAAACTAACTCAGTGGAAGGCCTGAGAGTGTGCTTTGAAAATCTTTCAGGTGGGCCTTCACTGGTGACAAAATAACAGAGTAAACAGAAGAAAAAACTGTATAATGGCAGGTGTGAGGCCAGGTGAGCGTGGCTGGAGAATAGCTGTCTAGTGGACCAAACTAGGACCGTGGTAGACTTAATTTGGCCCATGAACCAGAGATTCCCCATGCCTGGTATAGGTCTCCAGACTTAGCTGTACCTGAAGGACAGTTATTCCAATTATTTGAAATGCCAAGAGTCCATTCTACTTCTAATTATGCTTCTCTCACTTTGCAGATGACAGAAGGGAGACACTGTCAGGTACAGCTTCTGGATGACAGGAAGTTGGAGCTGCTGGTTCAGGTGAGACACCTGCATTTCTGGCATCATTATATAATTTCAGTACTGCTTTATACCAGCCTCTCCAGTTCAGTTGTCTCTATCAATGGCTCTAAGAGGGTACTCGCTTTTTAAAAGCTGGGGATGCACTAGCTGAAAAGCCCAGCTGTGTGGGGGCCAAATACCTACCTCAGCTAGGTGAGCATTATGCTGTAACTTGCAACCTGTATACATTTACCTGGTATTAAGTCTCATTGGATTTGGTGGGACTTCTGAGTACACGTGCATATAGTGTCTCACTGCCAGTTTCACATTAGCCACTGCTTAATGATGAAGATAATGGTGCTTTGATATTTTAAAGGTAGGTACATGATCTGTATGGATTTTAGTCTTTAAGTTAGTGGGAGAAGCTCTTTTCTGGTGAGGGTTGCATTCCCTCATGAGCAACTTTCAAGGAGCTGTAAGTCAGTGGTGGGCGGGACCAGAGGCAAAAGGTGGGTGGAGCAACAACTGTACAGTGCCACACAAAAGCCAGATGTTTCTTTATACACTCCCACACACAGGCTCATTGTTGTCATAGGAACATCGGAAGCTTCTGCCAAGTCAGACCATTGATCCCTCTAGCTCAATATTGTCTACCCTGACTGGCAGTGGCTCTCCGGGGTTTCAGACAGCAGTCTCTCCCAGCCCTACCTGGAGATGCTAGGGATTGACCTGAGACCTCCTGCATCCAGGGCAGATGTAGTAGAGTACCACTGAGCTTATGGCTCTTCAGAGACCCTGGAGAGCTGCTGCAAGTCAGAGCTGTCAGTATTGGACTAGATGGAGAAATAGTCTGATAGTCTGGTGTATGGCAACATCCTAAGAATCTCTCCGGTTTTGCCCATCCCCTATAATATGGAGATAGAAGAGAATTCATAACATAGGTAATAAGGTTTGTTGATATAATGTGTCTTGTATCATCACGTGCAAAAGAATCACTTTGTCACACTAGAGGTCCATTGATTTCAGTTGGTCTACAACAAACATTAAAAATCATCATGCACCATGGCTGCAGAAGTAGATATATTTGTACAAGAAGGGGAGGTGGTCTTAACACACATTTTCTGTTTGCACAGAGAGCTGTTGGGGGGTAAAAGCAAAAAAAAAAAAAAAAAAAAAAAGGGGTCCCATGACCTGTAAGGTTCGCTTGTCTATAGCCCTGGTTCAAATATAGCTTGTTATGTACAGAACGCAAGAATGTCATCTAATCCATATCATTCTCTTCCATAGCCCAAGCTCTTGTCACGGGAATTGTTGGATCTGGTGGCTTCCCATTTCAACCTCAAAGAAAAGGAGTATTTTGGGATAACATTCATAGATGATACGTAAGTTTCTGCAGGCATTTTGTAAACCACTGTTTTGAGCTAGTTGCCAAAGAATGATGATTGGCTTCTTCAAAAAAAAAGATTTTTCTAATTGTTGGGTAATAACGTAGCCAATAATAGCTTTCCATTTGCTGCGCCTTTGCTTTGTTCGTGTCTGTTTCATTTCCACAATTAACTGACTGCTGGGGATTGGCCAAGAAAATAGCCCAATGTTCAAGTTTCCTGTAGCAGGAGGCCACCAACAGACTCATGAGTTAAAGCAGAATCCAACCACATGCGGAACAGATATTAACTCCAGTGAAAAAGGCACTGTACACAGAAATTGTCCATAGACCAAAGAATATTTTGAAAAATCACAGCCATTACCTGTACTTCCTCCAGACTTTGGTAAATAGTTGGGATGTCTTCTGAAACACCAGCTGAAGTTGCCATCATGCAGTACATGATTTGGGACTAGGATATAGGTAGCCGAATGGTGCCCTCCTGCTGCTGTTGTCATCGAACTGCAGCTCCTGCCAAATGCAGCCAGGGATTATGGGAGTTGAAGTCCAACAATACTGATTGCCAGGGATTATGGGAGTTGAAGTCCAACAATACTGATTGCTGCTGGACAAGGGTATATTTGGAATTGCTTTCTCCAATGTGACATAACCCTGCATGTGTGCTTAGTTCATTGAGGGAGGTCCTGCTGTGTCCCCCCAGCTTTCTGAAGTACAGTGGGTAGGGACACAGCACCATGGCCTTTTCACTACTGGAAACCAGACTGATCTCCCTTCTGTCTGCTTTCTTCAGCCAGCTAATTTTATTTTATTTTTTGCTTTTAAGGCATGCTTTTACAATGTGATAACAGTACTGCGGCGTCTTTCTTTGTTTTTACATTAGATTTTTTTTAAAAAATATGGTTTATCATGAGTTGTCAGATGTGTGAAGGCTCCTTAAATGGAGTAAAAACCAAACCAAACCTGGAGTGTATATATGTAAGGAAATAAAGGTTTTATTACACAGTTACTCTTGTGTTGCAGTTGTGTAGCTTCAAAATGCATCTAGAAAGGCAGCATCAGATATTCCTCCTGTGGGTGCAGAAGTCTCTATTATTCACCTGTTTCTGAAGTCTTGCAGCTGCACTTCTTAGGGACTTGGTGGGGACAAATGGTAGTATAAGAGAGTACTTAATGCACTTCCTGTTCATCACTTCTCCACTCCAGCTCTCTTTCTCTCTCACTCCTCTCACCCAATATTCAAAATGTATGTTTGCCTCTCCATACATTCAGGTGGAAATTTGTAGTGGTGGGAAGTGATGTGAGGGGCAATTTGGAGCAGGGAAACAGTGATCAGGGAAAGGGTTAAACACCCATCTCCAGCATTCCCATCTCAGAAAGTTGCACTCCTACCGTTTTTTGCTAACATGTGAGCCTATGCTTTCTGTTACAGGAGTGCTGGGCTTCCTGTTGCTGCATGTTATCACCCTTGTTAAATCTCCCTGAAGATTTCTGTGTTGTCACCAGTATATTTTTGGAAGAACACTTCACACTTGGGAAAGCCTTCCTGGAAAATAGAGGCGGAGGGTGGGGGGATTTTTATTTGTCTCTGTACATATGTATTTTGTCTTTTCCACCATCTATTTTCAGGTGTTGTTTTTGTTTTGTTTTTTGGACAGGCTGTTTCTGTGGTGATACTTTCCCCACTTCCAGCCTCCTGCCCAGTAGCATTTCCACCCGGTGATCTTGCAAATATCACTCCTTAAGTTTTACAGAAATGACTGGTATCCAGGGCCAGCCCTACCATTAGGCAGCATGAGGCAATGGCCTCAATCGCTGAGACGGCTAGAGCGCCGGTGGCGGAAAACTCATTCTGAATCAGACCGGACACGTGCTAGAGCTCAACTTCGAGCCTACCAAGTGGCAATGGCGACGGCGAAGAGGACCTTCTTCACCGTTTCTATCGCATCTGCAGAAAACAGCAGCAGGAGACTCTTCCAGGTGGTTCGCAATCTGCAGAACCACCTCCGTCATCGGGGTCTGGTGGGGACCCCAAGATCTCCTGCAATGCTCTTGCTAAGTTTTTTGCAGATAAAGTCGCTCAGATTCGGAAGGAGGTAGACTCCACCGTGGGAGCAGAGCCGGGGCGGGAGAGTGCTAGAGCTCTGTCTAGTCATGTTTCATGGGATCAATTCCAATCTGTTACCTCTGAGGATGTGGACAGGCTGCTTGGACGAGTGAAACCAACCACCTGTCTTCTTGATCCTTGCCCATCCTGGCTAATAAAAGCTAGCCGGGAAGGGCTGGGCGATGGGCTCCGCGGGGTGGTGAATGCTTCCCTCTGTGAGGGAGTCTTCCCAGACCCGCTGAAAGAGGCAATCATTAAACCGCTTCTTAAAAAACCATCTTTAGACCCGGCCATTATGGCCAACTATCGCCCAGTCTCAAATCTACCATTCTTGGGCAAGGTGATTGAGCGGGTGGTTGCTGAACAACTCCAAGCACGCCTGGAGGATGCGGACCATTTGGATCCCTTCCAATCGGGATTCAGGCCTCATCATGGGACTGAAACTGCCTTGGTCGCGCTGGTCGATGATCTCCGGCGGGCTAGGGACAAAGGTGAGAGCTGTTTCCTAGTTCTGCTGGACCTCTCAGCGGCCTTTGACACCATCGACCATAACATCCTTCTGGACCGTCTAGAGGGGTTGGGAGCTGGGGGCACTGTTATACAGTGGTTCCGCTCCTTCCTCCTGGGCCGTGTTCAGAAAGTGGTGGTGGGGGATGAGTGTTCAGACCCCTGGGCTCTCATTTGTGGGGTGCCTCAGGGTTCCGTCCTCTCCCCCATGCTTTTTAATATCTATATGAAGCCGCTGGGAAAGATCATCAGAGCGTTTGGGCTGGGTGTTCATCAGTATGCGGATGATACCCAGCTCTACCTCTCTTTCAAATCAGAACCAGTGAAGGCAATGAAGGTCCTGTGTGAGTGTCTGGAGGCGGTTGGAGGATGGATGGCGGCTAACAGATTGAGGTTGAATCCTGACAAGACAGAAGTACTGTTTTTTGGGGGACAGGGGGCAGACGGGTGTGGGAGACTCCCTGGTCCTGAATGGCATAACTGTGCCCCTGAAGGACCAGGTACGCAGCCTGGGAGTCATTTTAGACTCACAGCTGTCCATGGAAGTGCAGATTAATTCTGTGTCCAGGGCAGCTGTCTACCAACTCCATCTGGTGCGCAGGCTAAGACCCTACCTGTCCGCAGACTGTCTCGCCAGAGTGGTGCATGCTCTGGTTATCTCCCGCTTGGACTACTGCAATGCGCTCTACGTGGGGCTACCTTTGAAGGTGACCCGGAAACTGCAATTGATCCAGAATGCGGCAGCTAGACTGGTGACTGGGAGTGGCCGCCATGACCACATAACACCGGTCCTGAGAGATCTACATTGGCTCCCAGTACGTTTCCGAGCACAATTCAAAGTGTTGGTGCTGACCTTTAAAGCCCTAAACGGCCTCGGTCCTGTATACCTGAAGGAGCGTCTCCACCCCCACCATTCAGCCCGGACACTGAGATCCAGCGCCGAGGGCCTTCTGGTGGTTCCCTCACTGCGAGAAGCAAAGCTACAGGGAACCAGGCAAAGGGCCTTCTCGGTAGTGGCGCCCGCCCTGTGGAACGCCCTCCCTTCAGAGGTCAAAGCGATCAACAACTACATGACCTTTAGAAAACACCTGAAGGCAGCCCTGTTTAGGGAAGTTTTTAATCTGTAATATTTTAATGTATTTTAGTGTTTGTTGGAGGCCGCCCAGAGTGGCTGGGGGGACCCGGTCAGATGGGCGGGGTACAAATAATAAATTATTATTATTATTATTATTATTATTATTATTATTATTATTATTATTATATGCTGTGGGGCAGTGGCTGCAGCCCCTTGGTTGTTCCTTTCAGTTGGAAGACAGAGCTGTGGGTGATTCATGACGTTTCATGCACCCCTTACACCAGCCTGTTGCCCTCAGTTACATTATCTCATCACCAGATTCAGTTTCTAATTCAGCCAGCTTCTGTACAAGGACCTAAGTGGAGGCACCATCTTCTTCTTTGCCTCAGGCAGCAAAATGTCTTGGGCTGGCCCTACTGTTATCCTTACACCACAAAGCAGCTTTTGCTTTGACAAGTTATAGGGAGCTTGAAAGCTCATGTCAATGTGATTCTCCATTTAGTTGCATTTTGTGTATGAATTTAGCAACCACCAGAGGGCAATCGAGCCCTTTTCAATTAGAACTTTTTCTCTGTTTTCTAACGCAGTCCACATGGTGGATGGACGACACCACTTTCTCTCCTGCAAAATCCACAGGGCAAACAATGCTTGTGGCAAGGACTTAGTGACTCAGACCCTCTATAGGCAGTGACCTGATGGTTAATAATACATTTTGCTTGCAAATGAGCTCTTCCTATCTGCCATGCTATTCCTTCTGCACAGATTCTATTGCAAATCTATTGGAAGCCACGTTGGCTGTTGGAGGTATAAAAAATTGTTGCTTAGAACAATTGGCCTTTTCCTGCTGTCATGCTTGATTTCTTAATGCAGAGGAACTGGGGCTGGTGAAGTGGCAGGCGACTCCTTTGATAATGACCCACATTCTGGTATATATAATATACAGTATAGATTGTTTGTGTGCACTGCATGATGTCCTAACCAACAACAACAACCCCAACCATCACCATGGGGTTTGGTGGTTAAAACAGTAGTGGTTAGAGCAATACAACATACCGGTACTACATGTTTTTTAAAGTTGCTTAAAATTAAATATTCAGGGTTTGTTTAAAAATCAGTAAAGTGGGGGGTGGCAGTATGTGCAGATTATTATACCTTTGAAATACATCCTCTATTGCTCTGAACCAAACCAGTTTCATTTCTTTTTGCTGTCTCTAACTGTTTTTTTTTGGGGGGGGGGGGCTTCTTTTTCGTTCCTCCAGAGGTCAGAATATCTGGCTACAGTTAGATCACAGAGTTCTGGATCATGATCTGCCCAAGAAACCTGGTCCAGCAACTTTGTTTTTTGCTGTCAGGTGAGTAACGATTACTTAGAAGCACCAGGCAAAGTAAGGCTACCATTCTGAGTGTGCCTGTGTGCAGTGAGTTAATTTCCAACACACAAGCAGCAGGGTTATAGCCAGTTGGTTCCTGTGGGTTTTTGTGTGTGGTGTCATTTGTATGAGCAACTTTGTCACACTTGCCTATCACTTCCTAACAGAACATGCTGCATCACGTATTAAATTCTTTATTTAAACCTCAGTAAGATGACTCAAAATGTGCTATATATACTCTCTCACATACACACAATGCAGATTTTAAAGAGAACCCTTCCTTCAAGGAATATCTTGCAAGACTGCAAATGTTCTGCATCCCTACCTGCACAAGGCTTCCATAAATCTCATCACGCCCTCCAACACACAAACCCACCCACTCATTAATTCCTTCGTTTTTAGCTTATTCTCCTTACACTGTATTGTTTTATTATGTGTTCTCCAAGGCCAGGATACGTTTCTTCCCACACACCTCCCCATTCCTTCTCATAACAACCCTGTGAGATAGGTTAAACTGAGAAGAATCTGCCCAATTTGGGGTGATATTTCCTCTCCCCCAGCAGTACCTCTGTTGCTTCCCACATTGTTCAGGCAAGGCCCCCAATCCTTTGGAGAGACTTTTCAATGCTGCCGGGGGGGGGGGGACACAGGGGACAGAGAACTTTCCTCCCACAAACCTTAAGTTAACTTACCTTGGGATCTAAGTCAATGAACTCGCAAATAATTAAAGTAGCCTTCTGTGCTAAACATACCACACATTGGCTTTGTATTATCTCCTTTAAGGTAAAGGTAAAGGGACCCCTGCCCATTAGGTCCAGTCGCGGACGACTCTGGGGTTGCGGCGCTCATCTCGCTTTATTGGCCGAGGGAGCCGGCGTACAGCTTCCGGGTCATGTGTCCAGCATTATCTCCTTTACATTTCAGCAAATGAAATATTCTTTAAAATAGCAATGGTCTGAAGAGGCAGCTTGATAATGAACATCTCATGCTCTTCAGAATAATGAGAGCAATATCCCACAAAGGAGGAACACAGGAAATATGTTTATCACCTCCTTGTCTGTCTGTGGTTCTGACTTGCATTGTTTATTTTACGGTGATAAGAAACTTCTTACGTGATGGCTCTGCTTTGACATCTGAGTTCTCAGCTCTATGTGGACAACATCCCATATACACAGCAATAGTAACAGCAATATTAAAACACCCATAACAATCCCAGCATATTCACACTCCTGTCTCAGCAACATCTACGCTGACTTGATCGTGTCCACAGAATGAAAGATGGCAGGATCCTCAAGGGATGTGCTCTATAGGGAGCTGGCGTCAGGCACCAAGCCTGTTTGCCCTCTTTGCATAAAAATGGAAGAAAAGCCTGCTAGATCAGGCCAGTGGCCCATTGATAACAGCATCCTGTTTTCACAGTGACCAACCGGATGCCTAGGGGAAGCCCGAAAGCAGGACTTTAGTGCAACAGCACTCTCATGATTATTCCATACAGTCAATCGAAGCATCACCCTAATCTGGTGTTCTCATTGTTGTAGCAGATTGCCATTCGTTTACAGCTGGAAGTACTGTAATATAAAGTCACTTTCTCCCTCTTTATTTTAGGTTTTACATTGAAAGCATTTCCTTTCTGAAGGACAAAACCACAGTTGAGCTCTTTTTCCTGAATGCAAAGTCCTGTGTGCATAAGGTAATTTAGCACCTTTCCTGTACAATTGTATGTGTTTAGTTGTAAAAATAAACTTTGTTCAATCATATGGATTCATACACACACACACACACACACACACACACACACACTACTTATACTTTTCATTCTGCCTGAAGTAACTAACAGAAATGGATGGATAAGTTCCAGAAATAACGCAAGGATGAAGTATTGTGAGACCTCAAGACAGGTTTTGGTCTTACTCCTGTCTAGAAAGTATCTTTAAACTGATGTGCTTTTAGTTTTCCTGGATCGAGGATAGAAAGGGATGTGAGAGTAGGTTAACATTTATTGCTCCAGGCATGTGTCACTTGGTAAGTTGCCTAGAAGGGAATGAAGCCCTCAGGCTGGAAAAGGTTCTCCACCACCACCAGTCTTAACTATGGTTTACATAAATAAGCTCGTCTTCAAGCTGTGACTTATGAAGCTGGCTTGTTTTAATAAACAGTTGGAAGATTAACCACAGTTTATGGTCCAATGTAACTGAAGTTAATTGCAACTGGAAGCAAAAGCTTCAACTCTCTCCTCATGACCACGCCACAGGAGGGGGAGCAGGAGCACATGTCGCTTGAGTTGCGAGGCTCACTCATGCAACGCTGAACAGTAGCCCATTGTTGCATCTGAACAAGGCCGCTGAGTCACCTGGTTGCTGATTCAGCAGATTCTGCCTCCAGAAGCAGATGCCAGGTGGCCAAAGCACACCTGCATTTCTCTCTTCTGTCACAGTGGCAAGAAGGAAGAGGAGAAACTTATGCCCACTGTTTGGAGTCTGAGGCAGGATCCCGATGTTTTTGGACTACAGTTCCCAGCCTCCCTGACCACTGGTCCTGCTAGCTAGGGATGATGGGACTTGTAGTCCGGCAACAGCTGCAGACCCAAGTTTGGGAAACCCTGGTCTAAGGCTTCAGGATTTAAGTTAGCATCAGGTGTAGGGCAAGCCCACATGGCTGTGAGCTAGAAAATCCACTGGTGCAGTGTTCCTGCATTCTCTTTTATTTATTTTTTATTTATTAAGTTTTATTACATTACAATTTAAAACGGTACATAAACGATACATAAACAATACAATCATTCACTTATTTACACACATTTATACACACAAGCATTCCTGTATAAATGTATGAAGGTATAAATGGGGTAAAAATGGGATAAGGAATGCCTGCATTCTCTACCCAAAGTACAGAGTTGACGAGAACACCACTGGCTGGTGGAGGCTATAGAGACTGTATGGCTGACTTCCCAGTGTAAGGGGAGGGCCGGCTGGAGGGGAAACAATTTTTACATCTTCTAGGGACATGCTGTCCACTAGACAGCTGAAATGGAAACATTATCAGAATGAACACCATGGCCCTGCTCTAGCATGCAATGGGATTTGCCTTTAGCTGTGAATGAGGAGGCCCTTGCGCGCATGAAGGTGCCCATTTGCGCAAGCTGGTGGATGGAGGCTCGCGGGTGTACTAAAACATGTGGTCATATTTTCCACCTGCCGTTGACTCGCCCTCTCAGCCATTCCCATAAATTGCTGCTTGGCCTTTCCTCATGTCCAAAAAGAAAGCTACTGACATTCGCCCGTGGATGCATGACAGCACAAAATAAGGCAGGACACCTAGCGGGTTAGTACACTTTTGCCCTCTTTTAGGAGTGCAACCCCACAGGAGTGCACTATTTTTAGAATTTCTAAAGATGCATACTTCTAAAGGGTTTCTAGCAACTGGGGGTTTCCCTTTTAACCACTTTGATGCTCCCTTCATTGGACTGCCGCAGCAACAAAAAAATATGAATAGATGCCTGAGCTGGTGTCCAGTTAATTGCTGTTCCTGCCACACAATTTATTATTTATGCTCTTCAAACCCACAAGAATCATTGCTTTCAGAGGCACAGAAACATTTCTCAAAGTTAAAGGTAGATAGCCGTGTTGGTCTGTCATAGTCAAAACAAAATAAAATAAAAAAATTCCTTCCAGTAGCACCTTAGAGACCAACTAAGTTTGTTCTTGGTATGAGCTTTCGTGTGCATGCACACTTCTTCAGATACACTTTCTCAAAGTGTTATGCGCTACGTCCAGTGTAGTTAACAGTGCCCTGATGGCTTGGTTTAAAAAAAGGAAAGGACACTGAGTGAGATTTTGAATATTGAAACAGAGTGAGGAAGAGGAGCATAACTCATTACTGAACTCTGTATCTTTGCTTCAAAGTGCACCCCAATGCAGTTTGTCTCCCTGCAAGGTCCAAAACTAGCATTGGTTGCAGGAAAAAGCAGGGTGTGAGTTTGGAGTGAAGAAAAGGTGGCAGTGATGACTATCAACTTGCATGGCTTTTAAAGGGGATTAGACAGATTCATGGAGGGTAAGGCTATCAGCAGCTGTGAGCCATGATGGCTGTGTTGTCGTGTCCCCAGTGGTAACTGTAGCTAGCCGTCAAGAACGCACGCCACTCCGAGAAGTCAGCGGAAGATGTCTTGAAGTTTATTGTACAGCACACAGAGAAACGTGGAAAGTCCGTGAGGATTCTGAGGAGGCCATCTCAGAATCCCCCTTATGTACACCTTGCTGGGTGACTCCCAATTCCCCCCTCCCTTCTGCCCTAAAGGTCCGGGGTTAATCCTCTTCCCCACCCGGGGTGGCTTGGACAAAAGAGTTAACTGCTCTGGTCTACCTGCACTATTCATGGGTGCTTTTTACATTGTTATTGCGATGCTGACGGTTCCCGCCCGCCGCTGATGATTTGCGGTTCCCTTCCGCACCTGGGGTTGGGCCATCAGGTACGCACCCATCCTGGGGTTGTTTACCCCTCGAGGCATGCCTGGGCGAGGTCGGGTCTTGCTGCGCTCGGTTTAACCCCTGCGCGCCTGGCTCCGCTGTCGCCCCCTTTCCTGGCCCGCTGCAAGGTTCCCCTTCCTGGCGCCCGCATGGCGCGACCCTGTCTAGTCGGGTCGCGACATGTGTTCTGCCTCCATTGTCAGAGGCATCTGAATACTGATTGCTAGGAATCGCAGGTGGGCAGTGACATTGCGTTCATGTTCACTTTGCAGGCTTTCCACAGGCGTCTGGTTGGCCACTGTGAGGACAGGATGCTGGACTAGATGAGGCATTGGCATGAGATCCAGCAAGCTCTGCTTATTATGGTCTTAAGTGGGTGAAGAGTTAAGTAGGCACACAAATCTTCTCTACTCAAAATAGGTATATAATATGTAGATAGCCCGTTAAAGTGCACAGATGTAGCTTATACAGGAAGTTCCTGATTAGAGAAGTAAAGGGGAAATAAAGGCAAAGGTTTTTTCTTAAGTAAGTAAACTTAAATATATTTGTATCTTTCATAAGGGAATTCAAGGCATTGTATGTGGGGTTTTCAGGTGGTATCCCATCTAGGCACTACTCTACAAGGTAACAGCATCCATCGCGTATGTCATGATGAGGGATGGAGATGTTGATGGACTTCAGCTCCTAGCAGCCTCAGCCAGCATGGGCAGTGAACATGAGAAGAGCCTGTTGGATCAGGCCCATGACCCATCTAGTCCAGCATCCTGTTCTCACAGTGGCCAAGTAGATGCCTATGGAAAGCTGGAAAGCCCACATGGTCAGGGATGTTTGGAGTCCATCAACTTCTGCAGGGCCAGAGGTTCCCCATCCCTGTTCTAAAGAAATTTCAAGACCATCTTTCAGCTAGATTCAGTAAGAGAAAGATGTTGGAGTCATCAGTATTTTCCAATAAGCGTTTTGACCATTGTCAAGTGTAGTTTCTGGAAACATCGGAGTGGTTTAACTAGGCTAAAAGAAAAAGAAAAAAGTTACAACTAAGAAATCCAGAACAAGGTGAGAATGAAAGTGAGAATGAATTGCCAAAACAAATGGGTGTGAGTATGCAGATGAATGTGTACCTACTTAAATATGCTAAAGAAATTTGAAAATGTTTGAAAAGTAAACATTGCTAATTTGCTCTTGTGACTTTGCCAAGATATATGATTTGAATATATTAATGTTGCTTGCATGTTCTAGCATTGAGAGGAACTGGTTATGGTGGCAATGATGTGCAGATGTAGTAATGCTGCTCATCAGTGTTTTGTTAAAGACTTAAGGGTGTAGAGAACAATTTTGACAGAGGACAACTTTTTTTCTCTATTTACTAGGGGTGTGTTAATTGGTATCGGGATAGCTGGTGCCAGGCGGTGGTTTCTTGCTGAGCCTGCCTGTCAGCCCAAGAGAAAAATAGCTGTCCCTAGAACCCAGTTTCTGTGGGAGGCATGAGAAAGAGGTAGACAGAAATATGGGTCACAGATGCAATAGGTGTCGTATTTATAAAGAGTAGCACAGCAGTGTGGCCTTCTGTTTGTTGACTGCTTCTCACTCAGAAGCGGGCAAGGTGGAAAGGTTTTTGCAAGTAGATCTGCATCCATGTACCCTTCTACATCACTAATCTAAAACTGAAATTAATAATTTGTTGACTGTCAGCTATGCTGGTGTGGTTTTCCCTTTTGAAGCTGGTTTAGGATTGTATTTCATGAAACGCCCTTATAACCTGTCGGCATCGGAGAGTGCCTGCTTGCATATGCATAGCAGTTTCTATAGCCATCGGTGACTGATCTTCAGAATACCTACAGTTCCTTGGGCCCTTGGCAAGGAGCTGTATCGGCACCCCCCAAAACAAAATCACTTTACTGTATGCCTTTGTGCAGCAGTGCAAGAAGGATGGAAAGCTTCTCCCGTGTTTGATCTCGGCGGTGCATCACCAGGCATCTCCATAGTCTGGTAGGTGATTTTTGCACCCCTCCAGGTCTGCGTCCCTGGTGGGTGCTGGTTTTGCAAACCTGTTAATACACCTCTGCTGATCCTGAAACAGTGCCATCTCATGATCAAGAAACAATGGTATAGGGTCTGGGTTACAGATATAACAGACATGACCAATTTATTCAAGTCCATGGGCACGTTTGGATTTTTTAAAATCAATTGCCATGGGCACCATCACCCTGGTTACTTCCTTCCCATCTCTCCTGGATTAACCCCACCCCCAGCTGGCAAAGTAACAAACCACACGAACCTACACTTTGCAGTTTCCAAGGATCTGGTAAAAGTAGGATTCAGTACAATTAGGGCAGGCCCATGTCATACATTTGAAGCACATGACTTTCCCCAAAGAATCGTTGGGACTGTAGTTTAAGGTTTCTTAAAATTGTAACCCTGGGGGAGGCAAACTACAGCTCCCATGATTCTTTTGGGGAAGTCATGTGCTTCAAGTGTGCATTGGATGTGCTTTAAATGCATGAGGTGGATCTGCCTTTTATGTGAGCCTTGAAAAACACACAGAACTGAAAGAGGAATTGGGAAATAATATCGCTGTTGCAACTTCCTCCTCCAGCTCTATGTATGTTTTGGCGGAAGGGGCAGGGAGTAACTACTACCACCATCTCATGAACAAGGGGGCAATGAATAGGAGGGCTCAGAGGCTTCATGGGTGCCAGTAGAAGACAAAAAAGGTGTTACTGCACCCATTATCCCTAAATTTACTCTGAAATCCTTGGTGAGGGTGTGCGTCAATGAATTTGTTTTTTTGAAGGCCAAGTATATGATGTCTGCTGCATATTGTCACCAGTGCTGCAGGACCCCGAGTTTGCAAATGGGAACTGTCCATTGAACCCATTCAACAGGGCATATGCCTAGTTCAGAAATCTCCGATATTCCTCCCACCTCATTATTTTTACTCCAGCTCTTCCCACCTCCACGGAGCATGCGACTATAAAACTCTTTTAAGAGAGCCTTTAAAAGTGATAGGTGAAACTAATCAATAATGCTCTTGCATGCAAAGCTTGCCTAATGAGTGGAAACAGAGAAAGGGTGATCTTGTGCAACTCCCCACACATACCTGTGGGCCAGGAATGTAGTAGCCCAAAAGGAGAGATGCTCAGATAGACGGGTGTGGTACAGAAACCTGGCTAGATCAATAACAGTTGTTTAGAACATCTCAGTCCTGAAACATTATTTAATGTTTAACTGTTGAGGGAAAGGACCAGATAACATTTAAACATGTGCTTGGGGAAAAAACACCACCACCAGGCATTTCGCTTGTGTGCATCTCTGAAATGGGTGGATTGTGGACAGGTAGACGGAAGAGTCCCATGTAAGCGTCTTGTGTCATTTGGCTGCAAGGAGTGCTTGTGCTTCAACTGTACTGGTGCCATGCTTGTTGCAGAACAATTCTTTTGCACAGCTTGTCCTCGTCTACTATTTAACGCGTTGTTCCTTTTTTGCTCACGCTTTGCGAGCCTTTGCACATCCTATCCTTTTTCAGTTGCTTATGATTTCTTTCGTCTTGGGACATTATTTCCTTTTTATAGCAGCCTTTTTTAATGGCATTTTGTTTTTCTTTTTAAAAGTACCCTAATTTGCATGCTTCCAGATGTACGGCAGGTTTATGTGATTCTACATTTACAGGGAGGAAGGGGGCTGAGGAGGGGCCTTGAACAGGGTTGTGGGCAAAGTAAGGAGTTGAAAAGCTTCCTCTATAAGCCCAAAACCACCAGATTAAAATTTTAAATAAAATTAAAAGCCCTTGTAATGATGGGGGTGGATGGGGGAAAAATGTTTATTCAACTGAACATTGATGTCATTAAAGGGACATCATTATAAGGCTGTTAACTTGTTTTGCAATGGTACCAGCCTTTTAATTTAAAAAGATAGAAATAAGCACAAAACGAGTTGAGAATCCAGTATTAGTTATGGACTAGTTATATATTTAGAGAAGCAATCCTTTAATCGTTACTGGAGTTTCTGGCATCACATTTGCCTTCTACGACATTCGCGGTTCAATCCTGTGCTCCCGTTTACATCAACTAGAGTGTTTCATGATTTGGTGCAAGTCCTCAGCACTAGCAATGTCATGCTGACCTCAGGCTTACCCCGGCATGGCACTAGGGATACACCAGCTTGATGATATGCTGGCAGAAGGGCTGAAAATGGGTGGCGTCAGCAGTGTGTCAGAGGAAGAGCAAGCTTAATCTGAACCCTGTGAGCAGCTGATTGCAAAAGGAAATCTCTGCCATGTAAGAGTCTAAGAACCCACCGTGTTCCCTGACCTTACACCAGCGTAAGCAGTTACCAGTGTAGCTGACTGAGACCAAGGGATTGCTCTGTTAGGCTCCATTGCTAGGGAGTAAGTCCCACTGAATTCAGTGTGTCTTAGTTCTGAGCAAACATGCTTCATGTTCCACTTTCACTCTGTGACTAAGCATACGCCAGCCTCACAGTCCTGACGTTTGGTGACTAGAATTTCATGAGCAGTAAAAGCTGCATGTGGTTATGGTGGTAGTTCTCCCATGGGTTCTTGCAGGATGTGAGCCATCTAGCCACACACACACACACACACACACACACACACACACACACACAAAGCCATCGCAACAGGGGGCATTTCAGTAGTTAATACCACATACTGTGGAGTTAAAATGGAGCCCAGTATCAGGCGTGGGTTTGGCTCTCTCCGTGCACAGTGATGATACAACAAGACTCCCGGTTTGGGTTGGAACCTCACTCTGGGATGTACTTAGCTTTGATTTTAACCCAAGCCTTCCAGAAATGAAGTCCCTTAACAGGTTGGGATGCTTCTGCTGCAAGCAAGACATCATTTATTATGCTTGCTGACCCATTTGTCCTAGAATTCTCCAGGAACTCCCTTGCCTTAGGCATGGTGCACATCTAAATACCAAGCCTCTGCAGAGAAGCAAATGGCTTAATAACACCCTACTGAATTGCATCTACTCTCCCTTTCCTGTCTTCCCTTTCTCTCCCTTTGAGCTTCTTTCGGGTTTCTGAGTTGGACAAGCTGGACAGGAAGGAAAACATTAATGGGATTTAGAGCACATTTGTGACTTGCTGGTCATGTTTATTTTCACACACCCTGGTGCTTTGACCACAGACTTTCCTTAGACAAGGGCTGTCATCTTTTCAATGCCATGTCTTTCAACACTGGGCGGGCTCTTAACAATGAACATTGCACAAGCTCCTTCCAATTGAAACCAGCACTTCACACACCTATAGGATAAACCTGCCTGCGCAGTTCAGCCTGTGTTTATTTCAGTCTCCACCTGACTTGCCTTACTCTATGTTCAGGGCACAGAGAGAACATAAATGACACTCTGCACACACAAACACCACTTGAGGCAAACTAAACACTTCCAGCAGTTTCTTATCTTGTGTTTGTTCCTCCGGGTAGGCTAGCACCATGGCTAAGATTGCCTATACATAAACTAAACAAACCCTAAATCATGTACAACGTTAGGTGAAAAAGTGCTGTTCATCCTAGGTTGCCAGTGACCTTGGCCTTTTTTTGCCCTCTCCTTTGGCTTTTCTTTTGGCATTTTGCTTGAGCCGCCAGCTTTGCAACGCTTTGTACTAATGTTTCTTGTTGGCTCCTGTGCTTTGCTTGTGGCACACTTTTGGTGAGATTGCGTGGGATAATCTGGGAAGGCTGACAGTTGTGGGGGGAGTGCAGTGTTTAGGCAATGAGCTTTTGGTTGCAGCCCTATGATTCTGTCTGGAAGGAACTTCTAACTGTAAACCAAACCATTGATTTTCTGTATAGGGTGGTTTATATGTATTCATATGTATCATATGTATCCATGTATTCATACAATGGTTGTGCTGCTGTTGCAGGCTACTTGAGATTAGGCTGTGGTTCAGTAGTGGGTCCCAACCCACCAGTGGCAGACCAGTGGCTTTTGGTATACTCCATCTCCAGTATTTGGCAGGGGTGGGGAGTTCCATAGGTACCTAAATTTTGGGAATGAACAACCTTGGAGACATTGAGAGAGTCTATGTAGTTAGAAGGAACTTGACTCGGGGGCATGGGATGGATACCTGACCTTGAAGTGCCCTGTAGTTGTTGTTTGCCAATTAATGTTGCGATTCTCACATTACACATTAAATCCCATATGTTAGTATGATGGTACATGGGAACCTACCTGTACCCATACATATCCCTTGCTTATAATATTTTATCCAGGCTCTTCTGAGAAGTCTCTAGAGAAGGTGTCATGGCAGCTCCCTTTACCAGACAGTTCTCACTGCTCATAAACATTTGCTAGTCATACATAATGCAAGCCTCCTTCTATGTGGTTTTGCAGCATACCACAGTAGACACCTGCCATGGTGTCTGAGACATGGGAGGATGGTTTCTCTGCCTGGTCTTTGTGTGGCAATATTTCAGTCGCTTGAAGATAGATAGGAATCAGGGTAATGTGAGCATGAACATCACACCTGAATGCAGGGCCGGCGCTTCCATTTAGGCCAACTAGGCAACTGCCTAGGGCGCCAAAATGGAGGGGGCGCTGGCCAGCCTGCCCGCCACCACCCGACGCCGCCCCAACCAGCGGCGGAGCGAGCAGGTTGGGGCGAAAACCGCGGCGGCGCCAAAATGGAGGGGGCGCTGGCCAGCCTGCCCTTCGCCCGCCACCCGGTGCCACGGACCAGCGGTGAAAACCGCGGCGGGGCGCGCAGGGGGCGGGGCACCGTACGTCATTGCGCATGACGTACGGTGCCCCGTCCCCTCGCCTAGGGCGCCAGAAACCCTGGCACCGGTCCTGCCTGAATGCTTGAATTTGAACATTCCACATTTCTGTTTATTCGCCATGCTTGCTAGGGTGAGTGCGCTGCAGCTCTCCGGCAAACATGGCACGCCCTAGTTTTCATTCCAAGCTTTAGGGATGCAGAGGTGGATGAGGATCATTCCAGTGGAATTTCTACCTCTTCCCCAGCTACAAGAAGGGAATTGCTTGTCCACTTAATTCCCAAGGTACCTGAAGTGTCTCAGCAGCACACTGATGAAACCACCAACCTTCCTGGTTTTTTTTTCATGCTCCACAGCAGGAAGGAGTGATTGGGGGAGGGGGGGCCTTCACTGGTCGAACTAGAAAAGCATCCAGAGCACCTTGACTTGCTCAGCCAGCTGTATCAGCAGGATACCAGTCATCTAGCGGGGGGGGGGAAGGGGCTGAGATGCACTGTGAAGTGGGCAAATCAGCAAGCTCCTCTTGCCCTCTTTTACAGCTCCGGATCTTGTCCCTGACAAAGAGTGGAGGCTCTGTGTGAGGCCAGTGACAAAGGAAGAGTGCAACTGTACCAGCAACCACGACCTTTGTCTTAGCTCCTAAGGCCTGCCAAAAATTGTGGAGCCTTGCAGTGAAGCAGCTTAATGGAAATAGGGCTAGGGAAGTGAGTGACTTAAAGCACCATTTCCCTATCGCTGTTGCATTTACACAATACAGTACTGATATTGTGTATCAGTTACACAATTACAGCTGTTACATCCAGGCATCTGGTCCAGACCCCACCTGATTTATGTGTCTTGTTTGTCTTGTAGGGAATTCCCACCCCACTGCCGCTCACATTGCCTTCAGCCTTGTCTGGCCTATTAGCCTTAACACCCACTCATCATCACACAGCCTGCTTATGTGCACATGCCCAATGTTTTGACTATGAAGTCTGGACAAGCTAATGCAGATGGTGGCGCCATCAAGTGGGAGAGATCAGATATCGGTGAAGGTTAATAGTAGAGTCTATTAACTCTGAAGTTAATAGCAGATCAGAGGGTGTCATGCGTATACTCGTCAACATTTCACAGATTAAAATAGGCTCACTCCTGTGCGCTCTTGCAGTGTTCCTTGTCTTGTACCAAGGATCACTTGCCTGACTGCACATGAACATGGTTGAATGTTTCCCTGCCTGTTTTGTCCTGAATTCATTGACTGTCCTGCATGCCTTTTGAGGTAGATGTGGTTACCAGGCTCACCAGCTGCAGCAGGCAAAGCTGCACACTGCATTTGCTGTTCATGCCTTTGCAGTCATGTGCATAAGCGCCTTAGTCAACACGCTCTGGGAATAGGAAGCAGAAGGGAAGCACACTCTGGCCTCTGCCACCAGCTAAGGGAACAAGGACCACTGGGAGGCTGTCCCCTTGTGCTCCAGAAACAATATGATTGCAAGAGGAAGCCCAGTCGGGCCCCATCCATTGTAGAGCGAAGGAGCAGCAGCCCAGTCGGGCCCCATCTATTAGCTAGAAGATTTAAGGGTCGCTGGGCTTGTAAGACTTTTTGTTTCCATGCATTAGTATCTGTTTCTTGTAAGCCACCTTGAGGATCATTTGATTGAAAGGAAGGGTATAAATCTTGTAAACAAATGCAGTAAACATGCACCTCCCCTCCACGCAGAGATGGCACTCCCAAGAACTCTTGAGAAGGTGGGGGAATGAAACCTCAAGGGGCAACTTGTTTGTTTATTTAAAACATCTTTCCTACCACCTAAAAGCTCTCAAAGGAAGTTCATAGAATCTTAAGAGTTGGAAGGGACCCCAAGGGTCATCTAGTCCAATCTCCCCTAATGCAGGAATCTCAGTTAAAGTATCCATGAGAGATGGCCATCCAGCCTCTGCTTAAAAACCTCCAAGGAAGGAGAGTCAACAACCTCCTGAGGGAGTCCGTTCCACTGTTGAACAACTCTTAACTGTCAGAAAGTTTTTCTGTATGTTTAGTCGGAATCTCATTTTCACAACAGATACAAAGCAGTGGCAGCAACTGATACATAAAGGTGACAAAGCAGCACTAAAATCCAGCCAACTTAAAAGCTGAAGCAGCAGTAAAAGCAGATCTTCCATCAAGTCCCTAAATTTTAGGTGTCAAATGAACATATCGGGGGGGGGGGGAATCCATGGCTGAGGGGTGTTACTACTGAAAAGCCGCTAGCTCTGATTACTACCTGCCTAACCTCTGCAGGCAGAGGGGCCTGCACCAAGGCATTTGTGAAGATGATCTTAGAACAATCAGATAGGATAGGTTTCATATGAGAGTAGGAGTTCATTTAGACACCACAAACCTTGACTTTTGGGAGTATCCAACTTGGTGTCCTTCATATTTTTTGGACTACAACTCCTATCAGGCATGTCAGCATGGCCCAAAGGTCAGGGATGATTGTAGACAATAGTCAAGGGGATTAGGAACAAAGTGCTTTAAAAGTACAGTGGTACCTCAGGTTAAGAACTTAATTCGTTCTGGAGGTCCATTCTTAACCTGAAACTGTTCTTAACCTAAGGTACCACTTTAGCTAATGGGGCCTCCCACTGCCACTGCGTCGCCGCTGCGCGATTTCTGTTCTCATTCTGAAGCAAAGTTCTTAACCCGATGTACTATTTCTGGGTTAGCGGAGTCTGTAACCTGAAGCGTCTGTAACCCGAGGTACCACTGTACTTTGCATGTTCAGTGTACAGCACCCCCCTTCCTGTTCAAATTTGCCTCCCCACCCTGCTTGTGCATCATTGTTCTCATTATGCATGACGTTTCATCATAGCTGGGCATCCATCAAACTGGGGGGAGTGACTTCACTTCCCCAGTGACCATGCGTGGTTGGCCACATCCGTTTGATGAGAACAGCAGAGACCGCATTACACCAAAGCCAGGATAAAGGATGGCAAGTGCAAGAAATGGCTCTGGGTGTCGAGGTTATTACCTGCACACTCTAAATTTACTGATTCACCACACCTTTCAAGGTGCTGTTTTGGGTGTTTCCAGTGAGAATACAATATCCTTGTTTAAGCTTTATAGCATTTTCCGCTGAGATGTCGCGATAATTACGTACAGAGTGGATATGTCTGCCACAATTCGCTCCACACACAAAAGATTTATTTTTTGCATTTGGTAGTGAGTACATTTAGCACTGCTGGGAAAAAGAAAACTCCTGAAGAGTGTTTGCAGTTGTATGGCCACCTGCCAGTTTAGCCAAAAGTCAAGAGCTCTTGCAAGCTTTACAACAAACATTTCACAATTCCTCCGTCTCTTGTCTGGGAGAGAGGAGTGTTCTCTTGCACCGAAGGGTGTTCTGTTTCTGCCTGTGACTACTTAAATATACATTGCAGCAGACTAGATTTATCATTTCTGTTCCTAAAGATAGAACTCGCACGAGCTCCGAAGGAGGAGGGGAGGGGGGTAAAATGAAATGAGAAAGTGCAGATACGAAATCCTTTTATGAATTGCCTTTATCCTAAACCCTCCCTAGTTGCTTAAGAATATTTTAGTGATTAGCTAATTCAGGGCCTGCAAGCCACATGTCAGCAGCTGCAAATGAATAAGTTTTAATTAGCATCTTCACTGTGTTTACACAAGCGGGATCCACAACAAAATGTTGCAGTGTGAAGTGCTTCTGTTCAGTGTGTCAGTCCAGGCTGGACAAGGAGGCCAAGTTATGAAGGCGATAGGCTAGAAATCCATTGTGCTCTGCAGGCAAGGGCTCAGATGTTACTCTTGTAATGTTTTGGGGGAAGGGCTCTTCCACATGCTCTGCATGGGAACTGTCTCAGATTCTGTCCTCCAAACCAAACAAAAGATTGCCTGATGAAGAGTTCTCCAGAAGAGAACTGATTGAAATTTCAAGATTGACATTTCAAGCTGAGTAAGTTCTTGAAGCTACTAATATGAGTCTGACCAAACTGCGGGAGGCAGTGGAAGACAGGAGTGCCTGGCGTGCTCTGGTCCATGGGGTCACAAAGAGTTGGACACGACTGAACGACTGAACAACAACAACAATGTACTTCACTGGTGCTTTATCAAGTTACACACCTAAGATTCTGGGATGAAGAAGCAATTAGGGCTGTTCCCCAACTCTGATAAATTAAAGCCTGATTTGCAGCTGGGTTCTGTCCAACACCTTAAATGCAACACACACATTCCTGGCATTTTGATGGAGACTAGTAGTCCAGCTTTGAATTTTGGAGTGTTTTCTTCTTATGGACTAACATGGCTGCCTTTCCATTTTATGCACAATAGTGGAGGTAACCTTTTGTTTCTCTCTACTTCTGATTTGGTTGGTTCAGCATTGTGTGTTTAGAAAAGAAGGCTAGCACTTAACTTTTCATCCATTATTGTTTTTCTGTACGTATTTGGTTATCCCACCAACTTTGCACATTTGTTTTCTAGGGAGGTGGTTTTAGAGCCCAGTTGCTCTTAACACTTCAGTCATTTCACAAAAAGGAGTGCTTGTGATCACAAAGGATTCCTAGTAGGAGTTTGTTGAAGGCCTACTTATGTCTGTGTAAAAGGCAAAGGATTAAGAATATCCCCTGTAGTCTCTGTGAAGGCATTATTTTGTTCCTTACTAATTATTCATGGTTGGCTGGTGGCCTCCTTTTCAGGTGAGTAGCCGCCCTTCATTTCCTGGCCTAGTTTAGTTTCCAAATCTGCTCTTCAACATATCACAGAAGATTATGCTCACTTGCCACTCCTTCAGCATTTAGAGTTACCTCTTAACCACAAACACGTCTGGCTTCCTTTCATTTGAGAAAGTCCATAGAAGACGCTATATGAAAATTACTCAGTTGCATATGAGAACAATTTAAATACATTTCCCATGTCTTAACTGTATTTCTCATTTGTTGAAAACCTGATAAAAATAAATGAAAGTAACTCCAAAGTTAATGTTGAAAGAGTGCACAGGAAAAGAGAGAAGCGAAAGATATATAGACATTGACCACACTGCTACACTATTTACATTTCTCTCTCTCTTGGGTGTTCATATTCATGCACATATATGTATCAATGAACTGTGGATAACACTTAATGCATCTGACAAAGTGGTTTTTTGACTATGAAAGCTTATGCCACAATAAACCTATTTCCTTTTAAGATGCTACAAGATACTTTGTTGTCTGGCTGTTTGCTAAACCATAGTTAAGCATTATGTAAACAAGCCTTGGGTTTATGTTCTCACGTTTCCATCTCCTCCTCCAGCATGACATACATTAAAAGCACTCTAATAATAATAATAAGAAGAATAAGAATACGCCGCCTATCTGACTGGGTTGCCACTGGGTTGCCACAGCCACTCTGGGTGGCTCCCAACAGATTATTAAAAACACAATAAAACATTAAAAACTTCCCTAAACAGGGCTGCCTTCAGATGTCTTCTAAAAGTCAGATAGTTGTTTATTTCCTTGACATTTGATGGGAGGGCGTTCCACAGGGTGGGTGCCACTACTGAGAAGGCCCTCTGCTTGGTTCCCTGTAACTTCACTTCTCGCAGTGAGGGAACCAGCAGAAGACCCTTGGAGGAGGACCTCCATTTCTGAGCTGACCAGTGGTGGTGGAGACGCTCCTTCAGGTATACTGGGCCAAGGCTGCTTAGGGGTTTAAAGGTCAACACCAACACTTTGAATTGTGCTTGGAAACGTACTGGGAGTCATGGACACCCCCCCCCCCCCGAATGAATGAATGCTTGGGGCTGTAGTTTGTTAAGGGTTTCCTAACAACTCACCTCCCTTAACAAAATATAGTTCCCATGACTTTTGGGTAGGAAGCCATGACTCTTCAAATTGAATAATAGTGCTTTAAATGTATGAGGCATGTATGGTGACCATAGAGAAAGTTACAAGTTTGTTTCTGTTTTCAGCTAACCAGAGTTTGTTGTAACCATGCTCAGGTTAACTTCCATATAGGGTTATTGCAATGTACTCTACATGGTGCTGCCTTTGAAGATGACTCAAAAAGCTTCAAATGGTTCCAAGTGCAGCAGCCAGATGAATGAATGGCTGGGGTTCACTTTAGAATTCATATCGCTCCTGTTCTGAAACAGCTGGACTGGCTGCCAGCTCATTTCCTGGCCTAATTCAAGGCATTCAAGCTAAAGGACTTAGGCTCCAAATACCGCCTCCATCCTTACACATCCTCTTAGGTGTTAAGATCAGCAGAGAAGGCCCTTTTGAAAGCTCCACCACCATTGAAGATTAAAGGATGTGTGACCTGGGAGAGGGCATTCTTTGTCACAGCCCCACGCTGGAATTCTCTCCCCACAGAGGCACATATTTTTTCAGCAAGCACCTCTTTGCCCTCACCTTTGACACCTGAGGTGTTTTTTTTTTCCGGAACGCACCATATTTCCATGACTGTCATTTGTTTTTAATATTGAATTTTAAATTGTTGTAAACTGCCCTGGGACTAGTTGGTGAATAGTGGGTAATCAATGCAGTAGTCGTAATAATGATGATGGTGATTAATAATATCCAGGCAAAACTGTGGTTAGTCTTAATGATGGTTTGACTGAACGTCAGAATCCAGATGGTGACTAAACGTTTGCTACCTTTTCCCAACACCGTGATCTTTCGAGGTGTCTGGTGCTGCTTATTTCATGTGATAATGGCATAGACTTGTACTGTGGATTCTTCAACTTTAATTAGCTTACCGGGGTGCCCACACCCTGGTAATTACCACTTTCTCTTCTCCCTCTCCCTCTTTCTCTCTCTCTCTCCCTCTCTCCCTCTCCCACCCCTTTTTCTTTGTCTACCCACCCTACCATTTCTCTCTCACTTTCCTCTTCCCAACACCCAAACAGTCACGTGTAATTGCACATTGTTACTTGGGCGTTGGTTTTCTTGAGGCTACTCACACAGCCCATAGTCTTCTCTGAATGACACCAGCCTTTAGGAAGAAAACCAAGTTTGTGACTAGAGGAAAGGTACAGTTCTTCCCTATGCTCACGTAACTGCTAGTTTTGAAGTCTCTGAGGCTGCAATTGATTTGATGTTTTTTAGCATTTCATAAAGCCTTTCTTTTTGAGGTACCTTGCAACTAGGACTTTAGATCAAAAGCATTTCAAATTGTGTTCCTTTATTTCTGTACATTAATATTCTATTAATCACTCAAAAATAAGAGCAGACCTGAGGGGGCGGGAAATGTTGTGTCGTGAGTTGACCACGGGTAGCCAACTTGGTACCCTCCAGATGTTGTGAACCACAGTAACTCTTGCATAAGCTGCAGCCAGTGTAGCCTGTGATCAGGAATGTACGGTATGTTGTAGCCCATGATCCCTGGAGTGCACCATGCTGGACTCAAGTGTCAGAGTTGCCTACGGGCAATCTAGGCTTGAATTCCTGCTCGGATGTGAAGTTCAGTGGGTGAAGTCATAGGTCTCAACTGAACTACTTGAAGGGTGTTGTAAGGTTAACTCGTTGTAAAAAGGTCAACCCCAAAATGCTGATAAGCTTGCAGCTGTTCTAGGTAAAGGGTCCAAATACCTTCCTAGATCATAGTACAGTAAAGCTCCTTTTACCAGCATTTCAATAAAAGGATTAAAGGTGCAGTTCTAAACCCACTTGCCTAGGAAGTAAACCCCATTTAATTCAAACACTTACTTCTGAGTAGATGTGGTTAGAGTTGTGTTGCAATTCAGATACTGCGTAAGGACCCCGGTCACAGCAGATCTTTAAAAGCATGTTTTTAACAAGAGATGGAAAAAAGGATGCTATGTAGTCTTCAGGGAGGTAACGTGTGCTATCACACATTTTGAGCATGAACTTTTGGCCAAATTTCTAACTACAGTGGTACCTCAGAAGTCAAACGGAATCCGTTCCAGAAGTCGGTTCGACTTCCAAAACATTTGGAAACCAAGACGCGGCTTCCGATTGGCTGCTGGAAGCTCCTGCAGCCAGTTGGAAGCCACGTCGGACATTTGGGTTCCAAAGAACGTTTGCAAACTGGAACACTCACTTCTGGGTTTGCTGCGTTCAGGAGCCAAAACATTCGACTCGCAAGGCATCGGGATCCAAGGTACGACTGTACTGTGAAGATTTATGCTCTACATCTATACATTTCTGTTTTCAGAATGATATTGGAAAAGTGGGCATATTTACGAAGTGGTTTAGTCACGCTTGGTTCTGGAAGATCTGGCCTCTCTACCAAGGGGTGCCAACAGGTTTTTCCGGGCCCAGTACACTGTATGTGGATTGGGCCCTCTGACCCACTCACAAAACAGGACAGAATTATCAAAGAAATTGAGCTACATCATACGCAAATTAGTTTTTCTGTTTTGCAGATTGGGCGGAGGGCCCAAATACAAATCAGTGGCTACACACATAATAAAATGTCCAACAGATAAAATGTGAATCGGTGATGCTTCTCCCATAATTGTACCTCCATGCTAGAAAAGGCATATCCTGCTGTATTTCTGCCAGTCTCATGGCTTTAACCCTGCTTTCCCTCATTACCAATCCTAAACCAAAACCTAGGCTGCAAATAGTTTGAACACTGCAAGAAATAATTTACTCAGTGATGAAACTACCACTGTGTGCAATAAAATGAACATGATGGTTGAAAGGCAACCTCGTTCTTAATTCTATTTAATGCCTAATTAGTGCTCATTGACCTTATTTATTTGACTAAACTTCTAACGATGAGCCTTTAAGGCCTCATTAACTCCAAAGTTCACCAGACCTTCCAGAGTTGACCTTGCACATCAACAGCAACAGCAAAAGTGAGATTCTTTTCACCAGAATATAAAGTCCAATGGATACTATTAGCGCTGAAGGTTGTGCTGAGGTTAGTTGTTGAGAATAATAATAATAATAATAATAATAATAATAATAATAATAATAATAAACGTAAGCATAAAACAAATGCAACACCAAGTGGAAGGACTGGCAATAGAGGTATATCTTTAGACCTACTTTAAAAATGCAGCCATAAGAAGGGTCTTTTTACCCCTATTTCCTATGGGTACGGTAATTAGAAACGAAGAGAAGACTCCATGGAAAAGACCCTGATGTTGGGAAAGATTGAGGGCACAAGGAGAAGGTGACGACAGAGGATGAGATGGTTGGACAGTGTTCTTGAAGCTACTAACATGAGTCTGTCCAAACTGCGGGAGGCAGTGGAAGACAGGAGTGCCTGGCGTGCTCTGGTCCATGAGGTCACGAAGAGTCGGACACGACTAAACAGCAAACAACAACAATTAGAAACAGCCACGAGGCAGGCTATTTAATGTATATGCAGCAAGCAGCTTATTTAAAATGTATAAGAAATGTCACCCAAAGTAATTTCCAGGCCTAAGATGTTCTGTATTTAAAAGAAACACCAGAAACCAAACCAAACCAAAACAACAAAAACCACATCTGCTGTTCTGCAGTTGTCATTTCCATGTAGTCTTAATTTAGTTATTCATGTTAAAAGGATTGACCAACACAGTATCAGACTAAAAGGCATGGCTCTTTCCATTCTCTTTCAAATAGTTCTCTTTGAACTTCTTTGGATCTGCATCTTATAAAACCCTGATTTCTTTATCTGGATTATATCCCATCTATGTCCTCCCTTCCCATTTTGAGTAATTCAGAAATGTATCCAGTCTTTTGAGACTCATCCTGCACATCAGCCCCGCCAACTTGCTTGCATATATACTCTTTAAGCCATCTGTGTAATTATAGCGATATCAAATTACTGTTTTTATGTTAGGTTTGTTTTTGAAAATTGAAGTTGTTCCAGGTTTAAAATACTAGTTTGATTTCCAAACTTGCCACCACCCTGTAATTACCAGTACCTCAGTTGGACAAGAAAGGAGCTAGTTACAAAATTCAAAATGCCACCTTGTCCACCATCACTCATATGAGATCAACTTGTATTGACATATGTCAATACATGATTATCTGTGTCAACAACAAAAAACACCAAAACCTCGAGGCGATTGGTGCTTCAGTAGGACCAAAATCACAGTCAACTTTCTCATGACGCTTTGGCCAGTTCATCTTCCCTCTGTCTGAAATGATCATGAAGGTTTTAATAGGAGGAATAAGCAAGTTCAAATTGAGAAACTTTCTGAAAACATATCTAACTTTGTAGGTTTCGTTACCGGTATTATTATTTTTTGAAAAAAAATTCTTTCCCCTGCTTGGACCCAAAAGAATATCCTGTTCCAAAGTATGAAACTTAAGATGGCACTTGATATTTTATTCATTTACTTCTCTGTGAAATGAAGTCATGTTTTGAGGTAAATACAGCATTGGGACTTCTCGTCTGTCATCCACTGAATTTTTCATAAGGCTGCTGTGTGCTGAACTGTCAAACTTAAACTTTGAATCTTTAATATGGGCTTATGTTTTCAGCCCAGGTAGAAGTGAGGGGAAAGGCTCTAGCAAAGGAGCACTGAACACTTTTAGAGATTGGTTGGCTGGGGCAGACAAATTTAAAATCACTGTCTAGAAGCAAAACATTAAATCAAGACAAGGATATTAATCTATAGAAATGCTGTCTTCTTTTTTTGGGGGGGGAGGTGTGTGTAAAACACCTCTTTTGATGCAAGTGGACTCTTAGCACTTACATTTGAGGTGAAGGAGAGTCAAACTGATTTCCCCTCTTTAATTTTTACACAGGAATGTAGACACCATGAAAGCATTCCATCTGGAAAGTAACTTGTTTCCAGAGATTTTTACATGTGCCAATTTTCTACACAGGTATCTCTTTTGGGGAACCTGCTGCTCTCCAGATGTTGTTGGATTCCAATTCTGATCAGCCCCAACCAGCCAAGATTTCCACCCCGTCACACATGACAGAATACAATACATGTAATAATACATACAACTCATAGTAGATCTGGTTTTGTTTAGCAGCACAGAGGGATTTGTGATCTTAGTACATCTGTGTGTACACACACAGTGTGTGTACTGTTTGTGCGCGCGCACACACACACACACACACAGAGAGAGAGAGAGAGACGTTACCATGCAAAAATTGAAAGGGGAAAGCAATATAAGGTAAATAATGGTGTGAGAGATTGCTGGTATGCTGGTAAAGGTAAAGGGACCCCTGACCATTAGGTTCAGTCGTGTCCGACTCTGGGGTTGCGGCACTCATCTCGCTTTATTGGCCAAGGGAGCCGGTGTACAGCTTCCAGGTCATGTGGCCAGCATGACTAAGCCTCTTCTGGCGAACCAGAGCAGCACACGGAAATGCCGTTTACCTTCCTGCCGGAGCAGTACCTATTTATCTACTTGCACTTTGACGTGCTTTTGTACTGCTAGGTTGGCAGGAGCTGGGACCGAGCATCTTAAACAAGTCAGCCTGGAAGAATAGAGAAAGTGCAGAAGCAAAAACAGTACAAAGATTCTGTTTTCTGGTTGCAGGAGAAGGTGAGAAGCTTGAAAAACAGCACACCCACCCAAACTATCGCAAGTGTCACAAGGCATAAATATTTTATCTCTAAATGTGATACACCAGCATTACGAACCTATATATATACTGTACTGGGAAATGTACAATCGTGGAATTAATAATTACTTAATACTATCCTTACCTGTATAGAGGAAAACTTGAGGATAGACTTCCTGGCCCCTAAAAATTGTGCTTCTCCAAACATATGCCTCCTTTTTTATGTAAATCGAACCACTTTCTGAATGCAGGATCATGATAAGTGTCACATTATGCATTAATATCCACATATTCCCATGGAACCTTTACCAAGTGTCTATGAGTTTTAAATTTTATGTCTGCTTGGATTGATGCCATCAAACTACATGATCCCTGGGGGGGTAGCCATATGTCAGAGTACCGCATAACTAACCGTGCAGCTATTTTATTTTATAAAGTTGTGTCGTCTTGTCAGCTGTCCCCAGGGATGCTTATCAGCTGGACTGCCAGGTTCAATTCAGGACGGGGTCTCAAGTGGCCCTAATTGCTGTACAAAAGGTGAAGCATTTTATGACCGTGGATGTTCTCATTAGTGCAGTTCTGCAATGTGAAAAACGGACATTCTCTCTCCTACACTGGATTTATGTTCCCTATAGGTTAAGCAATTCCCACTGCAGTAGTGCAGAGGTAAATTTTAAAGTGCAGTAGTAGGTCATCTCAATAGCCCCCATAAGAACACTCCAAAGAATGGTCAAAAAATGCAGGGAAATTTGTTTTATCCCATATAATAGTGAGCAGGCCTCATTTACTAACTTCTGTGTTAATACGCCACAAACAATAGTAAAACCTGAAAGTCTTAATATCATGTCAGTCACTTGTCTGAGCAAGGAGAGCCTGTCATTTATCTTAGCACACTTGCAGATGACATCATCACACTGGCTGTGTTGTACGTACAAGCTGTGCGCCCTTCGCATTCCCCACTCCATCACATCATTCTCCCACTGGCAAGTGTCCTTCACTAGGGTTTCCATATTCCCAAAAGTGAAAGTCCGGACAAAGTTGTTGGCAGCCCTATCTTCACTAATATAAACTATTAATGTAGATTAGCTAAACCAGGTTTTCATATGCATATTGAATGTAGCAAGATAAAAGGGCTTCCCCAACTACTATTGTTTCAAGACATACTTAAAATTGAAACTAGGATGTTTGGATTATGTGGATAGACCTATCTCCTGTGTACTTCCCATTCCAAGACGGGTGCCCCCTCCACTAGAACAGAGCCAGTGTGGTGTAGTGGTTAAGAGCGGTAGACTCGTAATCTGGTGAACCGGGTTCGCGTCTCCGCTCCTCCACATGCAGCTGCTGGGTGACCTTGGGCTAGTCACACTTCTTTGAAGTCTCTCAGCCCCACTGACCTCACAGAGTGTTTGTTGTGGGGGAGGAAGGGAAAGGAGGATGTTAGCCGCTTTGAGACTCCTTCGGGTAGCGATAAAGCGGGATATCAAATCCAAACTCCTCTTCTATTAAGGGGGTTATTTTGGACCACCCAGATCAAAATAGAAGATTCCTGCAATGACTTTGCATCTCCTGCAAACAGGATGGAGCCTTCCATTCACAGAAGGATATGAGCCAGTGGAGACTTCCACTGCTGGAAGGAGTGGGGAGGGATAGATGATTCTCCCCCTCATTTCCCTCCTGCAGATTGCTAATTTCTAGAGCCCCCCCCCAAAAAAAACCTGTCTATAGCATACTTTGTGGGGCTTCAGGTGGAATCAGTGAAAATTTATCACTCCTTCTGCCGGCCAGACCATTGAATGAGCTAAATTCTGCTCATGGAGCTACCGGTAAGTCCTTTTTCTACAGCAGCATTTCCCAACCTGGTGCCCTTGATATGTTTTGGACTATAACTCTGATTGGCCCCAGCCAGCATAGTCAGTGGTTGGGGATGATGGGAATTGTAATCCAAAATATCTGAAGGGCACCAGGTTTGGAAAGGCTGTTTTACAAGAAGAATATTCATATTCACCCAAGTGCTTTATAATCATTATCTAACTCTTTTCTTTCTAAATGTTAAAAGCAGGGTGTGCCATTTATTTGTTAGTCCCTTCAATTTTGATCTTGTTGAAGGTATCACTCATGCAAGGATTTTTTCTTTCTTTCAATGAACATTCAGTCATGTGCAACCTCACCTGCAGTTTGAAGCAGGTATAGATTTTCCACCTCAATGAGAACTAGGCCAGTAGTTCTATGCGCATTGATATTTTATTATTCTGATTTATTAAATTTATGTACCAGATCGCAGGGCATTTGGCAATATAAAAGTACACAACATAGTAACAAACAAACCAATTACCCCTGCCACAGTTTAAAAGACCATAGATGGTTTAATTAGCCAAAGGGCTGGATAGCACAGTTCAACTGTTGCAAGGTCTTTTCATTTCTATCAATTCCCAATATTCTGAATATTTCATATTCTATGCTATATGCCCTCTGAAAATACACTTAGCATTCTGGATCAGATATAGCTGCTATTCCTGTTTCAGGGTTTTGCTCAGGGAGAACTGGTTCTACTGGATGCCAAGAGAAGGCAGCAGTGCACAGCATAGATTGGCTGATGACAGTGACATCACCTCTTTCCCACACCTACCTTCATTCTTGGAACAACCTTTAAGCATTTGACTGCTTAGAAAAAAGTAACGAGAATGTGTCTTATAAGGTTATAAGTGGCTCTTTTAAAAAGAGAAAATAAGAAAAAAGAGGACTGCCTATTTGAAGCATGTGCGGGGGGTGGAGAGAAATGTTCATAGTGAAGGCGAGAAGAAGGTAGCTTCATTCAGTGGAAGAGAAGAAAATGCAGCAACTGCTGATTCAATTGTATAAGAGTGTATTGCCTGTTTTTTGGTTAAGAAACAAATCCCACATAGACTCTATGCAGAGGATATACGGATAGGAATTCTATGAAATTAACATTGTAATACAATAAAATACAATATAAGAAATAAAAGAAGAGGCAAAAATATAATTACAAATCACACAGCACCTGTCACAGCACATTACAAATGCTGCAACAGGCAGAAAAATCATTAAGTAGTCCATCAACACCCTCAGCAATTTTCAAGTGGTCCATGGGGGCGGGTGGGGGAGAGAGTTGCACTGCACTAGCTTATTTATTCCTGTGGAAGTGCCTGGCAACCAGTTTCTTAGCCATTGGGTGGCAGTGAAAGAAGAGAATAGCAGCAGGGGGTGGAGGAAATCCTTAGCCAGGATCTGAAGTTTACTGGCTTTTTGAATAATGAAAAAACGTGGCAGCCGCTGCACTTTGTTGCCTCTTAGCTTCGGTTCTGCATTTGTATAATACAGATGAAACTAGCAACCTACCCAGCAGGGCTGTTTTTGGGGGCATGAAAAGTTTAGGGACTCTGGAAAGCCTTTTTGCATATTCAAAAATGTTATTGAAACGATAATAATGCATTTGCAATCAAAACAAGCGTGTTTTATCTTTATAAACGTCTGAATACAGTAGCCTACATTCACAAGTTGTTTGTGTGTGTGTGTGTTGAAGCTAGATAGTTCAAGTTCCCAAACCTTGCTGTAAAAAGGATAAAGTGCAGTTGTCTCATGTATGTTTAGACCATTGGGCATCATGGGGTTTACCTCTAAATAACTGTGCACACTGTAAGTGTGCTGGATGTATTTGCATAAAATTCAGTCAATGTGCAGCCAAGAGACCTCGGTAAATCTGCAGGGTCCAAATGTGCTAAATATGTAAGGGGGGAGGTGTGATTCATCAAAGATTTCAGGCAACCCACATGTCAGCTTTCTCTTGCCTTCTGCACGTTTGTTTTCAGAATCATTTTCCTGCTTGTCCATGTTAACTGCTACCGGTATGAAGTTGCCCAACTTTACAGCTCGAATTACACCCACCCCTCCTTGCTGTAATGGTATGATCTGCAATGGAAGGAAAACCAGTGGTGCTGAGTAGTGGCAGGCTAACAGATTCGGTGTAGCCCTGGGGGGCATCCCATTGCTGCAGTTTTAGGCTATGTCTCCTTAATATTTTCCTCTTTATTTGAACAGGGGCATATTGAGGTGGAAAGTGAGACAGTCTTCAGGTTAGCTGCTTTGATTTTACAGGTAAGATTTTTCTCTCTGCGTGCCTGTTGTTGTTATTAATTTTACATGCATGGTCTCAAAAGCCTTTAGTTCCAAAATTTTGACAGCAGTTTTTAATATATTTGTTATATTGTGTAGGCATGTCTATTTCTCCCTTAACCCCAGCAAAAAAACCCCAAATAAATGTGCATTTGTGGTACAAATGCTTCAAAACTGCCATTGTGCTAAGAGCAAACAGAGATGTTAGAATGGACGTATATAAACATTTGGGGACCTTTGGGGTGAAATAGGAGTAGGAGTATGTGTTTTGAGATGTGGAGTTGCACAGAATGATTGAAATAGCATCATGTTTCTAGCATAATTATTGTCCCCCCCCCCAAAAAAAATTATATGTTGGACAATGGGTAAAGAGTGAGATATGGAGCAACAATGTTAAGCATTTCTGTAAATTTTTAAACCTCTCTCACCAGTTGTGCTTCAAAAAGAAAAGCTCAGAATGCAATGTCATTTTACTTTTAGAACAGTGTTCTGTAGATCCCAATCAAGGGCACTGTTGGTTTCCAGTTAGCAATCTTCCTTACCACATACGATTTTGTTGTTGTTCATGTTTTCATGTCTCTTCTGCTTTTTTCTTAGCAAGAGACTTGGATTTTCATTGACAAAATTCAGCAGCAAGCTGATGATGGCTTTGACTTTTTGAACTTTTGTGCTGTTTTGAATGAACCTTGCCAGACTGTTCACAAGGGCTGGCCATCCCTGTAATTTCAGTTTGTGGTTGGCTGAGGCTGAGCAAGGATGGGCTCTCTGTTTCTTTGAAAAGAGCAAAACCCTGTAAAACCAGTGATGTCCTTTAGACTTGCCTGAGTGGTCAAGGCTTGGCTTAAAATACGAGTTTAGGGTGTGGGTGTGTGTTTTCTTTTTTAAAAAAGCTTTCAGTGATGTGATGTCTTAATTTAGCATTGAGAGCCACTGCGGGGAAAAATAGTGTTTTAACATCATTACTTTTCCCTCTCAATTGTAGGAAGCTAAAGGGGACTACTCCAGGTAATTACATTTCCCATTTCAATATTAACATATAGAATGTCTATGTTTTGTTCAGTTTGCATTACTTTAAGCAATCATTCGCCAACTGCAAATGTGGGGGAAAGAAAGGAAACCATGTGTAGTAACTGAAGAAGAAGAAAGAATCACTGCAGCAGCCAGAGGCTGGACGGAGCCCTTCACACTGGGTTGGGGATGTGATTCTTTTGTGAATGGGGTGTGAACTGGGGCAGTGTCTTTCAAAGCGCCATAGCCTACTTGCTTGCATTAGCTAATCTTTAATAAGGCGAAGCTTGCATAAACAATAGCAGCATTTTGTGCCGGGGGTCCTCTGCAGACAAGTTGCTCCATTTTGTTGCTCATTTTTAAAGAAGTCCAGAGTTCCTAATGACCCTGCTTGTGAATAGCCCTGATGCGTACCCAGAAAGATGAAGCTTGTCAGTTGCTTGCTTTTGGAGATCAGTGTACAAAGTTTTTCCTGTGCAGCTGCCTCACCCGTCATGCTCTTGACCTGACAAGCTGCATTGTGGCCGGTGAGAGACTTGGAGCTTGTGTAGGGCTTAGCTTTCTACTTACTGGTGCATAAATCGGGCAGCTCTGGCCATTGTGTCTCTTCCTACCTGTTAAACCCAGCCTTTTTGGGTGGAATTGCAAGGCAGGAGGAGGAAAGAGGAGGGGCGGGTGGGAATTAAAACAAGAAATGAAAAAGGAAATTGTGTCTGACTGAGCTGGAGGAGAGAGGGACTTTAATTAGTAGTGGCTCACTGAACAAACAAATTCAAAAGGTCAGCTTTCATCACGTTAATGTTTTACTACATGCCTGCTTTCCTGCAAAGGAAAGATTGCTTGTTTACAGATGGCAGAAGTAGGGTCTGTATATTAGACTTGAGGTATCCTTGCTGTGTGTGTGTGTGTGTGTGTGTGTGTGTGTGTGTGCGTGTGTGTGTGTGTGCAGGGGGGTGAGGGTGGGACAACTACACTGTCTCTGTTCATGCTTGCTTAGATGGTGTGTCAGGCTGTGCCCCCTTTACACACAGCGGTGCCCTCAAACACAGTACTGGCAAATCTGTCCCTGGTGATTCGCAGTTGATTCGGGAGAAAGGTTTTGCTGTTTCCCTTTGCCAGCCCCAGCCTATGCTGGCTGGAGCTGATCATGGGAGTTGTAGTCCAAAACATCTTGGCAAAGGCTGATGTTTACGATTGGAGTCTGTTTGTTATGGGTCTTGGTACTTGATGGGAGCCATTGGCAGAGGCGTCCACTCCTTTCTACAAAGCTCTGCCTCTTCAGTGACATAACTTGTTGCTGTATTCCATTACAGGAGGGGCAGGGAAACTTTAATTCTGTCAAGGGCCACATGCCAGCAATGGACAGGGCCAAAGTGGGATGGACCACCCTCTTTTCTCTCTCTCTCATTCCCTCTCCCCCCCCCCTCTCTCTCCTTCTGCCACCTGCTTTTATCTATCTCCCGCTTCCTCCCCACCCAGCATGTTGTTGGGGAGGAAGAGCTTGCTGTTGGTAGAGGTCTGAGCTGATCACTTGCAAAGCATTTCATAAGCACATTGGAAGCTACAGTACCTTATACAGAATCAGACCATTGGTCCATCTGACTTAGTACTGTCTACTTGGTTTGGCAGTGGCTTTCCATGGTTTAAAAAAATGGTCCTTATCCCTGTCCTACTGGGGATTGAACCTGTGACCTTCTGAGCGCAAAACAGATGCTCTGCCACTGAGCTGTGGCCACTCCCAACCATTACTGGCTCTCTACTCTCCTTGCTAAAGGTCTGTACTGATCGCTTGCAGAGGACTTATCTCTTCTTCCAATGTGCTATCCATTTCCCCCCTTCCTCTCCCCATCCCTCCATTTGCCCCTCTTCTTCTCCATCTTGCACTCTAGGAACCCTCCAACCAATAGGATTAGGCGAAATGCCGCAGGTTCTCCACCCTGCACAGCACCAACACAACAGCAAAACTTTCTAGTAAGGTGTTTTGACTTCACTTAACAGCAGTAGTTAATGTAGTTAAGGTTGCATCAGTTGCTTGCAAGAAGTAGCCCTTGGCATAGTTATTATAATTATTTGCAGGGCATAATGTACAAAAGAAAAAAAAACACCCTGTAAGATAAAAGTTGTACGGGTGTTTATTCAATGAATACCACCTATCACTATACAAACAGCACTAGCCGTACTGGCACTGCCAATCGCCTGGTCTGTTCTTTGGGCTAGCAGGGATCAGCACAGTCCCTGTGCAACTTGCAGTTGTCAGCTGGTGCCAAAACTTTGACTGAGCAGTAGCTGAGTATTTTGTAACAGAATGCAAGCACTTCCTAAGGTTGGTTGGTGAGTCTTGCAAATTTAACTGAAAGCCATAGGTTTTTTTAATTGGTAAGATTAACCAATTAATCCCAGATCAGAATACTTAGCAGTAATCTGATTTAATCCATGGAAGGATTTGTTTTGAGAATGCTGTCATGCTGAATGCTACATTCATGTTGTGAGTTGGGTGAGGCTCTCCTCACTTGCAGTTCCCGACAACCGGGACTCAGAGGCAACAGGTATTCAGTGGAGATAGCATGCAACTTTCTTGGCTAGCAGTTTACTGATAATATCATCTCCCTGCAGAAGGCAGAGAGAAGAAATAACCCTGCAAGTTTCTTGAGGCCAGTGAACTCCCTAAATCCACTAGCCTTGCTGTGGGAATTCTGAGTTGAAGACATAGCTCTGGCCAGGCAAATTGCTTTTGCTTCCTTTGTATGCAGTGAGGTTGGCGATGTCAAGCCTGGCCAGCTGTTTAGTGTTGCCTTGGGACAATCGTGTACATTCAGGAAGCATCCAGAGTTAAAGCAAGGTCACTGCCATGTGTCAGGCTGCCGAGAGAAGTTAGATTGCTAGCATACCATGTTGAAACAGCAGGTGTGGGCAACATGGGCGATCAAATGTGAAGTATGCCCCAACCCGCCCTCAGAGCACTTACGCATGACTTTTGGTTTCTGACTGGAATGCAAAGAATCACAGTCTTCATTTGTTTCTAAACAGCCCAACTTCCCTTGTAATAAATAACCCAACTCATATGCTGCACATATGCTGCAAAGTGTGTGTGCCACAGCAGTTTTTTCAGTTCAAAATAAATGTGCGATGATACATTAATTTGAAGGTCAATAAACATAGACTCCGAAATCAGTACAAATGTGTCTGGTGCAGCTTTGATTTCTCTTGCTAAGCAGGTCTAAGGCTTGCTTTTGTTACCTGGCTGGGAATCTGTCTGGGAATGCTTGGGGGAAAGTGAACATTCAAATGTAATAAACAGATAATAGTTAACGCGCGCGCACACACACACACACACACACACACGGTACCTCCACAGATTTTAAAAATTATTTCGGTATTTATTTATTTCATAAAATTTATGCACAGCTTGATTGTAAAAAACAAAAACAAACCCTCAAAGCAGTTTACAAAAGGTAAACCAGTAGCTGTAGAGTGTGTTTCTAATTCTCCTGTATTGTAGAAATGAAGTTGAAAATACAACGGCATCTCAAATTGCAATCCTAGACATAATTTGCTGGTAAGCCCCGTCAACCTTATTCTGAGTGGACATGCAGAGGACTGTGCTTTTAGAAATCGGAGCCTTATTGAAAAGGGAAGGGGAAAATAGTTGTGGTTTTAGCTGTTGTTATTAGACAGGCATATTTTCACTTTCTGCAAGTGAAAGTTGTTTTATTTAGAGAAGTTTCAGGACGGAATAACAACAGCTAAACTGATTGGTTAAAATTCTGAGGGGTGTGAGAAAAGAAATGTTCTTTTTGAGCCTCTTGATTTTAGAGCAAATGACAAGGTGTTCTTAGTAAATTTGCATTTCGCCAATGCAAAGAGCTTCACAGAATGTGCCTACCTAGGATTGTTCAATGAGACTTACTCCCAGGTAACCATGCACAGAACTGCAGTTGCACAGCACAACGTAATACTTATTTACTCAATAGAAAGTCACACTGTGCCCAGTGAGGTTAAATCTCTAGCGTGTTTAGGTTTGCAAGCTTAACCAATTTATTCTAACTGATTAATTGATTGAACACTCCAACCTAATTATTACATCCCTTCCTCCTTACTGGTTGTCTCCAGACTGTTATCACATTGCGGATTGCAGTATAGCATCAGGATGGTCCAATGAAGAATAACCGCATTTAGTTCGTGACTGACGAAAATGTGGGGACAGTTGTCAGAAAAACAGGTGGGGGGAGCAAATGTTTTGAAGTGCCAGATATCAGACCTGGACTCAGAAAGAAGGAGCTGCCTGTTGGAAACCATGTGTTAAATATTTTAAGCCTTCCAAGATTTTGACTCACAGTGCAACACTTAAAAAAGAAAAAAAAAGAAATCACTTTCAGCTTTTCATTTTGCCCCTGATATAAGCCCCATTTAGATCAATGGGAAAATCAGTGTGTGATTGCAAGCTAAATGTCAAATGTAGGATGGCTGAGGCGTGAGCAACAGGGGGGAGGAATAAGCATTCTGAAGCTGGTGTTAATTTGTCTTTCTGTGTATATGTGTGTGTTTTTACAAAAACATGCCCATCCCCAACAGTTTTGTGTTCATATTCTCTGGCCCTTCTGACCCAGCGACGTTGTAATTGCAAAAAAAAAAAAAAAAAAAAACCAACCCCTGCTAAAGTGGCCCAACCCAACAAGATCTGCCTAGCTGATTTCCTTCTGGGTGATGTCTCTTATTGTCTGCCCTTATCCATAGACAGCCAAATATATGAATGAAGTACCTCAGCTGGGGGTGATGATAGCCAGCAGTGTGTGAAGCAGTAGCAGTTTGAAACAAGCAAGAAGTGGGGCGTTTCTTGAGCTCTGAAAGTGCTGGCTGCTACCCTAGCAAACCTGATGTGCAAGCAGAAGATTTGGGGGTGTCATTGGAATGCTAAGCAGTGAGCTTCATCTGTTCTCAATCTGTATAGCGAATAAACACGGAGACTAGAAAATGCCGCAAGCTTCCGGCGACGGCCACGTTCCAATTCTCACTGCTTAGAAAATTCTGGCACGCCTAACAATACTAACCCTGCTTCCAGCTCAGTCAGGCCACTGGCTCATGTAGCCTGCTGTTGTATACAGTGGTACCTTGGTTTACAAACTTAATCCATTCTGGAAGTCCGTTCTTAAACCAAAGCGTTCTTAAACCAAGGCGTGCTTTCCCATAGTAACGGGGGACTCAATTTACAAATGGAACACACTCAGCAAGAAGCAGAACATGTTCTGCTTCCAAGGCAAAGTTCACAAACCAAAACACCTACTTCCGGGTTTGCAGCTTTCTTAATCCAAGTTGTTCATAAACTAAGCTGTTCTTAAACCAAGGTACCACTGTACTCTGTTATTCACTCTCCAGGGTTTCTGCTAGGTATGATCTGTTCAGCTGAAGATGTGGAGTACGGATGAGTATCATTTCTGGTGAACGTATTTTTAAATAACAAGCAGTCTTTTGGCACCTTGTTATGGCATAAGCGCTGGAGGCAAAAGCATGGAAGTTTTATTTTTCTTTGGTCTGGTTACAGTTCAGGAAAGTGTTGCATTGGAAGTCTCCCTCCTCCCCGCCGCTTTGTTTTCATCTGCAAACTACAGCTGTTGATTGGAAAGTGCCACATTTTTCATTTTCAGAAGCCTGGGTCATACCCGGACAACCAGCCGGTGTGATTGTATCAACAAGAATAGTGTATATGCTGCTAATGAGACAGTCGGTGCCCAAGGGAAGAGGCAGCATCAATGTACGAGAAGGGAAGGCAATGTTTGTTTTCAATACCAAGAGCTCAATGGTTCCTTACTTGAAAGCTCTTTAGCAGGTTAAAGCTAGAGAAATCTGGCACCAGAGTGGCAGATTTGGAAGATGCAGAACCGCTTGGATGTATGCCACGGGAGTTTTGCCAGGGGAACTCAGAAGTGGAAGATCCCCAGGTGCACTTATGTTTATAGAACATTTATGGCTGGTGTCAGTGTAAGATAGCTGGGCTTTCTTAATAGACCATAATTAACAATAAAAAGAGACCTGTAGAATTGTAGGTAAAGAGGGATGGGAATCATGGGCTGGACCTCAGCAACAGACATCTTCCAAAGGGTTTGTGGGGGGAACTAAGTCACAGTGCAAGGGGGGGCCCTTCTACACCCTCCAGCTTTTTCGTGCAAAGCAGAGCATGTATATTTGCATGTGACTTGCCACAACATAAAATGAGCTTAAAGTAATTACCATGAAAATGGGTAATCCAGCTGCATTGATGTATTAACTCGGTCTACTGATTTGTGATGTATTTTGTACTTTTTATGAATGTAATTTCATTGTTTATATGATGTAGTTCACTGCCGCGTTTTTTTGTTTTTGCTTTTTTGTATTCATGTTGGCAGTTCAGAAATCTCTGCAAATAAATAAAATAAACATAAACATGAATATTTTACAATAAGAAGCTTCTAAAGAGTTAGTCTCAAGGTGCTGTCAAACAAATGTCTTTCTTTAACATATTGCAAATGTGCCATGAATTTAAGGCAAAGTTTATTCAGAGCAGTATTTCTAGGCAGTGGTGCCCAAAGGCATACCTAGGGGTTTGTGAAACCGGCCCCTGCTGAGGGCGCAGGCTGGGATGTGTTTGAAAAAATCACCACCAACATCAGACATGTTAGGGTTGCAGCCTAAACCTTTTAATTGTTTTAATGCTACTGAATATGCTGTTTTATCATTGTTGTGATTGTTTTATCATGTTGTTGTTGTTGTTGTTGTTGTTGTTGTTGTTGTTTTGTTTGTGCTCTGAAACCATTTTGGGAAATTTATTGTAGAATGTGTGGTATATGAATGTTTTCTTTAAAAAAAAGAAAAGCAGCCAGATTATTTATGAGCGGTCATGTTTTGCAATGCAATGCAGCACACATTTCCTGGATGTCTGGATTACCAATGGATGCTTCCATCGTGATTTGACTGAATTGCAAAAACAGTGAAATCCCTTGCGATCGACAAGTCCATTTGCCCATGCTGAATCTGTATACCTATAAACCCTGTCAGTTAAGCATGTGTCATTCAGAAGACTTTTATCTACGAGATCCAGCAAAATGAAACTTTGGCACACCAGAGATATGCATGCAAGGCAAGCAAAAAGTTGAACACGTGATTCTGCCTTAATATTGAGTCAGACCTTTTGTCTGTCTAGCTTGGTATTGTTTGTGTGTTTTGATTGACGGGTTCTCCAAGGTCTCGAGCAGGGTTCCTTACTGCTCCTGCTCCCTGGGGCTGATCTTTATAGCTGTGCACTGAACTTGACATATTCTGCATGCAAAGCGGATACCCTACCACTGAGCTTTGATCCCTGCCCTATCTTAACATAAAAAGAGGACATCATTGATGCTGCTCGTGTCTGTTCTGTTGCCAAAGCAGAGACAAACACTTATTCCTTAGTTAAACGTTGTTTGGATACTTCACACACAAAGTGCTTATGGTTAGAATTACTTTGCCGTCAAATGTGTGTGTTTGTGTACAAACATAAGAGATGAGACAGCTGGTTCTCTCTCTGCCTTCTCCCTTCCCTGTTGCATATGTGAAGGGACAGAGTGTGGAATATTCAGAAATGGCTGCCAAGGGTTGTTGTGTCTTGCCTGCAGATCATTGGGAAACAGCGGAGTACAATGATATTCCCGAGGAGAAACAACAGGGCAACAGCAAATGCACCACCACCAAAAATAGGCAGGCAGTGGATGAAAACATCTCTGTATGAATGAAAACAGACACGCTTTTGCTTACCCCCTCGAGGATCCTGATGTGTGGCAGGGGTAGGGAATTAGTGACCCTCCAGATGTTAGCTGCTACAACTGGGCGAGCCAGGTACTCAGACACAGCGATGCTGGCTATATTAGGGGCACTGGGGGGGCATGTTCAAGCAGCCACCTTTCAGTGGTCTTACTACACCCAAAATAACTCCCTGTCTTTCCCAGTACAGCAGTTTTCCCCCTACTACCCAGTTGATGTTTGATCAAGGGGGATAGCAGTGGGGAAAGTGGGAAGGGATCCACAAGGCATAGCAGGCTGCATGGAGAAGCAGCCCAGAACCACTCACATGTGCCCTAGAGAAATGTAAAAATGCCTGTTCGGTAGTAGTTAACACTGGTGTGCACCTGATCCGACAGAGGTATGGCCTCATTAGGAAATTGTGAGCATGAAAAGTAAACTGCACACTTGTTCCTTAGCTCTCACCAGCCCAGACCGAACTGGAATTGTTCACAGTGTAAAAGAGCAACCCTTTTTAAACCTGCACTCTGCAAACTCTGTTTCCTGCTGCCATTCATCCTATTTGCAGCTCCATCCATTTGCCCAGGAGGCTGCACCCAGAAACAAGAAGTGCTGGGGAGATTCTTTCTGTGTGTTCATCCCCCACCCACAAAAGAACTCTGGTCATTTCCAAGGTAATTTGCAGTGAGCAGTGGAGATCTCTCTGTCTCTGCATGTTGTAGATTATGTGTAGTTGAACAGACTGGAGCATAGCTTTGAGTCCACATGCTTAGGACTATGCTGTATAAGAAGCAGGCGGTTATCAGTTTTTAAGAGTTTTATTTTCTGACAGATGATCCCAGATTCCATTTTCAGTAGTAATGTTGTTTTTTTTCAGAGCTCAGAGCTAGCCGTGCATATTCCCTGGAAGTTAATTAAATTGCTGCCAGGAGGGCTTCTATTTTTTTCTTTAAATAGCTGACATGTTGGGTTTCCATTATAGCCCATAGACTGCAAAGATAACTGTTGCCTGGTGTAGCATAACACAGACTATGTAATGAATTCTTGGTGGTTGGTGTGTGTAGGGAGGGTTATTATTTGAATGATAAACACAGTTTGTAAGAGGAAACAGTTTGTATAAATACATATGCATACCCTGCAGACTGATGTTGCAGCTTAATTGAAAGTCACGAACTTCCGCATCAAACAGAAGGAATATGTATTTTGGGTTTTTTCCTTTTACTTCTGGCAGCATGCTTTACAAGTTGCAGATGTGCTGTGCAAATGCTCAGTGTCTGTAGCCGCATCCCATTGCAAACTCACTGAGAGGATTGTAATGATCATGATTTATGCATGTTATTGAGGGAAAAATTGGGAAGCTGTTCAAAGAAAGCAGCTGCTCTAATCTAAAAGCAGTCAGAGCCATGCTGTGGTGAAACACCTGTTTGCCACATTTCTCATCATAAAGCTGACTCGGCTATTTTAAAAAACAAAACAAAGCAGCACAACCTCTGGAATCATTGGCAAGCTATAAAGCCTTGGATATCTTAGTTGGAACACAAAGGAGCTATCCAGTACCATCCAAGCTCTCCTAATGCAGAAATGTCCACCCTGAAGAGGAATAACAATCTTTATCACAGTCTGGCCAATGCCTGATATACTGGATGGCTGAGGGTGGGGTGTGGGGTGGGGTAAGTAGATAAATAGGTACCGCTCCGCTGGGAAGGTAAACGGCGTTTCCGTGTGCTGCTCTGGTTTGCCAGAAGTGGCTCAGTCATGCTGGCCACATGATCCGGAAGCTGTACGCCGGCTCCCTTGGCCAGTAAAGTGAGATGAGTGCTGCAACCCCAGAGTCGTCGGCGACTGGACCTAACAGTCAGGGTTCCCTTTACCTTTATGTCCTAAAGAAATGTAACAATGCGTGCTTGAAAGCAGTTAACACTTCTCCTTAGGGGGGGAAATGAGCATGAAAAGTGAACTGCACACTTGTTCCCTTGCTCTCTTGCAAGCCCAGACTGGACTGGAATTGCCAAATTGTATTGAAAGCAGAGAGAGTCCTTAAGAAGTAGTGGCTGCATCTCAAAATGCTGTGGCCAACCTTTATGCCCACATGCTTTCCCATCCCCACAATGCAGGGGTAGCCAACAAGTTGCCCTCCAGATTATGTAGGACCCCAACTCCCAACAACCTGATGGGAGTTGATAGGAGGTGGGAGTCCAATGACAACTGGAGGGCACCAACCCTGTCATAATAGTTCTGGGTTTTTTTATTCTGCTTATGGCACCTCCATGCTGATAGTGAAGAAATATGAGATGAATGACAAAGAGCAGTCCCCTGTTAACTGAAATGGCAGAGAGACAGCAGGAATAGTCTCAGCTTTTATTGAACAAGATCAGTTGTGGAATTCTGAGAGATCTGTAGAAACATGGCATTGCCAAACATTTTGTTCTTGGTTTGCCTTTGCCTTGGTTCATGTGTAACCAGTGTTAGAAACAGAGATATGAAAGCTAGGAGCTAAATGGCACCTAAAATCTATGGGCACTGCAATGGAGTGTTTATGCGTGCTTTTTTTTATAACAAATACAAAGCTGAAAATGAACGAACTGCAGCTAAAATCTTATGTTCGTTTTTCATGTGGTCTTAGTCCTCATCTGAAGACTGCAAAAAACAAAGCCATACATCCCCTGCCCACCCTCCTAATATTCTTATGAGGGTCCCTTCTCCAGTCTTCAGAGAGTGGCTGGAAGTGGGGAGGCAGAAAAGGGTCCTCCTTTTCTTCCAGCAGTGGCAGTTTTAATCTGAAATCTTAGGCTCAGTACTGCATCTAGAACTCAGAAGCTGCTTGTGTTAATGGAATTCCCTGTTGCAAAACGTGCCTAGGACAATGGGAGTTTCAAGCGCTATGTGTAACCTTCCGTAGCGCTTCATTTACTAAGCACTGGTTTACTGAGTTGGTGTGTGATTGTCTGAACCAACCCTCTTTGGTTACCTGCATGCAGTATACTTCCAACAATGGAATTGGCTTTCTGAAGTGTGTTGCTGCCAAGTGGGTGTTTCCTGTCTGGAATCCTGAGGCATGGTAACAACAATCTTTCTGAGAGGGCAATGCCTGTTTATGGTATAGAAAGGAAAGCAGCATATTAGACAAATACTTAAAGCTGTCAGGTTGATGCATGAGGTTGTAAGGACTTGGGTTCTATATGCATGATAAGATTATCTAAAAGTCTTGAGTGAAATGTATGGCACTACAAACGGTTGCATTTGCTTTGTGCTTTGTTTGTTTTTACATGGAATTTTAAGTTCCTGAGAGTCTAAAGCCACTTAATGGTTGTGCTAGATTTCAGGATTGCCACTACATTCGGGATAAATATGTGCATATAGATTTTTTATTTACCGGTACTCTCACAGGGAACTAGTTTTCAATTGGGGGAAGTATTTCTTTTTCAATTTTATACCCAGCAAAATATGAATTAAATAAGCTCCTGTGCTCAACACCCAGGATTCTTAACAGTACTGCACTTGTGGCTTTGTAAAAAACTTAACAGATTTATTGTGCTCTGTTGGGTACTTCATAGGCACAGCTGCTCCTAACATCGCTTTTTAAATGAAAGTGATGAACAACATTCCAGTATCTTTCTTTTACAAATATACCAATCTCTCATTGGGTGGACCAGAGAATTACCTAAGGATCTAACATACACGATTTCAACTCTATTATGTACTCATTGTGTGACTCAGGGCAAATTTCTTTTCTCTTAGCCTCAGCTCCCCATATGGGAAGAGTGTGGTGGCCTACCTCATGGGGTTGTTGTGTTGATAAACCTTCTAAAGCAGGGACGTCCTACTCACAAGAGACTGCGATCTACTCCCACAATAAAAAGTTGGCAGTGATCTACCCATTTTGTGTGGGAGGACTAAGGTTGTTGAGCTTTTTTTAGGGGAGCAAGTCCAAGTTGTTGACCTTTTTTGAAGGGAGAAAGTCAGTCAAAAGTCGCTCAACGGAAGATTGCTAGCGATAACTCCATCTGCCACTTTTGCGATCATGCGTGAATGAAGGACGGGGCAAGGGGGCGGGGCCAAATGTTCTTTTTCCACCACAGAGGAAATATGGCCCGTGATCGACCGCTAGCTGCAGGGAATCGATCGTGGTCGGCCAATTGGATGTCCCTGTTCTAAAGTATTGCACCACTTGCAGATGTTGTTAAATGATTTATAGGTTGGATCCAGACATACCAATCCTTCCATTCTCAGAAGGGACTGAGAGTCTACAGAAGCTCTCGCTGAACAAAGAGGGCCCAAATTTTTCCAATTCGCTCCACCTCTCCCAACATCACCTCCAGTGCTGTCTTCCAATCCTCTGGAGCAACTTTTCTGTGGAAAGACGAAATAGGCAAAAATCACCTACCCCCTTCCTCTAGCAGAGTACCCTATGTACAAAGTTCCAATAGGTAGTCTGGATCTATCCTGATGTATTTTAGAAATACATATCACAATGTAGTCTATGTGAAAACAGTATCTGCTTGTCGTTGGTGCTTCTTTTTTGGTGGGGTGGAATGACAACTGACTATTATTGAAGTACATATAAAAGGATATGTGCAGTTTGAGGTTAACAGGGTTAACCTGTGGGCTGGATTAACAGAAATAGATCTTAATTATATTAGAAGGCAATCAATGCATCCAAGTTAATCAGCAGGTGTAAATATGCCTATAGAACAAACGGGGAATTTCTGTGACAAATCAGTGGCCACAATCCAGCCAAAGTTAAGCAGTATCATTGATTAAAATGGGAGAGAACCGAAGCACATGTTTAAGGCTTTAATCCTACATATTGCACTTGGTGGTATTTACTTCTGCATGGACTTTTATAGGGTTGTCCTGTACTTCTCCCACTGAAATCAACATATATGTTGCTTTGGCTCAATTATGTCCATTATTTTGGAAAACAAATAGCTAGCGAAATGTGATTATGTCAGCTGCTGCAATTTTGTGCTGTCAGTGGTGTCGTTTTTAAAGAATTCAAGTGAATACAGAGATTAAGTGAGACAATTCATGAGATCTGCGGGAAATATTGTATTCATTAGACTTTTACATGCTTCCATCTGAGAAACAGATACAGTATTATACCTCTGAGCTATTGTTATTGTGCCTTGGGTGCATATATGTAACGTCGTAACAGTGCCAGTAATTAATCTGCTTGGAATAGGGTTCCAGTCAGTCAGTTACCATAGTTGAGATAACTGGGCACGTTTAGGCTGGTGGGAAGAAGTTAGGGAGACATCATAGCTGTCCTTCAGAGATCGGATCGGCTTCAGGGAGAAGATGAACCAGGCTTGTTTTCTGCTGCTCCAGGAGGCAGGAGTGGAACTAATGGATAGAAACGGCAAGGAAGCAGATTTTAGGCTCTCCTTAGCTGGAAGCATTGAAGTGCAGCCTGGACTTCCGTCTGCCTGGGATGCTGTAGTTGCAAGATTCCTAAATTGAGCCAAGAGTTGACTAGATGGTCTCTAGGGTTTCTCTGCGTCTGTTCTGTGAAAACAAAAATGGGAGGTGTTGTGTTTATACACAACTCCACTGCTATTTCTGAAGCTTTCCCCTGACTTAGGTTTACTGTGTGCCCAGGAGACATAGCACAGACAGTGCTTGCGCTTTAATGCCACTTTCCCCTTGTAGTTTTGCCAGTTCCCTGCCACTGTATGCATGCCTTTTTGTAGGCCGAGGTGCCTTTTGTTATCAAGCACATAGGACTGTGATAACAAGCTTTCAGTTTTGCTGCCGCACAAAGGAACCACGACTAATTTGGCTAATCTGACTTTTGTGCAAAGAGGAAGAACCCATGAGTGTTAGCAATAACAAGTCTGCAGCTCTTGGAAGCCTCATGGGAGACATCTTCTAGCATCATGCAGACCGTGAATAATCCCCACTCGCTCAACAATAAATCCGCAGGTAGAGAGGAACAGATCCGCTTCCTGCCTGGTGCATGGGAGAGTATGTCTGGTGCTCTGAGGTCATTCTTGCAAGTTGTAAGTGCCTGAATGAGATCATATGCCCATTGGTTATCCCCTGCCCTCCCCCCAAAAAGCTGTAAGCTCTTTGGTTTCAATGCTCTTTGTAAATATGCCAGCTGCGGATCTCAATTTAACATACACTCATACACACACAATTAAGAAACCTATGTGAGTAGGGTCCTGGGTGCAGAAATGTATACCTTTGGACTACAGCTTCACATTTTGGGATCGGTGTATACAGTAAGCCTGCAGCTTATGTGCATTTAACTTGTGTGCACTCAGATTTATGTGTCTGGCAAAAAAATTAAAAAGGGGGCAGGTGTCGGGGGGGGGGGGGAATACTTGGCCAATCCTGCCCACCATTGAACCCAATGTATTTTGACTCTATGTGATATTGGCTCTAGGTGTAACCCCCAGAACGTAACCCCCATGTAAGTGACGGGCTTACTCTAAATTACTAAACAGTGGTTAGACCTTTCAAGCATGGAGGTTGCATATGTTTGAACCAACAGGAGGCTCCAGCACAAATTTGCTGTATTGGAAAGTGATACTGGCTTTCCCCCTTGAATTGAGTGATCTTGTGTTCCCTCCATTTCCATAGCTGGCCGTGAAGCACACTACTGCAGGTAAATGAAAGGTCGCATCTGCCAATTCCGTCTGCTTATGAATTTCTGTTAACGTTAGTTTAGAAACTAGTTTAACCAAAAAGGGAGTGCTGATGTAGTCTTCGCTAATGCGTAGACATTAAGCTGTTTGTAGAAGAATAATTTACAGCACGGTCCTCTCTGTGTCTCACTCAGCAATAAATCATCTTAAATTCAGCGTGGGGTTTATTCCTGGGCAAACGGGATTAGGAATATGGCCTAGCGGTGTAGCAGTGAGTTAGGCTATCGAAGTAGCACACTTGAGGCCAACACTGGCCAGTGTTAGGGACTCATCTCTCTGTGACCTGATTGGCCAGTGTTGGTGTTTTGTTTATTTGATGTGCAACTCTTTTAGAATGATTGAGATATTTTAGAATGCTGTTCTCAACTGAGTATATTCTTTATTGCAAGAGCTGATGACACTAGCTCCCTGGCCTAGGCATATAGAGACCAAGATAGAAAGCAAAGTGGATTTTATTTCTTTTCTCCCGTGAACACCTTACCGTGTTGCCAGATGGCACAGATAATGGACTATCCATCTGGTTGCATTCTCTCTGGACTGGATTTTAAGTGGTAATCTGAATTGCAGATGATCATCTGAATCCAACCTGAGCTTGAATACACTGGCAGGTGAAGCCAAGGCAACTGGGGAAAAGGGGTGAGCCAAAGCTAGCATTTCAAACCCTGAAGTTCTGTTACTCATGGAAATAGAAGCAGAGAACACAATTTGCAGCACTGTGCCTGTGACATTACATTTATACTTATTTGCAGTTGGGGGGGGAGCTTTTCCTTGGGTCACATTGACATTGTGAGGTTTTTTTGCTTTTTTACTTTCATCTGTAACATGTCACTCCGCTCAATTAATGAATCCATTCAGTTTATTTTCTTAGGGAAGTGTGCCATGCTACTCCTTGTTCAGTGGTGCTCTTTGTATTGCACACATTGTCATCTGGGTAGTGTTGGGTTAGTGAAAGTTGATCCTGTGTTGTGAACAAGGGTTTGAAGTTTAGTTGATCTTCGGTTCTCCTGCAGCCTAAGGACTCTATAATTTTCAGCCCTGTCATAGGAAACCTCTGAATTACAGCTTGCACCTTCATTCACTGTGTAGGAGGCGGCTTGCCTTTGTGACTTTTTTTTTTGGCCTATGGTTCTGAAATAGCAAAATAGAGCACAGTAGTTTGTCACAGGTGTGTTGTGAACGTATATTAGCCTCTTAGTGGTGAGCCACTACGGAGGAGCTTTGAAGGAGGTGAAGAAGCTGTCATTTATACGTATACCACAGAGAGCTAATGAACAGATTGCTTCAAAGTCGAGATGAGAGCGGAGATGTTTTATTTATTTAGAAGATTTTTTACCCGCCCTTCACCTAAGGTCCCAGAGCTGATTACAACAATAGAATATGCGATGTATAAAAACAGATAAAGCAGATAACAATTGTAAGAGCAAGGAGAACCGTTTCAGCCAGAACAGAGCAGTATACATTCAGCGAAAGAGGAGGGTCCTACAAAACAAAATACCTTAAATGTCTAAGGCTATGGTATAGAAGAAGCGTGTCTTCAGCTTATGTCGAAAGCTGTACAAGGAAGACTCTAGATACCCCTCCATGGGGTGGGAGTTCTAGCCTTGATTCAGGAACTTTTACACACAGATGCACACATTCACACCCGCAAGATATTGCCCCCCTATTTCTTGGGAGTCAGAGAAAACCTTGGAATATTGGGTAACATGACTTGACTTCGTCATTCATATACAATCGTACCTTTGTTTTCGAACAGCTTAGTTCTCAAACGTTTTAGCTCCTGGATACTGCAAACCCGGAAGTGACTGTTCTGGTTTGGGAACTATTTTTGGAAGCCGAACGTCCAATGGGGCTTCTGCAGCTTCCAATTGGCTGCAGGAGCTTCCTGCAGCCAATCAGAAGCCACACTTTGGTTTCCAAACGTTTTGGAAGTCGAACAGACCTCTGGAACGGATTCTGTTTGACTTCCAAGGTACGACTGTACAGGTAACTCACATCTTATGTGGGGGTTATGTTCGCGGCCATTGCTTGCAGATGCAAAATCATGTAAAGCCAGGAACCTCCAGAACTGTCCCCACCACAAGCAGGGGGATTGCTTCCCCAGCTTTGTAGAGCAGGGGGTCTAGGACCCTACCAGAGCACTCACATTCCTTCCCAAAGCCCGGCTTCTGGGATACTGCCAGAGCCCTTGTGCCACCTTTCCAAAACTGGGCAAGCCCAGCATTGCAGATTTGCCCAGATGGTGGTGGGAGAATATATAAATAGGGAGTGGGCTTCTCCGCTCTCCATTTATTTATTCACACACACACACACACACACACACACACACACACACAGTGCAAAGCTGTGATTGCATAAGTAAAATAAGTGTAAAATGTGAGTTACCTGCTCAGTTATTGTACACTGGAATACTACTAGCTGAAAGTGTTGGCACAATTCATCGAAACACTATGTTTCTGTGAGATGGTACGAGGAAATGTGAAGATCATGTCCATGTTATAGCCATGGTGGGCCAATCACAAATGCAAAAGGTGTTGCCGTCTTCATGCAATGAACACGTGCATGCGAACAGCTTATAAGAATTGTGCCTGGCTTCGTTTTCTTTTGGGAGTAACTCTCTGAAAGAGGTTTGCTCAAATAACACTCAAGCGTTTGACATATACGGTAATGATATTTGAGGTCAGGAAGAAACTTTCCCACCACCTCAGATTGGCTGCAGCCCTTAGGAGAATCTCCTTGCAGATCGACTTTCTTGTCATCAATAGCTATTTGCCCTGCAGGCGCTGGACTACAATGGGCCTGCTCTGTGCTTGTGGCGCGTGGAGACCTAGATTCTGGTGAGAACTGGCAGCTGAAATAGAATCCTTTTATTTCCTATAGGAACACTTGTGTTAAAGGACCACAGTTGAATTGGAGTGTTTTCGTTATCCACACATGCATACATATTCACACTCCGTGTGTGTTTTTCAGTTAACTGAAAATGTTAAAATAATGGCTTGGAGCCCGTGAACAGAACTCAGTTCAATGAGGGCAGTTTTTGCTTATTCCTTATTCCCTTTGTTCCCTGAAAATGTGCTCCAGAGGGATCAGGGAACAGCATGGGGGTTGGTGTGGGGCGTTGCAGGACAAAGGGCGAGGCCTCCTCCCTCCTTCTGCCAGCAAGAGCCCTTCCTGAACTGCAGAAGGGCAACTGTCAGTTTATCCCAGTGTTGTCTCTTCTCTCATTCATACACACACACAGAGAGAGAGAGAGAGAGAGAGAGAGAGAGAGAGAGAGAGAGAGAGCGCTTAGATCTGATTTTTGTTATTAAAAAAAAAAAATCCAGTTCTGGAAGAGGTGATTGTTGCTGCCAGAAAGGAGATATTTCTCTTGACAGGAGGCTCTTTCCAGAAATATTTGGATGCCAATGCTGTGATAATACTGTCGCTGGGGTGGGGGTTCCTTTTTCAGCCTGCATTCCCATGGGCAGCTTCCCTGTGTGTTTGTGTAAGTGGTGGATGGGGCCAGAGCCAACGTTGGGTGAAGCAGCAGATGTGAGACATACCTTTGTACAGTAGACTTAGCCAGACAGAAACCAGAGGTCTCTGTGCGCGCGCTGCGCGCGCACACACACACACACACACACACACACACTCTTCCATCCTCTGTCCAGGCAAGCAAAATGTCTTCTTGCAGTTCAGGGAGGCATTCCAGGCAGACAGAAGCACACAAGGAGGGCGCTCACAGCAGGGCAGTTAGGACTGGAGGGGTGCATTTGGCCCTTAGGCCTGGGGTTCCCCACCCCTGGGCTACCACACTGTTAGGAAACCCTTCCCTGTTTTGTGGACAGGTGCACATCCAGAGAGATTCTGCAACAGAGGGTTGGGAGGGAGTCACACTTTTATCCTGTGCTGAATTATTTAAAGATGCTGTGAGTTCAGTTTAGAACAAGGCACCTTGTATAAGAAGTCGTGCGTCAGCTTATTCCATTGGGAAAAACGAGGCACGTGTTAATGACTCAGTAAGCCCAGTGAATTACTGGTACAGAAAAGTCATGTTGGTGCTTGCTGATCTCTGCTAAAAGCATGCAGAAATCCTGCAGAAACTCGTTGGCCTAATTAAGCAGATAAACAGAAAGTATTGCCCACTTTTCTTTTCTGCCAGCAACCACACATGCCTTTTTGTCATCTTAAAATAATTAAATGGATATCTGCCCAATCCCTATATCTTGGGGCCAAGTTACAATTTCCTTTTAACTTTTTCTCTCTCCTCCTATTTCTCCCCCCTCTCCAAGAACTAGAATAGTGAGAATGCCTTAGCTGATTATTATTTTTTAATCAAAAAGTGGAATCAGATTTGCTTTAGGAATCTTAAGAGATGTGTCCATGTTAGAGAATGCTGGGGGTTGTTTTATCGACTGGTTGCACCAGAAGGTATCGTTTCAGCAAAGAATATTCAGTGGCCGATGAGTATCGCCGGTTCTTTTTCTTCGGCAGCCAAATTTCCTCAGTTGCACTGTGTCCCTAATCCGAAAAGTAATGCAAGTCCACTTCTTTTGTTCAGAGTTGTCATGCAAGAAGGCCTATAGGGTTACGTTGCTATGACAGCTGGGCTACACTATGAATGAACCTGCTTCCGAGTGGCTAAAACTCGGCCCTCTTTTCCTAGAACCAACTAGGCAAGTCTTTCTGATTCCAAAATAGTTAACGCTCTTCCATTCTTTTGTTTTCGTGTGCACTTCCAAGTGATGAGAATGCAAGGAAAGATCTAAAGAACTTGCCTGCCTTTCCTACCAAGACACTACAGGAACACCCATCGCTCGCCTTTTGGTAAGACACGTTTATTTTTTGTTTCACTTGCCTTTCACGCTTTTATCCTGCCCCTCCTCTCTAAGCAGCATTGGAAGGGTCGGAGAGCCACAGTGTCTCTTCCATGAATAGGAAGGGCTCTTTCTATACTTGTGGTCCATGAAGTGAGGAGGAGGAGATTTTTGACAAGTTTCACTTCCCATGCTTCCCAGCACCACCTTGTCTGGAGGGTTCTCCAGCCCTCCTGAACAGCTTTTCAATGGACAAATGAGGCTGCAGGGAGGAGGAGAGGAGGAGGAACTGGGCAGAAATCACCTCCCCTGTTTCACTCACAGGAACTCTAGATCCAAGCCATAGTTTCTCTTCTCCCCCTCCCTCAAACTCTCCATATTATCCTCACAACAAGCCAGCAAAGTAAATTAGGTTTGGCTGTGCCTTGCCCAAGGCCATCCAAGGACTTCCACCTCTGAGCAGGGGTTTAATCCAAGGTCCTCCTGGCCCATCGAACACTTTATCTGGCGCCCTAAATAACACGCATGCAAATATTCCATGAGGCTGTCGAAATTTCCTCCCAGCTACTATTTGTTTGAAAAGCTGTTGAACAAATAGTATAGATGTCTTTAATACAGACGCTGCCCAAGTTCTGTAGGTTGATAAGTGTATCTGAATCCGGGGCCAGGATTTAAAGATTAGTTCAAATGTTTGAGGAAAACATAGGAATGTTTTAAAGGAGTTGACTTTCATAAGATGATCTCTCTCCAAAGTAAACTCGGGGCTGTAATCCTGGGACTAAAAAAAATGCTATTATGTCCCCTGCTCAGTCTTCTCTAGGCTAAACATACCCAATTCCTTCAACCTTTCCTCATAGGACTTGGTTTTCCATACTCTGACCATCTTCGTTGCCCTCCTCTGAACCTGTTCCAGTTTCTCTTCATCCTTCTTAAAGTGTGGCACCCAGAACTGGGCCCAGTATTCCAGATGAGGTCTACCTAGTGCAGACTAAAGTGTAACTATTACTTCCCATGAGAGTTACGTGGCCATCTTTGTTGTTGCCGCTTCATAGTCCATTGCTGTCATGCTGATAACTCACCTTCATAAACTCAAGCCTCACTATGAAATCTGTAGTTATAAGAGAGAGCAAGTCATTGATCGTTTACAACAGTTTATTCCTTTTGGGCTGCAGTTATGCACGCAGGTAGGTGTTGCAAGTTCAGTAAGATTTAAGCAGTGTATGTAGAGTAGCAGCCTTTGTGGGCCCCACGGTGTTGCTATCTTTTTCTCTAGCAGGGCTCCTGTGTCTTAACAATATCAGTGTCCTGCAGAAATTCAACAGATCTAGCTATTCCAGTCATTGCTGGCCCATGTAAGCCAGGATTATTCCTGTTAAATACCTGCATTTTATGCAACTATGAAAGGCCCTGGTAAAAAAAAATTAGAAGCCTGTACAGACTGTAAGACATTTTAGCTTGAATCCAGAGTTCCTGTGAGCTGAGCTCTGCTCACAGGATGCTCCTGCTAGAGGAAGAGGTGAGAAGGTGATTTTCACCCAGTCCTTCTTCCTGCTGCAGCTCTGCAGGCCACTTCCCACACTATTTCCAGAGGGTCTCTCAACCCTTTAGTGTAGTTTTTCAAGGGATTATGGGGGGAAGGCGGGGGTGGAGGGGGAATTGCCTCTTCCTCTAGCAAGAGCATCCTGTGATCAGAGTTCAGCTCACAGGAACTCTGGATCCAAGCCCAAATGTCTTAAAAGCTGCTACTAGACTCCTTCCTCCACTCAGTAAGAGTCTTCTGCCTTTAACAACAGTCAAAATCATTGAGCAGCTACATTATGAATGGCTGCACAATGATTATATTACCTTCATTATTTCAGAGGTGATATGCTTCTGAATACCAGTTGCTGGGGAGTGCTGTTACACTCATCTCTTGCTTATGGGCTTCCCAGAGGCCTCTAACTGTGAGAACAGGTTCCTGGACTAGATGGGTCTTTGGTTTGATCTGGCAGGGAACCACTTAACTTCTTCTGTAATTTCCCCCCAAGATAATGTATTGGTATAGGCAGTTTTCTGACATATGCACACTTTTGTCTGCAAGTTCTCATCATGGTGATAAGTGATGCAGTAGGCAACCTAACATAACTCCACCTGCTTTTTGCTAAATTTCAGCTTTGCTGTGCTTGCAACTTGTTCAGTGCTTCTGTCTTAGTAATGGGACATTCTACAGTGGTGTGCACGATATAGCAGGGTCAATTACAAATCTAGAGCCCGTCCTGCTATATCAAGGAACAGACACATCGTTCCATTCTGTGCAGCTCAGTTCTTGAATGAGCAAGAGTGCACACCTCACCAGAGAGGTTCTTACCGGAGTGTTGTGTGTTTGTATGTGGAATGGTTTTCTGAGTGGCCATCAAACATTATTATTTGGTATAAAATACTTCTGCCACCTCCTTAACCATTGTGCTTGTTCCACAGTGAGGACAGAGTCATTGAACATTATGTAAAAAGTAAGGGGCTGACCAGAGGACAAGCGATTGTTCAGTAAGTGTTTCACTTGGACATTTGTGGGGAGAGGTGGAGTGCAGAAGGGGCTTCACCAATGGTCTAATAGGTCGACATGGTTCTCGGTTAGTCACTGGTAGACACTGATGGCCAGCGATTACATACTGAAAAGTGACATGCCCACCTGTAGGTCACGAAGGCATGGACAGCAGATCTTTGGACCATTTCCCCCATTCCACTTCCACACTGTCTTTTCTCCTGAAGACTCCACAGTGCCTTTCATAGCCAGGAGCCTACTCAAGAACTGACCCAACAGCTGATGTTGTGCGAAACAACTGAACATTCCATGAATGGGCGCTTGCTTGGTCAGATCTCATTTCCTGGTCATATCTCCCTGATGTTATGTGTACTTGACTATTCAAATTTCTATCATATAGCCTGGTCAGCTACATTTACCATGGAAGTGTACTCAGAAGAACATAAAACACGCCTTAGAACTAAACTTGGACAATAGTGCAGATCTGTATTTTTAGAGAGATCAGCCACAATAATTGGAGCCAAGTTTTTAATGGAGTTCAGCTGTTAAGCTGGCAAGTAGAACAGGGTTGAGCACCTGTGCCAAATTGCACCGCACAACTTGAGGTTTTGGTGGTGTTTTTTAACGGGAGACCACACTAATTCCATTCTGCTGAGCTCTTTTGACATTTTTTTGACCATGCAGTTTGTTGCTGTGCTTGAACGCATTTGTAAACATACTTCAAACATAGCTGTCGACTGATCCGCTCTAAAAAAAATTAAGGGGCAGCAGGGAGAACTCTGCTGCTGCTTAAAGAGGAATAAAAAATCAGAGAATATGTGCGTACAGAGAACTTCACAGAAGAGCCGACCCATTTACTTATGAATCTGTCTGCACAGGTACATGAAAGTGGTTGAAGCTCTGCCTACATACGGAGTCCATTACTACGGAGTAAAGGTTAGTGACCGCTGCAAGAGAACCTGGGTGCCTTGTCTATTGTATGGGGCGGAATTCAGCATTGCGCTAAGTGTGGTACAAAGTCTGGGAACAAAGTCTGCTTGTGCAATGGGACTTCCCCCCCTTCTCCCCCTACTTGCCCCCTAAACCTGTTCTAGGGGTTCCTTCAACCCTCCAGAGGGGTGCTTGGGGGTAGGAGAGGAGGGGAGCCCTGCCCTGTTGCATGAGTGAACTTCGTTGCACGCACACAGTAATTTAGTTGAATCCCACCCATAGAGTTGCAGTTTTGAAAGAGCAGCGCCCCACCCCCGGAAAAAAGCAGGAGGGAACACATACTTGGCATGCAGAAGGTCCCTGGTTCAATCCCTGGTGGTGGGAAAGATTTCAGTTTGAGGCACTGGAAAACCACTGCCAGTGAGAGTAGACCCACCTTCCTTGATATGCTGTTCTCCGTATGTTGGACTGAAGCCCCCTATCATGCCTGGCCATTGGCCATGCTGGCAGAGGCTGATGGGAGTCAGAATCAACATCTGGAGCAATACTCTTGCTTTAATTCAGTCTCTTGTTTTTAATATAACAACACACATGTGGTTCCCAGGTGTTTGGTCCCCTTGGCAGTGATTAGACCCAGACCTGCTTAAACTTCAGCAAGATGGTGGCCTCGTGTGCTTTCAGACCATGCTGTGAGGCCATATGCTAGGAACTTTGTGTCATCTTCCACACACAAAAACACAAGATGTGACATTTATGTGTGCAATTTAAGCAATTCATGGTAAGCAATTTTAGGGCAGGGTCACATTAAAAAACACACAAGTACAGTATTATTTGGTAATACTTAAGATCACACACACCTAATGTAAATGGTAAATATCTTTATTGCGGTCCAAGACCAGAAAGCAATTTGTATAAAATGTAATAGTGTAATAGGCCCCAGCTAGCAAACTACCTCAAAATACTAGACAACGCCAAACACCGTTGGGCATACTCCAGGGCGCGCTTTAATGCTCTCCCTTCAGCTCTTTTAGAGGGGAGATACAACAAGACTCCGATCGAACAAAGACTATGTCCCTGTAATAGCAATGAGATCGAATCCATTGGGCATGTTATTCTATACTGCCCATTATATCGAGACTCAAGAAAAGAGCTGATCGAACCGATTCTGAGGAAACTACCCAGTAGTAGTACAGACGATACCTACATTGGACACCTCCTGGCTGATAAAGATACCGAAATAAGGCCCGTGGCAAAATACAGTTACATTGCGACAAGAACAAGACGAGCACACCTAATGTATACATTTTATAATCCCATATGTTCCTGATTAAACTACGCAAGCTTGCCAATATCCTATATAATAAAGAGTCTGTGTCCCTCCGTAGCTTTCCGTCCCTCAGTGGAATTCGCAAGTGCGCTTGCGCTCCACTGACACACGGATTGGAGAGGAGAAAGAGGAGGAGGAGCCTGAGGTTGGAGCGCAGCGCGAGCGAAGCGCTTGCGCTTCGCGAGCCTCCGAACCTCTCCGCTCGGCAGCCATTGCTGCTGCTGCTACCACCGCCGAGCCTCCAGGGCCTCCGAGGGCTCCGCGCCCACCGCATGGTCCGGCCCCGCCGCTGTTCGCCGGAGGAGGAGGAGGGCAGCCCGGCTGAGGAGGGGCGGGAGAGCTGAGGCAGGCCACGGCGGTGCACTGAGGCGGCTCCTGCTCCCGCCGCCGCTGCTGGCTGTGGAGCGGCGGTGGTGGCGGCTCTGCCGCCGCCACATGAATAAAGAACTGGCCTCCGAGGGCGCCTCAAAAACACCCTCCTTTCCCCCCCCCCTGCTTCCTCCTCCCTCGCCTCCGCTTTTCTCCTCCTCTGGGGTAGCGGCCGAGGCTGGAGCCGGCGGCGGGGAGAGGCTGTAGGAAGTGGGGAGTGGGAGACGCCAGCGGGAGGCGGAGCCAGGTCCTCTCCAAGAACGCCTCACTCACTTCACGGCCCAAAACGGAGGAGCCCGGAGGCGGAGGAGGCGTCGCCGCGCTCTCGCTCTCGCTCTCCCTTCGCCCAAGCTGAGCCCTGGTGTCGCCACCAGGGAGGTGAATTTTGACCTTCCTCGCTGCTGCCCGCACACCAGCCTCGCCACCACCCCCTGCCCGCCTCGCGCTGCCGCCCGGTCGCCGGGGATGGGGGGGGAGGTGTGGGGGGGGAGAGAGAGAGGTGTGTGTGTGTGGGAGGGAGGGAGAGAGAGGCGAGCTGTGTGTGTGGGAGGGGTGGGTGGGTGGGTGGGGGTTTGACCGTGTGTTAACATGTTACAACACATATCTAGCCCCCGTTATTTCAACGGGCTTAATTTACTAGTATGTTCATAATGCAGTTGTTGAAAAATGCCGACTTCACACTAGCAAGCTAGTGGCTGAGAGATTGAGCTGTGAACCAGAAAGCCCTAGTTTACCTCGGCTGTGAATTCCTATGGTGGCCTTAGGCTAGCTGCCGTTTCTTAGCCTCTGAGCCTCGTCTGCAATAGGTGGATGATACTAATGACCTATATTAAAGGCTTGTGGTCAGGTTTACTGAAACAGTGTGCTGGCTGCATAATGGTTCGCGTTATTATCTCCTTAACTGAGAAAGAGAGACCTGTGAAACATGAAATATTTCACAGGTCCCTCCAAGAGGAGGCAGTCAAACAAGATAAGCTTCAGTCTACTTCCTTACTCTGTATCATATGCTCATGCAAAGTAATAAATGCAGGGTGACCTGCTAAAGGCAGCAAGATGTACTTTGGAGTAAAGTGCCCGGGATTATGCTGCATGTGTACATAGCCCATTCTTTCCTCTCAGCAGTGTCCCAGGGCAGCAATACTTTGGACATACCCCTCATCAAACCCCTTCCATTGTTGTTGTTTTACCGCCCACAGATTTTCCTCAGCTTGCGCCCCGCCTGTAGCCACTGTTTCAAGGAATGCAGCTCCTCGCTTCCTTGTTGCTTTCTGCCTATTTGCACAGCATCTATCTTCCAGCTGGGAAAGGAATGGCAGACCACTTTAGACAATAATCCCCGCTCAGTTGGCTGCAGGTGTGCTAACAAAGAGCTGCTTTTCGTCTCCCTAACCTGCAGATACTTGTTGCAGAACAAAATAGTTTAAAACGCTACTGCATCAACTCTTTAGTGCTTGACTCCTACTTAGGTCTTGCCGCTTGTGTCCTTTCTGTTCTTCAGGACAAACAAGGGATCCCATGGTGGCTCGGGATCAGTTATAAAGGAATCGGCCAGTACGATTTACAAGATAAAGTCAAGCCTAGGAAGGTAAGTCCGTGTGTGTGTGTGCATGTTTTGTAATACATAGGTGCGTGTGCAACTTTAAAAAAAGATGATTAGCAAAGTGTTCCTCTGTTCAGTGAAAGAACTGAACCCAGTGTAATCTAGCCTTTATTGGGGACTGAACCTTTAGTGCGACCAGCACTGCCCAGTGGAACTCCCTGCCAGTAGAAGTTTGGCAGGAATCACCCTGATAACTCTGTTATTGAAACAGGCCTTTTGAAATGTGAATTTCTTTTCATCTGCCTTTTTTTTATCCTTTTATTGATTTTATTGTCATGTTGGGGGGCTTTCTGTTGTATTTTTATGAAAATGGGGCCTTTAAATATTTAAATAAACACTGTATGAGAGGCGGACGTTCAACCAGTACAGCCTCTTTTTTTTGTAGTGGTGGGGGAAATGTGTGCCTGTTCTGCTTATCCCCCAGCTGTTAAAGAAGCTATCCTGGGCGAATAGAGGAGAGGGGGGAAATGGACTTGCCACCTTTGTGGGAACTACTGTATATTATACAAACTTCACAGAAATATATGGGCTAGTTTGTGCATCCACTCACTTAGGGTTGCCCTTCCTTCCTCCCTCCCTCCCCTTGCCTCCATATTTTTAACCCTTCCCTGGCATGCAGTAGTGTAACACATGACACTTCTACTAGCCAGGGAGAGAACCGATGGGAAAAACTTTGCCCACTGACTTTCTGCGTATCTGTCTGCCATCAAAAGTAGGGGAGCAGGTCCTTTGGAAAGGACATGTCCATTTGCCATGATTAGGTCTGTACTAAAACGTGATTAGAAGAAATTCTTTGTCCATCTCACTGAGGTGCCGGTGGCATCTCAGGTGAACCTGTGGCATGGCATGAGGATAGGTGGGTAGGGTGAAACCTTTTGCTATCCCATCGTAAGCAGCATGTCAGAACAAAACAAGCCTAACACTCTTACCCTACCCAAATAGAGGGCATGTTGCTGCCCCACTGCTTTCTCTTGCCATCCCTAATAGCCCCCTTTCCTCCTCCCTGGGCATATGATGTGTATAGGAACTGTCCCAACTCATAAATCATAAACATGTGCAAATCATAAACATCTGGAAGAGCTAATTTCCCTTGCTGAGCGTAGCAGGGACGCTTTAATGCACGTGACTATCCCGCAGGGAAAACGCACCTTGCTTCTTTGCAGCCACGCCTCTGTGCTTTATCTGCATATCGATGCCAAGAGCTAGCCATTCTGCTCTTCTTCCTGCTCCCTAGATCATTTAGGGGTCAACACCTCAAATGCATTTTCTGCCAGCTGCACATTTTGCTGCTGTCTCAGAATGCAAGTCAAGTATGTGTAGGAGTGGTACATCTGGCCAGATTTTTTAGCAGATGTCTATATCTGAAAAAGTATCTCAATGTGAAATTCATTTAACACCGTAAAAGAGGCAGATCTTACTGGACAAGAGGTCTGCCACAGAAAATGCTCTTTCCCATACCTCAATTTTGTTTTGTTTATCCAACCATCAGTTATTCATCTGGTGCAAGAGTAGCTGACCCTATGGCTCTCCAGATGTCATTGGACTCTTAACTCCCATCATTCCTGACCACTGGCCATGTTGGCTGGGATGATGGGAGTTGTAGTTCAGTGACTCCTGGAAGACCACAGGTTAGCCATACCTGATCTAGAACAAACAAACAATGGCTTGACTATGCAGTGATCAAATTATTCAGTGAATTTGTTTTCATTTTTTTTAAAAAAAAACAAACAAACCCATGTATATCTTGCTTTTGTGTCCAAAAGAGTTGTTGCTGCTGCTGCTCTGCTGTTTTTGTTTGGTTGTTGTTGTTCCTGAACAATTGCCTGTAATTGCCTGCTCTTTGGTAAAACACTGGTTTGGAAGAGGGCTGGGTAGTCTTAACCTGGGCTTCAAGGCTAAAAGGAAAGTTGACAATTTAGGTATAGCGCTGCTCATTCTCAAGCAAAGCATCATTGTATGTTATTACTTAGGACCAGGGCTTTCTTTCAGCCAGAACTCACAGGAACTCAGTTCCGTCACCTCTCAGGTGGGCGCCATTGTCATTATAAGAGAACAAAGGAGAGTTCATGGAGAGTTCTGCCACATCTTTTTCTAGAAAAATAGCACTGCTAGATGAATTGTGCATCTAGGCTAGTGTGGTATAATGGTTAGTGTGTTGTCAGACTAGGATTGGGGAGACAAATGTTCAAATACCCACCCAGTCATGAAACTCACTGAATGATCATGGGGTAGTCACTCATCTTAACCTCACTGGGTTTATTTTAAATACCGTATGAAGGAATGTATCTGACAGTATTTTTATACCACTTGCCATTAAGAAAGTCAGAGTTATTTACTGGGGGAGTGGGAAGAGAACTACCGGTATGTACACCAGCTTAAGTTCCTTAGAGGAAAGGTAGGTTTTTAAATGTACTTATTAATACATAATATTCCTCAGAAATAAGTTCTTTTTAGTTTAGTGTGACTTAAGCCCAAATAATTGTGTTTAGGATTACAGCCTTAAACACTTAGTTGTCACTGCAGGCAATCTTTCACACCATTTGAGACAATTCTAGGGGAATCTGTGCTTGTTAATCTGTGCTTAATTAATACCAATTACTGGGAATGGTGATGTAGCAAATGGCAAGTGTTTCTGTGCCCCACCACACATAAAAATAGACATTCTGCGGTTTATTTTCCAAAGCAACACACACACTTATGCAGCTCCTGCAATAGCTACACAGCATAGACCACAAAAGGAAGGGAAAGCAGGTGGCAAGTTTCGATGCCAGCCAGCTTCTGGAAACAGTGACTCCTACTAAAAGGAGTCATGGAAGAAGAGATGATAGTACAAACAGTTTCTTTGCACAGAGGGTGGTTCTTTGTTTGCCATGTGCAGTAAACTGTAAAAGTAAGCAAAAGCAACTAAGCGAGGAGTAGCTGCAAGGAGAAATAAATACATATGTTTAGCAAGGGTGTGAGATAGAGGTGTACAGAGACTGGTGTGATTGGTGCATCAGGTGTCGAAATAGTTTCTTTCTGCACACACAGAAAAAGTGATGCATACAACCTCAGTTTGGTTATCAAAGTATAGCCAGTCAGTTAGATGGTACATCCAGTTAAGTGTCTTTTTCTTCACAATGGTCAGTGCGATGCTTCTGGGAAAGCCCAGAAGTAGAGTATGCTGTTGCCCTCCAGCAACTGGAATTTAGCCTTATTCTGCCTCTAGGAAACGCTCGGAAACATAGCCTAGTTTTGTCTATTCCTCTTGCCCTCTGCATGTTGTTGACTCCAGTTCTTATCATTCCTGGCTGGGACTGATGGGAACTGGAGTCCAACAACGCCTGGAAGGCTATAAGTTTCCCATCGTTGCTTTAGTCCAATGGACAGCCACTCTCCAGAGTCTCAGGATTATAGCCACATTCCACGGTGATACCAAAGAGTGAACTTTGAACGTTATGCTTGCCAAGCCTGCTTTATGTGTGTGAGGAATGACCTCTCCTGAAATATGCTATCCTGTTCCATTTCTTTTGCCTACACTTACATCTCTCTGTCTCTCCCTGCCCCATTGTGATCAGGGATGTAACTGCTTTGCAAGTTAAAGGACACTTAGCCTTGGCTCTGCCAACAGAGAAATATACAGAAGCCTGTTATTGCCAGGTCAAGCATAGCCTACTGGCTGTCTTACCATAAAGCAGAGCAATATAGCAGAATCTTTATGGACTTTGGAGTACCATTTGTTTGAACTCCTTACCTCATCAAAGCTGTTACTCTCATGCACGTTGAGCATGCCTAGAAGTCTGACATGCTTTTTCCTGACATGCTGCCTTTGCGCTTGCAGCAGTGTTTGTATGTACTTTGTTTTTAAACACATGAGGCCATGGAAACATGACATTCCCCCACGCCTAATATTCTAAAGAGGTGCATTGCCAGCAGGGTTGGTTCTACATGTGTAGCTTAGCCAGGGAGACATCTGGTAGAGCCTTGCAGCAGGGCTTTACAACTTCACCACACACATGGTAGACCACTTGTTCTGAAAGATAGTGCATCAAACTCTTTCTCCAGGTTGAAATGAGCCAACTAGGAAGAGGGCTAGGCAAGGAAGTATTCCCTCTGGTACTTCAGCCTTCTGTATGTAGATTGCATACAGCAATCTATCTGAGCTATACTGCTTGAAGGTGTTGGTCGGTTTTAACAAGACAACTCGGCTCCTTTACACAAAAGCAAACATTTTTGCAGCACCTCCTTCTGCAAGCCAACCGTAGACTCCAGGTAATTTCTTAAAGGAGAAGTGCCTGGACTTGATTACACCTGTAAACTTCACCCTCTGACCTGGAAGCCCTGCCCTTCTAATCATAGGGATTATGGAGCAATATAATGTTACTTGCCAAGGCAGAATACCTTGGTTGTTTATAGGACATAGGGGCACTGCACATGTGGTTAGGAACACAGGAAGTCACCTTGTATGAGGTCGAGTCATTGGTCTATCTAGCCCAGTATTATCTAGTGGGACAGGCTGTGGTTCTCCAGAGCTTCAGGCAGAAATCTTTCTCACCATCTGCATATTATACTTGTTTTCAATTTGTGGACAAACTATCTGTTTGTGTTTTGCCTTCTTTTTAAGCTGCTTTGAGGCATTCTCTCTCTCTCTCTCTCTCTCTCTCTATATATATATATATAGCAACTAACACATGCAATTAACAGCAATCCTTTTAATGAACATGGGACCTTCTGTAGGCAATGTATGTGATCTCTGAAGTATGGTCCTTGCAATAACCATGCCCGTTTTTCTCTATAAGGCTAGATTTGCAGGTGTCTTAAATGTTTTTCATCAAAAAAGAATTGTCTACATGGGAAGTATTGTATTATAGTTTCCTTAAATGTTTATGCTGAGAATTGAAAGCCTTTCATCAGATGTTTGACCCGTGTGTGTGTGTGTGTGTGCGCGCGCACACACACACACACGAGATTTTATTTCCCCCTCTCGGAATCAAGTGCACATTTTGCCTAGCTAGATTCAAATAACGTGCCAAATTTATTATTACTATTACAGTTTATTTATTAATCACCTTCTAAGTCACCCGTTTCAATGTGATTTACAAAATGAGTGAATTTTCTCTATGTATTTCATTTCACTTAATGTGAATATCTCTCAGTGAAACAATTCTGAGGTGGGGGGATATTTGTATAATACATACAGAAAGCTCATGGTAAACGTAAAATAGTTTCTTAGGAATGGAATGCTGGTGGTGAAAGTAATCTTATCTCCTGTACATTCACTTGCTTGTTGCTGCCTGCATGGATGACAAGGGTAGAGGGCAGGTTTTGTTTCACGTGAGCTTTCCTTTGGGGTATTGGCTAAGTTTTTGTGCAGATTAAACCTTCCGTTACAACAACATCTTGATTAATGCTAAAGTATGTGAGATGGGTGCACATGCAAACCCACATTATAAATATTTATACGTCACAAAATAAGAAAAGAAAACCAGATACGTTTGAGTCTATGCCACTAAGGGTACATTCAACATAAGGGGGGTGGGTTTGGGTATGTATGTGGTTGAACACTCAGCAAAGCCACTCCACTCTTACCATACAAGCTCGCAAAGGGTATGTACTTACACCAAACAGTACCAGTAATTGTTGTGACATAGATGATAATCAAATTGATTATTATATCAGCTCTCTCTGATACAGGCCAGAAATATCAGTTCATCTCTTATGCAAGCAGTTCAGTGTATCTAAAAATGGCTGATTTCAAAGAACGAGATATATACAATATATAGGTAAAATCTGTGAATACTAAATTATGCACTTTTCATTCATTCATTTAATTTTAACCTGCCATTACACTGATCAGGACTCAATACCTTAAGGACCACCTTTCCCCATAAAAACCGCCCCGGACCCTGTTCTCCATGTCCCTCCTCCCAGAGAGGTTTGGAAGGTGGCAGTAAGAGAACAGGCCTTTTCAGTGGCTTGCCTGGTGCCATCATTACATGTCTTTAGGTGCCAGGCAAAAGCATTCCTCTTTACCCAGGCCTTCTACTATTAAATAATCTATGGCCTGTTAAAGCTGGGGGGGGGAAGCTGTTATTACGATTATTTTGTTATTATGCTGTCTGTTGTTATGCTTTTTATTATTTTTTATTATTATTACTGATGCTCCGTAATGTGTTCTTAATGTTGTATGGGATCTTTTGATAAAGGGTGGTATATAAATTGAATGGATTAATAAATGAATAATAATAATAATTAATAATTAATAATAATAATAAATAATGGTTTCCATTCTGTATGAGAAGGGAGAGTTGCTCTGTATTAAAACCATCGGATTCAGAACACAAACATTTTTCATTGTGTACACTCACATAAACGTTCCTTTGTTTTCCGTCGTCAGCTGTTTCAAAGTTTTATGATCTGCTGTATAGTTTATAGCTTAACCATGATATACATGGATTTACATCTTGTGAGATGCAGAGTTTTTTCAATATGCTGAAACTTGCGCTCTCTTCCTGCATTTACAAGGAAATGCTGACTGTACACAGTTCCCATTGATGTATTCAAGGCTGGAAAGCGCCTGAGATTTTTAAGATACAGGTACCTCTAGCAAGATTAAGGAGTGCTAACCTCTTTCCCTGGCACTGTTCCAGCTGGGTAAAACTAACCACACGATCTCCCTGCCTCACCCCCGTGGCCATTAGCCAATTCCACATTCTTTGAAGCTGCTGTCAGAGATAACCGCAAGCATCCTTTAGTTTCAACGTGCAACCTGAAAATAATCCTCTCCCAGATAAAGCCAGGTTGGGTCGGGGCGGGGGTAGACCAACAGCTCTCTACTTTTCTTAAAAGAGCAAATGAGGCATTTTATTTTGTAAATCCTGCCTGCTCTACCACTTTCACACACCCCCCCCCCCCGCTTCCATGGTGCGAAGCCACCACCGACTGCTCTTTTGGCAGGTGGCAAGAGCAACACATAGTGCAGCTCTCTGCTAAAGGCAGGAGAGTCACCTGAGGTTAGAGGAGTTTGGATTTGATATCCCGCTTTATCACTACCCGAAGGAGTCTCAAAGCGGCTAACATTCTCCTTTCCCTTCCTCCCCCACAACAAACACTCTGTGAGGTGAGTGAGGCTGAGAGACTTCAGAGAAGTGTGACTAGCCCAAGGTCACCCAGCAGCTGCATGCGGAGGAGCGGGGAATCGAACCCGGTTCACCAGATTACGAGTCCACCGCTCTTAACTACTACACCACACTGGCTCCCTGGTTAGACCTACAATGCTATTTCCCCCTGCCATGCTGTGGAGCAGGCTTGGCCAACCAAGTGCGCCGCAGATGCTGTTGAACTACAACCCCCGTCAGGGCCTGCCAGCATGTTGCACATAAGTATAATTTTTTTCATAGCTTAGTCTTTAAAATGTCATTTTCCTAATCAGTAAGGGTAAAATCCTTTACCTACATGAGTAGGCATGACTATTAATTCAACTGGTCCTGGGTTCAGGAGAAAGGCTTGGTATACAGCCTTTAACACACTGTCATAATGCACACATGTCACCACTTACATTTTGTGGGTGAGTGTTTTTAACTCCCTACTGAAAAGAAAAATTGTCACCCCACGCCTCGGATCAGATGTTGGCCAGGAGAGAAGATGCAGCCAACAGTGGCCAGGGATCACACTAAACCTTTCTAAACTGTCACGTAGGAGTTCGTTTCAGTGGAACGAAAAGCGTTTTAGGTTTTCACTGTCCTTTATAGTGCTGAGAATTACAAGGTTCTAGAGAATGCGGGGGATTGTATTCTTGGACAGCATCTGATGTTCCAGGCAAAAGCTGGTAATTGATGCAGTCTCGTTCTCCTATATAGCCTAGCCAACATCCACAGCATTTATTTATTTATTTTTTGGGGGGGGGAGAGAGAGAGTTCAGCACAGAGCCTTGGGCAATGCAGGTATTCCACCCCAAGTTGTTTTTGTAGGAATTAAGTTTTAGCAGAGTTCTTATGGTTTTTTGAGTCTGGCTCAGTGCAGAACAGACCTGATTAAAACCATTTATTTTCTGAGTACATTGAAAATAAAGTTTTTTTATTTTGTTTGTAATTTTCATTGAATTTTTTATTTATTTAACGAACACATAGGCAAAGCATTAAATCATTAAGGAATAAAAAGAAAAATTTCAACTTGGTGCATGTTATATAGGGAGTTTACTGAAGGGGTAGCGTCATCGCATTTAGTCCATTGACTGACTTATTAATCACACAAAAACCAAAATTACTGCAGTAGTAAATCTCTTGATTACCACTGACTCGCCTTATCCCAAATGTTACGAAGGGACCCCAAGTGTTTATGAAAGCACCGGCCAATTTCACATCCCACAGCAGCCTCTTTTCTCTGCTAAGGCTGTGTACCACACTTTGGACCACCAGACCTGCAGTGAATGGAGTTGAGCAATAAAGGAAGCCCATTCCAAATGTTGGGCTGCATCACACTCCTAAAGACATTACTTGGGAGCATGGTGTGCCCCTGAGGACTTAACTCCCTCGAGTCCCAAGCTTCCTTGGTGGCAGCAAGGTCTTGTAGTTTGGCCTGCCCCAAGGCCTGCCCCAGTGTGCTGCAACGGCTTCAAGGAACGATGAAAAATGTTTGTTTTATTTATTTCCACTGCAGCAGTATTTAGGGACTACGGGAGCTGTGAAACCGCCCCATTGCTACCAAGTAAAACTTGGATAAGAAAACAAGTAGGAAAGCGGTGGAACCAGAGAGGAGGAGTCACTGCTATTTAACTCCTTTGTAAACTGGGCCCAGAATTGAAAGGAGCAGCGGTTCAGTTTTTCATGGGTGTTAGTAGGAGGGTTGAACTCGAAGAATTAATTTGGGGGGGGGGGGAGAACCCTCTCTTTTTCAGATATTGCTATTACCCTAGTTTTGACCCTAGTTTTGACCCTTTCAAAACTCTAATCCATTCAGGACTTTATTTTAGATGGGGAAAGTCCCTACAGGCCTATCCTGATCCTCTTTCTCTAAACTTGTGTTCCTAGACACTGTTGGATTTCAATTCCTGTCAGCCCAAACCAGCATAGCCAGTGTTCAAGATTGATAGGACATCTGAGGGCTTAGTAAATTATATGTTGTTGCAAGTATCTCTTGTTTTCTGAAACAAGTCATATTTCAGAATATTCTTATTTCCGTACTGCTTATTTCTGCAATCCACTCAAGGTGCTTAGGGTGGATAATGAACGGTATCAAAGCTATCTACAATAAACAAACAGCAAAGTTAATAATAAACAATGAAATAGCTGAAGGGATTACAATAAAAAGAGGAGTTAGACAAGGATGTCCACTATCTCCATTACTGTTTATTACTGCATTGGAAACCCTCTTGAGAGTGGTGAAGGAAAATAAAGAGATTGAGGGAATTAAAATAGGAAAATACTGCTACAAGACCAAAGCATTTGCAGATGACATAATAATTACAACAGAGTCACCCATAAAAAGTGTACAAAGAACATTGGAAATTATGAAAGAATTCGGACAAATCTCAGGCTTTAAATTAAATAAAGAAAAATCCAAATTATTAATAAAAAATATGGGAGGGAAAGATAAGGAAAATTTGGAGGAGATCACAGGGATTAAAATAGAAAACAAAGTAAAGTATCTAGGACTGTGGATTTCGAATAAAAATACAAATTTGTTTAGGGACAATTACATCAAAAAATGGAAGGAAATTAAAGAACATCTAAAGAAATGGGAAAAATTAAACCTAACCCTATTGGGAAGAATAGCATTAATTAAAATGAAGATTTTTCCAAAAATGTTATTTCTCTTCCAAGTAGCCCCAATCATAATTGGCAATAAATATTTAAAAGATTGTCAGAAAGATTTGGCAAACTTTATCTGGCAAGGGAAGAAAGCAAGAATTAAAGCGGAAATTATGATGAGACCCAAGGAGAAAGGAGGCTTTGCAGTCCCTGACCTGGAAAAATATTTTGAAGCTGCATGCTGGGTGTGGTTAAAGGATTGGATGAGTTTGGAAAATAAAGAACTGTTGAATGTAGAGGGATGGGACAGGATTTTTGGTTGGCACGGGTACCTTTGGTATGAAAAGAAAAAGCTCCATAATAGATTTACAGACCATTCGGTAAGAAAGGCTCTGATGAATGTATGGGAAAGGACCAAAGACAAAATAATTACAAAAACACCATGGTGGCTATCCCCAGTGGAAGCCACGGCAACTTTAAAATGTAGGAAAAAAGAGGAATGGCCAGTATATAAAGATTTGGTGAAGGAGATAAAAGAGAAACCCCAACTTAAGAGTTATGAAGAACTGGAAAGCAAAGGAATTAATTGGTTAGAATTCTATCAACTGAAGGTAAATTTTGAGAAAGATTTAAAAGAAAAAGGATTTGAAAACAAATTTTCAAAGATTGATACGGAAATCTTACAAAAAAATCAAAAATTAATTACTAATATATATAAATGGCTAGTAGAAGAGAAAATAGAACAGGGGAAAAAAGAGAAAAATATAGAGAAGTGGGAAAAAGATCTGGGTCACGAAATAGAATATAGTGAATGGGAGGAAATTTGGAAAAAAAACATTAATTTCACTGCATCCTATCAGATTAGGGAAAATGTTATGAAAATGCTACACCAGTGGTACTTATCCCCAGAAAGAATAGCGAAAATAAATAAATCAAATAATAGTAAATGTTGGAGGTGTAAGGGTACAAATGCAAGTTTCTTTCACATGTGGTGGACATGCCCGAAAATAAAGATTTTTTGGAGCATGATCCACGAGGAAATACAAAGTTTGATAAAAGAAACATTTACCAAAAGCCCCGAACTCTACCTATTAGGAATTACGAAAAAACCAATCCCAAAGGATAAAACAAATTTATTTATGTACGCATCAGCCGCAGCAAGAATGATTGTAGCCAAACACTGGAAGGACGACTGTATGCCAACTAAAGATGAATGGTTAATGAAAACATGCGAATACTTGCAACTGGCAAAACTAACAAGTATAGTAAGACATAAACCAAGAGATACAATACAAAACCAATGGAAAAATTTAAACGAATATTTGAATAGACGAAATATTAAAGTTAATTTTTGGTTAAGTTTGGAATAATTTGAAGTATAGAAGAAGAAATAAAGATTAAATGATAAATAAGGAATGGATAACAGGAACTGAGTTAAATTGTAAAAAGAATAACAGATGACTTTACGAGTTTCACACAGGAAATGTAACGAATTGTGGTGGAAGTTAAAATTTCTTTTTCTCTCACTTCATTTATTTGAAGCTTTTATATCTTAGGCAGATGGGTCGTCTTTTTGGGGCCCTTTGCCTTCTTTATTCTTCTTTATTCTTTTTCTTTTTCTTCTTATTGTATGATATGTATGTTATGTATGTAATATATTTGATACTGTGAGTGTACTTTATGTATGTACCTTTTTCTGTATGTGTGTGTATGTTCGTATATTTGAATAAACTCTTAATTAAAAAAAAAAAGGTGCTTAGGGTGGAATACGTAGAATCATAGAAGGGTTTTGGAAGGGATCCTGAGATTCATCTAGTCCAACCCCCGGCAATGCATATATAAGCAGCTGTCCCATATGGGGATCGAACATGCATGGTGCTTACTCCATTTTAATCTTCCTAACAAACCTGGGAGGTTGGCTAAGATGACAGATAATGACTGGCCCAGGGCCATCCCATAAACTCATGGCCCAGTGGGGGATTGAACCCAGGTCTTCCTAGTCTGGCACTCCAGACAATACACCATACACATTCTCTGGATGATGTTCTACGTTCAGCAATTCAGAAATACCATTGGTTTTGTCTTCTATAAGGTCTTAAGGGAGGTGGAGAGTACTCTGCTAGTTTACTTTGGAGACACTAGTTTTTATTTTTGCCCCAAGCAATATTATGAGGCTTGCAGCAATGACTCATCATGTGACGTGCATGTGTACTGCACTCTGTGATCATCCCTAATTTTCAGTTGCTTCATCTCATCTACAGGTAAATGACGGCCTGTTAAATGACTGCCTGGGATGACTGCTTCCCTGTTGATCTGTTCCTAGGCCAGATTTCCCCAACTTGGGGCCTGCAGTTGTTGGCCCACACATCCAACCACACTTGATCATTGGCCTACTAGCAAGAGATGATGGGAGTTGGAGTCTCAGGAGAAGGTTGCCCTAGACCAGTGATGGCTAACCTTGACACCCCAGATGTTTTGGAACTACAACTCCCATCATCCCTAGCTAACAGGATCAGTGGTCAGGGATGATGGGAGTTGTAGTCCCAAAACATCTGGAGTGTCAAGGTTAGCCATCACTGCCCTAGACCTTTGTACACACTGCCGAATGTGGCCCTTAATTCAGTTTGCCAAACTCACCTTGCAGTGCCAGAATTGCAATTAAAGCGTCCAGGACAGATAGCCATCCACCCTCTGCTTATAAGCCTCCCGAGGGAGTCCGTTCCACTGTCAAACAGCTCTTACTGTCAGAAAGTCTTTTCCTGGTGCTTAGTCACAACCTCTTTTCTAACTTGAAGCCATTGGTTTGGGTCCTAGCCTCCAGAGCAGGAGAAAATAAGCTGTGATCCACTAAGACCCCTAGATCCTTTTCACATGTACTACTAGTAAGCCAGGTGCCTTCCCCCCCCCCCCCATCTCCAGCTTATATTTGTGCATCTGGGTCTTCCTGCCTAAATGTAGAACCTTACATTGGTCCCTATTGAAATTCATTTTGTTAGTTTTGGCCCAGTTCTTTTAAAAGACATCTGAAGGCAGCCCTGTTTAGGAAAGTTTTTAATATTTAATGCTGTATTGTTTATAACACTCGATTGGGAGCTGCCCAGAGTGGCTGGGGAAACTCAGCCAGATGGGCGGGGTATAAATAATAAAAAATAAAAATATTATTATTATTATTATTATTATTATTATTATTAGTTAAGGTCATCTTTAATCCCAATTCTGTCTTCTGTGGCATTAGCTACCCCTCCCAATTTGGTGTCATCTGCAAATTTGATGCCTTTTTTAAAAAAAATCATTTCTGGGGAACTACAAATGAGGCAAGATATGCCATTAGGTTTGCACCATTAAAAAACAACACCACCCTAGGTTGCAAAAGGCTTTTTCTTGAGTAAAAGTTATGTATAAAAAGGAAATAATGGTTATGCTCCTGTTTCTATCAATCCCAAGCATATGGCAGGAGCATGTTTGGCAGGGAGTGAAAGGCCTCTTGGGGATGACTACAAAGCCTTGATCAGCCACAGACTGAAAGAGTAGAGAAGGAACTGAAAAATCAGATCAGGTTATAGAAATGTTTCTGTGCTGAGCGGGTTTACACTGGATTTAGGGCAATCTGCTGAGGATGCCAGTTCTGAGCAAGAGGGGAGTCCCAGCTGATAAAGCAACTTGGCCTTGTGACAAAAGCATTAAGGAAACAAGTTGGGCAGGTTAGTCCCTCCCCCCTCTTTCTTTCTTTCTTTCTTTCTTTCTTTCTTTCTTTCTTTCCCTAAAAAAATCCCAAGCTCCAAAGTAAATTGACTCAATAAACAGATGTAAGGAAGGTACCATCCAGTGTATTGCACAGCATGTCACGTGTGCTACTGTCTGCTTTCTAGAAAGAAGTCGTAGGGTGTGTGCTCTGTGCAAGTAGCTCCTGGCTCTCAGGGAACAAGCCTGACGGTAGGACTGCTGGGGGTTGAAGTTCACAGCACCTGGAGGGCGGCAGGTTGAGGGGGGGATGTGATTAACCATTTGCTTGCGCTGTGGTTGCAGCATCATAAATACATTTGTGCCATTGGTGATGTGCCATTGCGGCCGCTGCCTTGGCCTGCCTCCCGTCACAATGACAATGACCTGAAGGACATTCCCCCCAGGTGTGACTGGCCTAGGCTGAAGTGCAACAGCACAGCCTCCCCAAGGGAGGTCAGCATTTCATTCCGAGTTTGCAAGCAGAACCTGAAACTGCTTCTTTCGTTAAGGCAAGTTTGTTTGTTTCTCTGTGCCCTCGTCTGCCTTCTTTCCACCTTGTTCTTAATTTTTTCAGAGCACTTGGAAAAGGGGAACACCTTGATCTGTTTGTCAGTAATAAGGAAATGGAGATTCTTGTGTGCCTATAGCTCTCACGGGTGCTATTATTTATCTACACAGTTTGTTTTTAAATGACCTATGACTTCATCAGGCTTTTGCAGCTATATATTCAGGTTAAAGACGATCAGTTAGATTCCCCAGGTGAACCTGGGCGTTGGTTCCATGGAAACAGAGTGTGCCTTACTTGGAAATAAATGTATTTGCATTCTCAAGAACAGGTTGCCAGCGAATGGTAAATATGTTTGGACTAAATCTGCGGAGAAGGCTCTATCTGCTGAATACTATGCTTATTTAGTCAATGGGAGCAATTTCCCATTTCACTTCTTACTTGCTATGGAACTCTTGTGTAACTCCCATTCATTGTAGCAGAACCTTATGCAGGAGAAGTTCCCAGTGGATTGTGTCTAGCAGGAGCGAAGAAATGTTGAGGCTGTTGAATTATTAACCTACAGCCCAGCCTTATTCCTGTTTATTCCACTGTGGCTTCATTTGTTTGGGGGGGAGGGAACAGCTTTTGGCAGCTAAACAGAATACAAACATTTTACTTTTTATGGTATGCAATGCTCCTCCTTCCCCACTGCCCAAGTTTTTGTGTTTTAACATTTCCCCCCTTGTTATAAGAAAAAACTGCTCCCTGTATCTAAGCCAGGAGCATAGTCAAAACATACTCTTATATATATATAAAAGCATATGGAGAACTTTCATTGTATACTTGCTGGAATTTCCCAGTGGGCTGTGTTTATGATGAAGTTTCGACAAAGCAAGGGAAGACTGGAGGAAAAGGAGCCCTTCGCTTTGCAGCTAGAAGCTAGTTGCTGGGAATCGCAAGCAAGAAGAGTGCTGTTGTTGCTCGGGTCCTGCTTACAGGCTTCCCAGCGGTATCTGGTGGGCCGCTGTGAGAGCTGGGTTTGCAGTTGGCCTGCTACATCAGGCGTGCATTATTTCCCCTGCACAGAAGCACTTTGAAGGCTTCTTTTGAAGCACACTTAAACACCTGCTTTTCGTTGGGGGTTTGTGCATGGCGCTCATTGCTTAGGCCTCTCAATCAGGGCTGTTGTCTCCCTCTACGCTCTTGAGAATGCCTTCAGGTCTCCCACAAATCCTAGATACAACACTTTGGGAAGTGTTGCAAGTTTCAAGGAGCTAATGAACTCTGAAGCATTTCTGAGAACACTGGCTTATAGTTGCATCACCACATTTTTTTAGTTCAGGTATTGGCTTGTAGCAATGGGTTATATATGTTTCAGAAGGGGCACTGGAACACGCCAAGACTACTGTCTATGCTCCGAGTATAGGCCAACGTTCGTTTCATTATTTCTAAAAAGGCATTACCAATCTTCTTAGTTGTTGAAAGATCCTGCTCCCTAGCCAAGTGTTGCAGAGCCCGGCTGTTATACTTATACAGTCCCAAAATGCATTGGTCATAAAAGTAATGACTGATTAGGAGCATAGCAAACAGCCTTATACTAAGTTCAGGCCATTGGTGCATTTAGCTCAGTATTGACCCTACTCTGACTGACAGCAACTCTCAAGGGTTTCAGACAGGGCCTATGCCAAGCCCTACCTGGAGACGCCAGCCATCGAACCTGGGTACCTGCGTGCAAAGCAGATGCTCTACCACCGAGCTGCCATTTTGTGAAAAAACAGTATAGAATTGTGTTAAATAAAATAAAGGGTTGTATCTGTTGAAGCTCCATGATCACTGCAGATGGTGACAGCAGTCACGAAATTAAAAGAAGCCTGCTTCTTGGGAGAAAAGCGATGACAAACCTAGGCAGCATCTTAAAAAGCAGAGACATCACCTTGCCGTCAAAGGTCCATATAGTTAAAGCTATGGTTTTTCCAGTAGTAATGTACGGAAGTGAGAGCTGGACCATAAAGAAGGCTGATCGCTGAAGAATTGATGCTTTTGAATTAGTGGTGCTGGAGGAGACACTTGAGAGTCCCATGGCCTGCAAGAAGATCAGACCTCTCCATTCTGAAGGAAATCAGCCCTGAGTGCTCATTGGAAGGACAGATCCTGAAGCTGAGGCTCCAATACTTTGGCCACCTCATGGGAAGAGAAGAATCCCTAGAAAAGACCCTGGTGCTGGGAAAGATTGAGGGCACAAGGAGAAGGGGATGACAGAGGACAAGATGGTCGGACAGTGTTCTCGAAGCTACTAACATGAGTTTGACCAAACTGCGGGAGGCAGTGGAAGACAGGAGTGGCTGGCATGCTCTGGTCCATGGGTCACGAAGAGTCGGACACGACTAAACAACTAAACAACAACATCTGTTGAAGTAGTTCCATCAGCACAAAGACTTACAGCTGCACAATAAATGGGATTACCTCTCCCCGTGCCCCCCCAAATCTGTTCTGAGGGTTTGCCCAACCCCCTGGAGCAGATTTCAGAGGTGCAAGGGAAGGAGAGGGAAGGAATGCCCTGTTGTGCACGTGGAAGTTCGTGTGCTAACGAGACAGCTTCATTGGGTACAGCCCAGCGCCTGGAGCGGCCTCCTGCCAATGACCGAACTGGGATTTTAGGCTCAGAGTCTATTGAGCCGCATTTGTGCTCGCTCTCCCTTTCCCTCTTTTCTGTGCCGATATGTGTGACTTACTCAGAAGCAGTAAATGTGCCTACTACAGTAGCAGACTTGCATGATTAACACCAATACCACGAATGGTAAATGTCTCAACTAAAGCCATTGCTTGTGTACACAGCAAACGTGTATGTTCAGCTGCACACACTTCATATTACGGCGCTTTAAGATAAAGTGCCTCCGTCACTTTGTTGGCTTTCGAGAATCGTTCTTCGCAACCCTATAAAGTAAATGGCAAAGTGTCATTGTCCCTTATGCATCCTTGCGAGGCTGCTGGGTGGTAAATATTGCTGCGGTTACTTCCTACTCTTTCTGCCTAAGATTGAGCTGTGCTCAGTGAGCCGATAGAGGTGGGTGTGGGGGGTTGATGAAAGAGAGGCAGTTAAGACCCCCTGGTGAACAGACAGGGTAACTAGAAAGGAATTCTTCCTATCGAGCACAAATCATTCTAATGGGCGACCACTGCTCCCTAAAGGTATCAAACTGAAGCCATTCCATGAATACTACTTTGTAATCTCACTTAACGGTGCAGCTGACCTGAAGGTAGGCGAGTTCTTCCAATGCTGTTACAGGAAGAGAATGTAAGAGGCTGCTGTATGTTGAGTCAGGCCAATGGTCCATCTAGCTCAGTATTGCATGCACTGACCGATAGAGGTTCCCCAGTGATTGAGACCTGGAGATGCCAGGGATAGAGCCTGAGACCTTCTACATGCAAAGTTAGGGCTGCCATACGTCCGGGTTTTCCTGGACACACCCAGGCAGATTTTCAGCAAATGGGCAAAATGTCTGGGGAAACCTGGACGTATGGCAAGGGGGGGTTATGCTCAACAACTACAAAACAAAACAAAACTTTGTCCAGATTTTCACTTTTCAGAATAGGGCAACCCTATACAAAGAGGATGCTGTTAACCACTGAGCTTCAGCTTTTACCCCATACGGTGCAAGATACAGCAATGCTTTGACTAAACGGGAACAGCTCTTAACTTAAATTTCAGAGGCTCATAAGGACAAATTTGTGTGAGGGGGCAGAAATTCTTATGTGGACTAATTCTATTGATTTACCTACTTACTACATTTCTGTCTGGCCTTTTCTCCAAGGCAGTATGTTTGGTTCTTTTCCCTCCCTCCCTCCCTCCCTCCCACCTACCCACCCACTCACTCCATTTCATCTTCCCAATAAACTTGTGAGGTAGGTAGGTCAGGCTGAAAGATAGCGATGGGACTAAGGTCACTCAGTGAGTTTCAAAGCTGAGCAGGGAGTTGAACCTTGGTCTCTCCAGGCCTAATTGAGTTCATTCCCCATCGGCTTTATTGTTTCTTCTTCACTTGGGGAAGAATTAGCTCCGCAGGCTGTACAGTGGAGGTTCATAAGGTTCATAAGGAGGTCCATGAGAAGAAAGTGGGGAGAGAGTTGTGAAAGTCACCATGTTTAAACTAGCCTTGTCTCGTTACAGCTAGTGGGGCAACACTGAGCCAAGCTGTAGCAATGATTATTAATACCTCTGTATTGCAAGGACACATGGACAGGCTTTTTTTTCTTAAAAGAGATGGTATATGCACCGTTACAAACTTAGTTAATTATTTAAAGTAATTTTACCTTGCTGTTCAGCTGGGGGGGGGGAATTCTCATGGTGGATTACAGTAATCAATAATAAGATGGTCTCTGCCTTCAGGTTGCAGACTAAAAGACATGACATAAAAGGAAAAGGAATTAGGAAGGAGGAGGAGGGGAGGCAAACTCTACCACTGCTTCTTACATCACAATCTTACCCTTATTGATTCAGTAGTGAGTCCTATTGAATTCAGCCAGACTTATTCCCAGGGAGGTGGTGTTAGGATTGCAGTCATAGTTACCAAGTTATTACAAGTGTTCTTTCCAGCAGGGAAAGTTGAAGCGAGTGCCATACACTTGTTCACGTTCTGGCCAATGGTTCATCCTCCCACCTGTTATGGTTTTCTTTCTGGGAGGTAAGGGCAGAGCGGCCTCCCAGTGGCCCCTTGGCTTCCTCAAAACTGGAGGACTGGAGGGATTATGGTCTTTAAAATTATAATAAATTGGTACATCAGAAGGATATTATACTGATGTACTGATACAGAACTCAGTGCCACAACCTCTGCCATGAGGGCTGGTAGTGAGGCACACAGAGAGGGCAAATACTCAGGATGCTGACTCACGCCTGCTAAATTCCCCACTGGCCTGCATGGTTCTCCCCATTTTATCCTCACACCTTTCTTATAAAGGTTCTTTCACCTTGCAGGCTTTTCCTGCAAGTAGAAAGTTAGCAGAAAGGTTTAGGCTAGTCCTCTCCCAATTATCTCCTTGCAGGGAGTTGTTTTTGTTTTTTAAAATTTTGTGTGGGAGCATTCAAAAGCAGTATTTTTTACCTGCAGCCTGCAGCACTTTGGTCCATCCCCATGTTCTTATGCTGCACACCTCGATTCAGCCCCATGTCGATCTACCAAAAAACAACAACACACACATACCAGGCAGTTGAACCCTGTTTTCTCCCAGCTCCCATTCATACTCCTTGAGTGAAGAGCCACTTCTCCTTTACAGATGCAAAGTTTATTCATGTCAATGTTTGCTGCCTGCCTGCTTTTCCTCCCAGAAAGAAGCTCAAAGTTCCTAATAGCTGCAGACCTCACCCTGCCCCTGCAAATAATAATAATACCAAATAACAACAGGCCAAACAATATGAAAAATTATTGACCAACAAAATATAGATTAAGCACAATTGCTATGTAGGATCAGGGTGCCTAAAATATACTGTGATGCTTCAGGCTCATTTGCTTGCTTTCAAATGTCTCGAAAGGTGCAAAGAGATTCAAAAATGGTTCCTGGTAGGAACCGTTGAGGTTGTGGGCGTTTCAGCCTAGTTAAGTGTTTATGTATGAACAATTTGACGATGTCCGTCCCTGAAGAAACGATAATAGTGAAACGGGGATAATACAAGCTAGCCGCCCATGGGGAGAAGCAGACGTGGACTCCTGAGAGACTATAGCACGTTATGACATTGGACTTGTTGCACATCGGACATTGCACTTTTGAATCTCTTTGCACCTTTCGAGACATTTGTACGTTGTATGGAGTAGATTTCCTCCGGTTGCATATGCATATATATATGATTGAATATTCTTCACGGTTTGTGTCATTTTGATATATTATTCTACTGTACTGTGTTGTCTGTTTCGTATTTGTTATGTATACTGCCTTGGCTGGAGGGAAGCTGGAACATAAATAGGACAAATAAAAATGCAGCCTTTCCCAGCCAAGAACCATGAGGGATCCGTAAGGTGCTTACTCATGTGCCACACCCGACCTCTTCCTAGTCAAACAGGTTGTCTCTCTTGGTATGTTGCCGGTGCCCTTTCGGGCTTCCCACAGATACGCAGAGAGCATCACATAAGATGTCACTGTGAATTAAAACATTCCAAAGGAAGTGATAAGAGAGGGGGGGAGCATGGTAAGTTGGAGTCATTATTAGTCAGAGAGCGATAAGGCAGGGAGACACTATGCTTTCCAAGAGATCTTGTTTCACACACACCTCCTTTTTCGTTCTCTCGGGGTTTTTTTATTATTATTAAATGAACATGATAGCTGAGTTAAAAGGAAGTGCGGCTGGAATGTGGCAAACTCTTCCTGTAAAACCTGTTGCCTTTTGATAGCGTGCGCAAGGGCAGAGGGGAGGCTGCTTTTCAGCAGACTTGACCAGAGAGCTGCAGCTGTGAAAGTCCTCCCTTCCCTCTCTCTCTCTCCCTCCCCAGCTGCGTCCTTCCTCCTTCGGGACACCCATCACCAGCCCTTCTCCTCCCTTGCCCCCTTGTGCGAGGAGGAGGTGGAGGAGGAGGAGGAGAGAGCGAGCTGTGGAATGGGGAGGCAGCCTCCCTGGCGATAAAAGCTGATGATGTCAGCAGTGTGTCAGCGGAGGGAGGCAGCCAGCCTGTGAGACAGGGAGTTACACCTAGCTAAGTGTCTGAAAGTCGGGCAGAGGAGTTGAGACAGGAAGTTGCCCTGCTCATTAGGTGAAAGGAATTTGAGAGGTTGGTTGGAGAGGGGAGGATTTTCCTAAGCATGTATTGTTTTTGAAAAGCCAAAACGGCGCACCACAACGGCGCTTTTGAGACATGTGGATATGGAATAACCAAAATCCTTCAAGAAATCAGCTCCGACTAAGAGACCCAGGTAAGCACAGAGGATCTTGCGCCCGGTTTTCCACTACAGCTGCCTTCCTTTTCTGCCCTGTGGGTGAAGTGTTAGTGTAAGGCTGCGTGGTTTTGCTTTTCCAAAAGGTGGAGGGGGAAGGAGAAAACTGTATCAGGCTGTGACCCTAAGTGTATCTAAGTGGGCATAGTTCAGTTTAAATTAGCCAGGCTGGTGCCTCATAATGTGTGTAAGATCAGAAAGTTAATGAGCTTACAGGTTTGACTAGCTGTTGAAATCATCTTACAGGTTGAAAGGTTTCAAATTCTCTTGCTGGGTCAAATTTATGTTTTGTGATAGTGAACTTTCCAGGGTTTGCTTGCTTGCTTTATAGATGCACAATATTGTGAGGCTGTTTTATGTGCATTTTTTAATGGAATGAGAACTGGGTTTGTCAGCAACCAAGGCTGCTGAAACATTCCAGTGAGCCAGAAACAGGGTATTTTTTTAAAAGCACAATCACATCTCATGTGTAGCCGCCTTCTCACCAGAGAAGTCTAGTAAAACAATAATAAAGCACAGTTTGGGCAAAGGCACAGTGTGCATCCAGCAGGATTTCTGAAGATGAAAGACTTGCAGAAAGAGTGGTGCTTGGTTCTTCCATAAACACATGTGAAGGATTAGGCCTTATTTATGGCATGAGATAAGTGCATTTAAAATAAATTTTTTAAAAATGTAATCTTCGATGTTTTTGAAATGTATGGATGCAGAGTGCTGTGGACTACAGTTTGTTTCTCCACTGCAATGGTACACAGCAGCGTATACGTGAAGAATTAAATGTCTCAATGAGTAGGCATGGACTACAGATTTATGTGGTGCATACACAAAGTGTGCTCTTCATTGAAATGAATCCTGTGGATGTTTATACTAAAGGTCAGTTCTGCTGTGGTGGAAGGAATTTCTTTACCAAAAAAAAGTGTGCTTAGGATTGTAGCCTAAGGACTTGGCATTCAGTGGGTCCTATGCACACTAACAATGCGATTTCTATGCATGTTTATTCAGATGTTGGACTTACTCCCAGATAAGTGTGTATAGATTGCAGATATTCTTGGCAGTAAACCATATTGAACACTGGCACTTACTCTCAAGCAAACAATAATAGGGGCAGAATGAAAAGTTGCAGTCGTACTATCTCACAGAATTGTAGAGTTGGAGGGTACCCCAAAAATAATCTAGGAACCCTGTCTACAGCCATCCCTGGGTGGGCTCATACAACCAACCTTCTGGTAAACAGCCAAACACATTCACCCTTTGTGCCAGAGGTGCCCAAGCACAGTTAATGCAGTGTATGTGTTGGTGAACAATAGCATTCATAAAACAAAAGCAAATAATTCCACATGGGAGCAGAGGTTTGGTGGAACCTGGAAGCGTGCAGTTCCAGATGCATTGTCTTTCATTTCAGTTTGCCCAATGTGTAGAGATGTTCTTTTCTTGGTTTAATATCAACCCTTTAGCACCGTCTCAGCTGCTCCACCAACATCAGCAACAAAGGGCTTTATAGTTAAATCACAGTATTGACCACACCTGTCCAAACTCATTGCCTTCAGATTGACCTTTGGTGGGCAGGACAGCTATGAAAACATTTTGACTTTGTTTTACACTAGCGCTCCTTGAGGAGAATTTTAGGAAGCTGTGCCACTTCCTTCTGCAAGGTCTAAGCAACTAAGAGGGCAGCTATAACCTGGTAGAGCATGAGACTCTTAATCTCAGGATTTTGGGCAAAAGATTCCTGCGTTACAGGGGGTTGGACTAGATGACTCCAATTCTATGATTCCATGAGAGAACTGGTTGATAAATTAGAAAAAGGTGTATTTGCGTTGGTCGGGTATAGAAGGTGGCAATTATTCACGGACCATTGACATTATTCAATATGGAATACTGGTTGGGCCTATAGCTCAGTGGCAGATCACTCATTTCTCATAGAAAAGGTTGCAGGTTCAGCCCCAGCAGCTCCAGCTAAGGCTCAGGGAGAACTCTGTCAGAAATCCTGGAGACCTGTCGCAAGTCGGTGTAGACCAAGGATGGGGAACCCATGGTCCTCCTGATGTTGCTGGAACTACAGCTCCCATCAGGTGGTCATGGGTGATGGGAGTTGCAGTCCCACAATATCTGGAGAGCAACAGGTTCCCTACTGCTGGTGTAGACGATACTGAGGTAGATGGGCCAATGGTCTGACTCAGTATAATATAGCTTCCTGTGTCCTATGACCATCTCTGGAAAGGCCAAGGCTCAGTGGCAGAGCACCTCTGGCATCAGTGGTTCAATCTTAGGCATCTTCTGATAGGGCTGAGACCACACACACACCCCCAACTGAAATCCTGGGCAGCTTCTGCCTTGCAGTGTAGACAATGCTGAGTTAGATGGACAATTGGCCTGACTTGGTATAAGGCAGCTTCCTGTGTTCCTAATAATTTGCTAATCTTTTGACTGTGGTAAGAGATGCATTTTTGGACGATCATGGGGGGGGGGGACTCCTGCCCTCTTCCTTGCCACGCTCCAGTCTCTTCCTTGCCATGTCCTGTTCACATGCTCACTCCAGTTTCCTCTTTCTCCGCCCTCTGCAAGCCCTACTTCTTCGCCGTTTGTTCCCTATTCTTCCACCCCTGTTTCTTCCTGTTCCCATGGAAAGCCGGCACATGGAGCTGCTTTCAAGAGCTGCGCAACACCTCTTGCGTTGTCTGAGGCTTCACGAAGAGGCCCCCAAGGCATCGCCACTGCTGCCAGCACCGGGTGCCAAGCTAATTCAAATCATAGCGTCAGCAGCACTGCTTTCAGGGCCTCTATTGGCAATATGAGTAAGGATAAAGTTCACATGCCCCTTTTGGGTGTGCGTGTGGGAGGGATGTTAAATTCTCCCCAAGGTTACTCTTCACTGTCCCTTTGCAGTGAAATCGCTACTAGTCACCATATCCCAGAGAATACTCTTTGTTTATTTGTTTATTCCAGGTTCCATAGTTGCCTTTGACTGGACTTAACCGTCCAGGGGTCCTTTACCTTTACCTTGATACAGTTAGCAATCTCACTGCTTAGCATCTGTTCACAAGGCCATGTGAAATTTGAGGGGGGGGGCGAGATTGCTTTGCTTTCTAGTATCAGCTCAGTTGGTTAGAGCATGGTGCTGATAACACCAAAGTCACAAGTTCGATCCCGCTATGAAACAGCTGCATACTCCTGCATTGCAGGGGGTTGGACTAGATGGTCCTAAGGGTCCCTTCCAACTCTACAATTCTATGATTTATCTCTCACACTATAATATGCATGCATCAAGCCTGTTGGGCTAAACTGAAGCATGAGCAGAGGCTCTTCAAAGGAAGCTGCTTAAGAGACCCATGCAGCCTGATACAATTCATGCTTGGACACAAGCAAGCCTCTGGATTCCAAGTTGTTGTTGTTGTTGTTGTTGTTGTTGTTGTTGTTGTTGTTGTTGTTGTTTGAGTGGGTGGGGATGAGTGGGTAGACTGCTGTTGTCCTCATTTCCTACTTGTGGACTTTCCAGAGATAGCGGATTGGCCACTGTGGGAGACAAGACGTTGGACTAGATAGGCTTTTGGTCTTGCCCAGCAGGGCTCTCTGTGTGTTCATAAGTTTAACTGAGTTCAGTGTGGCTTATTTAGCTGTGCCCGCATGTAGCCACAGCTGGCTTTGCAGCACAATCCGGCGCATGGTTGTTCAGAAGCAAGTAAGTGTGCACAGGAAGGCAATGAATGTCTTTACTGAGCACAAACCATAGAAATGTTATCTGCGTAGCCCACGGGTGCCCAATGTTTCCCATTGATAGCTCCCATTTCACAGAGTATGCAGCCCACATACTGTGTCATTGTGGTGTGCTTGGTGAATCTGCATGTTGCAACACTCCGTACTTTTGTCTACATGCTCCTCCACTTCTGTGCATCTGGGAATGGTCCAAGTAAGGCATTAGGTGTCTCCAAACATGTTTAATTTTACCACACTACTTGAGTTAAACCATGGCTGGACAGATCATAATTTTGCTCTGTTATTTACAAACAGTCCAAGCGAAACTTAAATGCCTTCCTTAATTTCTTCCCCCACACCCCCATACCTCTTTTTTTTTCATGCTAACAAAGTTGTCTGTTAGAATTGCATACTGTAGATTGATTGCACTTTCATTTCCAACTGAGGCTCAGTTAGGGTGAGCTTGCCAATCCCTCTTTAGCTCATCGATCTATAAGGAATTATATATATATATATATATATATATATATATATATATATATATATATATATATATATATATATATATAATATGTTGTGCACAGAAAGAGAATTGTTCTGTACATGCATTGAATTTTTCTTTCTGAGCCTGCAGACAGTTTTTGTGTGCATGTCTTGTATCGTTGGGTGGTTTCTCTCCTTCCTCTGCTCCCCTCTGCCCCTCTTGTTTTCTGTATCAGTGCAGCATCACTGATTGCTTAATACATGTTGTTGTTGTTGTTGTTGTTGTTGTTGTTGTTGTTATTGCAAGTACTGCTTGTGCACTGCCTGTGTAGAGCTTGTGGGCTTCCTATAGGTATTTGATTGTTCACTGGGAGAACAGGACACTGGACTAGGTGGCCCACTGGCCTGATCCAGCAAGGTTCTTCTTCCTACCCTCTGACGCCTTTTATGAAACCATCTCAAGGCAAACTCCATCAGTCTGTCTCCGGCAACATCCCCAGTCTGTCTCTTTGGTCCAGCATGTTTTCCTTAAAAGGACTTCATCTGCACCTTGGGGGAGAGCAATCACATCACTCTATCTCTTGGATGCTGTCCATTAAGTGAAGTTTTAAAAAATGAGCCTGTGCAGGACATGGAATCTTGTGGTTTCAGACCTCTGACACCAGGAGTTTTTAACTGATGGATTCACTCCCCACTCCTACTGACCTGATGTGCCACTCCAAAGCACATCAGGCCTCCTTCGACATTGGTTTATCCATAGGGAGTTGATCTGTGGTGGTCAGAGGGGAAAGGGGAAATTACTTTTTGTTGTTTATATTAAGTCTGCTTTGGCTCAAAATGAAGAATGCCTTTAGTTACCCTCCCCAAGACAGCAGTGTTTGTTAGACATAAATCCCGGAATTGGTTCTTGGTTGGAGGATGAGCAGAGGATGGCAGAGGTAAGTAAGAGACGCCACTGCCTGAAGTTAAAACACACTTGCAAAATGCAGTTTGCTATGTACTGTTTATCATGACGTGGCCCTTTTAATCTTACAAATGCATAGTGAGTTGTTGTTTTGCACAATTAATCCTTCGCTGTAATTTGGGTTTCTTTGAGATTAAAGTTCTGTGGAATACAATTCTTAATAATGTGGCTGGCTCTTAAAATAATTGTCTTTCTTGTTTTGTTTCTCTCACTTTTCCAGTTATTCCAATGGAAACAGCTGGAGAATCTTTATTTCCGTGAGAAGAAATTTGCTGTTGAGGTTCACGATCCCCGTAGGTAAGTGGTATGTTTGTGTGCCATATCCAAAACATTCGTTTGTCATGCTGCTGAACCCCTGGGACCTAAACCCATTGCATTGAACACCACAAGTTAATGTTTCGCCGCATATATGGCTAAGCTTGAGTTACTTGTGCCATCCACAGTATTTATCTCTTTGACGGCACAAAGCGAACAAATCGCAACCCTTCTTTTCCCTTTTAACACAAGTGGGTTTCGGTCACCTCATGAAAAATTGCTGCGTGCACCAGTTTTGTAGGACAAATAAAACAAATTCTGGCACACGCTGTAAAAACCTGCTGGGAAATTGTACAGGCCTGAATCCGCTGGAAATGTCTGCTGCAAATCTTCTATGTAAATAAATGAGAGATGTTTAGTACGCGGTTGCAGTTGTGCCTAAATAGCTTGGGAACAATATTTCTAAGACGCCACGCTTGCTTGCTTGTATCTAAAATTAACCTAAGAGTACAATACGAAATACATGCTTTAATTGTGACTGCTGTTGTTGCTTTAAAAAAAAATAATAATCATTGTTTATTCCACAAAAATTCATATGAAAAAATCCCAAGTCTACAGAGTCACACCATAAAAACCACAAGGAGCAGGGGATGAGTGTGTCAGGGAAGCTTAAGAGTGCACTCCTATGCATGGCTAATCCAAAGTAAGTTGCTTTGAGTTTAGCGTGACTTACTCTCAGGGAAGGATGTGTAGAACCCTCGTGTATCAATGCAACAGCAATGTAGGATAAAACATCACATCAGATATACCTCATCTGATGTCTTATGTCCACAGGAGGATGCATTTATTTAGTAAGGTCTTTCTAGAGCAGGGATAGGGAACCTGTGGCCCTCCTAGATGTTTTTGGATGACACTTCTCATCATCCTTGACCACTGGCTGGAGCTGATGAGAGCCAGCATCCCACAGCTGACCCGGTGTGCTTTATGGAGACCTGGTGGAAGTGGTGGGTGGACCAGATCAGTCTCAGCTGGGCTTGCTTGGGTACTTGGAGCAAGCACTAGTCTGCAGGGAGGGGGAGAAAGTAGAGTTGCAGTCATTCATAAAAATTCTGCCTTTCTGCAGAGGCAGGACAGGCATGTTGTTGGCGCCCTGCCTAGGTAGACTGATGACAAAGATCTGGTTAAAAAATAATCTGTGCATGCTCTGAAGGAGGAGGAGGAGGAGGAAGAGAGGGGTCAGACTGCTTCATATACATCTCTCTCGGGAGTGGTTTTGCATTTGTGACTCAGTTCTCTAACAAAGAGGAAAGTAAAAAAGCCTGGGTGTAACAGAAACCTCTTTCTTACTGAGGTGGCAAACCTGAGTCTGGAGTATACTACTTCAGACTGCAGATCATAATGGGTGTGGGTGTGTGTCGTGATCAAATACTTCTCCATGCATAAACTCCAGGTAGTGGTACTGGCTATAGGCTTCCCCCTCCTTAGTGTTACCCTTGCAGAGATCAGTAGGGAGGATGGGGACCAAACTTGAATTAGTCGGCTTTACCTGCCATTAACTTGCTCCACCTACTTTGGGCTTTCCTGCCTTCCACCCTACCATTCCCAAATGGGCAGCAGCAACCCCTGGCTTAGCCCAGGCAATGGGTTTACCAGCTTTTAAGAACTTGGTCAGATAACACCAAAACTGAAAACAGGGTTTCTCATTATTTTGGGGGAGGGTGTCATCCTCTCCAGAACAGAGTTGTTGTGTGACTTCATCTGAACTTTTATTTCTTCATTTTTTAAGAAGCAGCAAAAAAAGCTTTATGTAGCCTTTTTTTAAATGTTTTTAGAATTTCTGTGTCGCGGAGGACTTTTGGACAGAGCGGCCTCGTAGTGCAAACCTGGTATGCGAACACATCTCTGATCAAATCCATCTGGGTTATGGCAATCAGTCAACATCAGTTTTACTTGGACAGGAAACAAAGCAAAGTAAGTTACCCGTCGATAAAGGAATGTTTAGTTGCTGAAAATGCATAGTTTGTCTTTTGCATCAAAAAAATACCTCAAGAGATTATATCTGCCTTGCAAATGAGGCCACAACACTATTTTCTTAACCACCTGCTTGCACATGTACCTATATTAGTCATCTGTGTGAACACATCAGACAAAAAAAAAAGTCAACTGTCTTCTAATTTGCAAATACTCCCATCTCATGTCCCGATGGTGAGATAGGCACCTGGTTGGTCTGTGTAAGAAGCCGGTTGCTGGACTAGATCTTTGGTCTGATCCAGCAAGCCTCTTGGGATCATAGGAAACTGCCTTATACAGAGTCAGACCAATGGTCCATCTAGCTCAGTATTGTCTACACTGATTGGCAGCGGCTCTCTAGATTTGCAGACAAGAGTTCTCTCCCAGTCCCAAGTGGAGATGTCGGGGATTGAACCTGGGACCTTCTGCATTCAGGACAGATGCTCTGCCACTGAGCCATGGCCCTTCCCTTAAGAACTCTTATTCTGTTCTTATATTCTCTGTGCCTAGGGGGCGGGGGTTTTTTTTACTGCCTCTTTTTCCTTCTGTTCGTTTTGAGCCTCTAATAGATAGTCAAGTTGGCTTTAGTGATCATTGCCCAGGACATAAGTTAAATAGTGAGACAGCACACATGTAGCTCTTGGGGTGGAGCAAAAGGTTGTCTTCTATTTCCCTTTCGTTTGGAGTCTTCACTGATTGTACACGATCGCTCACTATTTGTGTGTGTGTGTGTGTGTGTGTGTTTAAATTGTTTTAGGCAAAAATCCCCTCAGCCAGAAGCTTGGACGATATTGCAATGGACTTAACAGAGATGGGAACACCGAAGGTTTCGAAATTAGCCACTTTGGAAGCAAAGAGTCAGCTTATTATGGCCAGCAATGGTAGCCTAATCTCCTCAGGTAATACATATTGTTTCAAATGTCTTCTGTTTGGAGTTTAGGTGTCTGTATTATGTAACTCAGTTGCATGTAGTTCAAGGAAAATATGTCTTTCCTTAACATGGGTGAAATTCTACTATATCACGCATCCACAATTGCTGTTTTACAACACACACACCACAATCAAAACAAGGGAAGTCAGCCTTTCTCTTCCCTGAGCTTGTGCTGATTTGGCAATTTTCTCTCATCCTTTTTATATCCCACTGCATAAAACAACTGCAGTTTCCTAAAACAATTCATTTCTGGCTGTTAACATGCCGCCCTATGGAACCTAGTTCCTCCGCGGTCATAATAGTCATCGTCTTCCATCCCCTGCAGCCCCCCTTCTGCACAGACTTATGGTGAGGGAAGCAAGAGACAGAGCTAGTGATCTCTAAAACGGGTCTCACTGGAGGTAGATGGTTTTCTCCCCTGCCCCTTTCCTGGACTGCTATGTAACAAGTATAGCCAGCTTCTCAGAAAGGAAATGGATTCTTGCATTATCTCCCACTGTCTCACTAATATGGTGCAAGTCAGTGGTTCCTAAACATTTCCCTCCATGGAACATTTGAAAATTTCTACAGGTCTTGGCAGACTACTTAATGATATTTCCCACCCCACACCTCTGTTACTTGTTTTAGCAACTGCAGTGTGCTTTTCAAGATAATGCGTGGTTTTTAAATTGCATTTGATTACTTTTATTTAAGTACTTTTATTTAAAAGAAATGTGTTTTGTTGTCCTGCAATTCAAATTCTACAGAATTCAGATTGTGAGTGTGCTTCACAGATGTGCTGCAGGCCACCCAAATGAAGCTTGCAGGCGGCTGGTTTTCCACATTCCGCAGTTGGGGAACCCTTAGTGTAGGTCAGGGATGGGGAAACATGTGGTCTTCCCACTGGTATGGCCAATTATTAGGGATGATGGGAGCTGTATTCCAGTAACATCTGGAGGTCCATCCCTGGTATAGACCAGCTTTCTTCCATCTTGGGTTCCCAGGCATCGTTGGAACTACAGCAACTCCCATGATCCCTGAGCATCATCTCAAGTAGCTGGGCTGGGATGCTGGGAGTTGTTGTCCAACAGCCCAAGGTTGAAAATTTCTGGTGTAGTCAACACCACTCCTGCAACACAGGTTTACCTAGGACAATATCAGGGCAGTCAGGTATAGTTAGTACCTTCTCCTTCCTGCCCCACCCAGGTGACCTACAGAGGCTTCCTGTATGTCCCCTTCTCCTTCAGCATGCTCTGCCCTTAGGTGCAGCAGCCAACTTGCTGTCCTATATTCTGGGATTTGCAGTGCAAAATGAAAAGCCTAGCTTTGCAGGATTGTACCACTTTGCCCATGAGTTCTCTATAAAACATGTACATGTACAGACGTCACCTGTATGCACATTCAAAGCATTGATTGGTGATTAGTTCCTCCTAGTGGTACAGCAATAAAATTGCTAGCACATTTGCAAAGCTAAGCAGAGTCCTGTGTGGTTTCAAAATGGATGGGGGACTCGCATGTTGAGATTCCTGCATTGTATGGGGTTGGACTAGATGGCCCTTGGTGTATCCCTTCCAACTCTACAGTTACGATTCTGTGGGATTCTATTATTTATGTGCAACCCGCAGATCCTGCAACAAATATGGAAAATCTGCTTGGAAGGAGGATTCTAATTGAAAGGTTCAAAAGGTCAAATTGAAGCGCACTTTCTTTTTTGCACAGTAATCCACTTTAAGTAGATTTGATGCATGTTCGCCTATCCCTGGCTGGCAACAGAGGTTTTCCCTTCAATTTAACTCTAGTGCTGTTGTGTCCAACTTTGAAAAGCCCACCTTTAACTAAGAAAAGGTGTAAGATGTTAGCCATCCACCCCACCCAGCAGCTAACTCTTTTAAGTCCAAAAGGAGGAATGAGTTTACAAATCATTGGATCTTACAGGGTCTCAAGATTCAGAGGCCAGCGAAGAGCAAAAGAAAGAGAAAATCTTGGAGCTGAAAAAGAAAGAAAAGCTTTTGCAGGAGCAGCTTTTGAAGAAAGTTGACGAACTGAAGAAAATCTGCCTGCGGGAAGCGGTGAGACCTGTTGCTTGCTTTTCCTTTGGCGTGGGTCCAGGACAGGACTTGTAGCTCAGGGGCAGGGCATCTGCTTTGCATGCAGAAGGTCCCAGGTTCAATCCCCAGTATATCCCAGGTAGGGCCAGGAAAGACTCTTGCCTGAAACTTCAGAGAACAGCTGCCAGCCAGGGTTATCAGCAGTGAGCAAGATGAACCCAGCGCTCTTGAGTGCATGAGGCAGGTTCCTATGACCTCCATGCCCATTTATACTAATCTTCCTAATACTGCTTTTCTTCCCCTCCATAGGAGCTCACTGGGAAAATGCCAAAGGAATATCCCCTGGGCACAGGAGAGAAACCACCTCAGGTCAGAAGGCGTGTAGGCACAGCCTTCAAATTGGATGGCAACCTGCTTCCCAGCGAGGAGGTATGCGCAAGCCCCATTGCAGGTTTCACTTACTTTACAAGGCTGTAAAACGTGTGTCATTGGGACCATCTCCCAGATGCCGTGTCTCATGTTGGCTTCGCTGTTCACAGCTTCTTGGTTTTGGTTTGCGTTGGGTCAGTGAAGGGAAATCCCAGATAGGACGATTGCTGGAAATCTGTGTAGACATGTTCTGAAACAAAGATTAAGCCTCACTTAATTATTTATGTGCAGAATTCAGCCCTTGCATAATGGCTTTAAAAGCTATCTGGCCTCCGTAAAGATTTAAATATTTAAATTGCTGGGAATTTCGGCCAGTAGTTTCACTAAAGCGTTTAACACATAGGGGCGTGCTTAATAGATTTTGTTCTGCCAAATTACATTGTGGTTGAGAAACTGCACTCATTTTACCTCTCCTGGGAAGCTGGGAAATCGCACATGCTTCACCTCTCCTAGGGAGTTGGTAACTTGGGGGCAGGGGTTCCTGCCCCATAAGGGAGGGTGGGGCTTGAATTCTGCACTTGCTACTTCTGTAGCTCTGACCTGAACCTCTTGGTCTGTCCTTCAAAGTTGTTTCACATTTACTTTGCGAAATCCTTGATTCCCACATATTCCTCGTGGATTTGAAAGGCAACCATTTTTTGTCGGCTGCCAGATACCATTATGGTGCCAACTCGGAGCTAATGTAGGAAATGATATAGGGACATTGGCATGCTGGAATACAGCCCTCTTCACACATGACTGCAGAGTGGAACCAAGCCCAAGCAACTTGCATGGGTTTTTGTTTTACCCAATTGGCACTCTGTTAAGGAAATACTCAGAGATTGGCCCTTGCCATGCATGCTTGCTTTATTCACGTAATGTCCCCTGTAATGCGTAATTGGGAGCAGTTCCTATGCTAGGAGCACTAAAATAAGCTCCAAATTTGGGGTTTCAAACCGTTGCCACACGCAGCTACCCCCCACTTCACAATACAGGTAACTCACTACTTGCGCACGTTTAACTTGTGCAGCTTTACGCGCTTGGCAGAAGAATATTAAAAAATAAGAAAGGGGGTGGGTGCCTTGGAAAAATGACTTTGGTGATCCCACCCGCCATTGAACCCAAAGTGTTTAGACTATACGCGATTTTGACTTTATGCGTGATCCCTGAAACGTAATTCCTGTGTCAGTTGACAGTCGCCTGTGCTATAATTTATACCCCCTTTAGAAGGATTCCCTTTTGCTCCCCTCATCTACAGAATCCTAAAGCTATGGATGGATTGGGTGGGAAAGACATAGCTAGAGTGTGATTTGGCATTCTGGCTACGGGTTCCTCCTGTTTGTTCACCTTTCATCCTTGATTTGCTTGCACATAGCTTGCATGGTGGGTAGACTTTATTGAGCATTCATTCTGATTTGTTTTCAGGGCATGAGCATTCATCCTGTTTTCGCTTATGGGGGTGTTTACATGTCTTCCTATTAATCATTTGCTCTTCCTACACTTTTCAATGCATTTCCCCACCGCTTTGCAAACTGTACCTTAATCCAGGTTAAAATGGGTAAGCCTAAAGTTCCAGTGTGCTCTTGAATTCCTCCCACAGTATACTGACAGTCTGTAGGTGCACCCTGTGTTGACAAGCATTTATTGGGCGGGGGAGACACAAATCATTTGCAGTTCTGACAAACAGCTAAAGTAATCTTTTCATTGCATGTATGATGCAATTTATGATTATGTTGAAGGACTGGGATAATGGCAACTTGGTCCCCCATGTGCCATGCTCAATAATAGTACAGTGGTGCCTCGCAAGACGAAATTAATTCGTTCTGCGAGTTTTGTCGTCTTGCGAGTTTTGTCGTCTTGCGAAGCACGGTCCTGCGAAGCGCGGTTTCCCATAGGAATGCATTGAAGCGCAGTTTCCCATAGGAATGCATTGGGAACTCGCAAGACGTTTTCGTCTCGCGAAGCAAGCCGATAGGGAAATTCGTCTTGTGAAGCGACTCCAAAAATGAAAAACTCTTTTGTCTTGCGAGTTTTTCGTCTTGAGAGGCATTCGTCTTGCGGGGTACCACTGTATAGCGAGATGGCTGCAGAGGCTGCCTGGGGCAAGTGCTTAGCATCTCTGGTTCTTGTTTGCCTCAGATTGATGCTTCTTATGTAAGATATGGGACCACTGTTGCCAAAGTCACAAATATGTGTTGTTAGGAGAACTCGTGGAAGCCAGAAGCAGATCTTCTCTTTTAGAGAAAGATGCCACGTATTCTGGTTTTCACCTTATCCTTCTGTATTTCAAACAGTGACTTGCCCTGAAGGCTGGCTGGCTTTTACTTTTTTGTGGCTAATGGGTTATTTACACCTCTCTGTTAGTAGGATCCCATTCCCTTATGTGAGGATAGCCTAGACCGAGGTCCTTGTTTGTATATATGAACATGAATGCTTTTGAAGCATAATTGTCTGGTAAATAATAAGCACTGCTTTGGGGTTTATATGTGTGTGCCTCCTTTCATCTGGTCTCTTCATAATTGTTTACAAACACTGAGTAATAAAGCTTCCAGCATTATGGACATCATTATATTGATGTTTACAACTTGCTAACCCTTTTGTAGAGAAGCCTGGCAACAGGTTGTCCTTAGCATAGCAATGCAAATGCATTACTGGCAATGGAGAGAGTCTGGTGTTTAACTTTTGGCAGATGTTCTGAAAACGGGTGTGAAATGTTGGCCTTCTATAAATACCCTGGCTTACCACATCAGGCCACCCAGTGCTATATACAGATGAGTCTTCAAGCCCTCCCTATTCTTTGTTGTACATCCTGAAGTCAATTGTTTTTTGTTGTTCAAACCTCAAAAGACCAAAGACTTGGCTTAAATTCAGGTTCCAAAGTGGGAAAATCCCTATTTTATTTTACTTTATTTTGGCTCCGTAGGACCCAGCTCTGCAAAATCTGGAGAGCAACTTTTTCATACAGCAAAAGATGGTGGAAGCCGTGAAGAAACTTTCCAGTGAGCCAGACCTATGCAAAAATGTGAAGAAGAAGAGGAAACAAGAGTACATAGAGGCAGTGAAAAAGCTTCAGGAGATTGAAAATTCCATTAATGAGTATAGGATTAAGTGTGGAAAGAAGCCTACACAGAAATCAACCCTGACCTTACCAGGTATCAGAGATCTAATAACATTCTTATGAGGATGGGGGGTTTGGGGGTGGGGAGAGAATCTGTTTTTCAAGTACTTTTTGTTGGGTGTGTTTTTGATAACATGGTTTTGATACCAACGGCAGGCAAAGATGCAGTCCTGCCCAGCAGAAACCAGAGCCTCTACGTTCAGCAAAGTCTGGAGCTTACCTGTAATCTGACTGCCGTGTTTTATGTAAGATGTGGTTAAAAGGGAACAGAGTCTCAAAGTGCAGCACAAGCGCTGGCATGTTCGAAGGAGAACGCAAACCAACGAATTGCTGTGCAAGTTTTGTGCTGTGCAACGAATTGCTGTGCAACGAATTGCTGTCTCTCGAAGGGCTGGCGGCATCTCCCAGCCGAAACTAGTGTGGTACCTTGTTCTGTTGAGTATCGGATGCTGATTTGAGCAGAAATTGTTGTGGACGCATTATGAATCAAGCACATAATTAAAGCTAGGTCTTAAGACGTGTAAGAAAAGTTGGCAGCAAGGGGAAGCGGTGTGTGTGTGTGTGTTTTTGTAGATGGTGTCTGGTTGTGAATTCCCAGCAAGATAGCAAGAATGAAGCGTGCATAGTTTTCTATGTCAGTCGTCTTTAAGAGTTTGTAAAGTAACGACGTTGTAATGAAACAATGCCTCTATCAAAGATCCATTGTGAAAGAGGAATGTAAGGTGCTTGTAAACACTGCTTTTTTCTAAGAGCTGGAATGATGATTTTAGAGGAGGCTGCTCCCCCTGAACAGGGGACAGTCTAGGGACAGTTATATAATACTGGACTGGATGGCCCTTGTGGTCTCTTCCAACTCTATGATTCTATGAATACACAGCGGGGTGAATAAATACTGGCTAGATGATCCACAGCAGTCATTGTCTGCCTAGGGGCTCTTAAAAAAAGAAGCAGCTCCTGAATCCCAAATTTGGCTTTTGAGAAGTCCAAATTAGGCCTCTTCAGTTTCCAAACCAAGTTGTTCCAACTAGCCCTATAGCTGCTTCCCTTTGATGTGCCACTATGCCGTCATTTCTACGCACAGCAGCCATTTTTACAACTGCATGTATGTTCATGTAGCCGTGAGTAGCTGGCAGGGCATCTTTTATTACCTGTACATAATAACGTGACTTCAGTATTGTATTATCTGTGTGCCTTTCAATGAACTGAAAATTTTTAACAAGTCAACAGAGTACAGTAATGGGTTGGATGCTGAGACAAGCAAAAGGAATGCTTCTTGTGCAGTGGGGATTTCCTGCCTCCTTCGGAAACCCTATTACAGCCCCTTGAACCTCCTGGCATAGGATGGGGGTCATGGCAGGCTGCTGAAGCAGGATGGGGTGGGGGGAGAGGAATTTGGCATGGCTGCTTTAGGCACACTTGCACTATTTTATCTATGAGAAAAAAGTGGTCTGGTTTGGGTATGAATGGCCCCTTCCATTCAGGCATATTACCCCGGGCTGCCCTGGGAACTGATGCAGAATCATTTGTTTCACCTAGCCGTCAACACCTCTATGCTGGGCAGACATGTGGGAGGATGAATGCAGGAAAATACATGGGCCTGAGTGGTTGGTCCAGAGGTGGTTCCTGCATTTTGAAATGACACTGAAATGTACAGAGGAGAGCTCCCTGAAATGACTCAGGCATTGGGAAACAAACCGGATCAGGCAGGAGGGTGAGGAGTACAATTTAGTACAGTTTATCAAAGTGAAGATTAAGAAGATTAGGGTGATGGTGATTATGGCACCTTCATGGAAAGAAAACAGCCAGATACCAAAATGGACTCTTTAATCAAGGCAAGGAAAGCCTAAAAGGTACCAGTTGCTGGGAGCAAAAGCTGGACAATTGGCATGGGGGCCAAGCCATGGGTCAGTTTCGATGTTAGTTGCATGCCAATGAAAGCCAGTTCCTTTTGTCCTGCACTGTAGTTGACTAGCAGCTTCACACCGACTTGCAACTGAACCGTGTTATTTAAGCAGGCCTGCAAAACTTGCTTATCTGTCTGCACTCCTGACATCAGTATGGTTTTCTGGCATGCTGTTGGCATCCACTCATCTCTGATTTTAAAGCTAAGAGTTTGTACTTCACCCTTTGTATGTAATGTCACATAGGATTGTGGCAAGGGGAGAGATGGAGGGGGGGAACGCTTTTGGAAATGTCTATTACCATGATGTGTTTGGGGAAACACTAATAAAAGGATATGACATGGTGATTACAAACTAGGAACTCCCTTCTGTGCTAAAGTGGCCTCAGCAATGCAGTTGTAACCTCCATTGTTTAAACATGAGATCACTGAAAAATAATTTCTTGCAAAATGTTCAGGAATGCAAAAATCACAGTGTTGTTATCATCAGAGTAAAGGGGAAAATATCAAGGGATATGTTAATGACACAAAGAGTAATAATTGGAGTCCATTACTGTAGATTATCCTGATGCTTGCCTTCGCACTTAAGAGATCTATGATTCAAAAAAATGGTGTAAGTAGCAAGACAGGAAGTTCCTTTTAGGCTAGTTTAAAATGGGTTGGGTGCTGCCATTGCAACCCCCAGTGTTTACACGTGAGAGAGGGTGAATTTAGAGTATATACTACCCTTATCTTAGAAGTGTTATTTGTAAGAAAATAAGATGTCTCTTAGAATTGGGATCTTGTGTATCACAAAATATTCTTCCTTACTTCAAAGAACAAAGTGATGAAAGTTTTTTTGAGGACTGCTTTGAACAAAGATACAGGAACAGAATGATGCATCAAGGCAAAAAGCTAAAGGAGACAAAATACACATAATAGAGAGAGAGGAGAGAAAAAGAGCTTTGTGTATAGAAGTTCATGGAAAGAAGGCAGAGTAAGCAAGCCTGGTTGTATTTCAGCACTTCTCTACAGTCATAAGGAACCAGAGTATTGATTTTGAGTGTCAAGAGTCCTACTTTTTATTATTAAGTCCTTCCCCCCCCCCCATTATTTTATTAAGTTCTGTTTACCATCATTATTTCTCACACTATTTGCTAGACAAAGGTAAAACTTAGCCTACAGCAGGTAGTGTCTGCCAGATCTCAAGTTCATTGCCTGTTTTTTCTCATTGTGGACAATTGCTAGCCATGTAAGAGATCAGCAATGTTCTCCATCAGTTTGCAAGCTCTCTGCAAGCAGCTTGTGTGGCTGCTGTTTGCCCCCTCATCATTCTGAAATCTGCCAGTATGAAAAGAGGCTAATAGTTCTTTTGGAAAGTTCGCTGATTAGCTTTCTGGTTCAGCAATGAATCTGTTGCAGCTGTGTCTTTCTGGAGCTGCTCAACAGAAAACACAGTTGTGGATAGATCAAATGTATTTTGCAGCCATATCCACAGTTTTGTTGGTTTTGCTTGTGCTGGGCTGTCTGCTGGCACATCCTGGGTGATGGTAAAAGGCTCTGGTATGACTCCTGTGCATTTCATAGTGGTGAACATTTGTGCAGAGTGCAGCAAATGTTATGCGTGTGGCCCAGCATCAATGGACGCTATTGTAATATAGAGAAGAATTTTAAAAATTGCCAACAGCTGATTTGTTTGGCATTATTCTTCACAGAATCTGAGACTAGTTAGATTCTCTGACTACACTAGAGATGCTTATTTTTCTGAAGTAACCAACACACCTGCTATCAAAAGGCAGTTCTGGATTCTAATTTTGTCCTGGTTGTTTTTAAGTTGTGGGGCTGTATTTATGTTTGTTCTTAGTACTACCCTTGGTAATTTGGTTGATCATTATATCAGAACCTGTAAATATACACAAACCTGAGTGAGTGAACCCAACAACTGTGCCCTGTGTTTAATATTCCGGATTGCAACATTTGTCTTTTTTTTAAAGCTTTTTTCTTTTCTTTCCCCCCTAGATGAAATCATCCCTTCTGAGAGCAGCTCTTTGTCTGACACAACAACATTTGAAGATGGTATGTGGCTTTTGCTTTTCAACACAAGTGGATAAAACGCAGCAAAGTTGGGAATGTCCCAACTCCCTAATTTTACACTGTGTAATCTTAGGGAACTGGCTATTCCCCCTGCAATAGCCCACGACTGGAATATATTGTACAGAGCCTTTAAAAAAAGCCAGGCTTATTTCAAAAGACAGCATGAGGGTCTATGAGTATTTCTGTCTGTTCCTTTTCTTTAAGAGCAGGAGTGGGGAACCTGTGCCCCACCAGTGGTTGTTGGTCTCCAACAGCCCCAGCCAGCATGATCAACGGTCAGGGATGGTGGAAGTTGTAGACTAGCAACATCTGGAGGACCACAGACTCACCATCCATGACCTAGAGAAACAGGAAGGTAATGGCTGTATGTAACACTAGATTAGCACATAAGACTCGGGCAGCCGGCAAAGTTTACTGAAGTTGGTTTATCCCTCCCATGAGGGATATTCCCAGCTGGCCACTTTGCCATTGCAAAGAGAGACACGCTTTTTTGCCCATTTCCTCTCTGCCCCACACCCCCACCTTGAACACTTGCAATAAATATTCACTGTCTAGCACAATAATTACAAGTATGCACATACTTGGACGTCATCTAGGGGTGTTAAGCTCTCCCCCTCTCTCTCTCTCTCTCTCTCTCTCTCTCTTTGCAAAATCTCAAAAAAAGGGGGGGGGGAAGACTTTTTGGGCTATTTTTAATGAAATTCGCCAAAATCTACACTTCCAACGTGGGCTGCCATACATCCAGATTTTCCCAGACATTTCAGCTCTTTCCTCCCTGATGCTGTTTACAAGGGCTGAATAGGAAATTCTGGATGTATGGCAACCCTATTTCCACCCTCTCTCTCTATCACTGCCACCATTACTGTTGCCTAAGATGGAGCCCCATGATATCCTGTGAACGTTGCGCTGAACAGCAAAGTTTATGGAGATCCTGAGCTGACCTTGAGCCATTTTCTGAAAAGGACTTAACTGCTAATTTCTTGAGAATAAGAAGAAATCTGGTGTGCTAATGCAATCTCTCAATCTCCTTGAGAGATATAGCTCCCTGTTTAACACACAAACAAGTGATTATTATCCTTTTTATAATTTTTTTTCAGGATTCCCATGATTTGTTTAATTGCCATAATGACATCTGGGTTGTGTGTTTCCTGCCAGCTGACAACAGGCAGGGTTAGCCATACTCCATCTAGTCATTAGCTGTCTAGAAACACCCTCTGTCCCTCCCTTCCCATTCATTATTGCTTTGACAGATAACCTGTAACTTTAGTGCCCAAACTCCTACAGTGCGAATTGTTCCGTAGCTTTGATCCGGCAAGCCTTTTCTGATTGGCCAGTCCCAATTGGCTGTGGTTCCGCCAATAATGGAATGACCTAGATGACTCCCTTTTTAACACACTGTTGTATCTGATCTTGCTTCTGAGTCATCAAGAAGAGGACTTAGTCCTCAAGCTTTTCTTTTTTCTTAGCAAAAATGTTCACACTTGGAGCTCATGCTGATTTCAGACATAGCATAGAATTACAGTGGTCCCTCGACTTACGAATGACCCGACTTCCGTATTTTTCGAGTTACGAGTGAAAAAAGCGGCCGCGCGCCTACGAAATTTTTCGATTCCGAATGGAAATCGCTGCCGTTTTAGATGCGGTTTCCTCGACTTACGAAGTTTAGATGCGGTTTTTTTCGACCTACGAATTTTTTCGGATATTTTTCTCCCAATGCATTCCTATGGGGACTCGACTTACGATTTTTTCCGACCTACAAAAGTCCCTTCAGAACAGATTAAATTCGTAAGTCGAGGGACCACTGTAACTGGTAGTGATAGCTTGGTTTGCCCACAGGTGTTTTAGATTGTCCAGCTAATAAAACAGTAGTGCTTTTTTTAATAATAAAAAAATGTTTCCACTTAAGAGGAGGAGGAGATTTGTGCCCTGCAAACTTTTAAAAAAGCTTGCTGCCTGGGCATCTAGCCATGAAAGAAAAATATATATATCGGGGAGGGGGGAGCACAAACAGCAAGGAGAGCAACAGATAGGATGTAGTCAGTGAAAGCATAAATAAGGAAAAGCTAATAAAAAGCTTCCACTGCAGCTTCAAAGCCTGGGCAAATAAAAAGGAGTGAAGAAAACAGTGTCAGGAAGCCTCTAGGGGAGAGTGCTCCAGAGTTGGGAAGCCACAACTAAGGACTTGGCTTTCGCTCTCGCGCTCTCTGGACGCATCTTACATTTGAAGCAGTATCATACCACTTTAAACAGTCATGGCTTCACCCAAAGAATCCTGGCATCTGTAGTTTGGAAAGGGTGCTGAAAGTTATTCCCCTCGTAGAGTTACAATTCCCAGAGTTCCCTGGGAAGAGAGGTTGATCGTTAAGCCACTCTGGGAATTGGGAGAAATGTATAGACCACATTAGGTGGGGAGATAACTAGCTCTCCTGCACAGCCCCCCCCTATCCCCAGTTGACTCAACACAGCTGTTACGCTCTTTGAGACTGAATGAAAATGCAACTGTCTCTTCACGAAATGGCACAACCAGCTGCTCTGCATGAACCATTCCCTTTCCAAAGTGATATAGAGTTCCAGGCATATTCCTATATAAATAGAAAACTTTGCTTCACGGGGCTCGTTCCATGAATTTGTTTTTCTATGATTATGATTATTGCTTTACATCTCAATGTATACATCCAAATGTGTGCACGAAAAACGTCTGCTGGTCTCTCATTAGATACAATACTGATCCCATTCAGCCTCAGGAATACCAGTTGATTCCAAAGTTTTGGGGGCTTAAACATGTTTGTGGGACAGATATTTCGAACATGTTGTCTGAATGTGCTTCTTTCAAACCTCAGAAAGTTTTTGCTATAACAGGTCAAAATGCAACAGAAAGTAAGTCCAGAGTACTAGGGAAGTCCTGTAACTCAACAGGAATCCAGTTCAGTCCCTAACATCTCCAAGTAGTCTGGGAAAATCTTCTAGAGAGCCGCTACTGCCTCTCGCTGTAGACAATACTGAGCTTGATTGTCCAATAGTTTGACTTGCAATAGTCTGACTTGCAATAATGGAATTTCCTATGTTCCTGATGTTCTATTTGACCTCTCAATCACTATCCTAGATTAGCATTACGTAAGAAAGTCCTGTGAGTATATAACTCTGAGTCTCCATCAGTTCTCAATCACAGTTATTAAGGAAACAGCCTTCTGTGCAAACTCAGTTGCTAAATTTATAAAGAGGACTGGATGAATCTTTAATACTTGAAGGACTGTTGAATACTAAAAAATCAGCCCTTATACCTGAGTTTCTATCATTGCTGCACTGTATTAAAGTGCTACATTGTTCAACCCTGTGGCTTGGGATTTTGCTTAGGCATAATAAATCTGTCTTCATGAAATTCATGAAATATGCCAGGAGTGTGCATGACTTCGCCTTTACATTCAACTAAGTCCTGTTCTAACTATGTATTGCTTCTTTCCCTTGGTATTATTTAACTTTATGTAAAATGAAAAGCATGCAAAACGATAGGGTTGAGAAAGAGATTCTTCTAATTAAGGATGTGAAGGTTGCTAGGGATTCAAACAACATGCCTTCCTCATCCTTCCAAGTTTTTAAACCACGTGTTGTTGTTGTTGTTTTTAAGCAGGTAGCGATTCTCTTGCTGTGCCAGGCCAAAGAATAAACTCTGTGCCACTTTCTCCAAAATCTCCACCACCCAAATCCCTTGGGGTGGAGAGAATCCATCTCAGGAAGTCCTCCATGAACGAGCAACTCCTTGAATCCAGACACTCCAGGTACAGAATTTCTAACATTGCCAAAAACTTCAGTAACATTTGCTTAGCTCTTCTACAAAGGTGATGATATTTTTAAAATGCTGCTGTTATTTATTTATTTATTTATTTATTTATTTATTTATTTACTCATCCATCACCTTTTCTGCCTCTTAAGAAAGAAGCGTGCAAAATGACTTGCAACACAATTTTTTTTGGGGGGGGAGGGAGGGACGCTTGTCGTTGAGCGATTTCTCATGGCTGAACTTCCTTTCATCCGTGAACTGAAGACACATTTCTGTGTGTTGGCATGCAACACTGAACATTTGAGGTTATTCAGTAGGGGAGCTAGGTTAAACAAAAAATGGCTGGACTTGTGGAACTTGCAAGAAAAGCTTAAGAAGTTATTGGCTCTAGGTAGGACCTCAAGAGCCTTCATCTCCACCCCCAGGGTTTCCTGAGCTCTTCTCTTACCACTGCGATCCTTTGTGCCCCTTCAACGGCTGCTACAGCAAGCCAGGTGACCTTTCCAAGCTGCTTCTAATGAAGCGTAAGGACCTTCAGTGGGAATGAGAAAGTTGGAGATCCTCAGCACACGTGTGGAACCACTTGTGTGAATTCCTCACCATTATTTCTAACTTCTGCACTCCTCATCCATTCTATGTCACTTGAGATTGTATCTCAGTATTCCATGAGCTTGCACCATCATCCCAACAAAGCACGACTGCTAAGTTAACTGGTTTCACTTCTGCTTTTATTTTCGTTTTCTCTTCTGCTCTCAAAATGGCAGCCATTCTGCATGATGCTTTCCTGCATGAACTTGGTGCTTGCTTTATATACTAACTTCCTGTGTTTTTCAAATCTTCCGCTTTCAATCTGTCGGCGAGTAACGCGAATGCTGTTCTGCTTTGCATTTTATTGAAGATATTGGGATGGTGGCCACATATCGGATTCCTCTATTTATAATCACAGAGACCCCATGTCAACACACAGCAGCCCGTACAGAACAGTGGAGAGGCAGCACCGTGGTGGAAGAAGTATGCCCACAACACCAGTTCTCACACGCAATGCGTATAGTAGCACTCATTTACAGTAAGCTGGTTTTCTTCTTTCTTTCCCCCAGAAAGCTTTTCCGACAGAAAATAATTAGCTCATCCATAATCTTTCTTTACGATAAGAGGCATATCATAAAATAATAGATAAAATCATGGGTGTGTCCGCCATAGTACTCCTTTGAAAGCTTGAGATGTTGGGTGCATTGCCAATTTCCCAAAAGCTGCTTACCCCTAGAAGTAAGTTATTGCTGATCCCCTATATATTTGCATTCAATCAACAACAGTAAACCAAGCTCCTGCATCTCTTGAAGGCTGAGGGAGCTTCCCCAGATTTCCCTAACCTGATGGATGTTATCCAGAGGATGTTAGACATTCTTAAGTATCCTTGAAACTGAAGGAATTACATGCTTTGCTTGGAATTAGTCAGTGGAACTCAAATGTTGCTCAGCTTCCTTTGCTGCTTTATCTTCCATCATTTTATTTTTATTTTTATTTTTGCAACAAATGTTTGAATAGTACAGATGTTCTGAATCAGATAAAGGTTGTCGCAGGAAGTACTGAAAAGTTTGGGAAACACTGGTTAGCCCTGTGACACCGTATCAGTCTCTACAGCCGCAGCAGGCACTGTAACTCTCCAAGGTTTGCACTCTTCCATTGTCTCCCAAGACAGACGAATGCCAACAATGATACATGAAATCCTAGCATAGAATGTAGATATTTGAGACTTGTGGAGTAGACTACAACCACGGAACATGAACTGTTCCAACTACCTATTACATTTGTGATATTTTATATCTCTGTTAGATTCCTACCTGGACTTCCCATGAAAGACTTCATGGGAAAAGACGTCACAGCCTCCATAGACAGCTTGTTTCATTGCTCTTATGTTGTTGTTGTTTTTTACTTATAACCAATGCCTACAATTCCTGTAATTCAAAGTATTGTAGATTTGCCCTATGCTACTTGTTAGATAGAACTGCATGCCATGTTTGTAACAAAGGCAATTTTCTGCTTTCTCAGGCCGGATGTATCCCCCCAGCACTGCAGGCAGCGGAGGGGCAGCTTAGAGTCCCAAACCAACTTGCTGTCTGAGACTGCCAGCGAAAAGCCAGTGTTCACCCTTTCGAAATCTCCGAGAAGCAGCAGTACAGAAATCCTTGATGATGGGTCCTCCTACACCAGCCAGTCCAGTGCGGAATACTATGTGACCTCAACCCCAAGCCCCTGCTATACAACCCAGACTCTGGACAACCGTACAAGAAACAGGAGATGGACCAAGAAACAGAACATTTCTGCCGCGAATTCGGGAAGCATGCCAAACCTTGCCCAGAAGGACGTCCGCAATGGCGGTTACCCAAAAAGCCAGGAGCAACCGTCGGTCACCTGCTACATTCCCGGCTACGCCCCTTACACGGAGTGTGATGTGTATTACAATAGTGGCTACGTGTATGAAAATGGCACGGAGGGCCAGTACACGGTTAACCCTTCCTACCGTTCGTCGGCGCACTATGGACACGAGCGCCGCTATCGGGATTTCAGGTCTTTCCACGAGGACGAGATGGAGAGAGTGCCGCACAACCCGTACGCCACCCTTCGCCTGCCGCGGAAGCCGTCCGTGAAATCTGAACACATCACCAAAAACATTCACAAGGCCTTAGTAGCAGAGCATCTTCGCGGCTGGTACCAGCGTGCCTCTGGGCACAAAGACCAGGCTCATGGCCTGCAGGCAGGCTTTGACGCCGACAGAGGGTCACAGAGGAGCCTGGGCTTTGCTGGACTGCAGGTCCCCTGTTGTCCGAGCAGCCGCGCATCATCTTTCTCTTCAGGTAATTATTCATTTTGTGCCTCTGCAACTTCACACATATCGTGGGCTCTGGAGCCCAGCAATTGCTTGTGGTTGTATGAGGTGTCCCGACACAACCAGGGTCCCCTGACTGTAACAACTTAACACATCCATATCTAAATTGAATTCCTTTCTTCGCACACAATGAACGCCTCCTCCATTCTGGTAAATAGGAAGGCCTGCTCACATAAAAACTCCCTGTGTTCGTTGGCACATTTACAGGGCTTTGGATCAGGTGGCAGAGATAAAGCCCAGAGACTCAGATAGATTGCTGGTGCCTCTGGAGCAAATGCTTCTAGTCTTGCCCTGTTGATCCGTGCAATGAGCAGCACAGGCTGCCGGGGGGGGGGGGGGAAGAATTCTCCAGTTGATCAGCTTTTGGAAGCAGGAATAACTATTGGGATATTTAAAAAAAAAACTGGATATGAAAATAAATACAGCTTGTTTCATACCGGTGCAAAATGGAGAGGCTTCAGAATTTTGAACTGAAGGCAACTAGCAGGTTCTTGGTTCTATACAACTTCATATTGGTATTTCTTTGTTTGAGACTACCTGGAAATGTATCTGGTGCAGAAAGCAGATGCCTTGAATATTGAGTAGTAGGGAACGTATTGCACTTGTTTGAAAGGACAAACAATAGGTAGATTTGGAGGCCCATGCCATGGTGCCTAAAACTTTAAAGCAGTGAACAGCCTGTGTACCTTGAGGAACACCTGCTCCCATGTAACCCTCCCTTGCCCCTGGTACCACCTAGAGAGAGGCCTTGCTGCTCTGTGCCAGAGGTTAGGTTGGCAAAATCACAAGAGCAAGGTTTTCTCTGTTATTACACCATGCCTGCAGACAGGCCTGCCTAGGCCAAACAGGATGGAACAGGCTCGTGGGTGATTAAGACATATTTAGTTTCTGGTGTATGTATTGTTTTAAAATGTTGAGTCCACCCACTTACCCTGGTTTTATTATTGTTTTCTAGTGCATTTCATTGAAGTTTCTTTTACGTAATCCACCCTAAATGCAAGAAAAGGACAGGATATAATTTTTAAAATGAGAATAGTAAATAGATACATAATACTGCATAAGACGGAGTATTAGAGCAATCTCACATTCTGTAATTACTTTGTGCAAATAGATGATCTGTGTACACGAGCGTATGTGTGTGTGTGTTTAAATTCAACCCTACCTATTGTTGCTTATTCATTATTTACATAAAACATTTAATGGGAAACATATTTCTTTAATATTGTTTCTCAGTGTCAGCTTAGATACGGTGCTGCGTAAGAACGACAGAGCTCTGGATTGAGCTAAAATAATTTGTAGAAGCCTTGCTAAACTGGTTTGAGAAAGAATGGTCAAGCTGGTTTGCAAAGTAATTGGGTGTCAACAGTGTGCAGGAGGTTAAGAAACTGGGGACAAGCCTACTGGCTCAGAGGTGGCTCATCTAGTTCAACATCCTGCCTCTCATAGTGGCGAGATCTAAGCAGTTAATGAAACATTTTTATCCATGAAAGGTGGCAGCAAATGCATTAAAAAATTACTGCACAAAGGGACAAGTACATAAGAGAATAAGACAAATATTAAGGTTTATATGGGGTTTTCAACCAGTATCTGTGCTTTGGGGATATTAAACAATACAAAATGCGTTGATACCTGTGCATGGACTTCTTGCCCAACACTGAAAATTGCCTAAGCCATTGAAAGAAACTCTTAATAATAGATAAACCCTCACACAACTGGGGGGGGGAGTAACTTTTTATGACAGAAAGGTGGGCACTTGTGTATTAGTTACAGGTAGTGTTGGTCTGCCGTAGTCAAAACAAAATAATCCCCCCTCCCCTTCCAGTAGCACCTTAGAGACCAAACATACCATCTCAGGACTATTTAATTGCTCATCTTCTAACATTGTGTATGCCATCAAATGCCAACAGTGCCCTTCAGCTCTCTATATTGGACAGACAGGCCAAACCCTACGCCAAAGGATAAATGGACATACATCTGACATCAGGAATCACAAGACAGAGAAACCAGTAGGAGAACACTTCAATCTCCCAGGACATTATATACAAGATCTCAAAGTAGCTGTCTTATTACAAAAGAATTTCAGAAATAGACTGGAAAGAGAAGTTGCTGAAGGCAGCCCTGTTTAGGGAAGTTTTTAATCTGTGACGTGTTAATATATTTTAATATTTGCTGGAAGCCGCCCAGAGTGGCTGGGGAGACCCAGCCAGATGGGGGGGTACAAATAATAAACATTATTATTATTATTATTATTATTATTATTATTACAACTTATTACCAAACTTAAAACCTTGGAGAGATCTGGTCTGAATAGAGACATTGGATTCTTATTTCATTATACATGGCAAAGCTATTTTTAGCCATCTCACCCCTTGCTTTTTTCTGCAAGACCAATTGCAGTCGTCAACAGTCAACAGGTTTACCATACCTATCAGCCTTTCACCCATTCCCACCACCCTTCTGAGTAATACCCCTCCCCACCCTCTCACTGTATATAAGGGTCTGGTGACTTCTGTTTCAGTGTATCTGAAGAAGTGTGCATGCACACGAAAGCTCATACCAAGAACAAACTTAGTTGGTCTCTAAGGTGCTACTTGTGTGTTACAAAAAGATGCAACTATTGTAATAGAACCTACCATATATAAAAACAGAGTTACTGAATTTAAGTTAAAATAAAACATTAATAAGTATCGCTTTTGTTAAATCTAGAATGTTCAGGAAGATGTACCGTATGGTGGAGGTAGGGAATCTAAGGGAATACAGTGTTATGATCTTTTTTTTAAATTATGAATTAGAGCAGAACTAAGTAATGAAAGATAAAAAGCAGAGCAATTGTTTTCTGTGATTTGCTTTGTAACTTGATTGGATTAAAATCTAAAGGTAGATAAAAAGGAGGTGCATAGCCCTAATCAAGTTGACTGAGCATGTTATTCTCACCAGTGAATCTATGCGGTACTTCTGTGAACTCGTTGCAATAGCTGACTATACTTTTCTGGTAGCAGTGCATCAATTGCTCACAGTTTGAGGTTCTACTATTTATTATTATTGCTTGTTAAATTCCTATACCACCCTTCATCCCAAGGGCAGTTTACAATATAAAAAAACATTCTTCCAGTCTTCCACTTATTTATCTCTGTCTAAAAACAGCCTCTAACTAATAGCTGTGTTTCAAGTATGTGAAGAAGAAAAAAAGCATGCTTGAATCCTCTGGCAAGTTAGTCACCACTAGCATTATTTTCTTTCCCCCTCTGCTTTAGCATCTTCTACAAATGCCTCTGGGAATTGGCGGAATCCGATTGCACTGGGACTTCCCGATTATGATACGCTGTCTCAATCCTCTTATGCTAGCTGTTACGGGAGTGTGTATGGCAACCACCCACTGTCGAACAGGTAAGCCATTTACAATGGAATTGCTGGCTTGCATTGTGATGTGTCTACAGCTGGTTTGCCTGTTGGAATGCAGCAGCCTACACATAAGAAAGCCACTTCTTTCGTTTTCAACCTTTTCCCCACTCTTTTCCTCACTTTGTTCTCATCGCAGTTCCGCCAACAGCAGGTAGTCAAGCGTTAAGTCCCAGTGCTTCCAAATGTTTTTTCATTCAAATATTATTATTATTATTATTATTATTTTATTATTAGTTTGCTTTCATGTCTACTCTCCTTTTTCCTCCTTCTCTTTACTCTGCTTGTAACCCATAAGAACAAAGGCCTTCTGACCAGGAGGTTGCTTGTGCCTGAAAAATTAGATCGTGTTTAAATGCACTTTTGCTGAGTGCAGCCAGCAGAGTGTAGCAGTGACCATTTTGTGCATGGTTTATAGTGGGCTGCCGTGTTCTTACTGCTAAGCTGGCTTGGGTGAAGCTGTCTAGTGAGATACTGACATCAGCTTCATTCTCCACACTGCATTCTTAAGGACAGTATAAAGCAGGGGTCAGCAAACTTTTTCAGCAGGGGACCGGTCCACTGTCCCTCAGACAGTGTATTTTGAAGGGGGGGGGGGAATGAACGAATTTCTATGCCCCACAAATAACCCAGAGATGCATTTTAAATAAAAGCACACATTCTACTCATGTAAAAACACGCTGATTCCCGGACCGTCCGTGGGCCGGATTTAGAAGGCAGTTGGGTCAGATCCGGCCCCCAGGCCTTAGTTTGCCTACCCATGGTATAAAGCATCCTAGCCAATGGTTCATTTAAGTCCTTGCAGTGTTCAGTTTTTTAACAGGGTGGCTAAAAGTTACGTTATAATCATATTTAATTTTATTACTAATTGTCTGAGTTTTCTCACCTAATGTCAAAAACTGAGGAGAGTGGCCATTATTTTGGCAGCTTTACACAAAGGCCTGATTTAGCTGTAATGCTAAATGATGGCTTAGTGTTCTGTGTATTATACTCTCTTCTCCAGTGCAGGTGCAATGAGGCGATGGGATGTTTTCCTCTCCTACTGTCTGTTAACTGCAGTGTCCAAAACCTAACCTGTGATTAACCTCAAGTACAATTTATTTAAACAAGCCAACATCATAAACAACAGCTTATTTCATTGGCTCCAATCCAGAACACTGACCAATGCTCCCATTGCCAGCTCTGGAAGAAGGAGCTCCTTTTACCCTTAAGAGACCCTTCATCTGTCACTGGCTGTGGAGGAGCCCAGTTTGCAGGCTTTTTCACTGTCATAGGGTGTCAAAACTAGCATCTTGGTGGGCTGTATTTATACATGTGCTGTGACCTAACCTGGACTCTGCAGAATAGGATGAGATAGAAATGCCAAGCAAATACTCTGATATGTCTTTTCTTAATGGGTATTTATGTTCCAAACATTATAACCGGTCAGTTGCCAGGGGCTCGCAATCTGTAATTAAATGCACAAGCTTAAATACAGGGTTGATCTGTCACCAAAACCAATATTCACTGTGGCCATTATCTCTTCCTGGGTCTTTACTGCTCCAGTAAATTTGGATCCCAGTTATGATTCAGCATCAGACTGGTGCAAGTCCTCTTGATTCCACTTTCAAATCTCACTGCTTTGAGGATAAGGTTATATTGAATATAAACGAGTCTCTCCAAGTGTACTGTTGAGCAGCACCTGAATTTGCAGTTCATCTTGCATATCACTAATAGCCATTACTGTATGTTTTTACAGGATGTATGCCGAAACAAGCCAGTTGGGCAGCAGCGACAGGGACCAGTTGGAAGGCGACTTGCAAGACGATGACCAGAGACTGTTCTGGCATGAGGATTCGAAGCCTGGGACTTTAGTGTGAGCCTAGCCTTGGCTTCAGTTACCCCATGTGCCTTGCACCTTTATGCTGTTCTACAAAGCAAACAAAACAAAACTTAGCTTCCTGGTGCAACTCAGAAATGAGGACTGTTATGGGAGGATGAAGTATTCAGCGAGACAAAGCTGCAGGTTCTTATCCACGTTAGCACAACAATATGAATCCAAAAAGACCAAAATGAGGAAGAGGTCTGGTTTTAAATCTCCTACCACAAAATGCAGCCTTTGGTTGAAATATTTTGGAAAGCACTTTTTTTAAAAAGACGGAAAGAAGATGATGGTGCAAACTTAAAAATGTGAAAAGGGGATTCTTGTTGGGACCATTTTAGGAGCACAATTCAGAGAGAAAGAAAATTACAACGGCGGAGTCTCTTCTTCCGTCGTAGCATCTGCTGATCAAGAAGACGAGTTTGTGGGCTACAGGGCAGAAGGTTGACTTTGCAGCACTACTTGAAGGATGTTTGGGGTTTTAAACAGTATTTTGAATGAGGTTAAAGATGTTTTTAAGATGTGCTGTACTGAATGTCTCTCTCTTATCAAAGCACCGTGAAAAGAAAAGAAGCAGTGGTTGCACATTGCAATGTACCACATAAGTCTGTGGCAGCAGGGTGGCTGTTTTCTGGAAAGTGCAAGCAGGCGTCTTCAAATTGCTTCCTAGTGGGGAGTAATTTTACACCTCTCCATGATAAATTTTCATTTATGCAAGAATGCATGCAGGTTTAAATGTGGAATGCACAGGGAAACACTTCGTTTTGATACATCTTAAGAAACAGAAAGTTTGCAAGAATATTTGCATTACTGATGTGACAATATGTCCAATGTATTGAACGGCTTCACTATATTGACCAGTATTATTTTTTTTTAAAAAAACAGTGGACACAATTGCACTTAACAGTAATACCAAGTTGGTGCCTTAAAAATCAAAGGGCATTTAAATTGTAAAATATGCTATCTGTAAAAAGCAAGTGCACTATGCATTCACTGGTCCCAGTCAATGAAGTCAGGAGTAGAGCAGAAGACTTGAATAGCCCCTGCTTCTCTCCTGGTGCAACCTCTCACCTTCAAGATGTGATCAGTGTTCATTATCTGTTGTCCAAGGAGAGAGAAAAAGGGGGAAGGAGCACCAGGCTGGAGAATGAACTGGCTTGAGCTGACAGTAGCCGTCTTCACACAATAACGAAGAGGCAACACAGATATAAATGCACCGCAAGGCTGTGTGTTTACCCTGCTCTTGAGGCTGCATGATTCATTCTGACCCCTTTTGTGTTGAAGGATAACTTCTGAAGTAGGGAGCCTTTTTATCCCTGCAAGCTCCCTGCATGATTTAAGAATCCTGAACGACAAGCTTACATGGATAGAAAAAGACTCTCCACTTGTTATCCCTCACCATATGAGGAGTCTTTTGTGACCTCAAGTACCTTTCTTTCCATGTTGCCGCCTTCATACAAGTAATATGTGAAGAAGACTACCATAGCCATCTGTGGGATCCGTGAATGGAAGCCTGTTTCCACTCATGTGAATTGCCTCCTATATAGATCGGAGCAACCGAGTGATGAATTAGCATGTACACAAAATAAGTGAATATTTTTTTTCTGTGCAAACAAAGGAAGAACTCAACTGCAGGTTTTATCTAGGAGGAATAAGCCTACCTCATATCATCTACCTGTAGGAACAAATTAGCTAAAGTTTACCTAGTGTAATTTTGCAAACTTATAAAAACTATTTTTGTTTCTCTGCTATACTGTGCTTCAGGATTCTATCCAATGGTGCTGTTTGGGGATCTTCCTTTTTTAAAAAACAAAAACAAAATGCAGAATGAATCACTCCTTGTTATTGTGAATAGAAAAGTTTCGGGGGGTGGGAAGGTTTTTGAACCTTTTTTTTTTTTTTTACTGATACTCCAAATCATGTAAAAAGAATTCTATAAATATATATATATATATACAGAGAGATTCTGAATTTGTTAAGCTGGTCCTTAGTCATTTGTATTATTAGAGTTAAAGTTTGGAATAAACGTGGAAAAAAGAAACAAAAATAATAATTTATTTCTTTTGTGCATATTTGTATAGCCTTTTAGAAACAAGGATATCTTTTTTTGCCTATTCTTTTACTGCTCCTGACTTTTTAAAGACCTATGATTTTGTATAGGTCAATAAACTCGAAAAGTATGCTACTAAACATTTCCCGTATTCTCTGTTTTTGTTTAGCTTTTGTTTTTACCTTTTGGTATCCTTTTGGTATCTGGAGTGGATTGCAACTTAAACACACAGGTTATGATCTAGTCAAAGAAAGCACTGAAAGATGTGCTTACTTCTCTCTCAAGGTTCTCCATTCTTGGCTTATTGTGAATGTAGGCCGCCTCCCCTCTTCGTTTTTCCTCTTCCCAAGAGCGTGCATGTACGTTTTATAGTGTGTGTGTTGTACCAGAATTTCCCGTTAACACATGCCAGTGGCATAAACATCTCTGAAGAAAAGGGGCACATTAGAAATTAAACCCTCCTCAACTCTGTCAGCCCCTTCTCACTAACCATGCACAGCTCCTTCGGTAGGCAGGCCCCATGTGAGACTTTTCCTTCACAACATTGTAAAATAATTCATAAGCAGGTCAACTAACATATACGGGTTGTGGGCAGCTCATAGATTTCCATCCACTTCAGGACCAGACTGGCCGTGTGTGGTGGTGGTAATTGCTTGTAGGGGAGAACCACAATGGATTGGGACCATTGCATGAGGTAAGTGGGGCTTTACCCTTTGCTCTCTTTGTGATACTGATCCAAATCCCCATACTGATTATTGATTTTAAAAAACACAAAGCCCAAATGACATGAAATAACATCATGGCAATAGCTAAGAAGTCCTCTGAGCCTATCCTCTCCCCTGCCCGCATCTTCTATCCTATTCCTTCTCTGAGGGTGGCAAAAAAAACTTCTTTCTATCAAAGCTACATGTTATTTTACTTTAATACAGGCAAAGGCAAACTCGGCCCTCCAGATGTTTTGAGACAACAATTCCCATCATCCCTGACCACTGGTCCTGTTAGCTAGGGATGATGGGAGTTGTAGTCTGAAAACATCTGGAGGGCCGAGTTTGCCTATGCCTGCTTTAATATGTATCTGCACAAAACCAAAAGGTACCATGAAAATCCCTGAAACGAGGGAAAATAAAGCTTAAATAGTCTTGTAAAAAGTAAGACTAAACACATAAAGTGAGTAAAGGAAAAATCTAAAGAAATAAACAAGACCTTAACGGGATGCCGGCTATAAACCTTGTTTCACTGAACTATTCAGTTTCCTCAGAAGGAAATTAGAAAGTGCTCTACTTAAATAACCAAGGTTCAAAAGCAACGGGTAGAACACCCAAAACTCTAAAGCAGAATCTTAATACTAAATTTAGTAGTATCTTGAATTTGTGCCTTTTAGGTTTTCAAACCCTTTTGGTAAATGTAGTATTAAGATTCTTTTGCTTGCAAAAATGTTAACTGTACACATGGCTCAAGCAAAACACATTCTGTTGTATGAGTTGCAGGCAATTAAAACAATCAAAAATAAGCAAATTTCTTCCTGCCCCTTGAAAAAGGCGATCAGGTAAGTCCTGATCCCCAGAGAAACATTTTCTGAATGCCTTGGAACTACTACTCGTTCCAAAAGGCCATCTCCTGCTCCAGTCATTTATCTTCTTTCATGGCAAGGGTAACAGAGTGTAGTGAGGGGGTGAGAAATGGCCCCATTGCAATATAAATCCATACAGTTCTTTCACTGAACTAGGTAGACAGTTCCGTAACTCACTCTCTTCTGTTTAGAAAGTGTTATTTGAAATGCACCAAAAGGAAAGCTACTCGACTCCCACACTACATACCGGTAGTGCCTCCAACAGTGGAAGTAGAATATAGCCATTGTGATCAATGGCTACTGGCCATGATGAATATGTTCTAGCTCCATGGTTACAGATAGCGTGCCTCTGAATGCCAACTTCTGGAAATCACAAGTGTGGCGAGTGCTGTGGCGCTCAGGTCTTGCTTTGGGGTTTCTCATAAGCATCTGGTTGGCCACTGTAAGAACAGGATGGATAATTGACTAAATCAGTCATTGACCTGATCACGCAGCCTCTTCTTACAAGCTTGTGAATAAACTCTGTTGAGTTTTTTCCAGTTAACAGAGGGGGATGCCTGTTCTTAGGTTCTTCTCAATTTACAGGGACCTTCACTGGTTTCTCTATAAATATGTAGACCCTTTGGCAGAGTTCCCCTGATTTATTCGTTCTTCACATGTTGTTACATACAATAATCCAGTTTCTTATTTAGATGTGAATTTGGCTGCTGTAAAAAAAATCGAAGAAATGACAGAAAAGGAAGGGAAGGGAAATACTAGTTTCAGCTTCACTGGCTTTGCAGGTCCTTCTGGCTCAGCTGCCACATCTGGGGGGGAATTAAGTGCCAGTAAAATCTCAACCGATACCGAGTCGGTCAGTGCCATAAAGCCATTGCCCAGCAAAACAACTTTTCCCCAGCAAGTTGATGCCATGACTGGTTTAACAACCTCGTCAACGCAGGGCACACCTCAGGTGCTGACAACTACAAAGGCTTGCCATCCCTCCTCCCTTTCTCTTAGCAAAGTGAAGTATAAGGTTGGGGAAATAAACAGTAGCTGGCAAGCCTCTCAGCGGCACAAGATGTTCTTCCATGATTGTTCCAATATAGCCCTTTGTGCCTCCTTCCCAAGCTCAGACTAGACTGTCACCACGGAAATAAGGGTTGTTCGTGGAAGAGAGCGCACTCTGCCATTAACTGATGGGTCTGTATTTTCGACGTATAATTGATCACATCCTGGGTAGCTCAGCTGGTTAGAGCGTGGTGCTGATAATGCAAAGGTTTCAAGTTCGATCCCCCTATGGGACAGCTGCATATTCCTGCATTGAAGGGGGTTGGACTAGATGATCCTCAGGGTCCCTTCCAACTCTACAAGTCTATAAATCAACATTCAATCAACTATTTAAGCATTTGATTGCCTAAGAATCCACGATTGATTGGGCAGTAGGTTTTAAAAATCTATTGTTTTATTTTCTTACATTTATATTCTTCTTCTGAGATGGAACCTAAGATGCCATGCTGTGGTTCCTAGGCAGTCACCCATCCAGACACAGCTTCATTTGCTTTCAGACCATACATACCCTGGGGTGACCTATAAAACCTGTAAGCAGCACATGCTGTCGTAGTCCCCTTCTTTCTTATGATGACCTCTACTAGCACACGCGTGAGCTCAATCTGAAAACTAACAAAGCACGCCTTTAACTTCAGAACTAATGCTTTCTTTATGCGAAAATTGAATCAATCAATCGATTGATCAAGCAATCAAGTAACTGTAACCCATGAGTATGTATTTATGGGGGTGAAACATCTTCCCTTTTTAATCACATGCTATTCCATCAACTTAGATGGTTAGTGCTGAAAGAAATAAGGCCAAAAGGAAGGAACTCTGAGAAACAAAAGGGGGAAACTCTGAGGTTTGCAGAAATACAAATATGCAGGGGCAAGACATGCACACCCAAAAAGCACCCCAGTCCAGTGAAGACTAAGCATGCTCATTAACCACAGAATATTGTCAGCTGGCAATTAAAAATGGGCATTTATGAAGGTGGGTAGAATGCTCTTCTTGGAGGAAATTACTGGCCAGAACGCTAAAGGGGAATACTTCAGTTAGAAGGTGAGAATACACTGCAACACTTTATGGATGGTCCCAGGATAAAAACTAGTGTGTGTGGTTTAAAACAATACTAAACATGTCTATAGCTTGCTTTAAAATGTTAGGAGTGCTTCACTTAGAAGACTTTAGTGAATGTGAAGTATGAGAAGATACCATAAACAAAAATATGTATCAGACACCATCATAAGACTTAAGTGAGACCAACTGGATACAGAAGCTGACCAAAGGCCTCTGCGAAGCAATAGAATTGCTGCCACATTTGCAAAGCCACGCAACAACAATGCTATGACACATCGCATCCAGACTCAGATTGTATCTCAAATTACTTCTTTGATGCATGTAAGCCATAGTCCGAAAAATAGCCGCTTCTGCACATGATGAGGAATTGAATATCAAGCTGTGTTGTGTCAGCTCTGCTTAAACGTGGAGGCTCCACCAAGCTTTCATGGATCATAGTCAACTCAGCTCCTTCGTTAATGTGTCTAATTCCATTTTTAGTTATCTAAGAAAGTGATATTTCCATTACTAATGTATCTAGCAGTTACAATGCGTTTCCTCCTTCAAGCACTTGGGTACCGGACAATTGCAAACAACGGTCATCTTTAGGGGGGGAAATATTTGACATCCGTGTAAATAATCTACCGGCGAAATCCCTTTGCCTTTTTTCAACTAGAGTAATGAGGACCTCTAGTGTCTCATCAGCCTCACTACAGGCTGAATGGGCTTTTCCATGGGTGGTTGTTTTGTTTTAAAATGAGGGGCAAACTAAATATGCTCAAGAATTAAGTTTTAATAGAAAATCCAGTGTTATCTAATGCCTGCCCTGTTCATTTCGTGTCTTGCTTATGGAGCCTTTGCACTGGTCACTTACTTACTTACTTACTTACTTACTTATTTACTTACTTACTTACTTACTTACTTACTTACTTACTTACCGGTACTTACTTATTTGAATTGCTGCACTGCCAATATTAAGAAAAAATATCACGGTAGCGACTGGTTCGGTCGCCCTGGGTGTGGAGTCTGGGGGGCGCCACACGTATAATGTAGAATGGAAAGTGAGCGGCAGGGGGCATGGGCGTAGCCAGGATTTTTGTTAGGGGGGGGAAGAACCTCAGATTTGTATTGATTTGTATTGATTTAGGGACGGCAGCTGCCCCTTGCCCCCCATTGGCTACACCCATGAAGGGAGGGGGTGCAGAATTTTGGCGTCACACAGGGCACCGCTGAAATTTGAGACCCCAAGGTCCGCCACGCAGAGGCGGAGCTAGCTGCTCCGGCACCCGGAGTGGCGCACATGCTATGCACCCTGGGGCGGGGCTAGCTACCCGTGGGGGCAGGGCTAGCGTCCCAGGGGGGCACCGCCCGCGGCAAGCATCTCAGGGGAGCGGCACGGCGATGTCACCCTCCCTCAGGGATGACACATGGGGCGGACCGCACCTACCGCACCCCCCTTTCTCCGCCAGTGCCGCCACGGATGGTGGTGAACTGCTTAAATTACCCCAATAATACAAAATGCATCCGTAGATCATATGGATCATTAACACAATGGGATAACTTTTCAGGGAAAGCCTGGGTGAAGTTTAAAAAAAGACACGTTTCCATTTAGGTGGATGACAGCACTGCCTGGTTTCACATTCAACCTTTCACATATTGTTTCTCACAACAACCCAGCAAGGTAGTAAGTATTCATATTCCCGTATGCTATGCCAGGGGCTCTGCCTGAAGCTGATAAGATTGTCAGTCTATATAAGCACTAAGCATGGGTGTAGCTTGGGGCGCAGCTGCCCCCACCCCTGATCCACAAAAATTATTGAAAAGCATTGAAAGCACTCAATTAACTGAGGTTGTGGCCCCTCCTCCCGGAGAAGCCTGCCCCCATAATGTCCTCTTTTGGGGGATATATTTACCCATGATTCCCCCCCCCAAAAAAAGCTAAACAGCTTGGGGGGGTGTCTCAACAACTTTGGCTCCCCCTAACAAAAATCCTGGCTACGCCCATGGCACTAAGTGAGATCATAACCAAGCAGACTTTCTGCATTCCAGCGAATTTTGTCATTTACACTTATATTTTGTTTCAAAATATATTTTTATGTTTTGACAGAGGGGTGGCTAACGATTTGGCCTGAGGGCCACATTCACTTTTGGCCAATTCTCCAGAGGCCACATGGCAAACAGTGGGTGTGGCCACCCCTAACAGACACACACATATATATGACACACACATGCACACAACTTCCCCCACACCAGCCGATCCACGATCATTATAATTATGGTGGGCAGAGAGGGAGCAGCCCTGTGAGGATGCACAGAGAGCTTTAAACCCCCAGCACTGGTTACTTTTTGTTTTAATCATGCTGCTGCCAAAATCAGTGGGGGAATACTGAGGTGGGGAGCAAAAAAGTGCTTTGGAGAACTGCATCAGCCCACCCATTTTAAAGTGCATATTACTCCTTTGTCTCAGTTTGGGCTACCAGTGTGTGTGCGCGAGCGCGCATATACAAGTAGTTATTTTTATTTTATTTCCAAGTATTTTTGATACCGCATCAACTGTTTTGGGAAGAGGTTTTACAAGCAACGTTGGTCAAACCTGGACCTGCCAATTTTGTGATCGACCAAGCAGCCCACCAGCCAGACAATGTAGCCTACAGGGGTACCAACTTGAATAAAATATTGGGGGGGGGGTAGGTAAGTCCTGCCCCGTATCATCAGTCACAAGATGCAGAGCACAAACACCATCTGAATGGCAATCTCATTCAACTGGGGAGGGGGGGGCACCTCAAATATTTTATAGGGGAGTGAAGAGACCTCGGCCCCTAGGAGTTGACACACCGATGGTAGCCTACCAAGCACAGGACAATTCTCTTCCCCCCAGTTTGAGAACTACCACTGTGTAGCTCAGATCTTCAAAACACAAAGTTTTAAGCCATGCATTCCTGCTTTGAATTACTGTTATAATGGGCAACATTGTTGACTTGGCATTTTAAATGATAGTTTATTCCCCCCCACCAAAAAAAAAACAAAAAAAAAAAAAACCAACATTGTGTTTATTGCGTTGTGCTTTTTATTTATAATAACAAATATATTATAATACTACATTTTAAAATTTTATCATCTCTGTTAACTGCTTGGGGATTTTTTGCTCAAAATGTTAAGTGGTGTAGAGCTTTTCTAAATTAATAACATTGTCTCCCCACCCCACCCCCACCCTCCTGGAAAATAGCCAGCTAATTCTTGGAAGGAATGAGAAATGAAAGCAAGCTACTCCTTACAAAGTGCTGGATGTGAGAGAAGGCAACACTTATGGAAAGCCTGGCAAACTCTGAATATGCCTGTCATCATAGTCTGAGAAATTAAAGATAAATAGGGTTCAAGATGTACAAACACTAGCATGATCTGAGGCTGAAGGCATAGAGAGAGCAGACCTTAGTGTTCCTAAAGCAAAATGTCACTTATGGCCCATGAGGCGAACGGAAATATGAATAATGACACATAAGTCAAAGGTGTCCTCAGGCTTCCGGCACTGTTGCTTACTAAAAGAACCACCTGTCTTACTATGAAACACAATTGAGGCCTAGCACCTCTATCAATAACCAGCCATCTTATCATGTACACAAACAACTATTGAGGTTTTTTTCTTCTCAAGCTGCCTCTGGAAGACAGATGGTCCCACCTGCAGCTATTAACACGCTGGTTTCCCAGTAATAGTGCATGCACTTTTTCCACAACTATACACCAATATATTTTTGGACACCGTGGGCAATGACTTTGTTGGTAATTCAGCAACGTGAAGGGAAAGAGGGGGGAAAAGCAGATACATACGGACTACCGTAGATGATGTGATTTACAGTGCTTTGTTCAGTACAAGATGACAGGGGCCCTGAGATGCTTACTATCAGGAGAAGCAAAATGGTCACTGGCTATGCTTCTGGGGGCAGATGGGAGTTGTACTTCAGCAACATCTGGCGGGTCAAAGGTTCTCCACACCTGCTCTAGTTTATATACCTGTTTCTGCTAAAATAATATATGTTTTTGCCTTGAATGCTTTCTCTGACTTTTATAAACTCAAGAGCAGCTTGGGAATCATCTAGATTACCCTCCCATGGAAATTCGTATAAACCCATCTGTTGGCCTTAAGGAGAAGTCTAAACACACACACACACACACACACACACACACACACACACGACTACATTTGGGCAATTTTATGGCAGTTGTCATTAAGAACTTGTTTTACCTGCACATGTTCCTTCCCTCACCCTTAAAATTACAAGGCAAATGCTTGGTTAGAAACTCCATGTTTCCTTCATGGGGGAAATGCTTAACTGGAACCCCCATATTCCCTTATGAGGGAAACACTTGTTTGGGAACCCCATGCCCTTGTCATAACTTTGGTGTCGTAAACATAGAGAAATTACCCATCTCCCTACTCTTCTTTCTCCACACTAAAACCTGGCCATTCACTGAAACTGGATATAGACACTGGACAAAGAAAAAGAAATGTTTGTCTCCTTTGAGGGGAAAGGGCCAGAGAAGTTGTCGAAGGAAATTGTGAAAAGTGAGATAAAAATGTTAATACACAAACAAACTGGGAATGGAAAGGAAGGGCATGAGAGAGAGAAAAGGCCTTTATAGGAGAAGGTGAAATGTAAAAGAATGGGGGGGGGTGAAAGAAACTGTCAGAATATGTGGAGTGGGAGAAAATACAAGCCGAGTGTGAAAGACGAATAGGAGAAGAAATGAGAGTAGATGTGCAACCATTCTTTGAGAGACACATAGGGCTGAAAGGGGAAAATATAAAAGGAAAAGCTTTCTCCATTTTAGTGCTTCTGGTTCCACAAATTCTGCTTAAAATGGGGAGGCCGAGTCACAATACTTGCAGAGCAAATGTCTGTACTTAGCTTGAGGGAAAGTGAACAATGGGCCTGCTTGCTATAAGGAAAACACTGACAAAGAATTTAGAAATTTCCAAAGATGGATTCAATATCAGTCAATAGTTATGCAAATAATTGTCTGCTGACTATGCCAAACTCTGCCTCCGTCCACCACCATTTTGTGACTGGTGCACCTCAGAAATTTCCAGCCATGTCAAGTGGACCCTGAGGAAAGAAAGTTTGAGAAGACCTGAGATATGGGGCTGGACGCTAGCTTAGGTGGCTTTTTTTTTTAAAAAAAAAGGTTGAACAAATTCATGAAGGATAAATCTATCAACAGCGAATAGCTGTAAGTGCAAAGATGGGAACCTTTGTGTTCAATGCCAGTAAACCACCAGTGACAGTTGCTGTTGACAGAGGACAAGGATTGACCATCATGTTCTTCTTGCAAGTTTCCCAAGGGGAATCTGGCATTGAGTCCTGTGCTAGCCAAGAGTTAGAAGAGGACTATATTAAAAAAGGATTGTAAGATTTAAAGTTAGAAAAAAAGCTGGAAGATGTGGTAGTTTACAGAGTAGAAACAAGATTAGTTAAGTAAAATTTATGATATATGATTAAGATAGGTTAAGATAGTAACATGAATAGGGAAATATATAAGAGTTAAGCTAAAATAAGAAATAGTAATAGTTAGAAAAGAGAAATAATATTAGAAGATGATAGGAAATTTCTAAAGATGAAATACAATGAAACGCAGTAGGAGTGACAGGAGGAAGTCAAATTAAGATGATAAGGAAAGAAGAAGGGGAAAAGGTAGATATATGTGTGTATTGTGGTAGTTGTATTTGTTTTAGTATGTGATATGTGTTAAGTTGTGTTTATTGTTTGAAAAACCTAATAAAAATTATTTAAAAAAAAGAAGTTAGAAGAGAAGGACGTAAGAATTTACTGGCTGGAGGAGACCAAATACCCATTTAGTTTTTAAAAAAAACCTCTGTCTCTAATAGCGGTCTGCTATGTGGTGTGACAGTACGAGAAAATAACAGATTCTGCTTTAAAGACTAATTTGAAGAGAGGGGGGAAAAATCAGCCCCAGAGAAAAACAAAATATCCATATATTATGAGCCTGTTTTAATTCTAAAATGGCTTTCTTTTTTACATTTCTAGCCCACCATTCCCTCAGGAATTCAGGGTGGGATACATGATATCCCCCTCCTCAGTTTTTCCTCAACAGCAACCTGCTGAGGGAAGCTAGGTTGGGAGAGTTGACTAGCATTGGCACAAGGTCACCATGAGCTTTGTGGCTGCTTGGGAATTTGAAGCGGGATTTCCCTGGTGTAAGTCCAGACCTCTTAACTACAATGCTGTGCTAGTTTTATGTAGTGCAGACAGGGTTTTGGTACAAGATCTTAAGGCAGGACGTAGCCTGTAGGCATTCATTGTGTACTGGGACGGGTCTCTGGGAGCCTCTCAAAGCATCTCTATGACTACTTGTAACCCAAGCCGATGTTGTTATCACAGAGCTATCATCTGACCCTTCAGACTCCCGATATTACATTACAGGCTATGGAGGGGCTTAATACTGTGTTCTTCTTCTTTGCCCCACCATGCTTAGTTACAAAGTAGTTTACAAACGAGGCAAGGTTTAAGTTTCATGGGTACATTCTCTCCAGTTGGCTCCGGTTAAAGTTCTGGCACCACCATAGGGCATGGCATGCACGGAGAGAGCCATAAATGAGGCGGGTTCTGAAGGAGGGGGTTATCAGCAAAAAGTAAATTAAATGAAAGACTAGTGGGGCAGAATTTGCTCTGAAGTATTTGGAGTCAGCACTTGTCCCATCAGTTATCTTAAAAATAGAACCCATTCAACATTTGAGGCACTTCAGGCATGTTTTGATGACCCCACTACCTAGGATTGAAATGGTGACACATGAGGAGGTGAGCATGTTGGTTGCTGCTGCTCTTTCATCTGACACGGCTTCGTTTGGAGGTAGAACTGAAGGCTGAAGATTTGGGAAAAGATGCAGAACAGGTGTTGAGCAAAATGCTATTGTGGCCCACTCGCCTGGGATCTCTATACCTGCCCATGCTGTAGGTAAGTGCTTACATTAGAAACCATAAATACTTGCTTCGCTTCGGTGTTTCCTATGCCATACTGTCTCTTCTGAAAGTCAGCCCTTAATGGCTCGGATTTACGTGACGTACTGAAAGTTTTGCCTTTTATAGGTGACAGTACCACAATCCTATGTATACCGACATAGAAATACATTCCATTCATTTCAATGGCACCTACTTCTGAATAGATCCAGTGATGAGCATCACAGCCTATATACCCCCAGTATTCACACTTTTGCTTTTGCTAAAGTGTTGAGGTTGTTTTTATATGGTGAAAGTTTAGCTTGACAATCCTTCCCTGCACCATCTCCCCTGTTTTTATGATTAATTTTCTAGACCTCATGTTTATGGAGCAAAACCTGGAAATACGTTGTATTTGTGTCTGTATGTACAGTATATGCATATGTCTGACAGTTATGGGCTAAGAAATCAGAAGATGTATGTTTGAATACAGTAAGTATTTAAAGTATTTACATGAATTTATTTTATGTTTTTTGCTTCCTCAATAGTAAAGCACTATGTTGATAAAAGTCACATTTTATATGACAAAACTACTGAAGGGAACAAAGGAGAAATATACTGTCATGGATGCTTTAGTTGAGATTTCTGCATTGCAGGGGGTTGGACTAGATGACCCTTGGGGTACCTTCCAACTCTACAATTCTATGAGTCTATGTATTGCCTAATGCCTCTCTGATAAAGGAATAAAAAAACATAAAATGATACGAACAAACTTAACATGGTCTGTTTTCTTGGGGGAAATTGACAACTATTGTTTCCATAAACTCTTCACATTATGCAGTAATGCATTCTACATAAAACACTCTTTGTATATTAGACAATCACACATTATATACAGTTCCATAAAATAAACCATTTTCTCTATGCCTATGTAACTTGCTAGTTCTAAAAATCGATATGCCTTTTCTAGCAAGTGAAAAATTGTTAGCATGACAGTTTATGCTAAAATTATGGGACATCTTTAAGAGACATTTATCACTAATGTCAGTAATGATGCTTCCCAGAATTTCAGTCAGGTTTGCTAAAGCATAAATGCTTGAGCTTGTCAAGTTTTTCAAAACAAATCTGTTCAATTAATCTTAGCTTCAGGTAAATTGGGAGACATTCAAGAATTATACATTCAGATCAAGTATATTCAGCAACTCAGGAATTTGATGGTGTAGACAGACAGAGTCATTGGATGGTCTTTTTACCTTCGCCTAACCCATGAATAATATTTAATATCTTAACCGTTGATGCTGGACAGTAGCAAATGAGATATGCTCATATTGGGCAACTCTGGCCCGTGTGTATTTGCTGAGATTGCCACCATGTGGCCCTGTCTTTGGATGTTTGAGTGACACTGGTGCCATGAAGTGCCTCCCACCAGCTACGACTGGTATGCCAAATATGGCTCCTAGACAGCGATATCTCGAAAACTATTCTCCATATTCTGGTAATCTGCAGATTAGACTACTGCAATATGTTGTGTGTGAGGCTGCCTTTGAAGACTAGCAGAAGACTAACAGAATGTTGCTGTTAGACTCAGTGGCGTAGGAAGGAGGTGTTGGGGGTGGACCGCCCCGGGTGCCACTCTGGGAGGGGTGACAAGATGGCCCCTGCCTCCCCCCAGGTGTACAGCTCCTTACGGGCTGCCGCTCGCGAGTGGCACCCCGTATGGGCTGCAGCTTGCACGTGCAAGCAGCATTCTGTACGGACTGCGCACACGTGGGATGTTGCACATGCGCAGTCCGCGCAGTCCGTACGGCGTGCCCAAAAAATTTCCACACCGGGTGCCATCTGGGGTTGCTACGCCAGTGGTTAAACTGTGCTTAAACAGCTTCATTTTTAATTCTAAGTGCTAGATTTCAAAGTTCTATCTTGGTTCTGATAGGAATCTGCCTGAATTCTAAGCTCATCTGAACCCCCTTTCAGGGTGGCTCTTGAGGCTTATGTGAGGCAGGTAACAGGCCATAGATTACTTAATAGCTAAAGGTCTAGGTAAAGAGGAATGAGTTTGCCTGGCACCTAAAGACCTGTAAGGACGGCGCCAGGCAAGCCTCTCTGGGGAGAGCATTCCAGTCAGGAATCACCACAGAAAAGACCCCTTCTCTTGTTGCCACCCACTGAATCTCTCAAGGAGTGGGGGACAGAGAAGGGCGTCACATGACAAGCACAGGGTCCAGGTTGGTTTGTGTGATCACAGCCACCCTAAATTTGAATTTTACAATGCTGTTCTCCATCCAAATAATGTATAGAAAAATGCAGGAACTGTGGTAAAGTGTGCACATAGATACATAGTGTGCAGACATTTGTGAAAATAACATACAAAAATGTGTTATATTAGGGCAAATTGCTCTGGAAAAATGTTTATATTAGGAAAAGTGCCTACAAATATGTGTATATAAAAGGAGAAATTGACACTAAAATCTGATGAATTTTTATGAGAACTAAAAAATAGTAATCTCACACTCGTGGAAATGTGGAGAACCAAATGTAAGACTGGAAAAATGAAAGATAACAAAAACTGATGTATCATCTATCCTTAGAGACAAATCTCTCAAAAAGATTGGCAAAATGTTCTTTTTAAAATTATTCAAGCTTGGGGGTTTTTGGGATTAGATTGGATAGGATGGACGAGGTAGATTCAGGATGGCTGGAAGAACCAAAAAGAGATTCACAATTCTTTATTTTAAATAAAATGAGGGTTCTAACATATACAGCCATTTACACACTTGCAGGGGAATTAAATTTCATTTACTGAAACATGACACTGTTTCTCATTGTATCTTCATGCTTGGTACAGGTTAGGGATGAAAACTGAATGGCTCAGGGCACCTCCAGTCTGTCCCTTTTGGGGGGCAGGATTTAATCGCATACCAACAAACTCATAGTGTACAATTAAAGCTCATTTGCAGCTCCTGTGCGACAAACCCACTTCAGCAAAAACCTGGACTTTTTGCAATGAGGAATGCCATGAGACAGTGTGGGATAGCACTTGTTTTGATGCAACATTGGCTACGATAACCTCCCAGCAAACAGATCAGAATGACTGCTCATTGAATAGCCAATGTCGAATCAGGATGAATGTTTAGAAGCATCCTCCGTCTGGTGTTAGAGAATCAGGTTGGGAAATAATGGAAAGTAAAATAGGAATATAGGGTTGGCTAAGTGATTAATATATGTATGATTACACATTGTATTATACATCACCATTCTGTATGAGTGCAATATACATTTAAAATTAGGTTGATAATTCTAGTGACAGCTGTATGATTGTCCCACTCATAGTTCATAGTCTTACCTGAAATATTAAACAAGCAATACTATGAAAAACCAAAGACACACACACATTATTATTATTATTATTATTATTATTAGAATTAGTATATACCACTGTATATCCAGAGGTCTCAGGGCTGTTCCCAGAACATAGCTTGCTACCAGTGAACACAAGTTTAGGCCTCATCTTAGAAGGCAGCTCTTCCATGATCATAGTTCCACCAGAGATAAGGCAGAATACTGTACGTGGAAATGGCAAATCAAAATTGCTGTTCCTTATGTGCCAACAGTATCTCGTGTTCCCTCGATAATTCCTCTGCAGAGGCCCTAACAAGAGGCTTGACCTTAACTTAGCGGATCACACAAGCTCGTGGCCTCAAGATGGAACGGTTGCAGATCAGGGAAATATAAGAGGGCAACTAAGTACTTTATTTACAGACAAGAAATCAGCAGGAGCTTTGCAAGTGGTGAATGGATCGCTTCAGTGACCCAAATGACATGGTTTGAGAGAATAAGATGCCAGTGAGAGACCACAGTTGATTTATTCGATAACATCAGGAAGCCATTTATGGACTGCGTTATGGATGACTATCCTGGTGTTTAGAACAGGACAAGAGAGGTTGATGTTGTGCTTACACAGGCATAAAATACAGTGGTACCTCGGGTTACAAACACTTCGGGTTACAGACTCTGCTAACCCGGAAGTAGTACCTTGGGTTAAGAACTTTACCTCAGGATGAGAACAGAAATTGCGCGGTGGTGCAACAGCAGCGGGAGGCCCCATTAGCTAAAGTGGTACCTCAGGTTAAGAACAGTTTCAGGTTAAGAACGGACCTCCGGAACGAAGTAAGTTCATAACCAGAGGTACCACTGTATAATAATGATATGTCCTGGGCAAAAGCACCAGAAAGCAAAATTCTAGATTGAGCAATTAGTCACATTTTGACTATATCAAAAAAATAGCCCCTTTATTTAGGGCCTATTTCTGCTCATCAGGGTTGGGACTTACCAGTTTCAGAATTTGCCTAGACTCACAGGGCTTGCTAACTTTTTGCACCCAACGGGCACATTTGGAATTTTGGAAGACCCACGGGTGCCAGTCACAAAATGGCTGCTATGGGTGTGTGGCGTAACCTAAAATGGCTGGCAGTACATCTTAAAAAGCAGAAACAGAGAAAACGGTGCATCACTCCCCACCTGCATTAAACTACACCTACACCAGCCACCCTTTCCTCACAGTGAGCAGCTTTTTGCACCTCCCCTCTGTTTAGAATGTGTGGGGGGGGGGTGAGTGTCCAGTCCTGGTAGCCAATGAAATGTGGGGATATTTAAGGGTGTGTGTTCACTGAGCCACTGCACACAGAAACCGAGCAGTAAGAGCGTGCATTGTGATTTTTTGAGGGGTTATTTACTGAGGCTCTTTCTAGGCACCATAGGAGGTAAAGGTGGGCACACTGGAATATACTTGTTACAGTACATGACTGAAATCAGGCCTTTGACGGCTAGGAATAGGTAGAATAATGATTATACTGTTAAAGAAAATGAGCTCTTGGGGTGGGATGAAACAGGTCATAAATGTAATCCAGTGGTTATCAACCAGTGTGCCGTGGCACCCTCAGGTACCTTGAATAGTGGTCAGGGGTGTTGCGGGCAACCCTGGCCTCTGTCCCTCTTCCCTTCCCTTCCCTTCCCTTCCCTCCCTCCTGTGATGCCCTCTCGCCTCTCTGCCTCCCAAAGGCTTGCACAGCTGTTTGCTGCAGCAGCCCTGGCTACAAGCTCCCCAGGCAAATGGTGCCTCTGGGGCTGGCCAGGGGGTGCTTCCCAGACCCCTGTGGGGCACTGGGAGGAGGCACCTCTCTTTGGGGCAGGGTGGGCAGCTCGGAGACTAGGGGCGGCAGCAGTGGCTGCCCAGAGGACTCCCAAGCAGAGGTGAGAGGAGAGGAGGCTGAGGGAACACTCCACAAGAGAGGGCGTTAGAAAAAGGGTGAGAGGCTGCCAGCTCTGCAGGCAAGGGGTGACAAACTGGGCTCCTGAGCGCCACAGGGCTGCCGCAGAAAGAATGTAGTTGGTCAAGGGAGCCGTGGACTCAAAAAGGTTGAAAACCTCTGGTGTAATCAATCAACAGCAAATTATATGAAACAGCTAATCCAGAGTGGAAGACAAATATGTTAATTTAGTTGATTCGGATTGAGTATTTCCAAACAGTATTTTTAAATCTCACTTCACCCTTTTCTTTCAATCTCAAAACACCTTAGAAAAGTAGAGCAGGTGGGTGACTTATGTAGAAAAGTAGGGGTAGACAGCAAGGTCAAGTGGCAAACAATGGCACAACCCAAGAATTAGTCTCATTTGCAAAAGAGAAATCCGCTCTAAATTCAGCACATCCAAATAAAAACTGGTTTGTAATGAGAGGAAGCAAGTACATGATGAATTCTTCTATTGAAGTCTGTGGTCCCTAGTCTTGTACAGTTTTGCTTGGATTATGCCCTAACATATAGCCTTCATGGGATATTGGAAAAAGTAGCAATAGATTAGTTACAGAATAATTGAATTGTGGAGTTGAAATGGACCCCATGGGTCATCTAGTCCAACCCCCTGCAATGCGGGAATCTCAAATAGATCATCCTTGACAGAAGCCCATACAACCTCTACTTATGTGGTTAGCTTGTTTTAACTTCTCCCATGTCTGCTTATATTTGCTTTTTACTAGCAACAACAAACTGTAGGGGTAGTCAACAGTGCCTCCCAGTTCCCATCAGCCCCAATCAGCATGGCAAATAGATAAAGGAAATTTAGTCCAACAGCATATTGAGGGCACTGTATTGGCTATTCCTGGCATAGTGTATACTTATAATGCATGGTTATAATAGACATACAATAAATCTAGTGCATTCATCCTATTTGTTGAGTTGTAGGCTCCTAAATGGGGTGGGCAAACCTAGCCTTTGGTAATTGGTTTTCAAACCTGGTTTTCAAAGAGCACAGTGGCTGGGAACAAATATTAACCAGCAATGAATTGTTGGCAATAAACAGAATTTTTAAAAATAAAAAAGAAGTAGCAAGCCATCTCTTTCACTTAACTAATGGTGATGTTTCGTATTTTAAGTGTTTCATATGGCTTTTACTGCTGTTACTCGTGTTGAGTACATTTTTTGGTTGGGGAAACAATTGTTTAAATGAAAAATGAATTTATTTTTTAATTATTTTATTATTATTATTATTATTTAAATCCAATTTCGTTGTACTTGTACAATGACAATAAAGATATAAAGATAAAGATAAAGATATTTAAAGTAGTTCTTAGATAACCCAAGTAAGAACAAACTTTGCTAAGCAAAACACAAACTGACCCCTTAAATCCTTTGCAGTGAAAAGTGTGTTAAGTCCACTTCTAGTCCCAACCTCTTTCATCAATCCACAGTGATAAGTTTCTAAATAAAGAGGTACTGGGGCTCTTAGTCAACTATATACCATTTGATTGTTTGTTTGTGTGTTTTTTAAAAAACAAACCAACACTAAACACCAAGCTTATGTAATTTTGTAAAGTGCCAGAAATATTGATAGCGCCTTTGCCTCCAGACCTCCCTTTTAGTCTGCAATCATTATCATTTGTACTCATACTATTAGGGTGGTTGCACACATTCTTACTTTCAATACTGTTTGCACCTGTGGAAGCTTTGGTGTGGTCACACTGCTTTATTTCCAGTCAGTGCAGAACCCATAACTACCTGTTGAAATCCTGTAATTTTTTTCTACCACAACATTCTGGTTTATTTTTTGTCCTGCTTTTGTTGCCCTATAGCCCCTTTGGATGGCAATAATGTGGAAGCATTGGGGAGGCATCACAGAACAAACAACGAGAATAAAACTACCACTAATGCACTATTATTGCGTCAATAATACACTGCAGAATACACCCACAATTAAACACCAGTTATTGAAAGTCTACCCATTTATACAATCACAGAATTGAAGAGGAAAGGAGCAGCACACCTGAACATCAGACTGATCAAGCACACACAAATCACCTGGTCATAATCTTCCCCATTGTGGTGAGATTTTATTTCTATTTAAATTAAGTAATTATTTCCAATTTAGCATATGCACCTTTTAAGAAACTACTCTTTCATCCACTTCTTGGGTGGTTTATTTCCTCTTTTTTTGCCGATCCATAAGTGGTCACTCCAAGACATTTCCTTGTCTTGTGGCTGAGCAGCAAACAACACCTGCCTTTCCCCAAGTACCCAAGGCTGGCCAAGTTATTTTGGCACCTGAAGCAGAAAATCCCACAAATCCCACTCCCTGGCAGTAAAAATACAACAAATATTAATTATATACATTACAATGGGCTGCTCTTTCATGACACCCCAAACCAGCTGCCTACTGTTAGGGCCAACCTTGGCCATATCTGCTAAACTCACTGGGTTATAACCGTCTCTCTCAATATGTGTACTCTGTACTGGCAGAGTTAATTCCAACAAATAGCAAATTGTAATAGTTACCTGCAATAAGCAAAACCTTCTGTACTTCAGCGACTACCCATGAGCGCAACCAACCACTTTTCCTCTTCTGTATTTTATTTGCATATCTGAAGGGTACCGATAGTTGTCATTGGACGTGTAACGTCTGACCTCTTGTCCACATTCCAGTTTTACATTCTTCTCCCCACAACAAACAGGAACTGCCCTAGCAACCATCTGGACCAGCTTAGTTGCTTAGTTCTCCCAGAAGGAAAACCTGCCCATCTTTTTTAGTTCAGATCTATGTCACTGAAGCAGCCTTTGATTCAGCCTAAAGGTCAAGGTCTTTAGCACCGACTAGGAAGAAAACTTCATCGCAGCAGTACAAAGGTGCACACATACAATACATTTTGGGAGGAATTGTTGTAAATAACTCGGGGGAGTTAACTGCATTTTCTGTGGAATCTCTTGGAGCTGAAACCCAACAGGAAAACCCTTCCCCCAGGAAAAGATGGGGAGCAATGTGAAGAAGAGTAGGGTTGCCAGGTCTGCTTCCAAAAAATAGCGGACAAGCGGGGGGGGGGATTAAATTAAATCCGCTGTCACTCTCATCACTCGACGCCATTTTAGGTCAGTCGATACAAGCTACAATACATTTTTTAAATGTTAACAACTGTACATAATTTTATAATCTTAATTTTAATTTAATCTTAATTTTATAATCTTAATCTTAGGGTCATGGGTTCGAGCCCCCATGGGTTCGATTCCTGCATTGCAGGGGGGTTGGACTAGATGATCCTCGTGGTCCCTTCCAACAACTCTACAATTCTATGTTTCTATGCTTGCTTCTTAGGGATCCTTGGGGCAAAGCTACCCAAGTTCCCAACAGGGGTTCCTTCTTACCGTTCCTGTATTAGGGAGGCAATCCTTGGGGCAAGGATCTCGCTCCCTCAGGTCGTCGGGCAAGTCTCCTCCAAGCCCGCCTCCCCCCCCCCCCCGCGCCTCTACCAGTAGCTGGTTTGCTGCTGCTCCTGCGCGTCAGGAACAGGAAGAGGTGTCTTTTTCTTTCGCGCCTCTCCCTTTTGTTCTCCCCGCGAGTCAGAAACAGGCGGGGCAGAACTCCGGCAAGAGGCGCCTCCCCCCCCCATTTTTTAAATGTCTTGTGAAACAATTGAGTATGATTAATAATTTTTTCGGAGAATCGAGTTCAATGGATTTTCGATCTTTGTCTCATTCTTACTTATGAAAAAAAACAAACCCTGATTCTCCTATCCTTATTCTCTTAGACTGTACAGCTTTAGATTACGTACCATTTCATCATAAAGCTTTTGAATAAAAAAAATTTCCACTATTTTGTGGAAAAAAATAGTGAACATAATGTGAAAAAAGCGGACTGTCGGCTCAAATAGTGGACACCTGGCAACCCTAAAGAAGAGGTGTGGGAGAAGCAGCTGATATGGCCATTTGGAGTGCAGAAGTGGTGGCTGGGGAAAGACTGCATGCCGCTCTCCACGATTCTGAATTACCCCTCCAAAAGCAGCTTTACTTGGGAAACAAACAAACAAAAAACACCCACCAGCCATGATTAGGACTCTGATATGCACATTCCCATGCAATGTTTTTTCCTTAATACTACAGTTATGAAACTAACAAATATGGCCCATCTTGCTTGTAACTTATAGTTTTCTGTGTCAGTTTGTTTTGTTCTGTATTTACATAACTCAGGAAATTATTGGTTTGCAAAGCAAGCCTCAGTGAGACTCTGATTCCAGCAGAATTATCTTTTAAAATATCCTGCTAGAGCTTAGTTTTCAGTCCAATAGTAAGACTTGAAGCTAAAGTCTTGCATTTCTCAGTCTGCCATGGGCACACCTGCACTCTTTTGTTCAAGTCTTGATTGGCTGGGAAGAGTAAGAGTCATGTGACACCTTCCTTTTAATTAACAACCTACACGCAGCATCACTGGTGCCAATGGAGGCTGCATTAGGATACAAATGGCAGCTTGGGGTAGGGTTCATCAGGGGCAGCAGAGGAGGGTTAGGGTTATACCATACAGCTTCCGGGTCATGTGGCCAGCATGACTAAGCCGCTTCTGGTAAACCAGAGCAGCACACGGAAATGCCGTTTACCTTCCCGCCAGAGTGGTTCCTATTTATCTACTTGCACTTTGATGTGCTTTCGAACTGCTAGGTGGGCAGGAGCAGGGACTGAGCAACGGGAGCTCACCCCGTCGCAGGGATTCGAACCGCCGACCTTCTGATCGGCAAGCCCTAGGCTCTGTGGTTTAACCCACAGCGCCACCTGGGTCCCTATAATGTTAATTACATTCACTTAATTAGTTTGGCCTGTTTATATTGGCACAACCAAAATAATCATAGTACTCACTATTGCAATGCTTAGAGCAAGAGTTGCCAACACTTGAAATCACAAATTTTGGTACCTAAGTGGGGCCAAGGAGCAGGATTCTCTGGCTCAGGGGGCAAAAGTTATGGTTAGTCTGGTAGTTTTTGCCCTGGTGGAGGTGGCAGCAACTTGCGTGAATGAATTTGCTTCCCCTCCCCTGCCTGTAATTGAGGGGGAGCCAAGCCTTGCCTCTGCTCCCAGAAGGATTTCTCCCCATTAAGTAAGAAGGCATGCTGGACTTTGGAGATTTCTCTCCCTAAGACTGTTTCTGGGCAGGATGATAACTAGGAGGGAAGTCTCCACAGTGACGGCTGCTCCAGACATCAAGCCCAATGTGGTTCTCTTCCCTCTCAGCTGAATGGGCAATACCAGAGGGGTTCTTGGTCTTGCTCCTCAGAGATTTCACACCTTGCCCAATTGCATTATAGGCAAGTTGAAGGCCCCTTGGTGGACTCCCCATTTTCATCATTTTCCTCTGGGATTAATGCAGCCAATGGTGATGATGATCTCCCCAAGAATGCCGAGGATCAAAGAATGGAGATGGTTCTCCAACGGCTTCAGGAAGCCATGGCCCTAGGCACTAGGACATCTGCTACTGCATCTTTATTGCTGCAGGTGTCCTTGCTCTGGGCTGAGGCTCTGCTTGAGGAGGCACCTCAGAGGTGTTCGCACCTGGTGCAAGGTTTGCGTAAGTTAGAAAAAGCCCCCGCCTTCATGGTGGATGCTGGACTAGGTGCCATAAATTGTCTTGCAATAGCAATGGCTGCAGAGGCAAAAACCACGGTTTGTTGAAGTGCTGTCATACAAAATGTTTATAATTAGCAAATATGAACTGTGCTATAGAGTAGGTCTTATTTGTGGGTCACGAGAGTCTACAAATAGCACTTTTCCCCTGTTTCTTTCTCCACTGAAATGTTTGTCTTAAAATAACAGCTGTTTTGCTTATTGTCAGATGATGCTTCTGTTGTCCAGGTCCTTTGATTTGTTAAAACAAAATGTCAGTGACTCCACAGAGCACGTGCCCAAAGGGCATTCCTTAGTGCTAGGGACAATAAATACAGCGATCTTTGCCAATGCCATTTAAACTGGCCATCGTAAATCAATCATTTTCTGAAGACTGATACGTGCAGAGGATGAAAATAATTGGTGACCAGCAAAACGGCTGAGCATTAGCTAAGCTTGGAGTGGACTTAAGAGGTATAGAGGGTCATGCGCAGGCCACCCTGAGTAGCATTCATTTCCCTATATTTAAATATTTTGTATATATCATGAGCCAATAAATCTCATATCCTTGGGGGAATCCTCCAGCAAATTACCACGGAGAAGCTGCAGCGCTACACAACAGCTGTACTGAAATGTCAGAAGGGGCTTACACAGCTGACACAAGCTGCTGAAAACAGAACATGGCAGCACTTCCATAAATTCTCCTCCCCCAGCCAAGCGCTGCTTAATATAGACCGACCATATGCTCCAGCCCTTGCTCACTCTTACACAAGCATCTCCTAAGATTGAGTTGTACTGCAATTTCAGGCAAAAAAAAAAAAATCTTTCCCACAAATCTTAGAGGCATTGAGGGTTTCACAAAATTGAAGAAGATATAACCAGCTCTGGTTATTGTCTTTCTTAAATTTCCTTTAGGTGTTTCTGGGTCTTTTTTTTCCTTTTTTCTTTACATCAACAAAGAACATGTCTGAGTTCAGCCAAAACTCTGACCAAGAAGAAATCTGTTCTGAAGAGATCGATGAAGATGAAATCCTAGCAAACCTCTCCCCCGAAGAACTGAAGGAGCTACAATGTGAAATGGAAGTCATGGCTCCAGACCCTGAAGTGCCAGTTGGAATGATACAGAGAGACCAGACTGAAAAGCCACCGACGGGAAACTTTGATCACAGATCCCTTGTTGACTACCTGTATTGGCAGAAGGCATCAAGGCGGATGCATGAGGATGAACGAGTGCCTGTCACTCTCTTGCCATCGGAGGTAAGAAACAGGAAATGCAACTATTCTGCATGCTTCTCGTGGTGACGTGGGAACTACAACACACCAAATAGCAACATCTAAATAATAATTAGGTTAAATGAATTGTGCTACAAGGCTTTTTTGTGTGTGTGGGGGGGGACATTTTGCAGGCTTTTATAGATGCAGACAGAGTAGACCTTTTTGGGAAGGAAGTTCCATAGCGAAGAGCTCCCACCCAAAAAGTCTTTCTCCACATCCTAGCCAAATGTACCTGTCTCAGAGACAGCCCTTGGACTATGCTGCTGCCTGGGATCTTAAAGGGAAAGCGAGCTTGTATAAAGGAAGGTAAAGGGACCCCTGACCATTAGGTACAGTCGAGACCAACTCTGGGGTTGCGTGCTCATCTCGCATTATTGGCCGAGGGAGCCGGCGTACAGCTTCCAGGTCATGTGGCCAACATGACTAAGCCGCTTCTGGCAAACCAGAGCAGCACACGGAAACGCTGTTTACCTTCCCGCTGCAGCGATACCTATTTATCTACTTGCACTTTGACATGCTTTTGAACTGCTAGGTTGGCAGGAGCAGGGACCGAGCAACGGGAGCTCACCCCGTCATGGGGATTCGAACTGCCGACCTTCTGATCAGCAAGCCCTAGGCTCTGTGGTTTAACCCACAGCGCCACCCGCGTCCCTCTATAAAGGAAGGTGCTTCCTAACTGTTTTAGCCAGTATGTGGTTTTTGAATCAGTTTTAATTATTGTCATATGACCTAAACCCAATGAATTACTGGATCAGTGCAGAAGAAGGATGTGAAGTTTGAGAATAACAATGGAGTTCTTACACAGGAAGAGCAAGACATGCTGCTGTGCCTTTGCTTTCCTTACTTCTGTGTGATGCAGGTGTGCTGTGCAGTAACAGAGCCCTGTACCTTAGACAGGCACTGGAAACTGATGAACACCCTCCTAGAGATGAAATGGTGAGGTCTTTTGGCTGGAATATGCTCCCTGACTTCCATGGGAGAGGGGAGATTCTTCTTGAATGCATCAAAAGTCAAATGGTTCAAATAGATAGTACTCAGCCTTGGAATAATTGATTGATGGATTAAAGCTATTTGTGTCCTGCTTCTCTTATAATTAAATGCAGCTCACAACAAAAGATGCAAAAATGGAATATGGAAGTACAGAGAACACACTAATTAAAAGCAGCAATTTAAACATTTATCTGTGTAAGCAAAAGCAATTCAAGCTATGATGGAAGCAGAAACGGAGTAGGAGGCTCATATTCTTCTCTGATACTAAAGAGGCAAAGAGGCTTTTAAGCTTCTTTAAAAACAAAAACACAAAAAACACCACTATTTTATTTTACGTATTTCATAAAATTTATACACTGCTTGACTGCAAAAAAACAACAACCCCTAAACATCAAAGCGGTTTAGGAAAAGAGAAACAATAAAAATGAGGGGAGGAAACCATACTTTAAAACATACAAATGCAAGAATTGCAGGGGCAGGGAGTGGGAATCATGTTTTCACAATAACTCAAAATTTCAGTCCTAGAGCTGGGGAAACGTGTTTCCTTGCTTGGGAAACACTGAGGGGAATGTCCTCTGGATCGCATGTAATAAGCCAGGAACAATTGTGTACTTGGTTTTGTTTCGCTTTTCTATTACAAGGTTTAGAAATGCCTTGCCTTAGGAGAAGGTTGTGTACTGGCTTTTCGCAAGACTATTCCTGCATAGAAGTGCCCAGGAGTCTCACCTGGACAGGATGAGGATGAAGTCAGAAACCAGGCACTGACAAATGAGCAGCGTAAATCAGTTAGAAATGGTCAGGTGTCAGCGGAGGTTTGGGCAAAATGAATATGTAGTGGTTTAGGGGAAATAGTGGAAGAGAGAGAAGTGACTTAGTCAACAGAGGAGAGCAGAGAACAGAGAAATAGAACAAAAGGCGTGGGGTAGGAGACCTGTCTCACCCTTTATTTGCTTGAGATTGTTTCCTCCAAAATGTATCCTTGTATAGCAAGTCCCCTGTCCCTATAAATGTAGCATCCCTACCCTCAGTTCCCTCAGTCTTGTTGCCTGAATAAAGAAGTTGTTACATGAAGACGCTGTCTCCAGCCTGCTATGTCAGAGAGCTGAAATCACTTACTGAAATCATTAACCCTACGCTACAACAGCTCCTGCTCCATTAGATACAGTAGATCTAACAGGATATGAGACAACAAAGAAAAAGAGTGAGAATTGAAATTAGGGTTCCATAACCCTGCCTGGCTGAAACTGAGACATTGCTTAAATATTTTACCGACTGACTCTTACAGTTACTGCTGCAATTACACCAGGACTAGTAGAAACACTGTATTGTGCTTAGTATTGCTCTAAAATTATTCAGGAAAAGCCAGAGGAAGTGATAATGGCAAAGCATGCTAATTAAAAAGATTTATACTAAAAAAGATTTTAGTATAATCAGGTATATAGTGTGAGGCCCACAAGAGAGATGCCTGGAGGATGACAATGAGAGAACAGGCCTTTCCTGTGGTAGCGCCCCAATTGTTGAGTGCTCTCCCCAGGCAAGGCTGCTTGGCAGGGTGGATAAAAATCAATGATTTTTTTAATTTAAATTGGATTTTTAAAATAAAATGCTTTTGGAGGGAAAATCTTTCTAAATATAGTCTTCTATTTAAGTTACATTGTAGTCCAAAGGCTATTCATCAGGAAATAAGGATTTGTTTTAAGTTTATCAAGTGTGCTAAAACTCAGTCTAAGTTTTTTTAAAAAAATGTTTAACCACATCAGTTAACAAACATGGATACATACGCTATCATGTTATTGTTTTAGTTAAATAAATTGTTTAAATGGTTATTAAGGAAATGATTGTTTTTCTCCTTCCAATAAAGTACAGCAGAAAAGTTGTCCAAATATATACAGTTAACTTATTAAACCTCACCATAATTTCATAATTATCTGTCTATGTATTTCTAGTAGTATAACCAAATCAGTAATTTTTGATATAACTGTAAAAACTACTCTGAAAATTTATTATTGCAAAAATGAAACCTTCATATGGTTGTAAATATTAAGATTATACCAGCAAGAATGAGTCTTTCTGTAAAAAAAATATTTAAATCAAGTCTTACTGACTAGTGATTTAAATCAAGCCTGCCTGACTAGTGATTTAAATCGTGATTTAAATCAATTTGATTTAAATCAAATCCACCCTGCTGCTTGGTCCTGACTTTGTCATTTTTCTGGTGCCAGGCAAATTTACTCTAGCAGGCATTGTCAATTGCTTTAGGATGGCTGGAAATTAAACTAAACTACCAGGATCTTTAATGACTGCCTAAGCTAAGCAGGTCCAGGGGAAAGGGGGACACCGAGTTGGGAATTATATGGATTCCGATATCTTAGAATATGGAGTGGAAATCTAAACCTTGAGCATATCTCAGCTTTATTGTTTTTCGGACCAAATAATGTGTACTATGATTGCTCTCAACATTTTAAAAATAGTAAAAATAACCCCCTATTAAGTAGCCAATGGCAGGACAGAACATGAGTAGAGTGGGTTGCTTACCTGGCTTCCCAATGCAGAGGTCACTGCTGGTAACTGAAAAAGAGAGGGGAGAGGTGGCAGGAAGTGTGATGCAGTGTGGGCACAGCTGCAGACCCAATTCAACCCTCCTGCTGCTGCCCCTACACCACACCAACCTCCCTACCTCCCTGCCCCTCTCACACTTAAGTTATTGCCAGTCATTTCCATATTGCAAAGCCAGGTGAACAGTGCTGCCCTACCTCATTCTGCCCTGCCAGTCACTACTACTACTACTACTACTACTACTAATTTATAATATAATATAATAATTTATAATATAATATAATAATTTATTATTTATACCCCGCCCATCTGGCTGGGTTTCCACAGCCATTATGGGTGGCTCCCAATAGAATATTAAATACACGATAAATTTAAAACACGATAAATTTTAGTATTTGTACCCCACCCATCTGACTGGGTTGCCTCAGCCACTCTGAGCAGCTTCCAGCATATACAAAAACATAATTAAACATGAAAAACTTCCCTATACAAAACTTTCCCTCCTTGACATCTGATGGGAGGGCATTCCACAGGGCGGGCACCACCACCGAGAAGGCTGGTTCCTTGTAACCTCACTTCTCGCGGTGAGGGAACTGCCAGAAGGCCCTCGGAAATGGACCTCAGTTTCTGGGCTGAACGGGGGTGGAAACGCTACTCAGATACTACTGAAAACCCCACATGTATGTTCTTTTACAATGTCCTGTGGGGCTTGCTTAAAGAAATGCTATGATTACAGGAATTCTAAAACAATAGTTATTTTGTGGATAGGAAAACAGGGCAATCAGTGGAGGAAATGGACCAATACATTTGACATCCAGAGGGATCTGTGGAGAAATGGAACAACCAGACTGACTGCAGAATGAGTCCAATAATGTATATTATTTTGAAACCCATTATAAAATAGTGAAGTAGTTATTTCCAGATTTTGACATATGAACGGTTATTGTATCATAATACTATAGCAGACAAAGCCAATTAAACTCAAATAATATTGACATCAGAGCATTTGGACTGTGAAAAGTAAAGAATAAATTCCAGCATAGTACATACTAGAATTTAGAACTGTGTATTTTCTTTTAAAGTAACTCATCTGCACAGTGGGGAAACAAATTTAAATGTCACATCAACTTTGTTGGTTTTATTTAGTAGATGAGGCAAAACTATTTTAAATTATTTCAGCTCTTAGCATTCTGTTTTCTGCAGAGACTCACTGTGGAGAAGTCCGAAGAAAATTCTGCAGATATTAGTAATGAGAAGCAGATGGTGAAAAATAATGCAGGGAAAACAAATGGAGACGTAAGAGACTATAAAGAGAATGAAGAAGAGGAAGAGGAAGAGGAAGGTGAGGAGGAGGAAGAGGAAGAAGAAGAAGACGAGGAGGAGGAGGAAGACGAGGAGGAGGAGGAAGAAGAAGAGGAAGAACAGGAGGAGGAAGAGGAGGAGGAAGAGGAGGACGAAGAGAAGGATAAGGAAGAACTGGGAACAAAGAAACCATGTGGTGAAGAGGACAGCAGAAGTGAACATGAAACAGAGGGATCAGATGAAAAACAAGAAAATAATGAAAAGAAAGCATCAAAATTAAATATTCCCAAAAAATTAGCTGTAGATACTAATTTTATTAAGTTAACTGCTAGGCCTTCAGGAAATCAAACCAATTTAGATGAGAGCCTGAGAAAGGTCCAGAAGAATGACCCAAGCATGACAGACCTCAACTTGAACAACATTGAGAACATCCCCAAGGAAATGCTGGTGGACTTTGTCAATGCTATGAAAAAGAATAAGCACATCAAAACATTCAGTTTAGCCAATGTGGGGGCAGATGATAATGTTGCTTTTGCCTTGGCCAACATGCTGCGTGAAAACAGGAGCATCACTACACTGAATATTGATTCAAATTTCATCTCGGGTAAAGGAATTGTTGCAATTATGAGGTGTCTGCAGTACAATGAGAAGCTGACTGAGCTACGCTTTCACAACCAGAGAAGCATGTTGGGCCATCAAGCAGAAATGGAGATCTCCAGGTTACTGAAAGCCAACCCTACGCTGCTCAAGATAGGGTATCACTTTGAACTTCCAGGTCCCAGAATGGTGGTTACCAATCTGCTCAGCAGAAACCTCGATAAACAGAGGCAGAAAAGGATAGAGGAGCAAAAGCAGCAACAACGAAAAGAGCAGAAAGAGCTAATAGCCATGTTAGAGAACGGACTGGGGTTGCCTCCTGGCATGTGGGAATTGCTAGGGGGACCGATGCCTGCTTCAGTGATGCCTCCTTCGATGCAACCTCCAATGCCACCAGTCCCCAAAGCTCCATCTGCGGGAAGGAAAAACGAACCTGCAAGAAAACCAGAACCTGAAAAGGTAAGCAGCGGCGACTTCAAAATAGTGAAACTCAAGAGAACCCAGCGGAAACCCACCATAAAAGAATATGTGGAGCCTGCTGAAAAAACCAACCTCAAAGATGTGATCAAGACACTCAAGCCTATTCCAAGAAGACGGCCACCTCCTCTGGTGCAAGTAACTCCTAGAGATCAGTTACTTAATGATATTCGCCAGAGCAACGTAGCTTATCTGAAACCGGTGAGTGCAATGGGGTGAAAAAAGGAAATACTGCAACATCAGTTAGCCCATCTTAAGATATTTCATTCAAAATCGAGTCATTTGGGAATGACAACGGCCGTGTGTTGTGGAGACAATGGCCTGGATCCTAAGGGTGAAATTGCACATTGCAAAAGCTATGTTTCTGAGCCTTTAAATCAGGCACCCCGCAAAACTTGGCCCTCCAGATGTTTGGGGACTACAACTCCCATCATCCCTAGTTAACAGGACCGGTGGTCAGGGATGATGGGAGTTGTAGTCCCAAAACATCTGGAGGGCTGAGTTTGGGGGTACCTGCTTTAAATGCAAGGGTTTCAATTTAGACAAAGTGTCTGTGTATCCCAACCCACCACCCTTGATCCAGATCGTCACCCTACCAAGGGAGAGGGTAAGGAACAAACCCTTTACCTCCACTGTAGTCCCAATCCAGAGCCACAATTTGCATTGAAGGAAAACGTTTGATTCACTTTAATGGGGACATTTTCCATATGCAAATTGCAGGCAGGGGATGATCTGCATATGGAACCATAGGATCATAGTCCCCCTATCTCCTACTCTGGTATCCTAATTTAAAATGGATGTCATGTACTGGCAATTTGTATATATAGCTAACATTTGCAGTTATTTATTATTATTTACTTTTAACATTTATATACCACATTTTGCAAAACGAAAACAAAAAGCAAAATAAACCACAGGGCAGTTTACACCATAGAACATAATAAACAATGTATGTCAATATATCCCATAATAGCCAGACAATACAAAACATTAGAATGGTTATGTAAATACAATTCAGAATAATAAGCAACACATAGTAATAAATATGATATAATAACAGTGCCAAATTATACACACTCTTATAAACCCTGTGCAATCTAGAAGCTCATATAACCTGCTTATCTCAGGTGCAACTATAAACATAATGCACATCTAATAACAACAGCCTCTTAAAAAAATAAGGGAGGGGGGGAATCAGCAGCAGGATATTCAGTGCCAGTGTCACACTATTTTGCACCCCAAGCAAGACTAAGTACTTGCACCCCCCCAAAAAAAATGCTAACTTCAATTTTCAAAAACAGATGTATTGTAGAAAAAAATGAAATACACAAAACCTGAAACTGCTAAATTTGTAAATTGCAGGAATAAGTAATACAACAATCTTTGATTTTTTTCCTCAAGTACAAAAGAAAATGTTTTAGCACACAAATAATTTTGAACAAACTTGTGATATTAAAATTTAAGCCTCTGAAAAGTCTGTTTCAGGCACATCCAAATTTTCCTTTGCAAATTTTGTCACCTATTCCTTCAGGTAAAGTGTATCTGATGCTTGGGCATGTTCAGTTGATATAGTTGCCATAGTTGACTTTTAAGATTTAAAATGAAGTGCATTTTCACTTTTTATGTAACATAACCTCCAATCAACTCTGCAGTCTATTTCATACATACTTTAAAAAAAATTCTAATGTATGAATTACCTCAAAAATGATGAAATTCTTCAAAATATAGAAGTAAAATACTATCAGAAATTTATAAGATGTAACAGAATTAATCTGTATAAAACTGTCCCTGAAAGGTCAGTACTGTGCCCCTCTGAGGTCTGTACCCTAGGCAGCTGTCTAAAGGTAAAGGTAAAGGGACCTCTGACCATTAGGTCTAGTCGTGGATGACTCTGGGGTTGCGGCGCTCATCTCGCTTTACTAGCCGAGGGAGCCGGCGTACAGCTTCCAGGTCATGTGGCCAGCATGACTAAGCCGCTTCTGGCGAAATCAGAGCAGTGCACGGAAACGCCATTTACCTTCCTGCCGGAGCAGTACCTATTTATCTACTTGCACTTTGACGTGCTTTCGAACTGCTAGGTTGGCAGGAGCTGGGACCCAGCAACAGGAGCTTACCCCATCGCAGGGATTTGAACCGCCAACCTTCTGATCAGCAAGCCCTAGGCTCTGTGGTTTAGACCACAGCACCACCCATGTTCCTAGGCAGCTGCCTAGTTGGCCTAATAATAGCACCAGCCCTGAGGAGATCTAAACCTTCAGAAAATGTGTAAGAAATGCAAATACCTCTCTGAACAAACCTAACTCTTAATTCCCCATTCTCCAGAGAAAATAACAAACCTTCCCAACTTTCACTGGTTAACTTCCCTTTTCTCATCCAGTCTGAGAGATCTTCACTTTACTGCCTCTCACTCACGGTCTTTTCACCATCTATCAGCCATGCTTATGGGGGTGCAGTCCTTGCACCCTGATAAGCAAGGAGAAGGAGGTTTCTCCCCAAAAGGAGAGACACCAAAGGGGAAATCCCTGTGGTGTCTCCCCATTGAGGTGACCTCCCCCTGAGGAGGGACCTCCCCCATTGAGGTGACCTTCCATGGTGATGGCCATGGAAGGAAAGTTTTCTGTCCCCTTATTTCCACTGCAGATATCTCATGTAGGGTGGAGGAAAGGACTCCTGAGCCATGTGAGATGGGGGGAAAGGGGGGATGGCCTGCAACTGGGCAGACCTCTCTTCTGTTCCTGATTTCTTACCTTAGGACCCAAAGCATGCAAACTTCATTTGTGCACTCACATTGGTATTATGTAAATACTAATGATGGAATTTTTGTATTTTTTATTATTTAAAAAACCCACATTTTAAAAAAATTCCAAACTAAGATGCATGTTTATGGGTGGAACATTTACTGTTTTCAGAAGAGAGAGAATTTTAATAGAGCTATCTAAAGTAATTTTGGAAGGATCCCTTGCATAATGGAGGAACCCATGTTTTGCGCCAGGTTCAGTCTCTGGCAATTTCAGCTAAAAAAGAGAGGCTGCCAATCAGACGACAAATAACAAGAAACAACAACTTATTATTTATATGCCGCCCATCTGACTGGGTCGCCCCAGCCGCTCTGGGCGGCTTCCAACAAATTAAAACATATTCCCATGCTGAACATGCAGATGTCAGTGGGGTTGGGGGTGCTGCTGCTAATAGGGCCATATTATGCTGAGTGCAGCCATACTTTGCAGCTTGCAGGTGGATGGCATTAACACTGCATGCGCCTTTCAATGCTGTTGTTATCAGCATGTTTAGATCCATTATAATTGCAGCATTTTAGTCTGTATTGGAAACTACCCAGTGCTGGCTTTGGGGTCCCACCCCCTGGGGGGGGATGAAATGTCTTTGTGAGCCTCCTCCTTGAGTGCGCCCTCAAGGGGAGCTGGGCTGCTCCTCCTTCACATTGGTTCCATCACTGCTGACATTACTAATGGAACATGTGAACAGAAAGCAATAATGAGGAGGAGGCGCAAGTCCTAGAGAGGGTCTGAAAGTTGGCTGTGATCTCGTACCTGAGGGTGCCCAATAGTGGCAAGCACTGGCCCTTCTGCTACAGTTTGTTTATTCTAATTCTGTTCCCCAAAGGGCAATCACAACATCATAGCTGTCAGCCCTCCCTTTTTTTGCAGGAAACTCCCTTATTCCAATGCCGTTTCCTGCTGCTACCCCAGATTGTTGATATCCCTTAAATTTCCCGGATTTCAAATGAGTTAGCTCTTCTCCCTCCCTGCCGGCCAGGGAGGCTCCTCAGCTGCGTTGCTCGGCTGCCAATAAGGAGTCTGAGACCGACTGGGGGCGGAGCTTGCATGCCTTGTGCAGCCAGACCCTCACGCCCAACCAGACAGGCAGCCTGCCTGCCATCTACGCACTCGCTCTTTCGCTCACCCGTTCGCGCGCAGCCTCTGGAGCGCAGGGTGGCGAGGCTACTTGGTGCCATTGCACCGCCCTCGCGGCATCCCTTATTTTCAAATCCGAAAGTTTGGAAAAAATCCCTTATTTTCAAATCCGAAAGTTGACAGCTATGCACAACATATTAATGATAAAGTGTATTCAGTGGGTTTCCGCATGAAATCTTACATTCTCCACACTGCGGCACCAATATATGCGAGTGATGTATATGTGTTCACACACAGTGAAGTGGCTAAAAAGTGCCCAGATTTACCATTCAGTTCTTTTTATTTTTCCTTCTCTAGTCATGTTGCTTGAGAAGGAGCGTTTGTTTGAAATCCTTCTGACCCCGGGTGGGGCGTCTCCAGTGTCAGCCACCGAGAGCATTGCAAGATGTGGAGATGCAGGGTGCATTTTCCGACAAATCCCCCCTCTCAATTACACAGCTGGAAAAGCTCACCCACATTAGATCTCTATCCTTAGGGTGTTTTGCATGCCTTGGATGTTTTCATTTGGATCAGGTCCCGTGTCCTGCACCTGTTAATCACTGAGGTCACCCATAGCAGTTATGTTTAATTATGTCTTCCTCGGTAGTTCAGAAGTAATTTTCCAAGCTTGAAAGTCACGCAATATACATTACACCTCCTGGCGGTTCCCTTCATTACGTTAAGACATCTGGGCTAGTTTCCTGTCTAGAAACATGGCAATCTAAAATCAGAGCCAGTTTTAATGTTTTCTGTTTTCGATCTGTTGTAGCATTCTTAGTTTTAACTTGAACAAAATAGCTGTTATAGACAAACAGCCCGGGCAGGGCTAGAACATTTTTATTTATTTAATGCCCATCATTATTTCTCCTTTTATTTTTTTATGCATTAGTCTAGTGGTTTTAATTGTCGCCTTCCAAACTGTAAAACTTATAGAACTCTTCAGTCACATAAAACAACACAGGAGAACATTCCTCGACATGTCCATTTTGTCAGTTTGAGGACAGTTAAATGAGGGGTTTTATTGTTGGTGAAAGGGTTGGTGGTGAGTTCACACCTTATATTCCAGCACTTCTACTTCCCACAAGCCATATATTCCCACAATGGAAATAAGTGGAAATGTGAGTTTAGAAACATATAACACTGGACAGCTTGCAATTACCTTATAGAAGAAATTCCAGATAAAGTTTGTGACCCTCTGTGCACCTCAGTGAAGGGAAGGAACAGGCTTCCATCTGATCACCCAACCATTTATCCTTCAAAGCTGCAACAAGACACCTTGAGACAGAATTCTGATGTTGTGTGTGTGCATAAACAGATGAGACACACACCTGGCACTGAGTGTCTTCCAGCCACAAACATCTTGCAATGCATGTTAGAGAACAATCAACAGTCAGCATACTGATCCCATCCATCACCTGAATGTCCTAAGCTTGTCAGTTCATATGTTTGTCATGCCTGCAACTCAGTAGAATGCCTTTTTACCAAGCACATTGCAAAAAATAGTAACACAAATCTTGAATAAAAGCAAAATTATAAGCCTGGGACATTTCTAAAATTAAAAAACCCCTCTATATGTACTTGTGGTGGACAACAACTTATGCTGAGCCTGGTAATAAATTTATGTGGAAAGTAAGTTCTGTTGAAATGGATGGATTGCCTAAACTACACGTTTAGGATTTAGTAGTAAAGAGAACATCATCTATTGCAGGCATCCCCAACCTGTGGCCCTCCAGATGTTTTGGCCTACAACTCCCATGATCTCTAGCTAACAGGACCAGTGGTCAGGGATGATGGGAATTGTAGTCCAAAACATCTGGAGGGCCGAACGTTGGGGATGCCTGATCTATTGCTTGTAGTGGATTGAATTAATTGTCACAATGTGTCTGGTGTATATTGAAGAGTTATTTTGTTTATACCATGGATGGGGAATTGAACCCAGTTAGCATTTTGTTTCATTTGGAAGAAGCTTGTGATGAGGATATATCTCCCCCTCCCCCACTACCCTACATTTACATTTCTTATTTTTGCTGCACAGGTGCCACTTCCCAAAGAGCTGGAGTAGTTACTCCCCATTCAGCTGAAGGAAACAACTTGGAGAAGGAAAGAAAAAGAACAAAACAAAACAAAACACACAGACTGTGCAAGTGTTGCTTCATATTGTTCCAGGGCCTGTTTCCTTCAAATGGAAGACATGGGAACAATGCTTAAAGCATGCCACCTGTTGAAGTGATGATTGAAAAGGATAGAATGGAAACAGTATAAATGGTTAATAATTCAAACGTACACTCTTGTAATGGGCGAGTGCCACCCTATAGTCTCCGTCAGCTTGCTGGGCTTTACTTTCAGAGGGTAGGGGCGGAGAGCAGAGGGATATTTTCCCCTATGTTATAACTTTTATAGATTCCTTCAGGAAATCCCTGTTGCAATCATGTCGCCTTCTGCTTTTAAACTTTACAGAAGCAAATGGTGTCCTTTTGTGAGTTTTTCTTCTCTCCCACACTCACCCATCCTTGTGGGGCATGTCTGTCTGCCAGCTTCAGCACAGGTGCGTGTTGGGTGTTTGGCAAACCACAGTTACTTTCATCTTTATTGGATGAAGGATACTGCAACAGAAATGAACATCTACTTTCAGGGATGGTTGCTGTCAGTACTTTTTTTTTGCTGGGGGTATGAATACGCCTAGACATTTTGTGAATCTAACAGAAGAAACTAAAAAATTTAAAAATTTTAGTTTCTTCTCTAGCACGGTGAACCGTCAGTTCCATTGAATAGCATGGTAAATTGTCAGTTCCGTTGAATAGCATAGTGAATCGTCAGTTCCATTGCTACCCCCAATGGCGGCCTCATTTCCTGTCACAGTGTTTCAGATGGAAGCAAGCGTTTAATGTATGAAGTATGAAGCATGGTCAGTTTCGTTGTTACCACCTCTGAGGGCAGCTTCATTTCCTTTCCCGGTGATTTTCTTGAGTCAAAGTGAGAGTACCCCTAAACATTTTTTTTAAGGAAAAAAGCACCGGTTGCTGTACATCAGCCACAAAAGCTTAGATATAGAGGTGGTAGCCGTGAAGACTCCATGAGCAGAGATTTCCCAAGGTTTTAGGAAACCGCTGGCAGGACACCCTCAGTGGGCTCTCCTTGCAGCTAGCAGCTGCTCCCCTTCCCATTTCTACTATCACATCCATCTAGACTGAAAGCTGGGGAGTAGCAATGGCTGCCCAAAGCTGCAGCTCTTCCTCCTCTACATTGCTGCTGCCATTTGCATAGTCATCCACTCTGGCCCATAAGAGGGCAGGTGAGCAAGCAAATGACAATGAGCAGCAGCATGTCCAGAGGGCTCTTGAGGATTGGCTTTTGCAGATACCTCACCCTACCACCCGTGGCCATAAACGCTGGCCTTCAGCTCTCAGTAAAGCTTGTCTTTGTGAAGACTTCATGTCTTATCAGCGCTATCCATTTAGGTATAATGTGAGTGGCCTACATCTGTACCCAAAGGCAAATCGGGGAAGACAGCTGAAACTGGTTTGGAGAACATTGACACCACTTCCTAGACTGCTGTGCTGACAGGCTTGCATTCTTTCTCGACAGCTTCCAGTTACAGTGGGGCACTTTCTGCAATTTCATTTATTCTTCTCCATCACTGTCTAAAAACATGGCATCCCGGGAGAAAAGTGGCTCTCCTTCCACCCCTGGCAGCTCCACCCTGTCCTTGCTGCATCCCTGATTGTCTCTTTCCTTCCCCACTGTCAAGGCCACCCTCTGTATAGCACAGCCATGGAACCGCAGTTTCAGATATCCACTGGGGCAGCTTGTTAATGGACTGGAGGAGCTGGGGCAGAGCAGTGTCCTTTGCTAGATGAGTTACTCCAGGTGCTTGGAGCACTGCCCAGCTCAGAACTGCAAGTTCATTACAAGCTGGAGGAGAAAACTAGGCCTGGTCCTCGCAGAAGTTTGGAGATTAGCCGCTAGAGACAAAGGTGATAATCCACCCTTGGCCAATTATTTAGCAGTTTCTAAAAGCTGGCCTGGCCAATGACTTAATTGGCCAGCTATTTTGATTTTTGAAGAGCGAAATACAGCACTGCAATGTATGTAAGATGAAGTCTCTCCCATGTTGTGTGTGGGGAAAATATTTAGAAAAACAGGTACATGTCCATTTCATTTGTGATCTTTTGCTTTTAGTACTGCAGGATTCCAGAAGCAATGAATATGTTGCCATGTGTGCATGGTGTAAATTCATCCACTTTCTCAATAACTTGCACCAACCAGTGTTATACTTCTCATTTATTTATGCCTCTCAGCTTTATACCAGTTCATGCCTCTCATTTATTCACCACTACAGCACTTCCATTGCGAAAGCTGTAATGACATTGTTCCCCCCAAGAGACACATAAGCACCCGCCACACACACTTCCCTTACATAACTATCATGCATGCAGCTGTACCTAAAGACTGGGGCACACAACCACTTTGCTGATGGCAACCTACTTATAAGTTGAGGCCAACGTATTTCTCCTTCCTGCTTGGAGACACTTGCAAAACAGATCTGGAATGAGTAAAACAGGCACGTACGACATGCTGCTGTGAAAGGTGGACTCTGATATAACATGCAAACTTGAATTTTACTTATGGCAAAGGAGTACAGGCCCTTAAATTCAAAAGAGGCTTATGCTTCAGGCTTGCGCAAACTTGAATTTACATCACACTTATGCCAGTTTAAATTAGGAATCCTGCCAGGCAACTGTTCTATTACACTGAGACATACCAAGCTACCACCTAGCAGATTTCTGCTGCCTTGCTAGATTGCATTTTATCGCTGTTCAGTTGTAGAGCTACACCACTTACAGATCAATGTAGCAGCTGCCTCCTAGGATAACAACTAAGACAACCTATATTCACAGCCTTTGTGGTGTTCTTTCCATTGACTGTAGCAACAATGGGGAACCTGCAGCCCTCCAGATGTTGGACTTCCATCATCCCTAGGCGCCATGGCCCATCATCAGGGATGATGGGAATTGTAACCCAACATCCGGAGGGCCACAGGATCCCCATCTCTGTACATGAACATATCTTGAAAGCTGCTCATCATCCTATGTTAATCACAATCAAACTCACTAAGAGCACACAGGCTTTGAAATGCTCAATGCAGCTTGGCTATGTAAAATCAATCAAGAAATAGTTTCACAAGCTCCCTGTTGTCAATGAGCACAGCCTACGATCGGGGTCAAGACGTAAATTTCAGAGGATGGTATTCAATGCTAGCACAAACCCACTTAAGTTAATGGGCATGGCAAACTTTGGTTCATTAATTTTGATGGCTCTTCTCCAAGTAGGACTTAGCTGAATACAACCCAGAGAAGGCAGACCTGTGGTTGCTGCCCATGTAGTAGGGAAGTAGAGAAAAACAATGTGATGAGAGATTGGGTGGTGTAGACTTAGGTTGCAATCCTATACCTCTATAGTAAGCTCCATTGAAGGTACAGATCATACACACAATTTGAATTTTAAAACTGTTTTCTAGAGACTATAGTAGATTTTAAGCAACCCTTTTGTCCCAAGAATTATCTCCCGCAGCTTCCAGGTTTTTCAGTTTAGCCGTCAAGCAACACTGCAGGAAGGAAAATAATGTGGGAGCACTGCCAATGGCTGCTCAGTAAAAATATACCTGGGGCAGAACAAAGATGATGTACTCAGCAAACTTCAAGGGTTGCAATATACAGAGAAGACATACAGAAGCTCCTGTATAGATGCAAGTTTAGATAGGGATTTGGAGTTGAGCGTTGTCTCTCTCTAGATAGTGAACGCACAACTCTTGTAGCTATTGCTCACTTGAATGGCATTTCAATGTTCAAAGTTTTTACAGTATAGGTAAAGGTAAAGGGACCCCTGACCATTAGGTCCAGTCGAGTCCGACTCTGGGGTTGCGGCGCTCATCCCGCATTATTGGCCGAGGGAGCTGACGTACAGCTTCCAGGTCATGTGGCCAGCATGACTAAGCCGCTTCTGGCGAACCAGAGCAGTGCACGGAAACGCCGTTTACCTTCCCGCTGGAGCGGTTCCTATTTATCTACTTGCACTTTGACGTGCTTTCGAACTGCTAGGTGGGCAGGAGCAGGGACCGAGTAACGGGAGCTCACCCCGTTGCGGGGATTCCAACCGCTGACCTTCTGATTGTCAAGCCCTAGGCTCTGTGGTTTAACCCACAAAGCCACCTGTGTCCCTTTTACAGTATAATAAACCCTAATTCAGAGTTGCTCAGATCCAGTCAGTACATCTATCAGATCAGTTTTATCTTGCTCAGAATGAATAACTGGAGGATATACAAGAGTGGGACTGCACTTTTTCCTAACTAGTAGTCTGGCTGAATTCAGACTTAAGTGGGGATCACAGGTAATGGCACAACTCATCAGCTAGAGCAGTACATGGCAGTGGGGGCGGGGGAGAGCAAACAACTATGCACAGCTGCGGTCAATGTTGACAGCCGATACAGCCAGCACCATAAGGAGTTTCTAAACATGGTATCTCTTTGTAAACTTAGGCAAAGGGACTTCAAGTTTCATGCCGAGGAACACGCTCAACACGGGTTTCACAGGGAGGTCAGAAGGATAAACTAGCTCCTTATATGTTTGCCTATCTCACTTCTTTGTTGCTACACCCTGAAAAGCAAATAGTGAAGACAGTTCTCTGGAGGAAAGAAATGGGAGGGGGAGAGCGAGCAGGTAAGTTACCAGGGTGATTCAGCAAATTCTTGAAGCTTCAGGTACTAATAATTACTGCAGTCCTTTAATGACTTATGGATGCAACTTTAAAATAACACACACCATACATTTCACCATGAGATGATATTCTACAGCCTTCCTAAGCCTAAAGGGGGGAGAAAATGTCTTAGTTCCCAGGCTATTTTATTGTGCTCTTTTTTGGGCGAGTGTCAGGTGAACAACAGGCCTTCACACCAAGGCCTCCCCTGCTTCAGGCTCTACTGTCCTCTGAGCACAGTCAGTGGATCATTCCTCCATCACCACACCAGGGAGACCTGTTTCCCAGGTACCATCCTTTCTCTCGAACTACAGAGGGGTAGGTCCACAGCATCCTATGGCCCCCCAGTTGCACACCCCGGGAGATACATCCTATCTCCCCAAGGTTAAAAGGCAGCAACGACACTGGTGAAAAGAGATGCTTCTACTGATAAAGCACGAAGGAATTAAAGACTCTCAATTCAAAACAAAACAAAAATGAATGTTTTACATGAAAAATAGTGTGAGGTTTGAGAAGGATACTCATCTTTTTATACAACCATGACAAGACTATGGTAAAAGTCTACAAAGTGCATTAATTCACAAGGGGATTCGCAACGCCTAGCATGTAAATTCCTCCCTCTGTTACCAGAGATCAATTGTGCATGCATTAAAGCACATCCAAACACTGTTTGAGTAGATATTCTTCTTCGGAACTCTGTGCATGTTAATAATTCCATGGCCAGGCACATCTCAGCAGTGTTCACTTCACAGGGAACAACAACCCAAGAGCAAGATCCACAGAAAATGTTGCATCGCCAGTCATGAAATGGCAATAGAACCAATTCAAAAGAGGGAGTTTTGTCTCTCAACCACATATTTCAGACACATCACACTTGCCCAGGTCAAAAACAGAGAATCAAGAATGTGTCTGCTTTGCACTTGTGATCACTTCCTTTAAAATAATTTGCACTGAGAAAGCATCAGTAAAATTATATTAGAATCTGTGTACTATTTTCTTCTGTTTTTGAATCAAAATGGCAACGATGGAGCCATTGGCTAAATCAAACAATGAAAATAATTACTCAGCACAGTTAAAATGAGACAACATACGGATCAAAACCAGTTTACTTCTCTTAAATCCTAGAATACATAGATAGAGCCATATTTCCAACAAAATACTAATCATTTTACAATTAAGGTATGGAATGAGGCATTACATCTCTTAATTTAAAAAAGGAAGAGTGGGCAGAGGACTACAATGCTAACACCAATCCTAAGAATCACACGAGAGATATTATTCTGTGGAAATCTGCTGCATAAATAAACAAGTCTGATCACAGCACATAATTACACAGGAGAAAGAAAATACAGGAGTATGATATGCAATGTTGGACTAGAATAAAGTTTTCAACCATCTTTCAGGCAAAAATTCAAGGTGCTTTAAATATGTTGTAAAAGGTTGCATGAACTGTTTTTCCCCCTTATAGGAAATAAAACCAGGACAGTCCCACCCTTTGTTCCAGTACAATACATTATCAGCAAAAATTAAGAGCCCATTTTCCAGTTCATCTGTTCCATAAAATATATCTATGTGTTGACTAAAGACTCTTAAAGGACTCGTACTTCTATTTAATATCAGATCAAGCCTGGCAGAGTTAAATAATTACATAATTCTATTATATAAAAGCATGTTGGATGTGGCATGCACAGAAAATCATGTTCGTATTGTTATGCAACTCCCTGCCCCCCAAATATTTTAATTCTGCATAGGTTCACTGAAGGAATGTTTGTTTGCTAGATGTTATCTATGCAGACTTGCAATTCTCATGCAGAACGAAGGTCTCCATTTGTAAATGGAGAAAGATAAGGATTTGTCCTAACAAGCTGTGCATGTTATGTGACTACATTTGAGTTCTCCACTTCTCCATTTGGAAACACAGACCACTCAAGAGGCACATTAAGATGCACTGCAAAACACTGTAAAATGGACTTTTAAGACCTCATTCATACTAATTTTGGATTTATCTCCTTGGAGAGACAGGCGAGTGAAAGGGGCTGCTTGCATTTAGTGCACTTTGAATACTTTGAAAAACACTAACATAGACAAATAGTTTTAGAGAAGGCATTCCTTCAATTCCCACACTCCCCTCCCTCCCCCAAATAGCTATGACCCACCAATTGGATTTGTGTGTCAGATCTCTTAGCATGTCACAGAAGGGTTACTATCACCTCCCCATCCTGGTCAGGGTGTCCTTGAATAACTTGGGGTTGTTTATTTTGCCACACTTCATCTTCGCAGTCTGCGTATTGTCACACACCCAGACTGAAAAGCGATGCTGGGCAAGCCCAACCAAGTGCCCAAAGAGCCATAAGCCGCATGCGTGTTTTTTTACTCCTTTGCTTTAGCCAGGTAGTCAGCCAGCTTGGTGATGCCTTCTTCTTGCTGTTCAAGAAGGTCCAGCACAATGCCCATGGGAGACTTCTTCAAGCCTATGCCTTCCATCTTGTTCTCCAGTTTGTTCTTGATGTTCCGAAGCCTCAAGGAAGCATGGACAAACATCACTGGGGGGAAACAAAAATGCACCACATTAATACCCAACAGATATTGTCCGCTTCATACCTACATGAGATGCATGTTCTATCACCATCGACTCCAAGAGCACATTCTGTCTGCCGATACTGCCCAGCCATAATGACTCTGGGAAGCTTCTGATCATAGTACAATGGCAAATAAAAACCAATGTCACTTGTGATCTCTATGATCAGCTGAGAGAGCTGATTGTGGAACCACCTCCCCTCTGAGCTTAGGAAAACATTGATATTAATGATGCTCCAGTGCCCATTAAAAATACATTTAATGTATTTTTGGGGCTGGTGCTTCATTCCAGCAGGTTTTATCATCAGCACCACCATCATCATCATCACCATCTTCTTCATCTACTACTACTACTACTGCCTGGGGCTACCAGCTGTATTTTTATGCTGTATGGCAATATTGATGTTGTTTAAACAGCTGTATGTTGCTTCGAGACTGAGGCAGTAAGCTATACAGAAATATTTCTACAAATAAAACGTTATGTATTGGCTTCTCATCATGATTGTTAATGAGAAAAAAAAATTCCTAGCAAGGTTGGCATTTAATGTCCAGAACAAAACAAAACAAAAAAGCAACAAAAGGAAAAGGTGGTTCAAAAATAAGCAGACTTGCACTCACAGAACAGAGGAAACGTAATTCCGAACATGAACACCATGACACCCCCGAAAAAGGAGATCAGGAAGTAGCTCAACAAGATGATAGCGACGACAAAGGCAGCTGGATAGTGCTTCTTAAACCTGCCAATGAAGTCTTTGTTGTGCGATGCCCACACAAATGCTGTGAACACCAGGACCACCACAGCGGCACCGAGGATCATGCTCAGTGGATTCAGAAATCTGCAGAGACAAAAAGGTACAAACGCCCTCAAAGTTTTCCAAAGTTATTCAAGCATTTTATTTCAACATAAAGACATTTTGCATGCATCTTCCTGTATCTACAAATCACCCTATGTTTCTGGAGTCAAGTCTAAAAGGAATGGGGGGGGGGGGAGTTTGGCCCATTAACAGTGGCTAAATTATTCATTTGTAAAGTACTGCAGTAGAATTGCAGCACCAATATACCTGTGAAAGGATTAGACGAGGGAAAGCGACTGAACAATCCTTTTTTTTTAAAAAAAGTATGCATTTTATTGATCCTTATACCCTGCCTTTCCTCCAGGGAACTCAAAGAGGATTTACAGAAGATTTGGGGCTGCCTGTTTAGCTTCAGGGAAGTTGTTGCATCACATGCCTTCAAGACCACACCAAGCAGTTATGGCTGGATGCTCATCTCAAGAGACTTCCTTCCCAAAGGCTGCGCTTAACAGGGGAGGAAGCAGAAATAGTCTCCATCTTAATGGCATCCCAATAAGGAGTTTCCATTCACTTCTATGCAGGGGAAGTGAGCGCTGCATTTGGGGAAACTGCTGGAGAGATAGGAAGCTGTGCCTCTGACACAAACTCTCCTTAACTGGCAGAAATCTGGGAAGAGAACCCAGGGCCTAAATACTGCATGCAAAGCAGACAGATATAGGTCAGCATCAAAAGATTCTTGCAAGAGACAAGAATCCACACTCGTCTACCCCACCAAGACAGACTTGTTAGTAAAAATAAAAAATAAATATGTCCTCTGTAATAGAGGACATAGCTTAAAAACAAACAAACATCACCTTTACCTTTCCACCCACTGCAGCATACAACACTGTATTCTATGGCATCAGTGCCAGCCCCAACCTGGCTTTATTCTCTTACAAGACATGGACCCCAGATAGGTGGGTGGTGCAGTTGTCTGGTGGAGTGGTCTCAATGACATGCATCCCTCCTTGCCTCACCCCGTCACAAGAAGTCAGACAAACCACCAAGGGTCAAGACGAAGTGCAGAGAACCCACAGACCTGAATGGTACAATTCAAACTAACAGCTCGGCAGATGCCAACAAAATAAAATCAAGCGGGATGCAAAGAAAGTGGGGGAGGGGAAGAGGACACCCAAAGTTATCGCAGCTGAAAAAGCTGAACTGGACAAACAACCATCATGCAGGTCTGTGACCCGGAGCTGAATCCAAGGAATTTTCCTCAACCCTTTCTGGAACAGATGTGGGTGGGTGGGGGTATGGGGAAGGAAATTCTGCTGTGTGAGCAGAACACATTTGCCTACAACCCACAGAAGACGCTGCTTTAAATATAACCCAGAACTTTTACACATCCTAGATTTCAGGCCACTGCGTTTAGTATAGGTAAAAACCAGTGGATGGGGCACCCTCCTCACTCACATGCTTGTCACAAGCGCAACACCCATCACAAAGGCAAAACTAAGGCACACAGAGCCGTGGGCTCACTGTCGGTCATCTGTACATTGTACTGCCATGGATAAACTCAAATGGCTTAAGAACCCAGTCCTGGCCCAAGCCCCTGATTTGTGAATGGGTCCTTGTTGGCCTCTTCAATACCACGTTGCATAGCACTGCCTTGGGAAGTATAAAAAGGTAAAGGGACCCCTGACAATTAGTTCCAGTCGCGGACGACTCTGGGATTGCGGCGCTCATCTCGCTTTACTGGCCGAGAGAGCCGGCGTACAGCTTCCGGGTCATGTGGCCAGCATGACTAAGCTGCTTCTGGCGAACGAGAGCAGCGCACGGAAACGCCGTTTACCTTCCTGCCGGAGAGGTACCTATTTATCTACTTGCACTTTGACGTGCTTTCGAACTGCTAGGTGGGCAGGAGCAGGGACCGAGCAACAGGAGCTCACCCCGTCACGAGATTCGAACCGCCAACCTTCCGATTGGCAAGCCTTAGGCTCTGCGGTTTAACCCACAGCGCCACCCGCGTCCCTTGGGAAGTATATCTATGGCTTAATTCATGTCTTATCGACACACAATTAATGTGAGCTAGTTTTACCATCTTTGCCAGTTTAATAAAATGGAGATGATACAACTGCTGTTAAAGAGAAGGATACCCATCTTCCTTTCATCACAGCTTCAGGTTGGGTTGCCCACCTGCTCCTGCTGCTCATAGGAACTCATGCATGGCGTACTAAAAACAGGCTGGGTCTGCTTGCTGTTTGCAGCGTCTGAGTCACTTCTGGTCAGCCACAAGCTATATTTAGAGCAAAACTTTCTGAATGTTCTGCCTGGAAAAAGTGAACAGTAACTCAAGGCAGACATAATCACATTGGGCGTCTTTACTGCAATCGGGTTTTGTACCAGAGTTTTGAGAGGTAGCCGATTTTTACAGAAGTATGAAATAAAAATAAAAGTTATACACATTGCACTTGGTAACAGAATTGATTCCTACAGCAGTTAGCTCAGTGGTAGAACATCTATTATGCATGCACAAGGTCCCAGGTTCAATCTCTAGGTAAGACTGGGAAATATTTCTGTCTAAACCTCTGGAGCTCCCTGGAAAAGACCCTGATGTTGGGAAAGATGGAGGGCACAAGGAGAAGGGGACGACAGAGGACAAGATGGTTGTACAGTGTTCTCGAAGCTACCAACATGAGTCTGACCAAACTGCGGGAGGCAGTGGAAGACAGGAGTGCCTGGCGTGCTCTGGTCCATGGGCTCACGAAGAGTCGGACACGACTAAATGACTAAACAACAACAAAACCTCTGGAGAGCTCCTGTCAGTCTGTGTGGACAATACTGAGCTAGATGGATCAGTGATTTGACTCAGTGTAAGGCAGCTCCCCATGTGCATGTGTGTGTCAAGCTTCCACTAGGCCTCAAGAGATGTGTAGTACAGCCTAAACTGATTGTGGACCAGGTTCCCACCTTAAAATGTGAGCTATTGTACTAGTAGGCCAGTGATTTGAAGCCCTTGCTGCAATACACAGGGAGGCAAGCCATCACAATTCAGACTAATTCAAAATCGTTTGGGGGAAGTGTTTAACATCAATCAACTGTCTGCCTTCTCTAGCACCCTTACTAGTACCGGTATATGTGGCAGAAAACACTCAAAGCAATTTTATTCTATGCTGCTAAAAATCTCTTTGCAATGAAACAATACTCAAAAGTTCCAGTTTTCAAACTAAATTGAATTGGCTGAAAGCTGTTGAAAACCCAGCTACAGGTGAAATTAAACACAAGGAAAGTTAAAGTGGATTTCCTAAAAAGGCAAGCGTGCAAGATATTACACTGGATTTGTTATATCTTTGTTACCTAGCTGGTTCTGAAACTATAAACGTCAGATTCTGCTGCAGAACTGAATGTACCATTGGATCAAAATAAAGCATCGTTAACTGAGTTTCACTTTTTTTGGCTACAGGCTTTAGGTTAGATCCAGATTCAGTCGTGCACAGAGTAGAACCAGGGAAATCAATGGGACCTAAGTTATGTCTTGTTGATTTCTTCTTCTTTTTTCAAATCATTTTTATTAAATCTTCCCAAACACAAAATAATATCAATATCAATTAATCCATATAGTCCAATTAATTCCAAATAAATTGCCAAATTTTTCTCTTTTTCTTTTTTCATTTTTGACTTCCCTTGCTTCAAACAATTGGGATTTTGCTCATTTTGTATAGTCCATTGCCTTCCATGATATTATCCATTTCTTTTTCTGTTATTATCCGTCCTTATTGTGTTCTGCTTCACGCCACTGAATGCTTTCACAAGTGAGATAAAACAACCAAAAACTGTCGTGACTGTGTGGGTTTTATGTCCGTACTTTATCTTCTCCCCCCCCCCCCCGACCCTATGTCTTGTTGATTTCATGGGTTTTACTCAAGCATGAATGAGTCTGGATTCAACCCAACAGAATTTGTTAACGGCCATGAATACTATCTCCTAGAAGTGAGAGGTTAACAGGTCAAAAAGCAGACAAGGTGAGAAAAACTGATAACTGGAAGTGTTAGTCTCTGTGCCTACTAGAACCTTTATCAAGACATATTTTTAGGCCTTTAATCTGTAACTGTGAGGAAGCTTGTTTAAAAGTGTCAAAAGCAGTGGTTCAGAAGTTTATAGCCTAGTGCAATAGCTTGTTTGCTTCTGTATCTGCATCAAATTGCAAAGCACCAAATTGCAAAACACAGTTAAAGGGGGTAACATGTTTGCAATAGTGATGATAACAAGATGGCACATCAGTCATTAAATCATAAAACCAACCTTCACTGTCTACATGAGGGGTAACCAACGCAGTCCCTCCAGATTGTGTTGAACTACAGCTGCCATCAGCCCCATCCAGCAAGGACAATGACAGGGTCATGGAAGTTGCAGACCAGCAGCATCTGATGGCACCATATTGACTACTCCTGCCCTACATATTTGCAGTGAGTAGGCAGCAAGGATGGCCACCTGTAGACAAAGGCTGTAAACAGATATTGCCCTTATGAAACTGTTGAGCCCCCACAACATCTATGCCTGCCTACATCCTGGACTCAAACCATAGTCCAGCCAATTTTCCCATCTTTACAAGCTTTAAAGGAGACAAGCTAAGCCCTAAGACCTCCAACTCACCGCTCCCCCAAGACCCAAAGCAGAAAGCAGGAACTATCACTTTCTCTCTTCCACTGTAGTTGACCCTGCTGAACAGAGATGTACAGTATCTAGGTTACCATCTGCAATCTCATTTCATAGGATAGTCTGCGATTAAAAAGACTGAGAACTTTGTCCATTTTCCCTTAGGTGCTGCTGCATCCTGCTTATGCAATTGTCCCAAGGCAAATTCTCTGCCTGAGCATTTCAAACACAACATGCATGAGCGTACAGAGTCCCTTCAAAAGCTTCATCCTGCAAACATTGTATGTTACTTCAGAATCTGTCCTAACTGCTGCCTCCAAATTTATTTCTATTGAATCAACAATTATATGGCCTTCATTTGGCAAGAATAAAAGCCAGCCGCTGCCTAACACATATAATATTTTTGGAATAATCCTGAATACAAGGTAACAGCCTAGAAAGTTCTTCTCTAACAGCAGGCGGTCAATGCTGATACCATCTTAGCTAAGGTGATAAGACAAGTAATCCATCATGTCTGAAGTGTGCTCTGAAGTCCTCCAAGTGGGAGTCATTAAATGCCACAGGTGGTATCAGGAGCTAGGTTAGTTATAGGATACACCCTAAATATAGCCCTCGTTAGAGAGATTTATTGAACGTATCAGACACCACCAGTATATGTGCAAGACATCTTGTAGCATGGTAGCGCGGTGGTTATTTGAGGTTGGTGTTACTCGGACAACGTACAAAAACAAACTTGGGGAGAAGGTGATCAGTTCTTATTGCCAAGGAATAGGTTTTGTAGTGGTGGCAGGAATAACCAGGAAGTGTAAAGCACCCAATATAAATAGACCACTAAATGGATGCCTTAAGGTCTCATTGAGAGATACAGGAAACAACTTTTGCCTGCTGGAAAGATGTTGCACCTAGAAGAAAGCAGGTGGGGCGAAAAATAAAGAAGTGATCTACAGGCAAACAAATAATGTACTCCTCTATACAGCAAAGCCAACAGAACATGCTTCCATTTGCTACTGGAAGATTTGCTTTCCAACCATCTGCAGCAGAAGTGGAACAGACTGAATGTGGAAATCTCATTTCATACTTAAGTGTGTCTTGGTTGGATGAACTGCAAGCAAGAAGTCACTGCATTAACTCAAATGGGCAGACTAAGCAATGCTGCAGGTGTAGGTGCTGGGATTAAGGACAATCCCAGAAGCTGGAAGCTTCCAATGCAGTCGGAAATGTCGATAAGAACAATAAAAGAAGCCACCAAACAAATGCAAAGCTGTAACGGAATAGATTTAGTAGGTTTCAGCTTATGTACCACCACCAGGTAAGCACTGCATACTGCATGCCTGATTATCAGATCCTTGCTCTTGTAGGAACTTCCAAGTACTGTAACAGACTCCCAGTGTGTTAGCACAGCGTAGCAACCTTGTATTCTCCAACAACTTGGCACCAATGCCTGAAATACTTGGTTTTAAGAAGCTGGGAAGGTTCATTCAGGGAAGTGATAGGAGAACGGGCTTCCATGTTCTGGGACCAGAAAGTAAGGCAAGTTGCCTCCTGAATTAGGAAGAGACCTTGACTGAAAGAGATAACATTAATAGATCTTCCATATCACTATGTTTTTAAAGTTTTGTTTCTACAGCACTACAGTGGTACCTCCGGTTATGAACTTAATTTGTTCCGGAGGTCAATTTGTAACCCGAAACCATTCTTAACATGAGGTGCGCTTTCGCTAATGGCGCCTCCCGCTGCTGCGCAACTTCTGCTCACAAAGTTCGCAACCAGGAGCATCTACATCTGGGTTAGCGGAGCTTGTAACCCGAAGCATTCGTAAGGAGGATGGTATGTAACACAAGGTTCCACTGTACTATAGGAAAGGCTATGTTAAGTTTGGAAAGAATTGCCTTTTTGCAGACAGATTAAAAAAAATACTCCTACTTAGTTAGAAGGGCATAAACAAGCATAGCGCATTACCAATGGCTGGCTGTACAGAGTGCCAGTTAAAAGTTCAGTGATGAAATTGAAGCGGACATCGGGGGTGGTGGTGTAGGGGAGAGAAGGAGGAAAGAGAAACCAAGAACAGTAGACTAAAGATATGCCATACACAATCTAATTCAGCCACCTGCCTTGTGTCAGGCTAAAGATAATGTGCTTTTTGCACATGGCCATAGTTGGTGGAGGCTCAACTGAATTTGAGAATTTAAAACAACCCTGATAATGAAGGGCACTGCAAAGCTATGAATGTAATATAAGCAAGACAGGATCTGTAAGAGAGGCAGTGCTTTGGCTACTTGAGCTATAGAAAAAAAATTCCAGAAGCAAAAACGAGACTTGCCACAGCATCCAGTTGGAGTTTTACTCTTCACTGCCCTTCTTTCAGCTGCATACTATAACAGACAATGCTTAGCTTTAAGTACCAATTTTAAGTACACTCCAGGCTTACTAAATGGTGACGTTGAAGACAGAAATATCTGATAAACCTCATAACTTAATTAGTTGAACTGTAAATGTTCCTCAATGGCTGGCCTGACTTAAATGTTCACAAGGCTTAAGACTTCATGAAAAAAGTGAGTTTTGAGGAAAGATTTGAAGGACTAGATGTAGGTAGCATCACACAGGTGTCTGGGGAGAGAGTACCAAGCATAAGGTGCTGCAAGAGTAGAGTAATTTGAGGGGGCAGGAGACCCTCAGCTGGCTGGAAGTGGTGGAGCGAAGGTCAAAGGAAGAATGTAAGACGGGAGACAAGACAGTAAGGGCTTTGAAGAGGAGGGAAGAAGCCTGCAACAGATCCAGGAGCAGAGATAAAGTCAATGTGCAGATTAGAAGAAGACACACCATGTGATCAGAACAAGAGATTTATTTTGGCTACAGAAGGCTGAAAAAGGAACACAACTTGGCAACAGACTGAACACAGAGGACAAAGAAGGGGACAAAACAAAGCCAAGGCTTCAACAGGGCAGATGATAACATGGTAAACTGATAAAAGAGTATTTGAGGCGAAGGAGAGAATTCTGAGTTGGGAGAGAATTTTGAGTTGGAGACAACATATGTTCAAGAAAAAACAATGGAGGCTAATGGAGTTACAGTTAAGGCACAGGATTTTCTATGCTATATAAAATGAAAATTGCCAGCACCACAAGTGACTCTTCCTCACCCCCTGAAAGATCTTGCAGTACATACAGCCAGCAATAACATACAGGAAAAGGAGGAGCCAGAAAGATTCAACTATGAAAAAGCCTTAAAACATGCAACCATATAAATCAAGATACAAGCTCAGGAACTGTAAAATAAACAGTGCTCTGTATTACTCTATGAACCTTGCATCAGATTATTAAGAAGTAATTTAGTACAGCTTGCAACTAGGTTTTTTAAGCTTTTAAGTAAATCTAAATGGAACAATCTTCTATATTTTGAAGGTAAAAGGGGTTTTTTCTTGTTCTCCACTAAGCAGATACACTGACATGGCCTCTCTCCACCTATTCCCAATTACCACAGGTAATTAGTACAGCTGTGATGTTGCCTAGATTGGCCAACTCCATTGTGATATAGAAGGATAAATGTAACAGTTCCACCTGCCAATAATGGGCATCAGATACCAGCCGAACACCTTCCCTGCCTGGTGAGCAGAGATTCAGCAGATGCCTTCTGTGCCAACTTTTAAATGCCTGCTGAAAACTTTTCTATTCTGCCAGGCCTATTCAGGCAATTAAAATAATCTTTCCACAATGATGTGTGTTAAACTGATGTCTGTTTAACTTTTTTTACGGTTTTACTGCATGGTTTTATGTTTTTATTGTTGTAAAACATATTGAGATATATAGCAGAATACAAATATTTATATAAATTTCATCATGGAGGGAAAGATGTTTTTCATTATGTACGGAAAGCCATCTAAAGAAAATGGAATGGGCGAGAGCCCTTGAACTTTCATCAAGAGGCCAGACATTTGGCCACGCCAATTAGCTTCCAAGCAGAATTACCGTATATACTCGAGTATAAGCCGACCCGAATATAAGCCGAGGCACCCAATTTTACCACAAAAAACCTGGGAAAGCTTCATAGGAGCCACTGCCTGCCTCACTCAAGTATAAGCCGAGGGCGGGTTTTTCAGCACAAAAAATGTTCTGAAAAACTAGGCTTATACTCGAGTATATAGGGTACTTCCTTCCATTCTATAGGGTCTTTCTGTAAAAAAGCACAATTCTAGGGAATTATTTTTTGTGATGCTAGAATAAAGGAAAGTCCCGTTTGTTTCTGACTATCTGATGGAAGTATCAAGGAGCAATTATATGCCATGCCTCACTTTTAGCATGAAGTAAAAGACCCAGTCTGTAAAAGGATTTACAAGTGTAACTAACAAAGGTTGATGAATGCAGCCTAAATCTAACACCAAGCCAAAATGGCAGTCAGTTTGCTTTTTTGTTCTTTCATCTTTCAGGATTCAAAGGAGACTGAAGAAGGATTTCCTGTGTGGTTTTGCTCAGATTTTTCTTATATTCACAGGTTCTCTTCAAAAAAGTGTTTTGAGTATCATATAAATAATTCCTTCGTGGGTTTTTTAAACGCACACTTGTAACCGTAAAATCTTAGTGATGCTCTAAAGCAGCCTGGACTACAACTCCCATCATCCCCAACTACGGGCCCTGCTGATGGGGTGAATGACAGTTGTAGTCCAAAACATGTTGGGAAACACTACTCTGAGAAGAGCTTTTCTAGCAAGGGAAATGTTAAACATGTTTAAATTAGACTAAGGTTACCAGACGTCCCTGTTTCCCAGGGACAGTCCCCAGATTTACAAATCAGTTCCCTGACAACATCTATTTAGTAGGAAGTTGAAAAGTATCCCCGGATTCACTGAAAAAATTCTGGTAACCTTAAATTAGACTCTATTAATGATAACAGACTTAAGAGAAAGCAAGTGAGCCTAATCTCAGTTTACTCATTCTACAGCTTCTGCAGATTGAAGTTTTCATTTATTTCACCTTTACCATGACAGGAATAAAAAACCCTGGTCAGTGAAAATCTGACCCCATTAATCAGACTCTGAGGACAATGAGTAAGGGAGGCAAGAATCGCTCTTAGCTAAGCTTTTGCTTTCTAACACGCAAATCATTTAACAGAAGCTTCTAGCTCTCATGAGTGCAGCAGAGGCCAAACTGATGAGTCACTAGACTGCCAAATTTTCAACCAACAATTTCAGAACCTGTCATGTGACTGAGGGGCTGACTCATGCAAGGCCACATTAATTGTTTGGAAGCATGGGAAGTCTTCTCTTTCCATTCAAGTCCTCCGAAGAAGCCAGGAACAAACTAGTTTCTAAGGATGAAATGCCATGTGGCACAGTCCAGCAAGCATGACTCATGTAAAGAAATTGCAGTAGAGTTTTGAATACCAACGCCCATCAGTTTGGGCCTGAAATATATTCTCTTTCTCTCTCTCTATATATATATATAGGAGAGAGAACATGCACCAAGGCTTATCAAGGTTTTCCAAAAACTAACTGTCTCGAAGGAGGGAAGCTTTTTGTTGGACCAAAATGAATAATAGGCATGGGGAATATGAGGACTATGAGGATTTCTTCAGTAGGCTTATTATGCTATGGGGATAGGTGGAAACAATGTAAGAGAGCACCATTTCTTTTATTTCTTTAAAAAGTGAAAGAACCAGAACTAGGTTGAAAAGTACCTCATATTTAACCTAATTCACCCCCAAAGAAGCAAAAATAAAATAAAAATGCATTTCTCAACAGGATTAACAAGAATAGTTGCAAAATACCAATTTCCCACAAACAATGAGTCTTATACACACAGCACTGACTTCCAGAATATTATAACAATATTATACAGTAACTGTATTCAAGGCACGGCAGGGGGGTGGCACAGAAACACCTGGATTCCTTCCTGCATAAACACAGTCTTAATGAATTAGCCCTGGTGATTTCATGATCCAAATCTAATAGAAGTGTAGGTTTCACTTTTGAAAACGTACATTCAACAGGGAAGACGCCTACAGCTATATTTTGAAGGAGAGAAAGGAAATCAACTCAGGAAGTTACAGTTAGTCAGCGGCACTGAAGAAAGCACCTGCCCTGTATGGCTAAAACAGCAATTTCATGCAGGATTGCTCTATACAGGCCAGGGCACTTTGCGATACATACAGCGGATTTGCTACCGTCTCGCTCACAGCTAAGCTACCTCCATCTTTAAACCAGAGAGCGAAGCAATGCGCATCCGGTAACGTATGTTATTTAGAAGTTTCTCCACAAATACGAATGCGATGAAAAGCAAACAAGGAGGCCCAGCACAACCCCATATCCCTCTTCTCAGAAGTAAGCCCCATTAAGTTCCATGAGAATTTATTCAATTAGTATGTGCAGGGCCGCAGCTTGCAGTTTGCAAGCGGTAGCTTGCTACCCTCAGAAGAGAAAGGGAGAACGGAAGCTAAAATGCACCATTGCTCTGCTAGAGTTGCCAGCGTAGGCCAGGAAAGGTGTGCGTCCCCGCTCCATCTTTGCAGCGGAACGCGCCCGCGCTTACCCCACTATGGAGATCACGGTAGCCGCCACCACCAGGTAGTTGGTCTGGTAATAGAGCAAATTGCTGACCACCCTGTTGTTCCATTTGGAAATGTCTTTGAAATCCGGCACGGCGAAGCGGTCGTGGCCCGGAATGAAGTCGTCCCAGGATCTCAGCGGAGCTAATTGCACGTCCATAATGCCTCTCCCATCCGGAATCCTGCAGCAGCAGCGGCGGCGCGACGTCAGCAGGGCGGCCTTAAAGAGTGGCAACGCAGCAACCAGCTGACTGGAGTTGCATTTCTGGTTGCCTGCAAAGTAGGAAGGGGGGGGGGGAAGGCAGCCGCGGGAGGGCGGATTTTATCTTTCACAAAAATCCCACTGTTTGCAAATTAAGATGCAACATTTGCAATGTATATAGTTCACACAATTTGTTGTTCAGTCGTGTCCGACTCTTCGTGACCCCATGGACCAGAGCACGCCAGGCACGCCTATCCTTCACTGCCTCTCGCAGTTTGGCCAAACTCATGTTAGTAGCTTCGAGAACACTGTCCAACCATCTCATCTTCTGTCGTCCCCTTCTCCCCTTCTCCCCTTCACACAATAGCTCCTTTTAAAAAGCTGAGGTCAGTAGCTGCCTCCTTGAACACCGTTGCAAGACCCTGCCAGATATCTATATATATATTGCAAGGTTGCTGGTTCACAGCGCAGTGCTATGCATATCTACAGTACTTGCAATTTTAAGAATTTGTGCCTCCACTTGCTTTTCTCTCCTCCCTTTCATTTCCACCCACATTTTGTTTTTGGGAGTATAAGCCGCCCGAGGATAGGGATAGTTTACTCACAGGCTTTGGTAAGCGGCTCTGAGAGCATTTTTGGCTAAGGGATGGGGTATGAAGGTGCTAAATAAATTTATTTAGAACTACACTTTCTAGCTGCAATAACATAAACACTTGCCTGAGAGTATGCCCCATTTAGATCAGTGTTTCTGAATAGGACTGCACTGCCACCAGTAAATTTTCCTCAAGGTCATGTACAAAATAACTATGTTTTCTCTGGAAATGAGGTCCAGGCACATATTTTTTCTGATTTTAATCAACCTCTACAATCAAACTTGAGAAGGCAAAAAACACGCTCACATAATATGCTAAACACTAATGAAACTCTTATTAGGAAATCAATGATCTAGTTGTTGCAACATGACAAGTAAGCCCATTGCACAATTACGGGGGGACGGACGATTCAACATCCTGGAGTATTTAAATATTTTCACGTTACATTATTGTATTGAGCATGTCCTGCTCATGCTCATGCAAATACCGGGTGCCATCCAACTAAACCATGAATTTAATTAGGAACTTGGTCCAACTAGCTCACCACTACCTGCACCAGAGGTGGAGAAGACGACTCCGTTGAAGGGATCGCCGTCTGCAGAGAATGCAAAAAGGAATAATCGGGAGGGCACTAAGATGTCAAGCAAAGTAACAGAAAAAGGTACCAAATTAAGAAAGCTTTTGGTTGCAAAGGGAGGGCGCAGGAGGCAGAGACGGCCACCGACCTGGAAGGCTTTCAAAGAGGATTAGGCAGATTCATGGAGGAGAGGGCTGTCAAAGACCACGACAAAGTCGTGGAGGAAGGGGCTATCCGTAGCTACTTAGCCACCATCATAAAGGATATTTACGGTGCCTTATGTTGTGAACCGCCCTGAGATCTATGGCTGGCGGGCGGTATAAAATGAGCATGTACGTAGGGAATTAAATAAAGACTATATAGTTTCTCCTCCGCACCTGGGACGCAGCAGCACTCCTAAGCACCAGCTGCTGGAAAACCGCATGGTTGTGTGGAGGGGTAGCAAAGAACGCTGCCCTCCCACAGACAACTTATTCTTTATATCACTTTTATTTGTTCTCCTCCCCACAGTGAGGGAGTTCGAGGCGGCGTACATGGTTCTCCTGCCCGTTTCACCCTCACAACCACCCTGTGAGGCAGCTTAGGCCGAGAGGAGCAGGCGACAGGCCCAAGGTCACACCCGGTGGGCTGCATGGCCGAGTAGGGGGAATTCGAACCCACAGCTCAACCCACGGCGAAAACAGGAGGCAGGGCTGGGCGGGCCCCGCGTGAATTTGGCGTCTGGGTTCGCGCGTGCGCGTGTTTTTAAAAGCGACCGGCTCTAACGGAAACCGGTAGCGAGGCCTCTCTGCCTCCTCCTCCTCCTCCCTCCCCTCAGGAGAAGCGCGAATCTCCTCCGTCAGCGAGGACGAGTGGGAGCCCGGCACGGAACTTCCGGTCGCGGTGCATTGTGGGCGAGCCGTTGGAGGGAGAGGGCAGGAGGAAAGAGGCTCAGCGATGGCGGATGTTGAGGAGCCGTAAGTACCTGCCTCCTCCCCACCCCCCCCCACGCGCTTGGCTGCCTTCGCCGCCGCCGCTTCTTCCTGGGAGGGGGCTGGCGGGGAGCTGCGCCCCCTCAGCCTCTGCCCTGTCCCCCTCCCCCCGCGCCCAAGTCGTGGCGGGAGCGCGCGAGCCCCGAGCCTGACCCGGTCGGTGACTGACCCTTCTTTTATTCTCTCTCTCTTTTATAGGGAGAAGAAAAGAAGGAGGCTAGAGGAGCGGCGGCTAGCGGGAGAGAGGCAGAGAGAGATGGGGTCAGTGCTGGGTTTAGGGGGCAGAGGATGGAGGGGGGGCCACTGAATTGGGAATGTGTGGCAGGCTCCCCCATATATATATGAGAAAAGCAAGTATGTCTGAATTATCAAAAGCACCTGCAGCCTGGCTCTCTATGCGCCTAGGTTCTTCCCTCAGGTGCTAATCTTCTGCCTCAAACCAGGGGTAGCCAGTGAGGGGCTGGCCAGATGTTGCTGGGCTACGGCTCTCATTATGACTGGGCATGTTGGCTGATGCTGATGGGAATTGATCAGCATCACACCCCACTTTAGGCTGCTCATGCGGCTTCATGTTGCTCTGCATGAATAGTAGCATTGTGACTGTCTCCCCCTACAAAAACCTAGCCTTTTCCCTGCTAGTTTTCCATATGCGGGACAGGTTTTTGTGTGTGCAGAGCAAGTGTTCAGTCAAGCGAGCCCACATCTGAGCAGTGAAATGAGGGCTATGCAGACTCAGCAGGTGTGGTGGAATCATATCTCTTGCAAAGATCAACTGGTCCATAATTGGAACTTGCACTAAGATGCATTTCAGTGTGGCAGATCCTTAAAGGGTCGCTGCAAGTCTTTACAGGGGTTAGGGTCTCTTCAAAGAGATCGTGGGTAATGCACATATTGATGGGAAGTGCACAAGCCGCTTGGGTAAAATAATGTATTGCAAATTGCTGAACTGCTTACGGTATATTGCATGAGTGAATGTTAATGGGAACCCTTTGTAAAAATCAAGAGTTGTGCATAGAAAAAGGCAAGCAAAACTAAAATATGACAGTAAAGAACGTGACTAGGAAATCATTCCATAGAGTAGCTTGAAATGTAAAATTTGTATGTTTGTAACCAGAGTTGTATAAATGGAATTACTCTACCCAGTTTTGGGGAATTTCCTCCTTCCCACCAGAGCCCCAGATGAAACAGCTCATAACATTTTTTACTCCCTGATCTTTTGGTGAGCTTTCTGGGAGAACAAGGGAAAGATCAGTTGTGCTAGAATGCCTTATCTTAAGGCAACGTTGGATGTAACCCATAGCCAATGTGGTGTCCTCTGGATCTTTTGGACAACTTCCTCAATATCTGGAGGACATCAGGTTGACAACTATAGGGTATAATTTAATTCATGCTTAGTTGAGGGTAAGGCTCATTGAACTCGGTGGACTTTAATTGCAAGTAGAAAGGTGTAGGAATGGGATGTAAATATGGATTCACTACTTAGAAACACTATAAACAGTATTGTAAACTGCAGTTTTGCACAAATGACAGTTTTGTTGAGATGTGACTTTTTAGACTACAGGATATCATGTTTTATTTATTTTATTACACTCTGCCCTTAAACTGGTTTTCAGGACAGGTTATAGGAAATTAAAACTGCAGTAAAGCTAAATGTGCAATCCAGCCTCCCTTTTGCACCTGACAGACAGGAAGGGTTGGATTTCCTCTGCCTTGCCCTACTACTTCTGTTCACTGAAACAGCAGGCAAGTAGAAGTTCTACAGGTAGCCAGTAGTAGCAAGTAGAAAGCCCTTAAACAGCAAGGGGAAGGGACCAAGCTGGTCTGAGATCTGTTAGATACTGAGCCAACCCCACTACTGTCACATAATGGCATCTCTGCACCCACTCCAGGATGGTGTGTATGGGCAGGCCTGCTGATGTGGCAATAACTCCACCTCTCTATTAAGTGCTACTTGGTAACAGCCATAGTTTGGATAGCGAAAAACACTAAAACACCCCAAATATACACACAAAATTCCTATCTTGCAGTGTGCAGCTAAACATTTAAATGGTTGGATTTTGGTATTTTAAAGGGACTCAGGGATCTGTATAATGTGAAAAAGCAAATCAAGCGTTTCACTAAATTGATGTTTTGATGGGATGTTTTTATGTGGAATATATACGGAAGACTAGCATTCTTCTGAAAATAAAAGAGGAAACAACATGAGTAACATACACATCCATTGGCAATTCATTTCTGGGAACCCTGTAGCTTGTTACAATCAATTATCTACATTTTTAACACAAAACTCGCCTTTTTAAAAATTGAAAGGGAAAGTGACATGCAAGTCATTTGCTTCTCCGAATGTCAGATCCTTTTCACTTACAGTACTACATGTTAACAGTGAATTGGCTAGCAAATGTTTGAATTTTGCCTGATACAACATAACATCCAGTTTCAATTTCTATCCTATGTACAATTTTACTTTGTGTTCTTATCCCTTAAACCAGGGGTGGGAATCTTGGGGCCCTCCACATGACACTGGACTCCCAACACTCCTCAACCACAACTAGCATAGCTATTGGTCAGGAATGATGGGAGCCATAGTTCAGCAACTTATGGAAGGCCATAGGTTAGCCACCCTTGCGTTACATCTACTGCATATCCAGTAGATTGAGGCAGAAATGGCTGTCTGTTGTTAATCATTGTTCTTTATGAATACTAGTAACACCTTATTTTTTAAAAAAACCGCTTGGCATACAATTTTTTCAAGTAAAAGAAATCTGAATATTCATTCTACGCTTATATATATCTTCATAACTAATCACATATAGCAGTTTAATTTTAAGAGTGCATATCTGTTTGTTTATTGTAAATAGATGTATTCTTAATGGGTTGGATCGAGATCTAGGCATGCTTGGAGTAGACTCACTGAATTTAAGTCTCATTACCGTATATACTCGAGTATAAGCCGACCCGAATATAAGCCGAGGCACCCAATTTTACCACAAAAAACCTGGGAAAGCTTCATAGGAGCCACTGCCTGCCTCACTCGAGTATAAGCCGAGGGCGGCTTTTTCAGCACAAAAAATGTGCTGAAAAACTAGGCTTATACTCGAGTATATAGGGTATTTTCAGTGTGTCCTCTACGCATGACTTAGACACTAGACCCACTGTCTAGTAGCTGGTAGAGTCCAAAATATTTCATTTATTTGCTCTGAACAAGATAAAATTGGTAGCACCTTGTGATATGTATAACCATACAAAAGGAAAGTCTTAAGTTTGTAGAGATTGTGTGTGTGTGTGTTTATCCATTGGTTTTTTGCAGCTGAATTTCTATGTTCTGTGCAGAATGGCTGTTGATGGTGGGTGTGGGGACAATGGAGACTGGGAAGGTCGCTGGAACCATGTAAAGAAGTTCCTCGAGCGATCTGGACCTTTCACACACCCTGATTTCGAGCCAGGCACTCAAGTGAGAAACAGTTATTTTAAATACAAATGTTTGTAGTATTGTGTTGCTGTTGTGAACTGTTCTTTTGTTTGCACTTCATTAATTAAAAATGAGCAAGACTGCAAACTTTTGCAATTAACCAACTAATTTTCTGCATGACTGATGTGGTCTTGCATAAATTATAGTTTGGATGCTAAATGTCATGTAGGGCACTTGAAGCTTTGATGTGTACAATAAGAAATTTGGCGGTTGGCTATAGTGGACATCATTCAGTATTGCACATGCAAACTTTCCTTGCTATCCTCCCTTGTGTAGCTCCATGCACCCCTACATCTGTTCTAAAGGTTCCCCAGACACCTGGAGCAAATTTTGGACGTGTGCAAGGGGCTGCAGGAGGGAGGAGAAAGGGAAGTCCTGTCCTGCAACAGAAGTCCATTTGATGGACAGACACTACTGGATTTCAACATGGGAACTATTTGAAGTAAAATTTGGTGAGATAATGATGAACTACCTATTTGTTTTGGGTTTTCCATATATGCTTGTTTTAGATTTATGTCATATTTCCTAATTTTTATAACTGAGTTTTAAAATATATGCAGAATAGACCTGATGCAGGGGTAATGCCACCCTGGTTCAGGGGATGGCAAGCAGCTATGGGGCTGTGCACTTAACCTCCCCCCCCCCAACCTTGCATGCTATTTTCCCCCACTTATCTCTACCGAGGCATCATTCTTTGCATCTGACCTTTTTAGTTCTGGCTAAAAGTAATCAGGGAAATACTCCTGTATTCTTTTTGCATTCCTGTGTATGCTTATGTGGAAGTGAGACCCATAGAATTCCATGCGATCTCCAGTGGGATAGACATAGGTTAACATGTGCACATTGATTAGATGTTGTCTCTGCAGGTGGCAGCAGGCCAGCTGCAGGCAGTGTGTTTCCATAGTCAGATTATGATTGCATAAAGACTTTCAACTGGCAGAAATACATATCTATAAAACCATGTAGTTCAGTGCTGTGCCATTGCAATCTCTGTTCCTGTATACACTTTCATTTGATTTAATATTAATAATAATAATTAATAATAATATTAAAAAATATTTATACCCCGCCCTTCCCGATTAAAAACCGGGCTCAGGGTGGCTAACAACCAATATAAAACATTGATTAAAAATGACTTTAAAAGAAAAAGTTAAAAACAGCATCAAATACAACATAAATGAACATCACCAGGGCTAACTGGCCAAGTTATTCCTGCTAGGGCCAGTAAGGAATCCAGGGAAGGGTTTAAATGTAGGGTCTCAGAAAAGGTTTCTTCAAGGGAAAAAGGGAATGACGAATCAGGCTTTGAAGGCCAGATGGAATAGCTCTGTCTTACAGGCCCTGCGGAAGGAGATCAGGTCCTGCAGTGCCCTAGTTTCATGGGAAAGAGCATTCCACCAGGTCGGAGCCATCACTGAGAAAGCCCTGGCCCTGGTGGAGGATAGTCTGGCTTCTTTTGGGCCTGGGACCCTTAAACTATTATTATTCATGGACCTTAAGGTCCTCTGCGGGACATACCAGGAGAGGCGGTCCCGTAAGTACGAGGGTCTTTATTGCATAGGGCTTTAAAGGTCAAAACCAGCACCTTGAACCTGATCCGGTACTCCACCGGAGTACACATATCCTAACTTAAGTGGCAATGCTGCTATATCTGTACTAATCAAATTTAACTTTAAAGGCAAAAGGCAAATTCTCATTTACAATGAACTGTATTTTCACAATTTTGAAATATTTTACTGCATTACAATAAGTTCTGTGATGATATTGGTTATTCTGTTTTCAACAACTGTTTGTCTATCTTGGTTCTTTGCAGCCCCTTGACTTTCTCTTAAATACGTGTAAAGTTCTAGTTATTGGAGCAGGAGGATTAGGATGTGAACTCCTCAAAAATCTGGTAACAATTTCATTTTTATTTCTTGATAGCCTGTGCTGTTCACTGAGAAAATAATCATGTTGCCTAGCTTTTTGCTGTACACGCTGAGAAGTCAAAGGGTTATGTGGTTAGTTTGATCCCTCATCTTCATATAAAACATGTTAACAATCTACTTTAGCAGCTTGCTAGATTGTACCAAGTTTGCATACACAAACTAAAGCAAATACAAAATCACACAGAATCAAATACGTGCTCAACACACAGTCAATTCAGTAATCTATAGATCTGCATAAACTTAATAAAAATGAAGTAATCATCTCAGAGGTACTTCCAATATATTTGGAATTCTGTACTGTTTACTTTTGCAAAGTTTTCTTTAGTTTTACTGTAACTTGAGTCTGATGAAGAATAAATCCTGTCCAAAAACAAAGCCAACAAATTATTTTTACTAACAAGACAGCAGGCAATAATGAGGATTTTTAAAAACCTGATTTGCCTCACCAAGGCAGATATTAGATTCATTCCTGATTCTGGAACATCTCCATTAGTTTATGGGCACAATTGTGTAGACTGTGCTTTAGCTGTTGTAATGGTAAGAGACAACTCCCAAAATGTACCCATAAACTTATAGGGTGACAGCCAATAGTGGTGTCCCACTTGTGCAGCAGACTTTTGATTTTGTAAGTGGAATTTGCCCTTCCTCTGGATACCCTTCAAAGCATATAGGAGCTACAGGGAACTGCTGAGGATGGATGTCACCCATAAGCTTTAACCATAGGGAGAGCTTTGAATACATTACTGCTATATCTTGTCATCTGCAGGTATTTGGACTTAGATGCATAATGAAAAGACAATATGACTGGGAAGAAATGGGGGACAAGTGGAAACCATAGTAACTTTACAGGGTTTGCTTTTAGAAGCTATATCTCTTAAGCACAAATGTGTCTCATAATGGCAGTTCAGAACCTGGTTATGTGCCCAGTAATTAATTAAAATGTTCTGCTCTTTTGTGTGACACTGTACTTTTCTTCTACTCCTAATCACATGGCAGGTAATTAGACTAGAGATGACATCAGTCAGGATGCGCAGGTGTCTTCCATTTTCTTTGATTATTTCATGGGTCCCACTTTGCCTTTCTTTTGAGTTAACTTGGACAGTTTCTAAAATTAATTTTGGGATTGGAACATGCTCCCTTTGATGCAGTTTTCAGCTGATATACCCCCACACTCCTTAAAGGTCACTGATAAATATATGTGCATTGGTTAAAATACTGCACAAAAAAGGAATCTTGCACAAAAGGACCAGTTAAATTTAGCAGTCCTTTCTTTCTTGACTCACTGCGATATGATCACTGCACAGATGTACTGTGTACGCTTGGTAAATTTTAAAGGAAAAACTAAAGATGCTGGCTGTTAACTGGTAATCTCCTTAAGAAGAAGAAAGTTTGGAACTCTTTGAAGAAAGCAGTTATACCCTACAAACGATATTGGCTAATTTGCAATTACCACATCCGAAGTTGAGTTAGAAAAGGGAGAATTTCATAAGCATCTCTAAATCACATTTGCAAACAAGATATGTGACTACTGATATTTTTTTTCAGTAATTTGTTTAAAATGACTTGTACTAGTCAGTGTGTGCGAATAATTTTCATAGGGGTTTTTCTATAAAGAATATCTCATGGTTATGCAATGGTGGCTGTTGGGCCTGTGCTGCATTAGGTTTACCTTCTATAGCATATATATCATCCTGTTTGTATGTGTGTGGACAATCTTAATGATAGATTTGCAGCCCCTTCAAGTACTTGCATTTTTCAGAAGCAGTAAATATGTCCAAACATTTATAATAGTGAAAAGATTCTGTTTTTTTTTTTTTTTGTAACCCTGATCTCTTTATCTCTGCAGGCATTGTCTGGTTTTAGGCAGATTCATGTCATTGACATGGACACCATTGATGTATCTAATCTGAATCGGCAATTTTTGTTTCGGTAAGTCATACATTTCCTATTGAGAATAAACTGCAAACTCTGGCTCTCATTTTCAAGAAAGCTTCATTTATTTCAGTAAGATTTCCTTTAAAACAGAATTCAGGGAGTTGAATATTTTTCAAGAAACATGTATGCTGTGGCATTCCTAATAGTAAATTAGCATTTCACTCTTACCCCACTAACTTTCCAAATAAAGTCTGCTTGCTCTAGTGCTAACTTACTACTGCTGTCACTTGCCTGCTTCTCTCCCTGTCTCTTCCCTCTGACTTACCACTATAGCATGTTTTTCCTTCGAAAGGAAAAAACAAAACACACATTTCAACCTTGTGGTGATTTCAAATATGGGAGATAGCGAGAGAAACACTATGGGACTATGTGTCAGGAGTCCTGACTCAGGACTAGTCTCCCATCTGTCAAATAGTTGTATCTTAAATGGGGCTTGTGAAAAACCCCCACTGTTGATTATTGTTGGGTCCTTTGGGGGCTTGGAGGACCCCCAGGCTTAGGACAGGAATGTTTCCGGCCCGTCTCCCCCATCAGTGATCAGCGTGCAGCTCAAGGAATTTCCAACAGCTTTCCTGACGTGATTTATAATGATCCGTGTCTTGTAGACACTGGGCACATCTTCCGATATCAGTAGAGATAACGCACACAGAGCTAGGCTGAGGTTGTGTGCACTAAAATTACTTTATTAAGCTACTATATGGCATTTTTACAAATAAGAATCCATGATCTCAAGTGCCCCTTTCTGCATACCACATTCACATATGTGTACTTTATTATTATTTTTTCACACCAGTTGCTTGTTCTGTATCAGAAGCCACTTCTGAATTTTCCATACCAGTGGATGGAGATACCTTTGAAAAATGGGAACTGAGATCCTTGTCTATAAGGAGCTCACTGTGTACTATAGTCCTCTGAATCATACCTTTCCTGCTTTAAACTAGCATTGCAACAGAGCTCGTAGTTAACCTCCCATGATTCTGTGTAAGGCAAAATGAACAGATTTAGTTTCCTAACAAATATTGTTCTTTGCAGACCTAAAGATGTTGGACGGCCAAAAGCAGAAGTTGCTGCTGAATTTCTAAACAGCCGAATTCCCAATTGTGCTGTTGTACCGTATCCTTTTATGACGAAAAGGATTCAATTTATTCTCATGTCCACAATCACCTGCATTTCCCCCCCTTTTTCCTTTTTGGTGTGGCTTGCTTTAGTCCAAAGATTAATCATTGAATAAAATAGTCTAATGGGTTTCTTCAGAAATATGAAAAGCATCAAATGTTTCCAGAGTTGGATAGCAGTCCCCTTGCCTTACTTTACCATCAAAACCATTTTGCAGTGTTAGTTGAAGTCCCATGATTTCCTGCCCCTGCCACCCAACCTTCAACATGAATATGCATTGTGTGTTCTTTCCCTCTTTAAACTGGCTTCTGTTGACATGCTATCCTTCTGGGTGCATGTGTGGATTGCGTTTTATTTATGTATTAGCTGGCATTTTCAATTTCTGCCTGACAGACAGACAAACAATTAAAAACATAGTGGATATTGATTATCGTTTCAGTGATAATGTATGATAATGCTGTCTTTGAAATCTGAGTTTATGTACAAAGTTGGCAGTGAAACCTAAGACTACAAGTGTCTTAGTAAATTTTTCTAAAATGCCCTCTGAGAGTTCGGTGATACCAAAAGCCTGCTTTGCCTGTTCACAAATGTGAGCACATTGGAACCCCTTGAACTGGCCATGTTTCTAATGCAGTGCATAAAACTTACTGCATTTTTAATTTAAATGCAGTTCCTACATTAGCTTGAGTATTCAGAAAATGGATCCGTTATGCTTACTCATCCACATCACCTACACTCGTGTGTACACAGATACTGAGAGAGATGTACCAGGTATGGGATCCCCCCTGATTTTAGGCTTCATCTTGTTGGGAATTCAATTCCTCCTGTGCTGCAGATGTGTGGGATTGTTACATGTCACATGTCTGTTTACATTCCAGCACTGATTGTTGGAGTCTTGTGAGCGGAAACTGAGATACGCTGTTCCGCTCTGTATAGCTATTACTTTTGCAGTTCTCCGAGGAAGAAAGACAGAGGGGGAAGCCATGTTTTCTTTGTTATGTTACATTTGATTTTGTGTGCAATAAATTAGGCTTAGATGTTACACCTCAAGGCTAAGCCTCTGTTTGGATTTTGCTAGTCGTGTGCTCATGTCCTTGGATATGGGTCACCTCAGCGTGACGGGAGACCAGAGTGATGAATCCCGGGCGACGCTGTGTTGGAGGGAGGCACCGGCCTTGGCATTATCACCCAACACATCTGTCCTGGCTTGAATGCACTAATAACATCTTAAGTCTACAGAGAATTCAGAGCCATTGTGGGATGGGGAAAAGTTGCCGAAATGTTGCCTGCTGGATCAGACCAAAAAAAACCTACCGGTAGTTCAGTATCCTGTTTCCCACAGTGATCAATGAGATGGCTGTGGAAAAGGCACAAGTGTGACATCAGTTCTCCTCCAGTGGTGTTGGAACAATCAGTAAGCAGACAGGTTCATTCCAAAAAAAGGTGCTGTTGTCATGAGTCTAATTTTTAAGTAACTCTTCAAGCTATTCTTAAAGAGACAATTTTGAGGAAGTTAGGAGCCATATTAAGGCATTTTGTGTCGGACAGTGGCATGCATACCAAATTAGGCAAGGGCATTTGTGTTTTGGCCAGATAACTGCCACAAGAGAATTCCTTTACTGTATATCTTTTCAGACATTACAAAAAAATTCAGGATCTAGACGACACTTTCTATAGACGTAAGTAACTAATGGTGCTATTGTGAAAATAATGACTTGTGGGTACCCCCCCCCCCAAAAAAAAATCAGTTAAAGAACATTACTATCCTTTCCTTTAAAGGAAAGAGAAAATACAACAAACAGAACGCTCAACTAGTAAACTGTCTTTGTGTACAAAACCATAGAAAAATATGCTAACAATACTGAAAAGCGAGATAAGTATCAAGTGTGCATAACAATATTTATGTTTTCTTCCAGAATTTCATATAATTGTATGTGGCTTGGATTCAATAATTGCAAGAAGATGGATAAATGGCATGCTGGTAAATACCTAGGAAGTAAAGATACTCAGTTGTTGTAAAATATAGGCACTATTAAGTCATGTACTGTACTGCTGAAACCCTCCCTGAATGTGGGACTTGTTTTGAGGCTAGAGGGAGGATTGTCACCATTAGTGTCTTTGTGAAAATTGATTTTGCTTTTGCTGTGTGTGCATTTGCAATATGTTGCTCTGCCACAGGAGACGCATGTGCTATTTTCAACTTCATATTGGATGTGGTAAACAAAAGGGAGAGCACTTGAAATGTAAAGCATGGCTCTCTGCTGTTGTAGCCTTTTAATAAAGCCCTGCTGCTTATGAAGGTCTCATGTTTCAGTTGTGACATGAAGTTTCATGGCTATCTGTGCCCTCAGGCTCCTGAAATATGCCCATAAATGAGTTGTGCAGAAATCATTTTGAGCTGATTTTGGAAGTTGAGATACTTTAATGAGGACTCCCACCACATTCCTCAGAACAAAAAAAATGCAGGACAGTTAATGCAGCAATTATTTCAGGCAACTCAGGTTCAGCAAGTCCTGCTGAATAATACACTGAGGACTGTTCAGTTTGGATATTATGAAGGGCGAGGGTGGAGGTAAGAGGAAATGACATTAATGCTCTTCTTTACTCTCCTTAGATTTCACTTTTAAACCATGAAAATGGGGTGTTGGATCCAAGTTCCATTATACCTTTGGTTGATGGAGGAACTGAAGGCTTTAAAGGAAATGCTCGCGTGATTATTCCTGGCATGACAGCTTGTATTGAATGTACACTTGAACTTTATCCACCACAGGTAGCTAAATAGAACAAATACTTTATAGCCTGGCATGGCACTTCAACATTCATGTTGAAACACCTTATCCATTCTCTCTAGGTAAATTTTCCTATGTGTACAATTGCTTCAATGCCTCGGCTACCAGAACATTGCATTGAATATGTCAGGATACTGCAGTGGCCCAAGGAACAACCTTTTGGAGGTAATCAATAAACTACATTGAAACTTTGTCAAAACGGAAAGCTGAATAACATAATAATCCTGGCTAATCAGTGTTTTTGTAGTTGTTTTGTCTTTGCGTGGAGTGCCCTATCTGGATGGATGGAGCAGCCAAGTAATTTCTTTGTTCCCGAAGGGGACAATGACAATAAATATATTCTATTATTTTATTTCACTTGTCTTGTGCAATATGACTTAGGAGTCATAATTGAGTTCCTCTTGCTTCTGGCAGTTATTTTTTAATGATTCTCTTATTTATACTTTTTTCAGAAATCTCTTTTTAATAATAAACCCATCTCTTTTCAAATTTCTCTCTTTTTGAGACCCCACCCCACCCAAGCAAGTTATTGTTTCAAAAATGGTATAATTTGCAGTTATGAAGAACCATTTCATGCTTAAGCTGTAAAAATCTTTCTTTCTTTCTTTTCTTTCTTTTTTTTTTTGCAGAAGGTGTTGCTTTAGATGGAGATGATCCTGAGCACATACAGTGGATTTTTGAAAAGTCTTTAGAAAGGGCAGCACAGTTTAATATTAAAGGTCTTACCTACAGGCTCACACAAGGTAAGATACAGCAGAAGCCATCTGTTCTGTGGGTCCTTTTTGGTCTTTGGGAAACTGTAATGAGAAACATACATGTCTAGCTTTAATTTGCCCTATTCTGTGTTGGTTGAGGTGGTGACCATACTACTACAAAATACTGTAGATACTCTCCTTGAATTATGTTTCCAACTGTTAAAAGTAGAAATAACATAAAAGTTTCTCACAATGCAGGGGTTGTAAAGCGGATCATTCCAGCTGTAGCTTCTACAAATGCTGTCATCGCAGGTACAGTAATGCAAAAAAGTATTGTTATTGTTTCCAATTACATCTGTAAGAATAGTATTGGAGATCCAAGCTGAAAACCATGTTTTCCTGTTCTTATGTATTTAGGCTGAATGTAACAAACTACTGTAGCTTAAATATACAAGGCAGGGGGGGAAAACTTTACAGAGCAATCCTATGGATATCTTCCCAGTAGTAAGTCTAATTAAGGACAGTTATACTGTCTCCCTGGTAAATATGTATAAGATTGCAGCCTAAGAGTGCAGTCCATGGCAAAATTATTAGTAAATCACATTGAAATAACCAATGGTATTTACTTCTAATAAACTTTAAATTAAACTGCTAGAAGGGAATTTGGCACAGCTGTCTAGCAATATTTCTAAGGTGCTGAATTTTTAGGTAGGCAACTTGAGGTGAGAGTTATAGGTAAATCAGAATCTGGCAATAAAAGGTTTAATATTCTGACTGCATTTAATTCCATATAGAAATTCTAGATTTGCTTCAGATAATTACATTTCACTATATACTTTAGCTTCTAGGAGACTTTGAACACATACCCTGCTGGTTCTTTTCCTTCTTCCATAAGTACAATGTTTGCTTTGTACTTTCCTTTAATTTTCAATTAATTTTAGTTGTTTATCTCTTTCTCTAGCTGTATGTGCCACTGAAGTCTTTAAATTAGCCACAAGGTAACTTGTTTCCGAATTAAATATTTTTAGTACACGTGTTGCTTATGAATGCTAACAGATTTTTCATTACAGTGCATACATGCCTCTGAACAACTATTTGGTATTCAATGATGTAGATGGGCTGTACACATACACATTTGAAGCCGAAAAGAAGGTTGGTATTGCCACATATTTTTTTCTTAGCTGTTTGTTATTGAGAGCTTGGGACATAATGGAACTTCTCTCGCCGAAAATATAAAACTAATACTTTGTAAACTAAGCCAACTATCTGACGCTCCCATGCTCACTCAAGATGCTGGTGGTACATATGACCTTGTTCATGGTGTTCAGGTTTCACATACCTTAGGAAGCATTTTCTCCTTATGAAACTCCTGGCTATTATGGTACATGGGAGAGACTCTGCTCCATGCCTATGCTTAGAAAATAAAACCTGGACTTCCTTGATAGTAGGACTTATTCAACTGTAGAGCACAGTCCTTAAAGAGGCCCACCAGACCCTTGTTTTAAGGACATATAAATTCTTAATAATAATAATAATAATAATAATAATAATAATTTATTATTTTTACCCCGCCCATCTGGCCGAGTTTCCTCAGCCAAATGCTTTAAAAGCATTTATGAGTTAACCTGAAAAAAGAGAGACTTCAGCAAGTGTTTGTCGCCTTTATTAAATCAACATGCAAGGGAGGAGACTAGGTACAAGTGCACTAGTTCCTTCACTGTCTCTGCAAGTTGGAAGACTACAGTTTCGGTATGTGGTAGAACAGGCTCCACCTGCAGACATTTTCATTCAATTTCATAGAAAAGAGTGGAGAAGAAAATGTGTGGACCAGGGAAGAAGCTACATCTTCCATCCTCACGCTTGTCCCTCAATTCTTGATTTAATGCAGACGACCACCTGAGGATGAATTTTAAGTGGGAAATTGGATTTGTGTGTGGGACTCTATTTTTTTGTATGTTATTTATTATTTGTATTCCTTAAAGGGGGAAAAAAGGATGAGTGTTTTTGTAATAAATAAAGCTAGTTTATTTTGTCATTTGAACACCCCTCCCCTCCCATTTGTCGCTTCCCTGCTATTGGAAGCAAAGTACTTGAGTAGAATCATTCTATTGCTGAATGATGACTTCACACCTCGCCTGTCAAACAATCACTATTAATATATTAATAGATTTATTGGTCCGAATCTGATGTACTAGCATTGATTCTTGATTTATTCGATGTATACTGTCAGGTTTAAAAAATATATATTTAGGATGTCAGTGCTTTCTTTTAAAGAAAACTTACCGGTATATTTGAATGAACTCTGAGGGGAAACACACCCACCCACACCCCTTTGAAAGGGAGACTTGAATTCAGGGATAAGCCACTATTTTTTTTTTTTTACTACAGAAGGAATGTTCAAGTCATTGAACTACTAGGCATTTCATATCTGATGACATAACTCAGTAATACTGCAGAAATGTCTTAAATGTTCATATTCATTTTTTTAAAAACTGTACTAAACACTGCAGGCCAGTACCTACCAACTTCAATGAAAGTGTATAATTTTTCATTTGCAAATAATTCCTTGTATACTTTAGTTGAGATTTTGATAACTTGAATTAAATGACAGTGATTAATTTACATTTTAAACCATATTGACTATTTCATTTACTGCTTTGTAGGAGAACTGTCTGGCTTGCAGTCAGGTCCCTCAAAACATAGAATTTTCTCCATCAGCTAAACTTCAAGAAGTCTTGGATTATTTGACAAATAGTGCTTCATTGTAAGTATTAAATTAATATGGTATGATCTATGGGTAGTATTCAACATTAGTCCTACTCAGAGTAGACCCACTGGCATTAATGGGCATGACTAACTTATGCTCATTAATTTCATGGTGTCTACTCTGAATAGGACTTTGATTAATACAACCCTATATCTTGCTGAAAACGCATTCCTAGCAGATTAAGGATGGTGATACTTGTTTCTAAAAAAATATTACTGGTTGTTTCTTTTGCACAGACAAATGAAATCTCCTGCAATAACAGCCACCATGTATGGAAAAAATAAAACCCTTTATATACAGGTGACTAATACATATAATTTTGTGTGTGTGTGTGTGTGTGTGTGTGTATTTATTTAAGCAAAAAATAACACTATGTCCTCTTTCCCCCAGTCAGTAGCTTCTATTGAAGAACGAACAAGGCCGAACCTTTCAAAGACTTTAAAAGGTATTATAAACCTTGAAATAGTGCTTAGGGGATATAAAGCTTAATGAAGCAAATTGACTTTGTACAATGTCAGATGTATCTGTATGTTGATACAGTATATAGGAGGTGGGCGGAAACTTGAGTTAATAGTTCCCCAAAAGTTTCTTCCATGCATAGTTAAGTTTCAAGGGACAAAAGCAAAGACTTTGAGATCTGCAACTCTTAATATCTGTGCATAAAGGTGTTGATTCCTGCCTCCCTACACTAGTTTTCATGAAAATAAGAAACATAGATTATTCTTTCTTGCAATGCTAGTTGATTGTTCTTTTGCGTAAAGCTGTAATATAACTTCCATTCTAGCCATAAGAACATCATACAAATCAATATGGCTAACCTGATCCAAAACACCTACCCACCCCACAAAGACCACCACAGCCAATCACAAATGAACAACCACACCCTAGGCCAGTGATGGCTAACCTTGACACTCCAGATGTTTTGGAACTACAACTCCCATCATCCCTAGCTAACAGGACCAGTGGTCAGGGATGATGGGAGATGTAGTCCCCCAACACATCTGGAGTGTCAAGGTTAGCCATCACTGCCCTAGGCCAACCCCAACCTCTCTCACCACCAAAGGAACACAAACGAACAGCAGAGAACCTGCACAAGCAACGCTGACATTAAGTAAAATAGAAACATCGTCACCCGACCCCCCCATCCCCCCCCGTCCACCTCTTTCCCACCTCTTCCCAATGTCTCTACAAATGAAACTGATTTGTAAAAATGATACATGTAAAAAATATGAGAGACATTGCACATACTTTTGTAAATCAGGAAATCTTTAATAAAAATACTTTAAAAAAAAACCCACTGGAAACATACTGCTGTCCAAAATGCTGTTGGGTGTGCAGAATAATTTGTTCATTTATTTGTACACCTGTCCAAATTGATAGCTGTAATGTTTTCACACCAATACCTGGGCAATTGTTTTCCTAAAAGCAAAATAATCATTTTTACTATTTTTGTCTCATAACAGAAAATGTTTTATTTCCTACTGTTCTGAGTCAATTGTCAGTTGCACATTTTCCATACATGCATAGAAGTGACTGAAATGCTGTGCTTATAACTTTTTCTTGATATAGAGCTTGGACTTGTTGATGGCCAAGAACTTGCGGTTGCAGATGTCACTACACCACAGACTCTGCTCTTCAAACTTCATTTTACTACTTGATATAAATGCAAGTGTTGTAATCATGCACTGAAAAAAATCTTGCACACTTTGTAAAACTACCATTGTGCACTAAGAGGAGGGAAGATGAAACAGCCAGACCTTATCCCTGTTAATACAAGCATTGATGGAAGTTAGTTTATCCAGGATAAATTGCTCTTATTTTAGAACTGTCTTTGCAAACCAATATTTGGTTGATGTTATCTGTATAAAAGCTCACTCATGTACAGAAATCTGATGTGTATAGCAAGCAATAACTTTTTCAATTTTTAATCACTCAAAAAAATGTCAGTACCCCTTTATGCATGTGGAAATGTCATGATGGTCAATGGAATAGTTCTTGAAGCACCTATGAAGTCTCTGAATGTACATAAATAGCAAAGATTTTAAATTACATTTTAGTATCTATGTAACAGTTCTTAGACTGAGGCATTGGGCTGGCTAAACCAAAGTTTAGTGTTACAAGAATGAGCATGGGTGAGCCTCAGGTTTGTGCTCCCGTTTCTTCTTTAGTGCAGCTCCAAGGAAGAGTTCAAAAGCTTTTGTTTCTGTTTAGATGAATCACAATTTACTGTGCTCTCCAAAACCTGGAAAAATAACATGTATCTGAAATATGGTAGGTGGAAATCAGCCAAATTCAAGTCATAGTTTATGAAGCTGACATGTTTTCATTTCCATAGCTACAATTAACCACTTTTTTGGATTCAGATGTACTAGACTAATTAAAACAAAAGCAGAAAGCTCTGATCACTTGGACACCCCAGAGAAGAGAGAGAACACAAGACTGAGGTTTGCTGTGGTTTGTATTCTGCTAAGCCATGGTTTTGCATTACTTGTGAACTGGACCTACCAGACAGAGGAAAATATATATACAGCCCAATTCTTTATTTAATATGTCTTTAAGGAACTGTTTGTCAGATATTAAGGATTGCCAAAAGTTAATGTATTTTTTTCGAAATACGGAAATGCTGTTCTTAAATCACCACCTGTTGATAAAAATTAAATACTTCATTTGTATATTTGCAAGTATTAGCGGCTACTATGCATGGTGTTGCCCACTAATATTCAGGGTTGATGTTAGGATATTTATTAATAAAAAATTATATAAACATACATGTTTGTGAGACAAAAAGTATCTGTTGTAAGCACAACTACAAAAAGTGTCAAATTTAAAAACTACAAAAGTCTTCCCTAAATATAATAATAAAGATGAAAAAATCTTTTTTAATAATTCCAGTGGCACCTTAAAGATCAACTAAATATAAGCTTTCAAGGTATGAGCTTTCGTGTGTGTGTGTATTTAGACTCCCTAAATATAGTCAAGGATTTAGCAAACAGATATTACATGCATTCAGATTTACCTAGGCCTAAACTAGTGGGACGCGGGTGGCGCTGTGGTCTAAACCACAGAGCCTAGTGCTTGCCGATCAGAAGGTTGGCGGTTTGAATCCCCACAACGGGGTGAGCTCCCATTGCTCAGTCTCAGCTCCTGCCAACCTAGCAGTTCGAAAGCACATCAAAGTGCAAGTAGATAAATAGGTACCGCTCTGGCGGGAAGGTAAATAGCATTTCCGTGCACTGCTCTGGTTCGCCAGAAGTGGCTTAGTCATGCTGGCCACATGACCTGGAAGCTGTCTGCGGACAAACGCCGGCTCCCTCGGCCAGTAAAGCGAGATGAGCGCCACAACCCTAGAGTCGTTCGCGACTGGACTTAACGGTCAGGGGTCCCTTTACCTTTACCTAAGCTCCCTAGAGGGACCCAGGTGGCGCTGTGGGTTAAACCACAGAGCCTAGGGCTTGCTGATCAGAAGGTCCGCAGTTCGAATCCCCGCAACGGGGTGAGCTCCCATTGCTCGGTCCCAGCTCCTGCCAACCTAGCAGTTCGAAAGCACATCAAAGTGCAAGTAGATAAATAGGTACTGGTCCGGCGGGAAGGTAAACGGCGTTTCCGTGTGCTGCTCTGGTTCGCCAGAAGCGGCTTAGTCATGCTGGCCACATGACCCGGAAGCTGTACGCCGGCTCCCTCGGCCAATACGAGATGAGCATCGCAACCCCAGAGTCGGACACGACTGGACCTAATGGTCAGGGGTCCCTTTACCTTTACCTTTAAGCTCCATAGAAGAAGGAAGCTCCATTAACATGTATAAAAGCTTGTACACTTGCTTTTTTCTCTCTCCAGACATAATTCTCAATTCTTCAAGGCCAACAATGCTCCCAAACCACCACCACTTCTAAGTACTAAATCACGTGGAGAAAATTTGGCTGAAAGTCAAAAGACTATTCACTGTTTTATATCTCCCGACGCCGTCAACAAGGCAAATTTTGAGAGTTCAGAGCCACGAGCAGCCAATGGGATGCGACACCTACGTATTAGAGGCGGGGGGCGGGGAAACCGGGTGCCCCGCCCGTCGCTACGACGACGTTGGCGGCTCGACGTCACGAGGAGGAGGGGGGCCGCTCCACATAATGACTGACGCTCCGGGGAAGCTATGGCAACGCAGGCCCGGCGTCACGTGAGCGAGGGCGCCGACTTGTTTTGCTACGTGGAAGGCGGAAGGGCTTTGGCGCATGCGCGGGCTGGGTTGGGCGGGTGGGGGGGAGCGTGCCGTCGGCGTTCCTGCCTGGCGAGCTGCCTTATCCGGGTTCATGGCGGTCGGTGTCCTGCGGGGCTTCGGCTGCAGCAGCTGCGGATAGAAGAGGAGAGGAAGCGGGCAGGCCGTGAGGTAGTGAGCCGCGGCGGGCGCTGCCGTGGCGGGGGCCGGAGCAGCAACGGCGTCGGGGGCGGCGTCGGCGATGAGTTGGTTCAACGCCTCTCAGCTCTCGACCTTCGCCAAGCAGGCTCTGTCTCAGGCGCAGAAGTCCATCGACCGGGTGCTGGACATCCAGGCCGAGGAGGAGGAGGAGGAGGAAGGCGGCGGAGCGGCGCATGGCGGGAGCGCCCCGTCCCGACCGGGAGAGGCGGGTAGGTGGAGCCGCGGGGAGGACTCGGGGGGTCAAGCGAGGAGGGTCTCTGCACCTGCCCTGACTGGCTTGGCCAGTCCTCTTCCTCGCCTCAGGGGTTATTTGGTTTCATTTTCTCCTCCACCCCACTCCCAAACCACCCTCTGGTGCTTTTCAGAGGCTTTGGCTACGCTACGGTGTGTGTGTGTGTTCTTGGGTTGTTTTTATTTTTATTTTGTGTAGGTTATATTGTGATTTTATGTTGTGAACCGCCCTGAGATCTACTGGTACAAATAATCAGTGCTTCCCCCCCACCCCAAAAAAATACTGGAAGGAATTTTTTTTTTTTTTTTTTTTTGACTATGACAGACCAACATGGCTATCTACCTGTAACCAAAAAAATATGTTTAGGGGTACTCTCATTTTGACTCGAGAATCACCATTTTGTAGTTCAAACTGGGAAAAACAAATACAGTAAATGGAGAAAATACAAAGATACACAACATGTTTAGGGGTATGTGTACCCCCAGAAAAAAGCACTGCTAATAGTAATAATATAATTTATTATTATTATTGCCCTCCAGTGCATGTTCGCTTTTTTTAGTAAGCTCCACCAGATTGCAATGGCACTTTCTGCATCAGCGTGAGTAGGACTGTGCCGCAAGTCATCCTTCATAAAACAATATTTGCTGTTTTCTAATATGCCTGCATATGCATATAATCTTTAAATTTTCCTTATATATAATCTAATAGACATAATAATGGCATAAAATAAAATAAAAATACGACCACACATTGTTGCATCTATACATGCCCATCCTCTCAGTCTTGGTTCCACTCTCTCACTTCTCTCCTGACCTGGTAATTGCCTCAGTTTTACCCTGCCCCACCTCAAGTGATCAGGACAAGTAGGGTAAATAACAACACAGACGGTTGTTGTCTTGTTGGGCTGTGTATGTGATAAAGGGGAGCCATACTGGGGTGAAGGCGTCTTGTGTCAGTTTGAGTTTATTGGTTAGTTTTTCTAATACGGCTGTTTCCCATACACATACATTAAGTAGAATAGAAACATTGCCCCCAACCCCACTCACCATGCCCTCCTCCACCTCTTTCCCCTTTTCTTCCTAATGTAACATTCATGTCTTAACAAATGAAACTGATACGTAGAAAACGTAACTTGAAAAAAGAGACATTGCACATACTTTTGTAAACCAAGAAATCTTTAATTAAAAATATGTTAAAAACACACACAGAGACAGTTGTTCTGTATTTGCATTGTGGTATAATTGGCCCTGTTCGTAAGTATCCCCCCCCCCCCAGTGTCCTTCATGCTTCCTCCCATCACACTTTTTTGTATACTTTGTTGAGCAGCATCATAACATCCCATCCATGCCTGCGTTGGTCTTATCTTCTACTTAAGAACATATGTAGCTACTCAGTGTTAATTAACTTCAGTATAGCCATTATGTTGTACAGTAACTAGTCCCAATGGGGCTTTGGAAATGTTTTTCTCAAACAGCGGCTTCCATATACCACATGGCAAAGCTTGAAATGGGTTAAAATATTGACTGCCTACAGTACTGAAAAGCTAGTCAAAAAACCTACTAATTTTAGTCATCAGATATTGATTAAATTTAATGTTGTGATCTTTAGGATGAAAACTTTATAAGAACATTCTGGTTCGCCCCTCTTCCCACAGGGACATCTGGGACCCTTTCTTCAAGTCACAAGCCCAGCCTGTTGTACCACTATTGCTTCCTTAGTGTATCTGTACCAATTTCTTGGCGCCTAACTATGCAATAGTTGCTATCAGCCACCCCCATCCGCATCTCCCAAGTAACATTTGGCAAAATAAATAACTGACATGTCATTGTTTCTAGCATTTCCCACTCTTGTTTGTTGCCTGCTGCTTACATGAGGGTGATCCTTAAGCATGAAGGCTCTTCATGCATTTTATTTTACTGGCAGGCTATGTGAGAATGTGAGCTAGCAGTAGTCACAGGTATCCTATAAATGGTAGCAAGGCCTTCAGCTTCATTTTTTAAAAAATATTTTACCTGACACTGTCACATGTTCCTTTCCAAAAGCATAATACTATCCTCTCAATGAGCATGCGACTACCCTTCAGCTGCCCACCATGCCAAACTTCCACACATCATCTCCTGCTTAGAGTCTCTGTGGTATAGAACAGCCTTGCACAACCTAGTGCTCTCTAGGTATTTTGGGCTATAACTCCTATCAGCCTTGACCATTGGACATACTGGCTGGGGATGACAGGGACTTCTTCAAAATATCTGGAAGGTACCAGGTTGGGGGTGGCTACTGTATGATTTCTGAAAGAAGGGTCATTGACATCATTTCTGCACTGTTGTGTTAGTCTGAAATCAAGGGTGTTTTTGTCTGTGGCTTATTTATAAAATATTTCAAATAAATAAACAAGCCACCTTTTAGAATGAAGACCTCACAAAGAGGTTTCTGTCACATAAATATAGAATCATAATATGTAGTAATAATAATATAAAAAGGAACATGCCTTTCTCTGGCAGTCTATTCTATTGCACCATTTATGTTCTCTCAGGGTGTTTTACGCAAGCCTTTTACCAGTCCTCATTCTGGGTGATAAAGAGTTATTGTGCATGTTTCAGTATGTTTGTGCATGGTGTTGCCACTTCAGCAATTGTTGGTCTTGGATTCATATTCTCAGTTCTTGCTCTTTCCTCTCCCTTCCCCACACTCGTATTTGCACACTTCCTGGTGCACAGTATTTACTTTATAATTTGCCATGTGCTGTTTCCTCCTTGCTTCATTTTTTTCCTGTCGATTATCTGAAAAGCCTTTCAAGTCAACACTTACTCTAGCTAATGGCATCCATGTAGATACAGATGCCGGCCTAGGCCCTTTGGGAGAAAGGGCAGGATACGAATCTAATAAATAAAATGATGGCTAAAATCCAGAGCACCACATGGCTAATTCTATGCGCCCAGCAGGGCTGTTTTCAAAAGTTGTTTTAATGCAACATTGGGAGGACACTGGACAATAGCTGTTTAATTAAAAAAACAAACTCAAAAAGTGCTGCTTGGTTGTAATCTCTATCTTGTTAGCATATTGGGTGATCAAATGTAAACCTTTGCCCACTTATTGAACACCACACAACTAACTCTTGTTTGCATTAATCCTACAGCTGAGATTTATTCTTATATTTACGTTTCAGGAATATTATCCAATATACGGGCGGGGGGGGGGGAGCCCTGCTGTACATCCTATGTCTGCATTAGAGCTTCCTGTGGTCAGGTGTTTGTACATTTTGCTCATGCAACACCCAAAAAAGTATTGGTGCCAAGTATGAGCATGCTGTTGTATGAAAACAGCATACTGTACAACTTTAGCTGTCAGCAATCAAGAAATCAGTGTGGTTTTGTTTATAGTGCAGAGGTGCCCAATTTTGAGCCATTTCTAAATCATGACAGGTTATTCATTGAGGGGAGATTGTGTCCAACCCAAAGGAACCATCCATCCTTGTTTGGAGACACAATGTTGGATAAGTAGGTCATAGCTGCACCAAAGATGCTTCAGGAAAGGAAGTAATATCAATGTGTTTTTATGCAGAAAAAAGTGAAATTGGGGCTAATGACACTTACATATTTGTGAAGTCTGTACAATGCATTTCAGTTCTAAAATTTGATTTTCCCTTTTCCTCTCATTGTTTTAGGAACAACTTCTCTTACGAGTGGAGGATGGGATACTTCTACCTGGGGAGCTAATGCCGATACAGAATCTCAAAGTCAGCCAATATCATCTCCTACAGCCATCACCAAACCTGTTAGGAGGACTGTGGTAGATGAATCAGAAAACTTCTTCAGTGCCTTTCTCCCATTAACGGATGTTCAGAGCATACAGCAAGGTCCAGTGGTGTCTAAGCCACCTACCAAATCGCAGCGACCCAAAGAAGAAGTAAAAAGCACACTAGAAGAATCTCTGCATGCTGACCTGCCAGAAACAGAAGGAAAAGATTTCTCTGTAATTTCACCCGTGGAACTGGAAAACTCTAGTAATTCCCAGGAGAAGTTAGAAGAAGGTAATTCAGTACTTGATAGCGATGGCAAGCATAACGAAGATGAGCATGAGGAAAACAATGCTAAAGACGCTGATCAAGAAGCATCTGCTCAGAATCTCAAGGTAGCAGAAGCCACTGCTGTTGTGAAGGCAAGTTCAGGAAGTGAAGAACCTGGTCACATGCCTGACATCTCCACACAACCTCTGCCTGCAGAGACAAAGAATATAGGTTTGGAAACTAAAGAGCGAAAAAGTGAGGATCGGCAAAGCAATACACCTTCCCCTCCAATTAGCACCTTCTCCTCAGGGACATCAACAACTAGTGATATTGAAGTTTTGGACCACGAAAGTGTGATAAGTGAAAGTTCTGTAAGCTCAAGGCAAGAGGCTGCCGATTCGAAAGCTAGTCTTCACCTGATGCAAACTTCTTTTCAGCTTTTATCAGCATCTGCTTGCACAGAATATAATCGCCTTGATGACTTTCAGAAATTGACTGAGAGTTGCTGCTCCTCTGATGCTTTTGAAAGGATAGACTCATTCAGCATGCAGTCTTTAGACAGTCGGAGTGTGAGTGAAATAAATTCAGATGATGAATTGTCAGGTAGGGGATGCGTTTCGGCATCTGTAGCCCTCAGCCCTTCAACACTAAAATCTGAAGATCCAGAACCTATAGAAAGCAAGTCTGACCAAATCTTAAGTGAAATTATTGCACTACCCACAGAAGAAACAGAAATGGAGGAAAGTGGGCGAAGTGCGACACCTGTTAACTCAGAGCAGCCAGACATCTTGGCTGTTTCTGTGCAAACTGATGGACAGACTCAGAAAGAGGATGTGGCAGTACATTGGCCCAGTTCTGAAAAGTTGTCAAGTATAGAGTGTGAAAAAGAAGAGCTTTGCAAGGTAACCCCAGAATTGTCATCATATAGGTCTTTCTGCTGCCTTGTTGATATGGTTATTCCCTTTTTATGTTTGGGAGAAGAGGTGCAGTAAGATTCTTCAGTCAGATTGCTGAAGGCAGCACAGTTGCAGGCCAATTTCTGTTTTGATGTCACTGAATTATCCTTTATGTAGTAGTAGTAGTAGTAATAATAATAATAATAATAATATATATATATATGCCAATAGAGGAGTTGAGTTTAATAATAATAATAATAATAATAATTTATTTATACCCCACCCATCTGGCTGGCTCCCAACAGAATTAAAAGCACAATAAAACATCAAACATTAAAAATTTCCATAAGCAGGATTGCCTTCAGATGTCTTCTAAAAGTCAGATAGTTTATTTCCTTGACATCTGATGGGAGGGCGTTCCACAGGGCGGGTGCCACTACTGAGAAGGCCCTCTGCTCTTTCAGGTATACTGGGCTGAGGCCGTTTAGGGCTTTAAAGGTAGAGCTTTCTGATTGTGTGCATTTTTGTATATATCTGGTTACTCTAGTGTGTATACAGTGTTTGGGAGGTTAAGGAGATGTGCATAAGGATTAATGATGCATGAGTGTTTTTCTAGTAAATCAAACAATTGGGATCCTGTGAATTTAATTGTAACAATTATAAATGGTACAATAGCTTCAGTTTCTTTCAAATGCATTTAAAATCAAAGATGAATAATCTGTCCAGCAAAACATTTCCATTGGAAATCAATATGGATCAATAGCCAGTGATGTTCGTCCACTTGCCACAACAGAAATATTATCGTTCAGTGTGGTTTCTCCTTCCTCTGCTACCCCACAGCCACTCCTACTTCACTCCCCCCCCCCAAAAAATCTACTCCACCTGAGCTTCCTACATAGTTTATTTTTATTACATTTATATCTGAAGAGCTCAAGATAATATGCATGGTCCTCTTCTGCATTCTGTTCTCACAACAACCCTCCCTGTGACGTAGTTTAGGCTGAGAGAGTTAGCCCAGAATCACCCAGTAGGCTTCATGACTAGGAATTTGAACCTGAGTCTCTCCAGACCTTGTCCAGCGCTCAACCGCAATCCATCACCACCTCTCTATTATGTACCATATTCAGTTGTTTGTATCTTAACGGATCAGAACTTAAAATGATTTAGGACTGTGTGGGAAAGACTAAAAAGAGGCACAGCATATATGACATAAAATGTCTTTTGTTGCTTAAGAAAATACTTGAGTGGAACTTTGGGCATTGCTTCTACGATGCTGCCCAAAGAGATCTTTCATCTTACCAGTCTTCTCAGCTTCTGTGTCTTGAATCTTCTTCAGATTATTGATTCACTGACGGAAAAACTGGAAATGAGGGAAACTCGCCTGTTAAGTGTTAGTAAAGAGAAGGCACGCCTAGAAGAAGCTTGTGATAACCTTAATGAGTAAGTTTCAATTGACAACATTCATCCTGAGGCTCTTCAGGTCATGTGAAAACATTGTGAACCATTTTTTTGTTTGATAAATGCATTTGGTTGGCCTTTTGTATAATGTAGCCTTTGTGTCATTTAAGCTAAACGGATTGTAGCAACCCATTTAAAAACTAGAAAGGGGTTGCTAGATGTCAGTGACTGTATGGAACTGAATTGAATTAGTTTTAATTGATGATTAAGTAATGTAGCCACAATGTGATTTTAAGAAAGCCCCATCTTTTCCCCATGAGCTGCCTCAATAAGCATGCTTCTAGTGCAGGCTTCCTCAAACTCGGCCCTCCAGATGTTTTGAGACTACAGTTCCCATCATCCCTGACCACTGGTCCTGCTAGCTAGGGATCATGGGAGTTGTAGGCCAAAAACATCTGGAGGGCTGAGTTTGAGGAAGCCTGTTCTAGAGGCTTGATAAGGACTGCACTCCATAGTCATATAAGAAAAGCATGATGGGGAAAAGCTTGGCTATGTGATGTCATGGTTATACGTTGTTGCATGAATGGAGCTCCTCAGATGCTAGTGCGTTAAGTGCTTTTGGGGTGGGTAGAGGAATACTGGAAAGCAAAACAGATTCCTGTGGTGTCCATTGGTTTATTTATTCAGAAAAAAGTTGAAGGATTCAATTAGAGTAGTAATTCCTCCTTGCTTTTCTTGTCGCCTTGACCCCTCTCAGGAGAAAGAGGGTTTGCAGGTGTGAGAGAGAGGGTGCACATTTGTATGAATAAATTCAGCTTGCCATTTGAAATGTTACGCACTGATGCAAATGTTTTATGTTTAGTGAAATCATCAAGATGAAAGAAGAGAACAGTAGCATTTCATCTCTTAAAGAGGAGTTTGCTCAGCGAATAGCAGATGCAGAGAAAAAGGTTCAGCTAGCATGCAAAGAGAGAGATACAGCAAAAAAGGTAACACTCCTATGTATGAATTATATTTTATTTTTATAATGTTACTTTGGGATTGCTTTGAATCAAACCATAAGGTCTGGCCTTTTAAATTTACAAGGAATCAATACAGATTTTGCTAGGAAAAATGCCTGTCACTAATGTGTAATTTTATTTTATTTATAAAAAATATTTATATACTGCTAATTCATAAAGAAAACAGCAAAACAGTTCACAGTGTACATAAAACTATACAATAAGAAACATATAACAAGCTAAAATCAAGTCACTATTGTGAAAAGATTTATTCTTAATTGCCTGCATAAGCCTAACGGAATACAGAAGTTTTCAGCAGGCATTTAAAAGTTGAAACAGAAGGTACCTATTGGCAATCACAATACTGGGCCGATGGTGACTCTACAGGCTTGGTTCCTTGTTGCTGTCAAATGTGGCTTGCCAACTCTGGGAGTGACCAATGATGCTCCAGCAGACTATCTCAGTGATTGAGCTGGAACATAAGGGTTCAGGTGGCTCCTGAGGTACCCTGGACCTAAGGTGTTCAGGACTTCGTGAATTAATACCAGAAGCAGGCTTGGTATTAGATGGACAACCAAGTGCAGATACTTTAGCAATAGTATTGTGTGTTGTTGGCCACATTTCCCCCATCAGCAATCTGGCTGCCGCATTCTGCATCAGCTGGAGCTTTTGAACCAGGCCCAAGGGCAGCTCCACATAGAGCACATTACAGAAATCCAGCCTGGATATTACCAGTGCATGGTCTTCCAGCATTACTCCATAGTGAGCTGTATATCATTAACTCAAAAGTGATGATTCCAGGATAAGAGTTTGTGCTGTTGATCATGATAGGCCTGTTGTTCTGGCAGCAGTCCTTATCCAAGCTACAGACCATAATAAGCACTGCTGAGTAGAAGCACAGATTCCTGCTGCATCTTTCCTAATATGAGTGAAAGAGATGTTGAGGGAAGGAAAAGGCTTCCCATTCTGAAAGCCTTAGGCCAGGATTCTAGTGAAACCAGCTAGTTCATCCAAAGGGGGCTTCAGACTTGTTTTTTCTTGAACAGCAGACTCTGTCCATGCAGCATGACAAAATGCTTCTGAAGCTAGGGGAGTTTCAGAAGCATTTTGTGATGTGGTATAAGATGGAAGCTGAACAATGAGGAAAAAGAATGGAGAAAAGTTCAGTGGTTAGCAGAAGATAGTTGCATGAGCCTAAGCAGTTATTTGGAGCCTGGTCACACATTTTAACCATAGGTAGTCTGGGCTGCTGGATAAATATGTCATGCCTAGTTTGAAATGATCATAGAGGAACTTTCTAACCACTTCTGCCTCTCTCCATTCTTTGGGATAGAATATAGAAAGAAAGAAAATTACTCAAAAAAAGAGAATGATTTGACTAAATATTGAAAGTAACGTTTTAAACCAGAAAGTTTTTTGGGTGGAGTCATGTTACATGTTCAAAGCTATATTCTCAGCTATCAGATCTCCCTTTGATTTCACATAAAAGCAGTACTTAAAGATAAGTATAAAGGTAACGTGATGGGGAAGGATGACAGCGGCTGATCTTGTAATTTAAAAAATGTATTAGCTTTTAGACTAGCTTCATGCTAAAAATCATGAGATGCACAGGTTGTTAACGATTAACAGCAGCTATGATTGTCTTAATGAGGTAAGCCTCACCTAGTGTTAAGTAAACGTTTTTAAAAGTCACAGTCAAAATGTATAAATGGTACAATAATTATTTGTGTTTCTTCTTTAGGAAGTAAAGATTCTCAAAGAAGATCTAGCAACTAGATTGAACAGTAATGAAACCGCTGAAATACTAAAGGAGAAAGATGAGCAAATTAAAGGATTAATGGAGGAAGGTGGGTATTAGTTTCTTAAAAACAGTTCCTAGGAAACTAGCTACATATGTTACTTCAAATGTCTGGTCACTTTAAATTTATTCTGTACTTTTCGACTACAGCCCTTACTGGCAAGGGAAGAATAGATTCCCTATTTTTTCAACAAGCAATTCAGGGTGTGAAAATTTTAATGGTTTCTGAAAGAGTAAAGCTAGGTGTGTGTAGCCCTCCAAAAAGGTGGAATAGCAAGGCTTTAGCCCTGAGTTACACAAACCAGTTGATGTGCATCTTGTGTTATACCTTGACACCTGCTTCTGAGATACAGTCGTACCTTAATTGCTGAACAGAATCCATTCCAGCAGTCCGTTCGACTTCCGAAAACCAAGGTGCAGCTTCCGATTGGCTGCAGGAGCTTCCTGCACTCAATCGGAAGCTGCGTCAGACGTTTGGGTTCCAAAAAACGTTCGCAAACCGGAACACTCACTTCCGGGTTTGCGGTGTTCGGGAGCCAAAACGTTTGAGTCACAAGGCGTTCAAGAACCAAGATACGACTGTACAATGTTAACCCACTTCATCTAGGCTCAGTTGCAACTAAATTTTCCTATCATGCTGTTTCCACAAGAGTAACGTTAAAAGGAGAAGCAAGCTTCAACCGTATAGTCAGAGAACAAGTCCACTTGGGCTGTCCTACCGGTAGCCTAGTGAGACAAACATGAGCAGGAAGGAGCAACAGTGAACCTTTGGCTCATCAGGCCATTCCCCCTACCCTCCTCCTTTGTGGGTGGGAGGACTTCAGCAATGTTTAGTTTCAGACCACGATTTAAGAAGATGATTTCTTTAAACGGACCATAGGGTTAAGTTACAATCACTGGTCTGGATGACATAACGTGCTAGAATTCAGGGAAACTCAGAAGTGAATGCCAAAGTCTTCCTGGCTTCATGTCTAGCTAAATCATGGTTTAGCATGATGTGTGAATGCTGCTTATGTGTGCTTTAGAGCATTTGTGGTAGCTTTGGATCCTGCCAATTTTTATTTTTATTTTACACAAGGTTTGGTACACTACACCTGTTACCTTTTCATAGGCTCCCAGTTGGCTTCTGTGAAACAGAATGGGGACATAGATAAGCTTTAGATCTGATCCATTAGGGCTCTTCTTGTGTTTTCTGATTATCAGATTAGATAGCAAACACCTCTGTGGATACTGTTGGCTTTTTCTTCGCCCATATAAGGCTAAATGTTTATTTAGGCAAAGGAATAAACTGAGATGCCTGCAAATCTTTGGATAAAAACTTTTAGTATCTCTTATAAATATGTTACTTCAAGATTGATGCCTAGGGTTTGGGTCTTTAGTCTTACCTGATTATATGTATCCCAGTTCATATGCCAGGGAAATTATGTACATGGCTTCAAGTCATTCTTATGTTTATAGTCCTCATTGGTGATTTAGTTTACATACCCATTCACAGTCAATTTGCCCTAATAATTTGAATTTAAAGAATCAGAATGTGAAGAGACATAGTCCTATGTTAAATATGCATTGACCCCCTGCTCACCAGATCTATCTTTCTTTTCAGGAGAAAAGCTTTCAAAACAACAGTTGCAAAATTCTAACATCATTAAGAAGCTAAGGGCAAAGGAAAAGGAAAGAGAAAAAACGCATACAAAGCAGAGTAAAAAGATTATGGAATTAGAAGAAGAGTTACAGCATTTGAAACAGGTTGGGTAAATTTTTAGACATGGCATTGGAAGGGTTTGCATGCCTTTTATCTATGTGTCAATTCACTTATTATTATTATTATTATTATTATTATTATTATTACTACTACTACTACTACTACTACTACTACTATTAAAAATGTATAACCTGCCTCTTAAGAATCAAGGAGGCTTCCAACAGGATTTTTTTTAACCCAGTAAAATATAAAGCCATAGTGCCCAAATAGTAGCCATATTATTTTCAGAATTCTCTCCAAAAATGGAAAAAACAGAATAGCTCTGAATCTCATTGTGAAAGCCTTGCCACAGCCTTGTGGTAAAAGCTCTGCTTCTTGCAGCAGATGTATTCAACTTATGTAGTGAGGGCACATGGAGTTGGGACTGTTCCATAAAACATAGTTTACCATGTTTCCCTCATGGGAAGAAGCAGTATTGGGTATATAAATAAATCTCTCTTTAAGGGTGAGAACCAGCACCTTGAATTGTGCCTGTAGGAAAATTGATAGCTGTTACTGGTTTTATTGCTCCTTTTATCTGCTCTTTTAGTTATACAGTGGTTTCATTTTTTTTTTTTTTTTTTTGCATTCTTGGAAGCTTCAACTGAAAGGCTGCCTAAAACTATTTTAAATGAATAAATAGAACCATTTGAATGTGTTCTATGAAGAGGCATAAATTTTGCATTGTTGTTGTTTAGTCGTTTCCGACTCTTTGTGACCCCATGGACCAGAGCACACCAGGCACTCCTGTCTTCCACTGCCTCCCGCAGTTTGGCCAGACTCATGTTGCATTAGTTGAAGCTTTTTTGACAATGGTTGCTAATTACGATGGCTAATGCAGCGTGCATCTGAATACCAGTTGCTAAGGTCATGAGTAGGAGAGTGCCATCACACTCAGTTCCTTGAAGTGGGCTTCACATGGGCAACTGGTTGGCCGTTGAGAGAACAGAATGCTGGACTAGATGGGCCTTTTGCCTGATCTAACAAGGCTCTTATGACAATGAACACACATGAAATTGTCATGGGACTGTATCCAATTTTAGCTTTGCACTAGTGAAAGCACCACTGCTAGTGCAAGGCAGGGCCACCATTTTCATCGATCTTCCTCTCACTAACTGCAGCCCTCGATGTCATATTACACACTATTCCAGAGGGCTCCCAACCCTCAGAAGACACTTTTGGGGTGCACAGAAGGCTGCACTGAGTAAGAGCGGTCAGCAAAACGCAGGGGTCCTGCCTTGCACATGCAGAGGTTCTTGTATTATTGCAAAGCCACTACTGGATCAGAAATAAACTGATTCATCCATTCTTAACTGCAGCACGCAATTTGGTAGCAAAGTCCACCAACTTCAACACAGTCACTGCAAAAGTGTGCCCATTTCAGATGCCAAAAAAGTGAATGTAAAGGCACAGAGGCACACAATTAGGTTTAACCTTCTTTGTTAGTGTAATGATATTTTCTGTAAAGCTTTCCATGAAGCTTCTGAATGATTTTCCTTCATTGCTTATATTTTCCCTTAGTCTAGCTTTTGATAAAGGTAGAAGCTGTTTTCTGTGCCGAGTGATTTTTAAAGCTCTGTAAATAGAAGTTAAGCAATAGGTTGTGATGCCTTTTCATTGTAACAGGTGTTGGATGGCAAAGAAGAAGTTGAAAAGCAGCACAGGGAGAGCATCAAGCAGCTAAGTAGTGTGGTTGAACGGCAAGAGAAGGATATTACCAGACTCCAGACGGATCTTGAGGATCTTGAAGAGAAGAACCGGAGTGTGCAGGCAGCTCTTGATAGTGCATACAAGTAAGGCAATGCCCATAAAAATGGACAAGAACAGATATTTGTTGTGCCTAGAAGACAACATTCTCAATTAGGTTTCCTCAGTATTTGCAATACTATGCATTTTGTTTTCCTGCTGGATTTTAAAATACATAAACATAGGATGGTGTTTCAATGCTCCCATTGCTTCTACATTTAAAATACATATTTTTCACAGGGAACTTGCAGACCTTCACAGAGCCAATGCTGCGAAAGACTGTGAGGCACAAGAAGCAGCATTAAGCCATGAACTGAAAGTGAAGGAGCAGCTGGGCTTAGCGCTAGAGAAGGCCCAAGAGGAGGCTCGCCAGCAACAAGAGGCTTTAGCAATTCAGGTCAGTGTTGGGTACAACTAAAGTTTGCAAGTGTTTTTCTTTTGCCAGTGGTATGTGTTGTAATGCTTAATAATAATGATAATAATAATAACAACAACAACAAATTTATACCCCGCCCATCTGGCTGGGTTTCCCCAGCCACTCTGGGCAGCTTCCAACAGAACATTAAAATACAATAATCTATTAAACATTAAAAGCCTCCCTAAACAGGGCTGCCTTCAGATGTCTTCTAAAGGTCTGATAGTTGTTGTTCTCTTTGACATCTGAAGGGAGGGCATTCCACAGGGCGGGCGCCACTACCGAGAAGGCCCTCTGCCTGGTTCCCTGTAACTTGGCTTCTCGTAGTGAGGGAACTGCCAGAAGGCCCTCGGCACTGGACCTCAGTGTCCAGGCAGAATGATGGGGGTGGAGACGCTCCTTCAGGTATACTGGACTGAAGCCATTTAGGGCTTTAAAGGTCAGCACCAACACTTTGAATTGTGCTCGGAAACGTACTTACATGTCATAGCAGTGTAGCCTGAAAACCACATTACAAGTGATTCCCAAAGCAATCTAATTCAACATGTATTTTGCATAATTACAAGTAGGAATGAATGAAGCAGAGGGGCATGCTTTAAAATTACGTAGAAAGCCATTGAAATGCTGCAAATCCTAAGGGTGGAAATTAAAAGGGATATTAGCTTACTTCTCATTTATCATTACTAAGGCAACAGATTTGAAGTATTTGAAACAGGATGCACTTGCTCTTTGTGCTGCAGCTACAGCATAGTGGTAAAGTAATGATGATAACTCCTTAAGCAACCTAATGGTGTTCTGGGTATGATAGTCAGAATTATAGGAGGTGCAAACAGGTGTCTATTGATGCATGATAAAAGGCCAGTGGAGTGTTAGATATTCAATTCAGCACACTGTATTTGTATCCCTGTGTTGCAGGTGACAGACTTGAGAGTGGCCCTGCAACGTGCAGAACAACAAACGGCTAGAAAGGAGGATTATTTGCGCCAGGAAATTAGTGAACTTCAGCAGGTACTCTGGCAGATTGTTCTCTGAGATCTCAGTCTTTGTTTGCCTCTTACAAATGCTAGGAAAAAATTGTTTTCTAATTCACGAACGGTTGACTGTTGACCCTCCTTCTACTGATCCGTAACAGGATATTTTAAAAGGGAACACATGGCTACTTTTAATTTGGGCAGAGAGTTAGAAACAGGCATGCTCTATTGAACATTCAAGATTTAAGTTATCAATCAATTAAGTTGGCTTTCCAGTTTCAATAACAAGCAGTGTGTGACTACTGTATTTAGCAAAGCAACAAATATTTCCATGGTTTGGACTTGTGCAGAGCCTTGATAGCCTTGCCAGTGGCCAGCAGGTGGGGCTCAGTCCCATAGATAACTCCTTGCTCCTTCTAATAACTAGGAGAAGCAATTGTGCAAAATAAGCAAATAGGTAGATGTTCAATTGAATACTGTAGCTGAACAGCAAAATTCAACTTTTCATTGTGCAGTTAAATGATTTGTGGTACAGCAAATGGTATACTGCTTAAAGCTGCTGCTGTCTGTAATACCATGCTGCTTACTTGCTAACTTTTTCCCCCCAGTACATTAACGAAAACTCTTCAGTAAACGGAGGACGGGGCACAATACTGTATTTGCCTGAAAGCTTCAGATGGTTCTGTTCATGGTATTTTAGGGCTTAAAGTAGTGCTTACCCAATTTATAATTTCAGAGACTTCAGGAAGCAGAGACTCGCAACCAGGAGCTGAGTCAAAGTGTCACATCTGCTACAAGGCCCCTGCTCCGACAGATAGAAAACCTGCAAGCAACCTTGGGAGCACAGACCTTGTCATGGGAGAAGTTAGAGAAGAATCTCTCTGATAGGCTTGGTAAGGCAAAAGTTGTTGGTCTGTGGGATTTTTTTTGGGGGGGGGGGTGGAGGGGGCGAGTCTCAAGAACTTCCATGCATAGCACAAAATTAATGAATATGAATGGGAACTCATGATTATGCAGGCACACACACACAGAGAAAAATAGGAGATACAGGCATGTATCTGGAATATGTGTTCTGATGGTGCGTCTAACGATTTGGCAGGGATCTACAGAAGCCTATGTGTGACCAGAAAACACTAAAGCACAGTTCCATGTGGTTCTGATTTTGCTTCTCTGGTTACAGCTTCTTCTGCTCCCAGCCCAAGTGGGTGGGAAACTAGCCTGACTAGGTACCATTGATCTCCTGTGCAGTCTGTATCTGAATCTGGTTCAGTTTATTCCTCACCCCCTCCCCAATCTTCCTTAGAATGGGAAAACAACCTAGGTAGTGATCCAGCCAGTGTCTAAAGGGAACCATCTCTGCCTTAAATCCATAGTCCTTTGCATGTGACATACCTAAGAGCCATGTTTGATATATACATGCATTTAATGTGATAATAGCTTTGGGGGAGAGGTCATAAAGTTACCAGGGGCTACACTGCCCTCCTAAGAACACAAGAAGAGCCTGATGGATCAGACTGATGGCCTATCTAGTCCAGCATCCTGTTTTCACAGTGGGCAACCAGAAGCCTGTGGGAAAGCAGCAAGCAGAACATGAGCACAAGAACGCTCTCCCCTCCTGTGGTTTCTAGCAACTAGTATTCGGAAGCATTGCTGTCTCCAACTGTGGAGGCAGAGCATAGCCATCCATCATGGCTAGTAGCCACTGATAGCCCTCTCCTCCATAAATTTGTAAATTCTAACTAGTAATGTTCTCTTACTGTTAGGGGAATCTCAAACTGCCTTGGCAGCACAGGCTGAAAGAGAACGCGCTGCTACAGAGGAACTTCTTTCCAATAAAATCCAGCTTTCTTCCACTGAATCACAAAATAGCCTCCTAAGGCAAGAAAATACCCGCCTTCAAGCACAACTCGAGACAGAGAAAGCCAGGCTTAAGAAACTAGAAAATGAAAACAATCGGTAAATTGCTTCTAAAATTTACAACAATTTCTCTGAAAGCGTACAACATAGTTGAAATAGCTAGGTGGGGTGTAATGAACAATGCTACTTAAAAAAATTAAGACTTCTTTAACTCTATATTTTATTCTATTTTTTTGTGCCACTTGTATGGCCGCTCAGTAATATTGTTCTCTTAGTGTCTCAGAGGCTTTCAGGACACATGCATTCTATTGGGAACATTTTTCCTAATGCCCTAGAAAGCAGAAAGAGTGACAACATATACTGCAGGGATGGGAAACCTGTGGCTTGCCAGATGTTCTTGGACTTGCAGCTGCCGTTAGCCACAGCCAGAATGGTCAAGCACAACATATATTGTTCTCTTAAAAATGGTTACATTTGTTGTGTGAGTGTTGCTACCAGCATAGTTTGTTTACCAATAAAATCATCTCACCAGCAGTGCAGATAATACAGGTTACTTGCTGATCCCATGTGCAACCAAACTGGCATGCTGCAGTTCATATGGGCCTGTTTTCCTTGTTGCAAGTTTTATATAATCTTGACTGCCAGACACAATACAGTGATAACTCGGTTCTCGAACGAAATCCATTCCGAAAGCCCACTTGGCTTCCGAAACGTTCAAAACCCGAGGGGCCGCTTTCCATTGGTTGCAAGAGCTTCTTTTACTCAGTGAAAGCTGCGTTGCATGTTCAGGTTCCGAAAAACATTCGAAAATGGAAGCATTTACTTCTGGGTTTTCGATGTTCTAGAACCAAAACATACGACAACGGAGGCGTTCGGGAACCGAGATTCCACTTCAGTGCTTTTCATTTCATTTTTTAAAATTGAAATAAGTACAAACAAAGCTATACAATAAAAATAGTAGAAGTACAAAAACAGTACGTTTATAATAAGATCCCTCCTCCTATTTACTGAGATTGTACTTGTGTTTTCTCACTCTCGGTGCAGGTATGAAGTCGAGCTGGAAAACCTTAAAGAAGAGTATGTGAAAACAGTTGGAGAGGCAAAGAAAGAAAAGGTTTTGATATATTCTTTGATAATAACATTGCTTTAGCAAATAAGACTTCTCAGTGAATAAATACATCTTTTTTTGTTTCTGCAGACGCTGTTAGCTACTCAGCTGGAAATGGAGAAAATGAAAGTTGAGCAGGAAAAGAAGAAAGCAATTTTTGTACAAGAAACGGCAAGAGAAAAGGTGCTTGTTTATGCTAACCACTTTCCATAGTTCTTGGAGACAAAGCAAGCCCTAAGTGAGCACACAAAGCAGTTGTCAGGCGAGATGGTAGCTTTCTGGGATCTCCGTTTCTGTGTTTCACTCTTGATAGTGCCATTGTATACACTCTATACAATATAAATTCTGGTTTAGTTGTCTGTAATAACAACACAACCGTTGTTGTTGTTATTTGTATACCACCCTTCATCCAAAGATCCCAGGGTGGTTCACAATAGAAATTGTCATGGCAGTGGGCCACAACCTCTTATTTTGTGGGTTTTATACTTCCTTCTGTGACCTTAAGTCACCTTGGGTTTCCCATTGGCCTTCAATCCTAAGAGTATTCCCTCCTTATTTTAGTTCGCTCTTGGACACATTTGGGGATGCTCCATTTGTTTGTTCTTCACTTGAGGATACTAAAGAAGTCTTTATGTTATATATATATACGGTCCTGAGAGATCTACATTGGCTCCCAGTACGTTTCCGAGCACAATTCAAAGTGTTGGTGCTGACCTTTAAAGCCCTAAATGGCCTCGGTCCTGTATACCTGAAAGAGCGTCTCCACCCCCACCGTTCAGCCCGGACACTGAGATCCAGCGCCGAGGGCCTTCTGGTGGTTCCCTCACTGCGAGAAGCAAAGCTACAGGGAACCAGGCAGAGGGCCTTCTCGGTAGTGGCGCCCGCCCTGTGGAACGCCCTCCCTTCAGAGGTCAAAACGATCAACAACTACATGACCTTTAGAAAACACCTGAAGGCAGCCCTGTTTAGGGAAGTTTTTAATCTGTAATATTTTAATGTATTTTAGTGTTTGTTGGAGGCCGCCCAGAGTGGCTGGGGAAACCCAGCCAGATGGGCGGGGTACAAATAATAAATTATTATTATTATTATTATTATTATTACAATGTAAATTCCTACACTGACAAAAAATAGAAAGCATGCTGCTCTTTCATCAGCAGTGTGTCTGATGCTGACATGACATTAGGGTTTTATTCTGTTCTGTGTGATTACTAAATGAAGTTACTTTGCTTCAAATAATCATCAAGTTCTGTAGATGATGTGACTTTGGAAACTGAAGGAGCAGAGTAAGCAATGCTATCAAGTCCATTTTGTTGATTAATTTATTGAAGTTACAAGTGAATTGCCTAACAGGAGATTTTATGTTTGTCATGTTTTCGTCATCTTAGTGATATTGTACATTTTCTCTTAGGAGCGTAAATTATACACTTCATCAACAATGGAAACTGTCTCAAGCACTCCAACTCTGTCACGCTCAAGCTCAATAAGTGGGGTTGATATGGCAGGTCTCCAGGCATCCTTTGTATCCCAGGTATTGTTCCATGTATTGTTTGACCTTTATTTGCTCCTTCAGTGTCTTTTTTTTATTATTGTGATGTCTTAATTGTTTTATTGAATCCAGCAAAGCCTCAGTGGTAAAATGAGAGCAGGTAGTTTGAAGTAGTTTCGCCAGTGCATGTGACGCTATAGGGCAACACATAGAAGATTAATATATTTGCTGGTAATTAGAAAATGAACTTGCTTCTCTTTGCCTTTGTGGTACGTTTTGGCTCTCATGAGGAAATTCCACTTTGGATGAAATCTGACAAGAGCATAACTGACAGGTCTTGGGTATAGCCTTTTATGAATATCAGAAGATGAAATGATTTAAATGCGGTATTTTCTTTCCAGAACATTACTTCTACAAACCACTGAATATATATATTTGCTAACAAAAATGGCAAAGACCATTTTTTAATTTGATACGTGAAGTGCTTTCCAAACAGTACAATCCTCACAGCAACCCTGTGATGATTAGGATGCTAGATATTGAATGGCCAGAGGTTATCACAATGAACTGAGCAGGGTTTCGAATCCACTTCTTCTTGATCCACCATACCAAACTGGCTCTCTTCACTTGCTTTTGCAAGCAAGCCGTTTAAACAAAAAAAGTTAACATTCTAGTGCCAATCTTGAAAGTTGTATCATTCTTTGGGTACAAAATAATAACTTACATACTGTTAAGTATTCAATTTCATGGGTGTATTACACTTTTTATTTCAGGATGACCAACATGATCATTCCTTTGGTTCAGTGTCTACAAGTGGGAACAATCTATACGAAGCAATGAGAATGGGATCAGGCTCAAGCATTATTGAAAACCTACAGGCACAATTAAAATTGCGAGAGGGCGAGACTTCTCACCTACAGGTAACCTGTGTTGACCTGTGTGTCTAAACATAAGTAGGAATAGGTGTTCCATATGTGTGATGTACAGTACATACTTGATAGACTGATATGATCAGTTCATTTTTATGGGCTTGTTTTGCCAGAGTTCAGTCTTCGGCCTAATACATCCAGTATTGTCAGTCCATTGGGGGATCCCCCCAGAGCAAATTGATTGTAAGCCATTCTAGAGGGTTCCCCAACCTCCAAAAATGTCCATTTGGGGGGCATATCAGGGCTTGCAGCAGAATGAGAGGAGCCCGGAAAAGTCTTGTGTGGACACAGACACTTTGATCGCTGTTGAACAAATTATAGAAATGGTTCAGAAACATTTTAGTGGGGAGTTCCAACACGTGGCACGGTGAGAAAGATACAGTGCAGTGTTTCTCTCCATCTGCTGTGAAATACGGCAGTAACTTGTAGGAAGTAACTACTTTAAGAGGTTAGGTAAAGGTAAAGATACCCCTGACCGTAAGGTCCAGTCGCAGACGACTCTGGGGTTGTGCGCTCATCTCGCTCTATAGGCCGAGGGAGCCGGTGTTTGTCCGCAGACAGGTCATGTGGCCAGCATGACTAAGCCGCTTCTTAAAGTCAACTTTAAGAGGTTAGCTAGCATAATAGGTGTTTGTAAGTTCTTCCATTTTTCAGGCGCCTGAGCTGCTGTAATACCTTTCAATTATCTTCTTTTGTCCTCTGAATCCAAATGCTTGTGCTTTGATGCTACACCAGAACAAGAGACGGAACTTCGTAATTTATTGAAGACACACAATAAATGTATATGCCACAGTTATAATTTGAAACCTTGTGTCGGTTTTGCTTTATAGGAATGGTTTACCTTAAATCCCTTCATTTTATTTGTGTGCTGCTTTTCCGCAAAAAAAATCATGCTTAAAGTGGCTGACAACAAAGAAACAGGGATGTGTTTCAAACAAACACTACAAAACCAGTTTCACAATAACGTAGCAAAACACCAACATAGCAACCATTTCATAACAATGTAACAAAACCATAGCAAGAATAATAACACAAAAACACACATTACAGTAGTATAAATAAAGCAACATGCAGCATCCAATGGCAAAAATAACAAGGGAGCTTCACAGTTTTACCTTAGCCCTAGAAACACCTGTTCCATGATGTTGCTCACAGTCCCTCTTCTGCAGCAGCTTATAAGGCTTTCAAGGGCAAGGGGTGGGGTAGCTGGAAACCCCACTTCCATGCATTATTCCCGTGAATACCAGAATACTCGTAATATTGAACATAAGCTTGCAAGCTTAACACTCCTGGTTACTTTTAATGGAAACAAAATTAGTAACTTGGTAGAATTTTAACTGTCAAATATTTGTTACCTTAGCTGGAAATCGGAAACCTTGAAAGAACTCGGTCGGTAATGGCAGAAGAGCTGGTAAAGCTGACAAATCAAAATGATGACTTAGAAGAAAAAGTTAAGGAGATTCCCAAGCTACGTGCACAGCTAAGGGTAGGTAGCTTGTTTCTACGATGAAATCTGAATTGTATTCAGCAGCCTCTGTAAATATGTCCCTGCTGTATGTGTAAAGTGAAATGCTTTATTACAAAGTACAGCGAAAAGCAGTGCTTGCATTCCTAAACATACTAATGAATAATTTTCACTGAACACTACAAGAGTTACTTCTGAGTAAACCAGGTTAGGAACCGGCAGCTAATGCAAAATGCAGTTTCTAGGCTCCTTAATGGGACATGCAACTTTGCACATATTACACCAGTGTTGATTTTGACCTATAAAGGCTTATGTGACTCAGGACCCGAATACCCCACAATGATCGTTTGAGGCCCTTCTCTGAAGGAGGGTGGCAATGCATGAATTGGCCTTTTTGGTGGCTTCCCATCTGCGGAATGCTCTCCCTGGTGTCGTCATTAACAGCTTTGGACACCAGGCTAAGGCTATCCTGTTTTACCAGGTTTTGGGTGGTTAATTTTGGATCATACCTTTGTATGATTCTTGCCTCTTTTGTGGTGCTCATCTTTTAGTGGGCTGGACTTTGATAGTACTGATGGATGAACTTTGGGGAGCAGGTGAATGAACACTTCCGTAAATTTTGTTTGCTTTATTTTGCTTCTTGCTAAAACTGATCTTAGCTGTTTCTGTATTTTATGTTGTTGAAAGTTGCCTTGAGACCTTTTTTGTGTTTGTGAAGCGGTGAATAAATGCAGCAATTGTGTGTGGTTGGTATTGTTTTGGCTACATAAAGATTGGCACTCAGAGAATTGACTTTTCTTTTAGTATATTCTATCTTGGCATTCTAAAAGGTGTCTTAACAGCTCTTTTGTAAATGTGGAGAGCAAGTCATCAACTATTTGGCTGTGTTGTTTCAGGATTTGGATCAGAGGTACAATACCATTCTCCAGATGTATGGTGAGAAAGCAGAGGAAGCAGAAGAACTGAGGTTGGACCTTGAAGATGTGAAAAATATGTACAAGACTCAGATTGATGAACTTCTAAAACAAAGGCATAGTTAGTTATTGCTGAAGTTGCAGCTTGCAAACGACCTTGCATTAAACTGTAGAAATGTTTTGTAAATGCAGATGAGTTGTAAAGAATTATACTGTGGAGGGTTCATACGTTGGCAAGAATGTTATGCTTTTGTGATGGCCAACTGTCAGCAATTAAATTATTTGTTAATATTTAAATTTTTATATCCATAGCTGAATGTTAATTAAAAGGCAGGCCATCTTGTTGTCAATATAGTAAGTTGCAAATTAGTCTGCATAATGCTGATCGTTCAGCAGCAGGAGCTTTTTAATTGCAGTTGCCTCACAGGGATGTAGCTGAATAATTTCACTGACAGTTTTTCATGGATATCCTAATGCCGATTCATTTCTATCAAAATTAATATTTGGCGGAAAAATATATTGATTTTTAAAATATAAATACCGATAGCAAATAATTGCTATCTGAAATACAAGGCTTAGAATGCCTTTTAAGAGTTTTTTAAAACAACAACCACAAATTAATATTTGGATTTATGTGTCCTAACCAGGGTACTGGTGCCCACAAAGCCAGATAACTGCCTTTGCAGCCAACAATACAGGGTTACATTTAAAGTCTCAAAGTATTGTATGGTAATAGCAACCAAGCTCCCTCCTATACAATAGATAACAATTCTACTGTTTCTTAAATGTTTGGCTGCATTCCAAAGCATAATCCACTGCCACATAGAAGTGGGCTGCCTAGCAGCTTTAATGGCTTTTAACCGTAGCAAAAGAAAAGAAGCAACATTTGCCTAAAAATCAGTAGTACTCTGGGGGATGAAAAGGAGCATGGTGTTTAAAAGTTTACATGTTGAAATGGTTGCACCTCTTCCTGTCATAGCCTAATTCTCACCATGTGTGTGAGTGCACTTTATTTTCGAAAGTGAATAAACTTGTTCCAGATGTTTCAAATGAACTCCAGTAGTTTAGAAACTATCTTTAGAAGGTGTTTGACAGAACATTAAAAAAAAAAGGAATAGCATCTTGAGTTGCCTTCCCAACTATTTAGCGTAAGCGAGACAGAAAACTCCCTAGTATCGGCCACATTCATAAGAGGACCTTTACATTATTGTGCTTTCTTAAATAGATAAAATTTATGCATCCTGTCATGTTGGTATACAAGACATATTTTTCCTGAACCAATTATCTACAGAGCTTTCATCAAGCACAAGGTGCGTGGAAATTCTAAGATTTTATTTGATACTTTGACATTGTATCAAATAATTGCTTACCTTTGGTCCATGTCTGTTTGGAAATCATGTGCTATAATCTCCTGAGATCATACTACCATGTAATAGGGAATGGGAGTCTTATACTGTTGGTCTGCCTGAGGAAAGCTAGTGTGTCAGGGAGAGAGCTTCTACTGTTGGCTTTTCCCTGACATAGTAGGATTCTTCCTGATCCACTAGTTTTCTGTGTGCAGGATTTATTTTTTGGTTACTTGGCGGAACATTTAATGAAGCAGTTCCTCACCTATATTCTGAACTGCTACATTATCAGGAGGATTGTATCACTTTAATCTAATGATGGATATTTAAAGCATGCAATAATCTTCCTGATAAGAGACTAAATTACAGTCTAGTGGGAGAATTCTTTGATTCAAAAAGAGGTTTGCATAATAGTTGACACTTACACAAAACAAGCAAATGATGGCTGCTGACAGCAGAACTTACCAAGTGTTATTTTCCAAGAAGGCACTACATATTAGTACTTAAAGCAAATGCAAAATGCAAATTGGAATGCTCCTGAAAATACAGTTTAAGACCTGAGAAACTTAAGTGCATGCTACTTTCATAATTTATATTTGGAATAAATTATCTCTGCATTTGAACTGGAGAATACAACCCCTGGCTAGAACTTATGTGTTTGCACTAGGAACGAAAAAGCTTAAGTCTTGCACCCCAAATTTTGCATCTTTTAGACCCCTTACCCACATGCTGCCTCTTCATGTTTAATACAAGTATTGGTTATGTAGCCCATGTTCCACCATAAAACCTACAGACTTCCTTGTTCCTTTGCAGCCCTTCATCAATTGATGACAATTGGAAAGTGGGAAAAAATTAATTTTTGCAAGTGAGGTCTGTGAAATTTAGGCTCTCAAACTCTTGAAACTCATATGCCGTTTTCAAAAGCAACTAGACACTGTGGACATTTGTTTGCTCAGGACTTCTGGAAGCGCACCTGTGTATTCCCCTCCCTAATCTGCCGACATGGAAAAACTATGTAAGCAGATGTGTGTGACTGTATTCATGTAAGTGAGAGCAGTGGGCTTCACAATGTTGGTGGGGAAAGCAATACTGCAAGAAAGAATTCCCTAGTAGACTGCAGAAGGAGACCTTGGTTTCTCAATGCATTGCTAGGCCCTCTTAATACTTTGTGGGAGTAAGTTAAGATCTCTAGTTAATAATTGGAAGAATGGTGCCGGTATATATATATTATATTAATTATATTATAATTAATAATTATATTAATTATAATATAATTATATATATTAATTACAGTTGTTTAAATCTTCATTTCAGCTGTGTTAATATGGTTTGCCCTCTTAAGAATTGTTACATTTTTATAAAGGGCTGTAAAGTAGTTTAAATAAAGTATGTAGATGAATAATGTCTCGGGAGTTAAGCTGTTAATGTAATGTAAATAATTTAAATATGTTTGACTTTTGGCCTGAGTAAAGTATTTGAGTTACCAGTGTTTTATATTTTTCTTAAATACAAAAATGCATCCTGGTGGTTGAGATGTTGATAATAGCAGCTTCCAAACAAAGAAGCAGCGGCAAAACTGCAAAAAGTTCAATGCCTTGCGAGTCAATTTGCTGAAGGCTTCACCCAGCAGTGAGGATGTGACGTAATACATGAACACAGGTTTGCCCATATTAGAGCCAGACCTTGTTGGCATCTGCCTGTCTTGAGAGAAAATGGAGTGCACCTCCGGGGCTGAAGTGAAACCACCGTGTTAGCAGCACCAAAGTGATCTCCCTGGGCTGCAAACCTGAGCAGTATGTATGGAGGTCCTGGGCTGCCCAGACAACAATAAGCCCCCCCCCCCCCCCGCCCCAGTCTTGCTGATGTGATCCAAAGGAAAGCAAAAAAATATGTTTGGCACCAGCTTGGCTGCAGTTGTTGCTGGAAGTGAGAGCAATCAGCTGCCCTGTTCTCTTTCAGCACAAGGGGAAGAGGGATGGCAGCTCAGATGAGCAGCGTTATCAGCTGAGATCATCATGCAATATCGGAGGTGCCTTGAAATTGGATGCCCTGTTCCACCCCCCGCACGAGGAGCGATATATTGCTGCATATTGCTGGGTCAATACTGTTATCACGGTGTGATTTCAAAACCGATTTTGGTCAATATATTGAAAAATCACACAGCGCTAAAATAGACCATACAATTTGTACAAAAATGACAAAAATTAGTTGAGGAGGCAAGGGATAGGGCTGTGGACCCCCTGGGTACCTTCCGCGGACCCCCAATTGGGAACCACTGCTCTAGACCAAATTGGTTGGGGACCCTGGACCTACACTGACTGGAAGGAGATCTCAGGTCTTTCCCTGATATTCCTGGAGGTGCCAGGGATTGAACATGGGACAAGGTGCATGGAAAGTGCATGCTCCACAATTGAGCTATAGCCCCTAAAGGCACATAAAAGTAATGAAAGCCGTTTCTGTGTTATACTCTTAAAAACAAATAGACTTCATTCACTCTCAGAAGTGCATGGATCTCCCAGCATATATTGTTAATATGCTTTTGCAGTTATTTTACGTTGTTTAAAAATAACTGCAAGCAGGAGCACAAGTGATTGCTTTGCTACTACAATATAGCTCTTCCTGGGAAACATCAGATGACATTTAGATTTTTGAAATGCATTTTAAGATTAGGAAAACTGTCTCGTAAACAATTGCAATCATACTACATTCTCAATGTAGTTGCAAAACACCAGAATCTTGTTTTGAAAGATCACAAACTTCCTACGGTGCAATTTTTAAGCAATTAGTTTAAAGATTATCGTGTTTAGCTGAAGCAGAAACAAGGAAATGGGTTCAGGACTTTGAGGAAAGAGAACAATGTGTTTGGACTGGGTTCACTTCCTAGCACTGGAAGGAAAAGAGGTTTCCTGTGCTTGCAGAAACAGCAATATGCTGAAAGCATTGTCAACAGGCTTTGCCTTGATTAATAGGTTTCCTACCAGGAATTTTCTATATGCATTTTTAAGAGATTTTTTTTTTTTGCTTTTGGTCCAAAGAGAGTCAAAATTATAAGTAAACCTTTATGATTCAGCATCACTACTATTTTTAAAATATGTTTAGAAATAGTGCCCATTATGTTAATTAACATAAATGTAAAATAAATATATAAACCCTAGTTTTCCAGGTCCTAGTAAAACACTTTGAATCACACTGTGTTTGATTGTCTCATTTTACAGCCACCACTTCTCTGTTTCCCAGTACAGGTACTGTGGTGCTGTTAAAATTACTGGTACAACTGAGCACGGTGCTGATAACACCAAGGTTGCAGGTTCAGTCCTCCAATGGGACAGCTGCATATTCCTGCATTGCAGGGGGTTGGAGTAGATGATCCTTAGGACCCCTCCCAACTCTACAATTCTATGAAGCCAATGTTTTAATTTGCAAAAATTGTTTCAAGATCCCCAAATGCGATGGGCTAGTAGACCAGTAACTTCCTTTCTTGCATCTCCTTCCCTCTTTTTTGTATCTCGGCCTCATTGGAGGCAACAGTTCTGTGAAACTCCCTAAGAAGATAACAATGTGATGCAGTGCGACTTTCGACTTGAGGCAAAGGGAATGCACGACTGCACGACTTTGGTGGAATCTACACACATAGCAAAAAAAAAAAACGCTTTTTAAAATAAAGTTTGGAAAAATACATTGAATTTTGCAGAGCTCGCTGTCGTCCTCTAGTGTCGCATTTGGATATTGCACTTTACAACACATCTAAAACGTTTTCTGGGCAGCCGAGTCCTTTGTGTGGCATTAAGGCCCTCAGCTGGGTAAAGGTTTGGCTGGTCACTACTAAACGGCATCAAGATTCAAGGCTCTCTCTCGCCTTGAATATATATTGCCTTGAACCTCGATGCCAGGCGCGTCTAGCCGGCAGAGCGCGCGCGCGCCTTGAGCCAGGATGACCCCTTTCCCGAGCCGAAAGCGGCTGTTTTCCCGCCCCGTGGGACCAATTCAGTGGTGGGTCAGACAGGTGGGTGCTCTGGTCACCCGGGAACTGTAGCACCCTCGCTCGTCTGCTCCCTTCGCCTCCCAGGCTGTCCGCAAGAGGCGCCTCTAGTCCCCCCACCTGGCTCCTCTCCTGGCCTCGGTCGTCTCCAAAAGGTGGCGCAGGCGGCGGCGCGCTCCGGGCCTGGCGCCAAGCCGCTGGGTTTCCGGAGGGCCGAGCCTGCGCCTTGTGGTGGCCCCTCCTTCCCTCCCTCCCTCCCTCCTCCGCTGGCTGCCGTTGCTTCGCGCTCCCCCTTCGGCGCCGGTGGAGGGGAGCTCCTCAAAGGAGCGGCGGCGGCTTTGGCACCGACTCCCGGGAGGGACAAGCTGCGAGAAGGCGCGCAGGCCTGGGTAGGAGAGCGCGCCACGCCGCGCCTGGCTTCGCTTCGGGGCGTCTCCGGGGCTGGAGGTGCAACGAGGACGGGGCTCCTTGGCGCGCAGTCTCCTCGCGTCGGGTTTGGAGTTTTCTGCAGGCAGCAGGCATAAGAGTTTCTGGTTTCTCTCCCCCCATCCCGCCCCCCTTTTTTGTGAGTGTGGCTTTCTTTCCTCCTTTCTTGAGCGCAGGTGCCGCCTCTCTGCAAATTTAATCTCTGGAGAGAGAACCGGGCAGATGGAAGATGGGGCGAGGGGTTTAGCTCAATGCGATCCTATCGGGCATGGATCTAGCTGTGCATATTGACCTGGGAGCGCAAATCCCATTGAGCTCCGCTCTTTATAGTCCAGTGGCCCAAATGAAAGATCGCCCCGGCACTTTTCTCCAAATGATTTCTTTTCCCTTGCAGCCTGAAGGTCTGGGGCTGCTTTTGCAGGCTTTTCAGCACAACGCGCCCTCTGTCCTCCACATTTTGGGCGACAACTCCCATCATCCCTGATATGCTGGCTGGGGTGGGGCTGGTTGGAGTTGTAGTCCCAATATCTCGAAGACACGCGGTTGGCTCCCCTGCTTTTTCCATGCTGTAGCGAAACCTAAATCTGTGAAGCAAGTGTGTGATTTTCTGTTGGTCGCTGCCTTCATTTCCCTTCCCTTCCTCTGTTGTCTTCAGGGACCTGTCCTTATACCTTGTAGTAGGTCTTCCTCTCTCCCTGTTCCATATCTCTCTTCCTCTCTCCCTGTTCCATATCTCTGACTGCCTGATGTTTCCGCTTGGATACTTCAACATTATTGTTATCCTTCTTGTTTGCATAGCACTTTCTGTGTGCTCAGTGCAAGAGATTCCTGCTCCTGGGGAGCTTTTAGTCCAAAATTTGAAACAAGGAAGGAAGCAGGCAGGAGCAATACATGTGATTGTTTAAGTTGCATGTGTTTATGCTTGGCCAAAGGGTTCCTAGCGATGTTAAGGCATGGGAACTAGGGGAATGCGCCAAAAACTTTGTGGGGAAAGTGTGTGTTTTGAAGAGGGATGCGAATGAACTAAGAGAGGTGGCACTACACAGGTATTCTGGGATCCAAGCAGTAAGGGGCAGCAAGAGAAAAAGAGTGGGGCTGTGGAGCCTGCAGCTCTTTATGTGCAGACCATATTTACTAGATTCAGATTAGTCTAGGGCAGGCATGCCCAACTCCCAAGGAGAAGAAGAGTTTGGATTTGATATCCCGCTTTATCACTACCCGAAGGAGTCTCAAAGCGGCTAACATTCTCCTTTCCCTTCTTCCTCCCCCACAACAAACACTCTGTGAGGTGAGTGGGGCTGAGAGACTTCAGAGAAGTGAGACTAGCCCAAGGTCACCCAGCAGCTGCATGTGGAGGAGCAGAGACGCGAACCCGGTTCACCAGATTACGAGTCTACCGCTCTTAACCACTACACCACACTGGCTCTCTGTGATCTACTCCCAGTATAAAAAAAGTGGCAGTGATCTACCGATTGTCATTGGAGGGAGGAGGAGCGTGCATGGGGACGGTGGATTGCCCAGAGTTGTTGAGCTTTTTTTTTGCGGAGGATCACCCAGAGTTGTTGAGCCCAGAGTTGTTGTGCTTTTTTGGGGTAGGATTGCCCAGAGTTTTTCAGCTTTTATTTGTTAACTTTTGGTAAACTTTATTTAATCCCACGATTGATAAGGGCCCCGCAATCTACCAGAATCAGCCGGGGATCTACCGGTAGATTGCGATCTACTGGTTGGACATGCCTGGTCTAGGGCGTTGGGTGAAAGATTCCTGCATTGCAGGGGGTTGGACTCAGATGACCATCATGGTCGCTTCCAACTCTAATTCTATTATTCTATACTCTGCATATGCTCAGAAACACTTTTCTTTATTGTTACAGGTATGAGCCCTGGCGCTGAAAAATATGTCATGATCGCAATGAGCCCTGGTGCAAATTAAGTCCTGTTTGAAAGCTCTGCAGCAGGCAGGGAGGCTGACACTCAGCATCTCTCTCTACCTTCCCATTCCTAAAGAGCCATTAAGCACAGAGGTAAGCCCATAGGTTTCTCAGGTGTCTTCCAGCATAAATGGACATAGATATCAAAATCCAAGAAGATACAGAGCTGCTGTACTTGGTTATGTGTTTCATGGAGACAGAATATAATGCTAACCCTATGCATTTTGTGACATGTTGTGGAATAGGGGCGAAGCTTTGCATTTATAAAACTTTCGGGAGAAGGAAGTTCAGTTTCAAAAAGCTCAAAAATATCCAGATTATGGTGGAGAGAATTGCGTTAGGCAGTGTAGTCGATAACAAACGGTATGCATTGAAGTCAATGTATAATTTACTCCAGAAACTACTTGTGTGGTCCTTTTTCTTCCTCTTAGTACATTTACAATGTATTAGTGGGCCATAGACACTTTTTTTTGGATGAATAGCTGTGACCAACTGGTATGTATTAAATTTGGAAAGGAAAAGAGCGTGCGCTGAAATTTTTAGCAGGAAAGGCCTAACCGAACCTGAATACGCACTCTTCTTTAAGAGCAGAGGAATTTTCAACTGCATGGCTAGTGTTTCTGTCAAGGCACTAATCTCATTGTGCAATGGCGAGATGGGTAAGATTATCCACATGATCTCCTGTCCTCTCTATCACGGTGGAGCTGCAGGCACTGAAACAGATCAGCCAGTAGCTAGAGCACAGAGTGTGGAAATCTCACAGTGAATTCCACTGAATGGAGGTGCAAGTGAATAATTGTACTACGTGGCAGTGGCCAAGAGAGCCCAAGTAACTGTCCAGCTGAGCTTTTTGGGGTTGTGAAAGGGTTGTTTGGTTTGAACTTGTCTTCAGATATGTATAAGGCGGTAAAGGTAAAGGGACCCCTGACCATTAAGTCCAGTCGTGTCCGACTCTGGGGTTGCGGCGCTCATCTCACTTTATTGGCCGAGAGCCGGCGTACAGCTTCTGGGTCGTGTGGCCAGCATGACAAAGCCGCTTCTGGTGAACCAGAGCAGCGCACGGAAACGGCATTTACCTTCCCGCCAGAGCAGTTCCTATTTATCTACTTGCACTTTGACGTGCTTCCAAACTGCTAGGTTGGCAGGAGCAGGGACCGAGCAACGGGAGCTCACCCCATCGCAGGGATTCGAACCGCCGACCTTCTGATCAGCAAGCCCTAGGCTCTGTGGTTTAACCCACAGCGCCACCTGGGTCCCTGTATAAGGCGGTACCCTTGACCTAAGTTGTTCGTTACTTTGTGCCATAGTACAAGAACCCTATAGAATCGTAGCATCATAGAGTTGGAAGGGACCTCAAGGGTCAACTTGTCCAACCCCCTGCAATGCAGGAATCTCGCCTAAATCATACATGACAGGTGGCCACCCAATCTCTGATTAAAAACCTCCAAGGAAGGAGAGTCCACCACCTCCCAAGGGAGACCGTTCCACTGTCGAACAGCTCTTACCTTCAGAAAGTTCTTCCCAATTTTTAGTTGGAGTCTTCTTTCTTGTAATTGGAAGCCATTGGAACGAGTCCTTCCCCCCCCCCCCAAGCAGGAGGAAACAAGCCCTTAAGATATTAGAAGATGGCTATCAAAGTTCCTCTCAGTCTCCTCTTCTCTAGGCTAAACACACCCAAATCCTTCAACCATTCCTCATAAGTCTTGCGTTCCAGACATTTGATCATATGCACACATTCCAACTTGTTAATATCCTTCTTAAATCATGGCACCCAGAACTGGACACAGTACTCCAGGTGTGGTCTGTCCAAGGCAGAACAGAATGGTACAAGCGCTGACCATTTTAGGCATGTCCAATTGATGCTCAACTGCTGACACGTGGACCCTTTTTGACCCAGAAGACATCAGAATGGGGGCAGGGTGGGAGGTGTAATGGGGCGTAACAGGCTTATGCATGCTCTGATGACACATGCAGGGACCAGGAATGGAATCCCCGCTCAAAATGGTACACTGTCTGTACTATTATTTCCCTTGATCTCGACACCATACTTCTGTTGATGCAGCCTAGATTATAATAATAATAATAATTTATTATTTGTACCCTGCCCATCTGGCTGGGTCTCCCCAGCCACTCTGGGCGGCTTCCAGCAAACATTAAAATACATTAACACATCACAGATTAAAAACTTCCCTGAACAGGGCTGCCTTCAGGTGTTTTCTAAATGTAGGATAGTTGTTGATCCTTTTAACCTCTGATGGGAGGGCGTTCCACAGGGCGGGCGCCACTACCGAGAAGGCCCTCTGCCTTGTTCCCTGTAGCTTTGCTTCTCGCAGTGAGGGAACCGCCAGAAGGCCCTCGGCGCTGGATCTCAGTGTCCGGGCTGAACGGTGGGGGTGGAGACTCTCCTTCAGGTATACAGGACCGAGGCCGTTTAGGGCTTTAAAGGTCAGCACCAACACTTTGAATTGTGCTTGGAAACATACTGGGAGCCAATGTAGATCTCTCAGGACCAGTGTTATGTGCTCCCGGCGGCCACTCCCAGTCACCAGTCTAGCTGCCGCATTCTGGATTAATTGCAGTTTCCGGGTCACCTTCAAAGGTAGCCCTACGTAGTCCAAGCGGGAGATAACTAGAGCAATGCACCACTCTGGTGAGACAGTCTGCGGGCAGGTAGGGTCTCAGCCTGCGTACCAGATGGAGCTGGTAGACAGCTGCCCTGGACACAGAATTAACCTGTGCCTCCATGGACAGCTGTGAGTCCAAAATGACTCCCAGGCTGCGCACCTGGTCCTTCAGGGGCACAATTACCCCATTCAGGACCAGGGAATCCCCCACACCCGCTCGCCCTCTGTCCCCCAAAAACAGTACTTCTGTCTTGTCAATTAGCATTGCCTTCAAACTGGCCCAGTATAAAAAGGTGATCATCCATGTGGATGATCATCCATCTTTATGGCTTTACATTTCCATATTAAATTCCCACCTTTTCTTACATGTTGCTTTAGCTATGGTATAATTATGTTCCCATTTATTTGCATACACGAGAAACTTTTCAAAAACTACTGGGGTAGTGGAAAGTTGTATCAGAACTGCCTCTCACCCCTTGACTTTTAAGAGGTTCTCAGGGGCAGAGTTTGAACCATGAAAGCACTAACCGCCAAATCCCATGAATTCCACATACACAAAAGGCAATGTGGCTATCTGATCAGGCATTTTCTGCCCTCCGTTTGTTTTGGTTTCCATTCTTTTCTTGGATGCAGAGGAAGCAAATCCCTCGAGAGTCCTGCACGGTTTCCTGACTTGAGTTCCCAGGCATCTCTTGGGAACATGAGTTTCCCTTCGCCTATTGGCTCCGCATCTGCGACAGCGATAAATGCTATATGAACACATGTTTATGCCAAGAGGAGAGTCTTTCTTGCCAAGAAATCTATAGCTGCATGCTTTTAAAAAACAATCACACTTACACAGACTTTAGGTTTATGGTTGAATAGAATTAATTAACTGAAGTCGTAGGTATGTCATTCTTAAACATTTTTTCTGTGTGTTTGCTTTAGGTTTTCCAGATTGCCATGTCATTGTTGCTTGCATTTGGAGTCCTACTTCAAGAAATCTTGGCCAGGACCCAAGGTGAAAGTCTTACTGATGGCAGCAGCATTCCACAAGTGCCGTTGTATAGCTATGGAAACATCAACTTGCCCGAAGAACATATCCCGTACTTTTTGCACAATAACCAGCCCTTTGCCACAGCCTGCAAGAAAGATCTTCATTGCCCATATAAAGTAAACACTCCTTTTTTTTTTTACTGGAGCCTAATGCCGATTTGTTGTGTTCTTAGAATCAAAGAGGTTGAAGGTGATGATCTTTTCTAGGAACCACGATGGTGATGATTCCAGACTCCATGTTAGGTCACTGCCTTCGTTGGGCTATCCAAAATGTCACAAAATAGTGTGCAAGCTTCAAAGTTCTCCATAACGCTTAAATCAGGCTTGGTGTTAAAAAAAATGTAAGGTGCCAGAAGAGGGCGTGGGAAGAGAAATAAATTTGATGGGTGCCCCAGCTATCTGTGTCTGCATCTGGTAAGAATATTAGGATGGAGTGCGCAGGAAGGTAGCATCAGCCCGAGCCAACGATCAGGGTTGACATCTGGAGGGCACCAGGTTGGGAAAGGCTGCTCTAGAGCTATTTGATAGATGCTTCCATGTGTGTTTAATTTCCTCCGTATTCTCTTCGGCTACTGCTAGCAACATTTTTGTTTATCCAAGCCTACCCAGATACATAGAGTGCTGATGCGTTTTTGATTTATTGCTGGTTTTAACTTTTAGAACGCTTTGATTGCTTTTACTGACAACCTTACTGTTTTATTCTTTTTGTAAACTGCTTTGAGGTTTCCAACAGTCAAGCGGTATATGGATTTTATGAAACATAAACCTTGATTGATTTATAGTGTGTCCATGTGTAGAACTGGAAGTACACTCAAATCTTTGAAGGTAAAAAGTACATGCAGGTTATTTGTAGATCACGCGTGCATTTTTGCAAGCTTGCCCGTTCAGCAACATGGCACCAACCTCCAAAGCAAAGTTGGCATTTTCCTGTGTTTCCAGAAATACTTGAAGAAATTGAAAGCCTGTTGGGGTTATGAGAAATCATGCAAGCCTGAAAACCGTTTTGGATATCCGAGATGTGATTATGCTGAGATTGGATGGTAAGTGCACATTCCACTCCCCCGCGCCTCCTGCAAACTCAGGCCCAGGCCAAGCCAAACCCAGCACTCAGTTGCATATAGAGACCTTCTGCTGGTATTTATTTATTTTGGTACATGAAACAAGACACAAATTAGAGCAAACACCTCCCAATTTATATGCTGCTGTTTGTTTATCCAGAGCCACAGGTTCTGATAACATACCAGGAATATAGTAGTGCAATACACACACACACACACACACACACACACACACACGTGCTAACATCTCCACTACTGATCTACAGTGGTACCTTGGTTCTTAAATGCCTTGGTTCTCAAACGCCAAAAGTGTTCCTGTTTTCAAACGTTTTTCGGAAGCTGAATGTCTGATGTGGCTGTTGGCTATTGTTTCCGGGGCGCCTGCGCCAATCAGAAGCTGTGCGATGGTTTTGGAACATTTCGCAAGTCAAAGAGACTTCCAGAATGGATTAAGTTTGGCGCTTTTGTTTTTGCTATTTATTTTGCATTTTTGTTTTTGAGGCTTTTTCGGTTAGTTTGTTTTTGTGACTGTGTGGAACCCAGTTCAGCTACTGATTGGTTGATTTTGTGATTGCAGTACATTGTTTATTGCTTTCATTTTATGGATCAATGGTCTTGTTAGATAGTAAAATTCATGTTAAATTGCTGTTTTAGGGGTTGTTTTTAAAAGTCTGGAATGGATTAATCCGTTTTGCATTTCTTTCTATGGGAAAGCGCACCTTGGTTTTGGAACAGACTTCCAGAACGGATTAAGTTTGAGAACCAAGGTGCCACTGTATTCCCATCCCTTCTTGCAGATCAATTAAGTGGTACCCTTTTTGTGCATAGGCAGAATATGTGGAAGCTCGCTCTTGTTCATTGTTACACTCAGTAACCTAGCTTACAAGGTTGTGCAGTGGCATTTATTAACCCATAGACTGGGTTTATTCCCATAGTTAAAGCTTGACGTTTTCTCAAATGGACACTTTTGCATTATTTCACCATGTAAGGGCTAACACCATTGAGGAGGCCCAGCACGTATTCTGGAAGCAAGCTGACTTTGGCTATGTTAAGGAGAGGATGAATGAAGTGAAGACTCACTGCAGACCTAAGGCAATGGTAAGCATGCTGGTACACATTTAGAGAAAGTTGTTTCCTGATGCTACGCTCCACTTTCCCCCAATTCTTCATATATATATATATATATATATATATATATATATATATATGTTGCTTTTGTCATTTTCTTATAGGGAGATTCTTCACTTCAATGTTCTCGTTACCTCCAGTATTGCAGAGCAACAAATCTATACATTGATTTAAGAAACCCCAAAAGAAACCATGAGAGGTACGTACCTTACTTACGTTTCAACAGGAGAAACAGACACACTAAATATCCCTATTAAGCAATTCTGCTCATCTATAAAAGACTTCTATTTTTTTTTAATAACTCCAATAGTCATTAACAGATATATGCCAGGACTCAGAAATCTGCATAGGTTTAGTCATCCAAGAATGATGTCTAGAAATCTCTTCTTTTTTTACTTTTTAAAGAATCACTTGCTCGCCGTCATGATTGTAGAACAGACATAGGGAACCTTGGGCTCTCCAGGTGTTGCTGAACTACAGTTGTATAGCAGGTTCTGCAAACATATTTCTGAATTTGGAAAAACACAGTTATTTCCTAGTTGGCTGGTTTTATGCAGTACTTACTTTAATTCATGAAGCATGCTTTTGTTCTTAAGTTTATTTCGGTTTTATGTTCATACCCTCAAAAGTGTGTCTATATATAGTCATTGTATGACCGTTACACTTATTTCTCGAGAACCTTAAAACATTTGCAGCTGTGTTGATTGAACTGTAGGCTGGATGCATGTTGAAGCAATGACATCACCATTTTGGTTCACGCGAGACACTTCAGGGATCCATGCAACACATGTTTCCTGTATATCACATGCAGTGCAATCCTACGCTTGCTTACTCAGAAGTCAGTCCCGCGATATTCAGTGCGGGACTTATATGGAAATCATGGTATTTAGGATTGTAGCCTTTGACTGCAAGCTTGTGCTTAGGGATCTGGCAGTGAGCTTCATTGAATACCGCAGAGTTTAATTTTGAGTAAGCATGCTCGTTGTACAGAGTGACTTTTAGTTGAAAGTTAAAGCATGATGTTGAATCAATGCCTTGATGTACATTATTAATCAAGAGTGCTCACAAGGTAGTCCAGCTTAGAACTGACACTTGATTTGAACTTATACTAATACAGTGGTACCTCTGGTTACGAACTTAATTCGTTCCCGAGGTCCGTTCTTAACCTAAAACCGTTCTTAACCTGAGGTACCACTTTACCTAATGGAGCCTCCTGCTGCTGCCGCCGCTGCGTGGTTTCTGTTCTCATCCTGGGTCAAAGTTCTTAACCCGAGGTTCTACTTCCGGGTTAGCGGAGTCTGTAACCTGAAGTGTTTGTAACCCGAGGTACCACTGTAATGTTTCCCCTCTTTAAATAGATTCAATGAAGACTTCTTTCAGAAGGGTGAAATTGGAGGCCACTGCAATTTAGACATTCAAGCTTTCCTTGCTGAAGGGCAGCGGAAGAGCCCTCTACAGTCTTGGTAAGATTTGTAGCTGTCTGCTCTTTCTTATTTCTCTGTGATAGACATCTTTGCAGAAAAGTTCAGCTCCCAGTACTGTGCTCAGTTGAGTACTCCCCTTCTCTCCCATCAGGCACACCCATTTGGAGGCCCCGACCCAAATTTTCAATGCGGGGACCAGGCCCCCCCCATTATTCCGCAGTTAGGTGGGCCCCATTGGGCCCTCCCATGGCACTGCAGGCTCTGTTGGGCCCTCCTGTGGGCCCCATACCACCGTGAGATGCATGACGTCATGCGCACTTGCCAGGCCCCCCCCAATGTTGGACGGAACCCGGTGTGCTTGTCTCCCACCACATGTCACAGCAGTAGTTAGGGGTGCAGTTGTTTTTTAAGGAAGAAACGGGCTTATGTGATGGTGGAGCAAAGGGACAATGACTTGTTGTTGTTGTTTAGTCGTGTCCGACTCTTCGTGACCCCATGTACCAGAGCACGCCAGGCACTCCTGTCTTCTACTGCCTCCCGCAGTTTGGTCAGACTCATGTTGGTAGCTTCGAGAACACTGTCCAACTATCTCATCCTCTGTCGTCCCCTTCTCCTTGTGCGAGCCTCCATCTTTCCCAACATCAGGGTCTTTTCCAGGGAGTCTTCTCTTCTCCTGAGGTGGCCAAAATAATGGAGCCTCAGATTCAGGATCTGTCCTTCCAGTGAGCACTCAGGGCTGATTTCCTTCAGAATGGAGAGGTTTGATCTTCTTGCAGCCCATGGGACTCTCAAGTCTCCTCCAGCACAATGACTGAGGTGATGGTTATTCCACTCTAGAATGTTAGCAACGGAAAGCAGGTCATTGTGTCTGCATTAAATTCTTTTCTGTGGAAACCGTTGTTGTTTTTTAACATGAAAATCCGCAAGTAATAGGGAAACCTGGGAGTTGATGTGGCCTGTTTTGTATAGCCTGTATCAAGGGTGGGGAACCTTTGGTCTGCTTGGTGTTGCTCCCAGGTCCACAAGATTGAGTGTTATGAGAAAGGGACAAGAACTTCCACACTTTCCTCATGCCATGTGTAGTTTTATAAACTTCTGTCACGTTACCTCCTGCTCGTCTTACCTCTAAACTAAAAAGTCCCAAATGCTGCAGTGGGGTTGCTCCATCCCTTAGATAATTTTGGTCGCTCTTTCCTGGTTAAGAGTGGTAGACTCGTAATCTGGTGAACTGGGTTCGCGTCCCCGCTCCTCCACATGCAGCTGCTGTGTGACCTTGGGCTAGTCACACTTCTTTGAAGTCTCTCAGCCCCACTCACCTCACAGAGTGTTTGTTGTGGGGGAGGAAGGGAAAGGAGAATGTGAGCCGCTTTGAGACTCCTTCGGGTAGTGATAAAGCGGGATATCAAATCCAAACTCCTCTTCTTCTTTTGGGGGCGAGGCAATCAAAAGTGCACAGTATTCTAAATGCAATCACATCATAAATGCCTTATGAGATCTTCAGTTTTGTTTTCAATTCCTTCCCTAACGATCCCTAGCATAGAGTTTTCCTTTTTCATAGCTACCGCACCTTGAGTCAGCATCTTCACTGAGCTATCTGCTACAACCCCTGACTTGGTCAGTCACCACCAATTCAAGTGCCATGTGTGTATATGTGATATTAAGATTTTATAGTCCACTAGTGTTTTAAGCCTGTTGAGATAATGGGCGCTAGAACATATGTGGTCAAACATTTGTAAAAACAGACTTCCTGATGTTAAATTTCCTCATGGTCTCTCCGCTCTCCCTCCTCCCCCTCGCCACCCGCCTCTTGCCGTGGCTCCTGCTCCTGCCTTATCACACGCACCTCAGGCAAAGCACAGCAGAGGCGAGCCGAGGAAGGGAAGAGGCAGGCAGGCAGGAGGGCAGGACGGCTCGTCCCGACGGGGTCGAAGTGGGGAGGGGGCACCGAAACAGAAACGCCTCTTTCTCCTCTCTCTCTCTTTCTCCCTACCTTCCCCTTCATCCAACCATCCCCACCACCATGATGTGCATGGAGGGGACCGAGAGCCAGACGCAGAGAGGCGGAGGGGGCAAAGCACAGACACCCTCGCCAGGTAGGGAAAGGGAGTGGACCTGGCCGAGGAAGAGGAAGAGCCCAACAGGAAGGAAGGAGCATGGAGTAAATAAATATAGCGCGAGGTTAACGCAGCAGCAGCGCTTCCTCCTCCAGACACGCACGGAAACACACACACACACACACAGGCAAGCAAAAGCCGGGAGGCGGTGGCGGCTGCTGCTTCCCCCACCCTCCTCCTGCCGGGAATAGTCAGAGTGCCTCCCGCCTCGCTTCTCGCTCCAAGGCTCCTCCTGGAAGACCTCTCCCAGGCAGCCCTCTTGCAGGCTTCGCCGTTCCCTGCCTCGCTGCCCAAGCCGTAATCCTGGGCCCTCTCTCCGCCACTGGCTTTAGGCCCGTCCCTTCCCCACGCACACACGACACGCACACACCCCTCGCTCCTGCGCGCCTGTCAAGCGAGCGAGCCGAGTGCGCGTCTGCCTCGCTGCCTCTCGCTCTCGCTGCCTCCTTCTCCCCGGGGATTGGGCTCTGCGTCCGTGCGAGGCAGCGGCGCTGGCGCAACTGACAACGCGCGTGCGCCGCCGCTGCCTCTCGGACACGCCCCCCTCTCCGCCCGCTCCAATCCCTGCGTCCGTGTGGGACATGGACATGCGCAGTAGCGCAATTCCGTGACACACGGACTGGACGCAGGGACACAGCAACTTTATTATATAGGATTCACACCATTCGGAGACGTGCTTTTGGAGCTCTTCGTCGTTTTAGCTACCGTGAGCAATTTGGTATTGTCAGGAAACATGGCTACCTCACTGCTAACCCCAACTCCAGATCATTTATGAGCAAGGTAAAAAGCACAGGTCCCCTTTCTCCATTTAGAGAACTGCTGCTACTGAAACAATACCTGATCCAGAAGAGAACCCTCTCCTCTTAGTTATCATCTTCTAGAAATATCTTGCAGGGCTCAAGTCCCATTAGCTGAGCCCAGTACAAATGGTATTACGTCACGGAGGAGACTTGCTAGGCTGTTAAATGGATCATGCTAATTGGTCTTGTACCTGCAGTCATGAATAACTTGTGTCTTTGCTGAGACGTCTTTAAAATCATGGTCAGTGCACTTGACATGAGCGTAGATATATTCAAATTAACTGGATATCGGAAACGCACGGACAGATAGATTCTCTCTCTTGAAACTTTCCCCAGCTCTTGATTTATAGATCAAAGATGCTGCTTGCTCCTGAGATCAAAGGCAGAGTTTAACCTTTTGAAGCCTTACTGAAGAAGCTTCAGTTACAATTAAAAATAATTTTAATTGTCAAACTTTGTCTAACTTCACCAGCATTGTGAAGAGAAGTCTGCATGGTGCATTGCTTAAATTATTGTCTTTGGATACGAGTGGTGTTTTTTTTTAAAAAAATAATTTTTTGCAGCTTCTATTAAATGACTGTAATTACAGGTTTGCGGAGCTCCAGACATATACGGAACTGAACTCCAGGCCTATGGAAGATGGCAGTTGTGATGTTATTATTGACAAGCCAACTTATTTCATGAAGCTTGATGCAGGTACAAGCCAGTGCGGTTTTCGTATGTGCAGATCTGTACGACTCCTGGCAGAATGTCAGGATGATATGTTTGGAGGTGGTCATGTAAAGGTCATGGATATGCACAGCATTCTGCATGTATTGCATTATTTTGTGGCATGCTCCAGCAAATTGGATATTGCCCAGCACACTTAGGGGCAGGCTAAAAGCCAATTACGATATATTCTGTGTGCACAGGCAGCTTACATGCATGCCGCATGCAGGCTGAAGTCGATGTGGACAAGAACTGCCTGCCATCCCTGCTATATGTTATTTTGAACTTCTTTTCAAAAGAAGAGCCAGTGTGGTGTAGTGGTTAAGAGCGGTAGACTCGTAATCTGGTGAACCGGGTTCGCGTCTCCGCTCCTCCACATGCAGCTGCTGGGTGACCTTGGGGCTAGTCACACTTCTTTGAAGTCTCTCAGCCCCACTCACCCCACAGAGTGTTTGTTGTGGGGGAGGAAGGGAAAGGAGAATGTTAGCCGCTTTGAGACTCCTTCGGGTAGTGATAAAGCGGGATATCAAATCCAAATGCTTCTTCTCTTCTTCTTTTTTAAGTTTCTTAAATCCTAATCTATTTGTGAAGCTTCATTTGTGAAGTTCTCAGTCAGCACCGGCATTCTGGTCAACTTGGTCAACTCCTTAGGGTAGTGATAAAGCTGGATATCAAATCCAAACTCTTCTTCTTCTTCTTCTTAAATGCTAAAGATGGCCCTGGTGTAAAATTCTTCCACTGAAATGAGGAGAAAGTGTTAAGAATACGCAGAGGTTTTCAAATGAAAAGCCATGACAAGGTTCGTTTTTCTTTCTTCTCTCAGGTGTTAACATGTACCACCATTTCTGTGACTTTGCCAATCTTTACATCACTCAGCACGTTACCAACTCGTTCAGCACAGACGCCAACATTGTCATGTGGGATACCGTGAGTAAGATCTTCTGTTCAAAACACACTGGTGTTCATAGGCGTAGTGTATTCACTGTCTGATGTAAACCACGGGCAGTATTAGCAAGGAGCATAGTTACTACTACCTGTGCCAGATGCTTTGTGCATAGACTGGTGTAAACCATTGTCACTAGTGAGCTGGATTAAGTGAACTATCCTTCCAACAGGGTTGTAGAGGAGGGATACAGTCAGTGTTCGAAATTAGCCAGACCCCAGGCGTGTTTGGCACCTGGCTTTGGACCACTTTGTGACCAAGTGATAATCTTGGGTGCCAGGATGGCTCCTGCCATCTCCTCCATGTGGGGATCACTGGATCCTGACAGTTTTCACACACTAATACCCCATCCTGTAGAACACTATCAGTTTTATTTTATCTGCACCATCGGAATGAGTTTCTGGAACCAAACGGCTTTTTCTGTGCAGCGGGAGCAGGAATCGCCATTAGGAAAAAGAGGTAGGAATAGGCCAATATATACATGGGCTGTCTCAGGATCAAATGACTTTTCGTCCTTTAAGTTCTCAAAGCTCTTAAGCTACCTCAAGGTTGCCATCTGAATAGCCAGATGTTTAACTGAGAATCAACCGCAGTCATTTGAAAAATAAGACTTGAGAGCCATCTTGCCTCAAAATGGCGACTAGACATTCCGTTTTGACAACTGAAACCTTGGTTTTAGGAGCCATTTGGTGCCTAGTTTATGTATCTTATATATCAGCCAGAGTGGGTGGCTGCCTCCTGTCCTAGCACTTGCACGTGACTTCCTTATGGAGGCTTCTCTTTTTTTCCTTTTTGGGGGTATAATTTTTATTATGTTTTTCTATTTTACTTTTTAGAATATTCATTTAAACAACTTTAAAATATCAATGACTTCCCTTCTTCTTCCATGGTTCAGATTCCTGCATATTTTCCATAACTAAACCATTCAGTATTCCATTTTTACATCCATCAAAACTTATTTACACTGTTAAATTTATCTTAACGCTGCCAACGTTTTCAAATATAGACAATTTCCACCCATATATTCATTAAACATTTTACAATCTTCTTTAAACGTATATTCTTTTCTTTTTTTAAAAAAAGTAAGAATAAAGTTTTACTCGCATTCAGTTCACAGCAGTAATTTGAAGGCAGGCTTTATTCTTTAATGTATATTCTTCTTGTTCTCTTATTCTATAAGTTAAGGCTTCCCCCCCCCCTTCATCCCCATCCCCTGTTTTCAACACCACCGTTTCGCTCCCCCTCCCCTCCAACAAAAAAAAATAATCCAAAAATCTCTTAGGTTGTAAATATACTATGTACAAACAGATGCACTTCCTGATTACTAGCACATCTTTCTACCCACGAGTCACTGGTTTGACAAAGTTTTAAAGACTGTGTGTGTATATTTCTATGTAGAATCATTATGTGAATATCCTGCAGGGAATCACTGTATGAAAGACTGGAGTATCCTGTTTTGTTGTGTTATGCTCCCTGTCTCTCGCCCTCCTTCTGTCACCAAAGGTAAAGGTAAAGGGACCCCTGACCATTAGGTCCAGTCGTGTCCGACTCTGGGGTTGCGTGCTCATCTCGCTTTATTGGCGAGGGAGCCGGCGTACAGCTTCCGGGTCATGTGGCCAGCATGACTAAGCCGCTTCTGGCGAACCAGAGCAGCGCACGGAAACGCCGTTTACCTTCCCACTGCAGCAGTACTTATTTATCTACTTGCACTTTGACGTGCTTTCGAACTGCTAGGTTGGCAGGAGCAGGGACCGAGCAACGGGAGCTCACCCCGTCGCAGGGATTCGAACCGCCGACCTTGTGATCAGCAAGCCCTGGGCTCTGTGGTTTAACCCACAGCGCCACCTGGGTCTGTCACCAACTGATGCTTAAAATAACTTAAAATGACTGTGTCCCTGCCACCTACTGGACAGTTCAAGGAACTGCCCACACCCTTTTGCCAGGCCTCCCAATAGTCTTCAGGGTTCTTTGCCACCAGCGTTTGCTGGATATTTTCTTCACAAACCCGCTTATAGCAGATTTTGTGCCACTGTGAGAAAAAGATGCTGGACTAGATGGGCTTACTGGCCTGTTCCAGCAGACTATTCTTATGGTTTTTCTCCCCCCCCCCCCCCGTACTGAAGCTGCCTGGTCTACCCATGTCTTTTCCCCATAAAATATATATCTAATTGCAACTCCCACTAGCCGTAGCCAGCATGGCCTATGGTCAGCTGGTGGGAACTAGTGGCCAAAAATATCTGGAGAGCCGCAATGTATTTGGAAAAGCAGCAGTACCTGCAATAGAAGCAACAGGGAACCAATGCCTTATTTGCTAATGATGCTGATCCTTGACATGGAAAGTGGTGCTCCTGGGTGGAATCTACACACATATGAAAAATGCTGCGGAAATGCTTTTAAAAAACCGTTTCGAAAAAAATACATTGAAATTGCCATAGCTCACTGTCGCCATCTAGTGTCACATTTGGGTATTGAACTTTACAACATGCTTAACATGATTTTATTTGCAGCTGTATGGCAGAGTCCCTGGTTTCATCCCTACCCAGTCCAGCTATACTTAGGGCAGGGGTAGGCAACCTAAGGCCCGTGGGCCAGATGCGGCCCAGTCGCCTTCTCAATCCATCCCGCGGACGGTCCAGGAATCAGTGTGTTTTTATATGAGTAGAATGTGTCCTTTTTAAAAAAAATGCATCTCTGGGTTATTTGTGGGGCCTGCCTGGTGTTTTTACATGAGTAGAATGTGTGCTTTTATTTAAAATGTATCGCTGAGTTATTTGTGGGGCATAGGAATTTGTTCATTCCCCCACCCCACCCCCCCAAAATAGTCTCGCCCACCACATGGTCTGAGGGACGGTGGACCGGCCTATGGCTAAAAAAGGTTGCTGACCCTTGACTTAGGGTCTCCGTTCTAGGACTGTTCTAGGACAGGGGTTCCCATGGCACTCCTTTTTCTTGGGAAGCAGCACTGCTTCAGAATGTATGCTGCTTCCCCACAGTCATTTGGAAATTCTGTAATGCCATTCTGATTGACAAAAGAGATGCATTTAATTCCTTGCATTGCCAGACGGTGGTGCCAAGTAACTGCTTAAACTTGCAGAACAGAGGCGGCAAGGCTCCCCCCCCCTTTATGCAATGCATGTAGCTTTTGGCTCTTGAAAAATTATCATCCTTACTAAACGTTTCCTTATAAGTGAGCGAAACAAAGCAGGAACTCAGTGGGGGAAACCCAGCCAGATGGGCGGGGTATAAATAATAATAAATTATTATTATTATTATTATTATTATTATTATTATTATTATTACCCAGCATGTTTCCCAACAAACAAACAAATATGGCAAGGTGTACAATGTGTGTGTGTTTGGTGGACTGGGGGTCATTTTACTACCCAAGGGCCACGTTTCTTTCTGAGTAATCTTCCAAGGGCCACAGTGCCTGGGGAGGTGGAGGCCAGAGGCAAAAGCGGGCAGAGCAATGAATAGGATGATCAATGCCCCCCCCCTTTTCAAATTTTGTATGAGCCTCAATTTAAGGTACAGAGACACCCTTGTTTCAGCAGTTGAAACAGTTTCCCACTGTGTGGTCAAAATAGAGATCTCCAATTCTTCATTCCAATCCTCCCTCAGTACCTGTATATCAAATTTGTCTCTTAAGATGGAATATGTATGAAAATTAATCCTCTTCGTTTACCAGCTGGTCTAATGTTAATACACCCAAATTCAAAGTTTGGATCTACCCTTTAATCTTGGGAAAGAAAGAGCACAATGCTGCTGATCACAGGCAGTTCGATGCTACCCATGCTTTCTTGGGATTAAGTTTCATAGAGCTTGGTGGGGATATTCTCTATTACAAGGATGGGGAATGTGTGGTCCTCCGGAGGATGGTGATGGACTCCAGTTCCCCTCAGTTACAGCCTGCATGGCTGATGGTCATGAATGATGAGAGCTCCAGTCCAATACTATCTGGATGGCCACAGGTTGCCCTGCCCTGCCCTGCTCAGTGTGTGTACGATTCTAGCCTCAAGGCAGGAGGGTTATAGATAAGCCTGAAAGCTGTGAAAATAATTATCAGTCGTTTCTCACTAAAACCTTACTTGTGCTTCCATTTGTGCTACCAGACTTTTAGAAGACATCTGAAGGCAGCCCTGTTTAGGGAAGCTTTTAATGATTAATAGACTATTGTATTTTAATATTCTGTTGGAAGCCGCCCAGAGTGGCTGGGGAAACCTAGCCAGATGGGCTAGGTTTATAATTATAAATAATAAATTATTATTATTATTATATATTATTATTTTTGTTTTTTCACAGAGTGCCTATGGATACGGAGACCTGTTCAGCGAAACGTGGAAGGCATTTACAGACTACGAAATAATACATTTGAAATCCTACGATTCAAAGAGAGTGAGGAATATTTTGCTTTTAAAACAACAACAACTGATGGCTGTACCCAGAAGTCAGTGTTTTTGGTTCAGTTTTGCGATCATGTTACGAAATATGTCTGGGTCCCTAAACTACAGCTGAACCAACCTTGCTGTAGAGGGTTTTAAGATTTTCATTCATAGAGGTACTGTAAGACTGCATGGTCCACTTCCTCAGGTGTAGGTGAGAGAAAAGTACCTTGCAGCAGACCTGTTGCACACACAAAGGTTTACGTTTATGGTTTTGCATAGGATTAAGTAGGAGATTCAGTACTCTGGGCAGAGGAGCACCAAGGAATTCTGCACATTTTATGCTTTGCTGCGCTTTCTCAATTTGCCTTTCGTTAAGAAAAATAAAAGGGACGCGGGTGGCGCTGTGGTCTAAACTACTGAGCCTAGGGCTTGCCGATCAGAAGGTTCGAATCCCCGCGATGGGGTGAGTTCCCGTTGATCGGTCCCTGCTCCTGCCAACTTAGCAGTTCGAAAGCACGTCAGAGTGCAAGTAGATAAATAGGTACCGCTTCGGCGGGAAGGTAAACGGCGTTTCCGTGCGCTGCTCTGGTTCGCCAGAAGCGGCTTTGTCATGTTGGCCACATGACCCGGAAGCTGTATGCCGGCTCCCTCGGCCAGTAAAGCGAGATGAGCGCCACAACCCCAGAGTCGTCCGCGACTGGACCTAATGGTCAGGGGTCCCTTTACCTTTAAGTAGGAGATTCAGTACTCTGGACAGAGGAGCACCAAGGGATTCCGCACATTTTATGCTTTGCCGCGCTTTCTCAATTTGCCTTTCGTTAAGAAAAATAAAAACAAAGGACACTAAAGAATGACTTCTAACCTCCTTTCAAAGAGTATGGTTTTACAGCAGTTACCTCACCTCATTCTAGGCACGTAGTCTTGAGTGTGCTGTGCATAGGAGCATAGGCTCAGGACGTCTCAAACCTCGGCATGTCTGTGCTCCAGGAATGTGGGAGAGGGGCTCCACTGCCATCCAGGGGCAAGCTGCCATTGTTTTCCATTGTGTCTGCTGCGTTTAATTTCCCCTTCCCCTTTTGTTTCATGTAGCCCCCATCAGGAAAGTTTTCACCTTGCCCCCACCCCTAATTATAAAGTTTCCTCATCCTACCCTCTCCGGTCTTTGTGTCAGATGCTGTTTCTGTTTCAGTCATTTGTTCAGTGCTTAACGCAAGGGGGGCGGGGGGGGGGGCTCAGATTGGCGCTGTGATCTGGCTTCTGCTGCAGTATTAATAGGTCCTGCTTTATATTCACCTCTTTTAATTATATATCAGGAGTTCTGCTGTAACTTGTTAATGATCTCCCTTTCCAGGTATGCTTCAAAGAAGCCGTTTTTACACTGTTGCCTCGAATGAGGTACGGCTTATTTTATAATACGCCACTGGTGAGTAAATACGTTGGGTTCCACACCCACCCACCATTTTAAAAAAAAAAAATTAATAAAAGAAGAAATTTTGAATTAAGATTTGTGAACTTCTTCACTAGATATGTTAAAGAGGAAGGACTTCAATGCATAAAAGCTTTGTTTGGAGGCGGGGGGGGGGGGTTGTTACCAGAAAAAATAAAATAAAAAAATTGATTACATGGGTGCCATTTATTCCTATATGTCTGCTGTGATTTCAGATATCCAGCTGTCATGGCACAGGATTATTCAGAGCCTTTTCCCAGCATGTGCTGCACAGATTAAACGTCACACAAGAAGGACCCAAGGTATTAGTGATGCTCTGTGCCGTTTTGCAAGAATCGCGAGTGAAGCTTGAGTTTGCATGCGCCATCTCTCTTGCTTCGGATCGTGCCCACGGCTCAAGAAGTTCTCTTTTTCTGATGCCCCGTTGTAGTTTTGAGCAATCCGCTGTTTCCACCGACTTGCATATCTTCCTGGCGAATGAAAGCTCCCCTTCAATGGCGAAGGGAATACAAAGAATTTAAATACTGAAGGAGATGCCTTCTTGCCTGTAGTACTTCTGCGCTCCCTGCTGCATCTTGTACATGCAGGGTGATAAATGTACACCAGCTCTCTCGCCGTAGCGAATTCTGTCTCTTTATGAAGACAGGAGGCATTGCTCTGGACCCTTGAGCCATTTCCGCAGTTGCATGGTTTGCTTGGTGCTGCCAGAACAAGTTTTCCAGCAGCAGGAAGCCCAGCAGAGCCACCCAGTAAATCCTTGGCTAAATCAGGGGGCGGCATTTGCTTTTTGTCCAATATCTGAATCCACAGGAAGATGCTGGCTCCATTAAAAGGGCTATAAATTTGTGTGTGTGTGTGTGTGTGTGTGTGTGTGTGTGTGTGTGTGTTCACAGGGTGTATACTGAGGGGCGGGGAGGGAATCAATTTGGCTGCTTTTGAGTTCTTTAAAATATTTCCCGGAGAATATACTACTGCATGCTTATCACAAGGGGCTGGTGTTTTCGAGCTGTGTGCAACCATTTGCCCCTGGTTTCCTGCTGGTATTAATAGGTGCCATGCAGTTAAACCTTTGTAATTCTTTCTTCTTCTTCTTTTTACACAATTTACCCCCAAGAGTTCGATGGATTTTTAAATTGGGAAGGGAAATAATAACCTTGTTAGGTGGGCTAACACCTCCCCGCCCCGCACCCCAATAATTCACCAGCATATAAAGCATGCTGTGTCTGTCTGTGTGACTGCCACTTTTTCAGATACTGCAGTGGTTTGTGGTGACGTGGGCCATTTTGTCTTGAATAAAACAAAAGAGTTTGGAAACCTTTGCTGCTGGTAGCGCTATCAAGTTCTCTGTGGTTTCATTGGGAGTTGGGGGACTCTTAAATGACTTACTAGTTGTTGGTTGCAAATACTGCTTTTGGGGAAGGAGGATCGACAGAGAGTGCACATTAGAACGATCCATTTTAAGGAATGTGCATCTCTCCTGTGTGCGATATAAACGAGGTGATTAAAAGGAGAAGACATTTTAATCACTCTGCTAATTGTTTTTACATCAAGGGCACTAATTTATTCATTGTCCGTCAGCTGGTCTTTCTCCTCCTCAACTTGCAAATGGATTCATTTTGCTGCTTTTGTTTTGCTTGTTCCCCAACAGGATGGGAAAATCAGAGTTACCATACTCGCCCGGAGTACAGAATACAGGAAGATATTAAACCAAAATGAGGTTAGATCGTTTTCTGTTGAGTAAAGGCTTCCGCAGAGCAGTGGGCACAAGGAAGCCGTGGTTGGGTACAGGAAATGGGTGGGAAATAAAAACAGCAATTATCATGCAGAAATGTTGCTTTCCATCCCACCCCCCAGCTTGCCAACGCTTTGAAAACGCTGCCGTTATTTGAAGTCCGAATAGTGAACTACAAATACAAGTAAGTACAACTGCAAGGCGTAGCAGATCTGCAGCTGTTCCTGAGTTTCACCTTTCTGCACCTGCGTGATGGGTTGTGTCCCATGGTGGTTTCGCCCTAGTGGAAAGAGCTTCTGCTCGCTTCAGGTGAGGCGCTGAATTTTGTCGGAGGTGATTTTGAGGGAGCCCAGAGGGCTACAGGAGATCAGTGAAAATGGCCTGCCCCATTACTGGATACAGACCAATTTCCTGTAAGTAAATCCAGTTGAAACCTTCAGAACGTTTGCAATCCCAGACATACTTTAGACTAGAGAGCAATTCCCACTGAACATCTTATTAGGACTTGCAAACATGCGCAACTGTATGCTGTTAAGGATCAATAAAGAGAACAATAAAACATTTCCCCCTCCCACCCACAGCACTTTGTGGAAGGGCAGGGCCACGGCCGCTATCTGCAGCCCTATTGCTCCTGGTGACGTGGGCAGAAAAGGGGCGGGGAGAGGATTGTCAGCCCCTGGTTGGGACCAATGGGATTTCAGGATCCAGGGCTGTCGCAGCCCTGCCCATGCCCCTTCCTCTGGCTCCTGCCAGCAGCCCACCTGCTCTCACATGTCCAGTGGAATGAACAAAGGAACACCTCTGCTCTGCCTAATCCAGAGCTTTCCAAACTTTTCATGTTGGTGACACACTTTTTAGACGTGCATCATTTCGCGACACGGTAATTCAGTTTTGCTAGCAATCTGGAGCTAAAACTAATCCAGCCCCGGGAGGAGCACGGGGAGCGTTCGTGTGACACACCTACACACTGCAGCCGACACACGTAAAACAGGCATCCCCAACCTTCGGCCTTCCAGATGTTTTGGACTACAATTCCCACCATCCCTGACCACTGCTCCTGTTAGCTAGGGATCATGGGAGTTGTAGGCCAAAACACCTGGAGGGCCACAGGTTGGAGATGCCTGTACTAATGTGTCGCGATACATTTTGGAAATCTCTGGCCTAATCTAGTCTCTCCCCCCCCCCTCACCCAACGTGGGGGGCAGGTCGGATTGCTCTGCTGATTGCCGTCTAAAGTACAAGTTTGAAAACTATGAATGAGCTGTACATTATTGCAGTTGAGGCTAATAATGGGTTTGAGTGACATTGTTTTTAATAGTGTACATTTCATATATATATATATATATATATATTACATATTATATATATATAATAATGGGTTTGAGTAACATTGTTTTTAATAATGTACATTTCTTATATATATATATATATATACATATACATATATATATATATATATATATATATATATATATATAGGACGACGCTGAAGCAGTTTACTGGGTGCATTTGCATGGCAACCTTTTAATTTCAGGCCTCAGTTTTGTTTTGTTTTGTTTTTGATTTTTGTTTAAATTTCTGTTATTTCTAATAAGAGTTCTAAGATGGCGGCGCGCATAGACGCAGCGGCTGCTCAGTGCTCTCCCTTATTTTTAAGTGTTTCGTATGGCTTTTACTGCTGTTAAATGATTTTTTAAAAAAAATATTTAATTATTATTATTATTATAAATCCAATTTCGTTGTACTTGTACAATGACAATAAAGATATATACAATTTCTCCAGTGGAACAATATGCTCTTCTAAGATCTTGAGCATCAGCAGGAATTTTATTTCAGTGTATAGCTTATTTCCTCACCCCATACAATATCCTTGACCTATCTGAACGACGATCTGTTGTGCTACTCACACGTGCCCATGTTAGAGCCATTCTTATGATATGTTTTCTCTAGGGAGCTGGAATTTAAGGAACAGCTGAAAATTACGCACAATTCTGATATATTCATTGGGATGCACGGAGCAGGACTCACGCACCTTCTCTTTCTGCCAGACTGGGCTGTCATCTTTGAACTGTAAGCCTCCATGTGCTCATGTGTTTAATAGCTCCTTTTTTGTGTGTGTATTTGCATGAAAATAGGGCTGCCGTGTCCTGATCCGAAAAAGGCTTATAAACCGTGCTTTTAAGCAAATACATGTCACAGAGGCCGAGATGGCGCCTTTATATTTATTTCCGTCAGAGCAGAAATTGAACTTACCTCGGTCATACGGTTAGAAGAAACATTCCTGGATGTGTACCAGGTGGAGTGTGACAACTCTGTTCATTGGCCAACTTGTTTGGGCAGAGGTTGGCAGCTGGAAACCTCCACGTTAAACCCGGCCAGCGATGCGGAATGCCCCGGTGGCGAAATGAATTAGAGAAATAAAATCGTAGAGAGCCAAACAAGTCCTTAAAAAATTACAGTTTAACTCCTTGCCTAAGGCCTGTTGATATGAACCCACAGAAGTTATATAAAGATTTCCGATAAAGGGCATTTTCTCACTGTGTCTATCTGGCCTCTGTAAAGTTTTCTCCATGAGGATATGGCTCTTTTAACTCTTGGATTACTGCTTGTTGCTCTAAAACTGTGTACGGCAGGTCTAGGCTTCCCTCCTCACCAACTTACGGCCTTTTCGATTGTGACATACAGTATGTCACAATCGAAAAGGAGAGCCAGTGTGGTGTAGTGGTTAAGAGCGGTGGACTCATAATCTGGTGAACCGGGTTCGCGTCTCCGCTCCTCCACATGCAGCTGTTGGGTGACCTTGGGCTAGTCACACTTCTCTGAAGTCTTTCAGCCCCACTCACCTCACAGGCTGTTTGTTGTGGGGGAGGAAGGGAAAGGAGAATGTTAGCCGCTTTGAGACGCCTTCGGGTAGTGATAAAGCGGGATATCAAATCCAAACTCTTCTTCTTCTGTTATACTTCTTTAAAGCCATTGCTGAGCAGGAACTCTTGCTATAGATTAATTTCACCTTACTAATAGGAAAGGGTCTTTATTATTTGAAATAATCCTCTGTGGTATAGAAGCTAAGCACAATGAAGTGTGCTATCGTTTTTTGAGTCCTAGGATGGAGCTAGCTGGAACCCTAGATTTAGAGGTTATTTAAAGCCAGTTTTATCTAAATTATTGGCCTACGAACTGTAACTTCCATGTTACCAGGCAGGTACGCATGTCCTTGACCTCTGAGCTGTATGTTAGTAAGTTCAAAGTTACTGTATTAATTTACAAAGCTTGGGTGCAGGTTATGTTAAGGACCACCCGATCGTTTGTATTCCTCCCCAGTCACTGAGATCTTGAGGGTGTGTGTGTGTTACTGGCCCCCATGACTCAGGTGCATGGCTTGTCTCCACTGAGTCATACATTCAGTCCTGTGGGCCCGATTCTGTGGAATGCTTTCCTGGCTGAGATTAGGCAGCCCACTCCTTCCCAGTGTGGTGTAGTGGCTAAGAGCGGTAGACTCATAATCTGGTGAACCGGGTTCGCATCCCCGCTCCTCCACATGCAGCTGCTGGGTGACCTTGGGCTAGTCACACTTCTTTGAAGTCTCTCAGCCCCGCTCACCTCACAGAGTGTTTGTTGTGGGGGAGGAAGGGAAAGGAGAATGTTAGCCGCTTTGAGACTCCTTCGGGTCGTGATAAAGCAGGATATCAAATCCAAACTCTTCTTCTTCTTCCCTGGTTGAACGCCTGACAAATCCCTTTCTTCAGCAGACATTTTAAGGATGTTTTCTGGTGGTTTTGTATGAACCATCGTGATTTATTTTATCCATTGCATGTTTTTTATGATTTTCATATACACTGCTTAGAGACTTTGGTTCATAATTGGTATATAAGTAGCTCAAATAAATAAATAGCACGTTTCCAAGCCCACCCCAAAAAAGTCTGAATCAAAGGTTGTGAGGGAAAGGGAGAGAGACGGCATGAATGCATTCCTTAATGCTTGCTGCAGGAAATGCTAGATTAAAACCCAAGTACCAAGGGGATTTGGTTCCTTGGTTCTCTCTGTAAGGTAAAGGTAAAGGACCCCTGGATGGTGAAGTCCAGTCAAAGGCGACTCATCTTTCTTTCAGGCCGAGGGAGCAGGCGTTTGTCCTCAGACAGCTTTCTGGGTCATGTGGCCAGCATGACTAAACCGTTTCTGGCTCAACGGAACACTGACAGAAACACTGTTTACCTTCCCGCTGCAGCGGTACCTATTTATCTACTTGCACTGATGTGCTTTCAAACTGCTAGGTTGGCAGGAGCTCGGACAGAGCAACAGGAGCTCACCCCGCCGCGGGGATTTGAACCACCGACCTTCCAATCAGCAAGCCCTAGGCTCAGTGGTTTAGACCACAGCGCCACCTTGGCTCTCTCTGTAGCAAGACCTGTAGTAGGGGAAGCCACAGCCTGTCCGTTTCCAATTGCTAGTAGAATGATTCTCCTTTCCGTTTCCTGCAGGAGAAGTTGCTCCTTTTGCTAATGAATCCCCATCATTTCCTCTCCAGGTACAACTGTGAAGACGAGCGCTGCTATTTAGACCTTGCAAGGCTGAGAGGTGTCCATTACATCACCTGGCAAAAGAAGGACAAAGTGTTCCCTCAGGATGAGGTAGTGGGTGGGATGCAAAGGTGTTTTGGTGCTGTGTTTATTATTATTATTATTAATGATAATAATAATAATAATAATAATAATAATAATAATAATAATATTTTTAATAAATGTTTCGCCCATCTCAGTTCTTCCACATGAAATATGATTCTTCTGCTTCAGCCCAAATTAAATTCTCTGCTCTGATTAAAGGATCATTTTATATGAATAGCTGGAGGGGGGAGAGAAATGAAATTAATTGGCCATTAGTTCAGACTATCAATAGCAGTGCTGTTAGGTGTTTTCTTACTGACGCTGCTGCTTTAGGGAGGATCAATAAATCAGCGGTTATGAATTAAAATGCGTGCTCAATTTGCTGCTTGTTTTCCAGGGGAAAAGAGCTGACTTGTTTTGCTTCCTTAAAACCATTTTAACTCCCTTTTCTTCAGGGGCATCATCCAACGCTAGGAAAACACCCGAAGTTTACAAATTACTCTTTCGACGTGGAAGAATTCGTCCGCCTGGTGATTTCGGCGGCTGATCATGTATCACAGCATTCCAAATGGCCGTTTAGGAGAAAACGCGATGAATTCTAGATCAATTGCCGAATTTCACAGGGTATTTTTTAAATACGGCAGTGTTATAAAATGTCAATTGTTCTGATACACAATTATATATATATATTTTCTCTCAGGAGGAAAAGTGTTAAAAGGATTGGGAGTTGCATATCACAGTTCCCACCCTCACACTGTTATTTCTGTGTGTCCCCCCCACCCCAATAATGTTCTTACTCTCAATTCCTTTCCTAATTTTACTAGAGAAATTTGCATTTTGCAGAGTGTATTTATTAAGATGACTAATATTTGCACTACTTCCCTCCCTATTTATTTTAGGGGTTTTGCCCCCATTTCTAAAAAGAAGGGTGAAGTTACAAATAAGTGCAATGGGTCCATTTTCCTTCTCTCTGCTGCTTTTTTTATTTTTAAGACTTCCAGGTTGAAACCATACTTGAGATTAAGTCCCATTTAACTTACTTCAGAGTAGACTTGTATAGCATCACACTTCTGTTTTTGCAAGGCACTCCACAGCACTAAGAGAGACCGTGGAAGGAGAACTCAGCTGAATCTGGGAGGCCAAACTACACATTACAAGCGTGGTTTTTAAATGTGTGCTTAAACTATTTTGAGGAGCAGTAAGCCACAGGGCTACCAGGGGGCAAGCAGTGGATCGGGTGAGTAGGTGGATTTTTAGTAGGAACCCAGTGCAGGGCCCTGATCAAATCCAAACTCTTCTTCTTCTTCTTCTTCTTCTTCTTCTTCTTCTTCTTCTTCTTCTTCTTCTTCTTCTTCTTCTTCTTCTTCTTCTTCTTCTTCCTCTCCTTCCTCTTCTTCTTCTTCTTCTTCTTCTTCTTCTTCTTCTTCTTCTTCTTCTTCTTCTTCTTCCCTACCTGAAAACATATAAGAATGAACGAATGCTCGATAAACAGTGCATCTGGAAGCAACCCAGTCCACAAAAGCATATACCATAATAAAATTTGTAAGTCTTTAGGATGCCAGAAGACTCATTGTTTTCTAACAATTAAGTACATTCTGTTTGGCCTCTTGTTGTAATAGGTTTACCTGATTGCCAGGTTTCTAAAGAGATCTGACCTTAACTTTACATACGCTCTAATTCGCAGAACAATTTTTTCCTCACACATATTTTATTGCGAGTTTTTCATTATGCTCAATGGCACTGCGGTGTTACAGTACTGCACCGGCTACTTGTAGCCCAGGAGAGGAGGCTGGTTTAAGGAGATCCCTCAGCACAGAGCTGTTGAGTACAGAGCTGTGTGTAGTGTCTTGGGGACTAAATACAGCTAGCTGTCAATCCCACCAGTATTAAAGTTGTCCCTTGTTCAGGATTGAAATACTGTACGGCAGCTAACTTGATTTACAGAGCAACCCTGTGTGCATGTCTACTCAAGAGTAAGGCCCATGGGCTTCAATGGGACTTACTCTCAGGTAAGCGGATATAGGGTTGTGGCCCTATGCTACTTTTGTTTGCACCCCTTGCAAATATGAGCCCAAACCACACACACACACACACACACACCCGAAAGTTGTGTTGGTGCAAACCTGCGTATGATGAACCCTTGAGCTTCTGAATGAGTTGATCAGCAGATATTGCAGCCTAGAATCAGGGCATCAAGGAAGAGAATGGTATGCAAAAGCAGGAAGGAGAGTGCTATATTAAATGTAAATACTTGAGTGGTATGTACCTGACAACCATGGCTATTATTGACATCCATTTTCTAACAATTGTTAGCTAATTTATATACTGTGGGCCTATTTGCTGTCTTGCCTATGGAGGGTGAAGAGATTGAATTATTGTAAGAGTAGCTTACACATACCCGGTAGGTCTCTCGTGACTTGAAGTACTGCAGAGGTTAAGCTATAGATCTCTGAAACGTATCATGATATTTGTCTTCTCCCTGGACCAGGGCAATTGATTAAGAACTTGAAAGGAACTGTAAAAGTGTATTTTTTGCATATATTAAAAAAAACTTTCTGAAATGCACTGGTTTTTTAAAATAAATATATATATATTGCATTGATCTGTAAGCTTCATTTTTTTAAAAAGCAAATTTGTGCCATTAAATGTTGAGGAGGGTGGTGGGAGTTTGAGTCCATCTCTGTCTGCAGGGCCGCAGGTCCTGTCCCCCCCCCCCGCCCGCCCCCCTGCAAATACCTTATCCACCATCTATAAAACAAAGTACTGGCCAGAACAGAGTTGCCTGTTTTTAAGGACTTCACTTGCTCGCCATTGAAGTAGCAATAAATAATGAACTGCAATGAGAATAAAAAATGGTAGCATTCAGTTTTTCATTCAGTGTATTGGAAGTTTTGTTTGGATGAACAACTGGAGAAGGATGCTGGGAAATGGGTTAAGCGTATCTCTGTGTTTAATTAAACACTAAATGCAAAGGATAAGTATTGCCACGCACTTAAGAGTTAAGTGGACCATTCTGCCACAGTTTAGAAGGATAGATATTTTACAGGGTTATTTTTGCAAAAATCATTTACTGTCTTGAACAAAGGGCATGGCACTTAATGCACATCTCATTCCAGTAGCGAACTCAATTCCTTGGGAATTGACTCAGTGATGCTTTGGTTAATAATAATAATAATAATAATAATAATAATAATAATAATAATTCTACCCTGCCTATCTGGCTGGGTTTCACCAGCCACTCTGGGTGGCTTCCAGCAAAATCTATAAAGATAATAAATATCTGTTCTACATCTACAAATATCAACGGTGTTTCTGCTCCAGTGGATTATCTGATATGAGAACTAGTTCATCTCATCTACAGGGATATTCATGCGCTGCAGCCACACCTGGAGCGCATGCATCGCACTACGTGGTGTGCTGAGTTACCACATTTGAAGAGAGAAAGGATACCGTAGCTCTGGGATTCCACTATGTTAAGGACTGTAGGAATACCTCTCCACCCAGTAGTCTCTGCTGAGGCCAGTAGGCTGCTTTGCTCGTGGTGCTGAACCACTACACAGAATTCCACTTCACATGTTTACACAATCCCTACATAGAAGGAAGGCATAGGAACTGGAAGAGTTAATGTACCTAAGGGACCGCCTCTCCTGGTATGCCCTGTGTAGGACCTTAAGGTCCTCAAATAATAACATTTTGGCGGTCCTGAGCCACAAGGATGCTAGGTTGGCCTCAACTAGGTTGGCCTTCTCAGTACTGGCCCCGACTTGGTGGAACGGTCTGTCACAAGAGACCAGGGCCCTGCGGGATTTGGCATCTTTCCGCAGGGCCTGCAAGACGGAGCTGTTCCGCCTGGCCTTTGGGTTGGTTTCAGTTTAACCCTGATGTTTCATTCCTTTATGGTTTGATTGGTGGGCTACTTAAAAATGAGGCTGCATTTTAAACTTTGAATCGTATTTTAACCTGTATTTTAATTGATTGTTTTTTATGTTTTGTTGTGATTTTATTGGTGTTAGCCGACCTGAGCCCGGTCTTGGCTGGGAAGGGCGGGGTATAAATAAAAAATTATTATTATTATTATTATTATTACATGTAGATTGCAGCATGTACCATCATGATTACATGGACACATGCTGGCATGCCACCGTAAACCACATTCCCAACCCGTGTACATGGCAGTGATCCAGATATATGTAGGATCATGGCTAAGGTATGGTCTACATGCATAAGATAGTGTTTCTTATGTGGAATCCCCGTCTATGCAAACATTTTGTGATACGTGAACCAATCTGAACTCTTTGAGGAATGGAATAGCTCATTTTTTGATTGGTTAGAATTTGGGCTTGGAAGAGGTGATAATGCATCCCAAAAGCAGCGTCCTTGGTTGTCCTGCACAACTTCTGAACAAGTCAAATGAACAGAAAGTATTATTTCATGACAATGTCTGATCATCCTTTTGTTTCTTGTTGCTGAAATTTTGACTTAAATTTTGACTCTGGTTTTGAAATAAAGTTAAATGTTTACGGTACTTTTCTGTCTCTTGGTTGTGGCATTTAGGATATCTTCTGCTAATGACTCGCTAATTTTTTTGAAATGTCTACAAAGTGTTATTCCGTGAAATAATTTCTCTTTCCTCGCTGTAAACACTGAAATACAGCAATTTTTTATTTTAAAAAAAACAAATTAATGAATAAGAAAATTCCAACTGTTGACAGCTTTTCTTTCCAATTTCCAGTTTCTTCTAAATCATAGAGGTTAGGACAGTACCGGTAGATGGAGCTAGAATACTGTCAAATATCACATCTGTATGTCCAGCATCTTCAAGGAATGAAATTCGGGAGCGAAAAAGCATGCTGTAGAAGCATTGGTAGCTATTCATTCAGTTATTAACTAGCTGCTTGTATAGTTCATTTGATATATTTCAGATTTATGCCCCACCTTTTTACCATCTAGGTCCTCAGGGTGTCTTAGAAGCATAATTTTAAAACTGTAACATACCAAGAATATCAACCCCCCCCAAACAAGATAACAGATTAAATAGCACATTGTAATGTATTTAACGGCAAATTAAAATGCTTGTTTTAATTGGAACTGTCCCTGTGAACAGATGTTCAAGGCTGATAGCCTTGTTACGCACAACTTCTGTACATCTCTTGATTCTCAGGTAGCAATACTTTTCCCAAACAATGCCTCAGACCCATGCCATACATTTAAAGCACACCCAGCACCCATTTAATTACCTGACTTTCCCTAAAGAATTCTGGGACTGTATTTAGTTAAGGGTGTTTTGGATTGTAGCTCTGTGTGTGTGTGAGAGAACTACAGTTCCCAATTTTTGGGGGGTGGGGGGGAGTAGTATGCTTTGAATATGTGTCACATGCTTTGAATATTTGAGAGCCAATGCTTACCTTTGTTAAAATAGCTCAACATTCACCTGTATAGAGGTGCTGGAATAACATTAATCTTAATGTAGCAATCCTAAACATATTTACCACTGAAAACAAAAAAACATGCATTATGATTTTAGAGCAGTTTTCAGATAAAGGCTTTTGCCCAAGTGTCAGACAACCTGACTGACCTGTGAGCCAAGTGGGGGCTGTTCATTACACGACTTGTCCACATAGCCGGATTGAGAGCAGGCAGGTTTGGCCTACGTAACATGTTAGCATTTCACTCCTCCATTGCTGATGTGTGATGTAGGTCCAGTTGTGAACGACTCTGGGGTTGCAGTGCTCATCTCGCTTTATTGGCCGAGGGAGCTTCCGGGTCATGTGGCCAGCATGACTAAGCCGCTTCTGGCTAACCAGAGCAGCGCACGAAAACGCTGTTTACTTTCCTGCCGGAGCAGTACCTATTTATCTACTTGCACTTTGACATGCTTTCAAACTGCTAGGTTGGCAGGAGGTGTGGCTGTTACATGTCTGTATTTATTTTCTAGGCTTGGAAAGCCTGAGAACGGAAGCTAGCCTTATCTCTTCCGCTCTGTTGTGTTTTTGTACTTTTTACTTTCTGTTCTCTCTCGGAGCTGAAGGGAGAGAACGCCATGATCGCTTTGTCCTGTATATACTGCTTAATAAAAGCTTAGAATGAGCACACCAATATCCACTTTGTTTCCGCTAAACTCTGCTGAGTGCATCTGCTATGTGTCGCTGGAGCGTGCCGGGACTGATTTATGGATGTCCCGGAGCTGCGCAACTTCAGAAAGATACCCGGAGAGGTTTGTCTCATCTCGGGGCCTGCATGGACACCCCCAGTGTATTCCGACATAACATAGTCCCCCAAAGCAACTACATTGCTTAAAACTACTTGGGTCCAGGATACCTCAGGGATCTACTGAACCCTTATAAAAAGGTAAAGGAACCCCTGACCATTAGGTCTAGTCGCGGACGACTCTGGGGTTGCGACGCTCATCTCGCTTTATTGGCCAAGGGAGCCGGCGTACAGCTTCCGGGTCATGTGGCCAGCATGACTAAGCTGCTTCTGGCGAACCAGAGCAGCACACAGAAATGCCGTTTACCTTCCCGCTGGAACGGTACCTATTTATCTACTTGCACTTCATGCTTTTTAAACTGCTAGGTTGGCAGGAGCTGGGACCGAGCAACGGGAACTCACTCCCTTGCGGGGATTTGAACCGCCGACCTTCTGATCGGCAGTCCCAAGAGGCTCAAGAGCAAGCTGGTTCCCAGAGTTGGTGAGGCTCATTTGACAACAACGAGAAATCAATCTTTAGTGTCATTGGTCCAGTCCTGCGGCATACCCTGCCACTAGAAATTCAGCGGGTGCCTTCTGTTCCTACTTTTAAACGCCTGTTGAAATCACTTCTGTTCTGCCAGGCCTATGCAGACAATTCAAACTACATCACCCACAATGGTCTAGTGATGTTTTTCTTCTTTTTCTTTTAACTTTTTATGATTTTATTGTCTGGTTTTTAGGTTTTTATATTGTTGCGATATATATTTATGATACGGGGTATTTAAATATTTTTTTATAAATAAATCATCAGTTGGTTAGCTACCGTTTGGATTTGGCCCTCAAGCAGGGACAGGGAACCTGTGGATCTCCAGATGTCTTTGGACTACAGCTCGCATCATATTTGACATTTACTATGCTTACTGGGGCTGATGGGGTTAGAGAGTCCAACAATGGGTTTTCCTTCAGCTGCATAGGCTCACGGGGTGCCTTGCGGACAAGACCAAAAAGGGTGTCCAGCCGCTAGTACTGGCTCTCAACAGGGTAAATTCCTTGGCCAATGGGAGCTATGAAGACTTGCAACCAATCAGCAGCTTCACGCAATGCCTCCATTGCTGGATTGGGCCTCCAGACACAGAGGATTACAGCCAATGCTAGTCCTACTCAGAGTAAATCCTTTATGGTTCATGGATGTGACTACCATTATTTTCAGGGAGTTAACTTGCGTACAGGACTAGCATTGGGTGTAGGCCGAAGGAATTTCGTATTTGAATGCTCTTGTCTTTCATATTTAAAACTCCCTGTGCATTCAAAATGAGCATGTTGCGAAGACTTGTTTCAGAACCTTCCTGACATGCCAGCTATGTATGTGCAATGAATTTTTTACTGGGCCAGGGGAACAGCTGAACATCTGTTTTCTCACCTAGAGTCTGCAGTGGAATAATCCAGCAACAGAGACATCTGATCATGAGTACTGCAGTTCTTAAAGCAGAGCTTAAGCATCCTTTGTGAACCACCTACATCTCCTTCATAAGGTCCTTGTCTTTGAAAACCAAACAGCTAAAGTACCAGTCAAAACCTCAAGCCCCAGTATGTTGTATTATGTTGGTGAATGTGTGTCCTGGCACCAGACTATGGGAACGTGTTTAAATCCTCTGCTTAGCCATGTAACTCTCTGGAATGCCTTGGGGAGCATGCCACAGTCAGCCTAGCCTACCTCACAGGGTGGTTGTGAGGATAAAATAGGACACACTCTGCAAACTCCCATTTCCCCGTTGCATCCTATTGAAACACAGTCTGTACTTGGTAAGGTTGCACGATGTGATTCCTTGACAATTCAAGTGGCCTGTTTCTTTGGAGTGATTCCCTTGGGTTATTTTTCAGGAAAGAATGAAAGTCTGGTGTGTCCTGAACATGCTTTTCCTTTCCTTTTTTTTTTTTTGACATAATTTTGATTCATTTTATAAGAAATAAAAATACAACAGTATAAACACACAAAAGAAAAAGATCAACTCTACACAAATATTTCTTGATTTCACCTAATTTCCACAACCTCTTGAGATGACTTCCCTCGAACACTTCTTTCTGTTTGAAATACAAGAATATCTTAATCCAACTGATGTTGTGTGAATTTACAAAATAAAATTTACATTCGACAGTATTTTGTCTACGTCTTAATTGTTTTTTTTGCTATCTTCACCATCCCCTATCACAGGGGGAGTCAAAAGGAGGGAAGAAGAAAAAAAGAAAGGGAAAAAAACCCGGAGTGAGTGAGTGAGTAAATAAGTAAACAAACAAACAAACAAACAAACATATACATATACACCTATACCAGTGATGGCTAACCTTGACACTCCAGATGTTTTGGAACTACAACTCCCATCATCCCTAGCTAACAGGATCAGTGGTCAGGGATGATGGGAGTTGTAGTCCCAAAACATCTGGAGTGTCAAGGTTAGCCATCACTGACCTATACACCCACAAGCTCACAAAAAGAAAAAAAGGGGAAACACACACACACACACACACACACACACACAAACAGACTGAATATGCTTTTCAATTAAACAGAAAGTAGAGAGAAAGAATAAACACATGTTTTTCCATGTTCTTTGCCTGCCCAGCAAAAGAACAAACCCAAGGTACTAAAAATGTATAAAGTGAATTTAATAAGCAACACTCTTCCTCAAGTTATTCTACTATCAAATGATAGCCTGGGAGATGACAACAAACACTACTCTTTACAGCGGTATAAGTTGCTACATGATTATAGAAGATATTGCAAATTTTGATGGAAATGCTGTGAAAATGCAACGGAGCGTTTCGACCATCATATTTGAAGTTCTCAGTTGAACCCGTCTTTGACGATATCCAAAGCAACATTATCCAAATAGCCTGGTTATCAGCTTCAGCCGCTCTCTGCTGTTAGGCTGAATGGGGACTGGCTTTGATTTGTCTGAGTCTCTAGTGTTGACACACCTAAGGTAACTTGGGGCAGTTGCCAGAACCGAAAGGAATAGAACTGAGCTCTCCTTTTCATGGCAACAATTTTTACAAAGCAAAATGAATTTTTGAAGAAGGCAGTTTGAATATATTTAGTCTTTTGCATTACTCAAGCTTGGTAGATGGGGAAAGCCTGCAGTAGAGAGGGAAGAAAAAGTGAAATCATTAGTAATGAAATTGATTTGCATAGACAGATATCAAGCCTTCATTCGCAGCTGCATAGAACCCAGACTGGTAGAAAATACCCTTCAAGCAAAAAGTGAATGTTTCTAGAGGAAAGTCAAATGGAAGTCAAGAAATGAGAGAAAGAAAGGGAAAGCACCTGTGTGTGATGGAATTGACTGGACTTTGCATTACCATAAGGGGAAAAGTTGAGCATTGTATGTTAGCAAGGATGCCACCAGAGCTTTCTCCACCCGCTGGAGAGTAATGGCATTTCGGGAGTTGGGATCCATCATTACGTCCAGTTTTTCTATAAAAATTAGACTTGTTGTGCATTGTTTGCACGGTTTCTTCCCAGACTACCATCAGGTGGGAATGGCATGCCACATTTCCCCAGGACTTGATATAATAATAATAATAATAAAATAATAATAATAATAATAATAATAATAATAATAATAATAATAATAATAATAATAATTTTTATTTATACCCCGCCCTCCCCAGCCAAGACTGGGCTCAGGGAGGCTAACACCAGGTATAAAAACCAATTGATTAAAATACAACTTAAAAACAAGATTAAAATACAACATTAAAGTGCAGCCTCATTTCAGTAGAAACTCAAATCAAAAACTGTTTGGGGAAGAAAATGTCAAATCTTCAGCAAGGCCAACTATCCAGACTGGTCCTACGTGGGCCAGAAAAAAGCCAGGGAAGTCCCCAAATAGGAGTTCCATCACATAAGGAAAAGGGAAAGAAGGGGAGGGGATCAAGTTGGATCCAGGCCAAAGGCCAGGCGGAACAACTCTGTCTTACAGGCCCTGCGGAAAGAAATCCTGTCTCATGAGACAGGGGGTTCCACCAGGTCGGAGCCAGTGTTGAAAAGGCCCTGGCTCTGGTTGAGGCTAATCTAACTTCCTTAGGGCCTGGGACCTCTAGGGTGTTGCTATTTATGGACCTTAAGGAGGTCCATTTATGGACTGTAACAGGAGGACTTGGAACAGATTCTTCAACTGTGATGTGAGCCTGTTTTCTACCTGGATTCTAGATGAAAGGATGGGTGTATATACCAGGGAGTTTAATGCTAATATAGCCATCAGATAGACCCCACCTGGGAAGGCTATAAGTCTTTTATAATTTTTAAATTAAAAGGTGTTTTATTAACTTTTTTAAAAAAAGGAAATGTCTTGGAATAGAAAAACTGGTGCCGTATGTGTGTGTGTGTGTTTTCTAAGTGACATCACAGGTGCTAGCCAATCAGCACTACACACAGCCAGCTTCTGCTACAAACCTGCAGAACTGAGATATTTTTGCATCTTTTTGAATGCCTTCCTTTAATGCAAGAGAGGAAACGGACAATTGGATTGGAATAAACGGATAAAAAATGGTTGCATCATCAGGTTGCACTTCTCGTTATTACATTCACCAGTCATGTACAGCAGAATCCTGTAGAAGTACGCTCTGAAGCAAGTTCAGTTGAGTTAAATGCGGCTTATGAACAGTGTTATAAGCTTTGAGCCTTAAGGATGCCACCACTCATACATGGGCCAAATGCTCATATAGACTCGTATGCAGCACCTTCACAACACCTTCCAACGAATGGGCCTGCCAGCAGTTTGTTCCATCTTGACACTGGAAACCGACATTACAGAGGGATGACAGTAGATGCAATGCAAAGAGTGTGATTGAGATGTGCAAGCAGGTACAATAACACCTCTATGGTTTCACTTTTGCCTGTCTCACTGAACCGTGAGAACATTGCCTTATCACTTCCTGCATGGAATGTTTATGTATTACTGTACTGTTGTAATTCTAGCCTTTGGGTTAGACTCTTCTGGCAAGTTATTAAGCTGAAAGGACGGCATTATGGCAGCTCCGTCTTAACGGGCTGGCAGCAAAGAATCTCTCTGCACTATTAAAACAATAAATAGTATTAGCCTTATTTAATGGCTTGTGTGTATTGTTCTTCAATCTGGGAACAATCACATATTACCGCGCCACCGGACTCTCAGTAGCTGGGGATGTGCGCACACGGATTTGCTCTGGCTTTGGGGCAGTCTCACAACCTGCCCCAGGCACGGTAAATCATAACATACCCCTCACAGCACCTTTAGCAAACTACCATTCCCAGGACTCTTTGGGGGAAGCCCTGTGCTTTTAATATATGGTGCGGATGCGACCAGAGTCTCTCCAGTTCTTCACGGCTGCAAGTATGATGTAAAGTCAGTTTGTGCTGCATAACCTTGACGTTTCAGATTCCACCTATTCCTCGCCCGCCTACCTCAGGCAGGCTAGGTTGCTGCCACGGGGCCCAATCCCAGCTTCATCGGGCTCCAGAAATCAGGAGGCTGTCCTAGAAACCAAGTTTCTGTGACACTGTCCTTTCCTGCCACTCGTCATGCGGGAACAGAGCACTGCCTCCGCTTCTTCTGACAGGGCATGCATCTTTAGCCAAGCTTCTGCACACCCTGTTGCTGTGTGGCTGCCTGGCTGGCTGCTTCTGGCAAGGCCCATTGGATGCTCAGCCTAGCTGGAGATCCCACCCACTTTAATCAGAGCTGCTTATTATTATTCTTATTATTATTTTTCACTGGGTTCCGAACGCCGCAGGCTAGAAAGCAGAGGTGCCGTCTGCTGACGGAAGGACGCGCCTGTCACCCTCTGATGATCACAGCTTGAATTGTTTGTCTTTTTGCAGAGCAGGTTAAATAGATTAGCAGGCAACAAGCAGCAGCTAACCTCTTGGATGCTGTTCTTCGATGAGCGAGATCATTATGGCTGGAGTGAGGAGCTCTGCGCAGACTGTGTGTGCATGGAAATGTTTTCATTTATGGAGGGATGTGATTCTTGATGCTGTAATAATTCTGTCCATTGTCAAAGCCATCCCTAACTGCATTTCTTTGGTTTGCAGTGCTACAATTTCATTGAAGGGAAGCAGCAATTGCCTGCGAAGGAAGTGACGGGCATCTTAGGTGTCTTATTTTATGTAAAATGCCTTTCTGTTCTTAATTTCAGGGCACTTTCCAGTGAATTGAGAACATGACTCGGGAAAGGCTCGGCAGTGTAGTGGGGCACAGCCCTATCAAGGAGAACCGCAAGCAACAATTTAAAAGCCCCATATTGCGAAACGCTCAAAGCCCCAACTCTTTCATGAAACGTCAAGGTTAAACATCAGACAAAATAGCTGCAGTGGTAATCAAAGCACCACGAGTGCGATTTAAAGTGCCTTGGTGAATAAAAATGTGTTTGTTATTTATGCATTTCTGAGTATCTGTACTTTTGCCCTTTCCAAGGCATTTGCATGGCTCTTGTTGCAAGGCAATCCCTCTGAAGAAATAAAACAATAGCATAAAAATAGAAACAGGCTCAGAAGATTAAAAAAAAAACACCCATTATGACCTGAGAGTTTCCCCACAGGCACGGGCAACCTTTGGGCTGTCAAAGGATGCATTGCATCTGGACCAAGCTGTTTGAGGCCAAGGGAAGGGTCAGAGTCCAAAGAAGAAGAAGAGTTTGGATTTGATATCCCGCTTTATCACTACCCGAAGGAGTCTCAAAGCGGCCAACATTCTCCTTTCCCTTTGATGTCAGAATTCGCACCCGGTACCTAGGCGAAGTGGGGTCCGACTCCAAGGGGAGTTCGGAGAAGTTTTCCCCGGTGAAGGTTAAGTTGAAGCCTTCCCGTGCCGAAGAAACAGAGACCACACGGAGCTGTCAAAGCAAAGCGATGTCCCGCAGGTTTATTTTCTGGTGCAGCAGAGGTTCCCACCAGCGTAGCAGGTACGAGGCAAAGAACCCCGATCATTGTTACAGGCAGTTTATATATGTTTTGGTTTTCAATACAGATACATGGACAGAAAGGGCGGGAAGGCAAGATTTACAAAAGGTGAGTACAATTTAATCTTTCTTGGGTGGGGGCAACAATATAGGGTGGGCCTTCTTCCTGGCGGTGTTTTGTTTACTGACAGTTCTATATTATTTACTTGCAGGGTGTTGCCGGAGATTGGATCTTCCTTTGTTCAAATAAACTTATTGTTTTCTTGCATTCCTGGTGTCTTGCTGCTTCCTTTTAGATGCTGTAGGTGGCACTGTGGTGCACTGATGACAGTTCAGAGTTTCCTTGAATGAGCGGGAAAGGTTTTATGAATGAGGGGGAGTTTTATGAATGAAGGTCCACCTTTTTAGCCAGTTCCTTCCAGCAAACAAGAAGTAATACATACATTGGTATAGAGGGGAACACTTTACACATGGAGAGGTTACACTTTTCTGTTACAACACAGGATAGATACGAAATGCAATACTTATACAGTGTAATAGGAATGATACATTTAGAGGTCGTATAGTAAAAGGTGACACATTGAAGACAGCTCGCTTTTACGGAGCTGGAAGGGTATAAGGGAAAGGAAAAAGGGGGGGTGCGTTTTTACAGCACTGTACCAAGGTAAGGGAAGACATTTTAAAGTGACTTTTCAGTTCTTCCCCTGTAAAAGAAGGGGGGTAGGAGGGTGCCAGGAACTGGGTGAGAGGTCACAACGGGTGGCTCCGCTCCAGGATTAGGAAGTGCCTGGACGGGAGGGGTCGAGAAGGAGGGTTTTGAGGAGATAGCTTATGTAGATGCCATCGGCTCAGGGATCTGCGATTTAGATATGCAAACTATATTGCCCGGGAGGGGAAGGGTGGCGGCTGTGGATCCCGGGGTAACCTGGAGGTCATGCTCCTTTACCAGCGGGCGTTTCCAAGATGGCTTGAAGAATGACAGAGTGAGGGTTGGTTTGGTGTGATGTTTCAAACAAGATGGAGACCAGGTCCCTTCTCTGGTCATGTCCCTTCTCTGGTCATGCGGTGTCTCCTCCCTCCTATAACAATCCCTTCTCTGCGGCTTGATTTTAGAATAAAATCATTGCCGCACTCCTCCACAAGCGTACTCCCCATTTCCTAAGTGGTACATTGGGAGAGTGGCGGGCGGGCAAGGAAGGACAGGTGTTTGGATACGGGTACGGGAAGGGAGGGCTGAAGAGAGGACAGCGGGAAAACATTGGACACAGCAGCAAAGTAAGAGGGTGAGGAGAATCAGAGCACTTATGACGAATAAAGCTCCCTTTACAGTTTCACGTACCCAAGAGGTGTCTGGTAGCCATGCCCATGGGTCCCAGTCCGACAACCCTTCATGTTTAATGCTTCTTAGTCCACCGGCCAGGGAATCTATTGCATTGAGGTGGTTGGTGATGTTAAAGGTTTGGTCCGTAATATAAGAACAGCACTCTGCCCCGATGACCTTACAGGCTCCTCCCTGGGCTGATAGTAAAATGTCGAGACATAATTTATTCTGCACACTGAGACGACGGACCTCTGTTAACTCAGTGAGGAGAGAGACAGTGATAGATTCCGATTCATTAATAAATCTGAGGAGTACATCAGTTAACCTGAGGATGTCCAGATGGTTGGAAAATGTTCCGTAGGCCGGGAAAAGGGCACGTAGCCAAGTCTCCCCGTTTGGCGGAGCGGGTGGCGGGGTGGTCAAGGAGCGTCTACTTCTTGTGTGCCCCGGAAAGGCCTGGGTGATACGGAACCCTGGGTGGATGTGTCCCAAGAAGCACGTTCCCTTCATGTGAATGCTGATCCAGGAATATGCTCTTTCCGAACAGACCCAGTGCAAACCATTTAAAAGTCCCACAACCTTTCCTGTCCTAAAAGTCTCTACAAGGTCCTCATGGGGCTCCTCCCCGGTGAAGGGGAGGAGGACGGACATGAGAGCAGCTCGCAGGGTAGAGTATGCTTGAGTGTGAGTGCGGTTCCGGAGCCGAGTGGTGAGTCCCTCAGGGTCGGTACTCAGGGTTACAGCGCACGTACTGGTCCCGATGTGGCTTCCCGTTCCTGAGAACTCCTTGCACACTGGTCCTACCGCCTGCCCACTCAAGTAGATATATTGTAAGGTAGGTTTCAGGAAGGTGAGGTTACGGTTGCGGAGGAAAGCAGAGTTATACTGGGGCAGGGACAAGGGTGTAGCTATGAACGGGACTCCCTGTTCCAGATGAGTGGGCGTGTGTGTGCAGATCCAGCAGTTGGTTAGATTTGTGGTGCGCACAACACGTTGCATTAACTGTACATAAGTGTTGCTCTGCCATGATGATAGGTGGGGGGAGGGTTGAGAGAGGGGGAGCTCTGTTAAGTTAATGTTCCGGGGAGCGGTACCGATAGGATATAAGGGGTCCTGGTGATGTAGCAGGCTAGGTTCGATTGCAATTCCACCGCACCTCTGGGGGCCCTCTGGATCCCATTCGTAGGCTTGACCTCCCCCCACTGGGTGCAGCCACCCTTCAATGTACACGTTTCCCTCCCAGCCCGTTTCAGTTCCCAAGTTCCATATGCAGCAAAACCTGCGTGCGCAGATACCTTGCAAGGTAGATGGTGTGGATGAATCACTGCAGGTAAAGCCGTATGTCCAATGGTCTCGGTAAAAGAATTCGGTGTATCCCTCCCAAAGTCCCTTTCCTTGGTCGGCGGGGTGATACTGGCGGATGAGGGATCCCCACTGTCCCTGGATGGCTGAACCGTTGTGGCAGGTTAGGCGGGTCGACTGTTGATCGAGAGTGTAGAAGGCCCGTCCGAGGATGTCGAAGGACTTTGTCCGGATGAGGAGTTCCCATGCTTGGGAGTTCTGAAGGTGAGGTCTGAACGAGTGACGAAGCCAGGACCTCGTCCCAGGGAGGCAAAATGGAAAATCACCAAAGGAGTTGAGCCCCGACTCCAAGGAAGACTGGATCGTCGTCTGATCAAGGAAGAAGTGCTCCGCTGCCCGACTCCCACAGTTGAAGGTTGGTGTGGGCACTACGAGGTCGGGCTGTAGCAGGAGTCCGAAGAAGAGGTAGGTGGTGAGTTTCATGTCTACCTGTGAGGAGAGAAGAGAATTGGCAGCAGGGAACTATAAGGGGAAGGTAAGTAAACAAGGGGTCGGAGAGTGTGGGAAGGTTGGGAGTGAGGAAAGGCTGGGAGTATGGGTTCAAGGCGGGGGGGCTGAGGAGGTTTCCTTCCGGAACTGCATCCGAATAGGGGGGTGTTTGGGATCTTCTGGGCTAGGATCGATCACAATCCTCGAGAGCCACTTTTCTTCGGGGCTCTTCCCCTTCCCCTCTCCAGTAGCTAGGGGACTACGACTACCCCCGCTGTCGTCTGGTTGGGTAGTTGGGATGGTGGCGTCCAAGGGGGAGGGGTCTGATGTTGGAGGGTGGTCACTAGGGGAGTCGGTTGCTGCGTCCGGGTCACTCCCTTTGTCATCTGGTTCCATGATGATGGCCGAGTTGTCATCAGGGGGTTGGGCGCGTTTGCAAAGTGAGTGATGTATCCACGCAGAGCGTTCGGACACCTTCAGGGCAGCCGGAGTGGTTAGAAGGACTTGGAAGGGTCCTTCCCATTGGGGTTCAAGGGTGGTCTTCCGGTGGTTTTTAACCCGTACCCAATCCCCTGGTTGGAATTGATGTGCATTAATATCCAATGGAGTGTTTTGGCATTCCGCAGCGTAACGGTGAAGTCTTTTAAGGTGTCGCTGAAGCTCAGATACATATGTCGCCAGTTCGGCCTCCCCCGCTTCCAATTCAGAGACAGGGAGTTGAGAGGTGTGCGTGGGGGATGGCCTTCCGAATAGGAGTTCATACGGAGACAGCTTTAGTGTCCCCCTGGGCTGGCTCCTAATGTTATGTAGCACTATTGGTAGGGCATTGATCCATTTAAGGTTGGTAGCTCTGCAGAGCTTCCCTAATTGAGTCTTTATTAGCCCGTTCATTCGCTCAGTTTGCCCAGATGATTGTGGATGGTATGGGGTATGGAGTTCCCACTTGATCCCGAACGCTTTGGCAATTGACTGAACGATCTCAGCGGAGAAATGAGTGCCGCGGTCACTGTCCAAGCGGCGGGGAACTCCATACCTGGGGATGATTTCTTGCATTAAAATTCTGGCTACTGTTTGGGCATTCGCCTTCCTTGTCGGAAATGCCTCCGGCCACCCGGATAGCTTATCCGTGATGACCAAAAGGAATTTGTAATTCTGACATCTGGGAAGTTCTGCAAAATCTAACTGAAGACTTTCAAACGGGATATATGCCCAAGGACGGGAGCCGGGAGGACCGCGCGGCTCTCGCCTGGGGTTGAAATCGGCACATACATGGCAATTCTTTGTGACTGATTTGGCGAATTGGTGAACCCCTGGCGCGTACCAATGTCGCAGGAGGCTGTCGGCCAACCGGTCAGCCCCCCAATGGGTGAAGTTATGTAGTACACGCAAGTGTCGGGGGATCCATGCTTTGGGCATAATCATACGGCCATCTGGAAGAACCCAGGCATTCTCTTTTTGTTGCGCCCCGAGCGCTTTCCACTGGCCTATCTCTTGTGGCTGTGCTGTATTATACATTCTATTAAAGTCTATATCAGAGGGGGCCAGGATAGCTTGGAATTCATTGCCATGATTGCTGGATATAGCTGCCTGTTGGGCGGCCGTATCTGCGAGGCGATTCCCGACTGAGATGAAGTCAGTCCCGGTAGTATGCGCCTTGCAGTGAATCACGGAAATTGCTGAGGGGAAATGGATGGAATCCATGAGTCTTTTTACTAAAGTAGCGTGAGATATCTGAGTCCCTGCAGCTGTCAGGAATCCTCTCTGTTTCCACAAGGTCCCCGTTGCGTGAACCAAGCCGAAGCAGTATTTAGAATCCGTATAAATATTCACTCGCTTTCCTTCGCTAAGTTCACATGCTCGTATTAATGCGATGAGTTCAGCCGCTTGTGCGCTGTACCTTGGGCTGATGGAGGCAGATTCTAGCACTGACTCATGAGTGACCACTGCATACCCGGTCTTCCGTTCCCCATTTATTACCCTGGAACTCCCATCTGTGAAGATGGTGAGGTCTGGGTCCGTCAGGGCAAGATGGTCCAAGTCTTCCCTGGGTTTCTCAGCCAGCCTGACGGCCTGAATGCAATCATGATGAGGGGTCCCATCGTCGGGTAAGGGTAAGAGAGTAGCAGGGTTCAAGGTGTTAACCCGTTTTATTCGTACGTTGGAGGGAGTCAGGAGAGCAGCTTCGTATTGATTTAGACGGGGGTTGCTAAAATGCTGGCACCCACGCAAATTGAGCAGGGTAGCCACAGAGTGAGGAACGTTTAGTATGAGTTCCTGGCTCTGTACGATCTCTAGGGCTCTCTCTACCAGCTCCGCTGCCGCAGCAATTGCTCTGAGGCAGCCCACTGTCCCTTTAGCCACTGGGTCCAGCTGCACGCTGTAGTACGCCACGGGTCTCTCTTGGCCCCGGAAAGTCTGGGTCAGAACTCCTGAAGCCACCCCCCGGTTTTCATGGACGAATAACGAAAAGGGCAACCTGTAGTCGGGGAGTCCTAATGCGGGGGCGGAACGGAGCTCCTTCTTTATGACTTCGAAATTTTTAAGAGTCTCCTTATTCCATTGGAGGGGTTCGGGCTCGTCCTTGCTGGTCATCTTGACGAGGGGCTTTGTGAGTTCTCCGTAGGCCGGTATCCATGCACGGCAGAACCCACTCATGCCAAGAAACCCCCTTAATTGTTTCTTTGTCTGGGGAAGAGGTACCCTCGCAATTGCCTCTATCCTTTCGGATGTCAGGGTTCGTGTTCCATTTCCTATAATATGTCCGAGATATTTCACTTCCCTTTGACAATATTGTAATTTCTTTGGTGATACTTTATGTCCCTTATGCGCCAGGGCGGTTAGCAGGTACACGGTGTCAATGTGGCAGTTTTCCTTTGAAGTCGAATTTAAAATCAAGTCATCTACGTACATTATCAACGTGGACCCCGCTGGGAACCTTAGGTCCTGTAAGTCCTTGTGGAGAGCCGCTGCGAAGATGGTAGGGCTCTCTACGTAACCTTGTGGGAGTCGTGTCCAAGTCAGCTGGCCATTTTCCCACGTGAAGGCGAATAGAAACTGGCTTTCTTCGTGGACTCGTATTGAGAAGAAAGCCGAGCACAGGTCAACGACCGTAAAATGAGTGCTATCCGGTGGTATCCCGGTGAGGATAGTGTTTGGGTTAGCGGTGATGGAGTGTCGGGGTATCACAAAATTGTTAATTATTCTGAGGTCCTGCACGAGTCGGTAGCGGGGTGGGTTTCCCGGTTTGCGGACCGGCAGGAGTGGAGAATTGCAAGGGCTGGCACACGGGGTTAAGATTCCTTGGTCCAAAAAGTCTTTGATCATGGGCTTCAGCCCTTCTATAGCATCGGGTGGCAGAGGGTACTGGCGGGCGCACGGAAAGGGCCTGTCGGTGTGGTAATTGATCCTAACAGGCTCCGCTGACTTGAGGAGTCCCACTGTGGTGGAAGTGGTTCCCCATAGCCATGCCGGCACCTTGCCTTCCAAGGGTGGAGGTACCCCGGTTGTGGGTGATTCTTCAGCTGTCAGCATTCCTTGGAATGCTGCTGCTGACTCCTCAGGCATATGGAGATATATTCCCTCTGTGCTGCAGCTGATGGTGGCCTTTAATTTGCAAAGCAGATCCCTTCCCAGTAGGTTGACGGGGCTGGAGGTCAGCAGAAAGGAGTGCTCAGCGGCTAAGGGTCCGATGGTGACCCGGGCGGGTTCAGAGAGATGACAGACTCGGGGAATCCCGTCGATGCCCATTATGCGTTGTCTCTGGCGGCTAGATTTTAGATGACTGTCGCTCAAGGTAGAAAAGGTGGCTCCGGTGTCTAGGAGGCATTTGTAGTCGTGCCCATCGATTTTTAGGGTGCAAATGGGATCGTGTGCAGACAACAGGATGGTGGGGCATATGAGGGCTGTTTCGTCGGGACTCCCAGCTGGTTGTCAATTGCTGGATACGTGGGCGTGGAGTGTGTTCGAAGTGCCCTGAGATCGGGGCTGTGGGAGTTGGTGGTAGTAGGGGCTTTGTCCTGAAGTAGTCGTCGTCGATGGGACATCCTGGGGCGTCTGAGTGAAAGGGTTGGCATTGCTCTGGTTTGGCATGCTAGTCATGTCTCTCTGGAATATTGGGCAATTTTTTCGGAAATGGCCCTCTTGGTTGCAGTAGAAACAGGCAAAGGATCCCGTTGGCCGGGTTGTGGCGGTGGCTCTTCCGTAGGGGTAGGGGTTTCTACCGAAGTTGCTTCCCCTCCCTGCCGTCTGCCACCTCGGGTTTCCTCGGTAAGGCTGGAATCCAGGCAATGACCCTTGGATAGCGGACCATGGGGGGTTGTTTCCTTGGACGAAAGCGGGGGGCCCTCCGAAGGCTAATGCCAAGACACGTGCATCTTCTTCCTTTTCTCGCCGGACCTCCCTCTTCTTCCTTTCGTCTCTCCCTTCATAAACTGTTTTGGCGATGGCAATGATTTCGGACATGGGTTTTCCTTCGTAACCCAACTGTAACGTGAGGACTCGTCTAATGTCTGGAGTACACTGGTCTTTAAAAAGACTCTTCACTACAATTTGATTGTCTGGGAGGTCAGGGTCAATGCCTCCCCACGTCTTGAAGGCGTGTATGAGGCGACTGTAGAAGGCTGAGGGAGACTCATCGGGGCCCTGAATGATAGCGTGTATTTTAGTCCAGTTTACCCCTTTCTTTCCTGCCAGCTTGACTCCTTCTAGGATTGCTTTTCTGAAGACCTTTAAACTCCAATAACCCTTCTCTGTGTTGTAATCCCAATTCGGGTTATTCTGTAGATGGTGCGCCGTAACTACTTCGGCATCATCGGGTTTGTTGGCACCGTCCTGGAAGTTGGGCTTCAAAAGGGCTTCTCCTGCTCTGGTAAGGATTTCTTCTCGCTCTGGGTCATTGAAGACGGCTTCTAAGAACATGTGCACATCAGCCCATGAAGGATTATGCACATTAAAGATGGAATTGATCTGTCTGAGGCAGTATCCCGGGTTCTCATCTAAGCTGGACATCTGATTGCTCCAATTTAGAAGATCTCCAGAGGAGAAAGGTATATGGGAGTAAACAAAAGTGGCGTTCCCTCCTGCAGTTGCCGGGGCGACAGGCACGGCTCTGAGTGGGAACTGTCCTGCTTGGCTACTGGATGCTGCGGCGTCAGGTTCTTGATATTTCCCGGCGCCTCGCTCCTCCAAGGCTTCCTTAAGGGCTGCCTTGAATTGGTTCACTAAAGAATTGCTGCGGGTCCGGCTTGCCACTGGGCTGATGTTTGGGGGTTCTTGGGCATCGTCTCGGGGCGTATTGGACCCTCTGCCCGCTGGGCTTAGTGTTGGCGGCTGTTCTGACGGTCCCTGTGTCTCTGCCCTTGGGCTTCCGTCCTCTGGTGGGGTAGGCCCGCGGACGTGGAGTGGGTACTGGTCGGGAAACTCTTCTTCTGTGGCCTCATGATAAGGGGGCGGACGGGCCTCTCGTTTTCTAAGGACCGGCATCTGATGGCTACTGTTTGTCGTACCCCTAGTTCGTTGTAGGAGGCCCCTGGCTGCTTCGAAGAGGTCGAGGTACTCCAGCTGTAATGGGTATTGGTCTTCTAGCACAGTCCGTAAGAAAGATATTCTTTCGCTGTTGAAGGAGCCCCCTGACAGCCAAAGTTTTTCAACTGGGTGGTGTGCGGTAGCTTTCACCCAGACAACGTTACATAGCTTTCTTAGCTTCTTCTTCTCAAGATTGGAGGACTCTGGCAGTTCCGCCCAGTTGGAGAGGACGTATCGTAGCGGACCGTCAGACTCAGAGTCCTTACCATAGCCAAGCCGCAGCTGGGCTTTGCCTTGGTAGGGAGTCTGGGCACTAAATTCCTTGGATTGGGGTGCACCCATGATTACTCAAAGGGATTCGGCCTATTAGACTGCAGTTCGGGTCAAACAAAACCCCTGGATCCTGGACACTTCACTAATACAACTGGACCTAAGGTCCGCACAGTCCCTCACTGTGCCCTGCCTACCGTTCGCTGCGCTACTACTAGGTGGCTCGGTGCGATCAAGCCCTATCGGAACCCCCCTTACTAGTGTCAATCAGATTGCTGAGGGCCCGACAGCAACGTTCCTGCCTCTTACAAACTAAAGAAAAAGACCACCAGCCTTAGGACGCTTGCGTATGCAATGCCAAGCGGTAATGTCCCGATAGAAGGGTGAAAGGAAAAGGCGTCCTTGCGTTCTGACAGTAACCCGTCACTTCCTTGCGGATCGGAGTTACGCAGGGGCGGCTACGCCTTTGGAGAGTTAAAGAGAAATGCAGCAAGGGGTGACAAGAGCTGTCAGGGTGTCGAAGGGCCAGTTGCCTCCCGGCTGGCACGTTGTAACGTGAAGCACTGTACCCAGGACCTTGGTTCTACTTTATAATTCAGCCTTGCAGCTGTGCTGCTAACCAAGGTCCGAGAGAGAGATAGAAAAAGGGATAGAGCAGATTAGAGATTATCGTTGCTGCGGTCACTTGTCCACCCCCTTTCCCGTGTCCCTAACCTTATACTCACGAAACGATTCCCCCCGTCAGCGTTGCTTTGGCTCCGTGGTGTCCCGCTGGAACTCCAATTACCGCCGACGACCCTGGTTCCGAGGTGGAGGGGAGCCCTCCCTCAAATGGCGGGGATGCGCGCTGGGTTTCCCTCTTCCTTGTTCCCTGGATCGTCGGTGAACTTGGAGTCCCTTCGTGGTCGCCAATTGATGTCAGAATTCGCACCCGGTACCTAGGCGAAGTGGGGTCCGACTCCAAGGGGAGTTCGGAGAAGTTTTCCCCGGTGAAGGTTAAGTTGAAGCCTTCCCGTGCCGAAGAAACAGAGACCACACGGAGCTGTCAAAGCAAAGCGATGTCCCGCAGGTTTATTTTCTGGTGCAGCAGAGGTTCCCACCAGCGTAGCAGGTACGAGGCAAAGAACCCCGATCATTGTTACAGGCAGTTTATATATGTTTTGGTTTTCAATACAGATACATGGACAGAAAGGGCGGGAAGGCAAGATTTACAAAAGGTGAGTACAATTTAATCTTTCTTGGGTGGGGGCAACAATATAGGGTGGGCCTTCTTCCTGGCGGTGTTTTGTTTACTGACAGTTCTATATTATTTACTTGCAGGGTGTTGCCGGAGATTGGATCTTCCTTTGTTCAAATAAACTTATTGTTTTCTTGCATTCCTGGTGTCTTGCTGCTTCCTTTTAGATGCTGTAGGTGGCACTGTGGTGCACTGATGACAGTTCAGAGTTTCCTTGAATGAGCGGGAAAGGTTTTATGAATGAGGGGGAGTTTTATGAATGAAGGTCCACCTTTTTAGCCAGTTCCTTCCAGCAAACAAGAAGTAATACATACATTGGTATAGAGGGGAACACTTTACACATGGAGAGGTTACACTTTTCTGTTACAACACAGGATAGATACGAAATGCAATACTTATACAGTGTAATAGGAATGATACATTTAGAGGTCGTATAGTAAAAGGTGACACATTGAAGACAGCTCGCTTTTACGGAGCTGGAAGGGTATAAGGGAAAGGAAAAAGGGGGGGTGCGTTTTTACAGCACTGTACCAAGGTAAGGGAAGACATTTTAAAGTGACTTTTCAGTTCTTCCCCTGTAAAAGAAGGGGGGTAGGAGGGTGCCAGGAACTGGGTGAGAGGTCACAACGGGTGGCTCCGCTCCAGGATTAGGAAGTGCCTGGACGGGAGGGGTCGAGAAGGAGGGTTTTGAGGAGATAGCTTATGTAGATGCCATCGGCTCAGGGATCTGCGATTTAGATATGCAAACTATATTGCCCGGGAGGGGAAGGGTGGCGGCTGTGGATCCCGGGGTAACCTGGAGGTCATGCTCCTTTACCAGCGGGCGTTTCCAAGATGGCTTGAAGAATGACAGAGTGAGGGTTGGTTTGGTGTGATGTTTCAAACAAGATGGAGACCAGGTCCCTTCTCTGGTCATGTCCCTTCTCTGGTCATGCGGTGTCTCCTCCCTCCTATAACACCTTCCTCCCCCACAACAAACACTCTGTGAGGTGAATGGGGCTAAGAGACTTCAGAGAAGTGTGACTAGCCCAAGGTCACCCAGCAGCTGTATGTGGAGGAGCAGAGACGTGAACCCGGTTCCCCAGATTACAAGTCTACCGCTCTTAACCACTACACCACACTGGCTCTCAAAGGGGAGACACAAAGAGAGCAGCCTCAGCTGATGATCTGAGCAGACATGGAAGTGTCTCTTCCAACAAACAGACCACGTTTCCTTTCCTTACCATTGACGGCAACTGCATCTCAAGTAAACGATCCTTTGGCGAGGTACTCAGAGCGGAAAAGCCACCTCATTCAGCCTTCCCCAATCTGGTCCTCTCCACATGTTTTGGACTGCAATGCACATAATCCCTGACCATTGGACCTCTAGAAGGCAGCAGGAAGGCTGGCTCAACTAGTGTGTCAGCCATGATACTGCTACTATCGATGAGGCAGATCTCAAGAGCGCTATGTAATGCTGTCTCAAGGCACCGTCATGGGGATTCTCTGCACTACCTGGAAGATCCCAGCTGCCTACCCTGGTTTCAATTTTATTAAAACCTGCTGCAATGAAAAGATTAGGGCACATTCCAGCCCTTTACAGGATTCCTCACCTGCCTCTTCATGGACTTTTCAGTGTGACTAAACGTATGTGTGATTAAAGCTTTGGTTACTATGTGGCAGAAGGCAAAGCCTTCTTTGATGCTTCCTTCTTCAGACCCAAAATAGCTTTGATATTTGCCCATCCCTGATTAAAATCATCCCACCATTAATCAACTTGAGCTTTAGTTGACCAGCCTTCAGATTTATACCCCTTAAATGTTGCAGCCTGACAAATGCGAGAACGTCAAAGCCATTGTACACTAGTTCTTTTAGGTGACTGGGTAATGCTCAGGTGAGCTAGGATCCAAGGCTTCTTGCCAGAGTTCCTTAACCTGCCATCCAAACAGCCATGCCGCAGATATTTTGCCCTGGACAGGAGAAGGAAGAAAAGCAGTCTGGCTCCGATTGAAGAGCTGTGAGACTTTTCGCACAGACACAGGCAGCAGGAGGCGAAGCTGTGAGTGATCATTAATGCAGGCAAGGCTGCTTTTGTTTCCTAATCAGTCGGGTCACAGGTGGCGTCATTGCCTGCCTCCTGAAGTGCATTAGAGAAATGGAAAGGTACAGAGGAGATCTGAACAAAGGGAAAGGCTCTTTAAGTGAACTGTGATGCAGCCAAATAAAGCAGCGGTGGGCAGAAAGAGAATTGGCATCCTTTGGTAGAGCTCCAAGTGGTTCTCAGTAGATCAGTGTGGGTTTCTGACATGCAATTGTTTCACAATAGCAACATCTAAAAAGTAGTAATAGGAGTAGTATTAGTAGTAGTAGTAGTAATGGACAGCTGAAAAAAAGAGAGTTGGTGTGGAGTAGACTGTGGGTACGCAGGTGGTGCTGTGGGTTAAACCACAGAGCCTAGGGCTTGTCGATCAGAAGGTTGGCGGTTCGAATCCCCGTGATGGGGTGAGCTCCCGTTGCTCGGTCCCTGCTCCTGCCAACCTAGCAGTTCGAAAGCATGTCAAAGTGCAAGTAGATAAATAGGTACCACTCCGGCGGGAAGGTAAATGGCTTTACCGTGCGCTGCTCTAGTTAGCCAGAAGCGGCTTAGTCATGCTGGCCAATTGACCCGGAAGCTGTACGCCAGCTCCCTCGGCCAATAATGCGAGATGAGCACCGCAACCCCAGAGTCGGTCACGACTGGACCTAATGGTCAGGGGTCCCTTTACCTTTACCTTTTTAGACTTTGGAATGAAATGGTTTGTGAGATTGGTTCTGGCTCCAATCACCAATTTGTGGACTGCCTACCTGGCTGAGTCACTGTTTGGCACCTAGTTCTAGCTGATTGGACCCCACTTGGAGTTGAGAACATAAGAATTGTCCTGCTAGATCAGTTCAGCATCCTGGCCAAGCAGATACACGTTTCCCACAGCTGAAGAAACCCTTGCAAAGTAGATTCTGCAAGTGAGGTCTGAACATCCCGGTCTTAGAGTCATTCAAATCAAATATGTCTTGGCTAAGAGGACGTGATGTTTCCATAATGTACCCCAAAACCTAGGGCTATAGTGATGTGACAGATTGCACAAAGGTGAGCAGGGGATGCTGGTAGGATTGCACAACCCCAATGACCACATAGGGGCTGTTGACCACATGGAGAATCGGTCCTCAGATTTCCAAGTCCAAGTGGAGGAACTTATGGTATCTAGAATTAGCTGTGTATTTGGATGGACTCTGAAGTTTCCTCTTGCCGTTTGCTTCTTTTGAAAGAGACAAAGTTCTTCTCGCGATATATGCTTTCTCAACTGAGCCTTACCTGCCCCTGTAGTCTGTTGCCTTTTCTGTGTCAGGTGGAGACTGTTTTATTTGCCCAAGGATATTTAGTTCTTGCTGCTGCTGCTGATTTTATTAAGTTTGTATACAGCCCTATACCAGTAGATCTCAGGGCAGTTTATTGTTTGTAACCTTGATCTCATCTCCCCACCCCCTGCCCCCCACAACACACACCATCTATTTTTTTTCTTAGCTGCTCTTCTTGCTTCTGTTGTTGTTTTGTCTTTACTGTTGTTTCATTGTGTGTTGGATCCTTTTTAGCCGTTTGGAGAGTCTTTGAAAAGCGGATTAGAAATTGTCCTGTTAAATAAATGAGAGCTACTCATAGAAGAAGAAGAAGAAAATAGAAGTCATACTTAATTATTAAGTGCCCATTTGGAATGGCAGCCAAGGAGGACTGTCTTTCTGGTGATTATTTTTAAAACGTTTGCAGGAAGACAGGCAACGTTGCATGGGTTGAAGAGGCTGCAACTCCTGCTTGGCCATGGGCTTTCCTCGAATATTCAGCCTTGCATCTGGAAACCCCTTTCAGTAGTCTTCTTGCTTGCCCCCTTCTTTGAGCAGTGTTAAGTTATAGTCTCAGCTGGAGAAGCAGGCAGCAGCGAACGTACGAAGAGCCCTGTTGAATCAGGCCCAAGGTCCACCTAGTCCAGCATCCTGTTCCCCCAGTGGCCAACCAGAAGCCCAAGCGCTCTCTCCACTTGTGATTCCCAGCAGCTTGTATTCATCTAGCCCTATTCTCCGTGAATTTGTCTAACCCTAAAGTCGCCAGTTCGGCAGCCAATACTGCATCCTGTGGCCACTATTTCCGCTGCTTAGCTATGTGATGTGTGAACAAGCCTTTCCTTTGGCCTGACCTGAATCTTCGAACATTCATCTTCATTGGATGAATAAGGTCTCTGCATGGCTGGGGCAGAATTGATTTCATTCATTCAGCAGGGCGGTTGGTTATATATAGAAAACAAAGGGCTGAGTCAGACATAATGCATATTTTTTGCAGGGTTGTTGTTGTTGTTGTTTCAAGCCACAAAACACCTGCAGAAGGAAATATTGCATGGAGCCTGCAAGTTTATCTAGACAGCTCTGTAAGCAGGATTCCAGATTTTCATGAAACGGAGCTCCAGAAAAAGTAGCCCAACATTCCTTTTTGTGTGTAGAAGGACTCAAAGCATCCTTTTTAAATTCTTGGAGTATGAAAATTACATTGTCGCAGGCCCAAAGTTTCCTTCTCACTAACCTCCTTTACATGCAGGGTTGTACTAAACCTTTCTTATAATTTATTTACCATGGTGTTAAGTTACTTTAAAATACCAGATCTGCCCTATCGGCCCTTTTACATCTCTTTCCTTTGATGCATCACTATTCATTATTAAAGAGGCCTGGATCCTACTTGACTTTTTCAAGCTTTCCTCCCCCCCTTGGAGTTTAATGCTGTCACTGGGAATTTACATAGTAATGTTAAAAGCATTTTGGCAAGCAACAAGTCCTACTGGTTAGTAATGGTCTCCTTCCTTTAACCTATCTGGTCCTGGTGCTCCCACACATGGGGAGACCCAGCCAGATGGGCGGGGTACAAATAATAAATTATTATTATTAATTATTATTATTATTATTATTATTATTATTATTATTATTATTATTATTATATCTCCTGTTAGAAATGATACATCATCAGGGGCCTTTGAGCACACCTAGCACTTTAATGTTGTATTTTAATCTTGTTTTTAAGTTGTATTTTAATCAATTGTTTTTATACTTCGTGTTAGCTGCCCTGAGGAGGGCTGGGGTATAAATAAAATGTATTATTATTATTATTAATTATTATTATTATTATCCTCTCTCTCTCTCTCTCTCTCTCTCTCACACACACACACACACACACACACACATCATAACAACTGTAGGAATGCAAAGGGGTATCTATGGGGTGCTCTAGCCTTGAAAAACTCTGTGATGGATGCTTAACCTCATGTTATGTTCATTTGCAGCTCAGTGGTGGAGCTTTGCAGACAGACGGCCCCATGTCCAATCCTTGGGCACCACCAGGTAGAGCTTGGACTGTCCCCTGTCTGGCATCTTGAAGACTTGCTGCCACTAAATGTAGACAATATTCAGCCAGATGGACCAGTGGCCTGACTCAGTATAAAGCAGCTTCCTACCTTCCATCCATTCTGACGATAAACCTCCAAGTCCATAAAATGCTCCCCATCTTTGCTGGAATTTCCCTGCTGTTGTTTTCTTTGTTCCCAAACACAAGCTTCTTGTGTTTTAGAGGCTGCTCCCGGGCTTCCCCCAAGTTTGGGAGTGTCTTGCTGAAGAGCAAAGAGAAGGACCGTTCTGTGGGAGATTAGCAGCCAAACCTAACAAATACATATTCTTGCTAGATAGCAGGAGAAGTTCACAGAGCTGTATTGCTGATAGGCAGATACTCGGACCATAGAAATACAATGTGTAGAGAGGGCTCTGTGTGATGTCATTTCCCCTGCTCTCCTGGAGAGGAAGGAGCAGCTTCTATCCCTGTAAAGGGACAGCTGCATATTTCTGCATTGCAGATGGTTGGGCTAGATGACCCCCAGGGTCCCTTCCAAACAACTCTGATTCTATGAGATATGAGAGATGAGCATATAGTACTTCCTGTCTCTCTCTTCTTGTGACGAGCTATGAGGGAAGACGTGCCGTGTGCTTGCTCCATCTCAGGCAGATGCCTGAAACTGGTTATATTGACAGCTGGTTATTCTTTCAAACTGCCAACATAGCAGTTCGAAAACACACCAGTGCAAGTAGATTAATAGGTATCACTGCAGCGGGAAGGTAAACGGCATTTCTGTGTGCTCTGGTTTCCGTCACGGTCTTCCGTTGCGCCAGAAGCGGTTTAGTCAAGGGAGAAACGTGCTAAGAGGAAGGCACGCTTGGCAAATCCACACCGTGATCAACTCCCGCCCGGAAACCAGTGTCTCCACTGTGGAAGGATGTGTGGATCCAGACTCATTGTTAAAACTTACAGACTCATTGTTAAAACTGTGTTTATGGAAGACAATCTTACTCGGCTATGAGTGATCGCCAAAGAAGAAGTCATGCTGGCCACATGACCTGCAAAGCTGTCTGTGGACAAATGCCTGCTCCCTTTGCCTGAAAGCGAGATGAGCGTCGCAACCCCATAGTCGCCTTTGACTGGACTTAACCACCCAGGGGTCCTTTGCCTTTGACAGTATTTACAGTATATAAATATACCGTATTTTGTCCACATAGTTTTTACTGCTACTTTTGCTATGAGCCAATGCACGATTATCAAGTAAGCAAACTTATTTTAAAACTTAGTTTTACAAATTGTTGCCTGATTCTTTGTTAGGTGGGGGAAGTCAGCTTTTTTCGTTAGCTGGACTTGTTCAGAACATGGTTTTATAGCCTAATTCCTTTGCTATTAATTTTGCTGCCAAGGAAGGGATTTTGAAACTCTGTTCAACCACCACATGTAGGTGCCTGGAGGGATAAATTGCAATTAATATATCCTCTCCAACCAAAAACAAAACCAAACCCACCCCACACATTCTACAATGGGAACTGGAAGCTCAAGGGTACTCCTGGAGTCTCCTCACAGGTGGCTGCTTCTCTTTCCATCCATCATCAATTCTTGCTTGCCTGCTCCTGTTAGAAAGACGGAAAAGGTGAATGGCCACACCTTTACAGTAAAGCCACTTCCGCCCTAAGAGGAGGTGGTGTTGCAAGCAGTCACGGCCTCCCCATGTGCACAGGGGCTGGGTGCCCAGCCCCTGCGCGATAGGGGGATTCCCAGCTGCGTCACTTGCCAGGCCGACCAATCCGGTCGGCCTGGGGGTGTGGCCTGCTAGGGGGAGCTCCTAGTTGATGTGCATCAGCAGGACTCCCCCTACTGGTGGTTAACCCTTCCCGGACTCCCAGCAGATGGGCTGGAGTCAGATATAGTCAGTTAGATCCAATGCCTAAGCCAATACCGCTCATCATCTGCAACCAATAAAGTTGTGGCCTTATATATTAACCTTATATATTGTGTCTTGTGTCATTATTTATCACTGGGGGTCGGGACATTGCCACACAAGGAGTAGTGGCAGTTAATTCAGAGGCTCTAGCAGCGAGCCCCCTGTTTGGGGCATGGATCTCAACAGGTACCCAACAATTTTAACCACGGATGCCTACTCAGGGGGTGAATGAGGGGTCTGAGAGAAAGCAGGCATGGATGCTCTTCCACCTCTGAATCACAGCCATTAGGAGCAAGGGCAGGAAGGGGCTTTTGTCCTTATGTCCTGATGGCGGACTTCCTGTAAACATCTGACTAGCCACTGTGGGAGACAGAAGGCTGGAGTTGATGGACCTTTGGTCTGTTCCAGCAGCAGGGCTGTTCACCAGCCCCGACTTCACAATGTGAACCCTGGGGTGGTATGCCATGCTAATCTCACTCGAGGCAGACTCATTAAAATGACTTGGAAAGCTCAGTTGGTTAGAACATGGTGCTGATAATGCCAAGGTTGCAGGTTCGATCCCCGTATGGGACAGCTGCATTGCAGGGGGTTGGACTAGATGAACCTCAGGGACCCTTCCAACTCTACAATTCAGTTTAATAATTTCAGGGGGTTTATTCTGAGTAGGACTTGGTAGAATACCAACCCCATACCCTTCAACATTTCACCGATGAAAATAGGGACGTCCCATTCCATAATGATAATTTTAGTATTTATATCCCACACATCTTTCTGGGTTGCCCCAGCCACTCCGGGCAGCTTCCAACATATATAAAAACATAATAAAACCTTAAACATGGAAAAAACTTCTCTATACAGAATTGCCTTCAGACAGCTCAGGAGTTGGATAACTGCATACCATCCGACATTTCTCCAATGAAAATAGGGACATCCTAAGGAAAAGTGGGACATTCCAGGATCAAACCAGAAACCAGGACGGCTTCTCTAAATCAGGGATGTCCCTGGAAAATAGGGACACGTGGAGGGTCTGCAATCCTTGGTCAACAACACTCTTAACCGTTCCTCTTTCTGTGGATCAATAACAGTTTAAGCATGAGTGTTTGGAAATCTCTCCTCCTTAATGCTTGCAAAGTGGACCAGGATCTTTTCAGTGGAAGGCATTGTTATCAGGGTATTAAAAGCATTGTTTTGCTATAATTAATTACTCGGTAAGATAATAAGCATCATCTGAAAGGAGGAGTGGGGGAGAAATGCTGAATGTGTGTCTTGTCAAATCTGAGAGCAGTGCATTAGCATAGCGCTGGAATTTCACTTAGCAATCCAGGTTGTCTGTCGAGCACTGTGGCTGCTTTCACGTCTTGCAACTTCCCCCTAACTCTTAAGTTCACATGACATAAAAGCCACTTCTGGAAGTAAAGGTAAAGGGACCCCTGACCATTAGGTCCAGTCGTGTCCGACTCTGGGGTTGCGGCACTCATCTCGCTTTATTGGCCGAGGGAGCCGGCGTACAACTTCTGGGTCATGTGGCCAGCATGACAAAGCTGCTTCTGGCGAACCAGAGCAGCGCACGGAAATGCCGTTTACCTTCCTGCTGGAGCGGTACCTATTTATCTACTTGCACTTTGACATGCTTTTGAACTGCTAGGTTGGCAGGAGCTGGGACCGAGCAACGGGAGCTCACCCCGTCGCGGGGATTCGAACCGCCGACTCTCTGATCAGCAAGCCCTAGGCTCTGTGGTTTAACCCACAGCGCCACCTGGGTCCCACTTCTGGAAGTACAGTAGAATATAAAGCGGATATATTCATGTGATTTGCTTCCAGAAAAAACCCTGTTTGCAAAGAATATGGAAGTAAGTGCTAAACTTGTGCTGCAGTCTACTGTAGCTCTGGAAGCGGCTGTGAAAAAGCTCAGATATACCCTGTTTCCCCTTTTTTAAATACGTAGTCATAAAGTAAGCCACGGCAGGTTTTTTTTTACCTTTGTGAGAAGTAAGACGTACCCCAAAAGTAAGCCGTGGTGCCGCCATTGTTCCCGTCACCTCCTCAGCCCATTCTGCATGCACAGGGAGCCAGCGAACCAGCGAGAGGCGCGCGGGGGGGGGGGGAATGAGCCTCTTGCAGAGTTCTGCCCCACCTGCTCAGCGCGCAGGGGGAGGTTGTACCGTACCATACTGACGTAATAAAAATAAGACATCCCCCGAAAATAAGCCACCCTGTGTTTTTTTGAGGAAAAAAAATTATAAGACGGTGTCTTAAAAAGGGGGAAAGACGGTAATATGGAAATTACCTGCTAGGAAAACTGTGTGAACATGGAATAAACTGCTGTGTGAATGCAGCCTGTGGTCGCATGAGGAACAGAGCTGGCTTTTTGAAAACTCCACCAGAGACACACATGCAACAAGGTTTCCAAACTGGGTCTGAATCCCTTTACAATTTGCTTCATCTCCTCCCCGTTTTCCCCACTCCGAGAAGAAAGATCTACTGCCAGAATCCTAGGCAGAATATTAAGCATTTCATTAAAATACTGCTAAGTAAATGCAGAGGAGCACAGATGCTCCGAAACCTCCTTCCAATGCCCTTGGTTACAATATTGCCTTTGATATTATCCGCTCAGCATTTTTAGCATTCAACCCTCAGACAAAAAAATGGGAATACGAGACCTTTTAATTCGGGCTTCAAAGACAACACTTCGGAATGTTATGTAATAAATCAATCATTACTACACTTAATAACCTTAATGCTTTTCTTTGAAGTGAGGAATCCAGGAGAGAGTTTTGAAACACACACAAAAAGAGGGGGGTGTTATATCATTCTGGTCATTTGATGTAAAGCTGTTTCATCGATCAGATCAGAAGAAGTATTTGAAACTAGCTGTAGGTAACGGCAGCAATTCCTGAACGCTGGAGAAAATGTGAAAATCTACCTGTGCTCTAGAACCTGGATCAACAGAGAGTTCAGCATTATCACATCTAGGGGGCCTCCAGACTGCTGCAGTTTAGAAGGCAGGTTTTCAAGTTGTATACTGTAAATTTAAATCAATGCAATTAAAATGCTTTAAGGTGCTCTGTCGCCTTAAGTGCAACACTTTTTGAAAGACATTTTGCAGTTAGGAAAGTGACAGGGAAATGCATTGAAAAGTGTGGGATAAAGGAATGACTAAAGGGAATGATGTGGAGACCAACTGCTTCTTCATATTTCTTGACTTGTATTACTGGAATCACCAATACAGGGTCACTCAAAGTGAGAGCTACTCCATCTGCAAATAAAATCAAAAGGTGTTCTTTGCTGTTCACCCAGCAGTACCCTTTAATTACTGGATTTTGTTTTGTTACCACCAGAGGCTGCAGAAAAGGATGCAGAGCAGCAGGGTTGGGGTGGTGGTGCTGTTTTGTTCCTAGATCTCAAGGCATTGTTTTATACCACTGCTGTATTGCTTTGATAAAGTTTGGATAGGGTGCTTATAGACTTGTTCCCCAATTGATACGTTTTCAATTTCTGGATTAAAAATCCCCATTCTAAGCAATCAAAGGCTTTATAAGCATTTGTCATTACCAATACTATGAGACTGCTAGTTTGCTTACTGTAATATGTAGACTATATTAAGGACTCACTGAATGGGATCAGAAATTTAGTGGTCTAGTATAAACCCAATTTGATGAAAGTGAATGCTTGAGAAGACAATTTGATCTAACTTTTTTGGCAGTATTGAAGTGAAAAATGTTTTTATCTTGATTTGATAATGTAATAGGGTGGTAAGAGCCCATGTACATTTAATCCTGGCCAGGTTTGGGAATAACTATTATGCATGAAGAACATTCTTCTTCTTCTTCTTTAAGAAGGGCCTGCAGGATCAGGCCAGTGGCCCATCTAGTCCAGCATCCTGTTCTGACAGTGGCCAACCAGATGCCTATGGAAAGCCCACAAGTAGGATCTGAGTGCAACAGCATTTTCTCCTCCTGCAATTTCTGGTAACTGGTATTCAGAAGTGTTAGTGTCTCTGATCATGACTAGCATACAAATTCATGGAGGTTGTGGACTCTCCTTCCTTGAAGGTTTTAAAGCAGAGGTTGGATGGTCATCTGTCTTGGATGCTTTAGCCGAGATTCTTGCATTGCAAGGGGTTGGACTGGATTCCTCCCAAGGTCCCTTCCAACTCTACAATTCTATGATTGATCCCAATACCGATCCTCGGGAGACTCCGCTTTCTGCTTCTCTCCATTTGGTGAAGTGCCCGTTTATTTCTACTCTTTGCTTCCTGTTCCTTAATCTAATCCCTGCTCCACAAGAGGACCTCACCTCTTATTTCATGACTGCTAAGCAGGCGGCGCTGTGGTCTAAACCACAGAGCCTAAGGCTTGCCGATCAGAAGGTCGGCGGTTTGAATCCCTGCGACGGGGTGAGCTCCCGTTGCTTGGTCCCTGCTCCTGCCAACCTAGCAGTTCGAAAGCACGTCAAAGTGCAAGTAGATAAATAGGTACTGCTCCAGCGGGAAGGTAAATGGCGTTTCCATGCACTGCTCTGGTTCACCAGAAAGCGGCTTAGTCATGCTGGCCACATGACCTGGAAAGCTGTACAGTAAAGAGAGATGAGCGCCGCAATCCCAGAGTCATCCGCGACTGGACCTAACAGTCAGGGGTCCCTTTACCTTTACCTTTAAGCTCATTCAGGAACCTCAGGGAGCTACATCGTCAAAAGCTTTTGCAAAGTCTAAGACACTATGTCAACTGGATCACCTCTCTTCATATGCTTGTTGACACTTGCAAATATCTGTAATAGGTTAGTGAGACAGGACTTACACTTGTAGAAGCCATGCTGGTTCTTTTTCATCAAGGCTTTTTCTTCCATAGTTTTTGTTCTTTTATTTTTAACAATACTTTTCACCCTCTGGGGCAGATGTTAAGCTAACTAACCCGTAACATCCAGGATCCCTTGTGGATGCCTTTTTAAAAATTGCTGTTACACTGGCTACTTTCCCATTCTCAGGTATGGAGGTTTATCTTAGCAGCAACTTTAATATTTTTTTGTTGTTAGTAAGATAAGCTATTTCACATATGACTTCTCTGAGAACACTAGGGTGGGTGCCATCCAGACCCATCAATTCACCAGTTTTCAGTTTGTCTAGTAGTGATGTATGGCATAGCATAATAGAGCCTTTTGCTGCACCCCTTTTCCAATGCTGAAAACAGTTTTTGAGACAGAGGGTTGTTTTTTTTCAAAGCAGATTGCAATACGGAACTGGGGCCTGTTGTTCAAAAGGAAAGGGGGGGGGGAATCTAAAAAGAAAATAAAATCTTTCTGAGCATGCACAAGCCCTTGAGTGTGTGCTTAAAGTCATTCTTTGGATCCCAGCTTTTGTGCAAAAGCATTTTGCAGCTTTTAAAAGGCCTGTTTGAACGGCCATGTACATTTTCAATGAATATTTACTTGGGGGGTTGGGGTGGGAAAGGAAATCTGCGGCTAGTTTGTAATGCTATAAGCATTAATTTCCTGGGGTTAATTAAAAGATAATGTCATTGAAATTGAAGATTGCAACTTAGTAACAGGCTCCAGCCCTAAGATTAATGCAACAGGAATAAGCAAAGGATTTGCAGAAAATTAATGCAGAGGAAAACAGCTTGTTCTTTGAAACACTGAGCTCGGTGCAACGTGCAAGCCACAAGGAGGGCTGTGTGATAGCAAAAGAAACAGATACACAAAAGAGGGGTGGGAGAAGAGACATGGGCTGCAATCCTAACACTCATTACCTAGGAGGTAATTCAGTTGGACTTGTCATAGTTAGGATTGCCGCTTTAGTTTAAAGGGGGTGGAAATGCTGTTTCTCTGACATTTTATTTTATTCCGTGAACCGCCCTGACAAACTTCTTTATTCCAGGACTGGCCCTTCTATGCAGCACATGTTCCAGCCAGGCAAAAACACTGGGGATGCAAAGTAAGGCTAGTAAAGGATGTGCCCTGGAGGAGATGGGGTGTGCCCTCGGGAGACAGAGAAGGCATGGAAGACTGTGTTGACCCCCCCTCCCCAGGTCTGAGGTTCCCCCATCCCTGCTTTCAGCTGCCACAAGCACCTTGTTGTTCTTGCTGCAATGGATTAACACTGCGACAACCTTCTGGAAATTATTTAACAATATTTGCACACTGATTTTCAGCCGTAATGTTTCTCAAAGCAGTTCCCAATAATGAACCCAGATTTATAAGCAAGTGATATAGCCCTTAACAGCGACATACCTGGAATACCAGTGGGATCAAGCAATGGGACTAGGGCAGGCATCCCCAAACTCGGCCCTCCAGCTGTTTTGGGACTACAATTCCCATCATCCATGGCCACTGGTCCTGTTAGCTAGGGATGATGGGAGTTGTAGTCCCAAAACAGCTGGAGGGCCGAGTTTGGGGATGCCTGGACTAGGGAGTCCTGGCTCTGCTCCCCTGAAAGACGGTGGCAACTAAGTGGCGTGAACTTGGGTTGCCATATTTAGAAGAGCAAAAAAAGAGGACGCTATGACGACTCTCATTTTAAATACCCCTACTATATGTAGGCTATGGAAGCTGTGATATATTGCTGAGTGGGGTAGGAGAAGAGAAGAGGAAAGCAGATCTTCAGCCACCAGTTACGTCTATGTCTCACCCAGAAAGTATAGCCAGAGACAGTTTGGCAAATTTTACCCCTGAAAAGGAGGACATGTCCTGGGAAAAGAGGACACATGGCAACCCTGGACATTCTAATAGACAATGCACAGGGAAAGTTCAGTTGCTTGGCAAACAGAGGAGCAGAACTGCCAAGTTCTGAGGTGGAGACATAGAAAACCTCGTTTAATCTAGTTTGCTTTGGTTCCAATCTGATGGTATGAAACAAAGTAAGAGAGGCTTTTGTGCTTAGGAATGTACCAGTACTCATTTTCTTATAATTATACTTTTCACATTGATTCTTATGAAAGTATGTAGATTGCACTCCAACTCAAGAACTTTAAACTTGTGAGAGTCTGAATTGGTGTGTGCATGTGGGGTGGAAGGATCAATGTTTGCAATGATCCTTCTAATGTAATCATATGTGCTAGAAACTTTTAAAAACAAAAAATTGAAACCTGAGATTAATTCTAACTCAAGATCCTCACATATTCTAACTCATGAATCTTGAACATGTAAGATTTTCAATTGTGTGCGTGTGTGTATTGACCACTGGGGTCTTGAGGTTTTTGTTTGTTTGTTTGTTTGTTTGGTATATTAATAAATTACCGGTAATAATAAATTTTTATTTATACCCCGCCCTTCCCGGTCCAAAAACCGGGCTCAGGGCGGCTAACAACAAATACAAAACAATGATTAAAAACAACGTAAAAAACAGCTACCGGTAAAAACAGCATAAAAACCAACATCAGTGGGATAAGAGACAACAGTTATAAGAGATAACTGTAATTTTGTGTGTCCAGCTTCATTTAACGAAATGCTAAGACTGATGAAATGCTAGCTACCAGAAACAGCAACAGACTGCCTCATTTTAAGTTCTTAACTAAGATCTCTAGAATTTACTCATGTGCTGGATCTGATGAATGGCTGTATTTAATGAGTTCATGTGTGGTCATTCTCTGTGTGTGACTCATGCCTTGTTTATTCCCTTGGGGTTTTACCATTTTGCAAACTAATGTCTGTACTTAAAGGTATTTTATTTTTTTTGCAGATGCTCTTCCTTTAAAAGGTTGTATTAAGGGGAGAAAAATCACTTGGCATTAAGGTTTGGATTGTGTGATGAATATTTTAATAGTTAAACATCTAGTAAGAGAGAAGAGATGAGGGTTAATGTGGTAAATAAATCTCTTTGTGGCTTTTAATGTGCAAAAATGGACAGTGGTGGTTTTAAAAACTTTCGGCAAGTGCTTAGATCTGTACTCTAGTACCCTCCATATATGTTGCCAGGAATGCTGTAACTTTTAAAAAGTTGCTGCAGGAAAGTCCTGTAGGAACTTTTCACTCTTTGCTTTAGCCAAAGTGGTGCCCTTCAGATGTTGTTCTCCATTAGTTGTGCTGCTTGCAACTGATGGGAAATGGAGTCCAAAAGTATTGGTTTTAGCAATGAGTATACAGTCCAGGCCCTGTCAGAAAACGACTTTGAACAAAAAAATAAAAATAAAATGCAACAACGGGCACAATTCCGTCAGAATTACCATCATTATTTTTTTGAAATCCCATATATTTCGTTGGGGGATTGTTAAGCACATGCTAAATTCTGTGACGCGGGTGGCGCTGTGGGTTAAACCACAGAGCCTAGGGCTTGCCGATCAGAAGGTCGGCGGTTCGAATCCCCACGACGGGGTGAGCTCCTGTTGCTTGGTCCCTGCTCCTGCCAACCTAGCAGTTCGAAAGCACGTCAAAGTGCAAGTAGATAAATAGGTACCGGTCCAGCGGGAAGGTAAACGGCGTTTCTGTGTGCTGCTCTGGTTCGCCAGAAGCGGCTTAGTCATGCTGGCCACATGACCTGGAAGCTGTACGCCAGCACCCTCGGCCAATAATGCTAGATGAGCGCCGCAACCCCAGAGTCGGTCATGACTGGACCTTATGGTCAGGGGTCACTTTATTTTTACTAAATTAGAAATTGAACTTAGAAGTGTTCAAATTTATCCAGGTATTGGACTAAAGAGCAGGTAGAGCATGTAAGAGGGAAGAGTGGAGATGAACATGCTAACTTTCCCACTCACCATCGATGGGTTTGAGGGCAGCCATCTTCAGTGAGAAGCCTACTTGTGGTGTCGTTCCCACATGGCATAGAAACCTGAGTGTTCTGTTCTGTACCAAAAGTTGGGCAGCGCCCCCACTACGGAGCAGTAGCAAGATTCTAGGGGGTTCCAGGTGCTTCCCCCAGTGTCTATGTTCCTCTGCGAATCAAGACTGCCGTAGCTTCAGAAAATTGTGAGCTTCAGGACATAGAGACAGAGAAAGAAACTGGCCCAGGGTGACACAGTGGGCTTGATGGTTGAGCAGGGATTTGAATCCAGGTCTCCTAAGCCTTTGCCTTGCTCTCATAAAGGTCTGGGTTTTATGCCTTCCACCACCAGAGGACCTAAATGATTAAATGTCCCTCCCTCTCCCAACCACCATTAATGAATGATAAAGTGCTGCTCTCTCCATTAGCTGCCTCAAGGGAGACATTGAACAGTCCTTCCGGTTTGCTCTTTCATGTGGGTGTCATGTTGACTGAGAATAACTCTTGCAGTTTCATTATGTTCTGTATAGTTTTGGGACCCTCCCTGGAGGAACTGACTAAACCCTGAACAGATGTAGAAGATTAAGATTAAATGCAGGATTAATAGCAAGATAGTGATCTGGAAGAGGGAGGGGGGAAATGAAATGGGTGACAACGGGCTTGTCACATGGCCGGGCGATTATATAATGCCATTTGATGTTGTACTTAGAATCTGTAAAAGTTCATAGCGAAATGAGATTAAATAATGGCAATATGGTGGACGGGGTGAGGTGGGGGCTCTTTGTCTAATATCTCAATCACATAAGAGCTTGTTCTGCAAAGGGGCATATTTAAAACGGTCTGCCTTCCACCAGCGCTTATTCCCTCCCTGTAAGTGGAGTTGCAGTATTTTTGTACACGAGGTAATTGAGAACGGCTTTTGATCCCTGGCTGTTCTCATTATGCATCTCCCTTAAGAAAGGAAGATTGGAAATAATCTTACTTTAAACCAAGCGGCTTTAATCACCCAGGACAGAGAGCACCAAAACTGCGCAGAGGGGACAAAAAGCAGATATGAGAATCCTCTAATCTTAGGTTTAGTTGTAATGAAATTGTCCGGGATAAGAAGGGAAACAGATGGATCCTGATTAATTTCTCACCAGCTTCCCAGCCCCCTGTCCGGCTGCCATGCGTGGCTCTCGACATCCAGCAGCAACAAGTGTGGCGAGTGAATGACCCGCAAGCATCCGGAGCACGGATGATATTGCTGCGATGATATGGCATATTTCATTGGTACATCGGATATTTAACTCTCAAGCGCGAGACTGTACTTACTTATCCTTTGCATTTAGTCATTAATTAAACATCCAGTTGCAGACATAGCTAAACCCCTTTCCGGTGTCTTCCCCCAGTTGTTCATCAAAGTTGGACTTTAATAAACTGAATGAAAAATTGAGTGCTGCCATCTTTCCTTCTCGCTGTGGTTCATTATTTATTGCTAGCTACTCAAAGGCTATCGAGAAGAGAGGTGGCTCCCCCCCCCGCCCCGTCCAAAATAGACAACTCTGCTCTTGGCAGTATTTTGTTTTATAGGTAATGGACAAGGTGTTAATAAAAGGTGGCGCTGGGAACCTGTTGTGCTGGTCCCGTGGGTTATCCGAAAGGCGAGGTCGAAGTCCGGTCCCTGGTCAGAGGTGCAACGAGAGGCAGTCCGTAATGATTGAAGCTGGGTGCAGGGCAGGGAGGCAGGCGAAGTCAGGAACAGGCAGGCAAACAGGGAACCAGGGCGGGTCAGGAGCTCGGGCAGGAAAGCAGGACAGGTTTCAAGCAGGAACACTGGCAGGAACTGGTCACCAACGATGTTACTCCTACAACTTGGGGCTGGGGCTGGCCGGCTTTTATCTGCCCCGAGGCATAGGGCGGCTCCGATCCTCAGGTGACTCGCCTCTCCTGGCTTGGAGGCGAGCACTCCTCCTGCGGGAACTCAGTTCCCTTCGCCTCTCTGCCCTGAGCCTCTGCAGCTCAGGAGAGGCTGGAGGGTTACTGGACCCAGAGGCAACCTCAGCTTCCCCTGACAGGGCTGGGAGTGGAGCACCTGCAGGCAATGGGTCCTCCATCCCATCAGGAGCCAGAGCAGACTCAGCCGATGCCTGCACCTGAGGATCCAGCACAGGTGAGGCCCCTTCAGACTCAGGCCCCAGCCCCGGCTCTGCTGGTTCTGGAGGCAGGGAATCCTGTGCAGGCTGGGATCCCTCAGGTTCAGCGTCTGAGTCTGAATCCCAGGCCATCACACCTGTGGTCCTTCAGATAGTGGTGAGGGATGGTGGGAGTTGTAGTCCAATGACTACATGGTTACAGCTTCCCCACCATGGATGGAAGAGGTTAGACAAGGTTGGCCTGAGATCTAACAGAACTTGGGTGGGCTTGAACCACCAACCTTCTGGTTAACAGCCAGATGCACTGAGCCGCTGATGACCAGGTTGGTGCCAGGCGGGTCCCCTCGGGGAGATCATTCCATCAGGAGCCACATGACCATGGCAGTAGGGCTAAATGGGCAGCCCCACATTCTCTTTGTATTCATGTTGTTCCTACATTTGAGAGAGCTACTCATGGAAGCAGATTGTTGGGTCTCCCTGGACAGTGCATCCCATAACCTGGAGGCTGGTGCTAGGAAGGCCTATTCCTTCACCCCAGTTTTCCATCCTCCAGGTGGAACGATCACCCTATGGAGACACACCTGGCATCAGCCTTGTCATCAGAACCAGGCAAAGCCATTTTTGTTTTCCCTGGCATTTGGGTCTTCCGCACCCAAGGAAGGGGGATGTGGAATGGATTCTCTCTTTGTGACTGCAGTGTATCCTTGCATTTTGTGGTTTGAATCACCGTTCTTATTCATGCTGTGCACTGCTTTAGGTACTCGGATGAGAAAAGCACTTCATGGGTGCATTTTATAGAGAAACGTAAACAATAAAGATGTGTGTCTGCTTTGAGGAGCAACGGAAATAGAGGTCATGACAACAGGGGGCTAATATGCACCTATGCAGTTACACTTATTTAGGCTTTGTCAAGTTCTAGGTATTCTTTCTTATGTTGTGATATAACGCTGCAGTCCAAATGTAAGAACTGTTGCGTTGATCCATTAATGTGAGAATATGTCCAACCAAGAGTAACCATGTTGAAGCCAGGATATGATGCAGATGGGCAATAAGGGCGAGGATGCTTTGTTCCATTATCTGAATCATCACACCTGGGTGTCCCAATTATGCCTCTTACAAGCAAGGAAGAAAACTGTTGGTAGGAACAAATGGGGTGGGATGCTCCATGTAACCAAGGAACGTCTTTTGATTTCAGTTAGGCTTACGGCATGTAATTGAATTATTTTGGGGGGAAAGTATAGTTCAAACCTTTTGAATTCTGCCCCTCTGTTCTTAATTAATCATCCCCTGCTAGTCCTGGCAGATTATTATGCTGTTCATTAGCATTCAGTGAGGCTACAGGAGTCGGGTTTCTGAATAAAACGTCATACAAAAGAGAAAGGATGCTTTTTAGAATCTCCTTTGTTTAGTTGCTTCTTAATTGGCAATTCTTTAATAATTATTGTTTACTTACAATCTGCGTCACTTCATTTAGCAAAGGGAAAATCAAAATAGAGGCGGTAACGAGTATTATGATCACTCTAATCTTCTTGAAAATAATACCAATAATAATCCCCATCCCTGCAATATGCATGTTCACTCTACATTGGCAGCAAAGCAACAGAACTTGCAATAAGTTACCTAAACGTGTGTGTGTGTGTGTGTGTGTGTGTGTGTGTGTGTGAAGACAGAAAAGCAACCTGTTCTTTCTCCTCACTGGTTCCACTTGCTGGTAAAGTAAATTGCTTCCTTTCACCTCTTCCTTCCTTCTTCTCTAAGTTTGTTTAGTTCAAGCTGATTAGCATGAGCTAGTTTGTGTTCATGCCTCCATCTTGGTCACATGTACCTAGAATGGCTTTGTTTACCTCAGTTATAAAACTTAATCTTTCTTTATCCTTTCCACTAGCAGCTTTACCATGCTATTTCTCTCCACACACCACTACAATATAGTTACCAAACTCCATCACTATATGCCTGCCTTTATGTATGGGCAGTTACAATCTGTGTTTAGAAAAAGTGAGGGATTCTGAGTAGAGTGGTAGCCATTTTGGCAAAGGTGGAGTCCTTTTCCTCCACCTATATGAAAATGAATGTAGGTTGGTGCTTGGTGTTGACCCTGAAACTGTTTCTGACACATGGCTCCCTGGGCCTGATTCCTGTTTGGGTCCACAATCCCTTTAAAACATGGCAAGAATTTTAGGGAAAGGGAATTTAAAGAAGCTCAGCAAGTGAAAAGCGCCTTCCCTCAATTTTAGATCCATGTAGTAAAGTTCCACTAAATTGGGGGCCCTGTGAAGTAAGATTTGGCAAACCCTCAACGTGATCAACTCCCACAGGGAAACCTATGTCCCCACTGTGGAAGGACGTGTGGATCCAGAATTGGTCTCCACAGTCACTTATGGACATACCGTTAAGGCCATATTCATGGAAGAAACATCTTACTCGGCTATGAGTGATTGTCAAAGAGAAAGAAAGGGAAGAAGAATGTTTCAAGAGGATTCATTGGCAGAGGCTCCAACTGCCAGCAGTTGTTGGTGCAAACATACAAAAGACTCAGTGCATAGTGATGCTATCGTGCCTTGGGTGTGCCAGGCACCCAGTGACCCACTTCTCCTTGAATCACGACCCTTGTAAAACCTGTGCGCCTTGAAACAAATATTCCAGTGGAGAATACGACTCTGAAGACTCATGCTCTCAATATCAATACACCTTCTTTGCTAAAAGATGGTGCACATGACAACACAAAAGATGCACTTAAGAATAATTTGACAGCTGCATAGATAGTATTGACATAGCGTCTGGGCTCTGATGTTAAGAACGCTGAACTATCTAATATTGCGCCATTACTTCATGTCTCGTGTACCCTGTGGTTAGAATAGTCTACAAACCCCTTTTAAAATCCAAAGCGTATATGATTGTAAGTGACAGAAGATCAACAATGAGCAACAGCAACAGTCTGCCTCTTTTTCAGTTTTGGACTTCCCAAACCGTGATTTATGCACTAGTCGTAATGGCGCAGAGAAAGGTGTGCCAATAAGGATGCGATTGCTGTGTTGCGTTTGAGCTATTATCCCATGAAACAGTACCAGGGAATAGGCTCGCATGGTGAAAATCAGGGATGGAGAACCCTCTTCAGTCTTATATTCTCATGTCTTTAGTGCAAATACTGAAGGATGTTCAGCGGTTGCCTCCCTGTGATCATGAACCTTGCATTATCATAGGGACATAAGAAGAGCCTGCTGGATCAGGCCCCTGACCCATCTAGTACAGCATCCTATTGTCACCGTGGCACCAACCAGATGTGTGTGAGAAAGCCACAAGCAGGATCTGAGAGAAACAGCGCTCTCCCCTCTTGCAGAAATGCAGCAACTGGTATTAAGAAACATGGTGACTCCAACTATGGAGGTAGAACACAGCTACCAGGGTTAATGGCCAATAATGGCCTCATCCAGTGTGGTGTAGTGGTTAAGAGCGGTAGTCTCGTAATCTGGGGAACCGGGTTCGCGTCTCCGCTCCTCCACATGCAGCTGCTGGGTGACCTTGGGCTAGTCACACTTCTCTGAAGTCTCTCAGCCCCACTCACCTCACAGAGTGTTTGTTGTGGGGAGGAAGGGAAAGGAGAATGTGAGCCGCTTTGAGACTCCTTCGGGTAGTGATAAAGCGGGATATCAAATCCAAACTCTTCTTCTTCTTCATCCTCCATGAATTTGTCTAATTCTCCTTTAAAGCCAGTTACAGGTAGGTAGCCGTGTTGGTCTGCCGTAGTCTAAACAAAATAAAAAATAAAAAAAAAATCCTTCCAGTAGCACCTTAGAGACCAACTAAGTTTGTTCTTGGTATGAGCTTTCATGTGCATGCACACTTCTTCAGAGTATCTGAAGAGTATCTGAAGAAGTGTGCATGCACACGAAAGCTCATACCAAGAACAAACTTGGTCTCTAAGGTGCTACTGGAAGGAATTTTTATTATTATTATTTTGTTTCCTTTAAAGCCATCCAAGTTGGTAGCCATCAATGCCTCTTTTGGGGCTCAATTCCATAGTTTAAACATGCACTGTGTGAAAAAGCACATACCATATTGGCCTGAATATAAGCCACACTTCCCCCCACAAATTCCGACCGTGAAAAGTTAAAAGTGCGGCTTAAATTTGCGACCTTACAAAAACCGGCTTTTATGATATCGCTGCTGAAACAGACATACGGTAAAACAGAACAAAAAATGTTTTATTGCCAATTTGCGAGCTTGAGACTGTTCATTTCCTAGTGAGTGCCTGCGGAATTGTAGCAACTGAATAGCCATTTGCGATTTTAGCGATTGTACGGTATCTTTTGCGGGCTTGCAATATCAAAGGTTTAAATTGGCTCGGAGTTACAATTCTACCAACCGCAGCGATTTTCAGCCTGTAACCCAATTTTAAGGGAGCAGCTTATATGTGGGTATTGTCTCTCCCCCCCCCCCGAATTTTGCAGGTGCGGCTTATTTGCAGGTGCGGCTTATATTCAGACCAATACGGTACTTTTCTCTGTCCCCAATCCTCCAAATGTTCAACTTCACTGGATGCCAGAATTCAGAATAGCATTTATTGTGTTAGTACATAGACCACAGGCCACAGCAGAATAAAGCAACTACATACAGGACAATCACAACTTTCAGAAAGGTGAAGAAATCACAATTAAATTTAGTACATAAGAATTAGCACGTAAAATATCTGCATGCCCTTGATGTAAACAAAGCTTGACTTGTAAAGCAAATGAACATCACTAAAACAAAAAATCAGATAAAAACTTCACGGGTGGCATGAACAGATTTTATCGGGATACAATCACGCTGGAGTCACTCCTTTGTCATTCCCTTGAGCAACCAATAACCGAATGGGGAAGTATTTTATCTCGCTTGCGCTATGTTATTCTGCTTAAAGATTGTTTCACTGGTTTTTAATCTGTATTCAAGCCTGCTACTTAAGAAAAGCACCGAACCTCTCTCCACCAATGTTACTGCCACTGAATCCATAAGAACTCCTGCATTTAGCAAAACAGATGCCTTGTACAGGATTAGTCCCGTTAACAGAGAACAGGTCTATCAGTGGTATTCGCAACAATACCGAAATGGAACTTCCAAGTCCAGAGGCGCTATATCCCTAAATTCCAGATGTTGAGGAAAAACAACCAGGGAGGTCTGCTACCTGCATGTCAGACTTGCAATCTTCTCGTAGGTATCTGGCTGTCCAGTGTTAAAGGATGGGGGACTAGTTGGCCCCTTGGTCTGATCCATCAGGATTTTTTTTTTTTAATGTTCTCTGTCATCCGTGGCAGATATATACACTGTTTTTTTAATTAATTTATGTGTAGAATGCCTTGGCAAGGTGGTTTAAGTGTCAATTAATAAATTAATAATAATGATATACATGTGTCCAGGTTTATCCAGCCCATCCTATATAAGTTCCCTGGGTGTTCAGAACAACACAACATCTCCCTATTACTACAGGATGAAAGCCCAGTAATCACATATTCAGTCGCCAGATTCTGTGCTGCCATGATAGATACTCGTCAAAGGATGGTCTATGCTACAAATCAGTCCTAAAATGAAGGCCCATATTGTTAGATCTGTATCATCGAAGCCCCACCCCATATAGCTGTTTTAACTGGTCTTTTTAAATTCTTCTTATTAATTTTTATATGTACATGTTTTAATCTGCGGTTGGTTCTTGCTCCCATTTATTTAATTATTATTTGCTTAGATTCATACTGTTATGCTATTTATTTAGATGTTTTGTTTGTGCTGGACTGTGACCGAATCAAGTAAATCCATTCATTCATGTGTCTGGGGAAGGGAGCAGATTGGTTTGAGGAGTGGTTTTTGCTCTGCTCTGCCTTGTCTCCTGTACTGCCATTTGAGTCGCTCTTTCTGCCTGAACACAACCCAGTGCCCACAAGTGGAGCAGCACAGGTAGGGTAAGGGAAGTGACAGGATGGGGTGGGAACGGCTATAGAGGGAGAAACAGTACCCTGATCAATTGAGTCCCTTCTTCCTAAGTCATCTCTCTCTCTCTCTCTCTCTCTCTCTCTCTCTCTCATGCTCTTGTTAACTCCCAGGCTCCAGCATGGAACTGAGCAGCCGGGAGGACATCAAATGATATAAAACTATTTGGAAAGAGGGGAAACACTCTTCTAGCCAATCTGCTCCCTCTTCTCAAGCAATTTGCAAAATTCAAGTACACGGATCTGGACTGCAAACATATCACTTCAGTTCAGATACCACTGTGATTTAAAAAACAAACAAACAAACAAACAAACAAACAAACAGATAGCAACCCTATAAATGCTACAAAATCTTAATTCTTGAGTTTACAATTTAAGGTTTAAGATTGGGCAACACACTCAGACTTCTGCCATGCAAGCTTGACTTTTGCTATCAAATCCAAGCTATCCGATGGTTAACAGAGAGAGTTGCAACTGCAGAAAATAACTTATACAGCAACCATTGGTTGGGATCAGTAAAAGAACCTATCACCAGCAGGCGTAAGGTTAATAAAACTAAAGGGTATTTAAATTTAAAATAACACAATAACTACAGTGAGTCACCAGCATATAATATCCTCAATTAAAATCAGATTAGATGACGTTGAAGAAAATTTCACGCAGGGACTGTGCACTCTTATGCAACTCAAAGTGAGACTTAGCATCCGAGTAAACATTCTAGTCTTATTTTCAAAGGACACCCTACAATGTATCCCCTACGACAGAGAAGGGGAAACAGCTGTGGCTGTCCAGATGTTGCTGAACTACAATTCCTATCATCCCCACTGTCCACAGTGGCTGGGCCTGAAGGGCATTGTAGTCCAGCAACAATGGCAGGGCACTAGGTCCCCCACACCTGCCCTACACTGTATAGTTTCAAGGCAGCTTTCATGAAAATAACAAATGCCAAGCAATAACAAAGAAAGGAAACCCTGAAAATTGCTGCTAAAAGATTAAAGAGGATCCACCTGAACATGTGTTTAGGATGTGGGCTGCAATTCTAAAAACACACCAAACTGGTAGATCCATGTGTCTTCCCCTCCACCCCATGGAGGGTTGAACAGTGTTAAGTTTATGGTTACCAGATTTTTTTCAATGAATCCGGGATACTTTTTTTTTTTTTAAGCTGAGTAGCAACAGGGAGTCAGTAGTGGAGATGGTGAGGCAAAAGACCCTGGGCCCAAGTATACATGCATATTGTATAAAGGTGCAAAGCCCTTCTTTCGCACCCTGTGAAACATGAATGCACAGTTTTTTAAAAAACTGGGCAACGGCTGCCCACCCGCGACTCCCGAGCCTCCCCCAATCAGTCAAAACAAAGGGGGAAGGGGGCAGGAGATCACACAAGACACATCCTATGCGCACACGGCACATCATATGGGGACTTCCGGCGAGGCAAAATGGCGGGCGCCACGGCAGCAAGCAGCTCCTGAAACCAGCCAGAGCCAACTGCACTACCAGGCTGGCTCCGGGCTGCTGAGACTGCCACTGCCATGTTTCCTGGGGACAGATTTGCAAATCTGGGGACATTCTGGGGATGGAATTTGTCCGGGGACAGATTTGCAAATCCGGCGACTGTCCCCGGGGACGTCTGGTAACCCTAGTTAAGCTACAATCCTTAAGCACACAAACCTGAAAGTAAATTCCTATTGAAACCAAACAGGTATTGATTTCAATGAAGCTTGATTCCAAATCTATTGGTGAGACAAGGGAGGAAAATTATACAGGGGAGGTTGCAGCACCTTTCAGCCTTGGGACTCCTAGGAACACACTGTTGCATGCCACCCCAATCTCCAAGTAGTGTGAGATGCCAGGGCTTCCAGGCGCTTACCCAATGTTTGGTTTCCTCAGAATGAGGGACAGCGGAGAGTGCAGTGTCTTTAGGGCATATGGTTTATTTACACATATATACAACCCGAGTTTAGGATAGAGGGGCTCACAGCATCAACACCCCAAAAGTTCTTGCTTTTCCCAGTTACAGCCTTCGATTCAACAGAAATCAAGCATCTCTTTCTCTCTCTCCTGGCTGCTCTCAAGCTCTCACACACCGGCTTTTCTCAGCACCACCCTCTGGCACAGGGCAACTTCTTTCGTTATAGTAACAATAGTCCATATGTCCATTACTGCCAAAGGAATCGCCTGACTAGTTCAACATCAGAATCCTCCATTAGATTTTAACCCTTGCTGGATCCTCGACTCCAGGGATTAGTAACTCCGGCATCAACCCACCAGTCTAACCAAACTCACAACATTATATATTTCTTTATATGACAACGGAAGAGTGCTATAGGCCCATCATGCCCCGTCCTCACAGTGGCCAACCAGAACCCCACAAGCAAGAGAGGAGACCCAACCACTGTCATTCCGAGGCCTGATCCTCACCCCACAGTTCCCTCCCTCGGACTGTTGCGATCACGGCGACATAGACACGTGGGCGCGCCTTCGGGGGGGAGGAGCCTAAGTGGCCGTCCGCGTGAGGTAGAGGAAGATGAGTGACAGCGCCCGGAAAGGGGGCGGGCAGCCCTCGCCCTCCGCCGCCCTATCAGGGCCGCCCGCCTCGCAGCCCTTTGAAACAAGCGAAGGAGAGGCGGCTGGGAAAGCCAAGGAGCCTCGCGGTAGTTTCCAAAGCGCGCTGGTGGCGCTCTCCGGCCGCCGCTCCCTTGCCAGCCGAGCCGCGCTGGGATTCTCGCGGAGACTCGTGACCCCGTCGAACTTTCCGTCGGGTTTCATTATCCCTCCTTCGTCCCCCGCCCTCCAGGCTTGAGCTCCCCCCACCCTCTCTTCCACGGATCTTTCTTGCGGCGGGTTCCTCGGAGCCTCGGCTGCTGGCTGAGCTTTGCCCCCAGCTCCCCTCCACCCGGCGGGCGCAGGTGGCTCTGCCTGCCTGCCTGTCTCCTGGCCCCGTGAGGAGACATAGCTGGTGGCACATAGCGGTTTCCTAATACTGGAGAAAGAGCGCGGCTTTGGATGGGGCTATCGGCCCGCTTGCCTTGCCTCCGGCGGAGCGGCTAGGCTAGATCCCGGCTCATCTTTGCTGCTGCGCGCCAGGTAAGGTTTGCCGACGCTGCGCTCTCTAGGGCGCACGAGGAAGGAGCCCTTTCTCTTCCCGCCAGAGGGAGGGAAGCAAGCGGGGCACACATATATATATTTGGTGGTGGTGGTGGGGCTGTGCAGTGCAGCCGGCCGTTGGTTGTCTTGCTCGGCGTAACCTGTGCAGGAGCAGTTCCGGCAATGCTGTCCCAGGGCTGGAAGAAAGATCGGACGGAGCCGATGACAGAGAGATCGCCTTCCGCTCAGTTACCCGCTTCCCACAACCAGGTCCGCTACGCAACCTGCTTCATCCCGATCCTTAGGTGCCGGGAAAGTGGCGATTCGAATCCACGCTCGTGCCGTGGGGAGCGAGGTAGTGAAGCGCGCGTAATGCGAGCTGGAAAGCACCAGCAGCAAACGTGTATGCGCGCGTGGGGGGCGTGGAGTGGCGCCCTTAGGTGATCAGACTCTGGACTGAAAGGGTTTTTCCCCCTCCCCCTGTTTAGATGGTTATGTGTAGGCTATTACGTCGCTTACTTCAAAATGCCCTGCTGCACTTGCAGGCATTCCGCTAAGTGGGGCTCTGGACTTCTGCCCTTGAAGTGCTGCCCCGACGGCATCGCTATTTGCGCTTGGGCGTAAAAAGAGGGAACTTTTGTCGGTTTTTTGAGTCGCGGGAGCGCTCAAACTAGTCTTCCAAGGAAGAGGATGCGAGCAACCTTTACGTTCTGCCTAAGCATGACCTTCTGCCCATCAGGTAGAGCGCTGCAAACTTGACCTATACTGTATTAAGGCTGTAATCCACGTATTTACCTGGGAGTAAGCCCCATTGAAAAGGGTGAGACATGTCACGTATTTTCAAGGAAGCACGCACAAGGTTGCTCTGTATCCATTGATAATAATAATAATAAATTTTATTACGGTCGAGGACCAGCTCTTACAAGTAACATAAAAAGTAAGAATAAAAACAATAAGTCCCTTTAATGAAACTGTTTCCGGGAATGGGACATGTATAAAACGCATTAAGCTAGATTTAAAAAGAGTTGTTAATTACATAACAGTGTTAAAAGTTTAACTCTTAAAATAGTGGCTGCGGAGAACTGAGCCTAGCTCGCTCGAGGTTCCATTGGGGAAAAAATTTAAACGGGCTGGGAAGAAAGTCTATGTCTGCAGATTTGGGCGCAGAATCTGGCGACCGTCCTGGTTATCGTCTGGTCTTTACCTAGCAAGAGCAGGTTGTATATTTGCTTTTCCGGGAGGTTTGCTAACCTCACCAGAATGGGGTCCAGGAACTCGCTTCGAGCTTCTTCATATATCTGTATCCATTGTTTTCCCTCTCGCGATTCCAGAGGCTTGAGAGGATTAAATATCTGAGGCGCCGGCAGGCTTGGTTAGTTTTGGGGACCAGTACTGTGTCGGGTGGCGCATTTGGAGACAAAGCTTCATTCAGAAGTTACGGTAATTCCACAAAGTTCAGTGGCACTTGCTCTCCAGGCAAGAGCGCGCGTAAAATAGCAATCCCTCCTAGGGGATTGGATAGTTGTTTGTGGGCAGGTGTGACTGGAAGCTACCTCTCTCCCTCTCTCCCTCCCTCTTTGTATGTGTGGGTTGTGTTGTGTTGGATTCTGGGGCCAGTTGTAGGAAGCCGTGGGGCTTGTTTTAAAACCGATGAGCTTGGAATAGCTGCTGGAGAGCAGAAGCTGGCGAAGCCAGCCACAGCTGAAGTGGACCGCTTTGTGGGAGAGCCTGGCCGAGCAGCTGCCCGTGGGCACTGGGAGGCCGAGAGAGCGTTTGTGCCTCGGCTCTCTGTGAGCCATGTGGCTGGCTAACTGTGATGCCCAGCCAAGTCCTGGCTGGCCAGCGCCTCTTCTGACTTAGGAAGCTCAGCCTGTTTGGAAAACCAACGCGCCGCATTGCACTAGATCGGAGCGGTGAGACCTGGAGCATGTGCAGAGTGCACTTGATCGCGCAGAACCTTTACCGGCCCTCCCACGCGCGGCCGGAATGACGAGCTGAGGTGTTTCCAGTTTACGCAGAGTGCGAGCGCCTGGGGGGGGGGGGCTGGGGAAATGCTCTCGAGCGCAGCACTTCCGAAAGCGCGATCGTGTTTGTCCGGGAGGCGCTCGGGCAAAAAAACCCATCTTCGCTGCCACCTCCCCTTTGCAGTTCCTAGTCTGCTCGAGACGGGGGGTGTAAAATAAAGTCTCCTTTGTCCGTTCAGCGGCGAAGCGTGGCAAGCCTGTAAAGGAGTGAGGAATCCATCAGCGAGAGAGACAGAAAGATGGATGATGTGTCCTCTCTTGTTGGTCGAGATCGGAGTGCCGAGTAACGGGCAGGCTCTTCCCTTCCCATCCGCTGTCGCCTTCCCCCACCCTCTACCGCCGCATACGGTCTCATTTCTTACCTGAAGCCTATCCAGGGTAAGTGGAGGTGTGAAGGAGGTGCGTCGAGAGGCAAAGACTCCCCCACCCCGGAAAGAGTGAAATAAAACTTTTTTTGGATTCTCCTCTCGCCGCCTGCAGCGCACGAAGCGGGTCTCCCGCTGTTATACTCCTTTATCCGCAGACAGCCCCAGCCAAGCGTGGTTAATATGGCTGATCGCTGGAGATAAAGTGCGCGTTCATTCATTTTATCGGCGGACGAAGAACTGTGCTTTAACAGGAGACCGTTTTAGAAATGAAGTACATGAGACGGAGGTGAGTGGAGAGTTCCCTTATGTGTGGGTGCCGAGAGAGAATCCTTCTTCCCGTTTAGTCTTTCCCTTTTGTAAGTTAATCACAGCTGAAAAACAAAATAAAACACACCCACCCACCCGGGCAACTTTTGAGGTGTGCGCACATCAAAACTATAGGAACGTTTTTTTCTCAAGGGGGAGCGGGACAATTTGTATTGTGTTGCTGCGAGGATATGTATTAAGGGGCAACTTCCCTTAACATAGGGAGCATCTGGAACCACTAGCCCCAGTTTATTGTGACAGTGACTAAAGCCTGCCTGCTACCTGGCCTGCGTGAAATAAATTCTGCATGCATCCGTTGGCATTATTTGCAAACTGTGTATTACAACACAGGAAGCTTATCCCATGGTGGGAGTAGAATGACTTAAAACGGCAATGTTATGCATACTTACCTGTGAGTAAGCCCAATTTAACATAGTGAGCTATCTAGCTGGAGTAGTGGAAGTGTTGGGAGGCAAGAGAGGGTGAGAGAATGTACGTGTAAAACCAGGGCAGCCTGTGAAACTAATTGCTAAAAAGCCCAAGCCACAGATAAATAGACCTGATCAGTCCTCACTTTTGTATTAGCAGTCTGGAGTACCCTGACATTAACATGCTTAATTGTGTGGTGTCCTTTGCTTAACGGTAAGTGCAGGTGTTTGTGGCTGGGGAAGCATTTCCTGTCCATCATACTCCTTAGTTTTCAGGTAGCCAGCTGAGATGTTGTGGGCTGCTTGCTCCCCCCCCCCCGATTCCACATGCTGTAAAAATAAATAACTCACGACAGCGTATTCCCAGTATGCCACTCAATATATTCCAAGGTGCGCACACAGTAATTGCATGCAAACCTTTGCACAGATGTGTTTTCAAATTGCTTTGACATACATTTTCCCTGGCACAAGTTGTATTTGCGTAGCTGGCATTCTCTCCACACACACACACACACCCTTGCATGTTTTGATGAGAAGTAACTGAATTCATTTGTTGTTGTTTTTCAAAAAAGAGAAGAATGTTTTACTGACATGCTGTAGTCTTCTGGTAAACCTGTGAATATAGAGACCCATGAAAGAGTATTCTTCTCTCTCTCTCTCTCTCTCCCTCCCACCAAATCATTCAAGAGAGGAAACAGTTACCCCTCAACCCAGGGAACAACATGAGTGGGTCCATTGTGGCGACTTATATTTATGATGATAATATTAAGTCTAATTAAGGACAGCAGCACAGTGACCATCTGGGTGTTTGCAGTCTGTTTGGTCTTTGTATGGAAAAAAAATATTGTGGCAATTAATTTTAATATTCAAAAAATATACTTAGAATCTTGAGTTTTATCATTTTCTATTTGGATTAGCCTTGTTTTGTCACCACCATGTAAAAGCAGTGGGGGTTGATGCCCATTGAGACTGGTGGAGCAGAATTCAGGGAGGCCAACAGTAGGCGGAACCGGAGCCAATGAGAGGCAAGGCCAACTAATTCCAGTTTTGTCCTCATCCTTTTTCTTGCTGTAATAGAAACACTGAGCCTAAGTAAGAAGACAGGCAGGTGAGGACATGCTGAGGTTTGGTGGGGCAGGGCCTCATTTGCCCTAATGGACCAGGCCCCACTTTTACGCACAGGCCAATGTGCTTGAAATAATCCAATTTAGAGATTATTTTGTTTATACAGAGCATAAGTATACTATAATATACTCCATTCTGCATCGTGACAAGTGCACTGTTACCCTTGCTAGAAAAAATGAAATTATGCAAACCTCTTGTTGCAACATGAACTGGCTTCAGGTGCTGAATGTCAGGATTTCTGGAATAGTTGAATTTTCAGAAACAACATCTCCCCCGAATGAGATTCTGGAAAGAAAGATGCTTTTACAAGTGCCGGCCCTCTTAGTGAAGCACCAGTTTAGGTTTGAAAAACTGCCCTTCTCGTTTCCACATGTTGGTTAAGATCCTGCTACTTATGGCAGAAACTCCTATGCTAATACTTTCCTTGAGGAGACGTGAGTGATGTTGAAACTGCATCCACTGGAGATTGAGCCTGCGCTTGACATCATCGCCGGCCAATCAGGTGTTTCGGAAACCACGCCCTGGCCAATGCCATATTGCAATATGCATTTGGTGGTTTTGTTCCACTCCCTGTAATTGCGGCAAGCGTACAGAGAACATCTCAGTTTGCAAACAAGTTCTGAATGCCATTCCCAGCACCACACGGTTCCGTCTGTCGTCCCCCCCCCCCCGAACAAAAATATGCACCTGGCAATTCAGTCCCATTTACATGGAAGTATGTCCTGGGGATTTCTGTACTGCTTCTAAGTCAGTTAAAGTCATTTAATGGTAAGCAAAGCCCTAAAGGTCATGGGATCCCAAAGGATTGCCTCCTCCCAAATTAACTGGTCATCTTTGGAGATCCACCTCTGAGTCCCTTGATGTTAGGCAGATAGTGATCAAAGAGGTCCTGCTTAGTTTATATGGCATTCTCAATGTGGAAAGCCTTCCCAAGATACCGTAGGTTAACCTGCAACAGAGTCTGATGTGTCTCCCAGAAAGCCATTGTGTTTATCCGGCAGAACATCCAGCGGTCCTCTACAGATTTTACTGACTCTTCCTCTTTGATCTGGTGCTCTTGTTTCGCTGAGTTAATTCCATGCATTATATTTTGTCACTTTGTATTACGCTACCAAGCCAAGTGTAAGCTCCTTGTATGAATTCATAAGACCCTTAATGGCTTGGGTCCAGGCTGTCTTAAGGACTGCCGGATTCCTTACATCCATCCCTGATCAATGGAATCTTTGAAGGCGTTTCTGCTAGTGTTTCCCAATGGCTCAGATCCACCAGGAGCTGTGTGTTTATGATTGTGGGCTCAACTCTGTGGAGCTCTCTTTCAGATGAGATCAGACGCTTCCCCCTTCTCTAGGTGCTTTAATGAAGACCTTTCTAGTCTAGCAGGCATTTTAAGCAAGTTGCATCATGCCTAATTTATTGAATTTGTTTTTACTGGTGGTTTTTGTTTATTTTAAGCAACGTATTATTTGACTGATGAGTCCCCCCACCTCCCCGCCTAATCGTTCTGTGAACTGTGTTGTAACCTCTAGGACAAAAAGCTGCCTATAAGTATTATAAACAAACAAACAAACAAACAAACAAACAAATAAATAGAATTGATTTAATCAGACATATGTTAAGCACCCTTGGGGTTTTTGTTTTTTTATTTTTTAAAAAAGCTGGAGGGTGGAATACCAATACCTTGGAGGGATAGATAGATTGAAAGAAAAAAAGTTTGGCTAGATCAAAGATTCCATCTCTTGATTTAAGGACAATCATAATTTTCCTTTTGTCACAGTGATTAGTAAAGTGGACCATGTTAAGTAACTAAAGATAGTTCCTGACACCATTTCAGCATCCTCTCTGATTCTGTTTATCCATGCATTTTTTGTCTTGGAGCTAATTAAATTGCACCAGTAGGGACGTGGGTGGCGCTGTGGGTTAAACCACAGAGCCTAGGGCTTGCCGATGAGAAGGTCGGCGGTTCAAATCCCCGCGACGGGGTGAGCTCCCGTTGCTTGGTCCTTGCTCCTGCCAACCTAGCAGTTCGAAAGCACGTCAAAGTGCAAGTAGATAAATAGGTACCGCTACAGCGGGGAGGTAAACGGTGTTTCTGTGTGCTGCTCTGGTTCGCCAGAAGCGGCTTAGTCATGCTGGCCACATGACCTGGAAGCTGTACGCTGGCTCCCTCGGCCAATAATGCGAGATGAGCGCCGCAACCCCAGAGTCGGTCATGACTGGACCTAATGGTCAGGGGTCCTTTTACCTTTACCTTAAATTGCACCAGTGCTGTCTGAGCTGTCTAATCGAACCTGTGTAGTGCAGAAAGGATATTTATAGTGTGGCACATTACCTCAATCTCTGAGTGGTGCGAGATTTGAGGGGTTTCCGGGGTTTGTGCTTCTTTCAGAACGAGGCACAGCGGAGACTGTGGTGTCTTTAGGATATATGGTTCATTTGCACATACAGTATATACAACCTCAGCCTAGGATGGAGGGCTTCACAGCATCAACACCCCAAGAGTGTCTTGCCTTTCCTCATATCCGTATTCCAGCAGAATTCAGGCATGGCTCTCTCTCTTTCTGCCTTTCCATCCTGCAGCTTTTGTATCAAGCTTCTAGCTCACATAAATCAATTCACCACCCTGGCCTTTTGTACTTTATTTTTAACTAGCAGACAGTTGAGGGAGGGAGGGAGGGAGTCCCACCCATTTGCGCCTCGCACAGCGCCACTCCCTTTGTTACCTTAAATGCCCATACTATGTAGCAGGCCCTTACCAGGCTGGCCTGGCTATTTCAGTGATTGAATCCATGCTGGATCCAGGAATTAGAAGGGAGGCTCAGGCATACAGCCTACTCCCCTTGCCAAACTCACAACCAAAGTTTGCTCTGCTGACAATGGTTTTAAAGGCTATTGCTATAGCAAAGGATCACAGTATGCTTTTATTGCCCTCTATTTTCACTGCTTTACTCCAGTTTATTAGTTCACCCTAATATTTATCCTTCCATTCCCCGCTGTAAATTTGGAAGAAAGCTGGAGAGCAGACATTGAAGGAATGATTCCAAATATCAGCCCAGTTGCCATGAAAGAAGGCTATTGACAAGCTGGAACGTGAGCAGAGCAGGGCAACCAATGGGATCAAGGGTCTGGAAACCAAGCCTTATGAGGAACAGTTGAGGAAGTTGGGTATGTTTGGCCTGGGAAAGAGGAGACCGAGAGGAGATATGATAGCCATCTTCAAATATCTGAAGGGCTGTCACGTGGAGGGTAGAGCAAGCTTGTTTCTCCTGCTCTGGAGGGTAGTACCTGAGCCAATGGCTACAAGAAAGGAGAGTCTGACTAAACATCAGAAAGAACTTTCTAACAGTGAGAGCTGTTTGGCAGTGGAACAGACTCCCACGAGAGGTGGTGGGCTCTCCTTCCTTGGAGGTTTTTAAGCAGAGGTTGGATGGTCATCTGTCATGGATGCTTTAGTTGAGATTCCTGCATTGCAGGGGGTTGGACCAGATGACCCTTGGGTCCCTTCCAGCTCTGAGATTCTATGATTCTGTATAATTCAGGGATAGGGAACCTGTGAGCCTCTAGATGTTGCTAGACTATAACAACTCCCATTGTGAAGATCGATCTTGCAATGGTTGGTGCAGCTTGTTTTTAAAAATAAATAAATTGTAATCCATTTAGAAACTTGTTTTGGCACTGAGCAGTATATACATTGAATGATAATAATTCCTGGTCACTGACTATGGTGTCTGGGCCTGATGGGAGCTGGAGTCTAACAACATCTGAACAGCCTATCTGATGTACCGTGTTTCCCCTATTTTAAGACACCGTCTTATATTTTTTTTCCCTCAAGAAAACCCACTATGGCTTATTTTGAGGGGATGTCTTATTTTTATTACATAAGCCCAGCCCCACCTTTTCCTTGGCGCCCTCCAGGACTGCGCCTATCACTATGGCTTATTTTCGGGGTACGGCTTATATTTCGCAAATGCGAAAAAATCCTGCTATTGCTTATTTTATGACTACGTCTTAAAATAGGGGAAACAGGGTAAAACTTCATAAAAACAACAAGCAGCATTCTACTAAGGAAAGGAAAAAAGAGCTACTTACTCTGAACAAGGTAATACTGCTTCCAACAGTGTGGGGCCCTCTAGATTCTTCGTACTACAATTCCCATAATGCATGTGCTGGAGAGGCTGATGGGAGTTGAAGTCCAAAACATCTTGAGGACCCCTTTGCCGTTGCAGGCTGAGGCTGTTATACCAGTAGCGGAAGATATTAAAGGGTTGCCTTGCTTCCAAAACTGTTCTAGCAATTATAGTGCAACACTACATTTGCTCGATGCACTAGCACATTTTAAGGCCTGCCCCGATCCCACTCTGAGTTCATAGGAAGAAAGATACCAATGATTTTGCAGGCCACAAATTAAAGTGCATTAGACTGTAATCCTATGCATGCTCACTTGGAAGTTAAATATACCTAGAGAATTCACTACTGAAGTGAGAAGAAGACTGTTCTATCCTCACCCTCAAACTTTGCAGGGATCTTTTGAAAACATTTACAAACTTACTTCATCTATTCTATTATGAGCTGCCTGGGAGAACCTCTGGTTTTGCATATTTATTATTTGCATATTTGTTGTTGTTGTTGTTGAGTATAACCTATGGGATCATTAGAATTGTTTAGCATTATTAAAGAGGGGTAATTTTCCATCATGCTTTATGTTGCTGCCAGTTTATATATATACTGCCGATTTGTATACTGAAATAAAATGAACCATATGGATGACTGAAATGCTGCCACTGAATTGTCGGAGGGAGGGAGAGAGAGAATGTATAATTCACTTTGAGTTGACATAAAATGCAAGATGTGCATGTAATGAATTACTTTAAATTAGAAAACAGTAAGCAACTGTTTAGGGAATTAGGAAATATTCAAATAAGTTGAATAGTAATGATCTTTTGATCTATTGTGGCATTAAAAAAAAAAACACTTAGAAAATTACAAGGGCTCCTGCTGATAAAGAAACCATCAAGAGGATTTAGATTGTTTTTAAAGATTTTTAATTGTGGCATACTTTTTTGGTGTTTAGATCTTGTCCTATCAGATTTATGTATCTAATATTGTTGCTTATGATATCCGATTCAGACTGCAGTCCAATGCGTATATGCATATGGTGGTGCAAGTCTTAGGAAGGCAGTATTGTAGCTCAGTGGCACTTTGGGAAGGCGTTGGTATGTCTGGATTAAGCCCCTTCTCCCAGTTGAAAATGTTGCAACTCACTTTGCACTGGTGAGGTAAGCTTTGTAGTTTTAGCAGGTTGTGCATTCTAGAAAGATTAATGGGTTAAAGTTATTTAAAACAAACAAACATACATACAAATGAACTGGCCCTTAGTGTTATGAAAGTCTGGAAGCCAAGAACAAGAAGGGCATGTTATCAGGCATAAGGTTATTGGGGATACATGTGAGGTTTCATTGGATAGAAGTGTTACATTGGGATTTATAGTAGTTCAGGCACTGGCGACTTCAACATTGGATTACTGCAATGCACTCTATGTCGGGCTTCCCTTGCACGTGACTCAGAAACTGCTGTTGGCACAGAATGCGACAGGAATTAGATCCTGTGAGCGTATAACACCTCTGCTCAGAGAACTGCACTACTTGCTGATTTTTGCACTTGTAAGAAATCAATATTTTAGTATGGCAACACATACACTTTGGAACTCCCTGCCTAGTGACACCTGGCAGGCACCTCCACTGCAATCCTTTGGAGGCAGGCCTAAAACGTTTTTTTGTTTGCTTAGGCAAGCCTATCCAGGCACGTAGATGTAGATGTGTTTTTTAAAAAATCTATTTATTTAAAAAAAATCTATTTATTAAATCTTCCAATACAAATCACATTGGAATTATTCCAAATTACATTTCAAATTACAATCCAAATTAATTATACAATTCCCAATTAAAAAACAAAAACAAAAAACATTCCAATTATGCCTAATTATTATATATGTATTTTTTTATATATATGGACTCCCCATGCCTCGGACGTCAGAGCTTCCTGATCACCTCCATCAATTGCTTTTAAAGATGTAGATGTGTTTTAATCATTTTTTTGGTGTTAATTTTAATTATCTTTGACTGTTTTTACTGACATCTTTAATATTTTTTTGGTAAACTGTTTGGAGGGTTTACTGTAATCAAGCGGTATATAAATTTTGATAAATGTAAGCACCGTGCAATTAACGTATTTTATTTATGTCCAGAGGTTTCCAACGGTGGCCTGGGACCAGGGGTGGGGAACTTCAGGTCTTGGTGCTAAATTTGGTCCGCCTGGGAGGAGAAAACTGCAATAGAAGTATCCTGATGCAATCTAATTAAATAAGTGCAAAAAAAAAATGTTGTAAAAGGGAGCACCCCTGTTCCGGATACTCCATTCCATTTCTCTTCTCCTTTCCCTGCCCCCTAATAGTCAGTCAGCATTCCGGGGACCCTGTATACACCCAGGATGCTTCCAGACTGTCACTACTGTCAGGTGGAATTCAATCACAAACCTGCAAATTCAGGTTGTATGGTGCTCTGGTGCTGATGGGAGACAGTATTTGAGAGCAACTGCTTCACACAAGGTAGTATCTCTCAACACCTGAATCAGAACGAATGTTTAATCAACAGGTCATCTGAGAGTAACCTCAGGCTTCACTGGATTGCTTTGCATGTGCTCCCCCCTTTTAGAGGCCCCCCTCTCAAATAGTTTTTTTGTACTTTAGCAAATCTTGGTGGTTCTCCTGAGTCTGCTGGTACCTCCTCCTTTTCTGTGTATTTCCCCATTTTGGCTACAAGACACTCAGAGAATTGAGATAGCAATTAGTCAATAAGTTGCAAAACACTGCATGTATTGACACTAGTGGTAACTTATTGTAATTCTCTTCTTGTGTTATAAAGAACAAGGATATTTACAATAGGGATGGGTATTTGACCAGTCTAATGTTGACCAAATGTTGCATTTTAAAAGTATAAATATTATAACAAGGAAGATAATCTTCAACAGGAAACTGGAACACTTACTTCCAGGTTTTCAGCGTTCAGGAGCCAAAAGGTACGAGTAGCAAGGCGTTCGAAAACCAAGGTACGACTGTACTTTCCCCTCACTGAGGGGAAGGTATGATTCAGCCCTCATGTGCTAGTTCACAGAAACAGCTTCCATCTGGCTCCATTGTGGGGCTGTACATGTGAATTGTCGTGACTTGTTGGGAGCTGCTGTAACTGAAGACTTTTGGTTCTAAGCAGGATCTTAGAGGAAATGAGGAAAGTGCTTAAACAAACATTTCCCAACACCCTTGTCTATCCAGCTGCTTCTGCTCTGGGAGGGGCCCGTCCTGAGTCCCAGAAGCATTAGAGCTGCCGCCACACTTTGTCCTCTAACTTTCTTCAGAAATGTCTGGTTGAGTTGCTTTTTAAAATGAAAGCTAAGAGTCTGGGGCCCCTGCTGGTATGGGGTCAGTACAGCTGTACCTCTATGTTAGAGGCCCTGGTTCTACATGAACTGCAGTTTGGAAAATGTTCATGGCAGTGAAATATTCTCAAGCTGTGGTCTGAGTCCTGTCCACTAACCATTGGGCCTTCCTGAACATGATAGGGCTATAAAAAGTCTTTCTGTTTGAGCAGGACCTTGCCTGAGCATCAAGGCCTGCCTGGCTCTGGTGTATTTTTCTGTGTCTCATGGGCTCTGGCACCTCAGCTCTGTCTCAACTTCTGGCTCCTATCCTGCTGCTCACTTCTATGGCTGAGCCTGGACATAGCTATGGGCTGTTAGCACTGCATATTCCTGTTGGTTATGCCTAGTGCACCATATTCCTGGTGGCTGCTGGAATGCCTGTGGAAACTTGCCTGTATAGAATCAGCCAATGATAGCTCAGTGGGTAGAGCATGAGACTCTTAATCTTAGGGTTGTGGGTTTGAGCCCCACGTTTGGCACAAGATTCCTGCATGCAGGGGGTTGGTCTAGATGACCCTCGTAGTCCCTTCCTATTCTGCAACCCCCACGATTCTTAATGTGAGAAATTCCTCAAGGGAGGGAATGAACCTGTCTGTCTGACCCTACCTCAAATGGACTTCTACCTCAGCTAGCACCCTAGTTCTGTTTAGATTTCTCTTCAGGCCTAAATTTAGGCCTAAATTTGAGCAAGCAGATATGTATTCCTGCTTTTCCCTCACAAATTTGAGGATCGAGGGAGCTATTCTTACTGGGAAAGCAGCTCTTAGCAAATCGGGGACTTAATCTCATCTCTTGAGAGCAAACTAGAGATGGGACTTCTCTTCCTGGCAAGGAATATATACGGAAGAAAAATCCCCATTGTCTTAAGCATTTTGTTTGTCCAAAGACTGGTCACTAATGTGGAAGTGGGATGGAATGGGCTTACTAATGAACACATGTTAAAGTGATGAGCTGGAGGAAGACAGATTTGTCCAGCCCTAACTACCATGTGATTATTTTAGCTGGAGTTGCCAAGGATTGGACTTGGGACATCTTCATATCAGGCATGTGTTCTATTACTGGCTAAGTTATGGTCTTTACCCATTTAACTGAAGTCAAGAAATGAAACGCTTCTTTGGAATAATCCACATATTAGAACAACAACAACAATAGAGCAGATTATGCAGAAAGCCTTGTTGGAAAAGATGAGGAATGTAATGCTTCTTTGGAATAATCCACACAACAACAACAACAACAACAACAACAACAACAACAGTTAGAGCATAGGAGGTGATTCTCCAGAAAGTCTTGTTGGATAAGTCATAGCAGCTTTCCTTCTGCAATAGAACTAGGGCTGTTCTTTTTTATAGTCAAGAGTATGGGAGGAGAATAGACAGTCTGAATAAATAAGTTTTAGGAAAAGATTAGATAGGATACATATTTGCAAATGAGTAGAGCGTTTGCAAAAGGAATTAAAACTGGCTGGTTGTTTGTTTGTGCACGGTCCCCGTGTTGCGTTCTGATGGAGTTAATACTTTATACCCATGTAGTTTCAGTCACAGTAGGGGGTCACTTTTCAATTGGCCCCTTGCTGCTTCTCCAGTAAGGATAATATATTAATAACGTAATTTATTTAGATTTACCTCTTTTAAAAGCATGCACAATAGCTGTGAGCGGTCTGACTACAATGTTCCGTAGTGTAACGATGGGAAAATCTCAGCAGGGTGAGGTGCTAATAATATACACAGGAATTAATTCTGCTTGCCTCAAGCATTAAATAATCGGAGGTAATCGTCAAACTCACCCCCCCCCGTAATACATTTAAAGAAATAATAATAATCAAGTTTTTTCTTTCCCCATCTAATTCACAATTCACAGTGTCACTTGTTCCAGTGAATTGTCACATACCTTTCAAAATCTACTAGCATTGCAGGAGTAAACAAAAATGTACCCTGAATAGCCCAAGTTGCATATGTGAAAGCCAGTGCACTTAAAGGCTAAGACCAGGGAGACCAGGGTTCAAATCCCCAGTCAGCCACAATACTCACCTTGGTACAGTCACTATCTCTCAGCCTAACCTACCTCACAGAGTTGTGGTGAGTACAAAATATTTGGGAGAGAACAGTGCATTACAGCTTGAGCTCCTTCAATCAAGTGTGTGGCTTTAATACCTAGGCTATAAGGCTGTGTGTATTACACTCCCTTTGCTTTAAGTTCCCTTTGCTTTAAGCCCGGTGCTGCCCCAACCAGCGGTGCAAATCGCGGCGGCGCGGGGCGCCCGGCAGGCAGGGGGTGGGGCACCGTACGTCATTGTGCATGACTACGGTGCCCCGCCCCCTCGCCTAGGGCGCCAGAAACCCTGGCACTGGTCCTGGAGTCAAGCCATCCTGTTTGGCAGCTAGATCTAGGCTATCGTGGTTCTTGCCAGAAAGGGTTGGTCTATCTGCTGTTGGCTCAAGAGGGGTCTGCTGATAGAAGGGATCAATAATCTGATAAAGCCGCCACCCAGACTCTGGTGTGACTCCTCAGTTCAAGTTGGGGTGAAGATTAGGGTGCCCCTACTTGCCTCTCAACGTATTGCCTTGCTATCTCTCTTGCTTGCCAGTCTAGCAGTGACCCAGCTCACCTGTCCCCTCCAGCTCATCCTTGGCCTTGATATACCTCCAGACCACTAGCCCTGGCACTAGGCTCTTGCCCATGGCTCATACTACAATATACCAGTTAAGCTACGATCCTCTACAACAGCCTTCCTTAAACCTGGTGCCCTCCAGATGCTTTGGACCACAACTCCAATCATCCCTGGCCACTGACCATGCTGGCGTGGGTAATGGAAGTTGTAGTCTAAGATATCTGGAGGGTATCTTGTTGGGGAAGAGCAGTTCAAGATGCTTTTGCCCAAGTCAAGGGCCACCTGTGTGCTCTAGTGCATACTATGAGGTTCTGTCTATGTTGACATCTGTATTCACTTCACTGGAGAGGAGCATCTCCATGCATACATGTTTTTGCATGTCTGAGATGCCGGGGATGTTAGCTGGAATGCTTTTCCACTGACCTATGATCCTTTCCCTGAAAGATGTAAGTCTTTTTCGCCTGTGTTGGCCTATAATGTGTGCACATATTGATGGCACTACATAAATGGCAACAGTAGGAGAAGGATGCCTACAAGGAATGAAAATCTCAAGTGTGGGATTGCAACATGGAGCTAGTTCCAGCTCTGGGTTTTGCAGGTGCTTTGGCAAGCTGTATATCTACTTGCCTGGACCCTGGCAACATCTTCAAGTGCTGTTTTCCAGCTGCCCCAATGAGATGAGGTGGGTGGCTACCAAGGAGAGGAGCTGATCGATGGTGGCTCCCCAATTGTGGAAAGCCTTCCCCAGTGTCATGAGAAATGAAAGACGCTATCTAGTAAGGGAGCAGGAAGAACAGAGGAGGGTACTCTGTCTTACTTCAGGTGGCTGAGAGAAGATCTGAGAGATTAGGCCTTATCTAATCTCAAATCTGAATTATGGTGCTGGAGAAGACTCTTGAGAGTCCCATGGACTGCAAGAAGATCAAACCTATCCATTCTTAAAGAAATCAGCCCTGAGTGCTCTCTAGAACAGCGTTTCCCAACCGGTGTGCCGCGGCACACTAGTGTACCGTGAGACACCGGCTGATGTGCCGCGGGAAAAGGGACCTGCAGCCCAGGGCTGCACAGGACCGTGGCGGCGGCGCTGCTGGAGCCCGGCGGCGAAGCGGAAGCCAGGGCGGCGCTGCTCCCTTGGCTGCTGCAGCAGCAGCAACAGCAGCCTCGCGCGAGAATCCCGACCGGAACCCTCGCACGAGAATCAGAGCCCAGGTGCCCTGCAGCCCCACGCTGCACAGGACCGTGGCGGCGGCAATGCTGGAGCCCGGCGGCGAAGCGGAAGCCAGGGCGGCGCTGCTCCCTTGGCTGCTGCAGCAGCAGCAACAGAAGCCTCTCGGGAGAATCCCGACCTGGTGCCCCAGCTGATGGGCGGGAGAAAGGACGCCACGCTACAGCTGATCCCAGAGGTAACTCTGGGTCAGGAGACCCAGCACAGCCGGGTAGGGGAGGAGCGGTGTGCCGCGAGATTTTTTTAATGAAACAAGTGTGCCGTTGCCTAGATTAGGTTGGGAAACACTGCTCTAGAAGGACAGATCCTGAAGTTGAGGCTCCAGTACTCTGGCCACCTCATGAGAAGAGAAGACTCCCTGGGAAAGACTCTGATGTTGGGAAAGATTGAGGGCACAAGGAGAAGGGGACGACAGAGGACAAGATGGTTGGACAGTGTTCTCGAAGCTACTAACATGAGTTTGGCCAAACTGCGAGAGCCTGGCGTGCTTTGGTCCATGGGGCCACGAAGAGTCGGACACGACTGAACGACTGAACAACAACAAATCTCAAATCTACAAATGTTTTATGTTAATGAAACAACCAGAGAGGTTTGTCTGGTGCTTGTGTGGCAGCAGAAGTCATTCTCACAAGATGTACTGATGGTCATAAACTTGGATGACTTTAAAAGAGGATTAGACAACTTAATGGAGGATAAGGCTGTGTTCTACCTCCGCTGTCAGAGGCAGTATGCCTTTGGGTGCCTGTTGTTGGGAGCTGCAAGTGAGGAGAGCTCAGGCTTCCCATAGGCATCTGGTTGGCCACTGTAAGAACAGGATGGCAGACTAGTCGGGCCTTTGGCCTGATCCAGCAGAGCTCTTCCAATGTTCTTGCATTGCAGTTTCATCTGTGTTGGGTGAAGACATTTTTATTTTCTTAGGTTCTTCAGTTTCAAAACACGTTTGAATGCTTTTTAGATTTTGGGCACTTCTGGTTTTATCCTGGTTTATCCTGACGTTGTTTTTAACTGGTGCTTGATTTTATGCTGATGTTGCTATATATTTTTTAATGGGTTTTATTTTGTTTGGTTCAAAATCTACATAGGCCAGAGAACTCACTGTAATTGCGTGGTAAAAATGCCACAAACAAACAATCAGGTGTGTGTGGGGGTGTGTGTGTGCTCTTCTTCCATGCAGTAGCTCACTTAATCTCCTTTTGCATCAGGGCCCAATCCCCACTGCTGTCCCAGGAGAAAGACGGATAGAGGAGATGAGTGAGCTGTGAATGGCAGCTGCTGTTCCTTCTTGATCACTCCCATTGCTTGCTGCTCTCCTCTGGGCCAGAGAAACGGAGCCATTGAGCAGGTGGCAGTGGCAAAGAGGAGCAGTGGTGCGCCCAGGACATCCAGGTATTCCTCAAGGAGACCCCTGCGGATCCTTAACCATGCCAAGCTGTCATTGGCCTTCCCTGGGACAAGCTGACTGACAAGCAGATCATGTGCTTCACATTGCCTGCATGGCTGCAGTACATATATGGATTGCGCTAAAGGAGAGAAAGGGCAGCACATGTCTCTCCTCTGACAATTACTTGCAGCCAGGGATGGGGAACCTGCAGCCCTTCAGATTCTGTCTGATTGCAACTCCCATTGTCCCTGACCATTGGCCATGCTGGCCATGGCCAACAACAACTTGACGGTCACAAATTCCCCACCATTCCTGCCTCCTCATATTCTTATTTGCATTTCAATTCATGTCTGAGCAGCAGAGCTGGTTCCGCCACAAATTACTTTACTACTCTTAACTATTTTGCTAGGGTTGCCATCAATTACACGCCATGCGTCAGCCCTGCTGTTTGCCCCTAGAGTTCAGTCATAATGAGGCTCTGCTGTTTGAGTTTTAAAAGAATCCCAGTTTATTGTTTTTAATGGTTCCTTTCCATTTTTGGCTTTAGATTACAAAAAAACCCCCAAACATCTATTTTGATTTCTGTGTCTATTTCTGTCTGTCTTCCTGTGGAAGCAAGTAGAGTTCCAGTTAGCTTTATTTTTTTTTTAAAAAAGATGTATTTATATGCAAATTTAAATGAAGATAAAAAGAGAATGCCAGCAAGAGTTAGACTTACAAAAATGCCGTACTAGGTAGCAGTACCAGGATTTGATCTTGTATACATTGAATCGTTACCAAATAATCCACTGATGATGATTAATGGCAATGGGTCAAAATTGTCAACCTATTTTTTTTTGGCGGGGGGGATTCTGACTGCTTAGGGTTAATAATATTCCTTGGAAACGGGGATCAATTTTGTCCAACAGCTTGGATTTTGCAGATTTTTTCATTTGCAGAATTAACACTCATAACACTTCACCGGGTTACAGAAACTAGTGGAAATGTATTTTTGTTTTGCTTAGCACCCGAATGACTGCCCATAAGTTGAACACACACATTTCTCTCTTAAATTGGACCTTTGGTGGTGAATAAACTATGAATGCTAAATCTAGTTTGGAACGGTAGCAGATGATGGCTATTTGTAAGAGACTGGCTTTCAGAACATTTCTCTCTGCAAAATAGGATCTTGCCCTTTTGGATTTTCCTCCCTGCCAGATAGAACCAAATTGCTCTATTGAAAATACATTTCCTCCATACAAATAACACATTGCAGATAAAAAGTGCTCTGGATTTGTTGAGAATAATCTTGCTTTGCTTATAAGCACTGGCCTCAAGCAAAAGATGTAACAAAGGACGACACATACTTTGAAATTTGCTCCTGGAATTGCTGCTTGCTTATTGTCGAGGAGGTTTAACAAAAGAGTTGCTGTTAGAGAAATGTATTTCCAGGTGACTTTACTAATAATTAGAGTTTTGCCTGTGTCAGTGGATTCTTTAATTAGCATGCAATGGCTTTTGAAACATTACGGCAACTTTGACTTTATAAATGCCACTAACCCAATGCTAACTGCATTATTGCAAGAAGTCCAAGGGAAGCCAGAGGATATTGAGATGATGTAGTGTCTTAATCCCACAAACAGGAGTTGATTTATTTATTGATAGTGAGGACACCTTCCCGTCAGTTTATAGAATTAACAATTGATCAGTTTGTTAGGTCTAAGTCCTTCGTAAGCACAGCATGTTTATTCATTATGGTCATTACCTAGCAGGAAGCAGCTGAGATCACAATTAGCAAAGCAGAATGTCAAAGCATCGAGCTATACTTTAATATTTCAACTTTTTTTTCCACTGTCCCACTCATCGCGTGAAATATATTGATTTGCTCTTTGTACGAATAAGCACGGTGTTTTTTTTGAGCAAAATGTTTTTATCAATTTGCAGGCAGAGACATGGCATAATTTGTTTTTCCAAATGCTTTAGCCGATGTAACAAGATGTACGGGTGCAAAACCTTCTCTGCCAATTGTATTAAGCAATGTCTTAGTCAGTGTAAAAATATGTAGATGTGTGAAATTACAGCTGATGCACCAAACCATCAGGGGAGGGAAAGGTGTGTGTGTGTGTGTGTGTGTGTGTGTGTGTGTGTGTGTGTTTGTGAGATGGCTTTCCAGCAAATGTATTCATGATTGTTTATTTGTCAATAAATGAAACTCGGTCTAAATCAGCAATGACTTAAAGCTTGGTTTTCTTTTTAAACAAGAGGGTCCTAAGAGATTTCTCTCAGTGCATTTGTCTAATACATTAAAGATGATAAATAGTCATTATGACACCCGTTGAATTGAAAACACACACACACGCACACACACAAGCATTTTACAAATATGAAAGTTAAGGTCACCCTGAAAAGAAAAGGACACTTAGCAATGGCTAGGAAAAAAAAAATCTGCTGAAGAAACCAAGATTCAAAGTTTACTGTTTTTCACAGTTTCTTTTACAAAGCTTAAGTATCCCAAGTGTAAAAACCAGAGCGTATTTTGATGTGCAAATATTGCAGAATCCTATAGGGCACACAGAATGAACATACTGGCTTTAGAGCAGAGCTATAGATTAGTTTAAAAATGCCTGATCGTACCTCCGTGTACCAAACCTAATGGTTTTTTCTGAAAACTACATTAAGGACAAATGCTGTACTATATTTCATTTAAGAGAATATTTTATTTTATTTGAATATGCCCTTATTAAAGCCAAGAAAGAGCATCATGTTTTAATCATACAAGCCAATATGTAAGCAGAAATGCATAATTCAGCCGTCTGGTGGGGGGAAAAGAGAATATCTTAAAAACAAAACAAAATGACCCAGAATTTTATTAAGGTTTTGTTAATGGCACTTTCTTTTATTATGGAACTTCTTATCTTAACTAACAATTGCTGACTTATTGAAGCCATTTGCAATATTTGTTAACTTTTAATGCTATTGTTATTGTTAGTCTCTTTGAGCTCAAAACATTGCTGGATAAGCGGAATAGAGATATTAAAATCAAATCAATAAATTAGTGCTAGTGCAACAGGACTTCCCCCCTCCCCCATGCATGCCCCACCCCACCCCAAAATTTGCTCCGGAAGGTTGGGGGAAGTCCAAGAACAGATTTAGAGGTTGTACAGCAGGAGGAGAGGGAGAGAACCTTCTGTTGCACAAGGAGAAATCCTTGCGCTGATAGAACACTCCTCCTTAATGCTTTCGTTGAATGCAACCCATTGCACACAACCATCTTTTGTTGAGCAATAGCATCACATGTGATGGCAAGTACAGTGGTACCTCGGGTTACATACGCTTCAGGTTACAGACTTCCGGAAGACTCAGAAGTATCCCTTACCAGGACAGACTCTGCCCTTGTGGCCAGAATGTGCCGGACTCTATGGACCACATGATCCTGGATTGTCCCCTCTCTAATATCTTCCGATTTGGCCCTTCAATGTCCTCAATGTGGCTTAGTGCCCTTTTCAATAACCAACTTATGATCCAGTTCCTGCTGAGGGATGATTCCTCTGCCCTCACTAGAGCTATGGCTCAATATCTGACTAGGGTTTTTGAAATTAAGGCCAGTATATCTAGCCTGTCCAATAGTGACTAATGAGGATCCTTTTATCTTTTTCTATTTATTGCATGCTTTCAGAAATATTATATTATATAGAAATATTATATAAATAGATGGTCTGTATGTCCCCTTTTTATATATGCCAATAAAGGTGTTGAGTTGAGTTGAGTTGAGTTGCTTGTGTTAGATCAGGAGCTGCCAAGGTGGGGCCACCAGCACTTCCAGTTTTGTTTTTGGCGTCCATCTGTCTCAGGAGACAGTGGAGGAGTGTGCCTTTGGGGTGAAGTCAAAACTGTTGGAAGGTTACAGTGCCTGCTGTGGCTGTAGAGACTGATACGAGACAAGACATGTTTTGTTGCAGCTGGGGCAGATGATTGTGCTGCCACTGATGCTCTGCGCTCCTCCCAGTGGTCATTGCTCCTCTGCTCACTGCTATGGATGCATGGCCTGACTGTCTGTCTCTAGGCACTGCGGTAGTCTGCAAAGGATTCCACACGGTGGGGTTGATAGGATAGTGACCCTCAAAAAACCCACAAATCCATGAAAGACTGTTTGCTCTTCCTACACAATTGCAGCTCAGCATCTCCTACATGCCCACGCTTCATTGGATGCCAGGATTGGAACGCACCCCATGCATTCCGAACAAAGGAGTGTTACAAAGTGGTGCCTGGAGTGGGTGATGGGGGGAAGCAACATGTGGGGAAGACTGCTGCAGGCTATTCCACCTGCCTTGCCCCACCCCTCTGCCCAGGGCACTTGAAATGTTGTTATTTAAATCCATATTCTTGCTCCCTCTTAATGTTTTCTTTTTTCCTTATTTTGGTTTTTTTATTGATAATTTATTGTTTTTTTCCAATTATAAAGCAATAAAGTGATTTAAGAAAAGAAAAAGTGCTACCCATTGTATTAATGTTGTGCAAAACTGCTGCAGGAACTGGAGGAAGATTTAGGCACCAGCCAATCAGTGCTGTGCAGAGCAGGCTTCTTAATGTTTTCATGGGCAATAATCTGTTGCATTTTTGACAGGAAAATGAATGTATTTCAGTATTTTGCATTGCTAACTGCTTTGTTATTTGCCTTGCTTGTGGGCCGCTTTGGGGACCTTCTCTGGCCAAAAGGTAGCATATAAATAAATAATAACATAACAAGCACAACACGTGCTTGAATTGTGTAAGCTAAGGAGCCAGGTTGCTGAGCCAAACGCTGTCAGCCCCCCATTTCACCAGTGCTTCCGTGAGAGGTTGCAGAGTGCTCATTTTAATAGCTGAAAATCCACTCCATGCTTTCGTAGTAGTTCCAACACACTGTAATCTAGAGCAGCCCCAGCCCAGGTTTTATTTAACACTCAGGCTCTTTCTAGCTCTCTTCCCAAGCTAGACCTGACCAGGCAGCCATTAAGTACTTGCCTCATACTAAAGTTGCTGCAATAAAGCATTTCCCTGCGTCCCTGAAGGCTCTCGTGTTTTATCTAGGGTTGCCCCTTCAGACTTGGTTGAGACGAGGGTGGGAGCTGACAGACTAACTGTTTAGGGGTTGTTCTCTCACACCTCCTTTCCTTGTGCAGCTCCTTCACTGGGAACAAAACACAGCCCACTGCATCTGCCAGCAACGGCCACAGCAGCCGGCGGGCAGCAAACTCTTGCTGTTGGCTCTGCTTCCGTCGCAGCCTGCCAGGGTACCTGTCCAAGTACCAGAAATTTGAAATTGAGAACTGGCAACTGCAGGCTGCTATGTACCTCATTAGGTATTATTATTATTATTATTATTATTATTATTATTATTATTATTATTTGCAGGGCTGGCCCAATAAATGTTGACTCTTGGTGCAAAGCACAGGACGGTTCTCCGTTCCATGTACTAAAGCTGACCAAACTGGCAGGCGAATCTAATTTCAGCACTAGGGGGACTGGACAGCGTCTTCCGCAGCAGCTGGGGAAAGTAGGTCAGGTTGGGTGGCACACACAGTTTTGTCCTCTGACACCCCATGAGCCTCCTCATCTGCCTAACTCTGCCTAATGATAGGGCTGGCCCCCAATGTTTACATTTTGCACCCCTCTCTTCCTCCCCAAAAGCTCAGGCGGCACACACAGGACTGGGTGGTGCCAAACCAGTACTGTCGTGATAACGGCATTGCCGGCACTTATTGGGATGGTGTGGGGGGAAATGTGCTGGTGAGAGCAAGTGGACAGGCAGGTAAAGGTAAAGGGACCCCTGACCATTAGGTCCAGTCGTGACCGACTCTGGGGTTGCGGCGCTCATCTCACTTTATTGGCCAAGAGCCGGTGTACAGCTTCCAGGTCATGTGGCCAGCATGACTAAGCCGCTTCTGGCAAACCAGAGCAGCGCACGGAAACACCGTTTACCTTCCCGCTACAGCGGTACCTATTTATCTACTTGCACTTTGACGTGCTTTCGAACTGCTAGGTTGGCAGGAGCAGGGACCGGGCAACGGGAGCTCACCCCGTCGCGGGGATTCGAACCGCCGACCTTCTGATCGGCAAGCCCTAGGCTCTGTGGTTTAACCCACAGCGCCACCCGTGCAGGAGTGCCAGATTAACCCTCACAGCCCCAACCTCGCTGCTTCCCTGCCCCCCATCATTTCACTTCCACAAACCATCTTCCACAAAAAGCATCTTCCACAAAAGCTGCTGCTTGCCTTCTATCACTGTGCCATTGAGAGCGTGCTCACTTATGGCTTATGTGTGTGGTACGGAAGCTGTACTACCAAGGACAGGATGGGGTTGGACAGAGTTGTTAAGGCAGCAGAGAGCATTGTTGGCTGCTCGCTCTCCACCTTAGAGCAGATTTATGCCATGAGGTGCCACAGAAAGGCACTGGACATAGTGAAAGATCCATCGCATCCTGGTCACCGTCTGTTTGAACTTTTGCCATCGGGACGGAGATACAGGACGATGACAACAAGAACAAGCCGTCTTAGAAACAGCTTCTTCTCCAGAGCAATCGCGGCCTTGAATGGGAAGCCTGCACTTTGAAGTCATCTAATCTTACCAGTTATGTTTTATCATTGTATGGTTTTAATCAGTGTGTATGGTTTTAATCAGTGTTTTTGTAGTTGTTTTGTTTTTGAGTGGAGTGCCCTATCTGGGTGGATGGAGCAGCCAAGTAATTTCGTTGTCCCCGAAGGGGACAATGACAATAAAATATTCTATTCTATTCTATTCTACTTTGTGGCAGTGATATCATTTACCTCTCCTCAGAATACATAGCCCCCTCTTTTGTCCAGACAACAGCCCTGTGAGGTTGCTTACCCTTTCTCAACCTGACCGATTCAAGTGAGCTGCAAGGCTGTGGAGAGATTTGAACGCAGGCCTTCCTGGTCAGAGTTCAACATGATAGTCCGCACACCACACTGTCTCTCTCTGCCAGTGGGATTAAGGGGCTGAATAGAGCTCTGGTTTTTAGTTCCAGCACTGCTTTCCTTCTTCCTCTTTCTATTATGCTGGCACATCTCCCAGCTCTAATTTTGATTAAACATATATTTGGTGTCAGCGCAAAGAAGTAATAAACACCTGCTACTCTAATATGGATTTAGCTACAGCTGAAGCAACAGAATGGGAGTTGATGTTCTTAGTTCAGAGAAACGGAAAACTGCCAGAATCAAAGATGTAAATAGGAGCTGCTGGAAATTAATTGTAAACCTGTCAAGTCTAGTTTGTCACTTTCCCCCCAGTTATAGGAAGCACCATTTCACAGATAATGTTAGAGAAGTAATACAATAAAGGACCCCCTCTTTCTCTCCTTGCCCCCTAAATATAAAAAATATAGCTGTACAATAAATCTCTGTAAAGCCCATGAATTAATATCTGCTTAAGGTATTGTTAAGTTGCTTCCTATTTTTTTTAAATAGTTTTTATAACACTTCTTTGCTCAAATACTTTGCTGCATTTGTGAGTCAGTCTTGTTGGTGAAGAATTAGAGTGGATTATTTTTTTCACAAACTAGCTGACATTCAGAGAAGTCAGAAAGGCGCCGTATTCAGAATGTAGTCTCTGTGACTGTTAAGAATTGGAAAATCTCTTTAAAAGCTTTACAAAAACCAAGCCTGCTTGCTTGGAGGTAAGTCTCACTGTGCTCGGTGGCGCAATAACGCCCTGGTTAAACGCGTTTAGGGTTGCAGCCTTAATCTGATGCACTGTTTTGCTCCTTTCTCTACCAGAGCAAGGACCATGGGTTGAAAAAGGGAAATGAAAGATTGAAGAGGGAAGGCTTTAGTAGAGGGAGGGGACAGGGATGATGTGCATGGTACCAGTGGTGGCTTGTGAAGGTGTGCGCATGTGGCAGTTCTGCACTTTGGGGGGATGGGCCAAGGTGACGGCAAGGTCAGGGGATCCCTGGGTTGGTGGCAACCCTGCCAGAGCACACACACATGCTCATAGCTGTCAACCCTCCCTTTTTTGGCGGGAAACTCCCTTATTCCAATGCCGTTTCCCGCTGCTGTCCCGGATTGTTGATATCCCTTAAATTTCCCGGATTTCAAAGGAAGCAGCTCCTCTCCCTCCCTGCCGGCCAGGGAGGCTCCTCAGCTGCATTGCTCGGCTGCCAATAAGGAGTCTGAGACCGACTGGGGACAGAGCTTGCATGTCTTGTGCAGCCAGACCCTCACGCCCAACCAGACAGACAGCCTGCCCGCCGTCTATGCGCTCGCTCTTTCGCTCACCCATTCGCAAGCAGCCTCTGGAGCGCAGGGTGGTGAGGCTACTTGGTGCCATTGCACCGCCCTCGCAGCATCCCTTATTTTCAAATCTGAAAGTTTTGGGAAAATCCCTTATTTTCAAATCCGAAAGTTGACAGCTATGCACCTGCTACTGATACCAACTTGGTACTTCCCCAACATTGCTGCAGCCTCGTTTCATCCACTTACTGAGAAATGCAGCACCACTAGGGCTGGAAGAATACTGCCACCTCTGTATAGGTCAGAGACATCTGTTGGGCCACAAGTTGCCTATCCCAGAGCCAGTGTGGTGTAGTGGTTAAGAGCGGTAGACTCGTAATCTGGTGAACCGGGTTCGCGTCTCCGCTCCTCCACATGCAGCTGCTGGGTGACCTTGGGCTAGTCACACTTCTCTGAAGTCTCTCAGCCCCACTCACCTCACAGAGTGTTTGTTGTGGGGGAGGAAGGGAACGGAGAATGTTAGCCGCTTTGAGACTCCATCGGGTAGTGATAAAGCGGGATATCAAATCCAAACTCCTCCTCCTCCTCCTCATTCTTCTTCTTCTTCTTCTTCTTCTTCTTCTTCTTCTTCTTCTTCTTCTCCTCCTCCTCCTCCTCCTCCTCCTCCTCCTCCTCCTCCTTCTACCGTAACTTCCTGCTGTTGCAGATATTTGGGGTTACCTACAGTTCCAGGATTTCGGGTATTCCTCCTCTGCTAGGCTGTCAGAGGTAGCATGCTTCTGAATACCAGTTGCTGGAAACCGAGTTCTGTTGTGCTCAGGTCCTGCATCCCACACACATCTGTTTGGCCCTTGTGAGAGCAGGATGCAGGACCAGGTGGGCCATTGCCCAGCAAGCTCTTCATATGTCCTTACATAAAGAATGATGAAGGCCATCGAAGCCCATCCTGTACTGCTTAGCCACCTTCTGCCTTTTGAGATATCACAGGCTTTACTACATATTTTCAAGACTATCTTAATCATTCAGGCCCCCACCCCACACAACCCCACCCCTGAAAGCTGAATTTTATTCACAGCAGCAATCTCTCAGCTTAGATCATGGGATATTTGAAAACGGTGAATGGGGTCATCTTTAGCGGTCTTCCCTAAAAGTGTTTCCTGATAAGAACCACAGATTTGTCGCAAAAGAACTTTCGTGTTCTTTTTTTATGGGCAATTTACTGGCTGAGGTCAAGTTTGGAGCTCTGTCGGATGTGAGTGTCTGCGTGAGTGAGAGCAGCTTTGGAGTTTGAATAGACAAAGAAGAAGAGGTCGCAGAAAGAAATGGAAGGAGAGCACCCAGGGAGATCCAAGGCAGCGCAGTACAGGTGACTGGTGATTTGCTGCCCAGAGTAGGAGTGCTTGCTTGCCTCCACTGTCTTTCTAAATACAGTTGTACCTCTACTTACGTGGATATGGAATCTTCGGGTTACGGCCACGGCAAATTCTGGGTTTCGCCACCTAGCAGTGAGCATGCGCAGAAGCACTCAATCATGCTGCATGTGTGCACAGAAGCATGCCTCTATTTACATTATTTTCGGGGTGCGAACGGACCCCCCAGAACAAATTAAGTGTCTCCAGTGTCTCTCATTGAAAGGAAACTAAAATCTATTGCATACAACCACAACACTACTCACCATTTAGATGTCAGCGTTGCACCTGGAGTACTGTGTCCAGTTCTGGGCACCACAATTTAAGAAGGATATTGACAAGCTGGAACGTGAGCAGAGGAGAGCGACCAAGATGATAAAAGGGCCTGGAAACCAAGCCTTATGAGGAACAGTTGAGGGAATTGGGCATGTTTATCCTGGAAAAGAGAGGGACCCAGGTGGCGCTGTGGGTTAAACCACAGAGCCTAGGGCTTGCTGATCAGAAGGTCGGCGGTTCGAATCCCTGCGATGGGGTGAGCTCCCGTTGCTCAGTCCCAGCTCCTGCCCACCTAGCAGTTTGAAAGCACATCAAAGTGCAAGTAGATAAATAGGTACCGCTCCGGCAGGAAGGTCAACGGCGTTTCCGTGCGCTGCTCTGGTTCGCCAGAAGCGGCTTTGTCATGCGGGCCACATGACCTGGAAGCTGTACACCGGCTCTCAGTCAATAATGCGAGATGAGCGCCGCAACCCCAGAGTCGGACACGACTGGACCTAATGGTCAGGGGTCCCTATCCTGGAAAAGAGGAGACTGAGAGGAGATATGATGACCATCTTCAAATATCTAATGGACTGTAACATGGAGGATGGGGCAAGCTTGTTTTCTGCTGCTCTAGGAGCAATGGCTTCAAGTTACAAGAAAGGAGATTCCAACTAAGCATCAGGAAGAACTTTCTGATAGTAAGAGCTGTTCGACAGTGGAAGAGGCTCTCGCAAGAGGTGGTGGGTGGGCTCTCCTTCCTCGGAGGATTTTAAGCAGCGGTTGGGTGGCCACCTGTCCTGTATGATCTAGATGAGATCCCTGCATTGCAGTGGGTTGGACAAAATGACCCTTGGGGTCCCTTCCAACTACAGTTCTGTGATTCTATATGATAAAACCCATGCTGACTTCAATAGAGATGGATACAAAGGATTTCCTTTTCAAAATCTCAAAAGAGTTGGGAACCAGAGTGTCTGAAATAAGCGGTGTCATGAGGGCCACAACACAGTGTAGATGCAAGTGTGCCTCATTCAATTTTTTTTCAGAGCCCTTTTGCACACCGGTCTATCCTGGATTGTAACCTGTATTTTAAAGACGAGCACTTAGCATCGGATTCATCAGAGCTCTGGGTATTGTTGAACTAAAGCACTCTATTATTTCTTTTGACGATGGTAGCACATGCCAATGAGCAAGGCATTGATTATGAGCAAGTAGCTTTTATAATGATCTTGCCAAGAGGCCTCTCAAATGTAAGAGGATTTTTTTTTAAAAGAGAGAGAGAATGAAAATCTAAAACAATTTACCTGAAGCTTCTTTTTTACAATTATATTGCTGTTTCACATTTCATTAGCGGCCACAAGTACAGCAGAAGGTTTAACAAATTTCTCTCGCAGCCAGCCAGACACAGCTCAGTTTTAATAAGAGCAAATTTTTCATTCAAATAGCCTTGTTACATTTTGCCACTAATGGTCCTTTCCTTGGACTGCCACTTGCCTGTATTAAAATGGTATTAAAGTACCTGCACACATGTTATAAACTTTGTGTTTGAGTTGGCTATATCTGCTTCCCCAAGCCTTTTTATTTATTTATTTACTTTTTTTTTTTTTTTAAAGAACAAAACAAAACAAAACGCTGCTCTCTTGCAGAACTTGAGCATTGAAGGGAATTCAGCAGGGAGCAGTTATAATGTGTAGGAGTTTCACTTTTGCGTTCCACTACATCAATCATTAAAGGAGACAGTGGCAGGTTAAGCGGGCCTAATTGGCTGATTTACAAGAAGAATCACCTTCTTAAAAAGAGGGTTGCAGTTCATTTGCAGCATGAAATTAAAAACAAGAAAACTCGCCCACACGCTGGAGTTCCTGCTAGATGGTGAATCAGCTCTAATCTATGTCCCTCTGAATGATGTCGAGCACCAGAACCTCAACATAATATATACATAGTTACATACATAATTTTATGTGTATACCACCTTTCCACAGTTCAAACCATGCTCAAGGCAGCATACAACATGAAAAAAAAAATATTGCTACATAACATAGGTGCCTCCTCCTGGGAGCTGAGGCAGTTTCACCCCCCCTAATTGAGGCCCCCTCAATGTTTGGAGGGCTTCAGCTCTGCCCCCTGTCTCCTTGTGATGTTATTCGTGCAACTTCAGAAAGTTGTGTTAGGCCCCCTTGATGAGCTAGAGAAGATGGCGCCTCTGCTACACATCAAAAGTAGTCACTGTGAATCTCACTTTTCTTTGTTCATACTGAGCTCATGAGGGTTTAAAAACGACTGAGGTGGCTTTTGAAAACATAACTTGCATATTGGGTTTATATTCTTCCCTGTCTTTAAAACAAGAAAGACTTCCGATGATGCTATATTTCATTGTAAACGTGCTGTAAGACAGTAATGTCAAGAACTGTCAATACAAGTCTATTTTTTTTTTAATTGTTTTTCTCTAGGTCTGATTAACTTGCAGACTGTTGCAGGGAGATTGTCAAACACCTAGGCTGCAAGACATGGTTGGTGGCCTGTATTTTCCTTGGTGGGCCACAAATTCTTCTGAATGGTAAAATAATGGGTTTTAATATGGATACTCTTGATCATGGTCTTCTGACAAGTGGATTGTTGGTAGTTTTAAAGACAGACAAAAGAAAGTACCAGTTCATATGTTGCATAATAATCCCACGGGATTCAGTAGACGTCCACTGGCTTAAAAGCAAAACAAAAAGCAAACAGTTTAGGCCAGAGGTACTGTAGGTAATGTGGTGACTGCCTGATGTTTTCAGATCCCAACTCCTGTCAGCCCCAGCCCCAGCCCCAGCCAATGTGGCTAATGACTATTGATGATGGAGTTGGCTACCCCTGGGTCAGAGAAATTCATGGAGGTTAGCTATCTATATGGTTACTGGTCATGGTGGCTATATGAAACTGCTAGTTTCTAAGAAAGTGTGCAACTGTGTATCAGTTGCTGAGGGGAAAACAACAGACGGGAGTTACTACTGCCTGTGCCAGTGTGGTGTAGTGGTTAAGAGCGGTAGTCTCGTAATCTGGTGAACCGGGTTCACTTCCCAGCTCCTCCACATGCAGCTGCTGGGTGACCTTGGGCTAGTCACACTTCTTTGAAGTCTCTCAGCCCCACTCACCTCACAGAGTGTTTGTTGTGGGGGAGGAAGGGAAAGGAGAATGTTAGCCGCTTTGAGACTCCTTAGGGTAGTGATAAAGCGGGATATCAAATCCAAACTCTTCTTCTTCTTCTTCTCTGTACTGTTTTGGGGCTTTCTGGAGATCCCTGGTTGCCCACTGCTGGAATAGATGGTCCATGTTTTCCAGCTGTGCAGGCCTGACCTCTAGGCTGAGTATGTGGATTATTTCCAGGAAGATTTAAGATCTCTCATCGTCAACAAAAGTATCATCATGTCTTTGTAAAAAAACTGGTCTGCACATTATTATTGCCACGTGAAGGCAATGCACAGCATATGGCTCTCTCAACTGAGGGATGATCCAGGTGGAAGCAATGAAACTGTGCAGACGGACTAGATCAATGTGTTAAGGTGCTGCAAATGTTACAGCATATGTATGTGCCACAAGAGGGAGATGTTTGTAAGTACAGTAGCTTCCTTGCAGCAGCTGTATTTAAACCAGACTGAAAGTAAAAGCAGCACGATATACAGTATTTTATTTTATTTTATTTGGCATTTGCATTCATTCAGTCGACCTTCCTAACTGTAATGTTAGCACCCAAAATGCTAAGGTGCCTCAGAGTATTTTAAGGCTAGATAGCAGATTTGTCCTGCTTCCTTTGTAAGAGCTAATCTTGGTTAATGTGCACCTTATCTCATGTAAAGCTAATCTTTTGCAAGATCAGGTTTGATATAGTACAGCAGTTCTGGGCTTCTCAAGGTGACCTATAAAAATGACACCGTTCATGGATGATAGGTTTATCATTAGATATTAGCCACAAAGAGCCATACTGAGTCTCTGTTATGAAAGGGACTGAACTTTTAGTTATGGGGTGCTTTGAGTTTCTGTATGAAGTTTACAATGCTATAGTTTGAGTTCCTCACTTGTAGTTTTATAAATCATTTAATGTGTCAACATGAATAGAAGTTATCAATATTGCAGTTGTTGTATAGGGGATTATTATTATGACTGGAATGTAATGGAAATTACCGTAGTTAAGATTTTGGAACGCAGAAATAAAGCAAATAATCAAACCATCAAAGCTAGCATGCGGGGGGGCATGCATAGTTTAGCTTTTTTTTTTTAAAGGCAGGCTTCTATCATGAGTCTAATAAATTAAATTAAATTAAATGAGCTTCCTGTTGTCTGCCCAGAAACAGGTATTCAACGACACACTGCCCCTAATGCTGGAGGTTCCATGATTTGCCCAGCCTTCAGCAGGTGAGCTAAGTGAATCTTGGGAATGTGAAATTCATTCATGAATGGGTTCCACTTGTCAAGATTTGTAAACTTTGTGGACTAGTGACTCAGTCCTATTTAGAAATGAATCCTATTGAATTTAATGGCACTTACCTCAGGACTGTAGCCTAAGTGGCCTTTGATGTACCTTCTAATCCTGCCTGAGGTATGATTTTCAAATCTATTTGTCAATGTGCAGAAGCGACTGCAAAGCGATGTTTCCCTGTAGTTTTTTTGTGTGAAATGAAGCTGAAAGTAACCCAAGTGTACTTTCTAAGTCTATGTCTTTCTATGTCTAAGAACACAGTTCCTAGTTTTCCAGACCTTCTTGAAATTCCATTTTTTTTTAAAGTCAACTCTTTTGTTCTGCTGTTGTTGGTATATCCCCATGAAACTAATTTGAGTAGAGCAGTGTGTCACGAATACTACCTCAGAGATGGCCACAAACTATTGTATCTATCCTCTGTCTTTTTAAGACCATGGGAACATTTCCACAGTCTTCAGTGGACATTGGATGAAGCCCACTGCGCCTTCTTCTCAGTACTCTGCTAGAAAAAATGCCCCAGGGATAGCAGTATCTGCGCTATCAATATTCAGTGTCTGCCTCCTGCAGTTAAGACCCAGGGAAAAATCAATGTTCCAGTGAGCCATAATTTTTGAAAGCACCCATGTAACATTATCCATTGTTGCCCTGTCTAGTATTGGTAAACCAGAAATAGGTAAAGATCTGCGGGAACCCTTTTCTGAATGTATTTTTAGCTACTTAACTAGGGAAAAGATTGGACGAGATTGGGTTAATCTTTTAAGTGCAATTATTTATTGATCGGGCTTTGAATCATCACACTGGTACAAATGCCCTTCTAGCCTCTTAGCTGTGTTTTGCTTTCAGTCAGTGAATTATAGAAAATGAAGAGTGACATTAAACAAACCATTTTCAGGAATAATTACCAAGCTGCAGAAGATGAAGAAGTGATAGAAATCGCCGTCAAGCCTCCTCCTCCTCCAGTTGCAGAAGATGCAGAGACTTTAAAAAGGCATTTAATTTTCAGAATAATTTTATGAAAGGACCCTCTGAAATGATAAATTATTCCTCAGCGCTAGGAAGAAAACACGTTCCCAGTGAGAGCAGTGCTTCCCCTAAAGAAATAATTTGAAAGGATTTGGGTTGAAAGAAGAGGATAAGAGAGCAGCCGTCTTCCATCATTTGATCCTATGATTTCCTCCTTTCCCCCCGTTGATAACGCTCATCATTGCCACTTAATCAATGTTTTCCTCTGCCACTGAAGAGTACTTATTGCCCTGTGGAAAAAAAAATAACATATTGTAGCATATATTTTAAGCCCATTCCAGAAACAGGCAAGTGTACATATTTCTCGTAAGGATGAGAAAGTCCCACTATAGCACATATTTGTTATGCTTATTTTAAAAAAACAGAACCAAGAAAGAACACTCTCTTTAGCGTCTAGCTTTTTCTGCTGAAATGTAATGTGAGGTAAATACTTCAGGGTCCTTTCTGATACGCTGGTTTCTCCAGGGAAAACCAGCATGGCGACCTCAGTGGAGCCAGTGCTCAGTACTTTATTAAGTGTTCAGTAGTTTATTAAGGGTGGTAGTTAAGATGCTTTATATAAAATCCCAGAAGTAGGTTTCATACATTAGCATTACACTTCCATTTCCATCTGAAGTATAAAAGTTATCAAAGGGTATGATTAACTTGGGTCCATTAATTTCAGCGGGTCTACTCTGATAGAACTTAGTTGGAGACAGCCCAGTGATTGGTCAAAAAATCCTCAAAACAAAAGTTGACGGGTCTCTAGGGATGCCATTAGGAATGCTTCCCTGAATTAATATGTGAAAATACTGCTGCATGCCACCCCGATCTCCAAACATTGTGAGATTCTAGGGGTTCCAGGATTTAGTTTCCTCAGAATGAGGGACAGTGGAGACTGCCGTGTCTTTATGATATATGGTTTATTTCCACTTGTCTGGCTATCCCAGCAATTGGACCCTTGATCCAGGAATTAGAAGGCACTCCCCCCAAATTGCCCCCAAATTCTCAAACATTTAAAATATTAGTTTGAGACGGCAGTGGCTTAAAAAGAGGCTGGTGTTAATATAAAAACACCAATGTGAAAAACTTAATAAAAAAATTCCTTCCAGTAGCACCTTAGAGACCAACTAAGTTTTTTCTTGGTATGAGCTTTTGTGTGCACACAATCTCTCTGCACACAAGCCCTTCACTGGGTTTGTATCCTGTCTTGAGAGCAAAGAATCTCTCAGGGAATCCCTCCAATTTGACTCCATAATGAGACCCTTGTACTTCCCACACATGTCCTCCTGTCTCTTGAAGCCTGCGATATCTATATAGCTGGATGAACTAAAACCCCCTCTCTTACAATATGCAAGTGAGGCACTGATTTCTGGGTACAGTAGCCTTAACAATGAACAGGGGCTATCAGTGTTGACTTCTCAAGTTGTCCACTTCCCATTTGTCTGTAGGATGATGAATTATAGATGTGCTTCTATGGATTAACACTTGAGTTTCCACCCCAAAAGCACAAATGGAGGTTTGCAGCTTTGAGTCCCATTAACTATCTGTAGGGCCTGATTGCAATTCTGTGATCTTGCCTTTTACTGGGAGAAGATGCACTGGATTTTGCAGGAGAAGAGGGTGCTTTTATTTTTGCTTGCCATCCTTATTCTCTTTGATCCCCACTTCCTATTGTTACATAAAACTACTTACTGGAGTTCTGCGTTTTAAAATGGCATATTACTACTTTAAGTAAACCACCTTGAGGCCTCTATTTGAGTTGAAAGTGGCACGAAAGTTGTTGTTGATGGCAAAAGGGAAGGGGGTGTTGGCAAAGGGAGCAGAAGAGGAAGCAGGAAAACGGGGGAAGCAGACGGACCTTCTCTCACTGCCCCACTAAAGAGGCTTTCTGGGCTGCCATCTGGAAACCTCAGAGCATACCTGCTATTTGTATGAACTGAGATATGAGTGGTGGAGCTGTCGCCAGGAGATTTGGAGTGAGATGTCAGCAATATATGGATGATGCCCAGCTTTATCACTCCGTTCCATCTGGATCAGGAGCAGTGCTATTTTTCAATGAAAAGAGGAGCCAAAACTCACCATGAACACCTCCTCTTATAATGGCAGTGGCGCCCACTTGAGAGGTGATGTAACTGAGTTCTGGTGAGTTCTGGCAGATAAAAAGCTCTGATCAGGAGAGAGGGTCAAGGTATTTGTTTCCTTATCTGCTGCTGGGCCCCCGATGTGGTGCCCATGGGCATTATGGCATTCACATACACCCCCCTTGTGCCTGCCAAGACTTCCTGCGTATTCCCTCCACCACCTTTTTCAGTAATGTTTGGGGCTTTTTTGAGATGGCCTGCTCCCCCCCCCCCGTATTTCATTTGTTTTAGTGTATGTTTTGTCTGTTGCTTGGGAGTGGGGGTTCTGAACATTGGAAATTTTTCTTCTGCCGTGTGGATATTTTGTGGTGCCTTCATATATTCCCATGTGTGTCCCTGGACTCAAAATTTTTGGGGACCCTTCCTTTACTGCATTGCAATGTTTCCCAATGGACTCGTAATCTGGGGAACCGGGTTCGCTTCCCCGCTCCTCCACATGCAGCTGCTGGGTGACCTTGGGCTAGTCACACTTCTTTGAAGTCTCTCAGCCCCACTCGCCTCATAGAGTGTTTGTTGTGGGGGAGGAAGGGAAAGGAGATTGTTAGCCGCTTTGAGACTCCTTAGGGTAGTGATAAAGCGGGATATCAAATCCAAACTCTTCTCTTCTTCTTCTTCTTCTTCTTCTCCTGTCAATAGTTTAAGACTAAACATATAGGGCCTGATTAAAACTGATGTGTCTTTCTTACATACTCGCATGTACACAACCCTTCATCATTCCTCCACGTTTCAACAATCCATCCAGGAAAACTTGAATATGATGACAATCCCCAGAGAGATTGCACATACAGTCAACCCAGACTGCATAGTTCCGGTGCAGTGTTTTCAAATGCTCTTCCCTCTATACAAAATTTTGAATGGCACTCTAGGATGCAGCTTGAAGTTAAGCTGAATAGAAGGAAAATAGTGCTGAGTTTTGAAGGACAGAACTAGAGAGAGGTGTATGAGCTTTAGGAATACCTGGTTAAATATTTGCCAACAGAGAAGGCATTGTGCAGAGCCCTTATGAGTTCTAACGTTTCAGCATGCGGGCATTTCCATAAAACATACGAAGCCCTGGGCAGTTGCCATGTCTGGTCCATTGCTAATCTGGCCTCAAACACATTGTCCGGTTTGGCAGAACTGACTTTTGAGATTCACCCAATGCATTTTGGCCTTCAGAACTGGGCCACATAGATTCGTTTATTACCTAATTTACATCATTCTCTGTGGGCTGCAGTGCCAATTTATATAGAGAAGCTAAAACGAATCTTGCTTATATGAGCACCACTTCGCTAAACCACTGGCTGGGCTTCTATAGGGATCTGAAGGGACTGTGGACTTGGGTAGCAGAGCTGTTGTTGAAGGTAAGGGATAGATAGAGTGGAGGGCGAAGGGACGTAAACACGAGGCCTGCAGTAATTGTGAAAGACAAATTGCTACCTTCTTCCTCCCGCCCTTAATATGTATCCTGACTGGAGTGTTTTCAGCTGTTGCTCATCCTCTGGTTTGTCTACATTGACTTGCAGCTGCTCTCCAGTGTTTCTAATTAGGGTTGTTCTCTCTCTTCCACCCCCACCCCAGTCCGGCCTGGAGATGCCAGGGATCGAACCTGGGGCCTCTGTATGGAAAGGAGATGCTCTGCTACTCAGGTGTAGTTCAGTCAGTAGAACATGAGACTCTTAATCTCACGGATGTGGGTTCGAGCCCCACGTTGGGCAAAAGATCCCTGCATTGCTGGGGGTTGGACTAGATGACCCTTGTGGTCTTTTCCAACTCTACAGTTCTACAGTTTTGCGGTTCCTCAGAAGCAATGCACTCATTTTCAAAGGAGCCTTTTCACATACCCAGACTTGTCCAGGATTTTTCACAGAGGCGATAATAGCCGCGCTGATAAAGGTATATGTAAAGGGAATCTTAAGTGGTCCAGCACTGACTGGAACATAAGCAGGGTTCCCACTGGGTGAGATTCCATGATGAAGAGAATCGGTAATTGGCCCAAGTGAGCTTCATGGGCGAGTGTCTCCCGGGTCCTAGTTCAACACTCTGAACATTTCATCATACTTCACACAATCTACTCTTTCTCTGTGGAAGTACAGCCAAGGGTGCCTGAAGTTTCGTGGCAACCGTTCCACTAACTAAAGGCTTCTTGATGTGCAAAAAACCCAAACAAAACAAAGAGCAGAAGTTTGTTGTCTTGACTTCCGCTCACACACACAGTGATAAGAAATGAAATCATTCGATCACGTGACCCTCTGCAATAGTGGCAGTGGAAAATACTGACAGGCTCTACCATTCTGATGTCAGGGGAAAGTCTGAATGAGGAGCCTACACACGTAGGTTCCTCCATGCGATTTGAAGCCCTGAACATGCAGGATTCCCGATGCTGTGGTAGAGTCTATGCAAGTACAGCTGTAGTGTGTTGCCTCCCCATTCAAACCTTCCACTGAATGGCCGACTTCAGCAGGGGGCAGAGCCACCTGGTATGTTGCTATTGTGTATGGGACCGGTAGATGTGTCTCCACTCCAATGAGCGGAGGGAGGGGTACACCTGAAAGAAGTTGTGAGCAAGGCTGATGCCATGACTCTTCCCCACTCAACCAGCACTTTGGTGGGTGCCAAAAACCCATCTTGTGCTGCACACATATTGTGCATCCACATGCGACTGCGGCATAGGTAAAACGGCTCCCATGTGGCCAGGTGAGCATGCCGACTGACTGCCCCTATAATGTTTGCGACCTTTTGACAAGAAAGGAGGCGGTGGGGAGAGACAAACAAACAAACAAACAAACAAACAAACAAACAAACAAACAAACACATACCTTCAGTTTGTTTTCTGTGTATCCAGAATCCTAAATAGATGCAGTCAGTGTGGGGACAACCTTGGGGCCAGGATGCTATAGACCTTTTTAACAAGTTGTGCAAGTTAGCAGCCATTGCACAGGAGCCATCTAGGTGCTACTTTGGGACCGCAGATTCCTTTCTGGCATCGCCGGTCCCTGTTTTTTTCTGATGGAGGGCAAAAGGTGACGTGCTGGAAGGAAATATGCCCTGTGGACTTCAGCCCAAATGGCTGTTTAATGCTCGCCGAATTTGAGTGTGCTTCCGCTGAGGATAACAGAGGCCAGTGACTCTGAGGAGGAGAGGGAACCTGTTCCCAATAATTGTATTTATTTTGGCGCGGCACATTGAAGACAATGAGCTCTGGGGTTGGTCAGAACAGAGAATGGCTGTGTGTGTGTGTGTGTGTGTGTGTGTGTGGAGGCGGATGTGTGGCTGGAAAGCTGTGATGCCACAGGCTTTGGTGTCACAGAAAAGAGGATGAATTGGAGGCATCCGTGACATTGGCACATTAATATGATTAATGACACAGCTTAATTTGCATGGGTGATTCATCTGTACACAAAAGAGAATTCTCAAATTAGTGGCTTTCTGGCAAAGGCAAGTGACTTTGAAAGGATTTGTCTGAGAGGGAAGAGCAAGAAAGGAGGAATTATTATTATTATTATTATTATTATTATTATTATTACTGAAAAATTAAGAAAAGGAATAGTGTTGCTGTGCATTCTTCTGGATGAGATCTAATGAGTTTATGACCCAAATTGGAAATATTTAATATCTTTTATCACTATAAATTATGTATGCACAATCTGCTTAGCTGCCTTCGATCCCATAAGTCAGGGATGACTTAATTTGACTCTAAGACAGGGATTAATATCATTGAGACCTTTTCTCTGATTACTTTAAAAACACAGCTGAAATTATAATGAACTGCCCAAGTCAAATAGATACAGCCAGTGATGCTGTGACTTGACTGAGAAATCTCTTATGTTAGCCACAAGAGGGCACCCTTGCTACGCTAAACCCAAACATCCACATCACATGCTTGCGGTGTTTACTCTTAAAATATATATATTTTATAGAAATGCAGTTATTTAACCTGCTTTTTTTTTTTTTTTTTTTAAACCTAATCTTTAGCCCCAGGGTTGTTTGAAACACCAGTGATCATAGGGTTTATAGTTATATGATGCCCCTGGATAGCTTGCTTTCGATGCTGTAAAAGAAACCAAACTTTTGTATGTAGATTCTGTGTGGAGTAATGCCTGCTATGTGCTTCCAAGGCAGACAAACACACAGCAGCACAGTGGGCAGATAGGTGCAATCTGTGTTCCTTACAAGTGTCTTCAGGTACCTTGAGAACAGTGCATGGGATTTTTGTTCCTGCTAAAATACAGAATGGGCTTTCCTTTCACTAGCTCAGGAATTGGACCACCACCGGTGATCTCTGATCCATCTTGGAGGTGCAGGGTGTGTGCAGGGACAGGCAGGTTTGTCTGCAGAGGCGTAGGAAGGTCAGGTGGTACCCGGTGCGGAAAATTTCTTGTCACACCCCCCCCCCCCAATTGATTTTTTTTTGGGGGGGGGCTGCAAAAATGGTTTTACGTTATTTCATATTTTCTTACAAAGGAATAAGAATAAGTAAAAACAAACTTTTATTTATATCCTGCCCTCCCTGGCCGAAGTCGGGCTCAGGGCGGCTAACATCAGATACATAACATTGATATAAAATCAAACAATAATTAAATTACCTCCTAAAAACATGTCAAAATCAAATTAAAGTCTAATTAGATGGCTTTCCGCAGGGTTAGGGTTGGGAACAGTAAGTGCTCCACTGAATTGAAATTTCAGCCTTCACGACATAGGAAAACAGCCAAGTAAGCAGCTATTTTCGTGGAGGAGGGTCAAGATATTAACTGATATGCATGAAATTTCATATATAGCTATATAATCCCTAGTGTAGTAAGATAAGACCTTTGGAGCAGGCATTTAAAAAAAAAAAGTTTTTTATGAACCACCCTAGTAGAGCAGTAATTGTTCCTTGATAATTTGTCACCCCCTCCATGATGGAACCTGGGGTGACCCACCCCCCGCCCCTCACTTCCTATGCCCCTGTTTGTCTGTTTCTACTCAGTTTTGCTTGTGTTCCTAAATCTGTTCCATCCTAGACCTAGTCCTCTGCGTCTCAGGTGAATGTAGCCTACTACAATTACATGGCTGAGTGCTAGGCAGAACAACATAATGTATGACCAAAGAACTTGAGGATTTCAAGTACAACAACTTTCGTATTCAAGGAAAGCTCAAAATAGTAGCAATTGCTGTGGCAGAAAGTTGCATGCCTTTTGTGCAATACTCATCAAGGGTACCAAGGTGGGTGGTACACACTGGAATTTATAGAAGACAGAGATAAGCCAAAGAGATACGCCATGAAGCTGGTGGACTCTTTTTTGTTAAAGGTTTTAAAGCAGAGGGACTGTCAGGGGTGCAGGGGGACAAAGCAGGGAATTTCCTGCTTTGGCAGAGGCTCGGGCTAGATGCCCTTTGAGATCTCTGCCAACTCTGTGACAGCTAAAAAGAAAAGTAGCCACCAAATTCAAAATAAATATGGCTTTGTCTACTATGTGCTGTGGACCAGCGACCAGGAATTACCACCAGGTTCTACATGTGAGCTTCTCCAAGTAAGCCAGCTGGCCATTATTCATGGTAGAGGGCCAGCCCTACCGTTGGGCAGAATGAGGTGGCTGCCTCAGGCGGCAGAGGTTGAGAGGCTGGGGAATGGTGGTGAGGTGTTAGAAGACAGAGCTATGTGTCCCCTGCATGGCTAGTCTTCCATTCTCAAATCCAGTGTCCTATCCCCAGTGTTGAAACAACGATTCAGCTGCCAGTTCTGCAGGCTTCCATATGTGCGTTGTTTGTGTGAGGGGCACCTTGCCTTTTGCCGACAAGCAAACAAGACAACACAAGATGCCTTGTGTCGCCCCAACTGGGTTAGATGTAAGCAGTTCTTAAGCTCCTTAATTCCTTGTTTCTACTCAGTGGGAGTAGCCACCCATTGAGACAACAAGTTCTGAAATCTGGTATGAACATGCGACACAATCTTACACTGGACAGATCACTTGTCCTCCCCAACTAGCTCTATCTACTTCAGCCAACATGGCGCCCTATTACTGGACTCCAGCATCCATCTAGCAGGCCATCTAACCATCTAGCTCAGTTGGTTAGAGTGTGGTGCTCCTAGCCCTAAGGTCGTAAGTTTGACCCCTTTATGGGACAGCTGTGTATTCCTGCATTGCAGGGGGTTGGACTGGATGATCCGCAGGGCCTACAATTCCATAATTTTGTGATCAGACTGCCAGTTGTGTCAATGGTCAGGGATGATGGGAACTGTCGCCCAACAATATCTGGAAGAAGAAGAGTAGAATTAGAGTTTGGATTTGATATCCCGCTTTATCACTACCCTGAGGAGTCTCAAAGTGGCTCACAATCTCCTTTCCCTTCCTTCCCGACAACAAACACTCTGTGAGGTGAGTGGGGCTGAGAGACTTCTGTGACTAGCCCAAGGTCACCCAGCAGCTGCATGTGGAGGAGCAGGGAAGCGAACCCGGTTCACCAGATTACGAGTCCACCACTCTTAAGGCAGCATGTTGGCCTTTGTATGTTCTGACTGGCACTGTTTCTCCAGAGAGAAGGCTTTTTAGGACTTGAGATTATCTGAATAGAAATTCTAAGGATAGAGCCTGGAATCTTTTGAGAGCAAAGTGTGTACTTCAGACAGTCTGAATCATGTTGTGTTGTGTTAATTGTGTTGCCAAACCCACCAGACACAGATGTCCAAGCAGTTTAAGGAGGAGATAGCCGTTGAACCTACTTTTGCTACATCCTTATACTTGATTCAGAAAAGACATTAGATTTGAATGATGTTCGCATACTAGGATTACAAAGGCAAAAGCGAATAATGCACAGAGGTTATGAGCCCTCTCTTGTTTACTCACGAGTAGTCTTTCTTGGGCATTCAATGGGATTTATTCATTTTATGTAAATTTAGGGCCAAAGTCCAATTAAAAAAAGCCAGTCCGGTTTTTTCTTTTTTTAAAGTAGAACAAAAACAGGGATAATTAGGCCTTTAGGGATTTATAGCTAAATATCCATTACAGTTCACATTTGTTTAGCCCATTTAAAAGGGCAAACTCGGTTGGACAGCAGGTTAATGGTAAGTGGGTTTCCGTTTTTTAATTCATCACTTACTTGCCTTGATGGTTTTAAAATCTACCTGATCAGCAGCAATTTGAGGTGTTTTGTCTCCCATCCTCTGCTTGTTTCCTCTGAGCTCTTTAGAATGTGTAATTCATTTACATAAAAGTTAAGCAGTAATCCATATCTTCTGTGCTCTTGTTTTAACAGCCCTCATTCTGTAATAGTTAAAAACGCAGTGTGCCTGTTTATTTCATTGATATAAATAAGGATAAGTAAGCAGTTCTTAAAAGGGAGAGGGAGAGAAGACGGGGCACTTCTTTTTAAAGAGGCACACAAGCTGGGGAACAATTTAGAATTAAATCCACATTCATAAATTCCTTAATTGGCATAGTCATCATCTTTAATTGCTCATTATAAAGGATACCATAAAATGTGATGGGAGTAAATTGTTAGCAGATGATATTATGGGGGGCTATAAAAATGCATTTTGTAATATGTAAATATTGATGGGGGGAACGTTCGGCATTTAGCGGGAAGAAATAATGTGATTTAGAAAGTGATTGTAATCAAAAACTAAACTGCAGCTCTTCGGCTATGAGCACAAGTCATTTCATTGGGAGAACTGGCACCGAAATCTCATGAGCTACATTGCAACTCCATTATCTTTCTAGGGCACAAATGCACAGTTGTTTGTGAATCCCTTTGTCACCTGAATGCCCGCAGCTCTTGTAAGCGTGCGATGTCAGTGCAAAAGGATACAGAAAACTGTGTCACACAGTCTCTTATGTATTGAGCATGCTGCGCTGTGATCAGGCTTAAGTAGTATTCTTAATGCCCTGTAACTGTGGTCAGCCATACAGAGCAGAAGTCTCTCAAAAGTACTAGTAAGGAGAGAATCCACTCCTCTTATCATGTGATCTTTCAAAGTTTAACTACTGGAGCAAGAACTCGGACTAGTGTGCTTTGAAGCCATGGATCCAGCACATTGACTTTTCCTGTTGCCATTAAATCAAGTTGTTGTGCATCTCTGGGTTGGGCTCATGGAAGCTGTGACTGGAGCTCCAGGTTAATATATTTCCTTAGCATGGTACCAAAGCTGTAGGGTAGACTTCCCCCAACTTGGTGCCCTCCAGACACTTTGGGGGGTGGCTGGCATCAGCCCCAGCCAACGCTAACAGCCCCAGGTTGTGGACACCTGCTCTAGGGAATGGCTGTGTTTGCAAACAGTGCTGCCCCAGTAGAGCTCTTTGCCATTAAAAGGTCAGGTGTGAGCTTGTTGTTTATGCTGTTTGTTAGTTAATATTGGGCTTCCCAGAGTCACTCTGTCTGATGCAAAGGGCAGTGTCACAGATTGTTAAAAGGAATATTTCCTCCTGCAAAGGAAAGAGGCATTTTAAAGACCAAGATATCTCCCGCCTCTTTTTTTGCCTTCCTTAGGTCTCCTTTATGTAATGAAAATCGGGGGGGGGGGGGATGCAAAAGAGAACAGAGCTCTTCCACTTTATAATGGCAGAGGCGAATTTAGGGGAATGTGACTGGTTCCCCTGCTCAGGGTGCAGGGGCTAAGGGGGCACCTTTCCACCTCCTTCCCAAAGCCTAGTACTGTAAGTACTTGCCTCTAGAAGGAGGCGTGAGGGCTCTAGGACCCTGCCAGAGCCTTGCGCCTCCTTCCCAAAGCACCATGTTGGCCTCACACAGGGTGCTGTATTATTACCCAGGTCCACTCCTGATAACAGAGTGTGACAGAGAAGGGATTGCTACACCTGCTGAAATCCCCTCCTCTGTGCCAGTTTTCAAAGGTGCCGGAACCCCGTTGGCGTGTGCATCTGATCACTCTAAAAATAATAGTAATGCAAAAAGATTTTCATAGAATAATAGAATTGTAGGGTTGGAAGGGATCCTGAGGCTCGATACTAAGCTTTTCCAATATGCTGTGACTGCGGCAAGAATGTTAATAGCACAGAAATGGAAGCAAGAACAAACACCGACAATTGAAGAATGGAGAATGAAATTATTGGACTATGCAGAAATGGACAAAATGACAGGGAGAATCCGAGAACAGAGGGACCAGAAGTTCCTCAAAGATTGGACTAAATTTACAGACTATTTAAAAGAAAATACTGAACTGAATACGCTGGTAGGACTACAAGAGGCATTGTAGATTAAGGAAGAAATACTGTGGATAGATATGAACTTTATAGTAATAAGTTTTGAGTGAAATGTAAAAAGCAATGGTAGAAATAAGAAATATAAGTAGAAGTATAGGGATAATAAGGTCGCTTGGAAGGACTGAAGGAAGTCAAGGTTGTAAAAAGCCAAAAGGTACAAGATGTGGAAAAGTATGTGAATGTTAATATTGCAAAAATGTTTTGAAAATAAATAAAAATGATATTAAAAAAAGGAAGGGATCCTGAGGCTCATCTAGCCAATTCCCTGCAGTATAGGAATCTCAACTAGATCATACAAGACAGGTGGACATCCAACCTCTGGTTAAAAACCTCCAAGGAAGAAGAGTCCACCACCTCTCATGGGAGTCTGTTCCACTGTATAACAGCTCTTACCATCAGAGTTCTACCTGATGTTTAGTCTGAATCTCCTTTCTTGTAACTTGAAGCCATTGGTTCGGTTCTTAGCCCCAGGAGCAGGAGAAAACAAGCTTGCTCCATTCCCCATGTTCCCCTTTAGATATTTGAAGATGGCTGTCAAACCCTCCCTCCCTCCTTCCTTCCCTCCTACAAAGGGAGCTCATTTTACATTCTTGCATTGCTGGTGAACTGCTGGGCTCTGAAAACCAAATTCAGCCCATGGTTCTGATTGGCACTTTGCTAATAATCAGTTAAGAACATTGACAGAATTGGTTGTAAATGGGGTGGTTAATTTAGCTCCTTATTTATCTGGCAGAAACTGGGTCGCCAGTGCACAACTGATCATGCCAAGATCATTTGTGTAGGTAGGGCTTCCAAGTGGCACCCACCAAGTTCCATGATGTAGTATTCTTCAGCCTGCCCTAAAAAGTCTTTTTCAAAATTTAAGAAATAATTTGGAGAGAAACCCCAGAAGCCTTTTATTGACCTAGGCTTTTGCTCTGATGGTTTATCTTCGCTCTCTGTCTTATCCTTCGGCTCAGCTTGACCTTCAGCTACCAGGATGTAATTTCAACTGGGCTCATACTAATGCACTGTTTTCAAAACAACCAATTTTTTTCCCTAGCACAGTTTTAACATGCATTTGCTCACATTAAAAAGTGTTGAAGTTCTAAGTTTAAAGTACATAAGATGCTTTGCTTGAATAAATTGTATTCAATACTGCAGAGAGAGGTTTACTTTAGGCAAGAGGTTTCACTCTGGCAAAAGTGTCAGGGAAGCTATTTTTCCATTCCAATGTGTTAAGCTACCTGATGATTCATCCATGGAAATATGAGCTGCAGAGCTCTCACAGCAGGAAACTGAAGCTTGAGAAGTCAGTGTGTGCTTGTTGGAGATGGCTAGTGATAGACACAGAAGTTCCTCTGCAATGATGAAGGAGCTTAGAATCTCTCTCTGGGATCAGAGAGAGGAATATTTACTGAACTACATAAAGGACTGAACCCCATTGCTTGTTTGCAATGTATTCGTTATTTTGAAACGTTTATCTTACTGTAACTAGTTTTTAAGACTGTTCTGCAGCAAAGGTTTGGAACTCAATTCTTGTGGTTGAAAGAATTCATTACTACACAAGATCCAGATCTTGTGTGGACTTCAGGAGAAAGAAGAACGATGTCCAACCACTTTTGATTGATGGAATCTGTGTGGAGAGGGTAACAATGTTCAGATTTCTGGGCATTGAAATACAGGAGGATCTGTCCTGGAGTGCAAACATAAGGGGGCTTGTGAAGAAGGCGCAGCAGAGACTGTACTTCCTGAGAGTTTTAAGGAAAAACCATCTTCCACAAAAGCTGCTGCTTGCCTTCTATCACTGTGCCATTGAGAGCGTGCTCACTTATGGCTTATGTGTGTGGTACGGAAGCTGTACTACCAAGGACAGGATGGGGTTGGACAGAGTTGTTAAGGCAGCAGAGATAATTGTTGGCTGCTCGCTCTCCACCTTAGAGCAGATTTATGCCATGAGGTGCCACAGAAAGGCACTGGACATAGTGAAAGATCCATCGCATCCTGGTCACTGTCTCTTTGAACTTTTGCCATCGGGACGGAGATACAGGACGATGAAAACAAGAACAAGCCGTCTTAGAAACAGCTTCTTCTCCAGAGCAATCGCAGCCTTGAATGGGAAGCCTGGACTTTGAAGTCATCTACTCTTACCAGTTATGTTTTAATTAGTGTGTATGGTTTTAATCAGTGTGTATGGTTTTAATCAGTGTTTTTGTAGTTGTTTTGTTTTTGAGTGGAGTGCCCTATCTGGGTGGATGGAGCAGCCAAGAAATTTCGTTGACAATATTCTATTCTATTCTATTCTATTCTATTCTATTCTATTCTATTCTATTCTATTCTATTCTATCAGGGATTCCACTGAACAACTCCAACAAGAAGTTGGTTGAAAAGCTACAAAATTCTATGCTTTTTAATGAGATGTAGAAGAAGATAATGGGAAGCTCTTTGGGAAGGGCCATATAGCTTAGTGGCATATCACGTGTCCTGTATGCAAAAGGTCCCAAGTTCAATCCCCGGCATCTCCAGGTATTGCTAGGAGAATCTCTTACATGAAAGCCTGAAGAGCTGCTTCCAGTTGTTGCAGACAGTAGTGAGCTAGCTGGACCAATAGCCTGACTCAGCACAAGGCAACTTCCCATGTTCCATGTTAAAGTGCTTTGTGCTGAGCCCAACCAATACAGAGCCATGATAGGAGGCATCCTTCAAGAGATGATGCAAAGAAGATTTTGTGGTAGGAACAGTGGTTGGAAGGTTGTGCACTTGAGATGGTGAGCAAGTTTACAAGGAACAGCTTTATGTCCATCCCATTGGCTTCAATGAGACTTCAGTGGGGTATCATAATGTCTATTGTGTGTTGTAATGTAAATGCAGAGTTTAAGAATGCACAGTATTTGGAGAACGGGAGTCACAAGTTTCAGACGTGCTAACTTGTGAGTAAATGTCTATTTCAGGATCTCTGTGTAATACCAAGTCAGTTCTGGCATCTGCTGTGCTATACAATAGAATATTTGCTTTCTATTGACATTGGAAGGAGCCAGAACAGGAACATACATTATGGTGCTAGAGTAGTTCTGTTATGGACATTATGTCTCTGAATGCCAGTTGCTGGAATCACAGGTGGGGTGAGTGTTATTGTGCTCTGGTCTTGCTTTGGGGCTTCCCCTAGCCAACCAGTTGCCTACTGTGAGAAGAGGGTGTGGGAGAAGATGAGCCATTGGCCTGACCCAGAAGGCTGTTCTTAGAGCAAAGTGGCACCAAGGTTATCTGAACTGGCTGTACAGATTTCTTGCATAAAATACATAATCAAGGTGGGCACAGATTGGCAAGAATTACCTGTTTTTAAGCTGGGGGAGTGCATGGGTGCACCCTTTTATTAACTTCGGGGATATCTCTGTGTCACTGATACAAAGCTCTTTGGGTGTATAACCAGAGTTAAAAATGAATAGGTACAAAAATTAATATTGCCAAGTCACTTACACCGGGCTGTTAAAATAAGGCCTGTAGACTTTCCTCATAGAATGTTGCTGTGGAATTGTCTTGCTCTGAAGATGTGGCACTGTGCATCAATAGTTTTACAAAGTTTCTACCAGTACCTGTCTAAGCCCTCATTAATTGCTGCCTAATTTTGTTTTTTCTCTAGACCCTGGATGTGGAGGAAAGCTTGGGATATGCAGAAATGCTTGTGCCTCTTTTCAAATGGGAATTTGGATTTACTGCAAGATATGTACACTGATAAATCTGTTTAACTACAGTCAAAACCTGGAAAAGGGGCTAAGGTAAGGGGAATGCTTCATCTTTTTAATAGACTATGAGGATTCCTGGAATGTCTGATGCGTAATATTAATGACCCTCAATTGACGTTACACAGGTAACTGATTTGGGAAGGTGGAAAAACATTATTTGGAATGCATTTTTTCCCAAGCACTATTACTCAGCTCTGATTACCTGGTTCTAAAGATTCAATCCTACTTTTTTCAGAGTTGCTTCTTGTTCCTGAGAGATTTCTTTTCATATTCCTGGGCTACAGCCAGTACCAAATTTTGAAAATACCAGTGTAAATATAGAAATCCTCTCCAAGCCCAGATATGCATGAGCAGGGCCACCACTGTCAGTACCTGGCATCCTTGGGCAGCTATCAGAGCACCTGAGGCAGACCCCAACACCAGGATCTACTGCCCCCATGGATCCTGCTGCCTGAGGCGATCACCTCACCTTGCCTCATGGGTGGGCCGGCCCTGGAGCAACTGATGGGAGTCCCTTAATGGTTTTTCTGGCCTGTCACTCTGAGCTGCACCAAGTGGCTGGATCTAGGCACTCCTTTCCTTTCTGACAATGCTTCCAGCCTAGTATCACTCTGAGGAGCTCTGGGGAAATTGAAAGGTTGGCTAGACTCAGCTGCCTAGTGTTGCCGTCCCAGCCAGGTGTGTCCAGTAGGGTCCTGACAGAGGAGGATGACCACCGGAGGACACTTTGTCCAGGTCTTCTTCAAACCTGGAGCCAGCCCTGTGCATGGACTAGTTACTCAGTGAGGGTGAGGCACTCTGCAGATGTCTAGAGGCACTTGCACCTTCATTATGGCATTGAGTCCTGGCCTTAAAATGCATTGCAGAGGGGTTGTTAGCGCTGTCTGAAATTATGTACCTGGCTCCATACAGGAAGACTAAGCAAAGCCAAAGCTGGGACTTCCTGGGATTCACAGAATTTATGTTCTCCAATCAACTGTATGATACTGCTTAAGAGACAGCAACCCCTTCCATCTAGGGGCCTGACCTCCCATCTCACCACCACACTCATCACAGGCTATAGTTCTGGTTCATGCCATGGAATACCTAATTTATATTGTGGCCACATTCTTGCTTGGATGTAAGCCAGTGTCCTGTTCAGCCAGAAGGTCCAGATGGCAAAGCAGCAATCTTTGGCCGGGGTCCAGAGCAATGGTACTTTGGATGCTTCCATGCCACACAATTTCCGTTCTGTCCTTTTAAAATCTCTTTCCCTCTCTCTTCCCTGTGGCATCGTTTTTGTAATTTAAAATCAGTGTTGTTCAGGTTTTCTAGACCTAGGACTAGGGATAATTCAGATGAAAATGGAAACGGGAGCAAGAATTCCCCATCTTCACTCGTTTGTCCCATGTCTGGACTGAAAATCAACTCAGTGAATATGATCAGTATTTGCTGCTGCTGCTGCTGCTTTCAATCTGCCACTGATGTTTTTATATGTGTTGGAAGCTGCCCAGAGTGGCTGGGGCAACCCAGCCAGATGGGCGGGGTATAAATAATAAAATTATTATTATTATTAGTGATGTGTAATTGATTGCATCCCCCCTCCCATCTGCACGGTGTTTCCTTTGCATTGAAATGGGTTGGAATAATGTCAAAACTTTTGGGGGCACGGGTGGGGCTGTGGTCTAAACCACAGAGCCTATGGCTTGCTGATCAGAAGGTCGGCGGTTCGAATCCCTGTGATGGGCTGAGCTCCCATTGCTCGGTCCCAGCTCCTGCCAACCTAGCAGTTTGAAAGCACTCCAAAGTGCAAGTAGGTAAATAGGTGGGAAGGTAAACGGCATTTCCATGTGCTGCTCTGGTTCGCCAGAAGTGGCTTAGTCATGCTGGCCACATGACCTGGAAGCTGTACGCTGGCTCCCTTGGCCAGTAAAGCGAGATGAGCACCGCAACCCCAGAGTCGGTCACAACTGGACCTAATGGTCAGGGGTACCTTTACCTTTACCTTATGTCAAAACATATGTAATCTATGTCACAAATTACATATATTATGCTGTTATATAACTTTTCCACAGCAGACACCAACATGAATAGCATAATTCTTGACGGAATTATTGACTGCAGCAGAAAAGAAACAGTGCTGCAAGTGCTATGAATATAGGATAGAGTGGAAAATGATGCCTTGCTGCATCCCTACCTAGGGGCCAACCCTTAAATGCAACCACTTAAAAAAAAATCTCTCTGCATCAGGGGTTGGGAACCAGTGTCCCTCTAGGTGTTCTTGGACTACAACTTCCATCATCCTTGACCATAATAATAATAATAATAATTTATTATTTATACCCCCGCCCATCTGGCTGGGTTTCCCCAGCCACTCTGGGCAGCTTCCAACAGAACATTAAAATGCAGTAATCTATTAAGCATTAAAAGCCTCCCTAAACAGGGCTGCCTTCAGATGTCTTATAAAAGTCTGGTAGTTGTTTTTCTCTTTGACATCTGGTGGGAGGGCATCCCACAGGGCGGGTGTCACTACCGAGAAGGCCCTCTGCCTGGTTCCCTGTAACTTGGCTTCTCGTAGTGAGGGAACCGCCAGAAGGCCCTTGGCACTGGACCTCAGTGTCCGGGCAGAACGATGGGGGTGGAGACGCTCCTTCATTGGCTATGCTGGCTGGAATGAATGGGAGTTGGGATCCAACCGCATCAGGAGCACCACAAGTTATTCACCTCCCACCTCTCTCTCTCACACACAAACCACTTTCCATCATCTTTCATTTCCCCAGATGATAGTCATAGCAGTGCTGGTTAGAGCTACCCTTGGCTGACCCTTTGTGTCCAGCAATTTGAATGGTCTGTTCCAAAACGTTACTTAAAAGAAATCCCATGTGTTTTATTTGTATGTGTGTGTTGTAAAGATCTCACGCTGAGCCATGGCCAGCCCTTCGAACAGAATCACACCCAGAGACCCTTCCAGCTGTGTATATGGAGGAAGCATCAGCTGCTATTCTGAATCCCTTCTTATTATGAGACACGGCTGGTAGCGAATTGATCTTGGCTTAGGTGCAAATGTGATTCCATCCCCTTAAGTATTATGCTTTTAATAATCCATTCCAATTAATTTCCAGTCTGTCACCAGCCCCCCTTTTTACAGCCTTTTCTTTTTCTTTTACATTACTCCCAAATTATATATTGTCCGTCTCACTCATTGTCTTCCTTTCCCCCACCCCTTCCCCGCTGCCTGCAGGATGAGGTCCTGTGCCAAATCAATGCTTCCGTCTCAGTGGCTGTTCCTGGCATATGTGTTAATGGTGTGCTGTAAATTGTTGTCCGCGACTAGCCACCATCCCCGGGGGCACCCAGGTAGGAGCTTTTAAACTCATTACGCGCTGCCGAGGCCAATTAATAACACTCTCTGAATGTTAGCGTCCACTTTTTAGCCATGGATAATTGATGAAGCTGTTGACACTGCGCTGCAACCGGAGCAGAAAAGGTTATGAACACATGTGTACGGAAAAAGAAAGAAAGAAAGGGATGAGTTATTGCTCAGATTTCAAAAGAGTTCATGGTAACATTTATGTCGGGCAGTTTCCCAAGTGATTTCAAGACATCTTCCCGGTTTGGGGTGTTTTTCTTTATTTCTCCTTTGTAGCCGAAAGCAAAATAGATCTCCATTTCATATAACAGAAAATAAACCCTTTTGTTACAGAAAATGAAGGTAGGTAGGGTGGGGGGAGAAAAATAATAATGATAGCTTACTAGTGATGTTTCACCTGTTAGTTTCCTCCCCTTCATGTGATAAGCTGATTACTCTAACAAAATAAATTCCTTTTTTTAGAACAGCTGTGGCAGCCCTGCACAGTTGACAGGCTCTGTAGGATGTGAAAAACAGACCAGGTTTTCTCAGATGAAGATATCAGTTATGGGAGGAAGGAGATGCAGTACCTGGGTTAAGGAATCCTCCGACAGAGGGTTTAGTGGGTAGGGAAACCACAGAGCCTAGGGCTTGCCGAACAGAAGGTCAGCGGTTCAAATCCCCACGATGGGGTGAGCTCCCGTTGCTCGGTCCCTGCTCCTGCCAACCTAGCAGTTCGAAAGCACGTCAAAGTGCAAGTAGATAAATAGGTACCACTCTGGCGGGAAGGTAAACGGCGTTTCCGTGCGCTGCTCTGGTTCGCCAGAAGCGGCTTAGTCATGCTGGCCACATGACCTGGAAGCTGTACGCCGGCTCCCTCGGCCAATAAAGCGAGATGAGTGCCGCAACCCCAGAGTCGGACACGACTGGACCTAATGGTCAGGGGTCCCTTTACCTTTACCTTACTTCCTGAGACCACTTGCTCACCAACCTAGGGATTTCTGCCAGAATTATATGCATGCCCTAATCTGTTGAATGTGGAAGACTGTGTCTCCTCACAGTTCCAGTTACAGGTAGGTAGCTGTGTTGGTCTGCCATAGTCAAAACAAAATAAAAAATAAAAAAATTCCTTCTATTACCACCTTAGAGACCAACTAAGTTTGTTCTTGGTATGAGCTTTCGTGGGCATGCACACTTCTTCAGATACACTGAAACAGAAGTCACCAGACCCTCATATATAGTGAGAGGGTGGGAGGGGTATTACTCAGAGGGGTATTACTCCTCACAGTGTCTCTTCTGTGGGCTGTGGGAGCCACCAGCATGCTGAAGCGTGCTCCCTTTCTGTAAATGAAAGCTACTTGGCTCACCTGAGAATTTGGTGTAGAAGGTTTTGGACTTTGAGCCATAAGTGCTTGCCAGGCGGGACAGAACCATTTTGCTCACTTCCCAGCAGGCGGGTTGCTGTTGCTTACCAGGAGAAGGCAGGGTTAGGTGGCAAAAAATGGGTGCTCTGCATGCACACTGCCAGGAGCGCCAGATTGGTTCTGCTGGTGCATTTGTGCCACGCTGACCTCCCTGCTGCCATGCCACTCCTAGTAATTAACAGGGACCCCCACCTGCCAGGATGGTAGCATGGCAGCCCTGCCCCACCAGGATTTCTGTATTTCCCCCTCTGTTTGCTTGGCCTTTCCTGGGGTTCAAATCCCTGTGAACTGGTGCCTTGAGCCTCACTTGAGTTGCAGGGGTTGTTGTGGGAATAAACAAGACAAACTTTTCAAAGTCCTTTGTATGGTGTGTGCACTTGTGTGTGTGTGTGTGTGTGTGTGTGTGTGAGATATATATATAGAGAGAGAGAGACAGAGAGAGAGAGGGAAAAGAAGTGCAATGCTCACTCCAATATTCTGAGCAGCTCTAAATTCCAAAGGTGCAACACTTTCCCAAGTGTGGTTTCTTTCAGACGATGTTCACTGGAGGTTTGTTGGTGTTTGAACTTACTTGTGGAAGCACAGTAGCCACCAGCAGCCTTTTCCTCCATTAATTTGTCCAATCCTCTTTTCAAGCCACCTGAGCTGATGATCACCATTACATCTTGGTGGTGGGAGCAAATTCTATAGTTAATGTGCAGTGTGAGCAACTGCTTTGTCTGCTCTGAATCTTCAAACATCCGCAGATGCTGAAGAATATCGCCCTCTTCTTGGCGTCGTTGGTGACCCCTTTAGCTTCTAGGAGGAAGGTGAAATGGCTGGCGTACCCTTCCCAGTCTCCTGATGCTGGTTTGAACGGCGAGAAGCTGCTGTCGGTTGCCATTCTGAATTCCTTGGGTCCCAGAGCTGAAGCCTGGATACACGGTGCGAGGCAGCGGTGCGGCAGGTGGCGGTGCTGCGGTGCTGTGTGTGGCGGTCAACTCAGCGGGATCCCACCTTCGTCGCCAGTAAAATATACTCAGAGTCGAGTGTGGATTTCATGCTCTTTATTCAGCTGATAGTACCAAGGAATGAAAGTTTCCCCAGAACGTCTGCTTTATATACATTATTTACACAATGGGCCCCACGTGATTGGCTAATTCCAGGATACTCCTGTAGGCCAATCAGGTTGTGGATTTACTTCCACCTGGAGCTGGATTGGGTGGCTCCTGCAGACCAATCAGACTGCTGCGTTCTGAATCCTATTGTTCTAGGACCAATCAGGCTGCTGCATTTTGGATCCTATTCAACTCAGTACATAACAGATGTCTACAAGTTCTACAGTTGCAAGAGAGAGAGAAAAGCTTTTCTTTTTTCACTATCTCCACCCCTTGCATTTTATATGCTCCTATCATGCTCCCCCTTTATGTGTCTTTTCTATAAACTAAAAAAAACTAAACTAAAACTATAAACTAAAAAACAACAACCCAAATGTAGCCTTTTGGTCATATAGGAGTTGCTCCATCTCCTTGATCTTCAAAGACGTGAGTCCACAGTGGTTGTCATTTTTGTTTGCTAATACAGTGGTACCTCGGGTTACATACTCTTCAGGTTACAGACTCTGCTAACCCAGAAATATTACCTCGGGTTAAGAACTTTGCTTCAGGATGAGAACAGAAATCGGGCAGTGGTGGCGCAGCGGCAGCAGGAGGCCCCATTAGCCAAAGTGGTGCTTCAGGTTAAGAACGTTTTCAGGTTAAGAACGGATCTCCGGAACGAATTAAGTACGTAACCAGAGGTACCACTGTATGGGATAAAGTAGCGGCATGATTAGCCTAAGTCGATAAATATGTCCCTTCAAGTGATTATCTCCCTTGAAAAGTCTTTTCATGTAAGAAGGTTTCTTAGATCAGGCCATACTATTTACCTGTTTGGTCCACTATTGTCTACTCTGGCAGGCAGTGACTCTCCAGAGTCTCAGGCAGAGATTAAACCTGGGACTTCCCCCACTGGATGCTAGTTTGTTTTAACACTGAGTGCAGCCTGGGTTCCTAGAATTGCATCCTTGTTATAAAGAACACGCTGACGATAAACACTCCGCCCCCCAAGGAGGAGGAATCCTGTTCCATGTTCTATATGACATAATGCTGTGCAGTAGCTATGAATGTAGCACTCTAGCACCACCTTGTGACTATTTATAAGCATCACAAGTATTACGCCACAGCACATTTTTTAGAAGTATTTTATTATTTCCTGCATTGCTACCCCATTCTTCAGCCAAAAGGGCTCCCAGAGCCAACTTACAGAGGAATAATAATAATAATAATAATAATAATAATAATACAGCCCTTGCCCTTAGACATACAATCAAAGAGACAAGGCACAAAAGGAAAAGGGGACAGGGAAGGAGGAGGGAAAAAAACAAGCCCAGGCAACAGTTCTTCACAAAGTTCTTAAAAGGATCAGCTGGGTTGGAAATAGCATAGGGTAAGGAGGTAAGGAGGAGGTAAAAGCATCTTATGTCTCAGCAGAGCCAATGGGCTGGCCCTGCATCTCTTCTGTACCTCTGCTGTGGCTTAATGGAGCAGCTGCTGCCAGGCAACATATGAGAATTTGCATTTCTAAACCGAGGTTTGCGTTCCAGTCCAGGGTACCAACCACAGAAAGAAAACCATTTATATAAGATCACATCAACTTAAAGCAGGAAAGGTCTTGACATCCTGGTTATTCTGAAAAACCTGGAAAGTTTCTCCATACGCTTAGGCAGTATGGAAGGGGTGTGTTTAGAGTGGCTGCCTGTGTAGGGACCCTTTGTTGTTACCATGGCAACGAGAAGAATAAACAAAACTCCCAAACTTTGCGCAGTGAAAATCTGCCAAACAAATGGTGGGACCAAAATAACCTATGCAAATGTATGCAAATCTGTTTCTTTAAACATTATCCTAGTTGCAGAAGGGCCCCCCAGAATAATTTAGAGCTTAACTTGGCTGCTGCACATCAACTGTAGTTTTTTCCACATTTGTCATGTTTACATATAGTTTTATGACAATTCAGCATTCGGTAAATTAGGGTGGTTTTGGTTTCTTTTATATATATATATATATATATATATATATATATATATATATATATATATAGTCTGTACCATCCTGCTTTGATACCAAAATCACCTCATTTAGAGGCAAATTTCCATGTTAAAAATAAACTCTTGGGAGCCTCAGTTATTATCACATTGCAACAAAAATATATAGGAAATTGCTGGCATCAATTAGCACGTGAATACCTACTACTTTATCCACAAACAGAGCCCAGCGACATGGTGATAAGATGCTGGTGATTTTACAAGGTGGTGATTGGTGCGTGAACAATGTCTGAATGTGTAAACTTATACGAAGCCGTAACTTCATGTTCTCGTTTTCCTCCCCCCCCCAAAAAAAGTCGATGGTGGCTATTTATTTCTTGAAAATTTCCAGCTACAGTTAATGAGCAAAATAAATTTGCATGTTTTGAGCATGCCCTCAACCCCACAGCCCATCTTGTTAACCTCAGTTTCCACATGGTCTTCCAATTCCGTTCAGTTTGCCTTTTCTAGCATGCAAGAGAATTAGCAGTGGCAAAAACATGTTGACTTTGGAATTCGTTTCCAACCTAGGATTCAATCACGCCCCTTTAAAATTCATTCTCCATCCATTCCCAGGGGAAATACCTGTGATGGGAAGATGATGGTGATGTCTTTTGTGTGCATGCAAGATGAATGCTCATTATACACAGTGCAAATTCTTTAACTTTTACTGCTCAAGACTTTGCTTGTATGTGGGGTTGTGCTATTTTATTTTATTTTTGGTAGGGTTAAGATTGATTTTTAGCCCTCTCAATAGGCACCCTCTTAATATTAAAGTGTTTGTGAAGCGACAACAACTTTATGTGAATGAAAAATAGATGACCGTAAGGTAATTGCTTCTGGAAGCCTCAAGGAATATAACAAGCAATACCTTGTTGTCGTTGTTAATTTTGTTCCTTCTGAAAAATTGAAGCAAACTTCAATTGAAGCAAACTTCCCTTGAACAAAAGGGAAGACTGATGTTTACTTGACATTTTCTGTCTCAGAGTGTCCACGCCGTCTTGACTAAGCTGCTGTGAAGTCACAGAATGTTCACAACATTCTAACTGTTCAGAATGCTGAGAGACGGTGAAACATTTGCAAATGAGGAGCTCAGGGCCATTGGCAGAAAGGAAGTGTGGGTGCTGAGCAATGAGGGAGGCTTGTGGCTAAAAGCTAAGTGAGAAGAGGCCCCAAGATAGAGAGGAGGTAAGGGACAGGGGCAGAGGCGTAGGAAGGTCAGGTGGTACCCGGTGCAGAAAATTTCTTGTCACCCCCCCACACATTGATTTCCACCCCCCTGAAAAAATGGTTTTACGTTATTTCATATTTTCTTACAAAGGAATAATAATAAGTAAAAATAAACTTTTATTTATATCCTGCCCTCCCCGGCCGAAGTCGGGCTCAGATACATAACATTGATATAAAATCACAATAATTAAATTACCTCCTAAAAACATGTCAAAATCAAATTAAAGTCTAATTAGATGGCTTTCCGCAGGGTTAGGGTTGGGAACAGTAAGTGCTCCACTGAATTGAAATTTCAGCCTTCACGACATAGGAAAACAGCCAAGTAAACAGCTATTTTCGTGGAGGAGAGTCAAGATATTAACTGATATGCATGAAATTTCATATATAGCTATATAATCCCTAGTGTAGTAAGATAAGACCTTTGGAGCAGGCATTTTTTTTAAAAAATGTTTTTAATGAACCACCCTAGTAGGGCAGTAATTGTTCCTTGATAATTTTGTTGTCCCCGAAAGGGACAATGACAATAAAAATATATTCTATTCTATTCTATTCTATTCTATTCTATTCTATAATTTGTCACCCCCTCCATGATGGAACCTGGGGCAGACCCCCCCGCCCCCCACTTCCTACGCCCCTGGACAGGGGGAATCTAGGAAGCGTGGTGGCTGAAGGGAGGGAATAGGGCAGGCTATGGACTGAGAAGCAGGGGGAAGCAGATAACGGAGGGAAAGAAGAATGCAGAGAGGGGCAGGAGGCATTGTATGATGTTGGTGAGATCATTGAGGACAGGTGAAGGAACTCTGAAAACTGGGGATTTTTGCACTGTGCGCCTAGAGGCAACAATTACAGAGAGGTGATAGTGAAAATGTTGAAAGTCACATTTTGATTTGTATGACTGCCATTATGCATGGCTACAGGTCTTTAGTTGCATATTCTGTGGCTGCATATAGCCATATACTGTAGATGCAACAACAGACTTGTATAGGACACTTGCTTGGTACATTGTAATTGCCTTCTGAGTATTGCAGCTAATATGCGTAGTATGGATTTCTCAGGGGTTTGAACAGGGACATTTGCAATTAGAATTGGGGCAAACACAGTCCTGCTTTGATGGATATAACTGTATATTACGGACCCCTGTGAAATAGTATAGTTTAGTATCTTCTGAGAACTACTTCACAGATGGTAACTTGTAAGCAAATACAGTTTGTGACATTGCATAACTGCCTTGCTGATAATGGGGTGTATCTATGTTAAGGCATTAGCTATAGCTTCCAATTTCCTGACTTTGTGGAGCTTAAGTCAAGATGAGATAGACTTAACTCTGCTCTTAATCTGGTGGGCTTTTCAAAAATTAAAATTGAGTAGTATCTGGTGAGAACTGATCCTTCTTTCTCAAAGTGTTACACTGTGTTAGATCAGGGTCTGAAGTGAACTCCAACTGTGTACATATCATATATTTATGATATAGAATGTGTCCAGAGGAGGGCATATTTATGATATGGAACGTGTCCAGAGGAGGGCAACCAAAACGGTCAAAGACCTGGAAACGATGGGTATGTTTAGCCTGGAGAAGAGAAGGTTAAGGGGTGATATGATAGCCATGTTCAAATATATAAAAGGATGTCATATCGAGGAGGGAGAAAAGTTGTTTTCTGCTGCTCCTGAGAAGAGGACACGGAGCAATGGATTCAAACTACAAGAAAGAAGATTCCACCTAAACATTAGGAAGAACTTCCTGACAGTAAGAGCTGTTCGACAGTGGAATTTGCTGCCAAGGAGTGTGGTGGAGTCTCCTTCTTTGGAGGTCTTTAAGCAGAGGCTTGACAGCCACCTGTCAGGAATGCTTTGATGGTGTTTCCTGCTTGGCAGGGGGTTGGACTGGATGGCCCTTGTGGTCTCTTCCAACTCTATGATTCTATGATTTAAAGCATATGACTTCCCTTAAAGAAACCTGGGAACTGCAGCTTGTTAAGGGTGCTTGGAATTGTAGTTCTGTGAGAGGTAGACTACAATTCCCAAGATTCTTTGGGAAAGTTATGTGCCTTAAATGTACGATGTGTGTGCAGCCCCAGTCACTGTTTCCACGACATTGTGAGACTGTTCTTCGCAGCCCCCCAACACAAAATCAATTCACATAATTGGAGGGAGAGGTGCTGGGTAAAAATCCTGTTGTTGATACTCAGGTTTCAAAGCAGCAAACAGAAGGAGGACTGCTTCAGCAAGACATAAAGGGCACATCAACAGACCTGACTCTATAGCTCAATTCTCCCTTCATCATCTAATCAAACAACCACATCATGACATTGACATCTGGAGATAGGAAATATGTGTCATTTACAGGGCAGGGGGTGGGGGGGAACTGAGCTGCAGTGAATGAAATGTCACCTTCCCATCACCCTCCCCTGACTATCTAGAAAAAGTACAAGCATTTGATTTCATAGCCTTTCTCCTCCTCCTTGCTACCACTCTGAAGCTAATTTAAAGTAAGAGTTCCAAGTGATAACTACACTTCTCTCTCATTTGTAAATCTAGGGGAAAATGCTGTTTCTGCTGCTCTTTTTTAAGGTGGCAATGACACTCTGCGATTTCATATCCAATCTGAGCAATAGCAGTCATAACCTTTATAAGGCATTTGAAACACACACACACACACACACACACACACACGGCTACCTGAAGTCTTTAGACTTTAGGCAGTAGAGCTCTTCTGTTACTAAATGCAGGACTAAAATCCAAGGTGCAGGGGATCCCTCTAGCCTGATGCTTGAACAAATCCCTGGACCGGTATTTCCCTTTGCCTTATTGGTTGTCAAGAGCCATTGTTGTTCCCAGGTGAAAAACCTTCTTTAAAGGGGAGAAGCCTTTGAGATCCCGCTAGAGGGCTCTGCAAGACTAAAAACCACTCACGGGCTGCCAAAGAGAGACAGAGCTCTCGTGTCTAATGATGGAAGTCATAACTCTGCAATTTGCTAATCAGAGTGACGGGTCCTTTGTCTTTTCATGGGTCAGACATGAATGGCGCGCAAATATGTTCTAGCCTTTTGTTACACTTAACTCCACTTATGTCTTAATGTTTTATTCAGTGTGCTCTATTTATGGGTATTATTGCCTTGCTTCCTCCTCTCTCGGAGGCTGGCCACAGTGGAAGGCTAGGTCTGTAGTAATCTCTTCAAGTAATACAGTGAAAAGAGCACATCAGTAGAACAAAAGGGACTCTTTTAAACAATGTGATTTTTGGCTTGAGAATATGCATGTTGCCAAACAAAACAGACGTACGTGTGTGTGTGTGTGTGTATGTAAGAGAGAGAGAGAGAGAGAGAGAGAGAGAGAGAGAGAGAGAGGGAGGGAGGAGGGAATACATAGTTTTATCTGCTTTAAATACTATGGGGAACTGTAATACACACAGGATAGGTTTTGACAAAGTCTTCAATTTAAATGCATAGGTATACTTTCCTTTGGGAGCAATTCAATGTTAATTTGGTCTTTTATAATGTAAAATATAGCCCCTGGTATAGTTTCTCCATGAATGTGCACTTTACAAATGCGTTCCTGTATGAATGGATTTATGTATTCAAGGGAGCTGGAAACAAATTACAGATTGGGTGATTAATGTGTAGCTTTCATGGGCCAGGATTCTTAATGATCAGGAAAAGAATAACATTCCTTATAGAACAGTAGGGTGAACTTCTAAATGATCAAGCCCCAAGCAGCGAATGAATGGCCAACGCTGTTGTCCCTCTGTTGAGTGGACTGAACCAAAGTCCTACCAACCAAACCCCTACGCCCCAAATAATATGATCCTATTCCATAACTGCTCTGGGGAAGCTTGGAGAAATGCAGACCTCTTTGACTCGTCAGTTTACATGGACAGCACCGTTATCGGAGCTTGATATCTGTAGTGACAGGGATGGGGAACCTGTGGCTCTTCAGGCAATATTGAACTCAAACTCCCATCAGCACCAGCCAACATGGTCACAGTTCCGGGACCATGAGAGCTATAGTCCAGCATCATCTGGAAGGCTAGATGTTTCCTACCTCTGCTGTAATGGGAGACAGCCCTTTGATGGATATCCTATCCAGAAGTTATGCAGCAGATGTTTCTACAGCTAAACTAAAAGCATTGATGCCTATGCACTGGCATTTCATCTATTTAGGCATGGAACAAAGACTATCATGGATGGCTTGGCAGCCAACCATCAAACCTTGTAAGGTGCTATAGACCTGAAGGGCCAATGTGTTTGTTTGCGACTGGTTGGCTGGCTGGCACACAGCTATGTCTTTGTGGGGTATGCCACAAAATAGTGAACATGCTAACCCAAAGGTGGCCAATTGTTGACACATTTGGATTTCTGGGTGAGCATCATGGGTGCCATCCCCTCTGCTCATTCAACTCCTTATTCCATGATTGCTAAGCTGACTCAGGAGTCTTGGGTGAAGGACCTTCTCGAAAGCTTTTTGAAAGTCTACATGCACAATATCAACCGGATCACCTCTATCTATAAGCTTGTGGGCACTGTCAAATAATTCTAATAGGTCAGTGAGGCAGGACTTAGCATTACAAAATCCATGCTCATTGTACTTCACAAAGACCTATTCTATGTGCTTAGTAATTTTATGCCTGACAGTGGTTTCCACCAGTTTTCCCAGGGCTGACTTAAGCTAACTGGTCTGTAGATTCCACATCTAAGAGAGAAGCTCCAGATCTAAGAGACAAGTTACATATTTCATTAGTAGATCACCAGTTTCACATCTGAGTTCTAGGATGGATGCCATCTAGATCTGGCTGAGTAAAATGAGATTCTCCCTTGCACATGTGGATAATTACTGGTATAGAAAAGAATGGAGGAGCAGCCTCTGCACATAAGAGATTCTTTGTGTATTTGGAGGACTAAGAAAGTTGGATCTCATCCATGGTGCATGTAAATTCAGAGTTTACCAATAGCAGGCTTAACCTCCACAACTCCCCTTAGCCTGCATTGCCAATGGCCGAAATTATGGAGATTATTGGCTACCCTTGTCCTAGAAGCAGCCCACACTTCAGAAATGAGCCCTTCATCACAACCCTTTCTCTCTTGTCATTTCCGCTTCTGTTCCATGGATGACGTCTTTGAAACAGTAGGCAATTTATAGCATTCATAGCATGTTGAGTTGGGCTCCTTTCCAATGAATTCCTGTGAAATCTTCCCTTAAAGGAATTTCTTGATTTTACTGCAAGCAGCCTGTTTTGTTTCAGAAAAGTGACCAATTGGAGGGCTGTGTCTTCTTAAGGCAGGAGATTAGACATCTCATCTTGTGCTCTGCTGGGTAATCTCTTCTCATCATGCTGCAAATGATACCTGTCAGAACAGAATGGAACCAACATTTGGTATTCATTAACTTTCCGGGATAGCAATCTTTAACAATGCTCCCAAGAAGAAAAAACAAATTATGAGCGAGAAGCTCAAGGATCAACACTTGCATTGCTTGGCATCAGACCCTTCCTTTCTCTTGCGGTTTCATCTTCCATTATCCTGCTGTGCAAGATCCAAAAAGAAGTGAAGCCGGTGACGGCTGTTGTTTCTCTTTCCCATGTTTCAGCCTTCAGAGTTGCTGGCTAAATTCTCTTGGAGTTCATGTATGCATGACAGGTGTCCAATAGGAATGGAGGAAGCTATCTCATGCTGAGTCAGACTGTTGGGTCCTTATGGCCCATTACTAGCCTTTCTCAACCTTGGACTAGATGACCCTTGGGGTCCCTTCCAACTCTACAACTCTATGCTTCTATAAAACTTGCATCATCCCTGATCACTGGCCGTGCTGATTAGGAATGATGGGAGTTGTAGTCCAACAGCACCTGGGGACCCAAGGTTGAGTCTACACTGTCTGGCAGCAGGTCTGCAGAATTATGGTACCTTGTGCATGCAATGCAAATGTTCTACCACTGAGGTATGGCAATAGTGGAGGGGAAGGGCTACTCTGGGCTGTGGGTGGGGGAAGGGCAGGTCCCTGCCCCAAAGAATTTACAGTTGAATGGCAGAATCCATGCACGTGCAGTTGGGGTTAAGAAGCAAGCTTGTATATGAAGCAGATTTAAAAACAAAAACAGTAGTGCTTATATGGTAGGAATTCCTCAAACCCCTCCCCACACATGCAAAGTATGGCTTCTGCCCCTTGGCATGGTCCACAAGAGATGCTATATCTTTCTGAAGTCTTCCTTCTATGGGCTTATCCTGCACTGGTTCCAGCTAGCCTAAATAACAAGACTGCGACAGATTTAGTACAATTTGCAGTGTTTCTTAGTAAGGATCTAATGCAGTACTTATTATGTGCAGAGCTGAGCAACTTCCTCTAGCCAATTAATCTAGCCATAGGGATAGAACTCACTCAATATTTTAGTATGTCTGGGACTAGGGATGGAGGAAGCCTTTGTTTTAAATGGATTTAATCACCAAATTTGGTGGTTCCGACCAAATTGAGCTTTGCTTGCATCAAATTGCCTCTTGCATTGTGCATCTTCATGTCTGAGCCACGGATGCATTTTTTTTTTTAAAAAGCCTAATTATGTGCAAAATTATATGGAATAAATTAGCATACTATAAATATAATGTTTATAAAAGAGTCAAGTCCTAAGCTGTGCCATATTTCTGCAGCATAATTTTTTAAGTATACTAACACATTTATTTTTATATAGTTATATACATCGCTGTAGGCATCTGTTTGTACTAGTTACTTTAGCAACTCTATGTATATAATATATGTATAGTAATGCATATAATATGCAATAATTGTTTGTATTTTTAGTAGGGGGAAACCATTAATTTTCATTGAGATCAAGGAGCAAGACATTAGAAATTAGAAAACAAAAAATCTGTGTGAATATGCTTGTCATTGAGATTTTCTGAAAATTCAGCCCTTATCTGCAGTGAGAGCTTTTTGCTTCTTTCTTCTGTTCTCTTTGAATGTTTGTGCTTAGCTACTGCCTGTTGACAATGCATATTGCTTTGTTTTGTCACCCCCTCTAAAAAGCCTCTCTTGTAGGATGCTCTTCATGCATCTTGGCCTAAGAGGGTTTTGATCCTTCGAAGGCCCTCGTTGAGTAGTAATCATCCGAGCTTTCCCCGAGCAATAAGTGCCGGCATCTCTGTAATAATGATAGTCCATCCTGCTCTCTTAGCCTTAATTGCTGAGAGCATTTTGCTCTTAACAGAATGCCAATTGAATTGGAAGGTCTCCCCTTAGCGAGATTCGGAAGCGAAGCACAGCATCCCAAGGCGAATCGTCGCTGCCTGGAAAGTTTGGCGAACTTAATTGCTTCCTCGTCCTGACCTCGCCGCTTTGGTTGTTTTGTTGCTTAAGACTGAGAAGCAGGAGAAGCGAATCGGCAGAGATTGGATTGCCTTTTCCTGCCAGCCCCCTCCTTGTACTTCACGTGGCCTCTATCTGAACTCTAGACGGAAGGACATTTGTGTGGTGTTTTTGTTAGCAGATGCTGTGACAGGTGTGGGGGATCCTTCTTACATCTTTTCAGCTGGGTGGGATGCTGCCAGTGAAGGTCCTGTGGAAGCTCAGAAGAAACACTCGCCTCAGCAAAATGCTGTTTATGGCAAACGAAGCTCCCTTCCCCAGACGAGGAGCCGATATAATTAGTCTGCAGCTTGCGAATAGCTCTGTTTCGCTAATGTCAAGAAGCTTCCCTTTTATCAGAATGAATCGCTTGGATGCCGGTACCAGATGAGGGAGAATGTCGTTTGCTCTGAAACATGCTCCCTTGTAGGGCCTTATAATCTACCCAAAGAATGTATCTGTGACCATCAGTGGGGCAACAAATCCCAGAAATGTTCCTGCCAATTCCCCTCTTCTTTTTTTTTTTGCTTGCTCCAAACACTAATTTATCTTTGCTGTTGTTGCTGATTCCTTTCAAGGGACCAGAGTAAATGGATAATAATGCTTCTATAAAGAAAGTGTTTAGAAACACATAGCAGGGCAGGAGCAGGGCAGGAGAAACAGGGCAGAGGAGGAAGAAAGAAGGTTCTTTTTACTGCTTACTTTCCATACCAGGGCTGGCCCTACCATTGGGCAAAGTGAGTCAGCTGCCTTAGGTGGTGGATGTTGGGGTGAGCGGGCAATGGTAGACATCAATGGTCCCATCTCTCCCATCATTCCCCCTGAGATGCATAAACTAGCCTGCCTCGCAACCCCCTAAGCTAGCCTGCTGCCCTCTGGCATAGTGTGGGACAATGTCCTGTCACTGGTGTTGAAGTGAGATTCACCTTGGCACTGTGCAGGAGGGTGATGGCAAGTACGGCACATTGGCCCTACCGTGTTAAGTATAATTGTTTAATGTAATGGAAAATAACTCTGTAATTTGAATTTGAAATGGAAATGGAAAATAACTCTGTAATGTTTCTGTATGTGTAGAGAGCCTAACAAGTTAATCGTTCAGTGAGGCTGAGTCTCTGTTGGCTCCGTAACATGCAAGAGATACTACAGTATTATAAGTCTATGTATATGTAGGTCTTCATCTTGGGTAGAGTGAGTCTTTGTTTGCTAATCTCTTCCCTAGGAAAACAGCCTCAGGCCAATGGAGGCTACAATGGAGAAGAGACAGATCTTTGCTTTTTTAGCTCTTGATGGAAGATACCCATAATCTAAGGTATTTTACCTATGCTGGGACCGGTATGCAGCTATCTGGATGTAACTTGGTTTGTTTCAAGTTGCTTTGGAGTAAAGTTCTGTAGTAAAGCTTTTGAACCATATTTTTGAACTGGACATTTTTTATTTCAAAGAAGTCAGTTTTTTATTCCTCTCATTTGCTTCCATATGCGCAATATTAATAACCACTGCACTGTGCAGTCCTGAGTGACACGCTGCTTTTGGAAGCTGGGAGAGCAGCAGCTCCCCAACTACACCACCCCACCAGCCGACCACTTCTGCAGTGGAAGAAGAGGTAAATCTCCTCCCCAAACATCACAGTCTTGATCCTAGATTGCTGTCTCTCAATATGACTTCTGTTGCAACTTAGAAAACCAAAGCCTAATAATTGCACACATGCGATTAATGTAGCATGTGGTTGTTTGTCCCTAAGTACATACCTTGCAATCATTAGCATCAAACATCTGCTACCCAACTAGGCATCATTTTAATAGCAATATTATTATTTTAGGCTGCAATCCGATGCCCACTCGCCAGGGAGAAGGACCCTATGAACTCAATGGGATGTCCTCCCACATGTAGGCTTGCGCGATTATGTGATTGGTCTACTTGATCTATCAGCAGAACTTTGCAAACGTAGTTTTAAGAGATTGCTATGTTGCTGATTTTGCCCGCTTTTTGTCCTTTGATCTGTATTTCCTGCCTTTTGAGGCAGATAGGTAGGACACTTCCACAATGCACTGGTTTGTGATACTGCAACATGCAGCAAATAAACCACAGACTGATGGGGGGGGGGAGACAATATACTGATAAAGCAGGGGACCTTGAAAATGCTCTCTATATAAAGGACGCCGTCCAATTCTGGAGAGCTCTCTGGCACTATAAGAGCCATTCCGTGTTGTAATATTATTATTGTTATTATATATAGTTCTGGCATAAATCTCATGACTTAAACTCTCTGCACTGTGAAATGGAGATAATGTCAAGCTGATTGATAAAGTGAATAGGACATGACAGTCTGCAAGGAGGGAAAAGGGAAAATCATTTTCAGCAGAGACAGGATCTCATGATGTTGTTTAGTGCTTGATAAGCAGATTGAGAATCAGAAAATCAGATTTAAATTACCGGGTGATGAAACGAGATGGAGATAAATAGGTCTGCTCTAGTGATGGCATCTCTTCTGGACTGAAATAAGAGATTAAGGCTGCAGTCCTTATAGCCACTTACCTGGTAGGGAGACTCCTTGAATTTCTTCGCATTTACCTCTGAGTTTTCATATGTAGTATTGCATGGCATGGTTGCAATCCTATGTCAAATGTGAATAAGCCCCATTGAACTCAGTGGGATTTACTTCTTAGAAGACATGCATAGGATTGTGTTGTGAATAATGTACAGTATTGTTACAGTTAACTCACTTTCCTGGTATGTGTGTTTTCTCTTCAAGAAATGAAGTTTGAGTGCAGAACTATTCTAAAAACAACCTGCGTAAAATGCGCTAGGTTAAGAATGTATTCTGTGTCGCATACTCTGCCTGACTCTTCTGTTAAACACCCAGCCACACAAACGGACTAAAAACAAGGCATGCAATAAAATGTTGCAGTATCACAGTACTTTTTCAGTGAAGAATTTAAAATGGAACTACAATGTTTGCCCAGCAAACAACATTCTGACCCTTTGCTCTTGCAAAACCAACTACTCACTTGATAGCAGAATTGAAGACAGCTCTTCAGGTAGTTGATCAGAACGATGTTCTGGTTCATAGCAGTGGCAGATGTTCTACTTGAACAGCATACCATGAAATAATGATGAAGACTTATTTCCCACCCCCATCACCACCACATGGACACAAATTACATTCATTCATTCATTCATTCATTCATTCATTTTACATTCAGCCACCATTCTTTCATTATGGAACTTCCAGTGGTATACATGACAGCATCCCAATAGTCACCTATCTATATACAGACTAGACCAGGGGTCAGCAAACCTTTTCAGTAGGGGGCCGGCTGGTCTACTGTCCCTCAGACCTTCTGGGGGGCCGGACTATATTTTGGGGAAAAAATAATGAACGAACTCCTATGCCCCACAAATAACCCAGAGATGCATTTTAAATAAAAGCACACATTCTACTCATGTAAAAACACGCTGATTCATGGACTGTCCGTGGGCTGGATTGAGAAGGCGATTGGGCCGCATCCGGCCCCCGGGCCGTAGTTTGCCTACTCCTGGCCTAAAGTCCAAGCTGTGCTAGGTTTGTCACTGACTTTTCCTGATTTCTGATTGCCAGTGACATGGCCTCATGAAAGGGTTTAACTTGAGCACCTTCTAGCTTGGTGATTCACAAAAAAATAAAAAATATGAAGAGTTTTTAGCAGGTTTTAATATCAACTGAGTTTGTTCCCAGCGCTCAGATTGTGAGGCCTGCTTTTTTTTTTTTTGGGAGGACCTGCTCACTTTCATTTTAAAATCCTTTAAAGTTGCAGGGAAGTGGGTAGTGGTGAGAAGGTCTCCGTTTCCTTTACTTTCTGTCCGTAATACCGCTCAGTAATCACTGGGAAATCTTCTCTGATCCCCAGAATAAACTCAGCCTTGAAACTTCGTCTAGTAATCCCTGCACTGAGCCTGAAGTCTCCTCGCAGATGGGATGTGCATATAGCCAGGTCTGAAAGACTGGAGCAGCTGTGGAAGATGCCCTGAAAACTAGGCATGCCAAACGCTGCTTCCTGTACAGTGCTGCAGCCATATGCAAACAGGACTATTATTATTCCTGTTATTGCAATCAATGTATTAATTGCTTTCTAAGCTGACGCCTCAATGCGATTAGCACATAAAATAGTTAAAGCGGTTTAAAACACACACACACAAAACCAGCCAATACGTCTGAAACAAGACAAGCCCTCATAAATGGACACTGATGCTAAACACTCATTCGCCCAGCTGGGAATGAGCTGTGGGAACAAAAACGTCTTCAACTGTTTCTGGAAAGTGCAGAGAGTGTGCACCTGTTCCACACTTAAAGTCCTGCTCCAAGTTACTACAGAGCTGGTTTCTGACATCTTTGAAACTTGCAGGGGAAAATCCCATAGACCAGAGTGATGCACAGGGTTTATAAGGAATAGGGTGGCTCCCTAAGTAGCCAGGTTCTGAGCTGTATAGGGACTTAGTTCCAACACCTTCAACTTGGCCCCGTAGCGAATTGGCAGCTGGTGCAAATCCTGCAAACAAGGTATAATATGTTGGTGGTAGTTTTCCCCTACAGCCAACCTAGCCACTGCATCTGACACCAGTTGCAGCATCTGAATCAACCCCAAAGGTAGTCCCACATAAAGTGCATTGCATCAGTTGAACCATGAGGCTACCATTGCGTGAACAACTGTGGTCAAGCTATCCCAATCCAGGAACGGCCGTAGTTGTTTTACCAACTGAAGAGTACACTACATGCAAATTGGATTATACCATAGTAGCGCTCTTAAAGAGCCAATCTGTTTTCCCTTGATTGTTTAGTACACAATAATAACATTAAGTCATGCATGTGATAGGGTTCCATATTTTTTTTTATAGTGGCAGCCAGCCACGTTTACTCAAGTGCTTTTATATTCATCCTGGGCAGAAGATGGCAGTAGAAGAACATACAGAAAGCAGATGCTGTGGGATTTTGTTTTGAGGTGGAATGAAGAGTTTACACCCTCATTACCCCCCCTCTCCAACTTTATGGGTGATTTTGTGTTTCCTTGCTCCCCCCCCCCCAGTTTTGGCCCTGTGCATCCATACGATACCACTAATGCCTTAATTTAATAATTGTTGCGAGCATCAGAAAAACAGATATTTCTGTGTCTGTTGCTAAAGACGCAGGTGGCTGAATCATACATCGTCTATTAGAGACATGCCAGGATGCATTTCATGGGTCATACTCCAGAAATGAACAGCCTAGCCTGGTCAGAATCCTACCGGGGGGTGGGGGGTGGGATGGTTTCCTATCTAGGTTTATATCAAGCTGCTTCAATTAAAATGGATAGAGATTTTGTTTCCACTGAGCTCAGACAAAAATGTCACTTTAAAAAAAATATCCAGTAGCATACTTTCCAAGTTGACTTTGTAAATGTATTTGCCCTTCATGTGCCTTGCGTTTCTCATGTTACTTACTGGAGATCCTTCCATTTGCAGCAAAATGTTACGCAGCTTTGCACAATTGCATTGCGTCATAAAATGTTTCGCAACTAAAAGCGGGCCTTGAATTATTATTTTTTTAAAGATTTTCCTCGTTTACAAAAGCACATGCATTGTCTCTTTCTAGACGGGGTTAATTTCATAGCCTATGTCGTCCTCCCATTGTTTTTTGATTGCATCAAGGGGGTTTGTGGGGCTTTGGAGCAGTGTTTTGTATATTGTGGATACCACCCCCTTGCCATGTCCCGTTGTTGTTAGGAGAATATTTCCGAAGGTGGTCAAGGGCCTAGTGGCTGTTGATTTTTTTACTGGGTTGTTTAAGAAGGCGTGTTGTTGGTGGCGTGTTAACCAGGTTATTTGGGTGTCACCTAGTTTGTTTTTTATGTTTTTTTGTCTATATGGGTTTGTTATTTTTGTAGAAGTCTGCTAGGCGATATAGGCCTTTGGTTTGCCAGGTTTTTAGCTGAAGGTTTTATGCTGTGTGGTGGAATAGTGGGTGGTGAGCCAGGGGGATTAGTGGGGATGGGGTTGGGGACAGTTCGCCTTCTTCTTCCTTCCTTCTTATTTTGGAGGAAAGGGTATGCTGTGGTGGGAGTGTTTTTGATTATGTCTCTCTACAAGTGTTGTCAATGTTTTGCCTCATCTTCTATAATGTATGGGATTATGTGGCGCACTTGGCGCACGGTGTAGTATACTTCTATGTTAGGGATTCCCCATCTTCCTTCTGAGATGGGGAGGTGCAGGTCTTTGGGGCTTATTCTTGGCTTTTTGTGTGAGAAGATAAACAAGTATAGTTTTTTTCTGCTATTTGTGGAGTTGGGTTGGTGGAATCCAGATTGGAAGGGTTTGGAATAAGTAGGTTAATTTTGAGAGGGTGGCCATTTTGATCGTGGCTATTCTCAGTTCCATGTCCCTCAGGTCCCGTTTTGTTTTTGGACATTTGTCATCATGGGGGTGTGTGTGTGTTGCGATCTCTTTGCCGTTCATCATCTCCCTGGTTGGTGCCATCTCTATTGTCTTGGTGGTCTTGGTTTGGGATGGGGTGTTGTGGTTTGGTATTTAGATGGTGGTGGTTCTTGGGTGTTGTGGAATTTTAGGGTTGTACAGGCGTTGTTGATTGGTGGCTTTTTTTCAGAGTGTTGGGGTTAGGCGGCCATTTTTGTCTCGTCTGGACTGTGATTTAGTGATTTTTTTGTTCTCCTTTGGTGGCTGCAGCAGCAGCAGTAAGTTGGTGTGTGACAGGTGGCGGCGGCTCTACTTCATTATTTGTTTAGCTTCAGAAGCCTCTGGACTCCGGAGCTTTGTTGGAGCACTTAGTCCCTGTGGGATCGAGCTCATCTGGGGGGGGAAGGCTCCGCTTAGCCTCTTCGCTTGTTGTTTGGGGCTCCCCCGGCTCCCCTTTGATCGCAATGGTGGCGGTGATGGTGATGCAGGGACCAGCCAAGCAGCTCGGTTGGTGCTGGTGATCCCTAGGAGTTCGGTGCAGCCATAGCAATCAACATCTTGAAACACAGGTGTTTCATACTGATTGTTTTGCAGTAGTTGTTGTTGTGGACCTGGAGTTCTCGGCTATAAAGTACTAGCTTTGAAATGGTGGCTTTGTAAGCCTCTGAAGTTAACAATCCATTAAGATGAAAGCGGAGGAGTTCACAATAAAGCTATATTTTCCGGCATCCTGCAGAATCCACAGAACAGTAGGGGAGAGATTGGTACAGTAAAGGCCATCGCCCCACTTACATCAAAAGCTTCCAGTTTCATGAAGGTTAAAATTCAGAGGATTATGTCAAATCTTGGCATTACACACCGACATAGAATTGGAACATATGAAGCTGTCTTGTACAAAGTCAGAACATTAGTCCATTCTAGGCTGGGTTAGCTGATGTAGTACTCTCCAGATGTTATGGATCACAGCTTTCACCAATCCTGACCCCAGGTCATGCCGCTTGGGGCTGATGGGAGTTGTAGTCTGAAACATCTGGAGGGCACTGTAGACTGTGACTGGAAGCAGCTCTCCATGTTTCCCAACAGAGGTCTTTCCTAGTCTTGCATTGTGTGAACTCCTGGCCAATTAGCTCAGTTGGATAGAGCACGGTGCCAATAGCGGCACGGTTGTGGGTTCGATCCCCGTACAGGCCACCTGCATATTCCTGCCTTGTAGGGGGTTGGACTAGATGGTCCTTGGGATGGTCCTTCCAAGTCTACAATTCTATGGTTTTATATTTATTTTAAAAAAGGAATCACAAGAGATTGAAACTAGGACCAAAGCATGTGCTGTATCCCTGAGCTATTAGATATGGAAATCGACAAACATTGGTGCCATCTATGCAGGTGTTCGGCTGTGTGCAGTGATCATATGAGACAACTGACGACACCCTCAAGCTGCAAGTATTCAATGTACTGCCTGCATGGTCTTTATGAATAGGAAAATTGTATGTGCATCTGGTTATCCATGAGATTGCATGTGTAGATCGAGACCAGGCCTGGTTGAACAGTTGCATTGGGCTCAAGAATACTCTTACTCTTCAGCTGCTGGGTTCTTCATAGCTGTAGTCTGGGGAGATCAACAGCCTCCAGGCATTTAATTGCTTCCTATTGTTCATTTACTCCTTCCTGTTAGTGCTTTACTTTTTCACCCTCACTTCAATCTTTTGACATATAAACCACCTCTTAAGTATTATATGCATGAAGGGGTTTTCACATGGTTTCAGGGGAGCAGGACATCACTGTTGGTCTTGCCCCCAACCCTACATTTGTGGAGTACACATGACCATCTGCAGGGAGAAGTCTTAGTGTGTGAGCCTCTACATTGCTTGATCATGGTTCCAGGTCTTATGGTAGTCTATATGCATAGAGGTCCATGTGTTTACCTATGAAGACATCTGTCCTTAATGTGTGGTTGCTGAGGATAGGGCTGGTGGAAACTGTGTAATGTTAGAAGCAGGGCTTGGTGTGGCCCAGTAATTGTATGAAGACCCCTTCATGGATGTAACACATGGCTGTCATCCTTGTTTTGCAGACTGGAGGTGAATAAACTTCTCAGGACCATCCAGCTGAACTCTCAGCATGGTATTAGTGGGGAAAATAAGGGAAGCAGGTGGCACTGTGGTTGAAACCACTGAACCTCTTGGGATTGTCGATCAGAAGGTCGGTGGTTCAAATCCGTGCAATGGGGTGAGCTCCTGTTGCTCTGTCCCAGCTTCTGCCAACCTAGCTGTTCGAAAGCACACCAGTGCAAGTAGATAAATAGGTGCCGCTGCGACGGGAAGGTAAATGGCATTTCTGTGCGCTCTGGCACTCATTATGGTGTGCCGTTGCACCAGAAGCGGTTTAGGCATGCTGGCGACATGACCCTGAAAGCTGTCTGCGGACAAACGCCTGCTCCCTCAGCCTGAAAGCGAGATGAGCTCCGCACCCCATAGCTACCTTTGACTGGACTTAACCGTCCAGGAGTCCTTTACCTTTTACCTTTTAGTGGGGAAGATAGCTTTGGGTCAGGAAATCTGATGATACAGCTCAGATTTCTGTTGCAGTGGTAATTCATCCACAGTTTCATCAGGTAGTTTTGGAACAACTATATTTTTGGTGCTGCTAGATATTTTCTTGGATAGAGGAAGTTGGCTATCGTTTGCTGGGAGTCACAAGCAGGGAGAGTACTGCTTTTGGACTTTCCACAGGCATCTGGTTGGTCACTGTGAGAACAGGATGCAGGAATTGGTGGGCCATTGATCTGATCCAGCAGGAATGCTCTTAGGGGTTTGTAATGGGAAAGTAAAACTGACAGAGACCAGGATAAACTCTTCTTATTTTGCATGAGCAGACATTAACCAGAGCAAGAGATGCTCAAGGGCGATTTTTAAACCTCACATGTGAAAAGGCCCTTAGTCCCAGTTTCTATCACCTGCTGTGAGGATTGGTGCAGGCAAATGGGTTTCTAAGACTCCCCTCAGGCCTAACATTTCACCCATGGGATTTTCCTATTTCTTTAGATGGCACGGCAAGTATCACTTCAGCAGGACGACACCAGGAGGAATTAGCAGATTTGTGGGGCAGATCCCACTGGATAGGAAGCTGGACTTAATTCAGATTCCTAATTACAGCCTGCATATCAGCCTTCCCCATCCTAGTGTCAGGGGCGTAGCGTGCCGCTTGGCTGCCGGGGGCGGCAAGCCAAACGGCACCCCTGGGGGCGAGGCGTCGCTCCGTGCGCATGACGTCATGACGCACATGCGCATGGAACGACGCCTCCGCCCCTTGCCTCCATGCCGCAGCGCTGCAGGCCAGCCAATGGCGAAGAAAGCCGCTGAAAGGGGGGGAGGCTATTTTCGGCGCTGCCGGGGCGGCCAGCGAGGGGGGGGGTGTCACGCCAGCGACAAGCGTGACACCCCTCCTCTCTGGCCGCCTCTGCGGCTCCGCCCTGGCAGCGCCGAAAATAGCCTTTTTTAAAAAAAGAAAAAGCCCAGGGCGGCTTTGGAGGCGCGGGGGGCGGGCCCCCCACCCCGAGTGTCACCCCCACCAGGGCACTGCCTGGGGCGGACTGCCCCCCGCCCCCTTGCTACGCCCCTGCCTAGTGTTATGTATTAAGATTGGCTGCAGTTCTCACTCAGGGCCATCAGTATGCAAATGAAGGATTGAGAACTGCCGTTCACTGATTGGTTAGTTAGTTGGAATTTGTTACTGTTAAAAGTTACTTAGTATTATATAAGGCAGCCAGCTACGTTGTTGTGTCAGACACAAGGAGCAGTTCTAACTGCTGTAATAAAGAGCTGCTGATCTAAAAAGCTGTGTCCTTCATCCATCTTTCCCACAACTTAACACCTAGTGCCCTCCATATGTGTTGAGGTCACGTTGGCCTGGGTTGGTGGGAGTTTTAGTCCAAAGCATAGGGAGACCACCAGGTTTGGGGGAGGCTGCTGTAGAGCCTGCTGGTTTCTGCCCTCCACAGTTTCATGGAAAATAGGCTGGGCTGCACTATGTGAACCCGTCTCGCAGGCTGTCTGGCATGACAGCAATAACAAATAAAAATAGTGATAATGTTACAAATCTCCTTTTGCGAGAATTTATTGATGTGCAAGAACGTTCTTTGGGCTACATAAATTACCCTGCGCTTCACCATGGAAAGTTGAGCTGTTTCGTATTTAAGACTGTTTGAACTGTCTAGCTCTTCTGATTAATTTAATAAATCCAAAGGTAGAAAGGTGTAAAACACACACACACACACACACACACACACACACACTGTTTTGGAAGGGAATGGAGAGAGAGAGAGAGAGAATCTCTTTATTAAGATTAATTGTGTCATCCCGCTAAGATAACTTGTTAATGCTATTAATGCTTAGGCTGAGATGGGATCTCTGTTTTGCACATCAAGTGGCAAATGAGGCCCACAAAGGAGAAAGCCTGACTCTTTTGTAGTCAGTAGAAATTTGTATGGAGACACAAACAATATTATTAATAATTTCTATAGTTCTTTGACAGTGCAAGGTGCTTTACAATATGTATCTTATCTGTCAGTAATCCGTAAGATAAACCTGTATTTAGTACCAAACTAAGTGCTGAGTGCCAATCATGTTGAAAGCGAAATGATTTTGGGCCACCTGAAAACAGCATAGTTGATTCTGCATACTCAGGAGACTCCCAAGATACACAGAAGAATATAAGGGTGTAAGGCAAAAGAAAAATTGTGTGTGTATAGTTTTGAAAAAAAAGAAAGCAAACCCCCAAATGGCCTGACAGGTCTCTGTGAGCTTCCAGGACACAGAGGATTTGACTTGTCACTTCAGAGGAAAAAGGGAATCTGGAGATGGAAGGTTGCTTCTAGGCAACCTTTTTTTTAAAAAAAGTGTTCTTTATTAATTTTCAGTATTGTATTACAGTATGTTTTACAGTAACTTCGATAAACAAACCAGCAAGAAAAAAGTCACCCATCACCTTGAATTTGAAGTAATAAAACACCAAACCAGAAAAATTGCCAATCCTGATGACATAATAAAAATAAATGATAGATGAAGACATAATAAAAATAAATATGACAATATATTTTTCTGGAGAAAAGAGGAAGTTTCAAAGGGAAAATGGCGGAAAATAAAAACAGACAGATATTATTCAACATAAAAACAACATTCAGAACCACAGCAATACTGAGTTGGGGGACTGTGATCGTGTTCTTTATTGTTTATGTACGTAATAAAAGAGTACCAAACGGCAACAAATATATCAGATTTTGAAATGCCATGCCCGTTTTTGAGTTACTTTCACCATGAACGCTAAATACCACACTTTATGGTGCCAGTATTTTAATGCTGCCCCCTTCAAACCTTTCCAGTGTTTCACTATTGGGCAGCTTTTAACAAGTGACCAACCAAGATTTTGTTATTTGTTTCACTACTGGAGCCTGAGAAGAAGGTTAGTAACATTATCCGTAGGGTTCTCTCAATGGCCTATTGTATAATTTTTTGAATTACCGTATTTTTCGCTCCATGAGACGCACCTGACCATAAGATGCACCAAGTTTTTAAGAGGAGGAAAGGGGGAAAGCCCCGTTTTTTTTTGGGATCAGCTCACAGTTGCGCAGCTTCTTTTGCAAAGGGAGCAGTTTCTACAGTTTCCAGACAGATCATCTAATCAGCCAGTCACATGTTGCTGGGAAAACAAACAGCCTCCGTCTGCAGAACATTCAACAATGGAGGCCTGGGCAAGGGGGCGGGGCCAGAAAGGGAGCCAGCGATCGACCACACATTCGCTCCATAAGATGCATAGACATTTCCCCTCATTTTTTAGGAGGAAAAAAGTGCATCTTATGGAGCGAAAAATACGGTACATCAAAAACCACGTTCCAAAATACTTGCGCTCACAGGCAGGACTGCCACATATGTACCAAGAATTGTGTCAAGTTGAGACACATTCAACATAGCCATATAGGGCTGCAATATCACGTGTGTCAACTTAAACATGGATTCTTGGTTAGAGGCCATGTGTACTAGTGGCTTTTTCAAGAAATAATAACACTTGCTTTCCTCAATTCACCCCCCACCATCCCACTCCCACATCCATTTAAGACTGGATATCTCCCCACCCCTTAGATAGCTAACATTATTGTAAACAGCCTAAAAGATTATGTCTTGTGTTCTGTGTCTGGCCACCAGTGTTACCGCTTCAAATGCAGTAAGATGCTTTGCAGTTTGCGCCCTAGTTTGGGGGCAAGTGAGGAAATCATGTATCTGCCTCTATTGGATCCATGCACCAGTAATTGCGTCCCCCCCCCCCATTGAGTCTGTAATTCCTGTTCCACGATGGGTCTGCTTTTAACAGAAAAAATAATCTCAAAGCCAAAAAAAATAAAAAAATAAAATCTCCTTTGACCTCCAAGGCTGCCAGGATACTTTTCCTGTGTTTAGTGATATAAGAGAAAGTAGATTGTGCAGAAATCAACCGGGAACCTCTATGTTTCCAAAAGTTAATTAATGCATTAGTAAATGGATTTTCTGCCATTTGTTGCTTGGTAAGTTTCTTATTAAGGCCAAAAAAGCAAAGCACTAATCGGAAGACCATTTATCACTTTATTCTCCAGCTGCACCCATCTTTCCCTTGTGCTATCCAAGCGGAGGGATATTAGATGGCAAAGCTGATGGGCATCAAAATATGTTCTTAAATGAGGAATTCCCCACTCACTGCTTACCTTTTTGTTGATATAACAGTGGCCTTTTAATCCTAGGATTCTTCTTTTCAAAAATAAAATCCACTGTTTCCTTTTGCCAAATTGCCAGAAGTGTATCAGATATCCAAACAGGTAATACATGATAAAGCAAAGTAATTTTGAGAATAAGAGTCTCATGCTTTACTGACAGAGCAATCCTCGCTGCCATGCTGAAGTGTGACAAGGTGACAAGGATCAGGAAAAAAGGAAAGCTGATGGGGGTCAGGGAGAGGGAAAGCAGTCAGCCGAGAGCCCCATTGCATTCTCCTATAGGGAGCCAAATAATTTCCATTTTTCTACACACAGATGTCAGTGCATCTCATTGATGTCTATGAAGGACAATCACTGTGCTGTATGTGGGACTATTGAGGGGTAATAGCTCCATTCCTGACTTGTGTCTGGAAGGGCTGTAGCCCAGTGGCAGAGCATCTTAGAATCAGAGAATTGTAGAGTTGGAAGGGACCCCAAGGGTCATCTAGTCCAACCCCCTGCAATGCAGGAATCTCAACTAAAGCATCCATGACAGATGGCCATCTAACCTCTGCTTAAAAACTTCTAAGGAAGGAGGGTCCACAACCTCCTGAGGGAGTTCATTCCACTGTCAAACAGCTGTCAGAAAGTCCTTCCTGATGTTTAGTCGGACTCTCCTTTCCTGTAACTTGAATCCATTGGTTCGGGGCCTACCTTCCAAAACAGAAGAAAACAAGCTTGCTCTATCCTCCATGCGACAGTCCTTTAGATATTTGAAGACGGCTATCATATCTCCTCACAGTCTCCTCTTCCCCAAGCTAGATGTACCCAATTCCCTCAACCGTTCCTCATAAGGCTTGGTTTTCAGACCCATGATCATCTTGGTCACCCTCCTCTGTGCACATTCCAGCTTGTCAATATCCTTCTTAAACTGTGGTGCCCACAACTGGACACAGGACTCCAGGTGCACCTCTCACATCTGAATGGTGAGAAGTTCTATGGTTGCTGAAGCTGCCAGGTTCAACCTCCAGGTAGGGCTAGGAAAGTCCCCTGTCTGGAACCCTGGGAAGCCTCTGCCCTTCAATGTAGACCAGGTATAGGCAAACTCGGCCCTCCAGATGTTTTGGGACTACAACTCCCATCATCCCTAGCTAACAGGACCAGTGGTCAGGGATGATGGGAGTTGTAGTCCCAAAACATCTGGAAGGCCGAGTTTGTCTTTGCCTGATGTAGACAATATTGAGCTAGATGGACCAATGATCTGATTTAGTCTAAGGCAGATTTTCATGTTCTTATGAAACCTGAGGCAGGTGTTCCCACTTTTGCCATATTATTAATAGTAGCCCCTTGCTTCCCCCCTCTCATTAGTTCCATTAAGATCCACAGGAGCAAGTAAATATGTATTTTGTATTGCATATGGAAAGAAATATTGTATATGCAATTAAATAGGTATAGGCTTGCCATACGTCAGGAAAATTCCGTGACATGTTCTGGACGTATGGCAACATGATGGAAAAAACACCGAAAACAGGTTTCCTCTTAAAAGTTCAACAATTTTGGGGGTCTTCCTAAAAAAAAAAAGCAATAGGTATATTGCATTGACTGCCACTTTGCTAGCAACTGATTAGGTAGTTGATGCTTTGGGAACCTCTGTTCAATCAGCCTCATGCCATCTATGTTGATTATTCCAGTTATGTCACTACTCGATCCAAGCTCATCTCTCTGTGTGTTGGGGAGGGGGAATGGATGGATGGACACCAGCCTGTTTGTAACGTATTTCCCTTTTAATCAAGCTCGAGCCTTTGTGCCAAGTTTGCAAATTACATTGAACCTCAATGGCAACCATCATCCCAAGACCATGGCGCAGTCTACATTGGGAGCAGGGAAGGGCTTTCATCTGCTCGGATCGGCACGCGATAACCAGGCTGCAAGCGCAGGAGCTGTGTAATAGCTCCGTGCCACTCTTTTGAAAACCCAGCAGGCAAAAGGGAAAAGCCTACCCTTGGAACCTGAAGGAGTCTAATTTGAGGAGTCTTGCGGATTTCTTTCCGCAGCGGTTCTAAGCATCCTTGCCCCTAGTGACCTAATTATGTCACCTGCATGCCGAACGAAAAACTTTGTTCTTAAGCAAGACTGCCACAAGGCATGTGGGCTTTGTAGCGAAATTCCCCTGTAAATTGGATTTCAACTGCCTGCAGTTGCTGAGAGCTGCTGACTTCATCAGTTTATCTAAGGTTAGGAAGCTCAGCTGGGGTTTTCGGTTTGTTTGTTTGTTTGTTTTTAGTTTTGCAGTTCTCCTGCTCCCTTCCTTTCCAAAAGGCCAAGGAGGCAATGATAAAACCCATTTGTCTTTTTAATCTTTGCCTTGTAATTAGAGCCGAGAAAAGTGGGGACGAAGGTGCCAAACAAGAGCTGCTGCTTCCTTCCCTCCTCTTTAAAAGTTATTTTAGCCTGTCACGGAGCCTCAGGAGAGAGTAATGAAAAGAAGGGAAGACCATCAGGGACAGAAAAAAAAATAATCGCCCAGCAAAATGAAGATTTAAACACGCTAATTTTATTCCGGTTAGAGAGGGAATCCCCACTTGCACTAAATCGGACCTTTTAAAATACGAAATGAACCACTAATAGTTTCTAAGAAGAAACTTCTGATTATACTTCTCCTTTATTGCACACAGCACAAGACCCCAGAGAATTTCATGGTGAGTCTGAAAGGGCTTTTCTATCTGATTTTTATTTAAGAATAAACATTCCTATAAGTATCAAGGGCCCTGTGTTTTAAGACTCTATGCAGTACAGCTGCTTTGTGGTGCAAAATCTCTTCAGGATGCAAAAGGCCCCTATACTGCCAGCCAGCATGACCATGTGCTTCATAGTGAATGTCTTGGAACACCCAATCCATATCATTGATATCCTGGCACAGCAAGCCTTAATTAAAATCTCCATGTGTTAACCAGCTTGAACAGTTTGTTCTGTGGGTTGAATGATCCAACACAAAGTTTTGAGAGATTTTTGTGTGTGTTTAAGAGGAGCACTGCCATCAGAATCCAGCCAGGTAGCAACTTTTTTAGGACTAACCCAAAATGTCACAAAATGGCGAGCAAACTTTTGATCACTTCAGACCTCAGCATCGATGTCTGTGATGTAGGGGGATAGTTTGGTGTTGAAGACATAAAGTCTGCACTTTATTCACAGTCTCCTGTGAAATGTATTGTAGTACAGTGGTACCTCAGGTTAAGTACGCTTCAGGTTAAGTACGCTTCAGGTTAAGAACTCCGCTAAGAACAGAAATCGTGCTCTGGCGGCGCAGCAGCAGCAGGAGGTCCCATTAGCTGAAGTGGTGCTTCAGGTTAAGTACGCTTCAGTTTAAGAACGGACCTCTGGAACGAATTAAGTACCGTATTTTTCGCTCCATAATGCGCACCGGACTATAATGCGCACCTCGTTTTTAGAGGAGGAAAACCAGAAAAAAAAAATTCTGGTTTTCCTCTTTTAAAAGGTTGGGAGGGAGGGAAGAGAGAGAGAAGGAAGGAAGGAAGAGAGAGAGAGAGAGAGAGGAAGAAAGAGGGAAAGAAGGAGGAAGAGAGGGAGGGAAGAGAGAGAGAGAGAGAAGGAAGGAAGGATGAGAAACCAACACCGTGAGGGCGAGCGCAGAGGGGTGGAGGGGGAAACAAACGGAGAGCCCCAAAGCGCTGCTTTGGGGCTGTCTGTTTGTTTCGCCTCCACCCCTCTGCGCTCGCCCCCTTTCTCTCCGTGAGGGCGATCTCCCCCTTTCTCTCCATGAGGGCGAGCGCAGAGGGGTGGAGGGGGAAACGAACGGAGAGCCCCAAAGCAGCGCTTCCGTTCCTCTCCCGCCTGGCTGGGAGCCATGGCTTCGCTGGCAGAGGCATCCCTCAGCTTACGACTGCTGTGGCAGCCGAGGGATCCCGCTGCCGGCGAGTGCCTTCGCTCCATAACGCGCACAGACATTCCCCCTTCCTTTTTAGGAGGGAAAAAGTGCGCGTTATAGAGCGTAAAATACGGTACTTAACCCAAGGTACCACTGTAGTAGTAGTAGTAGTAGTAGTAGTAGTAGTGGTAATAATAATAATAATAATAATAATAATAATAATAATAATAATTTATACCCCACCATTCTGGGCAGCTCCCAACAGAATATTAAAAATACAATAAAGCATCAAACATTAAAAACTTCCCTAAACGGGGCTGCCTTCAGATGTCTTCTAAAAGCCAGATAGTTGTTTATTTCCTTGACATCTGATGGGAGGACGGGCGCCACTACTGAGACGGCCCTCTGCCTGGTTCCCTGTAACCTCACTTTCTTGTTTTTACACATTTTTAACCTGCCCTGGGGGTTCAGAACAAGGAAAGGCAGGATAAAAATTGGCTCGCGAAACAATTGAATACATACATAAACACAGATAGTGGGAGATAAATTCTTTCCTTGCCCAGGACATTAGATCTTTCAAGTTCACGAACAGGCTGAAATCCTCAACTAACATTTAAAGAACAATAAGGCAAGCAGGTTTCGTAAGGTTTATCTTACCAAATATTATGGTATGCTTGTGTTTGTTTTAACTTGTTGTAGATTGTGTTGAGATTGTGTTTCTCTTGTAAAACATATACAAAAACACCTTAAGGCTTCATTGTTACAGTGCAGTTGTGTACTTTGGGGTGAGGAGGGAGACATAATCTATCAATGGCTATTAGTCAAAATTGCTATGTGGAACTTCCACGGTCACTGAATATGAGTTTCTTGGAAGCCCGTTGCTCCGTCCCAGTTCCTGACAACCTAGCAGTTCAAAAGCACACCAGGCCAAGTAGATAAATAGGTACCGCTGCGACGGGAAGGTAAACGGCATTTCCGTGCGCTCTGGTTTCTGTCACTGTGTTCGGTTGTGCCAGAAGCGGTTTAGTCATGCTGGCCACATGACCCTGAAAGCTGTCTGTGGACAAATGCCGGCTCCTTTGGCCTGAAGTGAGATGAGCGCCCCATAGTCACGTTTGACTGGACTTAACTGTCCAGGGGTCCTTTACTTTTACTTTTACCTTGGAAGCAACAAAGCAAGTGGCAAGGGTCTCTTGCCTTTAAGTTCTGTTGTTGGCCTTATGGGGCGGCAAATTATTATTATTATTATTACTATTCATTTCATTTTTAGGGAAAAAATCTCCAGTGTGTTTAAACAACACGTTAAAACTTCAGATAAAACAATCCAGAATAAAATGTTGCTGAATAAAGTCAAAAATAAAAGATACATCCAAAGCAACATAATTAACAGGAAGCTAATATGTTATCTTAAAGATTTCAAAATAAAACATTGCAGGGGAGGTCAACTACACAGTACACATTAATCGGCTTGCTCCACCACTGGAGACAGGAAAATGGCCACAGCAGAAGCGGGCTTCTGGATCAGACAAACCTTTGGCCTGATCCTGGAGGGCTCTTACTCCATGAGACGGGACTCATGCAGCTAGATGAATTACCTCTGTTGGATGCCACCAAACTGTGAGCTCAGTGCATTGCATGTGCACACAACCGACACTATTTGCCAATTGCCACTTATGAAGAAGCAAGGGCTTAAAAATGCACAGATGTCTGCTGGGTAACATTAACCTCGTTCAGTCTCTGTGCTGAATAATTAAAATAAACTATCTAGCCTTAAACTATATGTATATAGACTGTTAGCAGAAGTCATTATTAGTACACTGTCCTGTCACGCTGGCGTAAACCTTTCTGGACCTCAGCATGCCTGATTAAATATTTAGCAAATATTGTTCTTCCAAAAAATTAACAGTTTTCATCTCCTCCTTTCTTGCAACTGGTAGTCTCCAAAGTCCCTTTAATCCTTAAATACTGGCATCTCTGTGTATGTGTGTGTAAAAGCCAATTTGGAACAACATGTCACACTGAAAAGGCAAGAGTGGCCTTGACTGCCAGGGGCAGACAGCAGGTCTTGTCCACTAACCTAGTTATGTCTGTGAGTGCATCCCTTTATTTTCCCCAAATCAGTGAATGGGCGGCATTCACGCCTAAATGGAAAAGTGAAGTCTAGCCTCCATCTTTTAACACTGAAGTCCTTTCCACATGGTCTAGAAAATGTACAATGAGCACATGGAATATCAGCTGCGGTCTCCACCCATTGCATCTTCATGCTTAGAGGCTTTGTGTGCATAGTGCAGGCATGTTCAGGTTATAAGTATAGTTATTACTGCATACTGTCTTTGAAATATTTTGTTGTAAGCACCCCAGGGAATGTGTATTTGTGGCTAGCTACATATATAAAACTAATAAATAATGTGTGATAGCCAAAGTGAGTCATCCTCAAAGTAGACCCATTGAAATCAGCGGGCTTAAGTTATACATATTAATTTCAAAACAAAATAAAAAAAATCCTTCCAGTAGCACCTTAGAGACCAACTAAGTTTGTTCTTGGTATGAACTTTCGTGTGCATGCACAATTCTTCAGGTACCTAATTTCTTCAGATATTAATTTCAGTAGGTCTATGTACTCTATGACTTAGATGGAAATCACAACAACAACAATAACAACAACGATGATGATAGCCTCTCAGAACATTTCTTGGGACAGGAATTGCATTGCATCGACTATCTATGATTTTTAATTTATTCTCTGCCTTTTTCTTTTCTTTTTCTTTTTCTTCTTCTTTTTTGTACCACAGCGTTTTCCCTGCATTATTTTCATGCACTCTGATAACTGGCCGATATATCTCCTGTGGTGGCTGGTTCCACTTAATCATCTGAGATTCACCGTGGTATTGAAAATGGTTTTGTGACTTCCGGTCTGGCGCGGACACCAAAGGAAGCGCGGAAAACCTCTCCGGAGATTTTCCGAGCGATATTGGGGTTTTCTAGGGGTTCTGCAAAGGCTCCGCGGACCCTGAAAACTCGAGGGGGTTGACCTCGAGAGCTGCGGTACCCAGCGGCGCGGAGGCGTGCTCTCCTGGTTTCGGGGCTCCGTCACAGGACACGAAAGAAGGGATCGAGCTGCCGGCGCGAATGGGGAGGTATCGCTAACCCGACATCGCGCAGCCTCAAGCTTCTGGTGAAAGCGCTAGGCTTCCATGATATAAAATTAGAATTAGACCTCGAAGGGGTTGTTTAACCCACAAAAGTATAAATTTTAAAATTAGAGTTGGAAAAAGCTGAAGGACGCAAAAAGGGAGTCCGTCCGATAGCGGCGTGAAAATGGCGCAGGGCTGAGTCATCGGAGTGAGAAACGGAAATTGGAAGACCGCTGAGTGAGTTAAGAGACTAAAAGCCTCAAAGAGGTTAACTTGGATTGTGAGTTTAAAAGCTAAGAACAGAGTTAAAAGGGGGAATTTCGAGGGTAAGCCTGGGGAAAGGACTTTGTGGTGAAGAGGGGGGAAAGAAAGACTGCTCCCCAGCCCACAGGGTAAGAGACTTTCCGGACGGCAGACTCAGAGTGGGAGGGGAAGAAAGAGGTGGAGAGGCGAGAGATCGGACATTTGATCTGGAAGCCACCCTGCAGATGTGAGAGTAAGCTTGCAGACCGCAGAAGACTCCAGAGGGGGAAAAGAGAAACAGTATATAGTATTTCCTCCTCGGACGGAGTGGAATGCGAAGGAGGACATAGGATTTCGCTAACCCTCGTCGGAGGGGGGATCTAGCCCATCGGGGCCTGGATTACAAAGGGGGGGTTTCACCCATCGGGGTAGGATTACAATAAAAACCTTCACATCTCCGGGAGGCTGAGAATCAACCCAAAAAGGGCAGAAGACTAGAAACTTAGAGACTTAGTAACCACTGCTTAGGGGTGACTGCTGCGAGTGTGTGTTAAGAGAGACTGCGTTACTTTGTAAACTGAAAAACAAAGTAGCTTTCACTTTAAACGTCTAAGAACTGAATAGGGAAGAGCTTTAAAGCTAAAAGTCCAGACGCCATCTAGTGGTTAAAGACGGTAAAGACTCTAAAAATATTAAGTGGTAGATAGAACACCGGTTTCTAATACAAGAGTGTCCTCTAGTGGCGAAAGGGAGTAACTACATCCAAAGTGTATTTTGATTTAGAAAGCTGCATAAGAGCTCTCCCTAGTGGCGAAGGGGGGTAAACATATAGAAAAGTTAAAGAAAATGGCAGGAGATAAAGGGAAAAAACCGGGAGGTACTCCTGCAGATAAAAAACTGCATAAACAGGAGGAGATTAAAGATTTGGACAATCTATGGCAAAAAATTAAGGAGGAATTTATGCAAAATGAACAAAAGGTGGAAAAAAAATTAGAGGAAGTGCAGCAAATGTTGGATAAGAAAATAGAAGGAGCAGTAGGAGAATTAACAACAAAGGTGCAGGAGCTATCGGTCAGATCTAAAACAATGGAAGAAACAATCAAAAAGACACAAAAAGAAGTTAAATTAAGTAGAAAAGAAATGGACCAAGTTAAGGAAGAGCTGAAAGAGACAAATAGGGTCCAGGAACAGATGTTGGATGATTTGGCTATGATGGAGATGAGGCAGAGACAGAATAATTTAAAATTTAGAGGATTACCGGAAGAAATGAATGAGGATATAAGAGTAAAAATAGCAGGAGAATTGGCTAGATGGATGGACCTCAATCAGCAGGAGGTGGAATATTCGATTATTAGTGCCTTTAGGATAAAAGTAAAATCAGCAAAAGCAAAAGCGAAGAAATACCCTGGAGATTGTTTGGTCATATTCAATTCTATAGATATGAGAAATGCAATTCTGAAGTTGAGTTACACAAACAAGCTAATAATCGATGGGAGACCCATTATTATATATAAGGAGATCCCAAATAGATTTTTGAAGAAGAGAGATATTTACAAATCGTTGGCAAGTTTGTTGAATAAGAATGGAGTGAAATTTAGATGGGAATTCCCAGAAGGAATATCCTTCTATTTCAAAGATAAGAGATTTAAACTGACCGATGCTCTAGAAGTGAAGAAATTCACAAGAAGATATGAAACGGAATTAGGGAAGATAGACCCCAGCCCATCGGAGTTGAATGGTGGAGGACGAGGAAAAGAGGGAAAAGGGAAAAAGAAGAAGAAAGAGGAAAAGACAGAAGAAGGAGCTTGTGGAGGAATGGATGAAGGAGAAGAGGAGGAGGGGGGAGAAGAAGAAGAAGTAGAGGAACCAGAGGAAGAAGAGGATACAGATAATAATAAAAAAACCCCACAGGTTTAAAATCACTGTAAAATCAGAAATACCAAAAGGGAAAATATGACTTTAAAACTGATCTCGTGGAATATTAATGGTTTAAATGAAAAGAAGAAAAGAAATAAAGTTAATCAGGTGTTGAATAGAGGAAATCTTGATGTAATTTGTTTACAGGAAACACACATTGCAAAGAAACATAGACACATTTTGGCAAATAAAAAGCTAGGAAGCGATTTTGTTTCATCAGATGCAACCAAAAAGAGAGGGGTAGTGATGTATATAAAAGAAAAATTGAATCCAGAACTGATCCAAAAAGATGAGGAGGGAAGATTACTGGTGATGCAAATAACATGGCAAGGAGAAAAAATAATCCTAGTGGGAATTTATGCACCAAATGATAACAAGGCAGAGTTCTATAAAAAATTGGAAGAGAAATTAGCGGAATGGATGGATAGAAAAATGATATTAATGGGGGATTTTAATGGAGTGGTAACACCCTCTCTTGACAGGTCGCATCTTAAGAAGAATTCAAAGGGAGGCAAATTACCAAAGGCTTTTTTTGATTTAGTGGAAAATTTCGGACTGGTGGATATTTGGAGGTTGAAGCACCCGACAATGAAAGACTATACATACTTTTCAGAACCGAACCAAAGTGCAGGAAGAATAGACCAGGTGTGGATAACAAAAGAATTGATAAAGAGGGTGACGAAGAGTGAGATTGTCCCAAGAACGCTTTCTGACCATAACTCAATCTTGTTAGAAATGAAGAAGAAAGAACAAGCTCCTACTAGATGGAGAATGAATGACACCCTGTTAGAAGATCCGGATACAATAGAGAAGGCAAAAGAGACAGTTAAAGATTACTTTAAGTGGAATTTACACAAAGAAACAGGTTTGAATGTGGTTTGGGAGGCGTCTAAGGCGGTTATGCGGGGCTTTTTGATACAGAAGAATAGTCATCTGAAGAAAAAGGAAAGGGAGAAAAAAGAAGAAATATTAAAACATCTAATGGATTGCGAAAGGAAATTAAGCATAAAGCCAAAAGATGATCAACTAAAACAGGATATCAAAATGTTGCAAACACAGTTTTCAATGATAGTAGAGAAAGAGATTGAAGGGAGAATTAAAGAGTTGAAACAGAAAAATTTTGAATCAGCGAATAAAGCGGGAAAGCTTCTAGCTTGGCAGCTAAGAAAGAGACAAAACCAAAATCTAATAAGTAAGATAAAAGTGGATGAGAGAGAGATAGAAGATCCGAAAGAAATAAGGAAAGCCTTCCAAAGGTTCTATAAAGAACTTTATAAGAAAGGAAAAGAAGAGAATCAGAGAATACAAAAATATTTAGAGAAATTTAAAATATCCCAAATATCGCAGGAGAAAAGAGACTTCCTAAATACAAATATTTCAGAGTACGAAATAAAAATGGCAATTAATAAAATGAAGATAGGTAAATCTCCAGGACCAGACGGTCTTTCTGCTAAATATTATAAGGTCTTAGGTGATCAGTTAGTTCCAGTACTGTGCGAATTGATGAATGATATTCTTAAAAAGGGAAAGGTGCCAGACTCCTGGAAGGAGGCGCACATAACATTAATTCCTAAACAAGATACAGACAAATTAAATATCAAGAATTACAGACCTATTTCTTTATTAAACAACGATTACAAACTTTTCGCAGATATTATGGCAACGAGACTAAAAGAAATTATGAAGGAATTTATACATAAGGACCAAGCAGGTTTCCTGCCTGGTCGGCAATTAAAAGGAAATGTAAGACACATACTGAATATCATAGAACTTCTAGAGAAAAGATGTGACAAACCAGCCATATTAATGTTCATCGACGCTGAAAAAGCGTTTGACAACGTTTCGTGGCAATTTATGAAGAAAACAATGGAACTGACAGGAATGACGGGACCTTTTTTGAATGGGATTAACGCGATTTATTCAGAACAAAGAGCTAAATTAATAATAAATAGCACAGTATCGGACAGTTTTGAAATCAGCAAAGGCACCAGGCAGGGGTGCCCTTTGTCACCATTGCTATTTATAATGGTTATGGAAATACTGGCGAATAGAATAAGAGAAAATCAAGAAATAAAAGGAATCAGATTGGGGAGGAAGGAATATAAAATAAAGGCATATGCAGACGATGTGGTTTTAACGTTGGAAGAACCGGAGAATAGTATACCGAAAGTGTTGGAAGAAATGGAGAGATTTGGTTACCTAGCAGGATTTAAATTAAATAAAACTAAAACCAAATTATTGGCAAAAAATTTGACAAAAGAACAGATAGAAGAAATTCAACAAAATTATGGATTACAGGTGGTAAAGAAAGCAAAGTATTTGGGAATTTGGTTGACGGCGAAAAATATAAATTTGTTTGAGGATAATTATCAAGTAGTATGGAAAGAAATAAAAAAAGATTTAGAAATTTGGAATAGATTAAAATTATCATTTAACGGAAGGATAGCCGTGTGTAAGATGAATGTTCTGCCAAGGTTTCTATTTTTGTTTCAGACCCTTCCAATCTTTAAGGGGACAAGCCAGTTTAAAGAATGGCAAAGGGCACTCTCAAAGTTCATATGGCAGGGGAAGAAGCCGAGAGTAAAGCACAAAATAATGGTGGATAAGAAAGAGAGAGGGGGCTTCTCCATGCCAGATTTAAGACTGTACTATGAGGCCGCGTGCCTATGCTGGCTGAAAGAATGGATAACCCTAGAAGATTATGACTTGTTAGATTTAGAGGGCTATGAAAACCGATATGGATGGCATGCCTACCTGTGGTACGGTAAAGTCAAAGTGCACAGGGGTTTTACAAACCATGTAATAAGGGGAAGCATATACGAAGTGTGGGAAAGAAATAAATGTTTATTGGAAAGGAAAACCCCATGGTGGATCTCCCCCATAGAAGTGTTAAAAAGAGCTCATATAGAAAGTAACAAGGCTACATATTCAGAGATGCTGATTAAATCGGACAGAGGTTGGAAGTTAAAACCATATAACCAAATTGAGAACATATTGAAGGGTTGGCTACAATACCATCAGATAAATGACCTATTGACCACAGATAAGAAAATTGGTTTTGAGGATAAGAAGTCTAAGTTTCAAACAGAATTGCTGGAAAGTAAAAACAAATTGTTAACAAGGATGTATGAATTATTGTTGGAGTGGTTTACGGTAGACGAAATGACGAAGGAAGTAATGATTAAGTGGGCAATAGACTTTGGGCATAACATCGAATTTAAGGCCTGGGAAAAATTATGGAATGAAAGTATAAAATTCACCGCATGTGTATCTTTAAAAGAGAATGTACAAAAGATGATGCACAGGTGGTATTTAACCCCCGTAAAATTAGCGAAAATGTTTAGAACAGGCAATAGTCAATGCTGGAAATGTAAGAAAGAAAAAGGAACATTTTACCACATGTGGTGGTCTTGTGAGGAGCTGAAGGGCTTCTGGGAGAAGTTGTATAATGAATTAAAAAAGATGTTTAAATACACTTTCCATAAAAAACCAGAAGCCTTCCTATTAGGCCTGATGGGGGATGAAATAAACAAAAAAGACCAAAGGTTATTTATGTATGCGACGACTGCGGCCAGAACTCTAATAGCCCAAAGGTGGAAGACTCAAGAATTACCGTCGATAGGGGAATGGCAGTCAAAGATGGTTGAATATGCAGAACTAGCGAAATTAACGAGTAAGATAAGATACCAGGATGAAACGAAATTCCAGAAAGAGTGGAGTAAATTTGTGGAATATTTAAGATTGAACAGAAGTAGCTTGAAAACACTAGCGGGACTGAAATAACTCCTTGACATGGAAAAAAAAATGGATGTATAATAGGACTGCGATGGTAAGAATGGACTAGAAAACCGACTGGAGGGAAGGAGGGAAGTCAGAGCTCGGCGGAGCGTGTTGTAAATAAGACATAGACCAATATTGTGTGTGTAAAAGTTTATTTCTTTGTAATCTGAAAACAATAAAAATTTATACGGAAAAAAAAAGAAAATGGTTTTGTAGATTCGGTGTTTGACGGCAGAAAAGGTTCCTTTTTTGGGCACCATTGCGGTTCTGCTCAATCTATTTCCCTGTGTGTGTGTCATCATGGCAGAAGAACCTGAGGCAATTGCATGGTAGATTCTTTGCTTTTTCTTGTGTAGTGACAATTCTAATTTTATCTCTGCACTCCCGGAATGTATTAGAGTGAAAATTGACATTAAAGGATGCAGCAGAAGGAACAGAAATGAATATAACTTGACTAGCCTGTGGCAAAGATCTGTACCTGTGCAGACTAGCTAGCTTCTGACACATCCGTGTCATGAGGGGAAGAAGGAGGGAATGTCTGAGGTATTTATTAACTTTTTCCCTCTCTCTGTGAGAACACAGTAATTTAGGGGTAGGCCACAAGGAGGCTTCATCTTTGAAGGCTGCGCTCACAGGCTTATTCTTTGTCGTGATTAGATTCCCAAATATCCATTGAAGGTGTTTGACGATTTGCCAAGCTACATCCATATCCTCTTTTGAGCCCTAATGTAATTTTGGTGAGTGAACTGGATGTTGATCATTGGCATAATATTTATTCAATCCTTGTATAATATATAGAAAATTATTTCAGGACAATCTTAAATGCCAGCACAGGAAGACAGATGATTGTAATAATAATAATAATAATAATAATAATAATTTATTATTTGTACCCCACCCATCTGGCTGGGTCCCCCCAGCCACTCTGGGCGGCCTCCAACAGATATTAAAATACATTAAAATATCACAGGTTAAAAACTTCCCTAAACAGGGCTGCCTTCAGGTATTTTCTGAATGTCAGATAGTTGTTTATCTATTTGACCTCTGCTGGGAGGGCGTTCCACAGGGCAGGCGCCACTACCGAGAAGGCCCTCTGCCTGGTTCCCTGTAGTATTGGACCTGTGGGTACATTACATTCCTTTATGTGGAAAGACATTTTTGAGTGTACACCTTAAAATACAAAGTGTGAATGTGACAAGCACATACCAAAATGTCCCTTCAGCTATTGTTACACCTCCATTGGCTGTTGGCTTATATTTTATCTTTCTTTCGAGGGCCATTCATTCGGTGTTCATATCTTTTTGGGTCAGGAGTTGGGTGACAGGAAATGAACTGCTTTGCCTGTAATTTCACAACTCCAGTAAGTCTCCGGAAGACTTGTGTTGTACAGGGAATGTGTCAGTTGTGATTGGTTGCAGGTGCCTTGATTTTTACACCCAGCACCACTTTGTTTAAAGTTTCTATCTGTTTCCGGGCTATGAATGTACATTAAAAAAATGGAGAAGGGCTAGCAAGGTTTTGTGCTAACTCTCATCTCTTAAAGTCTGACTCTCCACTCACGTAAACAACCTGAGGGGCATGTGGGGTTAATGACAGTTCGGCAGTGACAGGCTCCACCCTAGCAGTAATTTCAACGCAGCTTTTCTTCCACCATCCCTTCTTCCATACAAATTCAACTTCAAAAACGCTGATGTGTGCTAGAACTTTAGACAGAGGCGTAGGAAGGTCAGGTGGTACCGGGTGCAGAAAATTTCTTGTCACCCCCCCCCCACATTGATTTTTTTTTTTTGCCTGCAAAAATGGTTTTACGTTATTTCATATTTTCTTACAAAGGAATAATAATAAGTAAAAACAAACTTTTATTTATATCCCGCCCTCCCCGCCCGAAGTCGGGCTCAGGGCGGCTAACATCAGATACATAACATTGATATAAAACCAAACAATAATGAAATTACCTCCTAAAAACATGTCAAAATCAAATTAAAGTCTAATTAGATGGCTTTCTGCAGGGTTAGGGTTGGGAACATTAAGTACTCCACTGAATTGAAATTTCAGTCTTCACGACATAGGAAAACGGGCAAGTAAACAGCTATTTTCGTGGAGGAGGGTCAAGATATTAACTGATATGCATGAAATTTCATATATAGCTATATATTCCCTAGTGTAGTAAGACAAGACCTTTGGAGCAGGCATTTTCAAAAAAAGAAGTTTTTTTATGAACCACCCTAGTAGGGCAGTAATTGTTCCTTGATAATTTGTCACCCCCTCCATGATGGAACCTGGGGCGGCCCACCCCCCCCCGCCCTCCACTTCCTACGCCCCTGACTTTAGAAGAGCTCTGCTGGGTCAAGGCAAAGGCCCTTCTAGTCCAGTATCTTGTTTTTACAGTGGCTAACTAGATGACAACAGGAGGAGATCTCCCCACTTGCAGTTCCAGGCAACTGGCATTCAGAGAAACATCTTCAGCTCAAGCTGCCCATTGAGGTTTCAAGGTTAAGTGAAGAACATGACATATCTTGTTTTCCTGCTTTGGTCAAGCATTTTGTGTGTTAGCCGTGCTGGTAATACACGCAGTTATCTTTCTGGGCGCTGTTCAAATAAGGCCGTTTCCTGGAACTTACATATTTAGAATCATAGAATCATAGAATCATAGAATCATAGAGTTGGAAGAGACCACAAGGGCCATCCAGTCCAACCCCCTGCCAAGCAGGAAACACCATCAAAGCATTCCTGACAGGTGGCTGTCAAGCCTCTGCTTAAAGACCTCCAAAGAAGGAGACTCCACCACACTCCTTGGCAGCAAATTCCACTGTCGAACAGCTCTTACTGTCAGGAAGTTCTTCCTAATGTTTAGGTGGAATCTTCTTTCTTGTAGTTTGAATCCATTGCTCCGTGTCCGCTTCTCTGGAGCAGCAGAAAACAACCTTTCTCCCTCCTCTATATGACATCCTTTTATATATTTGAACATGGCTATCATATCACCCCTTAACCTTCTCTTCTCCAGGCTAAACATACCCAGCTCCCTAAGCCGTTCCTCATAAGGCATCGTTTCCAGGCCTTTGACCATTTTGGTTGCCCTCCTCTGGACACGTTCCAGCTTGTCAATATTTATGATAACCTCAGGCCATCTGCTGATCTGCCACCAATCTCACAACCCAGATAAATATATATATATATATAGCTAACAAGAGCCTTTCTTATCATAAAAACATTATTTCTAATATTATGTCTTATATGCATTAGGTTTTTTTGTTAAATGAAATGAACACTTTTTAATCTCTTCACACCCAAATCCAAGCTTGGGGATGGGAATGAAAACTATCAAATGCTTTTCTTGGTCTGTGCAACATAAACAAGCTGATAAACAATATGTAAATGAAGATGTTTTAAGGCATTGCACATGCATGTGTGTGTGTGTATATGTATAAATTATATAAAAATTAGGCATCATGTAAAAAGTCTTGAGAAAGCTATTACTTTTAAGCCAGACATGGTCTTTAAGTTGACTGATAAAAATATATGCAATTATGTTAATGGGGTTTTGAAGCTTTAAGAAAAATAAATGACTTCTGCTTTTAGATTATGAATAGTAAAAATATGACAGAAGCTGTAGGACTTATGACACACCAGTTCTAAATATTCGACAGCGTGCCTGTTTTGGGGGTATAGCATAGCATCTCTACAATATTAATATGAAATAATTAGTGCATTACAATTAGTGCAACTACAACACAATGGTTAGTGCATCCCATCTTAAGCATTGATGCTGCAAGTTAGGAGATGTAGCGAGTTCGGAGATCAAGGCATAAAAAGATTATTTTCTAACATATTCAAAAAGAATGTGACTTAAGATATAATAGCACTTTCTCTCACTCTGCATGTGTGTGTGTGTGTGTGTGTGTGTGAATATACAATATCCTGCCATGTCCATCAATCTTGAAAATGTCCATCAGTCTTGAAAAGCTTGAGAGATGTACAAATGTGGGATACTGTCACCTCTCTTGAATGTGTGATGTACACAATACATGGGAGTAGTGCTTCTCCTGATACACCTCAAGTGGAGGACTGACTGATTAGTTGAAGCTTTGGCACTGATGGAAGCTATAGCTGTTTTCATAACTTGGGCTGTGAGTCTTTGGATGCAGGACTGAGAAATGTTCACATCTCCTCCTTCCCACCACATGGATAAGGTCGTGGTTGGGAACTGCACCGCTGGAGTCATCTCCATGGCCTGTTGGCTTCCCAGGCTGCCAATACCTTGGCAACACCATCAGAGCAGGTGCAGGGGCATCCAATAGAAAGACTGTAGAGCTCTCTGTTGCCCAGGAATAGGAGAAATAGAGAAGCCTGCAAGATGCAGGAAGGGAAGAGGGTGTGGAGAAAAGAAAGTCCTTTCTTAGACTGGGTGATGGGACTGAGTGGCGGACAGTATGGTAACTGCCTTCTAAGACTTCATGTCATTCATGTCAGTCTCAGTAGCCCTCTTCAGTACAGTACAGTACACACACACACACACACACACACACACACACACAATAATTATTTGGGGATAGTAAATAACTTGCAGAACCTACACAAATAGAGAAGGTTCTCTGCAGCATATGTTCAGCCTTCAACATGTGGAGATGAGGACATGTGGTGGGGCTGGGACAATGGATTAATTCTTAAGACTGCCTCATACCACAGCATGTGGGTTTATGTGCACATAAAGCTGTACACCCAAAGAAATCAGAGGTCCAGCTCCAATAGATTCCATTGCTTTCTCTACATTCAGTCAACATGTGGAAGGAAAGCGTGAACAGGGCTAGAGTGTCCTTCCTCACACTTCTGGATTCCCAGGACAACAGGCATTTGGAGCAGCTTCTCATTTTCTGGATGATGTGTTGGACCAGGATGGTTTCCCCCTTGCCATGATGTCTTGGAGGGAAGAGGGTGTGACCTCTCAGTAGCCCTTGATCCTCTGGCAGATGGCAGGAGTTGGAGTGCTCTTCCAGTGTGGTGTAGTGGTTAAGAGCGGTAGACTCGTAATCTGGTGAACCAGGTTCGCGTCTCCGCTCCTCCACATGCAGCTGCTGGGTGACCTTGGGCTGGTCACACTTCTCTGAAGTCTCTCAGCCCCACTCACCTCACAGTGTGTTTGTTGTGGGGGAGGAAGGGAAAGGAGAATGTTAGCCGCTTTGAGACTCCTTCGGGTAGTGATAAAGCGGGATATCAAATCCAAACTCCTCCTCCTCTTCTTCTTCTTCTTCTTCTTCTTCTTCTTCTTCTTCTTCTTCTTCTTCTTCTCCTCCTCCTCCTCCTCCTCCTCCTCCTCCTCCTCCTCCTCCTTCTCTTGCTTCTCCAGTTCTCAGGGCAAACTATGTGTTAAAGTCTATCATTTGTTTAGTTAGTTATTCATTCATTCATTCGGAACTAACACATTGTAAGTTGCTAAGCTACCTTTGCAATACTTTTATGGCCTGAAGATTCCTGTGGCTTTGAGAAGTATTTCTGCCATATTAACAAGAACTTGTTATTCCTTAACGAGGCAATGCAAGACAAACTTCTAAATAAGCGAAATACTTATTTGTGTGGAGAATAGCCATTTTAATTAGATATTTCTAGATACAGCGGAATAATGTCCATTGTATCAGGTCACCTTTAATCACATTCAGGAAGAGGTGTCCGTAAAGCTTGAGGCAATGCAAGCAGGGCAATGTGCAGGGCTCTGTGTATTAATGTTCTGCTTCTACATGCCAATTTCTTAACTCCTGCAGCTGTTCCAGAAAAGCGCTGTCCCTTAATCTAACCCTAGTTGTCCTTTTGGCCTCATTCTTGTGCCTTACCTATTTAATGATCCTTCTCATTCATCTCTATCCCTCCTGTTGGTCACAACAAGTTTTTGGGGCGTGGGGGTGGGGAATCCACCCAGTGAGGGAGCTTGTTGATTTCAAGGGAAACCAAAAGTTCCTCAAACCTGACAAACTCCTCATAACATTTAGCCACCAGTCTAGCTTTAGGTTCATGTACTGTCTTTCACCTGTTCTTTTATTTGTGTGTATCAAAGAAGGATATCAGGATCTTTTGATTCTGATTTTAAACAAAGAGCATTTCCATGTTGCATCTGGACTGTGGTTTTAATGCTAGTGATTGAGAACACACCAGGATCGTGCTGTGGTTTCAGTGATGGGGAGCTATAGTTTGTTTAAACATGGGTGTACTTCCTGTGGCCAAAAACAAAGAGGTAGCAACAGGGGGGAGAAGTATGCAAACCCAGTGCTCATGCAAGCACAGAGCAAGAAACCATGGTTTCCTGCTATGTCAGAACTAGGCCACCAACTAGGAGCCATTGATAGACTTCTACCTTCTCTTGCTGTTGTTCATCTGTGACTGGTTTTCAGAGGCATGGTGCTCTTGGTCTTGGAAGTGGTATACAGGCATTTTACTTGCAGTAATTGAAAGCTTTTTCCTCCACGAATAGGTCTCTTTTTAGAGCCATCTAAGCCAGAGCCATCACCACATCTTGTGGCAGTGAATTCTGTAATTCGCCTCAGGCGCTTCTCTTCTCACCTAAATTACCTGAAGTTCTTTGTAAGGATTTCTGTCTAATATGCATGTATTAGAATGAAAGAATTTTCAAAGGAGGAGGAAATAGGTCTGTGCCCTTGTCAACCTGAGAAAAATAATTTAGTTTCTTCCAAGGTACCGGTATCACCATTATAAGTAATATTGTAATTCTAAAACTTGTCCTTTTTTAAAAAATCATTTTTATACCACTCTTGATTTAAAAACAAACAAAACCAAGATGGTTTGCAGCACATAAATATCCATGGTATGGAACATGCTCCCTGCTGAAATGTGAGAGGTCCTGTCTGTTTAGGGAAGTTTTTAATATGTAACATGTTAATGCATTTTAATATTTGCTGGAAGCTGCCCAGAGTGGCTGGGGAGACTCAGCCAGATGGGCGGGGTACAAATAATAAATTATTATTATTATTATTATTATTATTATTATTATTATTATTGGCATTCTGCTGGCTTTTGTTTACACAGGCACTCCCTTGAACTGAGCCTCCTGTTTTAATTGCTATGTTGTTTCAGCTGGATTGTTTTATTGCCTATTTTAATTATGGGTGTTCATATTTTAATGTTTGCATAACAGTTTTTTTATACTTTGTTAACCATCTAGAAGCCTGTTTGGCAATAAGTGGAATGAATATATAACAACAACAATAAATATAAAAATCCAATAATTACAGTGAATACCGCAACAGCTGCAGTAGCTGCACTATTCTCAGTAGCTTATTATTGAAGGCCTAGTTGAATAAATGCATTTTTAGGAGGTGCCAGAAACTCAGTAGAGTTAGCACCTGCCATATTTCAAGGCGGAGATGATTCCACGTGCCAGCTGCCACAGCACAAAACCCTGCCCCACAGATGGAAAGTCAAGTGGATTTTGCAGGCTGTGACACAGCCAGGAGGGCCCAGTATACCTGAGGGAGCTTCTCCACCCCCATCATTCTGCCCGGACACTGAGGTCCAGCGCCGAGGGCCTTCTGGTGGTTCCCTCACTGCGAGAAGTGAAGCTACAGGGAACCAGGCAGAGGGCCTTCTCGGTTGTGGCTCCCACCCTGTGGAACGCCCTCCCATCAGATGTCAAAGAAATAAACAACTATCTGACGTTTAGAAGACATCTGAAGGCAGCCCTGTTTAGGGAAGTTTTTAATGATTGATGTTTTAATGTACTTTTAATTTTTTGCTGGAAGCTGCCCAGAGTGGCTAGGGAAACCCAGTCAGATGGGCGGGGTAAAAATAATAAATTATTATTGTTATTGTTGTTGTTGTTGTTGTTGTTGTTGTTGTTATCATCCTGAGGTCTCACAAATCAGGCAGGTCTGTATAGGAATAGGGGCTCCTTAAAGTAACCAGCTTGCAAATTGTTTCAGGACTTATCAGTGACAGAACCTTAAACCTGGTCGAGTAGCAAGTTGGCAGCTAGCGCTGTTCTTTGAATGATTATGTCACCCGTTCACAATGCTGCTCCAGTTAACAGTCAAACTGCTGGGTTTCCCTCAGGCCGCAGTTTCCAGATCAACCTTCATTTATACCAGCCATTCTGGAAGGGTGGTTTATAAACTATAGGTGAAGTTAAATTTCTCACACACCCCTCCCAAAAAAATGCTCCTCAGAAATTTGTAGAATTTTTGCATTTGATTTAACATTGCAATAGTACTGAGCTTTTCACAGTAATTGATGGCTAACAATTTATGAAGTTTTGCTCCATGCCAAATCAAAGGAATTCAAGACGTGCATGTCTGAAGCACTTTGTTTGGAGGATAACATTTCACATTTCTGGTTTGAATTCAAATTCCCAAGGCAAAGTGAAATTTCACATCAACATTCTATGTGACGCAGTTGGGTGCATTTACTTTGATTACTTGTGAATTTGTCAGTTACAACTGATTAGTTTTGCAGGAGGGTTCTGCCTCCATGGTCGGAAGCAGTAATGCTTCAGAAGACCAGTTGCTGGAAGGGGGTACTGCTTGAGGGTGTCTCACAGGTATCTGCTTGGCCACTGTGAGAACAGGATGCTGAACTAAATGGGCCATTGGCCTGATCCAGCAGGCTCTCCTAATGTTCTTATGTTTGTGGAGTTATATTGCAGAATACTGTTTGCCTGTGACAAACTGTATCTCCTACCCCTTAAAAATAGTGCTTTTCAAAATCTCTCTCTTTACACATGCAGAAGAGAGCCCTAGGTAGGTTGGATGGAAAGGAAGCCTTTCAGCTTCCTGAGAGCCAGTGTGGTGTAGTGGTTAAGAGCGGTAGACTCGTAATCTGGTGAACCGGGTTCGCATCTCCACTCCTCCACATGCAGCTGCTGGGTGACCTTGGGCTAGTCACACTTCTTTGAAGTCTCTCAGCCCCACTCACCTCACAGAGTGTTTGTTGTGGGGGAGTCCTTTCTTAGACTGGGTGATGGGACTGAGTCACGGACAGTTTGGTAACTGCCTTCTAAGACTTCATGTCATTCATGTCAGTCTCAGTAGCCCTCTTCAGTACAGTACACACACACACACACACACACACACACACACACACACACCATAATTATTTGGGGATAGTAAATAACTTCCTGAGCCTACACAAATAGAGAAGGCTCTCTGCAACATATGTTCAGCCTTCAGCGTGTGGAGATGAGGGCATGTGGTGGGGCTGGGGCAATGGATTAATTCTCAAGACTCTACCTCATACCACAGCATGTGGGTTTATGTGCACATAAACCCAAAGAAATCAGAGGTCCAGCTCCAATAGATGTGATTCCATTGCTTTCTCCACATTCAGTCAACATGTGGAAGGAAAATATGAACAGGGCTAGAGTGTCCTTCCTCACACTTCTGGATTCCCAGGACAACAGGCATTTGGAGCAGCTTCTCATTTTCTGGATGATGTGTTGGACCAGGATGGTTTCCCCCTTGCCATGATGTCTTGGAGGGAAGAGGGTGTGACCTCTCAGTAGCCCTTGATCCTCTGGCAGATGGCAGGAGTTGGAGTGCTCTTCCAGTGTGGTGTAGTGGTTAAGAGTGGTAGACTCGTAATCTGGTGAACCGGGTTCGCGTCTCCGCTCCTCCACATGCAGCTACTGGGTGACCTTGGGCTAGTCACACTTCTCTGAAGTCTCTCAGCCCCACTCACCTCATAGAGTATTTGTTGTGGGGGAGGAAGGGAAAGGAGAATGTTAGCCGCTTTGAGACTCCTTCGGGTAGTGATAAAGCGGGATATCAAATCCAAACTCCTCCTCCTCCTCCTCCTCCTCCTCTTCTTTCAGCTGCTCTGCGCTTTGCTCCAGAAGTGGTTAAACTGTGGCCTGTCAAAATGTTGTTGGACTACTGCCCCCATTGGCTGGCCAGCTTGCCCCATAGCCCTTGCACTACAGTTCCCATCATCTGGAAAGTGGTGGACTCCCCTCCTCCTCTGTTTTTTTAACAGAGGCTGGATGGTCATCTGTTAGAGATTCTTTAACTGTGATTCCTGCATTGCAGGGGGCTGGACTAGATGACCCTTGAGGTCCTTTCCAACTCTACAATTCTATGATTCTGTCCCGGACCACTGGTCATGCAGGCCACAGGTTAACAGCCCCTGCAAGAGGACCAGCTGATCGTGACCTTTGGATGTCATCTGACCAGGTCCTTGTCCAGGAGCAAATACAGGAACCCTGTAACTTTGGCCACTTTACATTAAATTAAACTTCAGGGCCATATAACATTACAACACGGATTCTAATATAAGCCTGTGAGAAACTGTGGGCTGCTTTTATGATTCTTGCAGCATTATCTGTCTCTGATGATGATTTTATGTAGCTCTTGATTCATGGCTGCAGAATGGGATCCAGTGGAATGTAAAATGCCAGTTATGTTTTTAAAGCCATAATTCAAGAACGGCAATAAAGGAGAAAGGTTCGTTTCCTCTCCGCTTGCATCTTCACACATGGGCCTGCATGAAAAAGAATATATGAGCATTCAGTCTTCGAATAGCCATGCCAGAAAGGTGGCAATATTAAACCTTTGAAAGTGTTCTTTCAGATTTCTTTCTTCTTTTTTTAAAGTTTTTTTGGACTGTTTAGACTTTATGGGTCATTATTTTATGGTAAACAAGTGGATTTTTAAACTTGGAACAGTTGGGATATTGTTCTCATCCGTTTCATCTGAACAAGCCCAAGACAATTGTTAAAAGCGATGTAAGGCCTGCTATAAAAATGAGCAAAACTCTGAAAGTAATTAAACAGCATTTTGAAGGCCGAAGGCCTTTCCGGAGGATTAATGACTAGCTGAGAAGCACTTGATAGCCTCCACCCAGGACATTAAGCCAGCCTGATTGCTTGAAACATCTTCCGGCAGTCCAGTCATCTTAGATTTTAATGCATGCCTCTCATATTAAAATGTCATTTCTTGTTTCCAGACAAAGTAGATTGCTCTCGACGAAGCCACCTCTGCTGCCTTTGCAGTTCTATAAAATGCATTTGCAGATTATCACATCGTTCTTGATGAACGAGGAGAGAGAGAGAGCAGTTGCTCATGTTGTTCCTCTTGAGAAATCAAGAATAACTATGGGCTCCCTTGCCCTGATCTTTGCTACCATTCATCTTGATTTGGTGCGACTTTAGCACACATTTTTTTTTTTTTTTTTGCCTGCAGTGTCTGCACAAGAAGCACATCTCGGAGGCGGCGCGTTCCATTACGAATTCCATTATGAATTCAATTATTCTCGAAAGAATCCCATTTTGAGAAGAGATCAAATCAAACTTCTAGTGTTACAAAGTATGCACTGAATTATCTTTTTAATTAATACTGGGACTTCTGTGGCTCAGTCATGTCCTTGTGCCCTCCCTCAAAAGCATTTGTCAACTCCCCTTATACAAAAGGTAATGCATGTACTCAGATGAGCCAATGTTCCACTGGTTTGTTTATAGATAATACTCCATTCTTACTTGTTCATCTCTTGATCCTTTTGTCCTGGGACTTTTTAAATGGATGATTTGCAGGGTTAAGTAGCAGAGTGGCCATTTAATGTATCATCATCATCAATAAATAAATTTATAGACTGATTTATGGCATAAAGTTGTAGGAAGAGATTTACAGGGTGAAAATAGAATAAAACACAGAAACACAAACTCTAAGAACAATAAAATCTATTCAAAAAACTCTAAGAACAATAAAATCTATTCAAAAAACTCTAACCCAATAAAGCCATCCACAAATTCTAAAAAAAGGAAAACATTTCATCAACTAGAAAATTGATCTTCCATAAATGACTGGGTTATACCTCACAGAAAGCCTTCCTAAACAAAAATGTCTTTAGTGGGCACCTAAACACCACCATGCTAGGTGCCTGTCTAATTTAGGCTGGTAGCAGATTCCAAAGAGCTGGAACTGAGACACAAAAAGCCCAGTTTTTACCACAAGCAACATGCACCTCAGTTGGGAATGATTGAGGGCACAAGGAGAAGGGGACGACAGAGGATGAGAGGGTTGGACAGTGTTCTCGAAGCTACCAACATGAGTCTGACCAAACTGCGGGAGGCAGTGGAAGACAGGAGTGCCTGGTGTGCTCTGGTCCATGGGGTCACGAAGAGTCGGACACGACTGAACGACTAAACAAATCATGACACTTTTCTCTATTCAGAATTGCATTGTCACCTGTATACAACAATGTCCAAGATGAATCAAACTGAACCCTTAAAATAAGGGCATTGGAACCTTGAAATAAGATCACAAAACATTGTAGGAATGGATGTCACACATACAGGACATATTTTGGAACTGGGCCAGCTCCCGGCACCCTGACAAAAGAGATACCTACTTGTGTATTAAGTTCTAGCTGACCTAAGCTGGCAGAGATGTCCTTAGTTTTATTTTTCATTTCATATGGGTCACTTCCCACCCAATTTCTATTTGTATACAACAAGTCTCCACCTTGCCTGCTTGGAGCACCCACTACTGTCAAAGCCGCTTTGATTAATCGACCACTCTGATCCAGTGCTGTGCTCCTTTTCTTGGTGAAGCTTTTGGCTCGTATCTGATCTAAGGTCACCCACGCTACTTATTTTCAGGGGACTTTAATCTCCATACAGATGTGGCCTCTGACACCCACCAAAGAATTTAGTGTGCTATACAATCTGCTCCTGTGTTGTCAGCATTTTCCTTTGCTGGTACATACGAAAGGTCGTGGTTTTGATTTAGTTAACTTCTTGGGTCTCTCATTACCAGAACTTGAGGTCGCACACCTTGATTTCAAATACACTTCTAGTTTATTGCACCCTTATGATTCCACACCGATAAATTGCTTGTAAGGCACAGGTGGTTTCCTCAGCTTGTCACTTTTCAGCATGAAGGGTAGCAAAGTGGATCGGTATTTGTTTTCCACCTATAATACAAGCACGTGATAAATAGAAATAAAATCTCCACACCTTTGTCATGCTAGGAGCCTCATCCCTGTCAAACTTTTCTTTTTTCTTTAAACTCCTTCTTGATATTCTTCCACAAAGATTCTGGACTTCACAGACTCTCCCAGTTTACTAAGCCCTGTTTTCAGCTTCCTGGAATGCAGTAGTACTGGCACTATAAACTTTTTGAGTGCCACTGTGTCATACCATTGAAGAGGTTAACCAAGAGCACACTGCATTCCACCCAATTTTAAGGACTTTATTCTTCAACATGCGAATTCATAGCGAGTGCCTTCCACTTTCTATCCTTCCCTGATATCTCACGGAATTCACTCTCTATGATCTTCTCCATTCCTACTTCTCAGCTGCACTAGCTTGCCGAGTTGTGGCGCCCTGATTACAAGATACTTTGAGGCTATTCATGAGCTGGTCTCTCCTTCTGCAGCAAAGCCGTGCCATTCAAAGAAAGAGCTGGAAGCGTTTGTTGCTTGGGAAACGATTGGGTGTCAAATGGGCGGGAGAGGAAACCCACCAGCTTTCTTTTCTGTTCATTCTTTTTGAAACGCTCTGCCTTGGAGCACTTGACTGCAGGCTGCAAAACAGGTAGCCGGCATTGGCAGCTAGCCTGTTTGCTGAACGGATGGCTTTTGGCATTCAAAGGTTGTAAGCAGTTCTCCAGATCCAGAACAGGGCCTTTTTGAAATCTGAACATGGGTGAGACAAAGGCCTGAAGAGCGATTGTGCTGACTCTGGGCTTGCTCACTACATCAAAGTATCAAAGAGCAAACATGAAAAACCATCCAACCAGGGAGACTGCAAATTATGACAGCTTGGTAGCCAAGTGCTAGCTTTTACTAGCCCACCATGACAATGAATGACTCTGGAGCTCCCAGTTGAGCAGTGCTCATTTCATCTCCTCATTAATAACCTTCCTAAAACCTTTTCTGTTTAGCAGGGCTTTTGGAATACAAATGGTTTTAAGATCCTCCATTGATTTGTGTTTTAAACTTGCTTTACTGAACACTTTCTGACTATTGGTCGAATAAAGGATATGTATGTATGCTTTACTGAACAGTTTTTTATCCCTGGACAATGTCTACTTGTTCTAATGGCTGCCTTCCACCTTTTCATATTTTGTTCTTTGTAGTAAGTTTGTTGTTGTTTCCTTGAGTTTTTAAAGGAGAGATAGGTAAAGACGAAAGGCCCTTTACCTTTACCAGTACCTTTACCAGTTGCTGAGAAGCAAGAGTGGGAGAGGGCTACTGTGCCTGTGGGCTTTCTATAGGCACCTGGTTGGCTGCTGAGAGAACAGAATGATGGACTAGCTGGGCCTTTCGTCTGATCTGTTCTGTGAAGGGAATGGTGTGTGTGTGTCTCCTAACAACTCTTAGCAGACTTAACAAACTACATCTCCCAGGATTCTCTGGGGGACACCATGACCATTTAAATGGTATGATACTGCTTTAAGTGCATAGTGTAGATCAGGCATCCCCAAACTTTGGCCCTCCAGATGTTTTGGCCTACAACTCTCATGATCCCTAGCTAACAGGAGCAGTGGTCAGGGATGATGGGAATCCAAACATCTGGAGGGCCGAAGTTTGGGGATGCCTGGTGTAGATATTGCTCAGATTGGTAGAGTGGGATGAATTCCTCCAGCCTTCCCCTCACATGTTTCCTTGTACTCTTGTCAATTTAATGCCCTGATAGGACACACCACATGCCATACCGCATATAAGACCCAGCCAATGCCATCTTGTTTTCTCCCTTTTGGCACTTCTCCTGCAGTTCTCTATTTGTTAGTTTCTCCAACCGGCTCTCTCCCCCTCCCCACATTACTCTCTGTAGACAGTTGTTTTGAAGTGCCTCTGACTTATGTGAGACCGCAGCTGTCATCTTCCAGCATTCAGCTCTGTGGTGAAGCACAATGCTCCCATTGCTGTAATTTATCTGCACTTTAGCTTTCAATGTGAGTTGTTTCAATTTCATACAATACCTGCCGTAAATTTACCCGGTGCTCAGTGATCATAGTATATATCCGTGTTGATACCAAAATGCATGTGTAGGTAAGGTTGGTGCTGGCAGGGGGTGGGGGAGAGCTATTGCCCAAGTGGTGAATCAGTTGAATGGCACATATCTCATAGCCAGTCTTAAGCTTTTCAGTGACCTCTGCAAGCAAACCAAGAACAATGGCTTTACTCAAATTTTGCTTTAAAGGCCTTTCTGAGAGGAGAATAGGAGCAATCAAGGGAATATTTGATCCCACTGCAGAAAAAATAAAAATAAATGATGGTCCAACCAAACTTATCAATAAGCTCCCCAGTCTCTGAGCAGTGAGAGATCCTGGGGGTTACAAGCGCTTTTCCGGGATCCAGTTCCCTCGGAATGAAGATCATGGGTATCTTTAGGGATAAATGGGGTGTTAGGAGAGGGGTAGTACCTATGGCGGGAGACACACCATTCTCCTTCTGGGGTAGTTTGTCCACCTTTGATCCCTGCCCTACATTCAGCTCTCACCTGTGGCTCCTAGAAGCTACCAGCATACAACAGTGAACAAACCCCAGGAAACTGCTTTAACTGGCTGGCTAAATCAGGTGAGGGTAGCCAATGGGTCTCAAACCCTTGGTGATTAGGGACTTGCCCTGCATACAAAGACAGGCTCTGGCAGATTGAGTGGATGAGACCAATAGTAGGTTCAATGGTCAAGAAGGTGGTTTCTGCAGGTGAGGGGCAGATGGGGCTTGTCAACCTGGGAGGGTAGCCCACCTAGGAGAAGGAAGACTTTGATCCTAAACATCTGCCGTCTTGTGGGATATCGTCAGGAGAAGGAATGGCTAAGGAGTTGCCTCCTTCAAGCAACTCCTGCAGCCAAGCTGGTGCCAAACGTATTGCTCTGCTTTCCTTAGGACTTCATCAGTAAGGGTGAGATGGGGGTCTTGTTGACTGGGCAGCCCAGGATCTCCACACACACACTGCCCAGGATTGTGTACCAGAGAGGTTACTTCAGTGCTGCTAACACACCAGTTTGACTTCAACTCCGGAGGTACACTCCATTGTCTCTTGATGCCAACAACAATATACCACCTGAGCATAATGCGAACGGCATTAACAACTCCATAGATCTTGCTTCCCCTTCAGGTATCCATGAGTGCTCCCAATTCCAGTGCAGAGCAAACACATCTCTCTCTGCACCTTCAGCCTGCTTTAAACCTAGCAACAACTCTGGCTATTTATTGTTCTTCTACCTAGGACATGGGTAGGCAAACTAAGGCCCAGGGGCCGGGGCCGGCCCAATAACGTTCTAAATCTGGCCCATGGATGGTCCGGGAATCAGTGTGATTTTACATGAGTAGAATGTGTCCTTTTATTTAAAATGTATCTCTGGGTTATTTGTGGGGTATAGGAATTTGTTCATCCCCCCAAAAAAGTATTCCGCCCCCCCATCTGTCCCTGTCCTGAGGGACAGTGGACTGGCCCCCTGCTGAAAAAGTTTGCTGACCCCTGACCTAGGATCCCACAGCCTCCAGCCAAGTGAGGAGAGTGGGGGTTAGTGCCCCCCATCTTTCCTGGAGAGCACCAGCACTTAGTTCATTCTTTGATATGCTGATGAGCACTTAACTGGCCTTCCAAGCCATTACGTGGAGGAAGGAACTGGTTCGACAAGCTTCTCCTTTTTACATTCTGCCCTCAGATACAGGATCACAAGGTCTGGATCCAGGATTTCATCCAGACTGACACCCCCACCCCATATCATATCACAAGCACACTAAGACCCAGTTTGTATGTTAGAAGCTGTGGTTCATATGAGAAGTACAATACAATTTTAGAGAAGTCTGTGAAAGAAGATATACAGCCCAGTTTGTTCAAGTTGCCACGGTGGTGCCATACTAGTTCCTGCCTTGTGTGTTACACTGCTTAGCAAGCAGGCCACTATCATAACATCACGACAAGCACAAATATAGATGTATGGATAATCTCTAACAATGAAATCAGTTCCACTTAAATAGGACCTTCCAAAACTGATACATGATACCGGGTAAGATCTTCTAATCTAGGCAGCACTAATGTTTCATTGTAATTATATTTTCATACCCATTTTGAGTGTCCGGAGGTCCCCATGGATTTTGAGGGTGATTAGGACAGGACCAGAGGCTCTCAATTTTTCTTTTTAAAGTACAGGCGTCCCCCCACTTATGCGGGGGTTACATCCCAGGCCCCTGTGTGCATAGCGGAATTGTGTAAAGCCTCTAAATACCTATTTTTCTCTGCTCTCCAGCTGTCTCTCCAGTCCAGACCAAAATATATAGAATTTAAGGTCTGGAGATGGCTGGAGGCAGTGCGGGAAAGCAGCTGCTCCTACATTATCTCACATGTCAGCAGTTTAGCAGGGAGGCTGAGCAGCCCAAACAAACCCCACTGCGCCTCTGGTCTCCTTGGGGCTTCCTCCACCCTCACTGACGTCCTCTTGGGACTCAGGGTAGAGTCTCCACATGAGCCACGAGGAGTCTCCAGCTCTCTCCCACCACTTCCTGGCTTGATTCTATTTATTCCCCCCCCCCCGGCGCCGTTTATACGTGGTCACATGCGAGTTGAATGTGCATATATGGGGTTATGTGTTTCTCACTTTCCTCAGTCGTGGCATCCCAGGGGCACTCTAATAAGTTTAGTTTCCTTTGGAGTGCTGCAAACTTCATTGGGTTGTAGCAACATCTAAAGGTAAAGGTAAAGGGACCCCTGACAGTTAAGTCCAGTCGTGAATGACTCTGGGGTTGCTGCGCTCATCTCGCTTTCAGGCCGAGAGAGCCGGTGTTTATCCGCAGACAGTTTTTCTGAGTCATGTGGCTAAGCCGCTTCTGGCGCAACGGAACATCAACACCAGAGCAGCACATGGAAATGCCGTTTACCTTCCCGCTGGAATGGTACCTATTTATCTACTTGCACCTTTTGGCGTGTTTTTGAACTGCTAGGTTGGCAGGAGCTTGGACGGAGCAACGGGAGCTCACCCCGTCGTGGGGATTCGAACTGCCGACCTTCTGATCGGCAAGCCCAGAGGCTCAGTGGTTTAGATCACAGCGCCACCTACTTAATATAAACAGATCTTTGTCTACTGGAAGCAAGCAGAATCCTAAAAGCAGGCAGCAACCTTGAAGGTGCTTGAAGCCAGCTCACTGCTATAAAACTTCCTGTCTCTGATTCTCTCTTGGAAGCTGACATGCAACCTCCTTCAGACTTTCTCTGCCCCATCAACTAAACCGGAGGGTGCCACTTTTCCAAACTCTTGGAAGATGCCACTTCCACATCAATCCCCCTCTCCCACAAATTGGAATGCTTCGCCAAAATAGAGGACAAAAGAGGACACAGGTTTTCATCAAATTTGTATATGCTTGTATATGTCCTGATTAAAATTTCAAAGCAATTACTGTAATTTAAATAGAAAAGCATTGCATCACTCCATACTGGGGAAGAATGTGAGCAGATGGCCTGTGTTCCCGTTAAGTTCGCTTTCTAGGTGTTGATGGGAGAATTTCCAAGCCCCCCTGTCTTATGGTTATTTACCTTTAAACCAGATTTGCCTTGGTCAACCCTTCAAATAAAGAACTCCTTCAAACAGTGGATTGTCCTCTGCAAGAGTCCCTAATTGGGAATTACAACCTAAAAACTTGAAAGAAGAACTCTCACTTCTCTGGAATCAAGGAAACATCTCCTTCCATTAGCTCCTATTGAGGAAACATCAGCCAGTCATCCTTGACTATGAGAAAGCCATCTGCCTAACAGAATAGTCTGCAGTCTCCCTAACAACATCCATTCTTGATAGTCATGTTGTTGTTGTTGTTTGCACAATGTTAATCTTCTGTTTATTAACGCTTGATAGTGTTCGCTGGAAGATTTTAGGGATTGATCTTTCGGAACAGAGAAGGATGCAGCCGTGATCTCTTCTTATTCATTTCTCAACTTACAGTGCCTCTGTTTCCCAATGGAGCCCTTTTATTGCTATTACTTAGGTATCAGGCGCTTCCATGAAAACACACAGCCTGCCAATAAACATAATACAGTGGCTGTGAGAGACACTTTTATGCTGTGATCAACGTTTTCCCAACTTCCTGTAAAATGCATTATGCATCTCGCAGCTGTAGCATATTTTGTTTAAAAGTACAGTGGGGGCAGGGGAGGGTGGAACAAAATCTTACATTTTTAAAAATACATTATTCAGCGTGAAAACAGAAGATTACATTTCCCCTTGCGTAGCTTTCAGCCCACTAACCTTGGTCTGCATGCCAGTTAACAGATCACACCTTATTACAGATATGGAAGTTATAGAGGCAGAGGATCCCAGTGGCTTGGCCTTGGATCTCTGTTTAAATCCCAGAATGGCACGACCCTGCATTATTTTGGGCAAGTTGTTTCCCTTCCCTCCCATGCGATTAATATTAGTGTTATAAAGGTAAAGGGACCCCTGACAGTTAAGTCCAGTCACGAACCACTCTGGGGTTGCGGCGCTCATCTCGCTTTACTGGCCGAGGTAGCCGACGTTTGTCCGCAGACAGTTTTTCCGGGTCATGTGGCCAGCATGACTAAGCCGCTTCTGGCAAACCAGAGCAGTGCATGGAAACGCCGTTTACCTTCCCGCTGGAGCGGTACCTATTTATCTACTTGCACTTTGACGTGCTTTCGAACTGCTAGGTTGGCAGGAGCTGGGACCAAGCAACAGGAGCTCACCCCGTCACGGGGATTCAAACCGCCGACCTTCTGATCGGCAAGCCCTAGGCTCTGGATAAGATAAGATAAGATAAGATAAGATAAGATAAGATGTTATAGATTGTGGGGGGAATTCCCCCCTAGAAATTAATAACCCTAGAAATTAATAAATGATAGGAGTTTGATTACAGTGGTACCTCAGGCTACATACGCTTCAGGTTAAGAACTCTACTAACCCAGAAATAATGCTTCAGGTTAAGAACTTTGCTTCAGGATAAGAACAGAAATTGTGCTCTGGCGGTGCAGCGGCAGCGGGAGGCCCCATCAGCTAAAGTGGTGCTTCAGGTTAAGAAGAGTTTCAGGTTAAGAAAGGACCTCTGGAACGAATTAAGTACTTAACCAGAGGTACCACTGTATTGGGGACATGAAGAGAGAAATATCAACTGCAGAGGAGTTCCTGAGCTAGCTTATGCAAAAATAACCTGACCAAGTTAGGGCCATTAAGAAACAACACAGGCCACTGAGAGCCATTGGCAATACACTGGGCTCATGCTTTCTAGTCATGGGACAAGCAGAAATGTAGATAAGCCCAGTGCATGTGTACATTCCACTACAGTGGATTCCTATGTAGAAGTCAGTTCCATTGATTTCATTGAAGCTTGTTCCCAGGTAAGTGTGAGCAGGCTTTCAGTGCTTATTACGCACCCCTATGAATGGATATTCAGAAATAAGTACTTTGGAGTTCACTTTCAGCTGAGTGGGTATAGGGATGCAGCCTTAAGTACTTAGCTCTCATTACAGTTTCCTTTGGTGAGCAGACAGTAAGGGGGCCTTGACATTTTGTTCTGTATAATGAAAGGCAAGAATAAAAGCCCAACAAAGGATATTGCCACAGTTATCCAGCAGTGCACTTACCCGAACAACTCCAGGATGCTAGCAAGACTAACTAGCAACATATTTGGAAGGAGGCTGCACGAAGGGAGAACTTCCTTGCGCATAAGATAGGAAGTGCTTCTATTTGACGCCCATGCAACAAAACAAAAGCAAGCAATGCTTTTGGCTTAACCAAGCCAGACATCAGTTTAATATGATGTTTTATAATACGTTTCTACCACTGAACTCAGTGGGACTTACTTCTGAGTAGATGTGTGGCTGTTCAATGCTGTGAGATTAGTGACGGAGGTTGTGCCATGAATTCCAATCACATTGCTCCTATGAATGGTTTTGTTGGTTGTCAAAAAGAGATCTGAGAGTGTCAGCATGGGCATGGCTGTGATACAATTGCCTAGAATTTGTAACTAAACTGGTTTTTTTCGGGGGGGGGGGGTTTGCCTACTCCAACAGAGATCCAGAGTCCCAAATATTGGATGGCTTCCTCTGGAAGTGAAAAAAGAAAGTTGCTTACCTTTCCCTCCCATTCTTGCTGTTCTGATTTTGACTATGTATCCCACCCCACCCCAGTTTGGTTTAAATAACTGGATTTTATTGATTATGGTGGGTTAAATCCAACAGTCACTGCATGAGCAGAATGATGTCTGCTCATGCAGTGACATTTCTCCTTTCCCTGCATTCCCCCTACCTCCCAAAATCTTCTCCGGAGGGTTGAGGGAAGCTGCAAAGCAGATAGGAGGTGCATGGCTCGGGGCAGTGAGAGAAGAAGAAGAGAAGAGTTTGGATTTGATATCCCGCTTTATCACTACCCAAAGGTGTCTCAAAGCGGCTAACATTCTCCTTTCCCTTCCTCCCCCACAACAAACACTCTGTGAGGTGAGTGGGGCTGAGAGACTCCAGAGAAGTGTGACTAGCCCAAGGTCACCCAGCAGCTGCATGTGGAGGAGCGGAGACGCGAACCCGGTTCACCAGATTACGAGTCTACCGCTCTTAACCACTACACCACATTGGCTCTCGTTGAGCAAGCCAAAGTTCTGTTTTCACAGTGACTTCACGGGACCCCGCTCAGTGCATTTTCCATGTAAACTGCTTTGATAATTTGTCGCAGAGGCGAAAAGCAGCATATAACTTCTCCAAATAAACGAACGAACAGGGTGCCTTTGGTAACCAACCGCAGTTGGCTCAGCAGAACGTCCCTTTGTCGTCAACAGGCCACCACCAAGTTAAGCAAGGGACGTGCGAAGTGGTGGCAGTGCATCGGTGCTGCAACAAGAACAGGATTGAAGAGCGGTCGCAGACGGTCAAGTGCTCCTGCTTCCCAGGTCAGGTGGCTGGCACAACAAGAGCTCAGCCCTCCTGCGTCGAAGGTAAGCAGCTTCAGCCCCATTTGTCACACCGGCTTACCCCCCCACCCCCCCCAAATCTCCTTGATGGTTTTGATTTCCCACTGTCTGGAAAAAAAAAAATCCTCCCCTTTGTTAAATTTGGACACATTTCTCTTTGTTAATGATAATGAGTATGTGCCTGAACCATGGTGCAATTAATCTCCTTAATTTATGTACTCGCCCGTTTGGTGCCAGGAAGATTTCTTGGTTGGTTTTATTACGTTTCTTGTAGTTTTAAAACAGAAGATTTTAAAGCAGAACTGGAACCCAGGGAATACAGTTCTCACTTTGTTGTTCAACCAGGGAGAGGCAGGGGATCCTCATGACACAGAGGACACAGGTTTTCTTGTGCCAAGCAAGGGCAGATCAACCCATAGGTTAACTACGCTATGAGGGTAGCCTCAGCCAAAATCAGATCAGGGCTATAGTTCAATTATCAGTGAGCTGTGTTGTGTGGTGAGTGGGCCTATCCTTCCCCTTATGCTGGAATTTTCCTGAACATATTTTCCCTTGCCACTAATAATAATAAATACTTGTGCTTTTTAGAATATGAATGAAATATTCATGTGTGAATTTCATGCTCTTTATTCAGCTCATAGTAGCAAGGAATGAATCTTTCCCCAAAGCATCTGCTATATATACATTATTTACACAATGGGCCCCACGTGATTGGCTAATTCCGGGCTACTCCTGTAGGCCAATCAGGTTGCGGATTCACTTCATCCAGGAGCCTGATTGGCTGCTCTTGCAGGCCAATCAGGTTGCTGATTCACTTCCACCTGGAGCTGGATTGGGTGGCCCCTGCGGACAAATCAGACTGCTGCATTCTGGATCCTATTGTTCTAGGACCAATCAGACTGCTGCATTTTGGATCCTATTGTTCTAGGATTCAGCTCAGTACATAACAATGAGAAACAGAACTCTCAAGCTATAAATAGTATTCTATTTTGGGAGCATTAGTAGACCTGTTTTGAAGAAGGGTTAATTCACTGTGAATTAACCACACTCCTGACATCACACAGGGCCACATTCACACCATACTTTTAAAATGCTCTGATGCTACTTTAAAAGGCCACAGCTCTCCCTCCAAAGAATCCTGGGAACTGTAGTTTTTTTAAGGGTCTGAGAATTGTTAGGAGACCCCTATTTCCTTCCCAGAACTACAATTCCCAGAGAGGTTTAACAGTCAATCCCTCATCACAGGGAGCTCTGGGAACTGTGCCTCTGTGAATTGCCCCTCTCAGTCCGGGACCTTGTTCCCTTAGAACTAATTTACGCCGTCATGCTACATGCGAAACCGGCATTTCTGTCTCTGCACAGCTACATGAGGAAATGTGGCACTGAGAGAGATGGAGGGACCCCAAAAGTTGTTCCATGTAGGATCCCAGGGCACATTTCATTAAATCTCAAAGCCATGTGCGAAGCTTTTAAAAACACACACAAACGAACAGATGTTATGATGAACATATAAATAAACAACAGCAGCAATTGTCACAAGAACAGGAGAACGAAAGCCTCTGAAAAGATCAGATACCTAAAGGCAAATGGGGGGGGGGAGACAATTTTGGTTGCTTGGGTACAGATGTCATTATTGCTACTATAATAGAATATATGCAAGCCTGGTTATAATTGCTGGTAATCATCACAGAAGTGCTTAGCCTGGTAAACATCCTGAAATCATTATTATTATTAGAATTGCTGCACTGGTTCTATCCATGGCCCCTTTGATGAAAACATGAAGGTGTTGGCTTCCTTGGGTTAAATGCATGTTTATGGCTGAAATTTAGCTTGCTGAAGAGATTCGGGAAATGGCTCAATATTTCACTTTTCCTTCCCGTTCCCCCCAGCAACTACACAGTAGCATATTTCCCTTTTTACGGGATTGCTTTATGTTAAGAAATGGCACCTATAAGTCTTAATTAGGGTTTCTGTCAGCACCAGTGGAAGGAATCTTAAGATGTAAAATGTGGTGAGATTTACATTTAAGGAAAGCAGTGCAATGTTTTAATAGCCTGCCGCTAATTAATATTGACATAGAAATCATATTTGTTAATCCACACGGAAGAGACTTATCTTCAATTTTCATTGCTTTCCACACAAAACCATGACCTTTAAAAGTGAAATAACAAAAAGCCCCGGGTTTTTCCTAACTCCCCCTGACGTTTTAATTCTGCGAATTAACCCATAAATAAATGGAAACTCACAACAAACACTCCACACCCCAAACACTGTAATAGCACCATCACCACCACCAATTTGTAGATACATAAAATCCATGTATGAATTGTATTACTGCACAGATTAATTCAGGAGAGAAACCAAATGTGCCTTGAAGCCACTATAGATGAGCGGATGCCTCACTGCACTAAATAAGTGGGGCAAGATTATTGGCAAGTGGATTTTGAGGGAGGGGAATAAATTTGTCAGCACTGGGGCCCAGGAGAAGCCAGCAGGACAAGACCACAGGGAAGGAGCAGATGAAAGGAGGTGTGGCAGAGGGATGAAACGTCATCTAGAAGGGTTTAGGATGAGGGGAGTCATAGAATCATAGAATTGTAGAGTTGGAAGGGACTCTGAGGATGATCTAATCCATGGGTAGGCAAACTAAGTCCCAGGGCCTGGATCTGGCCCAATCGCCTTCTCAATCTGGCCCGCGGACGGTCCGGAAATCAGCGTGTTTTTACATGAGTAGAATGTGTGCTTTTATTTTAAATGCATCTCTGGGTTATTTGTGGGGCATAGGAATTCGTTCATCCCCCCCCCAAAAAATATAGTCCAGCCCCACACAAGGTCTGAGGGACAGTGGACCGGCCCCCTGCTGAAAAAGTTTGCTGACCCCTGATTCTAATCCAACCGCCTGCAATGCAGGAATATGCAGCTGCCTCATATGGGGATCAAACCTGCAACCTTGGTTTTATCAGCACCATGCTCTAACCAACTGAGCTATCCAGTCCCCTCTACTTCCAAGAGTACTGCATGCCTTGGCCCTCAACAGCTAAGGCATTTTCGTTTAATGCAGCCACCCTCTTTCATTGAATTTATGCTGCTCTGTTCCATTTCAGAACTGTTTTACATGTTTTATAACTGGGCTAATTTTTTATCTGTTTAATAGTTGTATATTCTGTTTGTTGTAACTCACCCTGGGACCTCACAGTGAGGGGCGGGTAAATAAATAGTAAAGGAGAAGGGGTGATTTGTGCCTTATGCCTGCTGGATCAGACGAAAGGCCCAGCTAGTCCATCATTCTGTTCTCCCAGCAGTCAACCAGGTGCCTATAGAAAGCCCACAGGCACAGTAGCCCTATCCCACTCTTGCTCCTCAGCAACTGGTAAAGGTAAAGGTAAAGGGACCCCTGACCATTAGGTCCAGTCGCGGATGACTCTGCGGTTGCGGTGCTCATCTCGCTTTATTGGTCGAGGGAGCCGGCGTACAGCTTCCAGGTCATGTGGCCAGCATGACTAAGCCGCTTCTGGCGAAACCAGAGCAGTGCACGGAAACGCCATTTACCTTCCCGCTGGAGTGGTACCTATTTATCTACTTGCACTTTGACGTGCTTTCGAACTGCTAGGTTGGCAGGAGCAGGGACCAAGCAACGGCAGCTCACCCCGTCGCGGGGATTTGAACCGCCGACCTTCTGATTGACAAGCCCTAGGCTCTGTGGTTTAACCCACAGCGCCACCCGCGTCCCTTCCAGCAACTGGTACTGGAGTTAATATAGACATCACAACAAATCTAGCTTTTAAGCAGTCCAAATTGGTAGCCATCACAACACCTTGCAGTAGTCAGTTCCATATTTTGAACTATGTGATGCACAAACAAGTACTTCCTCTTGCCTGCCCTGTATCTTCTTTGGGAAGCTGTTTGTCCCAGCCTTTTGCAATAAATCCCCAGCTGTGTTTGGTGCGCGTCTTTTTGTCTCCTGCCGTTGCTTCCATCCTTCACCCTTGGAGGCTGCGCTAGTTGGATATAATCGCACAATAGATGGGCTTCTTGAAGGGGAGTGACAGGGAAAAGGTTGACGTGTGTAAGAGGAAGTCTTATATTTAGCTGATGATCTAACACAGCCGATTTAAACCTCTTGTGGGAAAACCCCCGTAGCCATGAGAACAGAGGTAAAATTATAGAGTTATTAGGGGGCAGCTGGAGAGCTTCTGCACCTGATAGACCCACCATCATGTACTCCCATGTGACCTCACTGTATTATGTTGTGCTACCCAGTGCCGTAGGATTCTCCAGCCTTTTGCTAATGATTCTCCTACAAGATGGAATATGGTGATGTCGCAGTGCATACCAATAAATAAATGGTGGAGACATCCTTTCACATGTCCCCTGTTCACCATGGCATCAAACTTTCCCATAACAGATGGCATCTCTGAGCACTGTGGATGTGGCTGTACCCAAGGTGGTATGGTGCTACCTTGGCAGTCTAGATCAGGCTTCCTCAAACTCGGCCCTCCAGATGTTTTGATACTACAATTCCCATAATCCCTGATCACTGTTCCTGCTAGCTAGGGATCATGGGAGTTGTAGGCCAAAAACATCTGGAGGGCCGAGTTTGAGGAAGCCTGGTCTAGATCTCCTCCCTGCACCTACAAAAAATTGCATGAGTACGCTACTCAGGAGTTGGGTGGGAAAAATATTTTTCATGAGCTGCCCAAGCGTTTGCTATTTGAAGACTTTCTTCAGATATTTACATATTCTCTATGCCACATAGGCTCTTCTTTTATTTAGAGATTAGATTTGTCTTGATGCTTACATTTTTCATACCGTATTATGTGTGCATGCAACTCAGATTTAATTACTCAATATACTCTCTCTCTCTCTCTCTCTCTCTCTCTATATATATATATATATGCTGAATGCTAGGCTATTGGCTGCACATTTTATGCTATGTTCCCTGCAACACTAAAGCAGGACTTTACGATGGACAATAAATAGATATTTACTAAAATATGCATCAGCGTAGGAAAGGTAGAGCTCTTGGCTTTTGTGACGATATCCTAATTGCAGGGGTAAACTGGACATTACATCTATTTTGTCAAAACAAATCCTTGCTGGAACAGTTTGGTGCCTGTGCTTTAGATTTTAATAAGAAAAGCATTATGGATGCAAGAACCAGAGGTATAAAAGCAGACACCCCTGTATTTTCCCCCTGTAGTGTGATGGCTTAGCATACTTTATTTATACTGTAAGCACCGAGATAATTTATTCAGGTACTTTAGGGCAGAAACCCATGCATGTCCATTTACAGTTTGCAATTTTATTTTTTATTTTTTGTGATCTAACCCAACCCTGTGGAGGCTTCCATGCTGCAGAAGCCTGAAGGAGGTTTTTAATTAAGCTTGTCTCCGCCTGGCCCCACTTGTGTAACTAATTATTTTCAGTATCATGAAAGACTTTCATTATTCATTTCCCTTTCAAAGAGCTTATCCCACCCCTGATTTGCACTGTGTAACTTGAACCTATTTTGTTATTTTTTTTTAAGAAAAACATAGCTGTTTGGCTTCTTTGGAATGATTTCATTTTACCCTCTATCAATAAATGTAGGCTATAGTCATGCTTTTTCATATATGGCAGTGAAAATACCTAGAATGCCCCCAATATGCAGGGTTCACAGGCTTTGTATGGAGAAGCCGTCTTAGAAACTATGATAGCTGGTGAACCAACTGAAGTTGGTAATGGGTGATCCAGGCCACTGAGGTTACCTGGGCTTGTAGTAAAATGGCTCTACCTGAGTGATACACCTGGTCCTTCAGAGAGAATCCCAACACTATCCAGGGCAGATGAACAATGCAATTCCTAGACCTGGGAACCAACCATCCATAGGGTCTCTGACTTGTCAGGTTTCACCCTGATCCAACCCATAGCTACAGTTAGGCACCAGTTTAGGACATGCATGGTGTCTCCTGATTCCGATGTCACAGATAAATAGAGCTAAGTGTCATCAGAATACTGGTTACAGGTAGGTAGCCGTGTTGGTCTGCCGTAGTCAAAACAAACAAACAAACAAATCCTTCCAGTAGCACCTTAGAGACCAACTAAGTTTGTTATTGGTATGAGCTTTCGTGTGCATGCACACTTCTTCAGATTTTTATTTTTTTATTTTTGATCAGAATACTGGCGAGACTATGCTCCTAATCTCGTAATGACTGCCTTTGGTGGCCTTGTAAGGACACTAACTAGCACTGGGGACAAAATCATGCCCTGTGGCAGGGGCGGACTTTGGTCATCTTTTGTAGTATGCTGCCCTGTGCGAGGCCAAAATTTGGCATCGTCAAATGGATTTTCTCAATTATGGATCTTCTCAGCTTTGTGCCTGCTCGGCTCAGAGCCCTGTGCAGGGGGACTGCCTGCACTGCCCTAAATTCAGCACTTCCTGCCAGGGTGCAGAGGCACAGGCACCCAAAACTCATATAAATAGGAGTGAGCACCTTTAAAAAGTGTCCCCAACTCACAGAGATGGTACAGTAAGGACCTGTGGTTAAATGTCTCCATCGTTGCTGAGAGATCAAGGGCAATGAGCAGTATCACACTCGTCCTGTTCTTCTTCCTTCCCCAAACTGAGCCTGAATCCAGATTGAAATGGATGAAGTTTAATCTGAGGTGTCTATGGATGGCTGAATTACCTGCAGGATTGGCAAGGGTTCAAAATCCAGCTTGTAAGCTTTCAAGGAAGTCCTGGATTCAAACAGGCCCACAAATGCCTAAGCTGGACAAACTTTGGTTACAACCAAAGAGATCTGCACTGTTTTGATTTAAATAGGATAGGAAACTTTGTTTCAGTAGATTGTCAGGAACTAATAGCACTCACCAGGAACAAACACAAACAGTAATTAAAATTTGAAATCCATCCGGCCCAAAGCCTTGAAATAAGTGAAATTCCAGCCTTATCCATCGAGTCTTTTTCTTAAGAACCATCTCATTTGTGAAATGGGTCTAATAATAGTCATCATGTTGCAAGGCTTAATTGATGTTGGTGCAGCACTTTGCCGTTCCCCAGTTCAGCTACGAAATGTAGACAGTGATGGAAGTAAAAGCAGCTCATTAAAAGAAAAAGGATAGCAAGGAACAAAGAGAACAGATGAAAAATTGGGGGTAGTTTGAAACTGCTGGCAGGCCCCATTGATCTGCTTCTCGGAAGGAATTCTTCACCCCCTCTAAAGATGCTGGGGTCTATGGCATCTCTTTTCCATTACTGGTCTCAGTCTACTCTCTGGCCGCTCTCTCCTATGGACTGAATATAGGCCAGAATCTTGCAAGCTACAAAATGTGGGAAAGAAGGGCAGGCGAAAGCATTGTCCGAGCGGCGGAACAGGACACCCCCCTGTCTCAGAGCTCTTTATAGGTGGACTTGCCCCTTTCTGCTTCCTAGGGGCTCCTCGAGTCTCCAGAAATGGGCCTGACTCATGCCTCTCCTCCCCACCGGCTGACCCACCGATGTATCGATCTGCTGAGCTCCGGAAGCAGCACTGCAAATGAAAAGGAAGAATAAAACATTTTGCAGAAAGGGAAAGGATAGCAGCAGCTTTTAACTGCCTTTGCGCTGCAGTTGCAGGAGTCCAACAGAGCCGCGCACTATTGTGTTTCATTAAAGGTCAACCTCTTCTGTGTTACTTAAACAAGCGGCAAACACTTGACTTTAAAGCGATCATCAAGGGATTTGGCTCTATTCCCCCCTCCTTCCCTTTTGTGGGAATAAACACTCTCGGGTTAGTACCTGGAACTTGGCTGGCAGCCGCTGCAAGAAGATAAAGCATTAATAAGCCTTGTGTAACTGCCTTCTCCCAGTGTGTAAAATGTGACTGTGAGTAAATCTTCCCAAAGCCGAAGTATTCCGTATGCCAAAGGACTTTGAAGGGTGGTACACTCTGCACTAACAAGAGTTGCTTTTAAAGAAAACTTCTGTTGCATCTAGGGAACTAGAGAAACCCAGAGGATTTAATCCCAGTATACTGGTAAATCTTCGCCTTCAAGATGTAGTCTTTTGTCAAAACTAAAGCAGCCTTCTGATATCTTCATTCCAGAAAACCGTAATTAGGGGAGCTTCTCTGAACACTGCTAGCAAGACAAGAGTAGTTCTAAACCCCACCGGGATTCCCTGACAAAAGAAAGTGACAACAGATGTTATCCTTAGTGTGTTTCTAGCTGTGAAAGGAAGCACACGCAATTTAGCCTGCAGTCCTCTAGCTGGGAATATGCTATGCTGATCTCAACAGGACTTACTTCTGAGTAGGCATTGTTTAGGACTGCACTGCTAAACCGGTAGCTCTTTGCGTAAGCCATGATACCTAGATGAGAGAACCTGCTCCTGGAAAACTTGATGTTTGTGGCATCTGGGAGATCAGCAAAAGAAGTCATTCAAGAGAAATTGTTTATTTATTGATTATTCAAAAGAGAGCGGATACCCTCACAAGATATGTTCCAGATTTAGATTCCCAGTTTTGAGGCAAGCCCTAACAAAGGAGCTTGCAATAACTTAACAGACACAAATATCATCCAAAACAATAGCAACATTTAAACAGTTTCATAAAGGCAACCTAAGCATAAAGCTACAAAAACTAAGTAGCAGCAGCCAACTAAGGAACTGGAATAAATATTTGCTGGTAGCATTATATTATGATCTGGAAGATTATATGCATATTTTATTAAATGAAACTTCAGGTAATGAAATTACAATACATAATGATAGACTCCCATCCAAAGACACGCCTGTTACCCACATTGAAAATGCATAGCAGAAATGAAATAATTGAATCAGTATCAAAAGCTACTGAATTTACTACTGCCAACCTGCTGTTACATAATTTATGGGAGGGGGGCACCCTGTGAGATAATAGTTTATTGTTTTGTCCTTTACATGTAAGAATTGTGGTTTGGTACGCTACTGTAGAGTAAAGAATCTATGTATGTCTACCCAGAAATAAGTCCCATTAAACTCAGTGGGACTTACTTCCAGGTCAGTGGATTTTGGATTGTCACCTTAATCAGCTATACACAGTAAAATCATGTTAGATAACAGAATTAGCATTTATTTCCATATTTTAGCTTGAAATTCAATTTGAATTTGTAAAGTAATTTCATATGAATTGATGAATTGCACCCACTGAATCAAATCTAATAAGGGGTGTATAAATACGCTTTATGGGGTCTCCCTGCACAGGAAAATAAATATGAAAATACTAATGATCACATTATGAAAATGAAAGAGAAGACTGATGAAGGGCAACTGTCTTTGCCAGCAATCATGTACAGAGGCTGCTTGAATCTCATTGAAGTTAAATGGATTTCGGCTGAAGCTCAACACAAGGAAACATACTTGAGTAAAAATGCATAGGATTGCACTCTTAAGCAGCCTAATATTATGCAGGAATGCATCATGGGCATACAACTGCATTGCTTAAAAGAAAGAGACGTATCTTTATTTTATTTTATTTTATTTATTTTATTATTTTATTACTTACTTATTTTGTTCTTTGTAAACTGAATAAAATACCCAATGGCCAACAATGGCTCTCATAATAGCTTAGAAATAAAATTAGAGATGTGGGACCATATGAACAGAGGAATCTCCATTGCCAGTCCAGCTGGGTTAGTGCTCCCTGGGCTGGTCGATGGATGCGCTGAAACAGCTGCAGCACACTGAAACAGGGAAATTCAGGCTGGTTCTGGTGGCAACTGGAATACATCTCCCCACCACCACCACCTGCAGAGGAAAAGAAATGGAAAGGCTTTGTGTGAGGAAGGTGGAACACAGACAAACAGGCTACACACTTTGTCTTGCCATGTCTTATGTTTCTGACAGGCAAAAGAAACCAGCAATGGTGTGCAGTAACAGCAGAAGCATTAGTCTAGTGCAGGGGTCAGCAACCTTTTTCAGTCGTGGGCCGGTCCACCATCCCTCAGACCATGTGGTGGGCCGGACTATATTTTTTTTTGGGGGGGGGGAATGAATGAATTCCTATGCCCAACAAATAATCCAGAGATGCATTTTAAATAAAAGGACACATTCTACTCATGTAAAAACACGCTGATTCCTGGACCGTCTGCAGGCCGGATTGAGAAGGCGATTGGGCCGCATTCGGCCCCCGGGCCTTAGGTTACCTATCCCTGGTCTAGTGGTTCTGGCAATGGAGACAGCCCTCAGGCACTACCACGCAGACCCTGGGATTGGGGAACCTGTGGCCCCTCAGATGTTGCTAAAACTGCATCTCCCATCATCCCTGAACATTTGCCACCTTGGCGAAGGATGATGGGAGTTGAAGTCCAGCCACATGTGGAGGGCCACAAATTTCCCATCCCTGATGCAAGAATGTGATTGGCTGCACAGCACCAGTGTCACAATCGCAAGGTGATCCTTAATTGGCTAAGTAGAAGGGGTTTAGACTACCCCTCCCACACCCATTAAAATAATGTGCGAGAAGGTCATGGCGCCACATGGCCTAGCCTTCTGCTATTGTTCCTGCCACGTTCCCTGCTCACGAACCCACTAGTCACACATTTGACAAGCACGAGAAGCAACATACATGAACAGACCTCCTCTGCATAAGGAGGGATCGTGATTGGCCCATTCCAATGAGACTCGCTGCTAAGAAAGTAAAACCAGGTGCTGAATTTGGGGTTTTATAAGGTGTGGTAGAGCTGGCATGGTCCTTAGGTTCAGCTGACTCTGTGCTCAGTCAGGTGGTAGGACTAGGATTGCTGCCTGTTATCATTATTATTAATTTCATTTATATAAGACAGCTACATATATAAAAACCGTTAAAGCAATATATACAACTTTAGTGACCTACAAAAAATATCAATTTCTGACATTTTTAATACAATGTTAAAACCTTTTTACACCCCCCCAAAATAGTTGCACCTGTTAAGTCAAGGATTCATATTTCCTGTGGTTTGGGGTAAGATTTGTATTTTACGTTACTGGCAGGTATGACTCCTATTTTCAGAAAAGCCTTTTACTCCTATTTACAAAAGCGATTGATAGTTTGACCTTCAACTGCTTTGTTGGTAAAGGTCCATATCTTTCTAGCTTGTTACACCAGGCTTTTGCTTTGAAAACCATTCTTCTGCTTCTGAGTTTTCAGTTCTAAGCACTTTCCACACTGTTGACTTTAGCAAGACTTACTTCTGAGTAAACATGGTTAAGATCCATCTATGAAACTATTTTTGGAGAAGTGATCCTAGAATGACTTTTGCGCGAGGTCTATATACTCAGCTTGAATGATTGCATTCAGATGCCATGTTCTCAGTCTGCCCAGTTACTGTATGCTGTCAACTTTGGAGGATCAGCAACAGCTTGAAGTATCTCTCCTCCCCCTGCCTTTCCCCTTGATATAATCCTTTCTAGTTTAATCAAACCACAGTTTCCCATGAGAATTGAATTTACTCTGTTGGCATTGCCTTTGCTTATAAATCAACTTGATGGCACTTGCTCCAGTTTGCTCTTTGACAAGGCATTTTCTTTTTGTCTTCCAGCTGCCATTGTCATCCAGAAGTGGTGGTGTCATATGAACCCTTGCCTGGATGGAGAAGACTGTAAAGTGCTTCCAGATTACTCAGGTTGGTCATGCAGCAGTGGAAACAAAGTCAAAACTACCAAGGCAAGTTCATGTACCCTTTTCATTCCCTATGGGTGAATACTAGGTCATTTGGTGACGCGGGTAGATCTTACCAGTACAATGCCCCAACAATGCCCCCTGCCAAGGGGAGCAATCTGCTTTTCCCTATAGGAGTGAATGGCTTCAAGTATAGGAGTGGACTCAGGGACATCTTCCTGCTGAGAATGGAGTTTGGGTTTCCCGCGATGAGCCATCAGTATGCTTGAAATACTCTCCTTGCTACATTTGCTATAGACAGACCTCTTGTGCCTAATGCAAACTTCTCTGCATAGCATTTTAAATACAATGCGGTCAAACGTAGCATTTTATGCATATTAAAGTTATATCTTTAACAGTGTGGTCATCTTTTGGCTTCTGTTTTGGAGTCATGCTAGAGTAGCCTTCATCAACCTGCTGTTGTTAGCAGAGGCCACTTGAATAATGCAGATGGAGTCGAGAGAGAGAAATAAACATTTAGTGAACAAAACGGAATATATCTCTGCTGAGCAGGAAAAAAACAGAGGGGCTTTGCTTTTCTGACAGGGCTTGTTGAGAGCAGGATTCAATTCAACTAAACTTCCCCAAGAAAGCTCCCTCAAAGCTAGGCAGCCTATCAGAGTACATGCTACCACACCAAAGAAGAAGAAGAAGAAGAAGAAGAAGAAGAAGAAGAAGAAGAATAATTTGGATTTGATATCCCGCTTTATCACTACCCGAAGGAGTCTCAAAGCGGCTAACATTCTCCTTTCCCTTCCTCCCCCACAACAAACACTCTGTGAGGTGAGTGGGGCTGAGAGACTTCAGAGAAGTGTGACTAGCCCAAGGTCATCCAGCAGCTGCATGTGGAGGAGCAGGGAAGCGAACCCGGTTCACCAGATTACGAGTCCACTGCTCTTAACCACTACACCACACTGGCTCTCACCAAAGACCATGTCACTTTTTCTAGTTGTTTTGCAATGCCTTAAATTAACAGAATTAACCTTTAAACCACACACTGAATGATCTCTGCTGTTTCACTTCCAGCACATTGCACCCTCTAGCTGTTTTACACATACAAAAGCCCTGGGAACAACCAACACAGCACAAATGATGATAGAAGCTACATGAGCACAGAAGCAGCTGTATTCTTGATCATGAGAAGCATCCAGCAGTGCACCTGGGCACAGAGAGAAAGGAATAAGGGAGGAACAGGTGACCAGAAACAACTGCAAGTCTATGTAGAGCCATTCCGGGGCAGTTGGGTGTATAGGACTCAGCAGAGCTTTGGTTGACAATGAGCAGAAACTGTTCTTCTTCACATGTGTGGAGTATGGAGCACAGACATGGCATAGGGAACTTTCCAGTTCAGATTTAGGCCTCTGCACACATTTGAGATCAACTACTGTGCTGAATTAGCACCCAGGAGTGCCCTAAACTGGCGTTGCCTCATTAAAGTAACAAGCTATTAACTCCCCTCTTCAAAGAAGAGATTCCCCAAGAGTGCAATCCACATCCCATCGAAGTCAGTGGCAACGCTTACTTTGATCTTAATGGGTTAGCATTGCACCCAAAGGTGCTGCAAGCATCTTTAATTTGATAAGAGGCCTTTTCCATTTTCTTGTTATCTTGTGCAGTATACTTTTGTGGAGTGAAAAAGCAAGGGCAAGGGACATCCAGATAAGGCTCAAAATCTACCTTTTATAGTGTGAACTCATGTATCTGGGGTTTGGGGGCTCCAGCTTTTGGGAGGGGGGGGAGGAGGGGAAGAGAAATATAAAATTTAGATTTTATTTTTGACTCCCAAAAGTACAGCCACTGCATATGGCACTTCTGTAAGTTAAAGAAGGAAACAATTCCCCAAGTCATCATGAAGCAATATAAGGTCTTTATTATCATCATCATTCTAGATTCATTAAAATGTTGCTGTCAATCTAAGCAAAAATGCCCAGCACTCTATACCATGTTTTAGTTCTGTGTAGGAATAAGATTTCCATAACAGTAAATTCATTTGGGTTACGGGCAGTCATAAATAGTTTCTCTCTCTCTCTAAAAATGATAAAGGACGGTACTGCAGACGCTGAATACTGGTGCCTAGTACATAGCTTAAATATATAATGGTATAAAGTTAGCCAGTTTATTGATACATTTATTACTTCACTAGGCCAGCTGCTGGATCTAAATGAGCTGTCTGGTTGATCTCAGCCAGAACTTGTCAAAACTGCACCTGCAAAACAAGGTTGCGGCATTGGTAGTAGGGAGACAATGACCTTCTCCAGGTGTTTCCTAAATGGGTTGAATAAGCATGCAAGGGGGAGGCAGCAGGGGTGAGTGCAAAGTCTCAGGAAACTGACCTGGAGTACAGAACAACCAACGGTAGGTTGTAGATAGTGGATAACAGGTAGTAGATGAAGACCTGCATGGCGTTTCAATGAGGACCTTGGGGAGTGTCTGAGGGATCTACAACTGCAATGGAATTAATGTGGCAGTGCACTAGCTGAGATTCAGCAGAAGGTGGAATTTGAGATGGAGGTCATTCATTGGTGCCTGGGCACAGATCCAACAGCAACCTTCAGGATAGTGAATGGTCTTGGGTCACCGGTGGTTGTTGGGCTCCTCCTCCAAAATGTCTTTCCTACCCTTCCCGGGGTTTGAGCCTGGACGTCCTTTCTGTCCCTCCAGAGAAACGTTTGTGGTGAATTCCATTTTAAGACTCTTATGTCCAGTGAAGTACGTGATGGCTCTGGTTGGTTTGTGGCATCTGACTGCAAATCACCGCAAATTTTGTGATAATGATTTCAGGACGTTGAATTTTTTTAAAACCAGTTTGAAGATTTGGTGCAATAGTTAATAAACTGTGTTCATGGGTGTGAAATGCAAAAATGGGGGCAGAATTGTTTTATTGGAACTAGCACAGGGACATGCTACGGAGGATGCCTTGACCCCAGTGTGGTTCCCCTTTAATACATATGTACAGCACAACAGAACAATGGCCTATCCCAGGGATAGGCAACCTAAGGCCCGTGGGCCGGATGCGGCCCATGGGCCTTCTCAATCCAGCCCACGGACGGTCTGGGAATCAGCATGTTTTTACATGAGTAGAATGTGTGCTTTTATTTAAAATACATCTCTGGGTTATTTGTGGGGCATAGGAATTCGTTCATATTTTTTTTCAAAATATAGTCCAGCCCACCACATGGTCTGAGGGACAGTGGACCGGCCCACGGCTGGAAAAGGTTGCTGACCCCTCCAACAGCATACGAATCAATATGGCTAACCTGACCCAACCACCTAGCCCGCCTTCCTCATACAAATAAGCCACATTACAATCAACTAAGCACAACAAACCAAGCTTGGGAATCCCTAACCTCGCAATATCAATACAGTAAAAATAAATAAATACACAAACAAAGGACCTACCCATGTGATGCTGACACAACCCTCCTACACTAAGAATAGGCAATAGAACGAAAGAACAACATCCCCATCTCTCTCCCCCCTCACCTTTTCCCCAACTGCAAGATGTCTATGACAAAAAACGTCTCTCACCAAACATAAACGAACTGTGAAAATGACTATGAACTGAAAGTGGAGGCAATAGGTGTGCCTTTCCCTGTTTATCTGTTTGCTTTGTTACACACACAAAAGCCCTAATAAAAACCAATTAAAAATTGTTTTATTGGAACAAATATCAGTGCAATCTGTGCAATTGCTGCAATGCATAGAAAAAACAACTTGTTGGCATCCATCTGTCCTGGGAGACAATGGAAGAGTGTGCCTCCGGGGATGAAGCCAAATCATTGGAGAGTTACAGCGCCTGCTGTGGCTGTAGAGACTGATATGGGAGAGACATGCTTTGTTGCAGCTGGGGCAGATGAAGGCATCCAGTGGTGCTGATGTGGGTGTACCATGGCGCTTCTTCTTTCTGTGCTCCTCCCAGCAGTCATTTCTCCCGTGGTCACTGCTGTGGATGCACGACCTGACTGGTTGTCTCCAGGTGCTGTGGTCGTCTGTGGTCATACATTGATAAAGCTGTCACCAATTGGCTGTTAATACTGACTTACTTCGCAAAAGTAGCTCCCTCCTTTCTCTATTCCTGTTTCTGTATGCATGTAGAATGCTTACCGTGCTCAGAAATGTGCATAATCTAGCAAGTACAGGTCAGCAGTTGAAACCCTGAACGTGTGGGAATTTATGAAATCTCTGGAGAATCCATCTCCTCCTGCCAATATTTGCCACTATCAAACTATTTATACGCAATTGTCACTTTCCTCTTTTTCTTTGTTTCCAGGTAACACGGTAGCAAAATGTAAACATGTGCCAAAGTTGGACCGATGGGATTTACAGCTGCATTGCCCAGAGACGTTCATTTTGTGGAAAAAGAAGTATCAAGTCTGAACTGCCAACTTTTCAAAACAGCTGGCACAAACTTGAGCAGTGCTCCTTTTTAACAAGGAGACCACACTTCTCAGTCTATGACTTTCTTACAAAGAGTGGAATACATTTTAAAGACGGAAACTCCGAGTCTAACCCTTTCATGCTCAAGATGAACATCTGTAAGCAGAGCTCCTTCCAAAGTGCAACAGAGATCTCCAGGACTTTTATTCATGACTTTGTAAATCCTGAAACCTTGATTCAAATTACTTGGCAGGAATGGTGAGGTTAAAAACCAAGGGTAATTCAGATGAAGGAGCCTCACCATGAAAACGATAAGAAAGACAATCGAATTGCTCTTGGAACGTCCACTTCAATATATTTTTACCTGCGATTTACTAAGTATCAAACAAAGTAGGGAAGTCAGTCATGACGTTTAATAAATAAGTACCCCTTGCCAATCTTCATATTCTGTTATAGTGTGTGCAATTATGTTTCCCCTCCATTTGTTCAGTGTTAAGGACAGTAATGAAAACACTCATTCCAAAATTAGATAGATTTTAGCACGCCAGAGAATTCTGTCCAGTGAGGAAACTGCAGAATAGAAACCTTTGCTGCCAGAAATTGAAAGAAAATGGAGCCGTTAAATTGGTATTTTCACCCGAGTCAATGAACATTTGGGTCACGGCTTCACATTCTCCTACGTACAAGTGTGAGATGTGTCTTGAGCAAGTCTGGTACCATTTTACTCTAAGACAGCTCCACCAATGGGTGGTGGGGCTGGCTAGCTAGTGAGCTAGGTCATCTCTGCAGTGAACCCTGTTGGCATTGTGCAATGGCGCAGGACTGAGGGACGAAGCCCCCTGCCTGCCTGGAGTACAAAGGTCAAAGACATTGGAACTGCACACCCCACAGGCACAATTAGATTCTTCCCCGCAGCAAAATGTATAGGGCAAAGGAGAAAATGAAGCACGCTATACTACAGCTGTATGAGTTTCCTTCTAACCTCTTAACTGTCACTTGTCATGCACTTGTATAGATGGCTCTGGAGCATCGAGAAAGTCTTTAGGATGAGGCCTTAGCATCTTAAGTTCTGTGCTGTGCTAGAATACTTGTGCATTAGTGCTTTGCTGCATCTGGGTAGGAAGGCTCTTCCTAGTGGCTTTGGCCTGGCTGCTGCGACACTGCAGTATCTCACGTCCGCTCATGGCACAAGTGCAGTAAAATGGAGAATGCTGGACCAATTGTGTAGCACACTAGACTTGGGATCGAATTGTCAAGACTGTACCAAGGAAGATTAGTGGAAGACATCTGGATTTTTGTTGCTCCGACTGCATCCTAATAGGCAGCGTATTAAACGCTCATGAGCAAAGTTCTAGATAGAAAGGGGATCTTCACTTTCGGTTAGCTGCTATTTATAATGATTATAATAATTAAACGTCCAGTTCCTTGACAGACCACATTTTCTAGCTCATACAATTTATGACATGTAATTGTTTCCTATTATTTTAGTTGTATCTCATTCTGGTTTCCATCTCTCTCCTCCCCGCTGCCCCCGCTAAGTGCTACACATTTTTGTTTTGTCATCAGCCTGCATAAGTGGGAATGTAAAAGGAGGTGAATTTATAGCCCGTCTGTTCCTGGTTACATCATTTGACTTTAAGATACGTTGGAATGTATTCAGATGCAGCGATGCACACATATCCCTCTGCAGATGAACTGTCACTGACCCAGCCATTGCTATGCTTTATGTAAATTTCACTGTGTTAACATAAGACCGATTTTTAGAGATCCAGAAATGCCAAAAAAATGGAGATGGTGTTGCACTAATTTATTTAATTGTGCACAGGATGTCTTCGCTACAATGTGAAGTTGTCTAGAATAATAGTCATTGTTGACTCTTATTCCGCAAGGAACATCTTGAAATATTCATACAATGTTCATTCGGTCAAAGATATTCGTAAAACTTTTTTCTCTCTCTCCTTTAATACCAGAATAAAGTCCTGCCTTTTTTTTTGTTTCACATCCTTAGTGCGGTTCCTGGTGATTATTGCATTTGTTTATTAAATACTTTCTCTCCACCACCACCCTCCCTGTGTCAAATGCCTTGGAAGATCATTCCAACCTGGAGCCAAAGTTTTCTGGAGACAAAGATGACCTTTGGGGAATGTCTATAGCTCAGTGCTGTTGCCCATGCATCAAGAAGGTCCCAGTCCAATCCTCATATTCTGGAAGAGACCTCTGCTTGAAAACCTGGATAGCAGCTGCTGCCAGCCATTGTAGGCAACACTGAACTAGATGGTCCAACAGTCTGACTCATATATATAAGGCAGCATCTTGTGTTCCTCTGCTTCCCAGCCTGCATCACCTTGTTAGACTGGTTGGAGCATTCTTTTACTTTCAACCTGCTCTAATTGTCGAAGCAATTGACCACTGAGAAAACAATATATATATAACTGTATGCTAAAAGATTTGTGTATACCATTTTGCATCACACGTGACCCCCCCCAAAAAAAAACAGTTTCCATGCAACAAGCAAATCATAAAAAAAAACTTTATAAGTTTAGAGCATAAAAAGAGCATGCTGGATCAGGCCAATGGCCCATCTAGTCCAGCATCCTGCTCTCACAGTGGCCAACCAGATGCCTGTGGGAAACCAGCAAGCAGGATTCGAGCACAAGAGCACTCTCTGCTTCTGTGGTTTCTAGCAACTGGTATTCAGGAGCATTGCTGTCTCTAACAGGAGGCAGAGCATAGCCATCATGGCTAGCAGCCGTTGGTAGTCCTCTGTTCCTTGAATGTGTCTAATGGGTTGCCATACGTCCAGATTTCCCGAGACATGTGGAATACTGCACTTGGCAGCAGTGTCTGGGCAGAAATCAGGAAAATGGGAAAATACAGGTGTATGGCAGCCCATGTCAGCAATGCCGTTTTTGCTGTTTTCCCATAAAAAAAGCATTTTTTGTGATTTTGCCCAAGAAGCTCAACAACTTTGGGCTGGGCAAAACTACAAAAACTTTGGCCAAAACCAACCAACCAACCAACCAACAACAATTACCAGACTTTTAGAAGACATCTGAAGGCAGCCCTGTTTAGGGAAGCTTTTAATGTTTAATAGATTATTGTATTTTAATATTATGTTGGAAGCCACCCAGAGTAGCTGGGGAAACCCAGCCAGATGGACGGGGTATAAATAATAAATTATTATTATTATTATTATTATTATTATTATTATTATTATTATTATTATTATCATCATCCAAGTTACAATTAAAATTTTAGTATCAACAATAAAAGCAAACAATGCAAATAGAGACTAGTGGCTAACTGAACTGAACTTCCCAAAGCACAAGAAAACAAAGATGTATTCACCATGTGACAGGATCCCATAAATATTGTCACCATCTTAGAACGGAGAGCTCCAAAGCTACAGAGAAGGCCCTTTTCCATGTCCTCATAAATTGAGCTACACTCATTGATGGGACTCAAAGCAGCCCCCTGCCAGCTTTATGGTTCAGGCTGGTATAAGTGGAATGACTTCTTCAAATATCAAAGTTCCAAGTCATCTAGGGTTTGGGAATAAGTCCCATTGAAAACAGTGGGATTTACTTCTGAGTAGAAATGTATAGGTTTGCACTATACAAAACGTATCTCTCATGCTGAATTCCATAGAGGTTTATTCTCTTGGATCACAGAGGATAGGATTTAAATGTGTGTGCAATTAAGTATTTCGACTCATATCCAACGTAACTTTTGCACAGAGTAAACCCACTGAAAGTCGTGGACTTGAATTAGTAGTGGTTCATTCACTTCAATGGGTAGAACCGATATTGGCTCGAACCCCTCATCCCATACTATTCTGTTTGAAGAAACACAAGCCTAAGACGTTCTGCAAAGTGGCTACAATTAGCCGTGTCATTTCAGTTGGTTCTCAAAGAAAGAACATCGTGTCCCACAAGACTGGTAAGTTTCCACATAAGGAACGGCTCTGTTAATGTTCTTTAAATGGCTGACTTCTGCTAAGTCATATGATCCCGCTAAACTTTGGACAGAATTTCACATTAGATAATAGTTTAAAATAACAGCCTGAACCAACCTTCAGAGACCTTTCTGTTTTATGCACCATTATATAGTTTTATTATAGGCATGAGGGAAAACCTTCCCAACAGAAAGAATTAATATTACAGTTCAAACACTTAAGGGGCTAATCTAGCCTTGATATGTGCACTTTTAACTCTCCATAATACTAACAGCAATTACGTGCCGGTTTTACAAAAGGAACGAAAGGAAAAAAGCTGCAGGATAAAAGAGTGTTTGTGTCAGGAAGCTATACCCGAATAATATGAAATTGAATCTAGCAGATAAAACTGCCAGATTCTAGATGGACCTGGAGATTTCTAGTGCTTGGATATGGCAGTGTATTTTCCACAAGGAAGGCAGATGAATGCAATTAATTCCTCTTTATACTCCTGGGTAGGTTAGCAGAGCCACCAGAAGTGCAAGCCCATGAACTATGCTCCACGCCATGTAACCTCATATGGATCAATAACTGGTTATTAAAACAGGGAGCAGAGTGTAGGAATAAATGGGTATTTTTCACACTGGATGTAAGTAAGTGGGCTCCCTTCTCAAGGATTTCTACTGGGACTGGTGCTAGGTTTGTTTTTCAAAAAATGCATGGAGTTGGCCAGGGTTGTGGAGAGCACCAAATTATTCATAATTTCTGGAACGGTGTCTCCAAACTAGGTGGAAAGGAAAGAAAATGGGAAATGAAATTCTATATAATCGCAATATAATTAAAAGCATATTGTTAGGTGTGAACTGGCAAGGACCGTCCAGGTAAAGGATCTTGGGCTCATGGCAAGAAGGTCACCGAAAACTCACTGCATAGTCCTAAGGTAAAGGTAAAGGGACCCCTGACCATTAGGTCCAGTCGTGTTCGACTCTGGGGTTGCGGCGCTCATCTCGCTTTATTTTCCGAGAGCCGGCATACAGCTTCCGGGTCATGTGGCCAGCATGACTACTTCTGGCGAACCAGAGCAGCGCACGGAAACACCGTTTACCTTCCCGCCAGAGCGGTTCCTATTTATCTACTTGCACTTTGATGTGCTTTCGAACTGCTAGGTGGGCAGGAGCTGGGACCGAGCAACGGGAGCTCACCCCGTTGCAGGGATTCGAACCACTGACCTTCTGATCAGCAAGCCCTAGACTCTGTGGTTTAACCCACAGCGCCACCTGGGTTTTATGCATAGACCTATACATGTCTAATTAGAAACATGAATGGTATGGAGATACCTGTAAGTAGATCTCATAATGCTTGAACGACAACCTTCTATTTAAATTGGTTTTCAGGTGTTTCCGAAAGGACAAAAGGAAAGAGTATTTCACAAAACACAGAGTTAGCTCTCATAACTGTCATCCTGTGGCGGTAATTCACCATCCAAGGATGTGAAAATGACCACTGACTTAGATTGCTTTTAAGAAGAGGTTAGACAAATTCATAGAGGGCAGATCTGTCAACAGCTAATGGCCATGATAGCAAAGTGGAACTTGAAGGGGTGGAAAGTAGGTTTTCTTTATAGCTTACCCGAGATCTCTGACCTGTTGTGGTGAAAACTTGATGCTGGATTAGATGGGCTGATAGAACAGGGTTCTTTTTATGCTCTTGCAGGGACTGCTGCTGCAAGCAACTTCTCAGTCTAGATCTGTCCAGTCCCGTGAGTGCTGAGGGCTCAAGGTGGAAGCAGACAGTGACAAGTCAGGTCTAAGCAGAAGGCAGATAAAAACAGGACCTTGGACAGCTCCAAAGTGGCCTTACTGGCAGGCTGGAAGCTTATGCAGCTGATAAAACCTGGAGTATGCTAAACCCTGCCTCCCTTGAATGGATCGTTAAGGGCCACAATTTCAGTCTCTGACTCCTGCAAAGCTGGAGAGATAGAGGACGAGTCCTCTGCAGTATTTTTTAGCCATGGGATGGTAGCAGGGCTGTGGCCCCTGGCCAGGAGGGCCCTGAATAAAGTACCGACCACAGGAAGCAGCCTAAACACCATCAGAGTCCCCTGCCGTACACTGCCTGGTACTTGAGTCATAGGTTATGGGTCATCTGTTGTGCTGGCGCATTGGCACAAATCCTTTGTTTGGCACAGTCAAAAGCAGAGTGAAGGTTTAGGAATCAAGGGGCTAAGAGGAATGCTTAAAATGACAGCAAGGCTGAGCTCCTCAGAAGGAGAAGAGGACAAAGCTATGGGTTTCAAAGAGATGAGAGGGATTCAAGGGTGGCTGAAGAAGGAAGGCATGCCAGGAAGCCAGGGTTATCTCAAGTCTGAAAGGGGGACTGTTCCCTTAGGAGTGGTGTATCACAGAGTGGCATATCAGACACAGCTTGCAACCACATCAGTGTGGAGGAAAGTGGCTAGTTCTGTCAGGAATTAGCAACCGCAACACTATGGGGTGAAAGTGCTTTTTCTAGCTAGGCACAAAGCAGCCACCTCACAGGTCTGAACTGCTGTGAAACTAAGCAAACTGCCGTACAGAACAATGGGGCTATAAAATAAACAGATATATCAAACCACCTATCTGCACACAGAGGAACCTGTTTTCGTCAGGTTAGAAAAGTATTCCTCTTGCTTTTATTTAGTGAGTTTTAACACCAGATTTTTATTCTTATTTTTTTTACTCCTCACGGTACGCGCCGGGAGAACAGCCGATTTATAAGCAAACACGCCTGTTGTTTGCTTACCCTTTAAATTAAGCAACCCTCAAAGTAATCTACTGTAGTGGCAAAATCAATGCAAAATACATTAATCTAAGTCCCGGTGTAGTAAAAGTAGAGCTCTTTGAAACAACACTTGCATTCCAGATGACGACGTTCTGCTTCCAGGCCTCTGCAAGTCACTGAGTTGACTAGGATTTACTCGCAGGTAAGTGTGCCTAGGGTTATTAGGCAAAAGGCTGGGAATTTATACCGCCAGTATCGTAATGCAGTTGTAGAAAAGGATGGTTCAGCAGCATTTGAAATAGCGTGTAGTTTCGGCCACTCCATCCTCCAGAAAAGGGTATCATACAAGGAGAAAAGGCAGAGTGGAGAGAGCTGTAGCCAATGCTTTGCAGACAGAGTTCTGGTAACACAATGGGAATTCTCTTTCCACCCCTCCGAGCACTCCCAAAAGTTGCTCCAGAGGGTCCCCCCAGCCCTATAGAGCAGATTTTAGGGGTGCACAGGAGGAAGGAGAAGACCTATTGCACAAACTGTTGTGTGAGTGAAGCACTGGATAAAACCCACGTTAACTAAGTTTACCAGGATGTTGGAGCACCTTCCTTATGTCCACGATGAAAGGCTGGAGGATAGTTCTCATTCTTTGAAAACAGTCCCTCGACCAGTGCCTTTTTTTCTAGAAAAAAAGATGCTGGTGCTCACCATGGTCCTCTTTCCTCCCTTTTCTCTCTCTCACACACACTCTCTCCCGTCCCCTTTCAATTAATTATGTTTTTTTAAAAAATATTTTTTAATTGATTTTACAGATATAAATTTATAACAAAACCAAATACATATCCATAGAGAGAGATTTCTCTGAATCTCAAGACTTCCCCTCATCCCCTCCATGGGTCCTATTGTCAACGTTTTCAACTGCATATTATTTCATAATATATATATTATATATATCCATATTCTCCATAGTATTTGTTAAATCAAATCCTGCTAATTAAAATCCTGCTAATGTTTTCATCTACTTACAACGGTCTCCATTCTTTCTTGAAGTTATTGTCTTCTTGGTCCCTGAGCTTTCTGGTCAGTTTTGCCATTTCGGCGGCGTCTAACAGCTTGGTTAAAAGGTAAAGGGACCCCTGACTGTTAGGTCCAGTTGTGGACGACTCTGGGGTTGCGGCGCTCATCTCGCTTTACTGACTGAAGGAGCCAGCGTACAGCTTCCAGGTCATGTGGCCAGCATGATGGCAAACCAGAGCAGCGCACGGAAATGCCGTTTACCTTCCCTGCTTTCGAACTGCTAGGTTGGCAGGAGCAGAGACCGAGCAACGGGAGCTCACCCCATCACGGGGATTCGAACCGCCAACCTTCTGATCGGCAAGCCCTAGGCTCTGTGGTTTAACCCACAGCTAGACCCTTTCAATTAAAGTCCCACTATGTGTGCTCCCTTCTTCAACCTCCCCACCACCACCTTGCCCGGTCTGTTCTTTGCAACCAGCCAGCATCCCGCCAAACCCCTTCTCCTCCTCCTCCCTTCCCCCAGTCCCCAGCTGCACAGTCCACACTTGCCTCTACTGCTTGCCCCAGCCACAGAACGGAGGGCGGCAGTGATAGCAGCAGAGGCACTTGTCTCCTTCCCCTCCTCCCTCCCTCCTCTCTCTCCCTCCTCTCTGCTGCCCCACAAACAAGGAAAAAGGGACCAGAATTGAAAGGGAAGCAGGCTTCACGTTTGCCAGTTGGCTCATGGTGCATTGAGGCAGTGGCATAGCCACGCAATGAGGGGCATCTGAGGGGGAAGGGTGCAACCTGTTGACTGAGAGTGGCAGCTACAGCCTCTTGCTTCCCTCGCCGCCAACGCCTCAGTCTCCTGCTTTTTGCAACCCCCTATTTTAACCAAGGTTGCTTGCTTGCTTGCCCTCCATTTCCCATATCACAAGATTTAAAGGGGGGGAGGTGCCAGTATGGCGTACCATCGAGTACCACAAAAAAAAAAACGCACTTCCCTCGGTGATTAGCAAACCCATTTGGAACATTTGGGCCAATGTAAAAGTTTCAAGGGACCCAGGTGGCGCTGTGGGTTAAACCACAGAGCCTAGGGCTTGCTGATCAGAAGGTCGCCGGTTCGAATCCCTGCGACGGGGTGAGCTCCCATTGCTCGGTCCCAGCTCCTGCCCACCTGGCAGTTCGAAAGCACGTCAAAGTGCAAGTAGATAAATAGGAACCGCTCTGGCGGGAAGGTAAACGGCATTTCTGTGCGCTGCTCTGGTTCACCAGAAGCGGCTTTGTCATGGTGGCCACATGACCCGGAAGCTGTACGCCGGCTCTTGGCCAATAAAGCGAGGTGAATGCCGCAACCCCAGAGTCGGACACGACTGGACCTAATGGTCAGGGGTCCCTTTACCTTTTAAAGGTTTCAAAAGGATATTTTAAATGGATCACATGTTCCCATCAGCACTTTTTGATTCCTTAAAGCCTCTAGGCTGTAATGGAGTCCATTTTTTAAATAGATAAATAAAAGATCTTGGTTTTGTATTTTTGAGGCGTGATTAAGGTGCACCGTGTCCTGTTAAACGGACAGGTCTGTGCAAACAACTGCTGTTGGATGAGCTGCTAATCCTGCTCTCTGTGTTTAAAAGGCTGCTTTTTAAAAAATCCACGTCTGGACTGCAGCTCTTCCATGTCCCATTCCTAGACGTCATGTTCGCCTTAATTCTGTATCCTCTAGTTCCTTGCTTTGTAGCTGGTTATTTCCATTGCAACCTTATGAGTCAACAAAGGAAGGTTGGGTTTACTATTGACAGACTCTCCAGTAAGGAATGAGCTGGTGTTTTTTAAGCTCTCTAGAAAGCCTCGCCCAGCATGCAGTTGTCAGCACAACTGTTTGCTTCAAAGCAATGCTGCTGCTGCTGCTAAACACTCTTTAACTTTTTTGTAGCACACCAGGCATGCCAAAACTCCTCCAAAGCCATTATCCAGCTTCAAATCAGAAACCAAAACAGCGGGATACAGTAGCACAGGGCAGGCTTCCTTTTAGCAATGTTATGGCAAGGCAAGTGCTCTTTGTGATTCTGTTGATCAAATTTTTATTTTGCAAAGCAATTCATGTCTATAATATTCAAGACTTACTTTACAGTTATATTGAGACATAGATCAAGGCTATATCATTATCTAGCATTAAAATGCAACAAACCGAAATTCAGAGGAGGAGAAAATTATCTGGCACCCAGAATTTTTTTAAAAATAGCAGTCAACTAAAGAATTATGGTAAGCTGAAAGCTACAATTTTTACAAAGGCATATTTTGCTTCTTTTAGCTGATTCCGTTCCTACAGTGGATACAGAACCAGCAGTTGAGGAGAAAACAGCTGTATTATAAAAAGAAAATTCAGCTGCAAAGTGATCTGGGCTTTCCCCAATCTTAAAAATTTGAATGATGTACATCATTGCTGCTACCCTGCCTGTCAGTGCTGGGAAGGACTGCTCCCCCTGAAGGCCATCTTCCATCTTAGGCCCGGGGGCAGGCCCCATACTCACCACCACAGCTATAAGGCCGCAAGGAGGTCTTGGAACACCATTGCTGCTACCCTGCCTGTCAGTGCTGGGAAGGACTGCTCCCCCTGAAGGCCATCTTCCATCTTAGGCCCGGGGGCAGGCCCCATACTCACCACCACAGCTATAAGGCCGCAAGGAGGCCTTGGAACACCATTGCTGCTACCCTGCCTGTCAGTGCTGGGAAGGACTGCTCCCCCTGAAGGCCATCTTCCATCTTAGGCCTGGGGCAGGCCCCATACCACCACAGCTATAAGGCCGCAAGGAGGCCTTGGAACACCATTGCTGCTACCCTGCCTGTCAGTGCTGGGAAGGACTGCTCCCCCTGAAGGCCATCTTCCATCTTAGGCCCGGGGGCAGGCCCCATACTCACCACCACAGCTATAAGGCCGCAAGGAGGTCTTGGAACACCATTGCTGCTACCCTGCCTGTCAGTGCTGGGAAGGACTGCTCCCCCTGAAGGCCATCTTCCATCTTAGGCCCGGGGGCAGGCCCCATACTCACCACCACAGCTATAAGGCCGCAAGGAGGCCTTGGAACACCATTGCTGCTACCCTGCCTGTCAGTGCTGGGAAGGACTGCTCCCCCTGAAGGCCATCTTCCATCTTAGGCCCGGGGGCAGGCCCCATACTCACCACCACAGCTATAAGGCCGCAAGGAGGCCTTGGAACACCATTGCTGCTGCCCTGCCTGTCAGTGCTGGGAAGGACTGCTCCCCCTGAAGGCCATCTTCCATCTTAGGCCTGGGGCAGGCCCCATACTCACCACCACAGCTATAAGGCCGCAAGGAGGCCTTGGAACACCATTGCTGCTACCCTGCCTGTCAGTGCTGGGAAGGACTGCTCCCCCTGAAGGCCATCTTCCATCTTAGGCCCGGGGGCAGGCCCCATACTCACCACCACAGCTATAAGGCCGCAAGGAGGCCTTGGAACACCATTGCTGCTACCCTGCCTGTCAGTGCTGGGAAGGACTGCTCCCCCTGAAGGCCATCTTCCATCTTAGGCCCGGGGGCAGGCCCCATAATCACCACCACAGCTATAAGGCCGCAAGGAGGTCTTGGAACACCATTGCTGCTACCCTGCCTGTCAGTGCTGGGAAGGACTGCTCCCCCTGAAGGCCATCTTCCATCTTAGGCCTGGGGCAGGCCCCATACTCACCACCACAGCTATAAGGCCGCAAGGAGGCCTTGGAACACCATTGCTGCTACCCTGCCTGTCAGTGCTGGGAAGGACTGCTCCCCCTGAAGGCCATCTTCCATCTTAGGCCCGGGGGCAGGCCCCATACTCACCACCACAGCTATAAGGCCGCAAGGAGGCCTTGGGTGTGTGGGATAAATGTCTAGTCGGATGTGGGAATTTCTTTAATTTTGTTATATGTGTGTAACTTTTACTGTTTTTTGGTGTTTTTATTGTTTTATGTTTGTTTGTTTGTTTGATTTGTATTGGGTTTTAATTTGATTTTAAGGGGAGGGGTCAGGGCTGCCTAGGAATGGGTCCCAGCCAATAAAATGGCTGGAGCAGATTCCACAGGGGGGGCTACACTGGGACAACCGATCCCAGTGATCACGGGCAGGAGGAGGAGTTACGCTAAGACCAGACCACGTCATTACCGAGGAGGCAGGCTTAGTCGTTGTTTGAGGACTATCCCTATCTCCGGGTCAGGCCCTGACCGGACGGATACTGGAATCAACAAGGGATACCCACATGACCTGAAAGTGTTGCTGTGTAATGCCAGGTCAATGATAAACGAAACAACTGCCATCCACAATCTGATTGTGGATGGAGGATTTGACCTGGCATGTGTGACAGAGACCTGGTTGGATGAGGCAGATGGGCCAGTCCTTGCCGCTGCTTGTCCACCAGGTTTCTCTTACGCACAGCAGCCCAGGCCATCTGGGCGGGGAGGGGGGGTTGCAGTGATTTTTAGGAAGTCATTAGTTTGCACCAGGCGTCCTATTGGAAAGACCGAGTTTTCTGAGTGCATGTTCTGGAAGTTGGGCAATAGGGGCAGTACAGGATTCCTTTTGGTGTACCGACCTCCCCGCTGCACCAAGGATTCCCTGCCCGAGCTGCTTCAGGTCGTGGCGGATGTTCTCCTGGAGACACCTAGTTTGGTTGTCCTAGGGGATTTTAACATCCATGCCGACACGACCTTAAAAGGAGCCGCTCGGGACTTCGTGGAAAGCATGGCCTCCATGGGGCTGTCCCTGAATAAGTTTGGCCCAACTCATAGCCGTGGACATGCCTTAGACCTGGTGTTTACCTCTATGGATGTTGGTGATCTGACACTAAGTAAAAGTGAAACAAAAGAAGTGCCATGGTCAGATCACTTCCTGGTGCAACTGAACTTCTCCGCGACCCTTCCCCTCTGCAGGGAGGTGGGACCAATTCGGATGGTCCGCCCCCGCTACTTAATGGATCCAATTGGCTTCCAGAGAGTGGTAGGGGATGTTTTATCCCATGTTGATGGCCTTTCAGCTAATTCCCTGGTGACCCGCTGGAATGTGGAGTTAACCAGGGCTATTGACTGTCTGGCTCCGAAGCGCCCTCTCCGATTGCATGGAGCCCGGGCAGCTCCGTGGTTCTCCCCAGAGCTGAGGGCGATGAAACAGTCGCTGAGACGGCTAGAGCGCCGGTGGCGGAAAACTCATTCTGAATCAGACCGGACACGAGCTAGAGCTCAACTTCGAGCCTACCAAGTGGCAATGGCGACGGCGAAGAGGACCTTCTTCACCGTTTCTATTGCATCTGCAGAAAACAGCAGCAGGAGACTCTTCCAGGTGGTTCGCAATCTAGCAGAACCACCTCCGTCATCGGGGTCTGGTGGGGACCCCAAGATCTCCTGCAATGCTTTTGCTAAGTTTTTTGCAGATAAAGTCGCTCAGATTCGGAAGGAGGTAGACTCCACCGTGGGAGCAGAGCCGGGGTGGGAGAGTGCTAGAGCTCTGTCTAGTCATGTTTCATGGGATCAATTCCAATCTGTTACCTCTGAGGATGTGGACAGGCTGCTTGGACGAGTGAAACCGACCACCTGTCTTCTTGATCCTTGCCCATCCTGGCTAATAAAAGCTAGCCGGGAAGGGCTGGGCGATGGGCTCCGCGGGGTGGTGAATGCTTCCCTCTGTGAGGGAGTCTTCCCAGACCCACTGAAAGAGGCGATCATTAAACCGCTTCTTAAAAAACCATCTTTAGACCCGGCCATTATGGCCAACTATCGCCCAGTCTCAAATCTACCATTCTTGGGCAAGGTGATTGAGCGGGTGGTTGCTGAACAACTCCAAGCACGCCTGGAGGATGCGGACCATTTGGATCCCTTCCAATCGGGATTCAGGCCTCATCATGGGACTGAAACTGCCTTGGTCGCGCTGGTCGATGATCTCCAGCGGGCTAGGGACAAAGGTGAGAGCTGTTTCCTAGTTCTGCTGGACCTCTCAGCGGCCTTTGACACCATCGACCATAACATCCTTCTGGACCGTCTAGAGGGGTTGGGAGCTGGGGGCACTGTTATACAGTGGTTCCGCTCCTTCCTCCTGGGCCGTGTTCAGAAAGTGGTGGTGGGGGATGAGTGTTCAGACCCCTGGGCTCTCATTTGTGGGGTGCCTCAGGGTTCCGTCCTCTCCCCCATGCTTTTTAATATCTATATGAAGCCGCTGGGAAAGATCATCAGAGCGTTTGGGCTGGGTGTTCATCAGTATGCGGATGATACCCAGCTCTACCTCTCTTTCAAATCAGAACCAGTGAAGGCAATGAAGGTCCTATGTGAGTGCCTGGAGGCGGTTGGAGGATGGATGGCGGCTAACAGATTGAGGTTGAATCCTGACAAGACAGAAGTACTGTTTTTGGGGGACAGGGGGCAGACGGGTGTGGGAGACTCCCTGGTCCTGAATGGCATAACTGTGCCCCTGAAGGACCAGGTACGCAGCCTGGGAGTCATTTTAGACTCACAGCTGTCCATGGAAGTGCAGATTAATTCTGTGTCCAGGGCAGCTGTCTACCAACTCCATCTGGTGCGCAGGCTGAGACCCTACCTGTCCGCAGACTGTCTCGCCAGAGTGGTGCATGCTCTGGTTATCTCCCGCTTGGACTACTGCAATGCGCTCTACGTGGGGCTACCTTTGAAGGTGACCCGGAAACTGCAATTGATCCAGAATGCGGCAGCTAGACTGGTGACTGGGAGTGGCCGCCATGACCACATAACACCGGTCCTGAGAGATCTACATTGGCTCCCAGTACGTTTCCGAGCACAATTCAAAGTGTTGGTGCTGACCTTTAAAGCCCTAAACGGCCTCGGTCCTGTATACCTGAAGGAGCGTCTCCACCCCCACCGTTCAGCCCGGACACTGAGATCCAGCGCCGAGGGCCTTCTGGTGGTTCCCTCACTGCGAGAAGCAAAGCTACAGGGAACCAGGCAGAGGGCCTTCTCGGTAGTGGCGCCCGCCCTGTGGAACGCCCTCCCTTCAGAGGTCAAAACGATCAACAACTACATGACCTTTAGAAAACACCTGAAGGCAGCCCTGTTTAGGGAAGTTTTTAATCTGTAATATTTTAATGTATTTTAGTGTTTGTTGGAGGCCGCCCAGAGTGGCTGGGGGGACCTGGTCAGATGGGCGGGGTACAAATAATAAATTATTATTATTATTATTATTATTATTACATATCAATGACTCTAACTGGTTTGACTTTTGGTTTCCCCCCTCCTTCAAGTTTCAGAAGGCTAATCACTGTAGCATTTGTTAAAAAGTGTCACATATATGCTCTCCCCATTATTTGCCTCAATAGTTTTCTTCAGATACCTTCTTGGTGGCATCATTGGTACCAGTCAATCTGTCCAGAACTGGTTTCTACAGCAAATTTGCAGAACTGGATTTCCCAGTGCTTGGCTAATGGAGAGTAAAGGTGCTGTTGGACTGAGCTCGCTGAACTTCCAAATTTGCTCCCATACTCTACAATGTTGATCTTCACCCTGAATTCAACTGGCACCTGGGGCAGGGGGAATTGATAGAGAAACAAAAGGGGCAAATTGCATGCCTAGAGGGAGGTGAGCTTCATCCCATATTTTAGATTTATGAAAGAAAAATGGCAGCGTATTTCACAGTAATACTCCATCCTAAAAAAAAATAATAATCTCTGAAGTCTTAGTCATTTTGGCGTGTTCTCATTAAGAAGCAACATTTTGAGAGAATATAGTTCCTCAGTAAAGTTACTAAGTTCATTTTACAGAATGCATGTCATGTATGTTGTTGAATGTCACGTATTTGGCTCGAGAGGAGAGAATCAGCTAGAAAGGCAGTATTTTATTTTTTTAACAAACCCTCACTTTTCAGAAGCAGGAAAAGTTAGGTCTGGCTACACATGTTTGCAAGTAAATAACGGTCTTCTAATGAGCTAACTTATTACTTTCATCTACAGTTAAGATGGAGTACTTAGATTATAGCCAGTTATAGTACAATTGAATTTTGTACAACTAAAGGTCATGTTTTTGAACAGCAGGCCTACAGATCAGCCAGACTGTCAATATTTCATTATAATTAGATTTTTTAAAAAGCATAGCATACGGTCCAACATTTGATGGAAGAAAACAATTGCACTTGGTGGATTTTTGTTTTGTTTTTTTAAAGAGTTAACACGGAATTATTTTTATTACACCAAGCAAGCCGGAAAATGGATTAATTCATTCATGGTAATATCCAAGAAAGTGCTGGGCTGATGGACCCTTATTGAAATTGTACGTTGGTGCCATTTATATGAAATTGTACAATGGTGCTATTTATGAACCTGGAGTATAGCGGCTATGAAAAAAAGGGGTAGGGAATCATTAGGAAGGGATGTAAGGGATCATTAGGAATGGGATTGAACATTAAATTGCCAGTGTCAGGATGCTGTTATACAAATCTATGGTGCAACTACACCTGGCATCTACAAAAGGCAGCACCCCCTGTATGCTAGGAGTTACCCTGCCCACTTCCGATATGGTGATGGAGGAGACAAAAACTATTGTCATTGGGGTAGCGACAATATTTCAAAGTTTTCTTGGCAGAAAATGCTAACTTCAAAATCCTTCTAACCCAGGGATGAAGAACCCACAGCCTTCTAGGTCAGGCATCCCCAACCTGCGGCCCTCCAGATGTTTTGGCCTACAACTCCCATGATCCCTAGCTAACAGGACCAGTGGTCAGGGATGATGGGAATTGTAGTCCAAAACATCTAGAGTGCCGAAGGTTGGGGATGCCTGCTCTAGGTGTAGCTGAGCCAGAGTTCCCATCAGCCTTTGCTCTTGGGAGTTAGTAGGGCTTTGGGAGATAGGAGAGAAATGTGTGACAATACCCTCCCTGTGTGCAGTGAGGGAAGTGTAGATTGAAGAGATTCTAATATGTGTGTATTCTAGTGTGTGAAGGCATTCAACAAATCATTATGTTGATAATGATTCTCCGTGGTCAACAAAAGTCTGTTTCCTTTATGCATATGCATATGGATATATGTGTCTGTGTGTGTTTCTTTTAAAAAATTGTGTGCAACAGGATATTCCAGCTCTGTAAGCTCTAATGGTTCAAGTGACCAACAGCAAAGGCTTATCTGATCCCTTGACACGAAATGCAAAGATGACAGATGTGCTGTCAAAATGCAACACTGTCAACTTCATCATACAAAGCTATCTACTGATGCTTTCCAGGAGATTAGAGGGGAAACAAGCATATTAACTCATAGAGTAACCTTGTAAACAGGAACTTTTAACAAGAGGCTGAGGTTAATAATTTATAATTTGCAAGAGCAATGCACAAGCAGACTATTGCCTGGAGATTTCCCCCACTCCATATTACAGTTAAACAGTTTCCAGCTCCCGACACATTAAAAACAGCTTCTGACAGCAAAAAAATAATAAAATCATTCAGGTGTGCAACAACACACCTGAAAATCACCACAGCAGCAGACAGCAATGATGTCATCTGGCTAAAATAGCAGATGGTAGAAATATCATATTAACGGTGCTATCCTATGCATGACTACTCAGAAGTAGGAATGTATAGGATTGCCGCCGAAAAGGCCAATGACAGAAAAGTACCAACAGAAATATCAATACCAAGAGGTTGGGGGTTGGCAGGGTGGGAAAGAAGTCTTCAAGAGCCATTTAAAGGTCATCAGTGTAAAGAAAAAAGGAGTGTAAGGCCATTAAATTTGGAGTCTAAAATTACCTAGCAGAGCAATCCTAATTACATGAAGCTGGCATGACTTATCCTTATTCCAAAATCACTTCAGGAGCCTCTGGGACAGGGTACTGTCAGCTGAGATGGGCCTGAGTTTTGAGGATTGGGCCTAGGTCACATGACCAACCTGAACAGGTTTTGGAATAGGTCTAAATCTCTTCTTCTCCCATTCCATGCCACCCTGCCCTGCCACACACCTTTTGCTTTACTTACACTGGCGTATGTTATGCCAGCAGACCTGGGCTCAGCTGTGGTGAGCAATTTAGGCCAGCATGGCCCTAGAACATCTAAGAACTGTCAAATCCAAACTCTCTCATCCCAGCAGATCTTGGGTTTGTCTTGCAGTGTAACTGGTATTTTTTAATCTTTTGTTGGAAGCTGCCCAGAGTGGCAGGGGAAACCCAGCCAGATGGGTGGGGTATAAATAACTTCTTCTTCTTCTTCTTCTTCTTCTTCTTCTTCTTCTTCTTCTTCTTCTTCTTCTTCTTCTTCTTCTTCTTCTTCTTCTTCTTTCTTCTTCTTCTTCTTCTTCTTCTTCTTCTTCTTCTTCTTCTTCTTCTTCTTCTTCTTCTTCCCCCAGGCACCCAAATTAACAGGGAAGCCTTTTTCTATTGTGTTCTTTATACCAGCCCTAAGACTCTAGATTAGAGCTACTGGACTGGGGTAGCAGCTTTTGTTTAAAAATAACAATACAAAAGTGAACAGAAAACTTGCTGTTGCTTTAAAGCTGCAATTTACAGCAGAGAGGCTCAGACTAGCTTATAAATGGTTGTTGTTAGGCATTTGTGACCCATTCTTTATTGAGTATTTCAATCCCGGAATGAGGAATAAAACAGCACTAAAAAGATACAGACAAAAGAATAAAAAATAATTACAGAAATTACAGAATCCATAAAAACCAAGTTAAACAAAACTAAACAGCAGTGAGGACAAAAGTTGGCAATTCCAATTTAAATTAAATACTATCCAACTGGATGGAACAAGCAAATGGTCTTAGCAACAGTTCCCATTCCACTTATCACCTGGGGCAGCCCAATCCCTTCCTCAGAGTATCTCACCTGAGAGCCACACTCTCACCTCCATGGAGATTATGCATGTTAGAAGACCACCATTAACATTTGAGAAGCATTGGATCCCTCACAACTTTCAATGATGGCATGAGAACTGATGAAGAATTTCCAGGAAATATGCTGTGTCCCATAATTTCCCATTTCAAAAATAGACTGCTTTGATCATTGTACCTTTATTAAGAGTTCAGATAAAAGCTCTGCTTTTTTTTTAAAAAAGCAAACCCCTAGATATCCAACTGGCTTGGCCCTGACTTCAAGTGCTTTGCTTTTATCATTCATTCCCCCCACTTTCCCTATACCTCTACAAACTCCTAAGCCGGGGCATGAATAGCCTCGCTGCTTTTCCCAATGACTGTCAAATGCGGCAAAATCCACTTAATTCAACTGATCAAGGAAGTGAAGATCTAGGGAACGAGAAGCCTTTGAACACAACTCTGGAGTATTGCTGAGCAATTGTGAAAAATATGTTAGAATCTGCTTTTGCCAATCAGTGTGGTTCATTAGCCGAATTTATGTGAAGAATGCACACAATAGACAGCCATTCATGACAGAGGCAGATGTTGAATAATGATGTCGCATAATAAATCAGCGACAGCTCAACAGTATTTCTGCATCTGGTTGCATTTCCAGCGCCAGGGCGGCCCGTGTATTCTAAACAACAGCAGCAATATAGGGAGCAATCCTATATTGCACAGTAAGCTGGCGCGAAGCATGCTGGTGTAAGTTAGCCCAGTTTAAAGTTGCACCAGATCCAAACCCCATTCAGCAGCAGGGCTGTTGCTCTGCCTAAGCCTTGCCAAGGGAAAACAAGCCTTTAAAATCCAGTTCTCTGCTGGGTTGCCAGGTCATGTGAATGAGATAAATGGGCTTAGGATCCAGCCTGTCTCCCCTCTCCAGACCCATCCCTCCTCACCCCTAGAACACCGCCTTGGGGAACTTTCAGCTGAGCAAGGGATGCTGGCATCTCTCCGACTGAGCTGCGATGGCGACTTTAACACTGGATGAGCCAGGAATCAGCTCGCTCAGCTGAAGAAGAAGAAGAGTTTGGATTTGATATCCCGCTTTATCACTACCCGAAGGAGTCTCAAAGCAGCCAACATTCTCCTTTCCCTTCCTCCCCCACAACAAACACTCTGTGAGGTGAGTGGGGCTGAGAGACTTCAAAGAAGTGTGACTAGCCCAAGGTCACCCAGCAGCTGCATGTGGAGGAGCGGAGACACGAACCCGGTTCACCAGATTACGAGTCTACCGCTCTTAACCACTACACCACACTGGAGATGTGTTGTATCCTAAACTGTTCATCCTGGCAGATCTCAGCATAGGATTGTCCCCAGAAGTATTCCAAAAAAATTCAAAACCCCCATCAACTCTACCACTACAAAGATAAGTCATGTTCAGACTGCAAGTAAATTGTCAAAAAGGTGTCCCCATGCCTTCACCTTGGATTGCAGTTCGTTAGGGTTGCCATATGTCTGGGAATTCCCGAACATGTCCTCTTTTGGGGGTTGTACATGTCCAACTGGAGGGAATTCTACATTTTAAAGCAAATGCCCTAGATTTTGGGGGTTTTGACGTGGGTGGCTTGGGCTCGGCGATTGCCCTAAAAAAGCTCAACAACTTTTTGTGTCTGGATTTTTACCTCTTGAAATATGGCAACCCCACAGTTCGTTGAAGGTTGAAGGCAGGACAATGGTGGAGGGAACAATTGCTTCATACTGGATCAGGGCCAGGCCGTTCCTGGAAGTATAAATGCTATAGATATCACTAGGTGTTTTCCTTCCAATGTTTTCCCCTCCTTGGCAACCCAAGATCAAAATTCTCGTGGCTGGATCTGCAAATCTTAACTAGTGCTCAAGCATCGGTAAGTGTCTTTATGTATATTAGTGACATGAGGATTTAATCACCAATATGAGATCGTGTCACAGGGTCATGGTTGCAGGGGCCATTTCTGTTGGAAATAATTACCCTGAGCTGCAATATATTGTGTTAATAAAATTGCTTTAACCAGGCAAGCCACCCTATTAACATTTGCCACTGCTCTACATATATCTAGCTGTTTCATTAGCAACTTAGTTATCATTGTTCGGAGGCAGCTCAGAGCTACAGGCAGACTGGCACATGCCACTCGGCTCCAACCCCGACATTAGTCTCCAGCCTTTGTTGTTGTTTAGTCATTTAGTCGTGTCCAACTCTCCGTGACCCCATGGACCAGAGCACGCCAGGCACTCCTGTCTTCCACTGCCTCCCGTAGTTTGGTCAGACTCACGTTGGTAGCTTCGAGAACACTGTCTAACCATCTCGTCCTCTGTTGTCCCCTTCTCCTTGTGCCCTCCATCTTTCCCAACATCAGGCTCTTTTCCAGGGAGTCTTCTCTTCTCATGAGGTGGCCAAAGTATTGGAGCCTCAGCTTCAGGATCTGTCCTTCCAGTGAGCAATCAGGGCTGATTTCCTTCAGAATGGATAGGTTTGATCTTCTTGCAGTCCATGGAGATGGCCTCCAGCCTTTAGATTTACCCAATGGAAAAGATGAGGGACACAAAGCATTGCCTGATTCAGAGATAATGCTCTATAACCAGTTTAGCTGCAGCCTAAGCATATGGTCATTTAGACCCCCTTTCAGTTTTGGGAAATACTTACAAATGAGAGCAAGCACACAGGTTGCAGTTACCACTCCAGCGACTAGAAGGTATGTTAAGGCTATCTGCAATCCCATGCCCTGCAAGTGTCCCGGAAAAACTGGGACATCCTGTTTCTTCTTGTGAGAGAACGGTGGCCATTTTGGATGCCACGATATTATGCGATTTTGCACCAAGATTTCCCCTGAAAAAGTGCTCTTTTTTTCATAGCCACAATCTCGTTTATTTTGTGAATTTGTCTGCAAATTTCTAAAATGAAAACTTTGGGCTCTATGTCTGTTTGAATATCATGCTGACTGACTCCACATCCTTCCCCAAATCTGGAAGATTGTCACATGACTGCAAGAAGATCAAACCTATCCATTCTGATGGAAATCAGCCCTGAGTGCTCACTGGAAGGACAGATCCTGAAGCTGAGGCTTCAATAATTTGGCTACCTCATGAGAAGAGAAGACTCCCTGGAAAAGACCCTGATGTTGGGAAAGATTAAGGGCACAAGGAGAAGGGGACAACAGAGGACGAGATGGTTGGACAGTGTTCTCGAAGCTACCTACATAAGTCTGACCAAACTGCGGGAGGCAGTGGGAGACAGGAGTGCCTGGCGTGCTCTGGTCCATGGGGTCACGAAGAGTTGGACATGACTAAACAACAACAAACAACCTTGGTTCTCAGACACCTCAGACATTTTGGCTCCTGAACGCTGCAAACTCAGAAGTGAGTGTTCTGGTTTGCAAATGTTTTTCGGAAGGCGAACGTCCGCCGCAGCTTCCGCAGCTTCCGATTGAGTGCAGGAAGCTCCTGCAGCCAACTGGAAGCTGCACCCTGGTTTTCAAACAGTTTCGGGAGTCAAACGGATTCCCAGAACGGTTTATGTTCGACAACCAAGGTGCGACTGTACTTCATATTTTCAGGACAGAGCCATGCAATGCAAATTTGTTTTCCTATGCTCTGCTGTGCCATGGTTCAGATGAAACAAGCATTCTTTTGACTTTTTTATTATAATACTTTGTTCTTTTAATTTAGAGAAAGAAGTGTTTTAGATCATGAAAAGTTACAATGACTTTCCACATGAAACCACATGTTCCTCATACTGTGTGAGTTTGGTTTTATGAGAATGGATGCGTTGGTGTAAACAATATTTGAATTCTAAAACTTAAGTCATGTGGAATGGCTTAATTTCTAAATAAGAGGTGCAGAGTTTATCTGAGGCGTGCATAAAAATGCATTGCATCGATGAAAACAACTTATGAAAATACATTATATTGAGGAAATTTCCTCCCAAAAGTGTATATATTAGTTAAATTGCAGATGAGGAAGTGTCTGTTGTGAGAGAGTCACACTCAAATGCTGATGGATGTTCATGAGGACTTTAAGAAAGAAAAGAATTTGCAAACAGATGTGGAAACAAGGAGAAAGTCCCTTCCGCCCGCAGGAAGGAGGGGGGTTGCAGGCTTCACGAGCCCTTCACGTGCACAGGGGATGGCTTCATCCCCTGTCGCCATAGGCTGAGCTCTTGGCGCGGCGCCTGGCAGGTTGACCTATTGGTGTGGCCGGCAGGCGTGGCTTGCTGCATTTAAGCAAGCACGCAACCGGGGCTCAGCCTCTCGCTTCCTGCCCCCCACCTGATACTTTTTTCCCGCCCTCCCTCCCTTTTAGCAGGTAGCGTTCTCCCTGACCTTGCTATGGACTTTGGTTGGTCGCCGTTGAGGGACCTGGTAGGAATTTTCCCACTTGGCAAATTGGCTGGAGCCTGATGGTTTTCGCCTACCTCGTAGCAACTCGTCACAACTTAGGTTGGCGGCTAGGCATTGGATTATCTAGGGAAGGCTGAAGGTGGGAGGGAGGTTGGGCCATCACCTCCCCCAAAATGCTGAAGGGTACTTCGTTAAACGAGTCCGGGGGGCGTGTCCCGGTCCGAAGCCGTAGTAGGTGAGGGTCAAAGGCATGCCCCATATCTGTGACCCCAGGGTGAGTTCCTAGCTGATGTGCAGCAGCAGCAGGGCTCTCCCATTGGTGGTTAACCCTTCCCGGACTGCCAGCTTGGCGTGCTGGAGTCAGATATAGTCGGTTAGATCCAATGCCTAAGCCAATACCTCTCTACATTCTGTAACCAATAAAGTTGTGGCCTTTCTATGCCCATTAACCTTAATTACTGAGTCTTGTGTCTTTATTTCTCCACGTGAGGGGTCGGGATTTGACATGCAATTGAACTTAGAAGTGGGAAAGTTGAAGCTGTGAAAAATGGAAATCAACAGCTTTGCGCATCTGTACATGAGAGTAGAACATATATTATGGAAGCAACACTGAGCAGAAACCACTGTGGGTGGCAGCCGTACAGTCTGCTGAAAGCACTTGTAGCTGAGTTGTTATTTTCTCCACCAGCCGCTTCAGAAGCCTATTCTGCAACGAGAGCTATCACCCCCCTTGAAAAGCATGAATCTCATTTAATTAAATATGAAGCAATTATACAAAGCATTATAGCTATAATTTGATATTCCCGCAGTACTTTGGTTTTATAATTAGCTTGTTGGCATGAAAATCATTAGCTGATAACATCGAGGAATATTGAGAATTTTTTATATTTTTTGTCAACGCTGACTACCCAGAGCCATGGCCGCTGTGGTTTTCCATTACCGCAAACAGCTTACTTAGTCTTATCAACAGTGCAAATTAGGGTAAACTTCACAGGCAATTGAGATCGGCTCCTTTCATTGTTCTGCATTTAATTCCAGAGGTTTTTATTTATACAGTCATAAATACCAGAGCCGGGTCTGGCACAATGCGGGCCTCTGACTGCAAAAAGAGCCACAATGAAACGATGCCTTATGAGGAACGGCTTAGGGAGCTGGGTATGTTTAGCCTGGAGAAGAGAAGGTTAAGGGGTGATATGATAGCCATGTTCAAATATATAAAAGGATGTCATATAGAGGAAGGAGAAAAGTTGTTTTCTACTGCTCCAGAGAAGAGGACACGGAGCAATGGATTCAAACTACAAGAAAGAAGATTCCACCTAAACATTAGGAAGAACTTCCTGACAGTAAGAGCTGTTTGACAGTGGAATTTGCTGCCAATGAGTGTGGTGGAGTCCCCTTCTTTGGAGGTCTTTAAGCAGAGGCTTGACAGCCACCTGTCAGGAATGCTTTGATGGTGTTTCCTGCTTGGCAGGGGGTTGGACTGGATGGCCCTTGTGGTCTCTTCCAACTCTATGATTCTATGATTCTATGAATGATAGCGCACCTGGCCTTAGCGGGCGCACCTCATAAGCTTTCCCGGAAACATTCTGCGCACCTGTGTGATGGATTGTGCCCGAATTAAAAACGACACGCTCTGGAGGTTGCCGCCGCGTTTTCTTTGCCCCCAACATTAGGGCAACAGGAACAGCAAACATCTGAGCTGAAACGACGACAAAAACATCGGTTGCTGCTGAGTGGCAATGATTGCGTTCCGTCTGAGATCGCCAGTCCCGAGGTTTACGAGATTATAGGGAAGAGGCCTGACCCTGGTGCTCTTGCCGTGAGAATGTTTAAATTAAAATTGCCGGCTCTCTGAGAAAGGGAGCTGTCACGGCTTAATTAAAAGCCCCTCTCCTCTCTCCTCTGCCTTGACTTCTAATTCCAACGTGATGTGGGGGACGCGGCGCTTTGTCTTCCCAGCTTGTAATTAGACTTGGTAATGCGGCCGTCCTGTTTACAGTGCAAATCCCACTAATGATGAATGGAGTAGGCTTATGAAGAGTCCCCGACAGCACTTCAGGCGAGCCAAGTGGATGGGCTTCACAAACACAGCTGATGTGCGGCAGGTAAATCATTACCTATTAATGGCTCCATGACAGCCGGGGAAGGTCATAGCCTGGACTCCCAACAGGAAGCGGGAACAACGCTACATCAGGATTTCAGGATACCGCTTTTAAATACATGTCATCTGCTGCTGCTGCTGCTTTTAAATGGCTGTCTGCCTCCGGTTTTGATTTCGCTTCATTATCGTTGTTTTACAGTGCAGAAGCTGCCGCGGCAACGTGTTTGCAAAGGCAGGGGTAGAAACGCAGGGAATAAACAAATAAAAATGGCAGGCAGGTCTAAAATGTCATGTTGAATATGTTAAAGAGCTGGTCAGCAACAGGGCGGCAAAGTCGAGAGGCACAAAGGCAAGGAATCAAATGGAGCTGAAAGCAAAACACCCAAAGGAATAGTGGGGGAGATAGCTTTGGTGAGCTGTGGCATGGTTGTTTTTCCAAGCCTCTCCTCCTTGACCCAGTTGCCCCACTTTCTTTGAGGAAGGAGGGAGGGTGATGGACAAGGCCTGCCAGCCCCATTTTTGTTGTCTACTAAAGTGGACTGCAAGCAGTTCTCACCAATTCCTTCCACATCTGCCAATTGATGTGGCATTGGCCACTCAGAAGCCTCATAGTGGGGTCTGCAGAATCTTAACTTAAATATAGAATTATCAAGCATCCAGAAGAACCAGCCTTGCTGAAGCAGAACCAGCCTTGCTTCTGCAAGGATAAGCCCTGTCTCCATAACCTTTAGGAGTACTTTGGGTGTGTCAAAAAGCACATAGACTAAGGGGATGCAGTTGACAGAAGACGTAAGAGAAAGAAAGAAAGCCTTTCAAGAAAATCCCTCACCAAATACTCCTGAGTATTTTTATCATGGGATATGAGGTTATCCTATGATCCTCTTATGGATCAGGGACTGGCTAAGGAACAGGGGGGAAAGGAAGATGATTCTCTTAATGAAAGGATGTAGAAAGTATCTACTTTCAGTGTCAGAGACAGGATGCCCCTGTAAACCAACTGCTGCAAATCACAAATGGGGAGAGTGCTGTTGTACTTGGCTCCTTTTCTTAGGCATCTGATTGGCAAATGTGATAACTGGCTGCTTCAGTAAATGGGCCTTTGGTCCCATAGCAGCAGGGCTCCTATGTTCTTATGTGATGAGAGCCACAACACATTGTTGTGTGCTTATTTCTGGATGCAATTTGGGGAGCTTCACTCCATCTTTCAAAACACAGGGTCCTATCCAATGCTACAGCTCCACTGGCAAAACAGACTTCTGCGTGCGCAAGAAATCTTCCTCTTCTTCTTCTGTCCCGTCCAGCAAGGCAGCTCTGGACTGCTGGGGGAACCCCCCAGAGCAGATCATGGGGGGGCATGCAGGGGAAGGAGAGGAAATGGAAGTCCTGTTCTGGAACCACATTGGTGCAGCACTGGATACTCAGTTTCCTATTAATTGGCTTATCGTTAAGAGAATAAGAACATTTAAAACTAATATATAAAACAGCAACTTCTCCCCAAAACAGCAACATGTGATACAACTGTCTTTTTGTTGTTGTTGTTGTTGTTGTTGTAAGTGGCAAATGTTGGAGGGCAAAGTAGAGACTGTGGCTGTGTAAAGATCTATCAAGTCCTGGCTGATAATCCCACTTCAGCCATGTTACATGCCCAGTTCTCACCGACCTGGTAAACAAGGATCTGAAGGGTACCAGTTTCAGGCTGCACATCATCCAAAAATTCCCTCCCAAAGGCGTCTAGCCTAGCCTTCTTTGGCTCAAGCTATTTTTCTAAGTCCAGAGATTTGTTGATACAAAGGAGCATCCCATCAAGCAACCTCCAGTCTAAAGTAGTGTTGCCCCCCCCCCAGGTATCATCTCAGAGGGCCCATCCACAATTCCGTTTGCCCCGCCACTCCTGCCCAGGAAAAACTGTGGTGTACCACTGAAGTGGACCAAAGAGCAAGCGAGTTTTCTACAGATGGCCATTTGTTCTGATTCAGCAGTAAATAGTGTGTTTTTCTGGGGAAAGCTGTGGGGCAAATGCAAAACTGCTCGGACCCATGTCTAGAAAGCTTGGGATGAGCGGAAAACCTTTTGGACCTATGCTTTCTAGGCTGGGACAAACATGTGGATCAGCCCAGAGAGAGAACAGACTCCGTTGTGAAAGACATTATCTGACAGTGAATGACATGAGAACTTCAGTTCCGGGGTGGTTGAAAAAACACTGTTTGAGCTGGGATGAGGTGATAGGAAGGCGTTTGATCTGTGATGTATGTATAAGTCATTGCATATCAATGGGAAGGAACAACTCCCCTATAAGGAAAGGTTATAAGAGCCAGTGTGGTGTAGTGGTTAAGAGCGGTAGACTCGTAATCTGGTGAACCGGGTTCGCGTCTCCGCTCCTCCACATGCAGCTGCTGGGTGACCTTGGGCTAGTCACACTTCTTTGAAGTCTCTCAGCCTCACTCACCTCACAGAGTGTTTGTTGTGGGGGAGGAAGGGAAAGGAGAATGTTAGCCACTTTGAGACTCCTTCAGGTAGTGATAAAGCGGGATATCAAATCCAAACTCTTCCCTTCTTATAATATTTGGGGGTTTTCAGTTCAGAGTAAAGGCGAGTAAGAGGAGAGGCATGATAGAAGTGGATGAGAAAGTGGAAAGTTCTTCTCCCTCTCTCAGAACACCAGAAACTCAGGGCCGTCGAATGAAGCTGAATGTTGGAAGATTCAGTGCAGGCAAACAAATTATTCACACAGTGCATAAACCATGGAATTTGCTCCCGCCGGATGCAGTGATGATCCCCAGCTCGGATGGCTTTTAAAAAGGATTTGACAAATGCATGGAGGAGATGGCTATTAGTGGCTGCTAATCTTGATGCTTATGTTCCTCCTCCACTGTTCGAGGCAGCATTGGAAACTGCAGGCAGGGAGAGGGCTGTTGTGCCCAGATCCTGTCTTGTGGGCTTCCTATAGGCTATTTGGCCACTGTGAGAACAGGATGGTGGACTAGGTGGGCTACTGGCCTGATCCAGCAGGCTCCTCTTATGCTCTTACAAGATATCATGATGGACACTGATACGTCAATTAATCCTTCATTAAATCAATATAAAGAGCCTCGTGAAATATTATTGTACTTTACTAATAGGGCTCATACTTTTAGAGAGCTAAAGGGATGCATGATTCTTACAACCTTTCCACATATATAGACAATGATTTATCATAGTGTTTTAAGCAAAGGGATTGGTTATAGCGATGGGTAAAGAGTCCCTCTGAAGGATGCTTTTTGACCTGGTTGCTTGAATGGTATCCAGCGTAAGACAGATTAACCATGTCAAAGTGTCCTAACACAAAGCAGATTTATGATCTCATTCACTTAACTCCTGATCTCATCATTATTCTCGATTTACCGACATTAGCCTTTGGATCAGCTGCAGGTCAAATGACCAAAGAATTGCAATGCTTGGATAACTCAATAGCACCTCTGCACAAGACTTGGTACCTTCTACCTTACAGGCAGAAGCTGTTTCACAATGTGTTTATATAAGAATCGGTTTCCTGACTGCAATTTTACACATTGAAATGCTGCCCACGATAATAAACCTCCTTGCACACAAAATAATTATTATTTCCGGAGAACGGCTCCTGCTTAAGTTGATGGAACACATTACTTTTCTATGTGAAGGGTGATTTTGGGCAAGGGAAAATTAATTTTTTTCAAACACAAATGGGGTCTGCAACAAACTGTTGCAGCACAGAGTGTTCCTGTTGAATTTCTTCCATTTCCTTTCTTCCAGGTTGCCTGTTTTCTGTCCACCAGCATTTCATGGCCACTAAGCATGCTCAACTTTCATTGAACATTTTTTTGGTGTCTTTGGTCTGCGGAGCTAGCACAGATATGCAAAACCAAACTTTTAACAACAAATATCTAACATATAAAAATAATGATCAACCGATACCATGACTCTGTGGAAGAGGCTGGATAACTGAACTTTTGTTCATTTGGCTCATTGCAGGGGCACAAAACAAAGGGAATTGAAGAAATAAAGTGGTACATGTGGATTTATGGAGTTGGTTACATGACAATGGGTTTTCCCCTCAAGGTCACCCTGCATAAAATGTATGCTTACAGTGACTCTATAGACGAGTATGCTATAAAAACAATAAAATGTGCAGCAGACAGAGGAGATGTCAGGTGGATTATTACTTTGACACTCTCCTGAGACTCCCAGTACAGGTGCAGCCTAACAGCAACAGATAAAATAAATGCTGACAGCCAGCCAATGCTCCCCAAGAGTAAGAATGGTAATACTCTGAGGAGACCACTCCTTGAGCACACACCATCGGTGCATGCGTGGAAATTGCCAACGGCAACTTGGCTGTAGGAAAAGGTTTATAAGGTTGCAGGTGTAATAAAACAGATTACTGTTTAGAAACAGTTTTAATGGCCTCTTGCTCTCTCCCTCTCTCCCACCCTTTGTCAAACCTCTCCTCAGAACCCATCTGCACTATACATTTAAAGCAGTATAATATCAGTTTAAACAGTCACGGCTCCCCCAAAGAATCTTGGGGAAAGTTTTTTTGTTTAGGGTGCCTAGAGTTGTTAGGAGGACCCCTGTTCCCCTCACAGGGCTACAATTGGCAGAGTGGTTTAACAACCAATCCATCTTCCCAGAATTCTCTCCTGGAATTGTAGCTCTGTGAGGGAAATAGGGGGTGGTCAGCGCCTTTCACAAACTACAGTCCCCATGATTCATTGGTGGAACCCATGACTGTCTAAAGTGGTACGATACTGCTTTAAACGTACAAAACTCATTTCTTTAGCCAGGCATTTCCTGGTCTACTTTACAAACATTTCCTGGCTCTTTCACTGCCATTTGGCTTAGAAAAACAGGAAGCTCATAGTGAGTTAGGCAATGGATTCCTCTCGTTCCCTACTGTCTGCGCTGACTAAAATTGCCTCTTCAGGTTTTTGTACAGGAGTCTTTCCAGTGCCTACACTGAGATGCCAGGAATTGGGGTTTCTCTCTTTCTCTCTCTCTCAAACGTATTTATACTGATTTTAGATGTACAAAAAACCACGCAAGGTAACATTAATTAACAAACAAAAGTCAGGTCCCCAATGTTTACATTTGGCAGTAGCATCAGTGGGGAGGGGGACTAGGCTGACCCAACTGCTGACGTCTAACACAGGCCTCTCCAGAAGCTGGCAGGAGACACATTGGGAAAAGAACCATATCTCTGTTCTTAATGTGGAACGGTTTGTTAGCGAGTATGCCAGAGCCGGCTCTACAAAAAGCAAGAATGGAGCCATTCTTCTTTCCAGAGATTTTCCTTGCAGAATTATGGCTACTGAAATACATCCTAAGTGCAGATTTATTTTTATTAAAGCCTCCTTCAGCCGCTCTGTTAACTATTTACTCATTATATACCCTAGATTCTAATCAATGTACATTCATTCAGGCTACTTTGCAAAAAAAATTCCAAACAACAACAACAAAACACACCGAAACCTCTGGTGAAGACACTTTGCTAATTGGTGGAGATTTTAATTCTGTTATAAATCAGTCCACTGACTGATTTATAACGGAGCTAAAGTCTAAGATACCAGAGACTGGGGGGGGGGGACGACACCCCCATGAGGTGTCTCTCTTTAGCAAGCTATTTAAAGAGCTTTAACTTGGTGGATGTATTTTTCTTCATACATTGTAGGAAAAAGATTGCACTTTCCTTCTTGATGTTCAGCGTCCTCGTTCCCATATTGATCATCTTCTTGCTTCATCTCTTCCCTCTGGCTAGAGCCAGATTTATAATGGTGCAATTGTGCCAGAGCTCATGCCTGAAACAGAGTCCAGACTCTGAGGTCTTGAGTTTTTTTAAATATATATATGTAACACTGCTAAGAGGAAAGTTTTTTTTAAATTTTTTAAAATATTATAAACTTTATTTTTATTCAAAATACAAAGCATTACAAAACATTACCATACATTACATACATTACAGTTACATTACACCACAAAACACTGCCTTACACATCACAAGACCAACAACAACAAACTCCACACAACACACACAACTCGTACACAAAACTCCTACACTTCTTCCCACATTGCATAACTTCTGTTTATTACTATTATAACCATCATAATTCCATTTATATAATCTTCCTAAGCATAAAAGATACAAAAAACACCAAATACAAGATCAATTAAACTTTCTTAAAAGATGATGGTCAACTTCCCTATTCTTTCTTTCCCTTGATTCTCAACAATAAGGTTTTGCTAATCTATTTTAACTCTGGCACCTTTTAAACTATCACTTGTCCCATACCTTTTTATTCCTGTTCGTTATTATATCACAATATTTTATATTGTTTTTATTTATATCACAAGAGTTCGTCTGAAACATACACCGTGTTCATGTCACACTTCTCTTTTAAGTAACATAGGAATCTGTTCCACTCTTCACCAGATTTGCTTCTCGGGTTATCTTTTAGCTTTTCAGATAAATATGCTAGTTCAATGTATTCTATTGTTTTGAGAAGCCATTCTTTTTTACTTGGGAGTTTATCACTTTCTGCTAAAAGGAAAGTTATAGAGCAAAATGTGTAGGCACCCTGCAAAACAATTTCTGTGAGATTAGCCTTCCTAGCTGCTTCTGTCTTTCAGTGTTGTTGTTTTGTTACTGAAATCAGAACTATGATTGACGAGTGAGTTACTTGGGATTCTATAAAGCTGCTGTTTAAAGGTAAAGGGACCCCTGACCATTAGGTCCAGTCGCGAACGACTCTGGGGTTGCAGCGCTCATCTCGCTTTACTGGCTGAGGGAGCCGGCGTACAGCTTCCGGGTCATGTGGCCAGCATGACTAAGCCGCTTTCTGGCGAACCAGAGCAGCGCACAGAAACGCCGTTTACCTTCCCGCCGGAGTGGTACCTATTTGTCTACTTGCACTTTGACATGCGTTCGAACTGCTAGGTTGGCAGGAGCAGGGACCAAGCAATGGGAGCTCACCCTGTCGTAGGGATTCGAACTGCCAACCTTCTGATTGGCAAGCCCTAGGCTCTATGGTTTAACACACAGCACCACCTGCGTCCCACAAAGCTGCTGTTTAGTACACTTTTATTTCCTGCTTCCATATCGTTTTCTAATCTGTTCTTCTTTGCCCTTCCTTTCATTCTAACAACCACGATGCCTCTTTCCTTTGGTAGTTTTGTCTGGATTTAGGGTTGCCGTATTTTGAAGAGCAAAAAAGAGGACACATTTGCCTCCTTCTACTTCTAACTATGGATCGCTATGACGACTCTACCCATGAAAAAGAGGGCGTGTCCTGGAAAAAGAGGACATATGGCAAGCTTACATGAGGTACTCGCTACAAGCTATTCTCAGCAAATGCTATGACAAGCTGTAGCTTTAGTCCAAGCATTTCTTAAGAATTCAATATTTGGTTAACTTATAACCAAATATTGGTTATAAATATTGGTTGAATTCATGTCTACTCAGAAGTAAGTATCTTCATGTTTGATGAGATTTACTCCTAAGTAAGTGGGCAGCCCCACCTTTCTTGTGAGGAAGCAGAAGCTTCTTGGTGAGGGGTCAGTATTAATAAGCAATACTTTGTAGAAAGCAAAAGAGGAGACTAGAGATAGTTACTGAAATAGTCACCCTAGAAACTAGACATGTGAAATAATCATTTTTTAAAAAATATACGTTGCAGATTATTATTTTACAAAGGTAAATGCCTTTTGATTTAAAGTCTCAATGCTATAACTCAGCAGTCATTTTTCAGGCAGAAAAAAACAAACAAACAAATTTTAGTTACTGGAAATAAACAAAGAAGAGTTTGCTTCTTTTCAGAAATCAGAGTGATCATAAGAGAACAGGCAGCTGATAACCTCTCCTGGCTAAAAGCCTCTCTCGGAAAATCGATATAGGAATGATTCCCATAATTAAAAAGCTCAAAAGATACTTACCTGACCAAATCCTCAGAACTAGATGAAGCATCTGCTAATTAATATGCAACCTTGCCTACTTTCCAGAGGCCAGCAAATGCTGACATTACAGAGTTTTTGCAAACTAATTTACCTAATACTATCACATCAGAGCAAACTGTTTTCCTTGAACTACAAGTTGCACCTAGAGAGGTCCAAGAAATCAGGCTAAAAACACAATAAAATTCCTGGCAGGGATGGACACCCTGCTGAGTTTAATTCTTCTTTTTTCAAAAGTGTGATCTATTGGTTCAACCACTTTCTTTACTTTCTCTATTGAGCCATCAGGAATAATGCAGAGATCAAAGAGATTTGAAATGATAATGCACATCACAAGGCCAGGCTCTGCAAACACCCCAGTTCTTCATTTATCTGAAACTGAAATTTCTCCTCCCCCCTATGCACCAACTAGCTGAGCAGTACAAAAATCAATTACATGCCTGGAATCTTGTCATTTAACACCCCTACTCAAAATGAAGGAACTGAATTCAATTTCATTCAAACAGGGTGACATCATCTTCACATAAGATCTAATCCAAGTGACCAGGGCTGAATCCACAGCAGACATTTAAAGCACTGCAATACCACTTTGACAGTCACGGCTTTCCCCCTGGGAAACGTAGTTTGTTAAGGGTGCTGAGAGTTGTTAGGAGACTACCTGGTGTGGATTTAGTCTTGCTGTTCAGGGAAAGAAGGCTATTACTGTTTTTGTTGTTTTATAGCTTCACAGTGGTTGCCTGTAGCTTCTTCAGGATGGAAAAGCAAGATATGTTCGCAAATAATCATTTTATTGTCGAGGAAACACTATCCAGTGAGAGCCAGTGTGGTGTAGTGGTTAAGGGTGGTAGACTCATAATCTGGGGAACCGGGTTCGTGTCTCCGCTCCTCCACATGCAGCTGCTGGGTGACCTTGGGCTAGTCGCACTTCTCTGAAGTCTCTCAGCCCCACTCACCTCACAGAGTGTTTGTTGTGGGGGAGGAAGGGAAAGGAGAATGTTAGCCGCTTTGAGACTCCTTCGGGTAGTGATAAAGCGGGATATCAAATCCAAACTCTTCTCTTCTTTCCTCCCCTCTCCCAATTAACCTCCATCTCCAGGGTTTAGTGGAGGAATGGAGTGTAGAGGAAGGATCACCAGAACCTGCCTCCGTGACATCCCTAGGTGACATCTCCTAGGTCTCAGGTTTGGGCATGAAATCTCATAGTCTGGGATGCTCCTGACCTGGCAACCCCCATGACAAGCAAAACCACTCGTGGCAGCATGCAGCGTAATTGACACACTTGGTATCTGTGGTTCTTTCCACTCCTCATTTGGGCTGTATGAAGGATGGATAATGCTGCTAATCCATAAGCTACCTGCTCCCTCTGCATCTATGGTAATATAGGAGTGTCACTGAAACCTCCTAATGGCAGTTATGAGCAAGCATACATTAGATGTACTAGGAAAATGCACACAGTTAACGTTTTCAAGGCCTGACAGCCACCTCTCCCCCTTGCTGTTCATTAACAACAAAGAACGATGCCACAGCAACTGGGTTGTTCTTCTCAGAAGAAAGCTGCGAGGTGGAGGTGTCTGTGTCTGTAGGATCAGGGTGTTTTCCTTTTCTGGGATAGAACAGGAACTTCTCCACCCCCGTGCCCCATAAAAGTGAAATACAGGCGGCAAAGTTTTGTTTCCCACCTGAGCATGATAAAACGGGAGCCGGGGAGCGTGTGGGGCTGCAAGCTGCTTCCCTTGCTAGTTATGACAAATAGAAGCCTCTGAGGAAACGCTGGGGTTTGTCAAAAAGGAAAGGAAAGAAAAACTCTGCCCCAAGTAATTTTCCGTGCATGCGTAATTGCTAAGAGGCAGGGTTTGGAGACAGAGAGAATTAGGTTGCTTCCTAATTTGATGGCATGAACTTCAAAAAGCGAATCCCTCCCCCCCCCCAATCCTGAATCCTCTGAAAGAACTAATTAGCTGAAATGTAGTAGCCAGGAATAAATCTTGGATAAAGCTGTTTCAAAAACATATCCTTTCAGAAGGGCCTGAGTCATACTAGGCTCCATTTGGCAAGCACTGGATAAAGAGGCTTCTTGCTCCAGTCTGGAGCTCCACATACGCTGAAAGGTGGATGTGGAGCACCTATGAGAGTGGGCTGGCCTGTTATGGAGAGACTTATCTCCATGTTGCTTCCAAATGACATGCCCTGTGCTGGATAGAAGAAGAAGAAGAGTTTGGATTTGATATCCCGCTTTATCACTACCTGAAGGAGTCTCAAAGCGGCTAACATTCTCCTTTCCCTTCCTCCCCCACAACAAACACTCTGTGAGGTGAGTGGGGCCGAGAGACTTCAGAGAAGTGTGACTAGTCCAAGGTCACCCAGCAGCTGCATGTGGAGGAGCGGAGACGCGAACCCGGTTCCCCAGATTACAAGTCTACCGCTCTTAACCACTACACCACACTGGCTCTCACTGGATAGTGTTTCCTCGACAATAAAATGATTATTTGCTAACATATCTTGCTTTTCCATCCTGAAGCTACAGGCAACCACTGTGAAACTATAAAACAACAAAAACAGTAATAGCCTTCTTTCCCTGAACAGCAAGACTAAATCCACACCAGGTAAATCTGCTTGCTATTTGCTGCTGGTTTAATTGCTCTTGCTCTGTTTAATTGCTTAATGCTGATATTTTGTGTCATTGCACAAACTTTTATTGAACCATGGGTGTTCCAATTTTTTTTATTTACTTGTTGAATGTATATACCACCTTTCCTCATAAGATCTCAGGGCAGAGGCGTAGCCAGCCCAGGTGGTACCCGGGGTGGAATTTTTTTTGTCACCCCCCCCACCGCTTTGCCAGGGCACTGGCAGAGCTGCACCCAGTGGCATAGCAAGTCACCCCCCCCCAAAAAATGATGGTGCCACTTTGCGAGGTGTGGGGTTTTTTGGTGTGTGTGTGTCTATTATCTCTTTTCCCCCCAATAAAGTTAAAATTTAATTTTTTTAAATAAAATAAAGAAGTGTCACCCCCCTCTGATGGTGCCACTTTGTGAGGTGTGGGGGGTTGTGTGTGTGTGTGTGTATTATCTCTTTTTTCCAATAAAGTTAAAAAAATTTAAATTTTTTTAAAAAAATATTTTTAAATTTTTTTTTTTTTTAAAGTGTCACCCCCCTCTGGGGTGGAACCCGGGGCGGATCGCCCCCATCGCCCCCCTTGCTACGCCCCTGTCACAGGGCAGTTACTGGTTTATGTTACTGGCAAGTGCTCTGGAACATCAATGTTTTAAATGGACACCATAAGGCACACACGGAGGGAACAAAGGTGTTTCCGGATGACCTGCCTATTGAACATTTGTCCTGATTAGTTTGCAGGGGGATTAGACAAGGTTGGCATTTGTTCCAGTTTGTTTGTGGGGAGGTTAGACGATGGCGTGACAAAGCAAGTCTTATTCCACTCATTCCACTGAATTCTCCCATCACTTTCCTCATTGCAAAACCTTGATTATTTCCCATTTTTCACGCAATCTCCACTTCCACCCCCAATTTCCTATTCTCCAAAACAGCACTGGAATCCACATCAACATTTCTTCCCCTTTCCCCCGTATCTTGACAATTACACCATAATATTCCACAGCAGTTTTTAATCTCTTCATTTGCATTCCCGAAATCTACACCACTTAACTAAACAGTTCTGTACAGATCAACCCCCAATTTCCTGCATGTATTCTTTGCAGCAATTTACATTTGCAAGTTCCCTTCCAGACCCCACGCTCAATGGGCACCAATTTTCTAACCTCCGCCTGCGTGGGTCTTAAGGGATTTCAGTAGAATAAAACTGGCAATTTTTCTTAAATTGGATCCATCATAATTAAGGAATTGCCCACAGAGAGGTAAACGTGGAGGTAATGCATGGAAAATGCAGAAGTCCTTCTGAATCAAAGAGAAAATTAGCCATTTCTTGCCAGCAAACCTCGGGGTCAGTAAGTCCAAATGTTCATCTAATCTGCCAAGGTGTTGGGATATTTCTGAGATTCTTCTTTGCAAACAGCCCCAAAGCAACAGGGCAAGTGCAGGAAATGGCAAATTTGTAATTTGCAGTTTGAAGGACAGAGTGCTGCAATCACAATACAAATATAACAAATAATATCAGATACACAAGCTCTGATTCCCCATCCCCCTGCTAATTAACCATGCATATGCACGCTTCCAATTCACCTTCTCCAAGGTGATAAGAGTCCAGAAAGATATAGCTCTCCAGCAGAGCAAGCCGACTCAGTGTCTCCGCTTCTAGGCTCCCCCCTCCATGCTTCTGCATCAGGCATAGGCAAACTCGGCCTTCCAGATGTTTTGAGACTACAATTCCCACCATCCCTGACCACTGGTCCTGTTAGCTAGGGATGATGGGAGTTGTAGTCCCAAAACATCTGGAGGGCCGAGTTTGCCTATGCCTGTTCTGCATCATGCAGGATTGAACCATTTCGTTCATATGAGTTACACCTGCATAAGGCTTGAGGAGCCTCTGATCCAGGTGGGCTATCAATGGGATGCAGAGAAGAGCCACCTCTGGAAAAAGCCTAGTTTGGTTCATATCATTGTGCTCACCAAGTCCAGGAATTGTAAAACCACCATCTACACTGCTTGCTCTTATATTAAAGCAGAGGTGGCAAGTCTGTGGTCCTCCATATATTGTTGGACTACAACTCCCATGATCCCTGACCACTGGCCATGCCATCAGGGACTGATGGAAGTTGTAGTCCAACAACTTCTGGTTAGCTACTCCCAGTAAAGACATCAGCTGTCTTGGTGCTACTGATTATGGTGCTCCCCCCATAAAAAAAAACATTCTGTAATTCAAACATATTAACTTGAAAGTAAGCTTCGCTGAAAATCATAGTCTAAGGCTCCCCCCCACCTCTATAGCTATTTTGTTGGAGAAAGGATAATAATAATAATATAATAATTTATTATTTGTACCCCACCCATCTGGCCGGGTCTACCCAGCCACTCTGGGCGGCTTCCAACAAACATTAAAATACATCAAAATGTCACAGATTAAAAACTTCCCTAAACAGGGCTTCCTTCAGGTATTTTCTAAATGTCATGTAGTTGTTTATCTCTTTGACCTCTGATGGGAGGGCGTTCCACAGGGTGGGCGCCACTACCAAGAAGGCCCTCTGCCTGGTTCCCTGTAGCTTTGCTTCTCGCAGTGAGGGAACCGCCAGAAGGCCCTCAGCGCTAGATCTCAGTGTCCGGGCAGAATGATGGGGGGTGGAAACGCTCCTTCAGGTATACAGGACCAAGGCCGTTTAGGGCTTTAAAGGTCAGCACCAACACTTTGAATTGTGCTCGGAAACGTACTGCGAGCCAATATAGCTCTCTCAGGACCGGTGTTATGTGGTCCCGGCGGCCACTCCCAGTCACCAGTCTAGCTGCCGCATTCTGGATTAATTGCAGTTTCCGGGTCACCTTCAAAGGTAGCCCCACGTAGAGCGCATTGCAGTAGTCCAAGCGGGAGTTAATAATGAGATTACTTAAGAGTTTATTTCATCAAACATTGTGGGATTTCTCAGTTGATCCATGACTTTGAGAATGTTCCATAGTAAGATTCTGACCTTGAAATTCCTTGGGAACTGCTGGGCCAGTTTGCTTTCATGTCATAGATGCAGCTGTAGAAGTTGGGGGAATGAAACTGTCTCTCTTTTATCCATTGATACAGATGGTTAGAGTTTTGACCGCCATTTTGATGGCAGTGCATTCCACATTAAATATAACACCTGCTTCACTGTTTCCACTTAGCGAGAGGTGTTTGCTGTTGAGATCTGGGGATCTTTGTATTTCATGTTTTGAAAAGACCATGTGTATAGAGAAGTCTCTCAAGGCAAAACCACAGCAGCCAAACTTTATGGATCTGATATGAGGGCACTGGAGAAACGGCTTCCTCTCAAATATTTGTACAGCATATATTAGAAAGGGAGGCATACACACACACACACACACACACACACACACACAGGGGCTTGGCTAAGTGTCTGCCCTTGAAACAATGTTAGATAGTTTGTGAATGATGAGGGTGTTAGCTTAGATGTACTGTTTCAGGAAAGACTGTGCTTGAGCAGGGCTAGTTTATGTTAAATTATGCTAAATATTATATTATAGGAGCACAAGAGCACTCCTACAGTTAAGGTGTGTAGCAAAAACAAGGTTCCCTCCTTATAAGCCCCAATATTCTTATAGCTTATAAAGATGACATCTGTTGGGCTAAGAACTTGAAACTTGGCATACGCAATCTGATCTAGTGAAGTGATCTAGCCAGTAGCTTCACTACTGATCTACCTGAAGAGGGCTATGAAAGTGTGAAATTTCGAAAAGATCCAATAAAAATTGCCACAGATATAGCAAGGTTAAAAAGTGGCGAAAACAGACACTTTGGCTGTGCACGTTATTTAAAGCACGTTACTTCCCCAAAGGATCCTGGGAAGTGTAGTTTGTTGCAGCTGCTGGGAACTGTAGCTCTGGGAGGAGTAAAATACAGTTCCCAGGATTCTTTGGGCCAAAGATTCCTGCCTCTTCAGGGGATTGGACCTCATGGTCCCTCCCAGCTCTATGAATCTATGATTCTATGACTCATTTCTCCTTGATTTTTAAGAACGCATACTGTATTTCTTCCCAATTTTGGTGGAAAACACCAATGCACTTTATTCAGGCCCTCCCATCCCTGGGTCAGTCCTGCCTTCCACATTTGAAGCATGGACAACTGAAAACCCTATGCATGGGCCCAAGGCCTCTGCACTGTTGGGACACCTTGACTGTGGGGGTGTCTCAGTTGCATATAGTCCAGGCATAGGCAAACTCGGCCCTCCAGATGTTTTGGGACTACAACTCCCATCATCCCTAGCTAACAGGACCAGTGGTCAGGGATGATGGGAGTTGTAGTCCCAAAACGTCCGGAGGGCCGAGTTTGCCTATGCCTGATATAGTCCCTGCATGGGAGCAGGTGCTACCCTGTGGGTGTTCCTTTGCAGACGCCCATGCTCAACACGCAGATGTCAGAAGCCAGGAAATGCACCACTCGCCACATGCGGCGATTACTGTGTGGCTAGATCTCATGAATCTTTGCGGTGGCATTTCAATTCAAAATCAATGCATCAGAGAAAAGGAATGACTGTGCATCGTTTCCCATTCCCTTTGCCTCTTTACGATGACAAAGACTGAATTTAAATCGAGTATTTCCGAAACCTTGTGGATTATAGCTAAGGTGGAAATTGGGCCTGGATGGCTTTCCTTGCTTATACATGTGCCACACCCACCAGCATTAGTTTGCATTTCATTTTTGCTTTTCTGCAGCTTTGATATGACATGTGCAATTTATTTTAAGAGGGAAAGGGGTTCTTCCCATCATTTTGCTCTTGATCGATGCAATTTTTCTTTAAGAACAACTTTATAGGGTAATTTGGCATACATGCACGGCAAACCTAAATGGAATGCTTATCAAAATAGCCGAGTTATCACTTATCATGAGCAATAAATGCCTAAATCTTTCTTAAGGTGAATTTAGCTTGGAGTCAGACAATAACTCCCCACCTCCTGCAGGTTTGAAGGTGGTCTGGAAGTGGAATCAGTGTAAGTGATGAGTACTAGTACAGCTGCCATTTTAAAAGGAGGAGGGTTGGAATTTCCCCATGCTTCTTGCAGACATTGTTCCTTCAGCAGCCTACCCATAGCTGTCAACCCTCCCTTTTTTTGGCGGGAAACTCCCTTATTCCAATGCCGTTTCCCGCTGCTATCCCGGATTGTTGATATCCCTTAAATTCCCCAGATTTCAAAGGAAGCAGCTCCTCTCCCTCCCTGCCGGCCAGGGAGGCTCCTCAGCTGCGTTGCTCGGCTGCCAATAAGGAGTCTGAGACCGACTGGGGGCGGAGCTTGCATGCCTTGTGCAGCCAGACCCTCACGCCCAACCAGACAGACAGCCTGCCTGCCATCTACGTGCTCGCTTTTTCGCTCACCCATTCGCGCGCAGCCTCTGGAGCGCAGGGTGGCGAGGCTACTTGGTGCCATTGCACCGCCGTCGCGGCATCCCTTATTTTCAAATCTGAAAGTTTGGAAAAAATCCCTTATTTTCAAATCCGAAAGTTGACAGCTATGAGCCTACGCGGTGCCTTTTTTGAAACTTGAAGATGCTTTTTCAGGCTACGATCCCAGCCAATCAGTGAATATAATATCTTTACAAAACAACTCAGGTTAAGCTACATGATGACACGGCAGAGGGCAAACAAAAGCCTTGCGTTGCCCTCATTCTGAGTGCGTGCATGTCAAGACTTCAATCTAGCTTGAGGTTTGAGTAGCTGCTGCAAGATGTGAATAAATGTCTCAGCATTGGTATTCAGATGCATGCTCCTATCTGCATGCTACCCCTGATAAATGATACTCAAACAAATACATGCTACTGGATCAACACACAAAAAAGGAGAAGCCCACTTGCTTTGGCAATGGGGACACATTCTTTCCCCCTCAACACATGTCCCCTTTAAACCATTCTGCAGGCTTTATCAAATACTGGCAAAAATGGGGCGAGGCATATTTTGTGCAGGAAGAGAATGTTCATGGAATCCACACATACACCCCCATTTCAACCTGTGCAAGTTCCAGGGGCGGGGGGCCTGTGGCTCTCCAGATTTGGCTGGACTACAGCTCCCATCATCAATGACCACTGATGTTGCTTGATGGGGCTGATGGGAGTTGGAGTCCCAACAACATATGCAGAGCTGCAGGTTCCCCACACCTGGTGCACACTCACCCAACTTTTGCCTCTGGGAAGCAGACTTTACAGGACGTTCTGAGTTTTCAACAACCTGTTTGCCCAGATGCAAGAGAAATACACACAGAGAGATCAAGGGAAGGGAAGCCTCGGATGACCTTCTGTTTGCAACAATTTCTCTCCATTCGTATTTACAATACAATATTGGCAAAACTGGGCTCCTTTCACACCTCTGCCTTTTTCTAGCCTAATTGAAAAGCCACAACAGCAGGAAGACTACTCCTCACACAGAGATGGAAACAACAGGCTATTCCGACAATTGAAGAATGGCAACAGAAAGTATTGGAGTATGTGGAAATAGCAAGGCTAACTGGAAGAATCCGACAGCAGGACGATGAGAAATTCCAAAAAGAATGGTCCAAATTTATGGTATACTTAGAGAAAACTGTACATAAATAAAGACACTCACAGGACTGAAATAAAACTCATAACATTTATTGTAAACATTTGGTTAGATCATAAGATGTAATGCTGTAATATAATAAGCAATGTATGTTTAAAGTAAATACAAAAATTTATTAAGGAATTATAGACATTTATAGAATGTATATATAGTAAACACGCTTAAGTAAGAACAAAATAAAAAATAAAAAATTCCTTCCAGTAGCACCTTAAGTAAGAGTAATGTAAAGAAGCCAGAAGAGGAATGGAGGGAAGTTAATTCGGATAAGGAATAGATTTATAGGAGAATAATATTGTTAAGCTGTATTGTGTTTAAGATACTTGGAAAATTAATAAAAATTATTGGAGCAAAAAAGATACAAATGTAGAATAATAAAACAGAAGATGATTGATATTTTATCAAAATGAAAGAAAGAAAGAAAGAAAGAAAGAAAGAAAGAAAGAAAGAAAGAAAGATGCCAGTTCAGGTGTCACGTCCATAGAATCCAGTGTGATATCCCCCCTGATCTGATCCTGCAACCCTCTTCTTGCAGAAGTAGCCCTTCCCCACATGATCAGCTGCATAGATTTTGCCTACCTGGGCAGCAGAAGTTGTGTGTGCCAAAGATTGAGGCTCAAGTCCCAATGTGGCAAAGAAATGGAGTGAAATTACTCTCCCCTCTCTTTTTATAGCTAAACCTCAAGGGGAGCTTATTTCATACAATTCTCCACCTCGGATTATTTACTGGGAGAGCCCGGGACTCATTCATCATTAGTGCAGCAAAACAAAAACTACCTGCTATTGATTTGTGTATTTCAGACATGCAGATGGGAAATGGCACGAAAGAGGCTTGCATTGTGCTGACAGCTCTTTTGGCACAAAATGTGCGCTGCTCGCCATCCATTAACAATCCCCAGGTGTCGTAGGGGGACATTTTTCTTCCTTTCCTGCCCACGTCGAGAAGCCCTGCTTTTCCTTTCTCTTTTACGGTTGGCAAAGAGAAGGTGTAATTCTCTTCGCAATGAGCCGGCACAACAACAGCCTTAAGCAAGAAGATTTCACAAAATAGGGCAGAACAAAATCTGTGCCTGTTTCCTCTGGGACGATGCAATCTCCTGCTCCTGGACTTTTTATTACCATTGCTAAGAAAGAAAAGAAAGCACCCTTATTATTAGAAAGACTGCAATAGCCCCATGTAGTTTGCAGTTAGCATTTGCAACCATGTTCCCAATCTTGGGTGTGGGACATAGCGTGCATCACAGAAATATTGGTTATACTAGCCCTTATTCTAATGGTGACTTACTAAGACCCATCATCATCATAGGCTATGTTCTACTAAATCCATCATGCTATAATTTAGTACTCCTAGGCCAACATCTAGCAAAGTAGTACACATGTGCATGCTTTGTTTTTCCCCATCAAAAGGAAGAAGAAAGAACAGAAGAAACTGCCTTATGCTGAGAAAGACCATTGGTCCATTACACTCTGTATTGCCTGCACCAGGGATGGGGAACCTGTAGGACTACCATTCCCATCATCCTCTGCAGACCATGGCCAATGGTCAGGCACGATAGAAGCAGTCCAGCAACATCTGGAAGGCCACAGGTTCCTTATCCATGGTCTACGCTAGGGTTTCCCAGACTTGGGTCTCCAGCTGTTTTTGGACTACAACTCTCAGTATTCCTAGCTAGCAGGACCAGTGGCCAGGGATGATGGGAATTGAAGTCCAAAAACGGCTGGAGAACCAAGTTTGGAAAATATTGGTATATGCCAACTCTGCAGTTTAAGACAGGAGTCTTTTTGAGGCCTACCTGGAGATGTCAGGGATTGAAAAAGAGACCTTATGGACACAAAACATGTGTTTTGTCCTTATGGACACAAAACATAGTTATGTTTCTTCCCCTAAAAGGAAGCACTGCTCCCAATTCAGCAAACAAACATTAGATACTGCTACTTGCTGGAATATATATATATATATATATATATATATATATATATATATATATATGGAATAGAATATATTTATTGTCATTGTCCCTTTGGGGACAACAAAATTATGATAATGATAATGATAATGATAATAATAGTGTAGGAATTCCTAGTGATGAAGAGAGAAAAGGTCCAGCTTACAAACCGATTTCTCTCCTTGTCCATGCATTTTCCTGAAGTAAAAGCATTATCCCAAACTCTGCATGTCTCCTTGCTTCTTCACCTGTAAATGCAGGTTGCTTCATTGGGTTATGGCACTAATCTGTAAATTAATATGGCTTAGAACTGCCCATTACTGCAGCCATGTAGAAGATGATTAAGAAATGCATCTTCCTTGTAGTGGCTACACACAGGGGCTTATTAAATACTTACTAGATCCCGCTGATTCATGTAGTATCTCACCATGCTTCTCCTTTCTTTAATACCTTAGTGTTAGGAACAGTGCTCTGGTGCCAAACATATTCTTTTTTGTTTTCTTTATATCAGACTAACTCAGCCTTACAGCTCCGGAATCCATTCACAGGGGCCTTTTTAGATAATTACATTGTTGGGGGGCGGGGAGGTCCTTGTTGGATAAAGGTCTTCATTTCTCCAATTTAAAGCACAAGGTAATTCATTTTGTGTTTTGCAAATAAACAAGGCTGTGAAAAGGCCACATGCATTCTCCTTTGAATAATAAGACTGGGGAAACAAAAATAAGTCACTTAGCTTTTAAAGCTCTAGGGTCAGTCAAGTGATTCACTCCAAGGAGAAAGACATGCATTCCAATTGCCAGTCTGGGCTGCATAATACATGCAAAAAAATAAGAAGCTGGTTTTCTTGCTGCTGAACATTGTGTTACATATGTAACATGACATGGTAACACAGTTTATGACTCCTTAGATGAGGCTGGAAAGAAATCCTGATTCACTGCCATTAGCAAAAGTGCTCAGACTCCTGGGAGTTCTTCTTGGAATGCCTGTACAGATTCTCCATCTGACCTAATTTAAACAATGTCATGAATTGGAATAGATTGCCATCAGCTCTGTCATGCTTGTCATAACGTGGCAGTTGAACAGAAGACTGCCCTTCCCGAGAGAAATTCCTGCTATGGAACTGTATTATTTAATGGAGTTTAAAGATTTTCCCTTCAAAGTTTCAGTAGGCTGGCTGGCTAAGAACCCCCCACTTCAAAAGAAAACGTATGTTGGACTTGATACACCTTCCGACATAGTTAAACTATGAAATTCATTGCCATAAGGCAGCTGTGGGAAACCTTTGGCCCTCCAGATGCTGCCAAACTACAATTCCCATCAGCCTCCACAAGCATATGCTAATGGCCAAGGATGATGGGAGTTGTAGTTCAGCAACAACTGAAGGGGCGAAGGTTCCCATACCTGCCATGGCTGGATTGAAAGCACAGATCCAACATTTGTTTGTGTTTAAAACGAGCTGTTTGCAGACAACATGTACACCTTTTCTCCACATTCACCAATGTAATGTCTCTGTGACACTGCAGAATGAGAGTTCTGTTTGAACGGGAAAGCCGCGGAACCTAAAGCAGTTTTGAAATATTTGATATCTTAATTTGCCCACCTAAGCCTACAGCAGGTGTCCCACATGGTAGCTTCTAGACATTGTTGGACTCCCATGGACCAATGGATGATGGAAGTGGTACTCCATAACACCTAGGTGGCATCATGTTGGCTATCCCTGACTTACAGGCACCAATAATCTCTTGTTTTAAAAAAAGTTCAATTCACGCAGGGACTGAACTCAGTAGGTAGATTTTGGAAGTATCTCCAGCTTGTCATGAATTGAGATTTCAGTTTGCTAAATTATTTTACCAAAGTAAAATAAGAATGAGTCAGATGTTCTGGTCTTCTTATTTTTGGAATCTACATCTGTGTTTATGTCAAAGTCTACTTGGGGAGTTCTTCACATGAACCATACTTTTGTGTCAGAGGCAAATGTGGGCTGATTGCTAACCTACGGTTGTAATTGCTCCAGAAACACCTCACGGCGCATCAAGAGCTCTGCCTCTAGGAATAGAAGGCTGATGAATCATATGGCATTTATATGATAAACAGAAAATGAACATTACGTTTGTTGTACTGAGTGATTTCCAAAATCTGTGAGGGAAACACTAGATTAATGTCTCTTCTGTCAACTCGGATATTAACAACTGATCTTTTACATGTATTTCATATTCTTCTACACTTTATCGTTTTGTTCCATGGAATGCTTTTAATTGCATGTCAATGCATAAAGCTGTCTTCTACCAGTGGAAATGAATGTGCTTGCATCCAACTCATCACAAATATTGATGATGGATTCTTGACACTCCTGGAAGGTTATCCCAAATGCATAAAATTAACAACGAGGATACCCAACTGTCTCAGGAAGGAGCCCAGTTTGGGGGCAGGGGTGGGGAGACCCCTATAATCTCCACATTCAGTGAAAGGTTAGAATTTGAGCAAACTCATAAATTCATGAATTCAGCAAGGGCTGGAAATAATACTGGCTAGCTTCCGCATGAGGCCTGGCTTGCAAGAGTGGGGAGGACTCTATGGAGGGAAGACATAGCCATTGTAGTAAGCTACAATGTACTGATACGTAACCTCCAATAATTTGTCTAACACCCTTCCCCACCTGAAGAAGAAGAAGAAGAAGAAGAAGAAGAAGAAGAAGAAGAGGAGGAGTTTGGATTTGATATCCTGCTTTATTACTACCCGAAGAAGTCTCAAAGCGGCTAACATTCTCCTTTCCCTTCCTCCCCCACAACAAACACTCTGTGAGGTGAGTGAGGCTGAGAGACTTCAGAGAGAAGTGTGACTAGCCCAAGGTCACCCAGCAGCTGCATGTGGAGGAGTGGGGAATTGAACCCGGTTCACCAGATTACGAGTCCACCGCTCTTAACCACTACACCACACTATCTCTGTGTTGGGCAGTGTGTCAGCTTAGAATCAGAGGGATGTAACCAACTAAGTCATTGCACAAGCACAACGTTCTCTGATCATTAAATGCAACTTCCCTGCCCTCTCCTCCCTCTATGTCAGGAACGTCCCACTCCCAAGAGGCTGCGATCTACTCCCAGTATAAAAAAAACTGGCAGTAATCTACCCATTGTCATTAGAGGGAGGATGGACCAAAGCTGTTGAGCTGCTTTTTTTTGGGGGGGGGAACCAGAGTTGTTGAGCTTCTTTGGGGGTGGGTAATAAGAGTTTCTGAACTTTTTTTTGGAGGGGACAATTCGGAGTTCTTTACATACCTAGAAATCGCTCACCAACAGCTAACGCCAAACGAGCGCCTAATTGACGCAAAGTTGTGTGACTGATTAGGATCCTGCGACTAGCCCAAGGTCACCCAGCAGCTGCATGTGGAGGAGCGGAGACGCGAACCCGGTTCCCCAGATTACGAGTCTACAACTCTTAACCACTACACCACACTGGCTCTCCATCCATCTTGGTAGCCATGCAGAAAAAAGGTGCTTCCTTTTTTTCTGCTCTGAATTTTTCAACATCTGGGTTCACTGTACGACCCCAGTTTCTAGTATTATGTGATAAGAAAATAACTTTCCCCCTGTCTCATACCCTCCAACATTTCTCCAATGAAAATAGGGAGCTACTATATAATCATCATCATCATCATCATCATCATCATCATCATCATACCCAGCCACTCTGGATGGCTTTCAATATATATAAAAACATACAGGGCTGCCTTCAGATGTCCTCTAAAGGTTGTATAGTTACTTATCTCCTTGACTCAGGGGTCGCAGAACTCCATACCCTCCAACATTTCTCCGATGAAAATAGGGATGTCCTAAGGAAAAGCAGAATATTCCGGGATCAAATCAGAAACCGGGATGGCTTCTGTAAATCTGGGACTGTCCCTGGAAAACAGGGACACTTGGAGGGTCTGTAGCTGGGTCTACTAGACACATCAAAAAAGTGATTCAGTTAAATGCGTTGTAAAGGGAAATCCCATTGGCAAAAGACGGGACTCCACAGCACCATCTGGTGTAACAGTGTTATAACGCATCTAAAGCGTTTTTTTCTTTACTGAATCCTGTTATCCATCTTCTCCACACCACACATAGTTTTATACATCTCGAACATGTCTTCCTTTTACTCGCCTCCCATATACAGCCCTTTCCCTTATTGTAACCCAATGAAGTCTTTGTAAGTAAAGACAACAGCAAAGCTAGATATGGCAGTAGGGTAAGGGACAGAAAGGGCAAGCAAAATGGATTTTGACTAATGCACATAATGTAACCAAGATATCTTGCAGGGCAGAGATTCATAGCCTGTGAGGCCATGTAGGCCAAAGAGGGTGACCACAGCATACAGCCAGGAAAGTATTATGACCTTGAGTTGGGCAAAGAGAGCAATTGAGGTGAATGCTAATGCAAGCACAGTCCGGATTTTCAAAGCCCTTTAGCTCAGGGGTGGCCAATGTGATACACTGCAGACGCTGTTCAACTCAAACTTCCATCAACCCCAGCTGGCATGGCCAGAGGTTAGGGTCAATGGGATTGGCAGTTCAACAACCACAGAGAGGGCAAAACATTGGCTACCCCTTCTTTGGTTGATATATGCTAAAGTTATTTCACAACTCTGAGCAGAAGCAGGAGGAGAGGCACAACTCAGAGATAATAATAATATAATAAAAATTTATTATTTGTACCTCGCCCATCTGGCTGAGTTTCCCCAGCCACTCTGGGCAGCTCTCAATCGAGTGTTAAAAACAATACAGCTTTAAATATTAAAAACTTCCCTAAACAGAATATGGCCAAAGATCACATTCTGTGAGCTAAAGGAAAAGCAAGATTTGGTTTTTTATGTTCTTAGAAACAATGATTTTCAGGCGGACGGCTGTCCTTCACTTCCTTAGATTTTGCTTTGTGGAGATCTCAAGCACGAGTATTTGTACCTTCCAAGGAAGTTACTGGAAAGACTGCCTGGAGTACCAAGGGAGACATTAAACTTTAGGAAATAACCAGGTGAACAAGTGCCACAGGGAAATGTTATTTCTGGGTTATTTGTCAAGACAAGATACATGAAGCTTCGTTGGGAGAAGTGCATTGGGAAGAAATCGACCCAAGTTCTGGAAAAGTAGCCTCATAAAAGCCACTTCATACATGCAAATGTACTTCCCAGAAATAGCCCCACCCCAGATTGTACTAGTTCAGACTGCAAAGTGGGTGATCGTTAATCATTTCACTACGTAAATAACTTGCGGCTGCACAGAAAAGAAGACGAGTGTATAAAGATTAGGGATTCCAGCCTAGGTTTCTGCCTGATTTCTTAGATTTTTCTTCCTTTATTGCATTTTCAACCCACCTTTTTCTTCAAGGAGCTCCCGTTCCTCATTTAACACCCCCCCCAACAGCCCTGTGAGGTAGGCTAGGCTGAGAGGCAATGACTGGCCCAAGGTCACCCAGTATGCTTCAAGGCCGAGTGGGACTTTGAACCATGGTTCCCCAAGCCCTAGGCTCACAATCTAAACACTGCACAACACTGTTGTGGAGGATTTTTTTTTAAAATTGTGAATCTTCTTCCTCGCTCCTCACATACTTGCTATATGAAGCTTTACTGTCCCAGTTATTTCTTGATTATTTCAAGTGATCTGTACTTTTGAATGGTTCCCTAGTTGATAGCAACATTCTAAGAGCAATATTGGTCTGCAGTTATTTTGGCACTCTAGAGATGTGCCCATTTACCTGTTTTACTATACTTCTATGCCACCAAAGTTCCCTGGGCAACTTACAATATTACAGGGCCCGTTCCATTATGGACATGAACCGCATGAACAAAATCCTGATTCATAAGATGCATGGAATAAATTGACAAGTAGGATGGACACTTATGCATTGACACCAGTTTGCGTAAATGGCATACCACTTGTATATGGCATTTGACACGCACAGAGGCAAGTGGAGAACTAACTGCTTCAATTTAAATAGAAACACAATGTGGGGGAGACACCATGTAACATGTAAACCAAATAGCCATTTCCTCCAATTCTGCTTTAAAGAGCCTGTTTTTGCAGGGAAAGCTCCACAGCAAAGAACCAGGTGCTCTGACGTGGTGCTTTAAAGCATGGGCCCGTGCCTGGACAGAGTGAGACTACAGGCAGTGCTTTTTTTCCTGGGGGTACACAGGAGTATGCATACCCCTAAACATTTTGTGAATCCTTGTACTTTTGTCCATTTACTGTATTTATTTTTCCCAATTTGAACTATAAAATGGTGGTTTTCTTGAGTCAAAATGAGAGTACCCCTAAACATTTTTTTTAAGGAAAAAAAGCACCGACTACAGGTAAGTGTGGAAAAGACCTCAGGCAGAGGCCTCCCCTGTTGTGGGGGAGGAAGGGAAAGGAGAATGTTAGCCGCTTTAAGACTCCTTCGGGTAGTGATAAAGCGGGATATCAAATCCAAACTCTTCTTCTTCTTCTTCTTCTTCTTCTTCTTCTTCTTCTTCTTCTTCTTCTTCTTCTTCTTCCTTGTCTTCGCCCCACCCCCCCAGCCCGCAGCCGATTGGCCAGCTGGGTTGGGGGTGGGGCGAAGGTCCCAAGACAAGGAGGGTGGCATCCGGGGCCCGGGAAGCCCTGCCCACCTCTCAGAGAGGAACTTCAATAAGTTTATTTTTAAAATACTTATTTTTCCCAGTTTGTCACCCCCCCTCAGCGGTGACACCCCGCCCCTACCGCACCCCCTTCCTACGCCACTGCCCCTGACAGCCTTTTGAAACAGAGCACTGGCCTGCACATGGCCACTCTATTGACAAGGCCTTTTGGGGTGGCTGATTGTGATGCCCACCTGATGTGTGCTGCGAGCTACTGGATATAAAACCCTCCTCTGGTGAGAGAGCCAGTGTGGTGTAGTGGTTAAGAGCGGTGGACTCGTAATCTGGGGAACCGGGTTCGCGTCTCCGCTCCTCCACATGCAGCTGCTGGGTGACCTTGGGCTAGTCACACTTCTTTGAAGTTTCTCAGCCCCACTCACCTCACAGAGTGTTTGTTGTGGGGGAGGAAGGGAAAGGAGATTGTTAGCCGCTTTGAGACTCCTTAGGGTAGTGATAAAGCGGGATATCAAATCCAAACTCTTCTTCTTCTTAAAAATGTCTCGGGGATGCCTACCCACTTTGAACTACGTATAAACCAAGGTCTCCTTCTCTGGATCTTGCTCACCTTTTCGCACCAGTTATTGATGGCAAGTCTGGATAGGCTGGCTGTCCAATGGTAGCTACTAATCCTAACGAACCTGTGCTACCTCCATTGTCAGAAGCAGTATGCTTCTGAATATCAGTTTCTGGAAACCACCGGAGGGGAGAGTGCTGAGGTCCTGCTTTCAGGCTTCCCACAGGCATCTCTGGTTGGCCGCTGTGAAAACAGGATGCTGGCCCGCTCCAGAAGGCTGTTCTTAAGTTAAGCTAGTAAGTTCACGGTGGCATTTCTTCAATGTATTCTTCTCTATGATTCTGACAGGCAAAGGCTTCTTGTGCTTATACTGTGAAAGACTGATTCAGGAAGAAGTCAGAATGCCTTCCGCCTGCATATGCCTATTAAAAACTGTCTGCTTCCTTCTGCCCCAGTTCACCAGTCAGTTCCAATACAAAAATCTCAGCCTGCAGGCAAGTTGGAATAATCTGGTTTCTTTTATACAGAGATCAGTCCGGATTTATTTGTAGATGAAACTCTCTTGATAGCATAAGGCAAAATATTAATCCACTCAGCCCAGGCCTCTCTAATAGCCAAGCCTGTTACTCTCACTGGATAACAAAAAAGCATTTGGTTTGATTAAATCCAGGAACGGGGAGGGGGGAATTGTTATATTTCAGTCCTAGTTAATTTTGAAAGACTTTGATATTTCTATCTGAGGCTTAAAATTCCTGCAAGACGGCCAGAAGTTTATACTTCAAATAATTAAATGTGGGCTCAGAGTGGTTTTACATCACTGCTCCATGAAGGTCAGCAATGCGGGTGTGTGGGAAGGGGAAATTTGTGCACCCCCTAGGTGTCATAGAATCATAGAGTTGGAAGAGACCACAAGGGCCATCCAGTCCAACCCCCTGCCAAGCAGGAAACACCATCAAAGCATTCCTGACAGGTGGCTGTCAAGCCTCTGCTTAAAGACCTCCAAAGAAGGAGACTCCACCACACTCCTTGGCAGCAAATTCCACTGTCGAACAGCTCTTACTGTCAGGAAGTTCTTCCTAATGTTTAGGTGGAATCTTCTTTCTTGTAGTTTGAATCCATTGCTCTGTGTCCGCTTCTCTGGAGCAGCAGAAAACAACCTTTCTCCCTCCTCTATATGACATCCTTTTATATATTTGAACATGGCTATCATATCACCCCTTAACCTTCTCTTCTCCAGGCTAAACATACCCAGCTCCCTAAGCCGTTCCTCATAAGGCATCGTTTCCATCGTGTCACCGGACTCTTAACTTCTGTGATTGTGAGAATTGGAGTCCTACCACAGCTGAAGGGCCACAGATTCTTCATCCCTCCTCTACTGACTCCATTTCACGAAATCCTCTCAGGATTGTGCTCAAGTTGGGATGGGATATTTGCTCCCAATTGTGTGAAAATGTCCTTTTGTGATAGACTGCCCTGCTCCAGGCTCTGCTGCCTTCTATCTATCCTGCTAAGCTTGGGTCATGTAGGAACCAGCCAGCACATATTGATGTTATCCTTCCAGCTGGCATGTGCTGAACAGCTGTTTGAACTGTCTCTGCCACTCTTTTCCTCGTCACTGAGTTTTGATGATTGAAGTGAGACAGTATCAAATATATATATCAAACCTTTGCAGGACAGAATAGTTAGCCAGTGGTCAGCAGGGGAAAACACCCACCTGTTTTCAGACCTGTGGTTTCCATGCTAGCAGGGGCACCAGTTTTTGGGGACCCCCAAGCTGTTTTGGGTCCCCTCAATATCGTTTGGGAGGAGGCTGGGCCTCCCCCAATGTTGAGGGGGAAGAGCACAAAGCCAAACATGGCACAGCCCCAGTGGCCAGCTCCTTCTCCTTCTCCTCCTGAAAATGAGGGATGGAGAGGTGTGTCTGTGTACACAGGTAAGGCTCACACCTGTTGATCTGGCAACATCCCTCCTTTTTGCTGCATTCAGTCCTCAGGATGAACCCCCCCCCCATTTCACCTCTGCCTTAGATGTTGCTGCTGTTGCTATGCAGTAGAAAATCCAACAGACCTTCTTATTTGTAACCTTAGTATACGAATGAGTCGTTCATACAAATCGGATTTTGGTGGCAATGATGATGCTTTGGCCTTTTAGAATATTTCTAAGATTGTTAAATATATTCTTTTAAAAGGCTTTTGGAAGTTTAAACATTATGTATTGACCATTTTCAAATGTATCTATACCTTTAAATCTCTGCATCAAGTATATTAATGATCTGTTCCTTTAAATGTTTAAATGTTATCCCGTCTGCAAGTATTTAACTGGGAGAGTTGTTTGAGTCTGGATTAGCTTTATTGGAATGATGACTGTTTGAGTCTCTTAGAATAGCTTAGCTATGCTGAATTTACTAGTCCTGTGTTGATGGTGAGTACATAAATCTTTAATAAGCTTTTTTAATGTATATTTATTTATATTCCTGGTAAAGTTGATGGTATGTACTGTTGTTATCTAAGATAAAGTCCATTCCTTGACGAAACTGCTGGTGAAACGGGAGTATTCGAAGCTGGCCACCCGTCGGAAGACATACCCATACGGTTGATGGACTTGGATTAATCATCTTTAACACTGAAAAGATAGACTCATACGTCTGATGAACTTTGCACAACCATCTCTATTACCCATATATTGCACTTTAAATTAGCACTTTGAATGTTTGGAAGTATATACAGGCTTTTGCCTCTGAGGAGATACCTATGTATGCTTTTTGTATAACTGTTTCAGTTTGGTCTGTGATTCAATACAATTTTCATCTATAGTTGTTCACGGTTTTGTATTTTAGCTGTTGCTATGCCAGCTGCTGCTTTTCAAAAATTCCATGGGGACCATGGAGGCCAATAGCACCCCCACCCCAGTGTCTGCTATCTAGAAACTAGGATCAGGTAGGGTCAAATGCTTTGGTCCTTAGGGAAGGGGCACCTCCACCCATGGGCAGCTGGAGAGCTTTCAGATCCTGGCTTGCCACTTCCTGATTGCAGGAGGACCCAATGAAGGAGTCGTGGGGAGGACGGTGGGAAATGTCCAGACGTGGGGAACCTTTTTCGGCTTGAGGGCCACATGGTCCTGTGGGAAATCTCCTGGGGGCCATGGGCAGGGCCTGAGGTCACTGCATGGCACTCTTACCTTCCCGGATTCCATATGATGGATTCCATTTCTGATGCATTGTGGAGCTGCTGTTTCTCTTTAAGCTAACAAGATCTTTTAAAGCCTTGTTGTATTCTGGTTTTACAAGCTTTCTGACACTGTTTGGATATAATTCTCCTAATGTTATTTTATTTGCTTAAGTAACTAGTCCTACATATGACCCCCTTAAAAAAAAAAGTCTAACAATGAGCTGTTTTCCATGATTGCACATAGGTGATTGACCAAGACTCCCACATATATCAACATCAGCCAAATAAGCCCATTATATTTTTCCAGCTTCGCCTCTTTGGGACTGATCTCAGTGCTTAATAGAGACGTTTTCGTGTCTCTTCTGCTCTGTTTTCAAACCAGATTTGACTCTGTTCTATTTCTCCCTGCTTTCCTTTGCTGTTTTTCATTTCTATATGAAAACATTGGTGCAATGTGGGAGAGTTTATCTCTATGCTTTAAAACTCATTCCAATCATTCTAAATTCTGTTTCAACTCTTTTCCGTTTAATTAGTTCTTCTTGACATGATCCTATATTGCATTTTCCTCCCACGGGGCTTTCACTTCCTGTTCTCAAATCTATCAATTTCTTTGCACAGCTAGGTACGCCTGCAGGTGACAACAGTGGAATAAGCAAGCACTGGAACAGCCACGCAATGTGTCTAGTGAACTGTGCACAAAGGGGGAGGGGGGAGGAGCCTCAGAAGGGGTGGGGGGGGAGATTCACCATCACATCACCAGGTCAGAAATGTCACACCTTTCTGTGCAATCAGAATTAAGTCTCAGTATGTTCGGCGGGGCTGACTCCTAAGAAAGTTCACGGCAGAGCCACAGATCATTTTCGACGGATAGAAATGCTGCAGTAAAATGTCACTCTCCCCGAAGTATGTGGATTCTAGTTACCTGAGTTATGCTGGCATAAATATTCACACAAATGCTCAGCTGAATGCTATACATTCAAGAATTTCTCAAAGGAAACAAGCAATTGAATCTGGCTTGCAAATCTGAAATGTTTCAGCTGCAGGAAGTACCCAAAGGCACTGCCAGGCCCCAAAATATTAAGTAAATGTCACCAAAGAAATAATGGTATTTTAAACCAATTTTTTAAAAAAATATTACAGGGGTTGCTATTAGCAACCTAGCACCTTGCAGTCAGGACTGCATCCATATACTTTACATCCCCAGTGCATCCAAGATCATATTTAGAGGAAGATATGGGGCCATAAAGATGGCCACACATGGCTACATTATTGCTTTTGTTTGTCATTGTTACCTTCCGGTCCTGCTATCACTATTGTGTCAATGACAATGACACCCCCTGATGGTTGAAAGCACTGCCCATGTTACAGTGATAACCCATCTGCATCATCTCATTTACTTGCTTGCAAATTAAACCTCAATATGAAAGCACCCAGAGAGTAGAAATGCTGGTAGGCTCACAGCTTATGGATGTAATGGATTTTGCATTCAGGTGGGCAGGTAACTGGTGACAATCAACCAACCATTTTTTTTTTCTGGAGCAACTACTTAGATTAATAAAATCTACTCACCTGTGTCATTCATTCAGTTTTTATTGGCATAATTTAGACAATGAAAATCATAACAGAGAAACAATCAAACAAACAAAAAACCCCATCCATAAAACGCTGGTAATTTAGACATATTAAACACACAAAACATACAAAATAATCAGTATGTCAGGGGCTGGGCTGAGGAGGAATGGTGGGGACCGCCCTGCCCCGCTTTGCTGAACTTTCCCGAGAAGAGGAGGACAGTATAGATTTAGAACAGTGGTTTGCAGAAGGTCATAGTTCAGAGGCTGCAGAGGGGAGACGCTGGGAAATATTGGGAGGGCAGCAGGAAGAAGAAGCACCAGGGGAGAGACAGCCGACAGACTCAGTGACTTTAGAAAGCATTCCTGATCCCACCCCCCATCCCAGGATCTGGCGTGCTTTGAGAGTAGTAGAACAGAAAGCTCAGAGGCAGAAAGCACAGATAAACCGGCGCAGGGATGATGTAGAATAGGAGAGACAGAGGGGGTGGGACTTTACTTGGAGCAGCACCATTATCTAGGGAAGACTGCATTCCTTCGTATCTCGCTGTGAATATTGAATAAATTAATTGGTAAGAACTTTTATTGTCTATCCGCTTCTTGGCTGCCACCGTGGGAGGGATAGGATTCCCTGAAGCCTGACACAGTAGCTACCTTAAATAAAATTAAGTAGCTTTGGATTTGAGTTTTAAAAAATCTCAGATAAATATATTCACCTGTTCTTCCCTCTCAACCTCGCATGATCGCTGTCACAAGAGGGGCAGGAGTTGGCTCTGCCCACTCCTGCATGCCCTGCCTGAATGTCTGCTGCAGGGAGACCCTTCTCCTTGAATAGATTCCCCAAACAATTTAGAACAGTGGGCTTCCCAGAGTTATTAATCCTGCAGAGAACATGCTGCCCGCTGTAGCCATTTATCCCCCAGGAACTCCAATGGGGATGTAACGGAGGGGTCTGGGCTGGCTGGGCCATCCTTATTCTCCCCCTCTCATGCGTTGGAAACGGGAAAACGAGCAAATAGGGTTTTATTTTTGTGTGGAGCATGAAGTCCAAGAAAGAATATTTATATGCTTGGGAGAAAGGAGCAACTACGACTCCTTTAGCCCACCATCTTTCATTATTCAAGCTAATGGGACTGTTGATGTTGCTGCCATTGCCAGGGAAGAGACATTTTAAAGAATAGGGGCCCAGCATATCAAAGGCATCTGAGAATCGTACTTCACCATCATGCTTTATTGAAATGCAGTATATAACTCAGAAACATACTAGGTGCCTCTGCTCTTCGTCCAACTAGCTCAAATATATAATAAATTTCTGGCGAGGGTGTAATGAAAAAGATGCATTAACTTGTGTTTTGTGACTGCCATAAATTATGCCAGGGGAGCGCGGTGGGGGGAAGAGGAGAGGGAATTGATGGAAATGATATAACTTACTGTACGGGCTGTTAGAACTATGCATGCAGAACCTGCTCCTGAGAGATATGAATCTTTAATACACTCTCCCTCCGAGTGCTGGATGCACATTAATGACAAGGAGGTGGGAAAGGAGAGATGAAGCAACTGGGGCAAACCTGCGCCATTGAAATACGACTGCTTAGGCTAAATGCCCTGTCTTCGCTCAGAAGCACGTTACACACCTAGGAGTTTGAGGACTGGTTCTTAGGTTGCCCCTTGAATGGTGGAATGTGTGCAATAGGCAATCCAGCAATCAGGGCCTCCAACGTCTAGTGTTGCCAAGTGCCCTGCTTCACTGGAAAGCTTCCTCTTGGCTGGATAGCTCAGCTGGTTAGAGCATGGTGCTGATGATGCCAAGGGTGCAGGTTCAATCCCTGTATGGGGTAGTTGCAAATTCCTGCATTGCAGGGGGTTGGACTAGATCAGGGGTCAGTAGGGGGCCGGTCCCTCAGACCTTGTGGGGGGACAGACTATATTTTTGGGGGGGAAATGAAAGAGCACCATGAGCCCTGGTGGCTGCATGCCCCTGCATGCCAGCGGCAGGGGCTGGCGGTAGAACGATGGGCGGCACGTGAAAGGGCTCCAGAGAGGGGCTGCTTAAAATGGCGGCCACTTGAGCGCTGATGCTGCTGGTACCAACAAAGCCCAGCCCCCTTCCTCCTCTAGGCAGGGCGAGGAGAAGCCAGGAGGAGGGAGGGAGGAGGCGCCGCCGCCACCGTGTGAGGGAGAGGGAGGGAGAGGGAAAGAATGTGTGTGCTGGCGATCCATGTGGCGATTCCTGGATTGTCCATGGGCCGGATCCAGAAGGCAATTAGGCCTGATCCAGCCCACGGGCCTTAGTTTGCCTACCCATGGACTAGATGATCCCCAGGGTCCCTTCCAACTGAACAATTCTATGATTCTTTAGGGGTAGCCAATGTGGTGGCTTTCATAATTCTGGGGCTGTCCCTGTAAATCGAGACACTTGGAGGGTATGGCATAGACAATATTGAAGGATGGATCTTGGTCTTACTCATTATAAGGCAGCTTCCTAAGATTCCTCCGTAGGCAGGGATGGTACCTCTAGATTGAATCTTTGCTGTGCCCCCTTGCCAAGATGCACATGTTTAAATGGGGAGGACTAATTCCAAAGTGGGGTATTGAAACTAATATCCCTGACAACTGACAACTTCAGGGAAGCCATGCCAACATTGCAGAAGGGTGCAAAAAACAAGACGGGGGGCAGAGAGAAAGTTAAAATATGGTTTGTCCTGATATATTCACTTGTATTTCAATTATATGGATTGGAGGGAGTATTCACCCCCTTTATTTTTTTGCAGTCATCAGTCTTTTTAAAAAGTAGAACAAAAGAAATGAAATTGTTTGCCACATATTGGAAGGGTAAGATGTACGATTAAGCAAGTGTGGGATGCAGAAATCCTTGGGAAAGGCTTTATAAAGGTAAGCAGCAATCTTATTTCACTTAGGAAAGACTCCTGCTGTGTTCATTAGGTATTAGATAGAACTCTTTGCGCCTTCGGCGAGACCTGTGAATGGGAGGCTTGTGACCCAACATAACCACAGCCATTCGGGAAGGTATATTGTTTAAAGTGAAGATCAGTGACATGCCATGCTCTAGTTATGGAACATTACTGTTACTAGTCTATGGATGTCTTCTGTTGCCTGTGCTCCAATACTGGATAATCTGCAGTATTGAATCTTTGGCAGCCTTTGCAGTCAGCTGTAGGCCACAGACACGTTGCAAAGAAGATGATAAAAGGCGGCACAGATTTGCATATGCTGCTTTTTACATATAGACACAAATTCAGAAACGGTTGCTAGCATTATTTCATGGAACATTCTTGGAGAAGCGGGGATGCCCTGGAAGCACCCTCACAACATTGAGCAGTTTTCATCTTTCTGCATCAGTGGAACGAGGTTCACTAGTGCAATGGGACTAGTGTGGTGTAGTGTTTAAGAACGGTAGACTCATAATCTGGGGAACCGGGTTCGCGTCTCCGCTCCTCCACATGCAGCTGCTGGGTGACCTTGGGCTAGTCACACTTCTCTGAAGTCTCTCAGCCCCACTCACCTCACAGAGTGTTTGTTGTGGGGGAGGAAGGGAAAGGAGAATGTTAGCCGCTTTGAGACTCCTTTGGGTAGTGATAAAGCGGGATATCAAATCCAAACTCCTTCTTCTTCTTCTTCTTCTTCTTCTTCTTCTTCTTCATGATGTCAACAGAAAGCCTACTCTCTGAAAATAGTATTTCTCTTTTTAAAAGTTTGTCTTTTTATTTATAAAGCAAAGCATGAATGAATGTTAACACTTTGAGAAATTAAAGCCTGCGGATGAACACGGGTGAAGGATGAAGGCTGGCTGAGCCAGGTTTCATTTTGCTGGTGTCCATACCTGCAATTTCAGTTGCAATGCAATTATACCACAGCTGAAGGATTTGTTGCGAATCCTTCATTGTCGGGGGGAGGTGTAGAAACGGTTGCCAACTCACTTAGCTGCATGCTAGAGTGTCAATCAGAAGGAGTTAGAGAAGAATTGGAAATATACTGGATTAATTCAGGTGGATTCAATGCCCAAGCCAGGAAGCTTGACCAAAGGACCACTTGAGGCCATTTAATCTTTCAGGTTGCCCATCAATAGGGATGAAGGTTATCTTACTTTGAGTAGAATAGCTTTGGGCAAAAACCCTGTCTCTGGCAGAAGGCTGGACTTGATAATCTATGAAGTCCATTGCCTCTCATAGAATCATGTTCCTATTATTAAATAAAATCACCACTCCACATGGTATATTACTTGCAGGTCCCACGAGACACAGGAGATTTTTTTCCACGGTGACGTACTAGGCTTTTCAATAGTTAATTTGCTCATTTCAGTGTATAATGTATCTATGAACTTTCTAAATCTCACACAGAAAATATGAAAAGTGGGCTATATTATCCAGCAGAGGAGCTGTAATAGAAAAACACTTTTGTATCATCAATTTTGTATTAGCCGAATGCAAAATGATATTAATATATGAATCAATGAAAGCAGCAATATACTAAGGTCCTCTTGGGAACCTGCGTTGATATTGATTAAAGATGCACATTGCCAGTTATGAAATGTACTTTGTTTTGTTCCTGTATCATTTGATGCACAACTCTACTCTTCTCGGAGTGTGATTATTTTGTTCTAAATACACAAACAAATCCCACTGTTTCCTGCTTATCATTAGTATTAATAGTAGTAGTATTCATCATTTCTACAGCATTACAATACACAAGGTACTTTGCAATCTGGATCTCATTTATGTAGCAGTCTGAGATAACTTAGGGTTCAACTCTGCTATCAGGCTTTAATTAGATTTATGCATGAATAACTGCATGCAGGACTGTGGCATTAATGAATATTTAAAGTATTAACAATACAAAGTTCATCTGGGTTCTAGACAAAGTGTATTGTTGCCATAAAAATGCAGAATATTCAAAACAACAACAAGAACAACATTTTATCTCACCGCCAAACGGTTAAGGCCACTATAGGTGAAGTTCAACACCCTACTCCAGCAGTTCTTAAACTTTTCTACAGTATTTTCAGACTATTAGTTTTATTCGGGGTAGTCCCTCCCCCTGTAGACCACATATTTACTTATGCTATAGGTTTCTGAATGAAACGTCAGTGCCTTCTACGCTGCAGTGCAGCTGTACTGAATCTGTAGGGTGAAGGAAATGGGAATTTAGGTAGCAGATTAAAGAAATGGGTGGGGTGGGAAATAGAGAAATGACAAGTAGTGAGAAGGTGAGGTGCCCCCATCTTCTTCCACCCCCCAAAAGCAAACCTGGGGGAAGCAGCGCCAGGAGCCACCGCATTCCCTCTTGGCTCAGGCTTTCTGGCAGTGGGTTGGCTAGGGTTGCCATACGTCTGGGGTTTTCCTGGACATTTGAGCCATTTCTGGAAATTCCACCTGGATGCTATGTAGTATAAACACTGACAACTGAGAAACACGAGCCTGTGAGCACTCCAATTGGAGAACAGCCTTTACCAAAGGTGTCATGAGTTTTGAAGATGCTCAAACTCAAGACCAAAGGGAGAAATGTGCTAAGAGGAAGGCACACTTGGCAAATCCACACTGTGATCAACTCCTGCCCGGAAACCTATGTCCCCACTGTGGAAGGATGTGTGGATCCAGAATTGGACTCACTGTTAAAACTGTGTTTATGGAAGACAATCTTACTCAGCTATGAATGATCGCCAAAGAGAAGAGAAGAGAAGAGAAGAGAAAAGAAAAGAAAAGAAAAGAAAGAAAGAGACTGTACTTGGCAGCATCTTCCTAGGGCTTCAGGCAGGAGCTTTCCGCAGTGCTACCTGGGGATCCATCACCTGGAAACTTTGATATATCAACCCCACTGATGCATTTGTTACTGATGATATTGAACCCTCTTAAACTAGCACTGCATAATAAAGCATATAAACTGCAGACAGAGACTGCCAGTTATAGCCAACCCTGGTTCAGTGCATTGACAAGCCATGTGGCACGTGGGTAAGAAAAAAGTTAAATGAAACTTTCAAAAAGTTTGAGTTGAATACTTACTTATCCTTGAATCAAATCAGAGTTTTATGGTATTTGTTGACTTAACAGTGGGGAAGGATGATATTCCAGGCAAATGGCTACGTGTCAAGAGGGCTGATTTGCTCTGTTCTTGGTGATTTTTATGCACCCTATAGCAGAGCCCAGCATGCAGCACTTGATTGGCTGGGAAGAACAATAGACACAATTAACAAACCACAACTCAAATTTGCCTTCTTGCTGTGATCAGTCCTAACAGGGCCTGAATGGATGCTGTGTCTGGGGAGTGGTAATAATACACCCGAAACAAAAGGGCAGCCTTGAGAGCAAACACCTGGACTGTCCAAAACAAAGCAGTAAGACTTACAACTCTTAGGAACCTGTGATTTGTGTTTTGTAAAGCTCAGCCTACAACAGGATCTTTACTGATTCATCCATACTCTGTGGCCAGCCTTATTTGTGGCTTTCTTCTCCCTTTTTTAAAACATCCATTTCACACTTTTAAATGTCAGCACCATAGTTCAAGAATAAACTAGCCTAAGCAACATTTGCTAATGACAGCGCCTTTTTTAAAAAAAAATAAATGTGAAGTTCCAGCACTGTAAAAGTGCAGTCACATTGCTGTGAATGTTAATGACAACTTCAGATACCTTGCAATCTATCACCATTTACGTGTGATAAATGTAAACTCATAGACAGGACACCTTTATCTATTTTCAAAATTAGCAAATACCTCCTCTCTTTTTATTTAATTTTTTTAAGTCGTCATTTAAGCAAAACGTTTCCTACTTTTTCTTTTTTAAAGTTACTTTTAATTTATTTATTTTTATCCTCCTGCCACATGGCTTGTCAACACACCAAATTATTAAACCAGGGTTGGCTAAAATCAGCAACCTCTGTGAAACATACTCGGAGTTGAGTGTTGATTTCATGCTCTTTATTTCAGCTCATGGTAAGCAGTGAGTGAGTGCTTTCCCCAAAACCTCTGGCTATATATACATTATTTACACAATTGGTCCCATGTGATTGGCTGATTCAATTCCCCTCCTGGGGCCTGATTGGACTGTTCCTGCAGGCCAATCTGGTTGCTGATTCACTTCCTCCTGGAGCCTGATTGGGCTGCTCCTGCAGCTGCCAACCCTGCCCCCCCAGCTATGCCCATGGCTTTAGGAGTGGATTGGACAAATTCATGCAGGGCAAGGCTATCCATCTTGACAGCTATATTCTGCCTCCACTGGCAGGGGCAGTATGTCTCGGAATACCAGTTGCTAGGACTCACAAGTGGGAAGAAGGGTGCTGTGCTCCTCAGGTCCTGCTTGTGGGCTTCTCATAGGCATCTAGTCGGCCATTGTCAGAACAGCATGCTGGGCTGGATGAGCCATTGGCCTGATTTGACAGGCCAGAGGAGAAGAAGAAGAAGAAGAAGAAGAAGAAGAAGAAGAAGAAGAAGAAGAAGAAGAGTTTGGATTTGATATCCCGCTTTATCACTACCCTAAGGAGTCTCAAAGTGGCTAACAATCTCCTTTCCCACAACAAAGACTCTGTGACTAGCCCAAGGTCACCCAGCAGCTGCATGTGGAGGAGCAGGGAATCGAACCCGGTTCACCAGATTACGGGTCCACTGCTCTTAACCACTACACCACGCTGATGGATATGGGGCAGTACGACCAGATCTGCCGCACTGGGTGCCAAGCCTTGGGGATGCCGCAGGGGTGCCACAGCCATGACATAGTGAATTGAGGCGAAAGGCAGCAGAGGGAGAATTTTGGCCTTGCACAAGGCACTGCTGAAATTTGAAAGACCAAAGCTTGCCCCTGGACAGGCTCTGATGTTGTTATGAAATGCTGCATACAAAAGCATATGCTCTACTCCTAGTTATTTATTTTTTAAAAAATTATGCCACTTAATATAATTAAAAATCTCTAAGCGGTTTATTATGGCCTTTGCCAGTAGGGAAAACAGTAAGCTTCCGATTGTGTTTCTCTTTTGAAAGGATTAAGAAGCAAGGCAGATAATATGGCTTGAGCTCCAGAACTCTTCCTTTTAGAAATTGCATGTCATTATTAGATAGATATGGGTAGTGCACTGTGCCTGCATTTAGCTTGAGATCCCACTATGTGCATTTTCTATATGTACCTGGATCTGTGCTGTAGGAAGTGAGCCCCAGGGCTGGTTATGCTAAGAAGACCCCTGGTCAATTATGTCTTTCCGGAAGCATGCAGCCTCTTCTGCTCTCTGTAGCAGGAATCGGTCCAAGGGGGTATGTTACTCCTCACTCACACTGTAGGGCACCGCGTGACATTTCGAAGCAAGAAGGCTTTTCATTATTATTATGCTGTAATAGAGATCTTTACACAAGCTCATCACACTTAAAGCTTTGAAAAATGGAGCAGATAGGTTTTTGAATAGTCAAATGAGAAAAGACTAAGTGGGTCATTCTCGGCGAGGCTGATGCAAGCACGGAATAATTTGCCCGTGCTGCATTTTAATGTCGACATAGCAAGGATGCACAGAACGTTACATGCTTCTGGGCTTTAAGGGGGGGGGAAATGGAGAAAGCATCCAATTTGCTTTCTGAGATAAGCTCATGAGCTTATAGCTTCATATAAATCTGTAGATGCTAATAATTGATGATGATAACAATAAGCAAGTGGATTAAATTATATTAGCTCTAATGCCGTTTTGTGTTCTGTATTCAGATTAGCTGAATCATATCATTGCTCTGTTCACTTTTGTAAAGTAAGCTCTCTCTCTCTCTCTCTCTCTCTCACACACACACACACACACACACACACACACACACACACACGTGGCCTATTATGCATTGCAAAAGGCATGTCTGTGCATCGCCAGAAGAGGACAAAAGAAGGGACCAATTTGCATGAAATTTGTGTATGGTAATATCTGTGTGCAAATGCAAATTTAAACAGAATTACTATAACTTAGATGGAAATACAACACACCTCAGCACAGTGGGAAAGGCACCGGGTGACTTGTGTGCCTGCCCGCTCACTTCACTGACCAGGTGCTGCTAACTGATGGGAAAATTCAGGGCTCCTGTCCCCCCCACGTTTCCTAATCTTTAAACCAGACTTGGTCTGGGTGGGCCTCAGACAGAGGTCACCTTCAAAGAGAAAACTGTTTCCTGGTAGCCTTTCTAGAAAGTTGGCCACATGACTGCTCTGTTATGTGTACCCACCCACCTGTTCCTCTGATGAATTCATGTACAGCTACTGCATAAATCCTTCTCACATGAGATATATGTCCAAACAAGTGGTGCCAGCTGGCCCTACTAAGGTGAACACCTTAGTATACCTGAAGGAGCGTCTCCACCCCCATTGTTCAGCCCGGACACTGTGGTTCAGCGCCGAGGGCCTTCTGGCGGTTCCCTCCCTGCGAGAAGTGAGGTTACAGGGAACCAGGCAGAGGGCCTTCTCGGTAGTGGCACCCGCTCTGTGGAACACCCTCCCACCAGATGTCAAGGAAATAAACAACTATCTGACTTTTGGAAGACATCTGAAGGCAGCCTTATTTAGGTTAGTTTTTAATGTTTGACGTTTTATTCTGTTTAATACTCTGTTGTTGTTCTTGTTGTTGTTGTTGTTGTATCTGAGTCTGCCGTACTAGATCCAGGAGCACCCCCAAGCTATGGAACTACTCCTTCCAGGGGAGTGCAAGCCTTCCCTCCTCCCTATGTCCAGAACAGGCCATCTCTTGCTCCCACTGCTGTATCTCTCTTAAAGAATCTATACTATGAGCTGGTTAAACAAACAAGCAAACAAGCAAATAACTGGGGGGATTCAGCCATGTTGTGTAGTGCCATGGGCCTGCACAGGCTGCTGAAAAGTGTTCTGTAATGAGGCTTCAGGAATCACAAAGTTATATTATTGAAAATGCTGGATTGTTGTAAAGGAAATCTCTTTCTCCTGGACCCCCTCTAATTGTGGCATCTATTCTTGTTTCCCAGCTCTTTAATGCATATGTAGGGAAGGCAAATTATAGTGCTGAAAAACGATGCTTTCTTACCCATTCACACTATTGTATGAAAGGACTAGTCAAAGTAGCACAAAACCTGAATTATTTATAAAGAGCTGCAGCGGGACTGTAGTTAAGGGTCTGTCAGCATTTCCAGAACACCCAGATTTACAGGAAATTAGCACTTGGGCACTTTAACATTTTATCAAGTGCAAAATGTAGTACAAGAAATGACATAATTTCTCTCTCTTCTTTTTTTTAAGAAAAGAAAAGGAAGGAAGTTGTATCGAATGTTAGTTATATACAGAGGAGACCCACTCATTTCAATGGGTCTACACCGAGTAGAACTTTGTTGACTACAGCCTATGATTGCACACACCACTTGCCTCTTCCCCAAGAGCACAGGCTCCCTGCCCCCCTTTAATGTTGTTTAGACTGACTGACCAAATATCACAACAAGGATTGGCACCAATATTAATAGCCCTCTCCAGGTACAGTGCTCTAACCACTGTACGCAGTGCCGGATTTACGTATAAGCTAAATAAGCTATAGCTTAGGGCCCCACTCACTTGCCCCCCCCAAATTTAAAGGAATAAAAAAACCTGGATGTACATTTCCAAAATATAAGATAAAAAACACTATTAATATACTTCTTCTTAATTGTATTTCACTGTTAATATATTTAATATAATAATTGTATTTCAGTTCAACAATTACTTTGATAAAATACATATTTTGTTATGTGCAAATGGCTTTAGATACCTATTAGGTCCATAAATTACCATATAGCATATATTCAACACAAAAAACAGCGACAATTTGTTGTTGACAAAGGACAGCTGGACGTATAAAGGGCCCTATTACCTTCAGTAGCTTAGGCCTCATCAAACCTAAATCCAGCCCTGACTGTACGACACAGGCATTGCGTATCAGTAGGAAACATGGACCAAAGTCACAAAGCATAAATTTCAATCAACGGCACACAAATTCAGGCCACTTTTGCCAGCAATCAAACCACGGTAAGCCCTTTTATCTCAGTGTGAGATGTCAGCCATGCATAACTTTCATGCGGAAATTAATAGGACTTAACAATTGGCTTGAAGCATGGGACCCAGGTGGCGCTGTGGGTTAAACCACAGAGCCTAGGGCTTGCTGATCAGAAGGTCGGCGGTTCAAATCCCCGCGACGGGGTGAGCTCCCGTTGCTCGGTCCCTGCTCCTGCCCACCTAGCAGTTCGAAAGCACATCAAAGTGCAAGTAGATAAATAGGAACCGCTCTGGCGGGAAGGTAAACGGCGTTTCTGTGCGCTGCTCTGGTTCACCAGAAGTGGCTTTGTCATGCTGGCCACATGACCTAGAAGCTGTACGCTGGCTCTCGGCCAATAAAGCGAGATGAGCACCGCAACCCCAGAGTCGGACACGACTGGACCTAATGGTCAGGGGTCCCTTTACCTTTACCCAATGAGAGGTGGAATTTGATGAAGGAGAAAGTCTGGTGGTCATGTTTTTCAGTCTGAGGAATATACACAAGCATCCCCCTCACTTCTTGATTCTAGATGGTACACTAAAATTTTAGGCTCAAATTCTCTTTTGAGAGAAGCTTTATCAAGAACACATGAATATAAGAAGAATCAAAGGTCCATCTATCTAGATGAGCATTTTCTCTCTCACACAGTGGCCAATGAGTTCCTTCTGGGAAACGTACAAGCAGGGCATGCCACCATTAATAGTATGTCTCCAGCCACGGGTGTTCAGAAGCCCCTAATACAATCCTGATAGATCATTCAAGACTTCTCAGCTCCCATTGCCTCCCCCTACCCCAAACCAGTTTAAAAGTTACCCTGTGGCCTTTTTGATCTGAGGTGCAACCAGTCTGCTAGAGTGTGTTCCTCAAAAGCACATTCTCTTACAGTCCATGACCCATACATTTTTATAAGATGACCGCAGTCTAGCAAGGTTTGCTATGCCAGCAGCACCTCCTTTGAAATGCAATATTCTCTGTATCTTGAAGGCTTGATCCTTGGCAGGTCAGCAGACCTCCTGCTTATCTCCCTGTACTTCTCATTCCCTTCTGGTATTATTCAGTCCTTTTGTACAATAGGGCCTTTTAATCCGCTATAGCCTGCCCAAGACATTCTCTGTTAAAATATACTACTCCTCAGTGGTTGTTTTTTTCAATAATAAAAAAAACACCAGCTGAACATCAGACTCTTGCATATACTGGCGAAGGAGAAGAAGTAAAAGCTGACCATCAAATTTACCAATTTTATCAAGGTGTCATTTGGAAGCAGCTATGAGACTAGATCACTTGTATGCTCAGAGGTGTTCACAATTGCTTGCCATCTCTTCCCACCCGAGGCTTGCGGCTTAATGGCTGCTGCTTACTGGTAAGCATTGGAGCTGCCTGTTCCAGCATCTGAATCAGAGGTTGCAGCATCCTATTAACCTGTTCATTAGGAACTCGGTGTTGATTGCCATCGTATCTGACATGTTTGGGGATGTTTTGGATAAGCAGGGGTTGATAAACTGCTAGCTGCCTTACACCTGACAGTTTGGGATTCACACTGTTCACAACAGCTGTTGTTAATACCCCCCTGCTCCCCAAGGCTTCAGGGAAAGTAAGTAAACTTTCATATACCGGGAAAGACTAGATCTTGCAGCTGTATGTTAATAGTAGCAGCTGGGATCATAGAACCATAGAATTGTAGAATTGGAAAGGACCCTGAGACTCAACTAGTCCAACCCCCTGCAATGCACGGTGGTGCAATACACATCATGCTACTGCTGGGTAGTTCGTCCACCATTGGTTCCCCACCCTGCACTCAGCTCTCATCTGTGGCTCCTAGAAGCTGTCACTGTGTGACAATGGTCACACCTCGGGAATGACATTGACTAGCTGGCTAAACCGGTATGTTAGGGACTTGTCTATCCTCTGCATGCGAAGACAGGCTCCAGCAGATTGAGAGGACAAGATCAATAGTGGGTTCAATGGTCAAGAAGGCAGTTTCTGCATATGCTGTTGAGGGAAATGAGGGGCAGATGGGGCTCATCAACCTGGGAAAGTAGCCCATCTAGAAGGAGAACTCAGGTCCTTGTGGAATATCTTTGGTAGAAGAAATGGCTATGGAGTAAACCCTACACAAATCCGGGGTCCCAAAGATAGTTGGATGGCATCTTGTAGAAAATCAAGACTAGCACCCATCATTACAGAAGTGGTGTCTAATAATAATAATAATAATAATAATAATAATAATAATAATAATAATTTATTATTTGTACCCCGCCCATCTGGCTAGGTTTCCCCAGCCACTCTGGGCGGCTTCCAACAAAGATTAAAAATACATTAAAATGTCACACATTAAAAACTTCCCTAAACAGGTTCTGACACCAAACTACTCTGATGAATTGAAACAGGAGAATTCAGAGAATTATCTCCCTCCATTCCCCCCTTTCTGTCTCACAGGTCCTGTGTTGTTATACAAAACCCTGAACACCTTGGGTCCAGGATGCACCTGAGCCTGATCACTGAGATCATCTGGAGGAGTGCTACTATTTGACCCCCAAGTTGCAGAGGCCTAACTGGCCTCAACCAGCAGTATTTTGGTGTTAGTGGTCCCATGCTGTGGAACACTCTTCCAGCAGAGATGCAGCAGGCACCCTCGCTTTTGACTTTCAGGTGTCTCATGAAGACTTGATTCATGCCAGCAGGCAGTCCTATGAAGGAGGTCCTGCGGGTCCCCGTCTGCCGACATTTTTGTGTGCGTAGCCAGTCATTTATGATTGTACATCACCCTGATATTTTGAAGCAGGGTATATAAACACACAGACACACACCTGAAAGAAAGGCAGGATCTAAATATTTAAAATAAATAAAGAAGTGTGCAGTGTTGTCCCAGCACGAGTGCAGAACTCATTCCATGATTACAAATATGTTTCCACCCACGCTCTCTAAATTATAAATATCTGTATGCGGCAGTGAGAAAGGCGCCAGCATAAAATTTACACTGCCATCCAGATTGGCTTCTATGTCACTTTCCATAGTCCAGCTGTGCAAACCCCATACTTGGGAGTCAAGGGCTTCTCCTTGCAGAGCCAAGAAGCTAATCTCGCAAAGTACTTTGGAACCCAAACTCTCTTTCTCTAACTGCGAGATTGAAGAATGGAATAAAACTGCAAGTGGGACTAAAATGGGTTTTCAGCATTAGCAAATATATTTGGCGTTTGTTTAGATGACTGGCTGTTTCTCGGATAAAGAAAGCAAATAGTTTCCCCCGCTAATTATGATGTATATGAAATCACAATGTTCTGCTCTGTTTTGGCATGGCCGTGGGGAGGGATCATATTTACGATTTTAATAATCGGAGTTGGGTTTGCATGCCCCACTTGTAAACCAACTGGAAGAACAGACATGGATACAATGGTCAAAGGCCTGGAAACGATGCCTTATGAGGAACGGCTTAGGGAGCTGGGTATGTTTAGCCTGGAGAAGAGAAGGTTAAGGGGTGATATGATAGCCATGTTCAAATATATAAAAGGATGTCTTATAGAGGAGGGAGAAAGGTTGTTTTCTGCTGCTCCAGAGAAGCGGACACGGAGCAATGGATTCAAACTACAAGAAAGAAGATTCCACCTAAACATTAGGAAGAACTTCCTGACAGTAAGAGCTGTTCGACAGTGGAATTTGCTGCCAAGGAGTGTGGTGGAGTCTCCTTCTTTGGAGTCTTTAAGCAGAGGCTTGACAGCCACCTGTCAGGAATGCTTTGATGGTGTTTCCTGCTTGGCAGGGGGTTGGACTGGATGGCCCTTGTGGTCTCTTCCAGCTCTATGATTCTATGATTCTATGACAATTCTGCTGGGGCTAACAATACGTGACCGATGTTCCACACCACTCCACTGCCTTCTCCAGCTTTCGCCAACCTGGTGCTCTCCAGATGTTTTGGACTACAACTCCCATCAGCCCCAGCCGGCATAGCCAATGTTCATGCATGATGGGAGCTGTAGTTCAAAACAAGTGAAGGGTATCAGGTTGGGAAAAGCAGCGCCTGTCCCTTTGCCTCTTTGACTTGCCTGCCAACCAGTCCATCTTTATATGTTCTTTGACATATAATACTAAATCATAGTAGATAGTTGGCCAGGGTAGCTCATCCTGATGCCTACACAGGCTGTTTTGAATGTTAAACTAGGATCAAAATTACCATTTGTTTAAGTGATCCTTTCATACATTTCTTCTAATATCTAGAAATTGTCCGAATGACCTCAGAACCAGAGATGCTATTCTTTTCCCAATGTATTACCCACCCTTCACTCTAAGGTCCCAGAGAATATTACAATAACCAAAGCTTGGTGTTATGGGCAGCTGAAAACAATTCACGATCACACAAAAAAATTAATAACTCAAAGTGAAAAGGGGGGGGGAGAGAAGATGTGACAAAAGGGGGAAGGATGCTCAACATCCTTGTTGAGAGCCAGTGTGGTGTATTGGTTAAGAGCGGTAGACTCATAATCTGGGGAACCGGGTTCGCTTCCCCGCTCCTCCACATGCAACTGCTGGGTGACCTTGGGCTAGTCACACTTCTCTGAAGTCTCTCAGTCCCACTCACCTCACAGAGTGTTTGTTGTGGGGGAGGAAGGGAAAGGAGAATGTTAGCCGCTTTGAGACTCCTTAGGGTAGTGATAAAGCGGGATATCAAATCCAAACTCCTCCTCCTCCTCCTCCTCCTCCTCCTCCTCCTCCTCCTCCTCCTCTTCTTCTTCTTCTTCTTCTTCTTCTTCTTCTTCTACAACAGAGGCCTCAGACCCCAGCTGCAACACAACAGCCCTGCAGTGCTGCCGGTGGGTCTTACTTACCTGGGGTGCTCTGAAGCAATTACTTTTAGAAAGTTTCTGAGCCAGTGCCCCGGCAATCCTCAGTTCACCCTGCACCTTTGTGGTTTACAAAGAGGCAACCCACAGTCTCCCTGAGTCTTTCCCAGACCCCAGAAAAGTGAGCTGGTCACTTATAGCTCCAGTTCTCAACTCCCAGTAGCCTGAATGCTTAGCACGTAGCGAGGGACATGGGGATTCTAAAACCCTGAGGCTGGCAAGCACTTCAGCAGTCAAGTTAAGGAACTAAAATGAGGGATAAAGGGTAGGGGGACAGCAGGCAGGAGGTAAAAACAGAGTACAAAATAAGCTCAAGACCCGCGGCTCTAAAACGGAACTCATCCTTGCCTATTCATGGCACTCATTCAAGTTTACTCACAAAGAATCAGCAAGGCTGACCAACTTTGTAGAAGATCCTGTCTTGGAATCTGGGGAGGACAGGTTGGAGACACCTGACAGCCTCACTGAGAGAAATGGTGAGCGTCTCAGGCCCTTTCTTCACAGAGGGCATATATCTGTATCTGTCTTTCCCAACATGGATGGCTCCTCCATCCAGCCATGCCAATTTGGTCAATGATATCTCAAGAGGCATCTGAGCAGAGAGAGAACATATAGAGAGGCAGACAACTTTCCAAAATATACAGTAGATGTGCATCCTTGCAAACATTACTTGGCTGACAAATTTTACTGAAAAACCCAGAGCAGTTTATATTTTGAAGGACGGCTGTATTTCAGTTTGTGTCTTGTTTCAGAGAATGTGCATTAGACACATTTGCCTTTAAATGCAAATTAAATTGAATACCTCCCTCACCCCTAGGTAGCAGTAGTAGGGTTCACTCATACAGCATGTGTGTCTTGTGCAGATGGGTCAAGTTTTGTCTGCCCCCACATAGCTAAGCAAGGAAAACAAAAGCCCAGTTCTCATTCCACTTCGTTTTCAAGCGATTCCACAATTTTTAAAAACCAGCTTTGGACATTTCCTTTAGCTGTCATAGAAGCCATAGCTTTTTCTTCCTTTTTTTCTTTTCTTAAAAAATCCAGGCAACACCTGTTGGGCTTAATTAAATATGGCAGCCTACACTCCTCGCCTGAGAAAAGGGTTTCCAATTCCTGTTCTTTAATAAGGTCATTTTAAGTGCACACTTTTTCTCCCTCCCTTCAAGAAGCACCTATTTTGGATCCAGGTTTCCATTTATGATGACGGAAGAAAGCAATGAAGTAATGAAACAATTAATTGACATAGACATTTGCTGCTAGAGCAACAAAGAGATGGTAGGTGATGGAATTGAGCAAATCCACGTGTGTGTGTGTGTGTTGTTTTTGTGGAGGGGGAGGAAAACACACACACTCATACTCCTGCTTTCTCTTATTATTCCTCCTGCCACATTTGCAGTTTTAAAATGCTGATCATGCTGGCAGGGTTCTCAGTGTAATGGAGAGGGTTGATATTGTAATTTTCTTTTTCACCCCCAACAGGTTCTCCTAGTTCAAACACATATATAAAAGATGCAGAGGTAAAAAGTGCAATGAAAACAGTACAAAGTAGGGGCTGGGACTTTTGGATGGCTCTCTCTGCTCATTAATGAGACATCCGGGAACGAACAAAAAAGAACTACAGCCAAGACTGACTCACGGGAGATCAGATGGCGGGAACCGCAGGTATTATTACAGCGGATCACTATTTATGATTTGCGGGAGGTGGCAGTGGAAAATGTACGAGTTTTTCTTTAAAAGGGAAGTACTCTTTAAACTATCAGGGCAGTTCGATGCGGGAGCTTTGATGCCAGCAGGCTGAATGGAAGCTTATTACGAAGCAGCACTGAGGCCGGGAGGTGACTATGTAATGCAAAGGCGAGGGCCTGAGGGCCACCTTCCCTTCTGTGCCACCTTCTGGAGGCCAGAGATGGGTCGGGCCAGAGTTTAAAGTGGATGCGAGTCTTACAGTGGTGCAGTAGGCAAGTCTTTACAGGGATTAGCTCAGTCAGCAGAGCATGAGACTCTTAATCTCAGGGTTGTGGGTTTGAGCCCAATGCTGGGCGAATGGGTGGATGATGCTTGAGGTCCCTTCCAACTCTACAGTTCTGTGATTTGATATCCTCTATCCATGCAAGCAAGGTGGAAACTGTTAGGATTTTATTTATCCTCTGCTGCTTCAGCTTGATATTATGTTTAGTGTAAATCACATGAGTGTCTGAGAGAGTGTGGGAACGGAAGTGAGGTTACAGGGAACCAGGCAGAGGGCCTTCTCGGTAGTGGCGCCCGCCCTGTGGAACGCCCTTCCAGCAGATGTCAAGGAAATAAGCAGCTATCCTATTTTTAAAAGACATCTGAAGGCAGCCCTGTTTAGGGAAGTTTTTAATATTTAATGCTGTATTGTTTTAACATTTGACTGTAAGCCGCCCAGAGTGGCTGGGGAAACTCGGCCAGATGGGCGGGGTAAAAATAATAAATTATTATTATATTATTATTATATCTTATCTCTTCTGCCTAAGTGTTGTTATTGTAAGTTTAGTTTCACTTCTGCTGTGTCGCAGTTTGTACTTGTTCTGCCGGAGACCGGAGGACACAGACGTGATTATGGAGTCTCTGTATATAGACTGTAAATAAAGTAGTTTAGAACTGCGGATGTTTCCTTCTTCTTGCTGGGTGATGCTAGAAGAACTGTGTGCTCTTTTCATAAGAAAAAGGTCACAGATTACTGGCGCTCTGGACTGAAGGGACATGCCAGCCAGAGAGGGCCACTGGGAGGACGCTCTGGAGTCTTGGGGAGTTCGCCGTCTCCCCAGAGCATTTTTCCAACAGAAACACTCGAGGAGGGTATGAAGCAAGGCCAACAATGGGTGTAACTGGGCAACAGGGAGGATGTGTGACCTGGGCCAGTTAGAGCACCTTGGAGGGGCACATTTGGCCCTTGGGCCTGAGGTTCCCCACCCCTGCTATAATATTTTAGGATAGCTTTTCCCCAGCTTGATGCCCTATTGGTGCCCTTTGGACTGCAACTCCCACCAAGCTGGCTGAGGCTGATAGTTTTAACCATGCCAAAGATCTGGCGAGCTCCAGGTTCAGGAAGGCTGTTTCAGGGTGGGTCAAGGCCAGCTACACTTTGGGACTTCAGAAAGTCCCCGTCTATTACAAACTGATGTGGAAACGTAAGAAGATTCCTGCTGGATGAGACTGATTGGTTCCAGCATTCTGTGGAAGAGTACTGACATGCTCTCTTTTAGCTGAAAAACAGAGTTGTTTTTCTATGCTTGTTCAAACAGCTTTGGGAGGCAAAGTATTGTGAGCAGGTTGTACAGCTGTGCATTTCCTCATAAACTTCCCCCACAAGCTTTGTCCTATCCAATCTCTCAGTACAGTGAAATATTAAATGCTTATGATCTCTGGGAGCTCTTCTCTCATCCTCCAGTGATGGTCTCTTCCAATATATTGGAACTTATTGGTAGGTCTTGGGAGAGCCAGCGTTCCCACTATTGCTTCAAGGTCTGATGTCTTTCAAACCACAAAGCTCAGTAAATAAGTGTAAGGAGAAAGGGAATCCGACAAGGCAATCTGTCTACATAAGCTTTATTAAAGTAAGCACGGCCATAGATCTTTGTTATTGCCGATACCTCGAGACTAAAGGATGAGATAAACTTCTGGGTTTTTTTTTGTGTGGTCTTTTTTTTTTCCCCTTACAAAAAAAAAACATTGCCCTTTCAAACGAGTCCATCTTTCTGTTTGAGCATCTTCCCAATATATCTGAGTTGGTGTGGTTTTAATGGATAAGAGCTGAGATCAGGTGGTTCAAAATCTTAGCTCAAAAGTGATCTGGGCATCCATGTGCAAGTGCCATAAATAAAAGTACTGGTTACAGCCAAAAAAACCCAGAAAGCAGAGAACAAGCATCTGTGCTTGATGAAATGGATCCAGCCTGAGGTTCCCCAGAGCAAAAACCATGATGTCTGTTTTCATTATTCTTTTGCAGCATCTTTAGCTTATTCCAGCTTAACAAAGGAGACAACTTTTCAAAGGTCTCTGTGGGTGACAGTGCAAGGAACTATTGCAAATCCCCTGGTATTGGTTCCCAATTGAAAGGCTTCTAGTCCTCATGAATATTAGAAATGTTTTGGGGAAAGATAATGTCTGATCGTCTGAATGTTCCATGCACCAAAATAGAACCTGTCTTCCAAACTCTGAAATATAACTTTGCAATACATAGATGATTTATAGCAGATTGTATTACAGGTGAAAAAAGTAAGATCTGCAATTGCTGTACCGAACCTCAGCAAGTAGCCGTTCAGTTTCACTGTGTTGAATACCCACAGTACTTAGAAGTAAGTCCTATTAAACTCAGTGAAAGTTGCATAGAAATGCATGCATAGGGTCATTCTCCTCATTTCCCAGCATCTTGCAGAAAAATGTGAGTGAACCCTGGATTCCCCACAGCCTATGAAGTAGCAAGGGGAGCACATTGCACTATATTATATTTATCCATCTCTTCTTGACCATATATTTTCTTTTCATCCTACTCTTAGTTCTCCTCTCATTATCACCTTTCAACTGCCTTGGTGCTGTCACGTGTCCTCAGCCCAAGGGCACATAATTAATCTTTCTCATGACTACTCCTTTCATCTTAAACCATCCTTCTCCACCTTGGTGTCCTCCAGATGTTTTGGACATCTGAGGGAACCTGCTGGGGAATGCTGGCATAGTGTGGACCAAGATGTAAGGGTTCTCATCGAGGACAGTGAAGATCATGGGTAGGCAAACTAAGGCCCGGGGGCCGGATCTGGCCCAATCGCCTTCTAAATCTGGCCCACGAATGGTCCGGGAACCAGCGTGTTTTTAGATGAGTAGAATGTGTGCTTTTATTTAAAATGCATCTCTGGGCTATTTGTGGGGCATAGGAATTCGTTCACCCCCCCCAATAGTCTGGCCTCCCAGAAGGTCTGAGGGACAGTGGACCGGCCCCCTGCTGAAAAAGTTTGCTGACCCCTGGTGATGATGCTTCCAAATTTGAAGAGGTCTTCAGAAAAGGTCTTTATAAGAACATAAGAAGAGCCTGTTGGAGCAAGCCCATCTAGTCCAGCATCCTGTTCTCACAGTGGCCAACCAGATGTCTGTGGGAAACCAGGAAGCAGAATTTGAGCACTCTAGAGCACTCTCCCCTCCTGTGGTTTTCAGCAGCTGGTATTCAGAAGCATTGCTGCCTCCAGCTGTGGAGAGAGAGCCTAGACATCATGGCCACCTTCAGAAAAGGTGGCCTCCTTTTACATCATACCTCCCCCTCGTCACCAGGTGTATATGGTGCATTCAGCATCAGCTGGAATTAGCACCATGACCAGCGCTGGACAGTTGGAAGCTGCCCACCCTTAAAATTTCTCTCACTGCCCTGACATGGTATCACTCTGGGGCATTGTCATGGTGTGAAATTAAAATAGGAGGTGCTCCTAGACCAGGGATGTCCAACCAGTAGATCGCGATCTACTGGTAGATCCCTGGCTGATCCTGGTAGATCGTGGGATCCTTATCATGTACAAAAGTTTACAGGGGAAAAGCTAAAAAAACCTCTGCAATCCTCCCCCACACACGTTCCTCCTCCCTCCAATGACAATGGGTAGATCACTGCCATATTTTTTATACTGGGAGAAGATCACAGTCTCTTGGGAGTTGGACATGCCTGTCCTAGAGGACATGCCTGGCACAGGAGTAGGCCCTTCCTGCCTGAGGATGCTGGCTGCAGACACTGGTTCTGAAAGAAAAGTTTGAGACCACACACACAAATAGATGGTTGCTTGTCACAGCTGAAACACCCCTGCACCTTGATGCCAGATGCTTTGCATTTTTCTACTTGGGCATCATCTGAGAAGCTCAGATGACTTTCTCAGTTTCTCTTCCACCAGTCCAGCGACTTTTAAGTGGGTCGGATTTCCTCCGGCACGTATTCCCATATAAAATTTGACCTTGGCAATCTGATGGCATTGCCACACCTGGTGCTTGACCCGTGTCCTTCCAAGTGGTTGGTAGATTTAATTTATGATGCGTTTCCATTTACAGAATAAAAAATATTGCCACTTTATAAGTCCACGGAGCCTCAGCAGTTTCAGCTCACCAGATGTTCCCTCTCTGTTTAAATAGTCCATTGAGCATGGCAAAGTACAATAATTTTAAAACGCAAAGAGGTTGGGGACATATAGTGAAGACGGGACTTTGCTGATAATAGATAGAGCAGGGGCAGCTCATGCAAACAGCAGGCGAGGTGGCAAATGTGTGTCCGCTGTAGGTTGATGGGAGACATTTGTGTAGTTTGCCTTTTAATGTGAGCCTGTCCTGTTCACACTTCCTGAGCCAATGTGTGAACCAAAGCACAGCTATTCTTCAAAATACACACTTTTCCTATTTTGCAATGCAGTTTTCTAACTTCTTGAAAAAAACAAACTGCTTACAAAAATACATTTACCGGGGGGAAGAGCAGGGCGAAGTGCATTTATGAATGAAAATATATGAATGAAGTGCATATCTGAATGAAAATAATAAATAACCCTGGGTAGTTTGTTAAGAAAGCTGGGAATTGTAGCTCAGGTCCCAGGAGTCTTTGGGAATGGCCATATGCTTTATATGTATGGTTTGTCTGCAGCCTTTATCTGCAGCTCTGCACACAAAGCCTTGGCTTGTGGACTGGGCTTTTCAGAACTGGGACATACTACATTTAGTTATGTTCGATTGAGGCATGTGTCTTTCCCCTAAGATTTAGTTTTCTAATTTTATTACAAGCAATATGGGTAGAGTATTTTATTTTATTTTTAAAGAAGGGGACATTTTCTTCTTAATAAGCAACCTTTTCTATCCAAATTCTAAATTCTGGGAAATGGTGACATTTAATGAGGACTTGGCCCCATCTTCCTGGCATTTGAAATAACCCTCTGCAATATGCACACTGCTAAATGTTTCCTTATCATGCTATAAAGTGTGAATTAAATTATAATATGATTGGGTGGGGAGAGAAGTTGCAGTTTGTAGTAATTCCAAACGTGACAATTCTTCAGCAGTGCATAAAATTATTCAGTGAACTGTGGAAAACATCAGAGCATTTCAAGCCTTCAAGCCTTTCCTCCAACAACCCAAAAAGTGCCAAAAACAAGCAGGCATAGCTAAGCATTTCATCTTGGAAGCAGCTTATTGAATTAATAAGACAAGTCAATTAATGTAATGCTCTGTTGCTTCGGGATAAAACATGAAAAGGAGAAGAAGAAAAAAATATATGGAGCTGTTTACTGTAGTGAGATCAAGCAACCATGAAACTCAAAAAATGAAAGTTGCTTGCTTCTCTAAATCTTAAAGAAAGGATCAGCTTGTATATGTACATATTTTATAGGGGTGGTATTTCTTCTTGGGCAAATGGAGCTGCACCATCTCACCAAAAGAACGCAGAGCCAGAGTCCACACTCCCTCTCTGACTGTCCCCCGCCAATATTGTTGTTGTTGTTTAGTCATTTAGTCGTGACCCCATGGACCAGAGCACGCCAGGCACTCCTGTCTTCCACTGCTTCCTGCAGTTTGGTCAGACTCATGTTGGTAGCTTCGAGTACACTGTCCAACCATCTTGTCCTCTGTCGTCCCCTTCTCCTTGTGCCCTCAATCTTTCCCAACATCAGGGTCTTTTACCGGGAGTCATCTCTTCTCATGAGGTGGCCAAAGTATTGGAGCCTCAGCTTCAGGATCTGTCCTTCCAGTGAGCACTCAGGGCTGATTTCCTTAAGAATGGATAGGTTTGATCTTCTTGCAATCCATGGGACTCTCAAGAGTCTCCTCCAGCATTCAAAAGCATCAATTCTTTGGTGATCAGTCTTTGATGGTCCAGCTCTCACTTCCATACATCCCTACTGGGAAAACCATAGCTTTAACTATAAGGACCTTTGTCAGCAAGGTGATATCTCTGCCAATATATTGTCACCAATTAGATCATTCATTTGGCCTCTCTGAAATCCATAGTCTCTGTCTCCAACGGCCAATGCAAGCCACCACAAACATGCATTCAATTGCTGTGTTTTGCTGGGTCCTATCCCTGTCTCATTCCTCCTCAAGCCATCCCTTCCCTCAAAGAGAAAGTCCCTGTGACTTTAGCAGCAGCCTGATATGCAAAAAAGAAAAAGAAGAAAAGGGGGGGGGATAAGCTGATAGGTCCTATGCACTGAGGCGTAAATCTCCGTGATCACAGTGGAACTTACTTCCAAAGGTACCTGCAATCGCTCAGGCTGCAAGCTTCCCTCACCATTGATGTAGCTTGTAGCCATGCAATGAAGAGCTTCACTGTTTAATTTCAGGCTGCTGTTAAAGGTGCAGGAGTGGGAGCTGTAGAAAAAGTGGCGGGAAATTGGCTACGTTCCACCTGCTGTTTGCTACACTGTCCTCCACCCAACTAGGTCCAATGGCAACATCCACCACTATAGACTCATGTCCTTAAGGCTGGTCCTTTGCTTCCTGCTCCCTGCTCCCTTTTGATCTAGTAAGAGAATGTGAGTGGGTGATGGGGGAAGGAGAAGGAGCATGCTTGCCTCTTTCCCCTAGGCAGCACTGACATTGGTCCCAGAGAGGGAGGGGGAGAGAGGGAGAGTTAATGGGCGATGTTGGGGATGAGGAAGGAGTCCACTCCACATCCTGGAGCTGCCTCTGCTGATCCATTTGCATGTTTTGTGTGTGTGTGTCCCAAATCCTAGATGTGGATTCATCTCAAGATCATAGCAATGATTGGACCAAAGGTCCGACTAATCCAATCTGCTTCTTCCTACAGTTGCCAACTAGAAGCTTTTGGGAAGCCCGCAAACAGGGCACAATGGCCATTGCCCTCTCCTGCTGTGCTGATGCTTCTTTAAAACTGACATTCTGACACATGGAGGTCCCATATAATCCTCACGACCACAGACTAGGAGTGATCGTCTGTTAACTGGAGAGGAAACAGCAGCATAAGAAAAGCCTACTGCTTCTACTTCTTGACAACAGTGGGGGGGGGGAATTGCAAGTCCAATTATGCACACTCTCCAGATTCCACCTAGCTTTACTGAAAGAGACAATGCATGCTCATTTATCTGAAAGCATTGGACAATGCCCTAAGACATCTGGATGTACGCAGATTATATTGACATGGTTGACCCTGAAGTGCTGGGGGTTTTGGATAAGCAAGGCTAATGTTTACTTTCCCAAATTCTCTTCAGCATTTAGAAGGCTGTCTTGTCTTACTTTGAAAAGCTCAAGTGCCAGAAAAGTTCTTGTAAATCATGAGCTTGCCTCTTTCCCATCACCCCAACAAGGACATCATTTTTGCCCATCTAAAATTGCACTCAGAATTTATGTTCATTCTCTTGACGGAGTGGATTTATGGAGTTGAGATCATAACAAAGTTGTTCATTCTGTTGGGCACAGGACTTTCTTTTTCTTAAGAAAGCGGTTGTCCTTATCTATGGCTTACGTTTGACAACTGTCATGGTCACTTGGTTGTGTGAAACTTCTATCCCAGATCAGTTACCAAGGACATACCTTTTGTTGTAATGTGGATGTGGTTCATTCCATTTCAGAGTGTGCATTCGCTGTAAAGAGGATCTAAAGAAGACAGCACAGCCAAGTAGAAGACACTTCTGTGAACAGGCACATGCACAGAGTGTGGTGGGCTTGATGGATTTGGACTTCCATCTTGCCATGTTGACCCTCCAGTTCCACTCCAGAGGGTCACTCAGTCTTCAAAAGCAGGGCCAAGTCCATAGGTTGCATTATTCACCCTTGAAACTTAGCAGGGCAGGCTCACACTTGCAGATGATGCAATCTTATGCCATTATGTCTGTTTAGGAGGGCTGTGCCCCGGATGCAACCAAAGCCCAAACAAAATCTGGCTGATTCGAGCAGTTCCAGGCTACAGTTGAATTGGATTGAGATGGTCCTGGATTGCTCTAGGTTGGGTCAGTCTACACAGAGTGACCCATGGCCAGTCCAAAGGCAGGGAGGTTGAGTGGCAAGATGGCCAGGCAGTGGGCGAGGAGAGAAGGAGCATACATGCAAGCAAGACCCCTTTATCTCACTCAGACTTCATTTCAGGTGAACATGCACAGTAGTGGCTAGCGGGCTAGATGACATTGCTCCCCTGGCTTCCCAATGTCACACATTGCTTCCAGTAACCAAAAGGGAGAGAGGAGTCTTGCTTACATGGCTTCCCAATGCTGTGTGTCACCAGTTACTGAGAGGGAGAAAGGTGGGGCAGTGGGGATCTCAGTAGGGTGCAGGCACAGTGGTAGGAACGGTGGACTGGCATACATTTGCAAGTAAATTGACATTTAAAGAGGGCTCAAAAAGGATTATGAGCTTCAAAGGGGCCTGGGTGGGGCAGAGATGAGAACATAGAAGCCTGAAGATAGTACTATATACTATTAATAACAAAGAAACACTGACAAAGCCTTAACCTTATACAATACTAATGAAATCCCTTAGGGTTTTTTGGGGGACCCATTAATATCTTCATTGAACTTTAAAATACTTTCTGTTTGATCTTAATTATGAGAGCGTTGAACTGCTCTGAAACCTTGGGGTGGGAATGGCGAAAAAATGCTGTAGTGTATCCCAAACTGAAAGAAAATATTACAAATAATTTCTTACCGTGGTGCATTTTTAAAAGTATGGGGAATCATGTTATATATAGGCCTGATCCATATGACATTGTCCTTTAAGCACTGGTTTCCACTTACGGAAGTGTTGTTGGTGGGTAGGCAGATTGCCAGCAGAAAACCCCCCTGCATGGAGCAGCAGGTGAGGGAAAGGGTGGAGAGGGATCTTTTCTTCCTCCAGCCTCGGGGAAAGGACCATCGCAAAATGGCAGGGCATCTGTTTTGCACCCAGAAGGCCCCAAGTTCAATCTCTAGCATCTCCAGCTGTGCTGGGAGAGGCCACAGTCTGAGACCGGTGAGCCATGGTCAGTCAGCATAAACAATCCTGATCTAGACAAAGCAATGTTTCTGGCTCGGTGTAAGGCCATGTCCCTTGCTAAAGGAGGGGTCGGCCTCACACGAGGGCTCCTATCTCACCCTCCTAAGACCCAGAGGGTGGAGGCATAGCTGTGAACTTTTGGATTTGAAAATAAGGGATGCCACGAGGGCGGTGCAATGGCACCAAGTAGCCTTGCCACCCTGCGCTCCAGGTGAGCGAACGGGTGAGCGAAAGAGCGAGCGCATAGACGGCAGGCAGGCAGGCTGTCTGGTTGGGCGTGAGGGTCTGGCTGCACAAGGCATGCAAGCTCCGCCCCCAGTCGGTCTCAGACTCCTTATTGGCAGCCGAGCAACGCAGCTGAGGAGCCTCCCTGGCCAGTAGGGAGGGAGAGGAGCTTCTTCCTTTGAAATCCGGGAAATTTAAATTTAAGGGATAGCAACAATCCGGGATAGCAGCGGGAAACGGCATTGGAATAAGGGGGCGGAGCTTGCATGCCTTGTGCAGCCAGACCCTCACGCCCAACCAGACAGCCTGCCTGCCTGCCGTCTATGCGCTCGCTCTTTCGCTCACCCGTTCGCGCACAGCTTCTGGAGCGCAGGGTGGCGAGGCTACTTGGTGCCATTGCACCGCCCTCGTGGCATCCCTTATTTTCAAATCCAAAAGTTCACAGCTATGCCTCCACCCTCTGGGTCTTAGGAGGGTGAGATAGGAGCCCTCGTGTGAGGCCGACCCCTCCTTTAGCAAGGGACATGGCCTTACACCGAGCCAGAAACATTGCTTTGTCTAGATCAGGATTGTTTATGCTGACTGACCATGGCTCACCGGTCTCAGACTGTGGCCTCTCCCAGCACAGCTGGAGATGCTAGAGATTGAACTTGGGGCCTTCTGGGTGCAAAACAGATGCCCTGCCATTTTGCGATGGTCCTTTCCCCGAGGCTGGAGGAAGAAAAGATCCCTCTCCACCCTTTCCCTCACCTGCTTAATTGAAGTTGTTAATACTGGGAACAGGAAGCAAAACAATGCGAGAGAAGTGGGGACAAAAATGTATTCAAGGATGTTTATTCATAAAATCATCTTGGTATGTAAAGAAGAAGAAGAAGAAGAAGAAGAGTTTGGATTTGATATCCCGCTTTATCACTACCCGAAGGAGTCTCAAAGCGGCTAACATTCTCCTTTCCCTTCCTCCCCCACAACAAACACTCTGTGAGGTGAGTGGGGCTGAGGGACTTCAGAGAAGTGTGACTAGCCCAAGGTCACCCAGCAGCTGCATGTGGAGGAGCGGAGACGCGAACCCGGTTCCCCAGATTACGAGTCTACCGCTCTTAACCACTACACCACACTGACTCTCAGTTAATGATATCTAATTTGCTGAATTAATGAACAAATGAAATAAGTTACTTTTGAAAAAATGGGGGGAAGGAAGATTTGGAAACAATAAAGGGTAAGTGAAAAGCAGAGGCTGGTCATGTGCATGTTTTCTAAGAAACAGAATAAACGAATGATAGAGTTATAGAGTTGGAAGGGACCCCGAGGGTCATCTAGTCCAACCCCCTGCAAGGCAGAAATCTCAGGTAAAGCATCCAAGACAGATGGCCATCCAACCTCTGCTTCAAAACCTCGAAAGGAGGAGAGTGCTCCACCTCCCGAGGGAGTATGTTCCACTGTCAAACAGCTCTTACTGCCAGAAAGTTCTTCCTGGTGTTTAGTTGGAATCTCCTTTCTGATATGGCTTTCATTAGGCAACTCTTTGAGTAAGTGTTGCTTTCATGTCCCACAAAATGGTTCAAAGCAATGTTTAGCGAGACTGCTGATTGTGACAAAACATTAGCATATGCTCCAAAAATTGAAAAAGCCAGTTGGATTTAATTATAGTAAAACAAAGCTATGGGATGTCGCAAAGGCATGTAGGACAAAATGAGCATGCCACACCAGTTTCTCATGGATCTAAACTCAGACAAATCTATGCTGCATTTGGAATATTTTTGTACCGTTCTGGCATTCTGTATTCTCAGAGGGGCTGTCAAAAGAGCTGGGTAAGGTGTGAAAAATGGGCAAGGAACATGGCCAGGAGATGGCACTCATCCAGGCAATCTGTGCAGGTAAGCATTCTTCCACAGGACTTCTGAGCCATTGATCCAGACAAGTGGTTCTTAGTTCTGACTCAAGACACTTTGGTGCCTGAAGCAGAGTCCAAATGGTACCCTCCGCCCTGCGGGGGTCCGCACTTCAAAAACTCTTGCCAATTGCTGCCTTCCTCTATTAAGCAGAGGTTGGATGGCCATCTGTCATGGATGCTTTAGTTGTGATTCCTGTATTGCGGGGAGTTGGACAGGATGACCCTCAGGGTCCCTTCCAACCCTACAATTCTGTGATTCTATGTCGCCAATTATTGCTTGAAGTGGGTCACTTCCCTCTGCTGAATGTTGGGTTTTATCCTATTCTCGGTAGACATTAGCCCTATTCAGGAATTCAACCTGCATGACCATAAAAGGTGGAGATATCATGGGTCTATAGGAAGCTGTCTTATACTGACTCAGGCCATTGGTCCATCTAGTTCACACTGACTGAGCTTACACTGACTGGCAGGGTTTCAGGCAAGGGTCTTTCCCAGCCAGCCCTACATGGCCATGCCAGGGATTGAACCTGGGACCTTCTGGGTGCAGAGCAGATGCTCTCTACCACTGAGCTACAGCCCTCCCAGTTTAGGAAACCCACATTGTGCAGTGTTCTTGATGGCCAGGAGGGTTCTAAGTGCATTTAGCTGATTGTGTGAAGAATCCTACTCCAGATACAGGAAAACCAAGCATGGAGCTGGTGAGGGACAGGGATTTCCCATTGGCCAAACCCACCACGTTTTATGCCCCAAATAGACTCTATTCTTTCTAAGAACCTCCAAAATATATTTAAAAACTCTGTCACACTATTGCCCACTCCCCCCCCCCAAATTAGACAAGCCTAGTCCTCCAAACTTTCCCTTGTATTTTACTACTTTCATCCAAATCCCCATTAAATTTATCCCCGGTCTTTCACCAGCAGGTCCCAGCGTGGGTTACAATTTAAGATTAAAAACAGGCATACAATCCTTGGGTTAAGATAAAGCACATGAGAGAAGAGTGCTTATAGCATTGCAATGGCCTGTGCTTTCCTTGCTTCTGCGCCAAGCTTTGTACAAGCTAGGAACTGAACTAATTCTGCATGGTTATATTTGCCGTTTGTAATGTTTAATGAAAATACCGCATTTTTTGCTCCATTAGACGCACTTTTTTCCTCCTAAAAAGTAAGGGGAAATGTCTGTGCGTCATATGGAGTGAATGTGTGGTCGATCGCTGGCTCCCTTTCTGGCCCCGCCCCCTTGTCCAGGCCTTCAGTGTTGAATGTTCTGCAGATGGAGGCTGTTTGTTTCCCCAGCAACATGTGACTGGCTGATTAGATTATCTGTTTGGAAACTGTAGAAACGGCTCCCTTTCCTTTCCTAAAGAAGCTGCAGAACTGTGAGTTGAACCCCATAAAAACAGGATTTTTTTCCCTTTGCAAAGTAAGCTGCACAACTTTGAGCTGATCCTCAAAAAAGGGGACTTTTCCCCTTTGCAAAAGAAGCTGCACAACTTTGAGCTGATCCTCAAAAAAATGGGGCTTTCCCCCTTTCCTCCTCTAAAAACTAGGTGCGTCTTATGGTCAGGTGCGTCTTATGGAGCGAAAACTATGTAATAAAAAAATCTTATTTATTTATTTAAAAAGCATATAAAATTTCAAAATTGATGTCAGGGACGTGCCCTCCCCTGCCAGTCTGGCACTGAGTGGGTACCGGCAGCCTCAGCCTCTGCTGTCGACGGACACGTCTCCCAGTGAGTCTGCCAGCTCCTCCCCGGGGGAGGAGGAGTCACCAGGGAGGAGCCAGGTGGGAAGGGGTCTCCAGGATGAGGCAGAGACCCAGCACCACTCAGCAGACCCACTCTGAGGGGGAGACACCGTTTCCGGCACCTGCTTTACGCAGAAGGGTCAGGGGAGAAAGGAGGCGGCACTTTAGGGTGCCGAGACTCTGGTGTTGGCGCCGCAACAGGAGGGGGGCACTTCCGGATTCTGCTAGCGACTAGGTGGTCATGTTTTAGGATAGCTCCGCACTGTACATACTTGCACAATAAAATAGTTGAAAGACAAGACGGACTTGGTCTTTACTCATGAGCAACCGTTAAGCGAATCTGACAATTGAGAATAGTTAAAACAGATTACGATAAAAAGGAATAGGATTGCCCTGAAAACACACAACTTGGGTCAAAGACCAGAGTACAGTAAATAGTTCTTCCTGTTTTGTGTTCTGGGTCAGGGCAAGAAAGCAAGGAAGAGGGTGAATGTTCTCAGGTTCTGTTTCTAAAAATAAGACAGCATCAGCATTTCTCCCCCCCTCCTCTGTTTCCTTTCTCTTGCCACATCTTAAAACTCAGTTCAATTGAGGGAAGTGGATACAGGTCTTGTCATGAGGCAGGTGGGTGACAATAATAATAATAATAATAATAATTTATTATTTATACCCCGCCCATCTGGCTGGGTCTCCCCAGCCACTCTGGGCGGCTTCCAAAAGAACATTAAAATACAGTAATCTATTAAACATTAAAAGCCTCCCTAAACAGGGCTGCCTTCAGATGTCTTCTAAAGGTCTGGTAGTTGTTGTTCTCTTTGACATCTGAAGGGAGGGCGTTCCACAGGGCGGGCGCCACTACCGAGAAGGCCCTCTGCCTGGTTCCCTGTAACTTGGCTTCACGCAGCGAGGGAACCGCCAGAAGGCCCTCGGCGCTGGACCTCAATGTCCGGGCTGACCGATGGGGGTGGAGACGCTCCTTTAGGTATACTGGACCGAAGCCATTTAGGGTTTTAAAGGTCAGCACCAACACTTTGAATTGTGCTCGGAAACGTACTGGGAGCCAATGTAGGTCTTTCAAGACCGGTGTTATGTGGTCTCGGCGGCCGCTCCCAGTCACCAGTCTAGCTGCCGCATTCTGGATTAGTTGTAGTTTCCGGGTCACCTTCAAAGGTAGCCCCACGTAGAGCGCATTGCAGTAATCCAAGCGAGAGATAACTAGAGCATGCACCACTCTGGCGAGACAGTCCGCGGGCAGGTAGGGTCTCAGCCTGCGTACCAGATGGAGCTGGTAGACTGCTGCCCTGGATACAGAATTAACCTGTGCCTCCATGGACAGCTGTGAGTCCAGAATGACTCCCAGGCTGCGCACCTGGTCCTTCAGGGGCACAGTTACCCCATTCAGGACCAGGGAGTCCTCCACACCTGCCTGCCCCCTGTCCCCCAAAAACAGTACTTCTGTCTTGTCAGGATTCAGTCTCAATCTGTTAGCCGCCATCCATCCTCCAACCGCCTCCAGACACTCACACAGGACCTTCACCGCCTTCACTGGTTCTGATTTGAAAGAGAGGTAGAGCTGGGTATCATCCGCATACTGATGAACACCCAGCCCAAACCCCCTGATGATCTCTCCCAGCGGCTGCATATAGATGTTAAAAAGCATGGGGGAGAGGACAGAGCCCTGAGGTACCCCACAAGTGAGAGTCCAGGGGTCTGAACACTCATCCCCCACCACCACTTTCTGAACACGGCCCAGGAGGAAGGAGCGGAACCACTGTATAACAGTGCCCCCAGCTCCCAACCCCTCTAGGCGGTCCAGAAGGATGTTATGGTCGATGGTGTCAAAAGCCGCTGAGAGATCCAGCAGAACTAGGAAACAGCTCTCACCTTTGTCCCTAGCCCGCCGGAGATCATCAACCAGTGCGACCAAGGCAGATTCAGTCCCATGATGAGGTCTGAACCCCGATTGGAAGGGATCCAAATGGTCCGCTTCTTCCAGGCGTGCCTGGAGTTGTTCAGCAACCACCCGCTCAATCACCTTGCCCAAGAATGGAAGATTTGAGACTGGGCGATAGTTGGCCATATTGGCCACATCCAAAGATGGTTTTTTAAGAAGCGGTTTAATAACCGCCTCTTTTAGTGGGTCTGGGAAGGCTCCCTCACAGAGAGAGGCATTCACCACCCCGCGGAGCCCATCGCCCAGCCCTTCCCGGCTAGCTTTTATTAGCCAGGATGGGCAAGGATCAAGAAGACAGGTGGTCGGTTTCACTCGTCCAAGCAGCCTGTCCACATCCTCGGAGGTAACAGATTGGAATTGATCCCATAAAACATGACTAGACAGGGCTCTAGCACTCTCCCGCCCCGGCTCTGCTCCCACGGTGGAGTCTACCTCCTTCCGAATCTGAGCGACTTTATCTGCAAAAAACATTGCAAAAGCATTGCAGGAGATCTTGGGGTCCCTATCAGACCCAGATGACGGAGGTGGTTCTGCTAGATTGCGAACCACCTGGAAGAGTCTCCTGCTGCTGTTTTCTGCAGATGCAATAGAAACGGCAAAGAAAGTTCTCTTTGCCGTTGCCATTGCCACTTGGTAGGCTCGAAGTTGAGCTCTAGCCCGTGTCCGGTCTGATTCAGAATGAGTTTTCCGCCACCGGCGCTCTAGCCGTCTCAGCGACTGTTTCATCACCCTCAGCTCCGGAGAAAACCACGGGGCTGTCCGGGCTCCATGCAATCGGAGAGGGCGCTTCGGAGCCAGACAGTCAATAGCCCTGGTTAACTCCACATTCCAGCGGGCCACCAGGGAATCAGCTGAAAGGCCATCAACATGGGATAAAACATCCCCTACCACTCTCTGGAAACCATTTGGATCCATTAAGTGGCGGGGGCGGACCATCCGAATCGGTCCCACCTCCCGGCAGAGGGGAAGGGTCGCGGAGAAGTCTAGTTGCACCAGGAAGTGATCTGACCATGGCACTTCTTTTGTATCGCTTTTACTTAGTGTCAGATCACCAACATCCATAGAGGTAAACACTAGGTCTAAGGCATGTCCGCGGCTATGAGTTGGGCCAGACTTATTCAGGGACAGCCCCATGGAGGCCATGCTTTCCACGAAGTCCCGAGCGGCCCCTTGTAAGGTCGTGTCGGCGTGGATATTAAAATCTCCTAAGACAACCAGGCTAGGTGTCTCCAGGAGCACATCCGCCACGACCTGAAGCAGCTCGGGCAGGGAATCCTTGGTGCAGCGGGGAGGTCGGTACACCAAAAGGAATCCTGTACTGCCCCTATTGCCCAACTTCCAGAACATGCACTCAGAAAACTTGGTCTTTCCAATAGGACGCCTGGTGCAAACTAATGACTTCCTAAAAATCACTGCAACCCCCCCTCCCTGCCCAGATGGCCTGGGTTGCTGTGCGTAAGAGAAACCTGGTGGACAAGCAGCGGCAAGGACTGGCCCATCTGCCTCATCCAACCAAGTCTCTGTCACACATGCCAGGTCAAGTCCCCCATCCACAATCAGGTCGTGGATGGCAGTGGTTTTGTTCATCATTGACCTGGCATTACACAGCAACATTTTCAGGTCATGTGGGTATCCCTTGTTGATTCCAGTACCCGTCCAGTCAGGGCCAGACCCGGAGGCAGGGATAGTCCTCAAACAACGACTAAGCCTGCCTCCTCGGTAATGACATGGTCTGGTCCTAGCGTGACTCCTCCTCCTGCCCGTGATCACTGAGATCGGGTGTCCCAGTGCATCCCCCCCTGTAGAACTTGTCCCAGCCATTTTATCGGCTGGGACCCACTCCCGGGCAGCCCTGATCCCACCCCTTAAGAACAAACACCTATATAAAAAGCAACAGAAAAAACAAAGCAAAAAAAAAACCCACAAAAAACAATTAAACAATATAAACCAAAAACAATAAAGATTACAAGTATACCAAAATTAAACAAATTCCCAAACCAACTAAGAATCCAATCCACCCACCCTACCAGAAAGAATTAAAAACAAAACAAAACAAAAAACCATTTAAAAACATTCTAAAAATAACTCGGTGCTGTTATAAGTTCTGCTGGGCAACAGTAGCAGCCGTCCTTTTGAGGGCCAACAGGCCCTGCCCTGGGCCAGATGGTGAGAGGCAGGGAGAGGTCCTGTGGGCACTCAGGCAGGAGAATCTTGGGCTGTGGCAGCCGTCCTTTTGAGGGCCAACAGGCCCTGCCCTGGGCCAGATGGTGAAAGGCATGGAGAGGTCCTGTAGGCATTCAGGCAGGAGAAGGTGAGTGCAGGCCCCACCCCCCAGAGTCCAGGTGAAATTGGCAGCAGGGGAGAGCACAAACACTCACGAGCAGCAGCCAGCAATGGTGTTCCAGGGCCTCTCTGCCGGCCTTTAAGCTGTCGAGGTGAGTGCAGGCCCCACCCCCCAGAGTCCAGGTGAAATTGGCAGGAGGGGAGAGCACAAACACTCACGAGCAGCAGCCAGCAATGGTGTTCCAGGGCCTCTCTGCCGGCCTTTAAGCTGTCGAGGTGAGTGCAGGCCCCACCCCCCAGAGTCCAGGTGAAATTGGCAGGAGGGGAGAGCACAAACACTCACGAGCAGCAGCCAGCAATGGTGTTCCAGGGCCTCTCTGCCGGCCTTTAAGCTGTCGAGGTGAGTGCAGGCCCCACCCCCCAGAGTCCAGGTGAAATTGGCAGCAGGGGAGAGCACAAACACTCACGAGCAGCAGCCAGCAATGGTGTTCCAGGGCCTCTCTCCCGGCCTTTAAGCTGTCGAGGTGAGTGCAGGCCCCACCCCCCAGAGTCCAGGTGAAATTGGCAGCAGGGGAGAGCACAAACACTCACGAGCAGCAGCCAGCAATGGTGTTCCAGGGCCTCTCTCCCGGCCTTTAAGCTGTCGAGGTGAGTGCAGGCCCCACCCCCCAGAGTCCAGGTGAAATTGGCAGCAGGGGAGAGCACAAACACTCACGAGCAGCAGCCAGCAATGGTGTTCCAGGGCCTCTCTGCCGGCCTTTAAGCTGTCGAGGTGAGTGCAGGCCCCACCCCCCAGAGTCCAGGTGAAATTGGCAGCAGGGGAGAGCACAAACACTCACGAGCAGCAGCCAGCAATGGTGTTCCAGGGCCTCTCTGCCGGCCTTTAAGCTGTCGAGGTGAGTGCAGGCCCCACCCCCCAGAGTCCAGGTGAAATTGGCAGCAGGGGAGAGCACAAACACTCACGAGCAGCAGCCAGCAATGGTGTTCCAGGGCCTCTCTGCCGGCCTTTAAGCTGTCGAGGTGAGTGCAGGCCCCACCCCCCAGAGTCTAGGTGAAATTGGCAGGAGGGGAGAGCACAAACACTCACGAGCAGCAGCCAGCAAATAGCATCCAGCCTCTGTATGGTTCCCATCTAGGCTGAGTTCAATGCCGTCCTCTGAAGCCGTCAAGCCTTGCAAGTCAGGAATAAATAAATAACAGAGCGCAACATAAAAGAGAGGCTCCCAAAGGCTGTTCGAGGCACACATTTTGGGCCGCAGCACTTCTCTTCAGCTCCACCAGCAGCAGCTACTTAGTTTTCACACGTCTTCGAGCGCCTGGAGGCCGAGCCGTATAAAGTATTAAATGAAAAGGAAGCTGCATGAATGAGAAGCTGAAAAGCACCACAGCTCGAACGCTCATCTTAAATGCCTTTGAAGATCTCTCTCTCCAAACCTTGCCTGAAAAAAAAACACAACCCAGAGATGTAGGGGGAGGGGGAGGGAAAGAAACTATAAAAACTTCACCCACTACCACCATCTCCTCGTGCCTCCATACCTCCAGCCCTGTGGGAGTGTTTCACGGAAACCCACTCAAGTAGCGAAACCAAGTAATTAGTACATCTCGCTCAATACGTACCTTTAGAACGAGGGGCAGAATCTACTAAATGCTGTGAAATTTCAATCATTTGCACCATGTCTGAATTAATTAGGTCCATATCTTGGAGAAGTAAACACACAGCACCATCTTTTTCTGAAGATTGAGAAAGCTCGCCCTGTTGAAATGGATGCAGGATGCTGCGCCAGATGGACCGTTGGTCTGATGCAGCAAGCTCCTCCTTCGATGCTCTAACTTACCGATGGAGAGGGGAGAGGAATTCAGTTCAGTTTGGAAGGAAGGGTGAACCTCCTGAATGAACACTTTCTGAAATGGTACACAAACTGAAACAAAGCCACTAGTCAAGTTTCACGCACCTTTGAAACTTGACTTTGCACATGTTGGGGGCAAAGTTTCCATTAAAATGCACATATTGGTGGCAGTAACCTGGACGAATGCATTATATCGTGGGATTTTTTAAAATTATTTTTTTGCAAAAATGTGTGCATTAGGAGAAATTTGCACTGATATGTTGATGAATTTTCACAAGGACTTTTTAAACAATTGAAAACTGATGTGGGCATGTGCAGAGTTGAGCTTAAGACTGGGGAAATGAGGAAATGAGAGAAATGATTTCCATCCCTACTCAAGGATGGTTGACAGACTCCATTTTTTGCCACTTCCAAGAGGAACCGACCAGATCTTCACATGCTGGACTAATGTGAACATCGGAATATAGTGATCTATTGAATTTGATGCTTTTCTGAATATTGTGGCCAGTTTCTGGTGGAAAAATATCAAAATGGGTCAAGAAAGGAATATTTCTGAGAGAAAGTCCACGTTAAATATATGTTCTGAATGCAATTTTTTGTTTGCATATGCAACATTGACATGAGCTAGAAATGGACTGATTCATCCTTGCTCTAACTGTGCAGCACATCCAATCCAAGGGAGGAGATGCTCTTGTCCAAAACTCTCTATACTTTTCCCCAAGATTTGAATGCAAGGGTTCAAATCTAGATCATGGGCTCTAAAGGTAAAGGTAAACCCCTGACCATTAGGTCCAGTCACAGACGACTCTGGGGTTGCGGCGCTCATATCGCTTTATTGGCCAAGGGAGCCAGCGTACAGCTTCCGGGTCATGTGGCCAGCATGACTAAGCGAACCAGAGCAGCGCACGGAAACGCCGTTTACCTTCCTGCTGGAGCGGTGCCTATTTATCTACTTGCATTGGCATGCAATGGCATGCTTTCGAACTGCTAGGTTGGCAGGAGCTGGGACTGAGCAATGGGAGCTCACCCACAGGGATTCAAACCACCAACCTTCTGATCGGCAAGCCCTAGGCTCTGTGGTTTTACCCACAGCACCGATCACTATGTATGTATCAGTGTTTTTGTAGTTGTTTTGTCTTTGCGTGGAGTGCCCTATCTGGGTGGATGGAGCAGCCAAGTAATTTTGTTGTCCCCGAAGGGGACAATGACAATAAAATATATTCTATTCTATTCTATTCTATTCTATTCTATTCTATTCTATTCTACAAATTATGGTCCTACAGATGCTGCTTGACTATGACTCTCTTCATCCCTGATCAATGGGAAGACATCAGTTTCCCCACTTATGATCTAGATGCTACTTCAGATGAGACTCAGTGAAGCCAAATCCATTTACTTTATTTCTTTATTATTTCTTTATTATATTTATATACTACCCTTCATCCAAGGACTGCAGTTTAGAATATAAAAGCATATATATAACATAGTAACAAACAAAACAATGTTGTTGCCCCTCGGTTGAACGAGCCATAGATGGTTTAATTAGCCAAAGGCCTAGGAGGAAGAGGAATGCTTTTGCCTGGTGTCTAAAGATATGTAACATAGACACTAGGTGAATCTCCCTGAGGAGAACATTCCACAAATAGGGAGCCACCACAGAAGTGGCCAGTTATCATGTTGCTGCCCTCTGGACCTCTCGTGGAGGAGGCACACGAAAAAGGGCCTCAGATGGTGATTGCAGGGTCTGGGTTGGTTCATATGGGGAGAGGCGGTCCTTGATGTATTATGGTCCTGAGCTGTTTAAGGCTTTGTAGGTCAAAACCAGGACTTTGCATCAGGCCTGGAAACTAATTGGCGGTCAGTGCCATCAGGCCAGCATCAGTGTTATAGGCCTAAACCATCTCACCCAGAGGGCAAGCGGTGACCCTGACTGATCCAAGTCCTTGAGCCTTACCAGCTGAAACTTATCCAGCACAAAAAGACCAGACAGTGCTCTGGACACCGCTTGAGATTCATTTGCTATAAGAGCAGAGTCAATGTCCCAGCAGATGCCGGCAATTTTATCCTTAAAATGCTTTGCAAATAAGTCACAGTGGAATACTTTGAATTCTTCAAATGAAGCACTACTCCCCAACCTGATTAAAAGCTGAGTTTGTGCTTGGTGATGTTTTCTGCACATTCATAACAAAGCCTTCAGTCATATCTTAATTTCTTTTTGCTTTGCTGGTATTTCAAAGCAGAGAGAATCTCTCTCTGCTCAGCTAGTTAACAATGTGGTGGGGAGGGCTAATTGTTAGGGCTCTTTGCACATATTTTTTGGTAGAGGCCTAGGGTTCTTCTTCTTCTTCTTTTTCCAACCAAAATGATAATACACATAGCTCAGTTGGTTAGAGCGTGATGCTGATAATGCCAAGCTTGCAGGTTTGATCTCCCTAAAGGACAGCTGCATATTCCTGCTTTGTAGGAGGTTGGACTAGAACAGTGGTGGCTAACCTTGGCACTCCAGATGTTTTGGGACTACAGCTCCCATCAACCCTGACCACTGGTCCTGTTAGCTAGGGATGATGGGAGTTGTAGTTCCAAAACATCTGGAGTGCCAAGGTTAGCCACCACTAGACTAGATGATCCTGTGTCCCTTCCAACTCTATGATTCTATGAGATATCTATGAAATGTGAGACACAGGTGTTGCAAAACATGGGCAACATGATGCATCTATCAGAAAGCCCAAATTAACTGTGGCTCCCTGTTGACTCAACAGTTGGTGGTAACTCCAGGTGTAGGTGTTCGCTGCACAATGTGAATGGAGTAAATCATTCTTTGCTGGGGTATTCTGACTTACACACTTACCACTGCGGTTTGACACACACTTACCTGGGTGTGAATGCCACTGAACACGTGAGATTTATTTCTGAATAAGCAGGCATAGGATGGCACCATAAATTTGTGCCTGCTGGATGAAGAGGGTCAGATTCTGAAGAAGAGGGGCCGGCCCCACCATTAGGCGGAGTGAGGCAGTTGCCTCAGGTGCCAAATGATGGAAGGTGGGAAGTAGTGGCAAGATATTGGAGGACAAATCTGTGTGTGCTTGGCACTGCTTCCCCTACAACCCCTAAGTGAAGCTGCCGCCTGTCTGGTGGTGTTCTGCTGAACTGTCAATCTGGCTGGCTTCTGTACAAGCTGTTCTGTTTTTCTAGAAAAAGAGGTGCTGGAACTGAGTTCTAGGTGAAAAAAAAGCCCTGCCTTTACCCAGTTTTATTGTGCTGAGGACATCCTACTTTTCTTTTGTTCTGAAACTGGCTGTCAGGGATGGAAACTTAGCAGAGTATATACAGTACTTGAGGTGTATGTAGGAGAAAGTGAACATTTCAAAACCCTCAATATCTCCAGATAGAGTTGAGAACATCCCATACCTGAAACCGCACAGATGTAAGAACCATTGAGTGTAATGGACTTACTCTGAAGTAGGGACCTGTGAGACTACCATTTTGCCCTGTTGGAGAAACTGGGAGGGAATGCTATCTTGTTCTTTGTCTCAGGCAGCAAAATGCCTTGGGCTGGCCCTGTTGGGGAAGATCTAATAACAGAGAAGAGGTTACAAATGGTGGGTGAAGAATTAAGATACACCATCATCTAGTAAACCAAATGGGCACTGCCAGCTTGGGCACCAATAACATTTGGAAGAAGGAGAGAATGGTTCCTTTCTACTCCCTTTCTGTGAGAGCAGGCAGTGGCAACAACTGTGTGGAGATCTCCCCCATACTGTACAATCTTGGCCCATCAACCATTAGAGTGACTGAACTGGACTGAAAACAACAACAGTGAATGCCAGTTGCTATTCATTGGACTGATTTATTTGTTCTGGACATGGGACAAACGAGCAGACACCAGCCGCGTCTGCTTTTGTTTCCATTTCTGTTGGAATTCTCTGACATTCTTAGTAGTAGAGCACATGCTTTGCCTGTAAGGGATCCCAGATTCAATTCCTGGCATTTTCAGGAAGGGCTGGGAAAGACTCCTTTGTCTGAAACATTGGAGATTGCTGCCAATCATCATAGACAAAAGCTAGATGTAGCAACAAAATGATTTGGTAGAACGACCTAACTTTGGGGAAGACTGTCGCTTGGTGGTAGAGGACATGCTTTGTGTTCAGAAGGTCCAAGGTTCGGGTAGGACTGGGAGAAACCCCTCTGCTGAAGAGCTGTTGCGTGTCGAGGTTCCCAAGCCACCCCCAGAATAAATTCACACTTCAGACATAATTTTTGTTTGGGTTTTTGGCATAATTTAGGCCACAACTTTATTAATATACAAATCATGTGAGTGGTTGCGTAGGCATTGGTTCAGACTAGCTGTCTGACGGGACAGAGCTGACCACGTGTCAGCAAAGGGAAATCCCATCTGGGGAGAGTTATGGAGGCTGGGAGCAGAGCCCTCCCTCTCCCCAGAGGTTCCCAGGGGCTCTTGTGTGGCCCTGTCCCCCGACCAGGGGTTCGGACAAAAGCATGTCGAGCCCCTGGATTCCTTTAACGGAATTCCCATCACCATCATCACTTTGGAGGACGACCGCCCTTCCAGCAACCAACATAACCAATGCCTAACCGCCAACCTTAGAAGTTGTGACTAGTTGCTACGTAGTTGGTGAAAACCAAATGGCACCAGCCAATCCGCCATATGGAAAAATTCCTACTAGGCCCCTGCCCAACAGCAGACGACCCCATGACAGGCAATAGCAAGGTCAATGCAGAGGCCTAATAAAACAGGGAGGGAGGGTGGGTGATCCGAAGCACACAGCCAAGAGGAAGGTCGCACCATGTGCTTACCAATATATAGGACGCTGGGCTGTCCATCACAAATTGCAACATATAAATCTCCCCAGTAACACCACAGGTCCAATCCAAGCTGTGGCCATCTACCAACTCACCCCAGCTACAGGGGAGGTGGCTTGCTAGCCCCCACCGCAACACATGCTCTCCAAGATGGAGAACACGCTCTGCTAGACTGTGTAGCTAGTTGGACAAATGACCTGGCTCAAGATAAGGTATCTTCCAATGTCCCTTCCCCAGTCTAAGGCAGGATTCTCTTTCCCTAAAGGGGCTTCCAGGTACAGCTCACACTGCCTGCTTATTGATTACAAGTTGATTTGTCAGTGCCTGGGGACCAAACGCCATGTGTTAAGTCCTTCTTGGCTGAAGCCAGGATGTCGAACAGCATGCCATGTTTTAAACGTCCCGACAAATAAAAGATGCCAGAAAGGAGACGTTGCTTCATAAGGATGCTCGATCTGAGAGATAGATCATTTTGCGCATTTTCAGTCTGAAGGGAGAGAATTAGATTTGCTCGGTATGCTGCAAAATATTAATCCTAAAATATCAAATTGACTTGGTGAATGGCCTCAGGTGTTTGGGTGTTTGAAATAATGGAATTTTCTCTGCGTTTGTGCAGTTATTATTTCAGCGGCAGGATTCCCACCTCCTCCAAAACTGGCTGCAAAAGCTAATATGTCAATTGTCTGTCCCTTGTTCATATTTCTGGTACAGAAATAGATAATATGGTCTCATATATTGCCTATATGTGAAGATCTAACTATTCCCCTTCTTTCTTGCTTAACAGGGGCTGGGATCTAGACTTGCCACTCTGCAAAGAGAAAGGGGAAGGTGGAAATAACAAGCATTCCCCCACAACTCCCTTGCTTTCCTGCAGGGTCCTTAAGTCCCAGCACCCCTAGATCAGCTTTTCAGGGGTCACAGAAGGTTGCCAGTGGTGGTGGGGGAGCGGGAGGAATCAGTGAAAAAGCCTCCTTGCTGCCTTCCCCATGTGGCCACTCATTACAATTCTTGGTTCAGCCTATGGACTCTATAGGAAGACCTGTATGAGATTAGTTCCTCTTGTTGACAAGCAGCCAGCACATCATTTTGTTATGGTTAGCAACCCAGAGGCCACAGCAGTTCCATATGCCCATGGGGAGTGTCGCTCCTTGTGCTTTTGAGTGGCAACCATTTGTACCTCATGGGATGCTGTTTCCTATCCTTCAGGGATGATTCTTTGAGGCTGAAAGGCCACCATGTGATTCGGATTTTGGAGCCCAGTGTGCATCACTATTCATAAACTCACATCTTAGAGTTGATTTACATTTGCGGGTACCATAGTGATGGGGAATCTCAGGTCTGGGGGCCAAATGTAGCCTTAAAGGCATCAGACTGTTTCCTGGCCCTGCCTCTGTCCTGCCTCCCACCACCCCACTCCATATTCTCCTCAACTCTTTTGGCCTGGCTGGAATGTGTCCTTGAGATATAATCCGGCCTCTTGCTTGCCAGGATAAAGGGTGAGGGATTGAGGTGTGTGTGTGTGTAGAACATGAAACACCTGACTTTTGTGTGGTTACCATGTATACTTTCTATACAGGGGTAAGATTTCTATCCATTTCTGCATCCACTTTTTGCCACTGGCCAAACCTACATTGGCACGCAGCTCCCGGAAGGTTGCCTAAGAAAGAGTGTGTCCATGAGGCTTAAGAAGGTTCCCTAACCATGAAGTACTGCCCTTGACATGTCCTCCCTCGATGGGCTTGTAGCTGAAAAGTCTCCATGGAAAAAGATGTGTTTGAAAAGATGTCAGGTGATATGAAGTCTTTGATGTTTGATTTGTGATGATGGTTTCAGACATGAGAAGACAACATAAAGTGTGAACTTCGTTCCCACAAGAAGTTTTGGTTGTGTTTGGTGAAATGTAGGATTAGTCTTGTAGTTATTTAGACATTCCTACTGTACATCCAAAATTGTCTCATTAGATCCTCATTAGATAGGTTGGTGCTTTTGTGGGCCTCAGCAATCTGTTGCAGCTAATCAACCTGACAGTCACCTTTGCATGCAGAAATGTCAATGGTAGTTCAACCTGTTTCCAAACTTACCTCTTACTGTCTTCTGGATGTTTACAGTGACTTATCAGTAGAAGGTTTAGAAAGTAATTTCTCTCCTGTTGCTGATGAAGGTGGTGGCTGGTTTCCCCTTTGCGTTCTGAACTTCTTCTGATATTGCCCACTGAGACTCTCATGTAGTTGCACTTAAAGGTGGCAATATTGCCAACATGAAGCAATCATGTTGCTGAACACCCAGAAACACACAAAGTGCAAGCATATTTTGTAACACTCTTCTCTCCAACTCCCCAATCCAATATGAGAAAGAAAAAACATACAGTACATACATATGAGCATAACTTTAAGGGACAACAGAATATATATTCAGACAGGAATTTTATATCTCTCTATCTATCTATCATCTATCTATCTCTATCTCTATCATCTATCTATCTATCTATCATCTATCTATCTATCATCTATCTATCTATCTATCTATCTATCTATCTATCTATCATCTATCATCTATCTATCTATCTATCTATCTATCTATCTATATCTATCTGTCTGTCTGTCTATCTATCTATCTATCATCTATCTATCTATCATCTATCATCTATATCTATCATCTATCTATCTATCTATCTATCTATCTATCTATCATCTATCTATCTATCTATCTATCTATCTATCTATCTATCTATCATCTATCATCACGGAGCAATGGATTCAAACTACAAGAAAGAAGATTCCACCTAAACATTAGGAAGAATTTCTTGACAGTAAGAGCTGTTCGACAGTGGAATTTTAAAGCCCACTAAATCATTTTTGGGGATATACCATGAAGCAGAATGCTTTGTATCCATCAGCACATCCTTAAAGTTTATTTAACTTTAAAGATTAGCTCTTCTGGTGTCGGCTGTGGAAGTCCCTGAAGAATGTAACACAACACCTAGTGCTGCTGGTTTAATATATAGTGTCATGAGAATTACAAGTTTTTTATATATTTCTCTACATATCAAGGTGCGGAAACTGTTGTCTTGGAGATGGACAACAGCTGAGGTTGGGACAGTATGTTCTGCCCTTCCTCTGTACGGGATAAATATGATTAGTATAGTTGATGTGTGGGTGTATTGAGAGGTGACAGCAAGCTGAAAATAGTATAACAGAGTACAGACTATAAAGATTTTCCGTTGTCCTGCTCTCTTTAAAATCCCACTCATTTGGCATAAGGATCACATGTGGCAGCAGAGGTTAGGGGATGACCCAGGGAAGTCTTCAGGCAGATGAAGGACAACCTCCATGCCAAGTTCTCAAGGGTCTAAGTTCTCAAGCATATTGCAGTGGCTTCCATGGTAACATCAAAAGCGCTCATAGGATTTTGCGTCACTCAGGGAGCACGCACATTTGGAAATTTCTGATATTTCATTTTCAGAGGCTGGTGCCACAGAACCGCCCAGAATAGTTTGGTGTTTTGGCATGGGAATTGTTTTAAAAAGAGAGGGGTAATCCCAACAGAGGAAAAACAATATATGCACTCTGGTGCGTTTTCCCTTTAAAAAGTCCACATGTCAAATTACAGGTAGATAGCCGTGTTGGTCTGTCATAGTCAAAACAAAATAAAAAAATTCCTTCCAGTAGCACCTCAGAGACCAACTAAGTTTGTTCTTGGTATGAGCTTTCGTGTGCACTATCTGAAGAAGTGTGCATGCACACGAAAGCTCATACCAAGAACAAACTTAGTTGGTCTCTAAGGTGCTACTGGAAGGAATTTTTTTATTTTGTTTTCACATGTCAAATGTTCAAAGACCTCTTGAACACCTTTAAGTTTAAAAAGCAGTTGTTGTGTGGGAAAATTCTGCAGAGCCTCTTTCCATGTGTGGTTCAAGATGCTATTATGACTTAGGCCCCAAATATCTGAAAGGCTGCCTCCTTCCCCACAGACTCTCTCAAGTGTCTCTTGCTAATTCTACTGCTCTTGGAAACGCAGGAGTAGTGGCCTGAGAGAGAGAGAGTTTTCTCTGTGGTAACTCCCCAAAATGTGGAACTCCCCCTACATAGAAGTATCCTCATTATATGATTCACATCATTTGCTGAAGACACACCTCTTTACCCTGGTCTTTGCAAGCTAAGATTTATGTGATTTTTGTAAGGCCACCTCTATGGTTTGATGTACAGTGGTACCTTGGGTTAAGTACGCTTCAGGTTAAGTACGCTTCAGGTTAAGAACTCCGCTAAGAACAGAAATTGTGCTTTGGCAGCGCAGCAGCAGCAGGAGGTCCCATTAGCTAAAGTGGTGCTTCAGGTTAAGAACAGTTTCAGGTTAAGAACGGACCTCCGGAACGAATTAAGTACTTAACCAGAGGTACCACTGTATGTGCTTTGCTTTGTTTTCAATTGTTTTATTGGATTTTAATTTTGCACATTCACATGGATGTAGCCCCACCCCAGGCATTTATGGTAAAGGGTGGATAAGAAATCTCATAAAGAAAGAAACCTTTGCGCACAAATTCAGCTCCAGCTCAGTTTTCTCTAGAGCTGGTTGCACTGCACCAGCAGGAATGCTGTATCCAGGAAGAGTCACATGCATATTGAACGGGCCAGTTCTGCCAGCCTGACAAGGGTGTTCTTGGTCAGTAAGATGTTAAAGTCTCAAGTGCGACCAGACTAAGTTAATGCTCAAGTAAATGGATATAGTCTATACTCATGAATCTGAGCGGTGGACATCAGGGTGTTGTTTAGCTTACATGGGTGGGGTCAATCCCACTTATATTTCAATTACATGATTGCTGTAAGTTTAAAGTGACAACCATTGAAAGTTCTTAAAGTGCATTGCTTTTTGGTAATGCAATATTGAAAAGGAAAACCTCATGAATTTTCTGATTCTTGGACCCATCCAATGCCCAAACCACTTTGCCCCTCTTTCAGAGATGTGTGGCGTATTACACCATCTTGGTTCCATTCCAACATGGCCCTACACCCTAGATTTGGGATTTATTCATTTTTTACTACTATTGCCACCACCATGGCTGAAACACAGCCAGAAAACCCTGAACCAGTACAAATTCCAGGGTCTTTCCTCACTTACCATTTACGGTGGTATAATTGCTGATTGTTCCAACATTCTTAAGCGTGATTTACTGCACCTTTGGTCACATGTTGCTGTTATTGGAGAGTGAGTGTGGGGTTGTGTCCAAATAGAGAAAAGTTCTGTGGCTGTAGTCACACCCCTTGCATAACCTTGTGTCCCTCCAGTCAGTAATTGTCAGCGTTATAAACATGTTCATGAAGATAGCCCTTTCACAGCTTTTAAAAAAATTATTATTAGCATTCCAAAATTCTAATCTTGTTGGAGTATAGGAGATTAGAAGAGAAACCACAGTTCTGTCTGGTTTATGATGAACCTGGTTGCTGTCACAGGCAATACATTGGCTCAGCACCATCATTCCCCATTTGCTCTCCGATGAACTGAGCTTGCAAACTGACAGCTGGGACCAGTCAGAGGGAAGTGGCATGGAACAGAAGTCCCACCAGCCATGTCCACCAACCCTCACCCCCTCCGCACAGAAACCCGGGCAGGCTGGAAACCCAGAAACTATACCACTATAAACACTAAGTGCGGAAAGGACTCTCCTTGCTTGGAGATTTTTATGCAGAACTTGGGTGGCCATCTGTCATGGATACTTTAGTTGAAATCCCTGCATTGCAGGAGATTGGAGTAGATGGACCTCTGAGTAGATAAGATTCTATCCTAATCAAATACAATGAAACAGCCCTCATGAGTGGTTGAGCAAACAACACAAGCCATTGAAGTTAGCAACCAACTTTTCTTTTCTTTTTTTTACTAGGATTGTCTATACCAGCTATACAAAGTCTGTAGACAATGATCTGTACAGTGCTTCTTTAATAAGGTAGCCCGCAGTCTACCCAAAGTCTGCCAAATAAACCTCTGAACGTAGACTGTGTGTTTTCCCCCCAAGTGTCAAGAGTCATCTTTCTCTTCTCTGTGGGACAACTGATGCCGCCCCCCACAAAAGACGTCCTTGGAAGAAAGTAGAACTGGTATTACATATCAATTAAGTATAAAGTATGGTTAATGTAAGCAAAGCCAGCATGCTATTGTTGCACGAGGAGGAAAAGAAAAAAAAGGACTCCAGAACACAGGAAAATGGAACGGTGGAATTTCCTTGAATGTCCGGTTGAAATAATAGGAACCATAATAAAAAAGAAGAAGCAACATTCCAGTTCTTTTGTCAGAAGTCATCTTACTTTATGTTCTTTTCCTGTTGTCTTCTTGATCTCCAAAACGTCTGTGCATTTTTTTTAAAAAAGGTTACAAAGCAGTTGCAGCAAAGTGTGGCTTCTGCTCATTTTTTTTAAAGAGTCAGGTTTTATTTCAAAATATCTCATATATTTATATATTTTTAATGATACAAAGAAAAATTGTAGATCCACACTTATAGGTCTGTTGTTCATATTCCAACATCAGGAAACTTGCTTCTCAGTAACTGCTTTTTTATTTCCTTATTTCCTTTCACCCTCTTTTCCGTTCGCTGTTGTCAAATCTGGTGCACTGCTTTTCTAGGGCATCTGACTCCACACAGGTAAACCACTGTAGTTTCCTCTGGTACAGAGTTAAAGTGCAAATAAATAAATAAAAAATCCCATTTGGCTTGTAAAAGCTGGAGATGGTTTAAAGATTTTTGTCCTCTTATCTTTCGGGGGTTCCCTTCACTGGCTGCTGTCGGAAGATGTTTTGTTAGGTTCTCGGATGAATCTGTAACAACAAAATGCACAAGAAGGAATTATACTCAGTTCCTTGAAAAACATCTTGATCCTCCCATTTGGTTGGTGGAAGTTCCTTCTCCTCAATTGCAGCATAGCGAGGAGGAGACTAGGGAAGAGTATGCATTGGAAAGTAAGCAAGAATTGCTGGTCTGAGATATAATAACCATTTGAAAGCTTTAGTACTGGTGCCCCCAATTCTTATTCACATGCAACATCATAACAAGAATATCTTAAGCAACGTACTTTCCCCACCTGATGGAACTTTCTTGGAACCATTCAAGAATGGTGCTATGTACACTTACCAGATGCCACAGCCTCGCCAAACCACCAGTGCCCCATGGTCTATAACAGGAATAGTCAATGTTGTGCCCTTCATCTTGTGTTGGATGGCAAGTCATAGCAGCCCCTGCCAGCATGGCCAATGATCAGGAAATTATGTGGGTTGTTGTTCAAGCAACATTGGGAAGTCACCACATTGGCTGTCTCTGGTCCATAAAGACCATTATAAAAATGTTTCAAATAATCAAGTAGATGTCATTTCTTAAGGCAAGGCACATGAAGAGCATCTCCTTTTTGTTCTATCCAGCTTTGGTGCACTGAATGCAGAGAAGAGACAGCCGTGGAGAATTTTGCAGTTTCAAGGAGGAGGCTTCTGTGGGTGGACTACCTGCTCTTCTCATAGATCTCCCTCTCTCCACCAATGGATCTCTTTCTCCACCCGCAGAATCCTCCCTGAGACCGTGGGATTTCACCCTTAACTACTGAAAAACCATGCTAAAATTTAAGATGGTAGAATCAAGCACGATGGCATGAAAGGCAGTTTTGTGCATGTCTACTCCAAGGTAAACTTCAATGAGTTCAGAAGGTTTAACTCCCAAGGAAGTGTGATCAGGATTGCAGTGATGGCAGAACTCATGAAAAAAACTCTGAAGAATCTGGAGGTGAAAACAGACAGATATTCTAAACCTGGTAGGAGTGATAAACAAGCTGGAACAAGAGGATGGCAACCAAGATGATCAAGGGTCTGGAAACCAAGCCTTAAGAGCAGTGGTTGAAGGAGCTGGGTATGGTTAGCCTGGAAAAGAGGAGACTAAGAGGAGATATGATAGCCACCTTCAAATATCTGAAGGGCTGTCACATGGGAGATGCAACAAACATGTTTTCTTCTACTCTGGAGGGCAGGACTCAAACCAATGGTGTCAAGTGACAAGAAAGGAGACTCTGACTAAGCATCAGGAAGAAGTTTCTGACCGTAAGAGCTGTTTGACAGTGGAACGGTCTCCCTCGGGAGGCTGTGGACTTTCCTTCCTCAGAGGGTTTAAGTAGAGGCTGGATAGTCATCTGTCATCTGAAATTCCCGCATTGCAGGGAGTTGCATTAGATGACCCATAGGCGTCCCTTCCAACTGTACAATTCTATGATTCTATGATGTGCACATATATTAACAGCCCACAAATAGCCCACAATTAGATGTGAGCTGATCTCTCATATTAGCATGACTGAATTACTATTCCCATAATCTTTGACCATTGGCCATGTTGGCTGTGGTTGATGGGAGCTGTTGTCCAACTGGAGGGCCACAAGTCCCCCATCACTGGCCTATTCCATTATTATTTCATTTAAGAGGATTTCTAAGGCGTTAAGATAAAATCAGATAAGCGGAATATGGTGATCATCCCATTGTGGAATGCACTGAATGTGTGAATTCAAGCCACTACCACCACACTTCAGAATGTCCGCTTAGGAGTCTCTGTTTCCTAAGATACTCTGGGCATAGAATCACCACCTTGGCTCTGGTCCAAGAGTCCCCCACTCCTGACAGATGGCATGTGGTGCAGGTGAACAGGGTAGAACAGGCTCAGAGAGTTTGTTGAGCTGGCAGATGGAGAAAGTACACATGAACGGGAGGCAAAGAAAAAGGTCTTTCATTTCAGCTCCCTCCTTCTAAGCATAAAAGCCTGAACTTTGACACTGGACTCTTGTAGTACATCTTGTTCCCATGAAAGACTTTTTTTATTATTATCGATTCAGCTTTTGATGGTAAGTGTGAGCTCTAAATAGCTCTTCTTTTGTCCGGAGAAATAAAATAGGTCAACAAGCAACTCAAGAGTTGGTGTTCTGGATGGGACCTTTAAGTGTGAGGCCCCGGTTATTTTTCCATTTCCTTTGGATGCTTGCCATTTTGCATAATAATAATAATAATAATAATAATAATAATAATAATAATAATAATTTATTATTTATACTAATTTATAATTTATATTATTTATACCCCGCCCATCTGGCTGGGTTTCCCCAGCCACTCTGGGCAGCTTCCAACAGAACATTAAAATGTAACAGTCTATTAAACAGTAAAAGCTTCCCTAAACAGGGCTGCCTTCAGATGTCTTCTAAAAGTCTGGTAGTTGTTTTTCTCTTTGACAGCTGGTGGGAGGGCAGTTCCACGGGGCGGGTGCCACTACCAAGAAGGCCCTCTGCCTGGTTCCCTGTAGCTTTGCTTCTTGCAGTGAGGGAACCGCCAGAAGGCCCTCGGGGCTGGACCTCAGTGTCCGGGCAGAACGATGGGGGTGGAGACGCTCCTTCAGATATACAGGACCAAGGCCGTTTAGGGTTTTAAAGGGCAGCACCAACACTTTGAATTGTGCTTGGAAACGTACTGGGAGCCAATGTAGGTCTTTCAAGACCGGTATTATGTGGTCTCGGCGGCCACTCCCAGTCACCAGTCTAGCTGCCGCATTCTAGCTGGCGCCCGCCCTGTGGAACGCCCTCCCAGCAGAGGTCAAAGAGACAAACAACTATCTGACATTCAGAAAATAACTGAAGGCAGCCCTGTTTAGGGAAGTTTTTAACTTGTGATATTTTAATGAATTTTAATATCTGTTGGAGGCAACCCAGAGTGGCTGGGGGGACCCAGCCAGATGGGCGGGGTACAAATAATAAATTATTATTATTATTATTATTATTATTATTATTATTGTTGTTGTTGTTGTTCAGTCGTTCAGTCGTGTCCGACTCTTCGTGACCCCATGGACCAGAGCACGCCAGGCACGCCTATCCTTCACTGCCTCTCGCAGTTTGGCCAAACTCATGTTAGTAGCTTCGAGAACACTGTCCAACCATCTCATCTTCTGTCGTCCCCTTCTCCTTGTGCCCTCAATCTTTCCCAGCATCAGGGTCTTTTCTAGGGAGTCTTCTCTTCTCATGAGGTGGCCAAAGTACTGGAGCCTCAACTTCAGGATCTGTCCTTCTAGTGAGCACTCAGGGCTGATTATTATTATTATTATTATTATTATTATCTCAAGGAAGTGTGCATAGGATTCCACTCTTTTGTTTTCCTTTTCAGTATGATATAATTAAGTGTGTTTTCACGGTGGCAGGAGAAAAGCTGGATATGAAATTCTTGTTTAGGGGCTTGGTTTAGGTACAGAGTAGAACCCAGTAGAACCCACTGAATATTGCAGTGGGGTGAAGAGAAAACCAGAAGACATGAGTTTCCTAACAGCAGCAACCAGTATACCCTCTCCTAGTGTAGCTTTGAGCAGGAGCAGTCTATTTGAGTAGTGAGAATATCAGCAACATCTGTCTTGCTAAAGGTCCACATTCAGTGGCGATGCTGCATGCTCTGGCACCGGGGGAGGAGAGAAGGCGGGGGCGTGGCTGGTGCGCATCCCGGGGTCATTGAGTGCGTCCTGGGGGCATGACATGTCACCTGCATGGCATGACGTGTGTCCGGGGGCGTGGCATGCTGCCTGCGGGGGTGTGGCACCAGGTGCGGTGGGGGGTGCGTGCGGCACGTGTCCAGGGGGGCGGCCGCGATGGTACCCCCCCTCCCCGATGGTGCCGGGGCGGTGCGCTCCCCCGCCCCCCATTCCTCCACCAGTGTCCACATTCATTCTTAAATCACAACTCCTTTATTGGTCCATGGTGGGGTGTGTCCAGGAAAGGTCAGCTATGACACTGCCATTTGATGCTCCAGAAGTCCTCTCCCAACTGAAGACAAAATAAACCATTGGGTAGCTGTCTCTTAGGTGTAAAGACAAAATAGGCAGCTGTGCAGATGGATATGGACTTGCTTTTGATTAGACAATGTCAGCCATCTGCCTGCGGTGCCCACCCCCTATGTTCCTGGGAGCAATTCCACGTCCAGATGTTGAGTCGTTCCTAAGTTTTTAGTAAATAAATAAAGAAGCAAGTGCTCCTAATGCAGATTGCATGCACAACCTGGCTTTTTGATGATTTTCCTTCTAATGAAATAAAGCCAAATTTCAAACCTCTGTTGTGTGCTGTGGTGACTCTTGCCCACCCACCCACCACGTATTTTAAAAGTTGCAAAAAGTAAATAATCTGCAGACCAAACTCTCTGCCTTCTTCCTGTGCAGACATCTATGATGATTTACAGGGTAGTTGCTAAGCTTACCCCATCAATTTACCTTCTCCAGTTGTAATATTTTCCACAATGCTTTCAAGGAACAAAGCAAAATGTTCCTCGGATTTACACCAGAAGGTGCCCCAGCTAGCTAATTAAAATAGTTCCTGTAGGGAAATGATAGGGGAAAATACAGGATGGAATGGGGGGATTTATTTCATTTTTGAACATTCAGGTCCACGGGCATCTAATTGATATGAAATATAATAATCCATACAAAGTAGATGGAGCCATATATCTGAATATGAATGAAGTTTTTAAGTGCCTAACAACAGTTTCTGGACGCTGAATATTAACTCACAGCTGGTATGTCAGATACTGTGAGAAGCAGAGAAGATGCAAAACTAATAAACAGAACCTTACATGTGTATTTCTGAGTGCAAAACACAACGCATCATAGTAAGGAAATACTCAGAGAGTGGATGAGAGGAACAGACTGTCTTATGGCTGCATTCCTGCCCAAAGATACAGAGGATGGAGATCCTTACTTGTAGAATGCTTGCCTATTTGCTACTACCTGTATAGACACCTGCCTTGCACAGGTAATTTATTTTGTGGGGAAATGGGTGCACCCACCAGACACACAAAGGTCCTTGCAACAGGTCTGCCCTAATACCAGGAAGCAGCAGACACCAGGAAAAGAGAAGGGCCATAGCTCAGTGGTAGAACATGGCATCTCCATGTAGGGTTGGGAGACATCCCTGGCTGAAATCCTGAAGAGTAGCTGCCAGTCAGTGTAGAGAATATGGAGCTAGATGGACCAGTTTAAGGCAGCTTCCTATATTTCTAACTTTAATAGCTGTATTTGTTTGTGAACAGCAGATCAACAACTCAGCACAGCAGATAGGACTTGCTGCACATGCAAGACTAAGGCCTGGCCATTAGGCTATCAACAAGTTCAGGCCTAAGTGAATTTAAGGTTAGAAATGAGAGGAGAGGCCAGTTATGGGTGGGGTTTCTTTGCTGTGTCATTGTATTGTGAGTGGAACAGTGTTTGTATAAGGTATGTTTACATTGCAATGTAGCCGAAGCAAAATTCCAAGTATGTTGGAAAATGTACTTGGCCAGTAAATTATTCTTATTCCTAACTTGAGAGAAGCTGAAAGTGTCAGATTCATCCATCTCTAGCTACATATATTCGTAACTTTATCTTCCCCAAAGTGGTGCGGTTGAGGCTACTTTGGATCATGCCCAAAGTAGGCTGAATCCATGGCATTTGGCATAGATGCTCCACAAACCATTACCAATCCTATCCCTGACTGTGCAAGGGGCATCTGGGGAATGCACAGCAGGCGATGTTTACATTTAATGGTGTTTGTGTGTTTGTGTATATTTGTGAATACATGGTAGGAACTCCGATTTCCTACCTAATATTACCGGGGCCGGTTGAAAACATTTCACCGTCCTAAATGGCAATGGTTTAACCAACAGCTTTTACATCCAACGATAAGAAATACAGTAAGTGTAATCTTTAACAGTCACAACCGGTCCTGCTGACAGGTTGCTATTTTATTCCTTGGGGGGCAAATTACTTTTAAGAAAGTGACATGGTGATTCAGTGCAACTCAGCTGCCTGGTAGAGTTCAACTGAGGACTCACCTCTGACTCACCCAGTCAGTAGGTAAGGAAGGACATGCATTACTGAGCAAGGAAACGGCTTCTTAGCTTTTGCTAGAGACTGGAGGATGGAAAAACTCAGGAGCTGTTGGGTGGGGGGGGGGAGGGATGAAGGAGGTGAAAAGGGGAAAGAGGAAAAGAACTTACTCTGGTGGTCTTGACTTTATTGCCGGTTGCACACATCCATCCTGAGTTGTCAGGTAACGTCTTGCATTCCTCGCCCTCTAGGCATGGCTCCATCTCACACCACCATTTCCCAATGACTATTGATGCTAAGAGAGACAAAACAAGCAAAGTATTTGTGAACTGGTTTTTTGTTTTGTTTTGTTTCAATTCACTTCGCTCAATCTGGATGCAAAAGCTTCATCCGGATCTCAACAGATTTTTTTGATTTTTTCCCCCATTAATCCAGCTGGTGTCATAAGGTCAAACCTCGGAACTCGAACATAATCCGTTCCAAACAAAATAAAATAAAAAAATTCCTTCCAGTAGCACCTTAGAGACCAACTAAGTTTGTTCTTGGTATGAGCTTTCGTGTGCATGCACACTTCTTCAGATACACTGAAACAGAAGTCACCAGACCCTTGTATATAGTGAGAGGGTGGGGAGGGGTATTACTCAGAGGGGTGGTGGAAATGGGTGAAAGGTTGATAGCTGTGGTAAACCTGTGGTAATCCGTTCCAGAAAACTGTTCGACTTCCGAAACGTTCAAGTTCCGAGGCGCAGCTTCCGATTGGTTGCATGAGCTTCTTGCATTTCCGGATTGAATGTTCGAGTTCCGAGGAACGTTTGAAAACCGGAACACTTACTTCCAGGTTTTCGGCGTCCGGGAACTGAAACGTTTGGCAACAGAGCCGTTCGAGTTCTAAGGTCTGACTGTATTTGATATGATGTTATATAGCAGGCCCATCCAACTCTCGGGAGGCTGTGATCTACTCCCAGTATAATAAAACTGGGGCAGTGATCTACCAGAGTTGTTGAGCTTCTTTTAGGGGGGGACTGCCCAAAGTTGTTCAGCTTTTTTGGGGAAGCAGGACCCAAAGTTTTGTGTTTTGGGGGTTGGGGCCATTTCAAATTATTCTGCGATCAACCTGAAACACCCCTGCGATCGAGGGGTGGACATGCCTGTTATATAGCAGGGATGAGAATCCTTATTTCAGCCCTATGTCTGCACCCCTTTGTGGGAGACCTTCCAATGGCTACATGTATGATTATGATTATGATTATGATTATGATTACAGTGGGACCTCGACTTACGAGCGATTCGACTTACGTGTTTTTCGACTTACGAATGACTTCCGGGAGAAACAAAATGGCCGCCGCAACCGAATTTTTCGACTTACGAATGGAAGTCGCGGCCGCTTTAATAGGATTTTTTCGACTTACGAATTTTCGACTTACGAATTTTCGACTTACGAATTTTTTTCCGCTCAATGCATTCCTATGGGGATTCGACTTACGAATGTTTTCGACTTACGAAAATTGCGTCGGAACGCATTATCGCCGTAAGTCGAGGTCCCACTGTATGATTATGATTATGATTATTATGATTATTATGATTATGATGATGATTATTATTAGAATGTATATACCCCTACACCTGGGGGTCTCAGGGCGGTTCACAGAATAAAATCAAGATATAAAACCACAAAATACACAATAAAAATGAAAACAACAACCCAATAGCTACACTAGAAGCTAGTGAGAGGCTTCTATGCGCATGGCCACAAACTCCTCTCTCGATGCTCCATCCAGGCAAACAAACGGCATTATCATAGTCCATGATCACATTCCTGCAAGGCAAAAGCACTTGAGGAGGGTGTGCATCATGATGTGTAACAGGTGTGACCTAGGGAGGGAGCATGCCCAGGCAGAGCCCCAAATGCCAAACAGAGAAGGCTGCATTCGGCTCCTGGGACTGAGTGCGACAGAAGAGGCATAGAGCAGAAGGTCACCAAGATGTAGCTCAACTGAAAAGGCAGAGCTGTCACTGTTCCATCCCTGACTAAATAATTCAGACTACAAAGTGCCACAAAAATAGGGAGCAGATGCACTGCTCCCATCGACGGGTGTTGACCTTGCACATCTTGCCTCAGGGAGCAGGTTCACTAACTGAAATGTGGTGGTGTGTATGTGCTCTGATCCAAAGTCCCATTTCTACTGCTATGTGCCACCTCAATCTCCAAGGGGTGAGAGTCTCCAGGGGTTCCAAGCGCTTACTGATGGCTCTGTTGTGAGATTCATTCCCCGTGTGCAGTCATGGGTTTATTGTTTATCACATGACTGGGTATGTGTTTTGATTCCACAGAGTGGGAAGTGGGAAGTGACGGAAGACAGGATGTTTTGTCTTACTGTGTTCCCTTAAGTAGGACTTTTGTTCCTTTGTTCTTTCTTTGCTGCCTGATGCTAGAGAGAGAGGGAGCGATGATGGAGTGCTCCTCGTGTGTATTATATGTAATAAAGTAGATTTAGCCAAGATGCTGAGTTGCTGTGGTCTGTTATGCAACTGTGCACACTCTGCGGATCCCTAAGTGTGCAGATGTCTTCTGACACCAGTCACTGATGTTCGGGCTGAAGAAGAAGCTCCCGAACGATTGCCCAGGAAGGAGGACACATGCCAGTCAGGCATGTGTCTCTGCCAAGGTTCTACGTGTGAGTAGGCCGTTTTCCTGACAGGTTCAGTTCCCTTGGAATGATGGAAGGAAGAGCTATTAGCACCCCAACAGACCCCCCAAAGCCCAGAAGAGGGCGAGACATGTCTCTCCCTCCAGGTTTCAGCATCCAACTTTTCTCTGGCACAATCTCCTCACTGCCCCAGATAGGTTTCAAGAATACATATTATTGTTTTTTTATGGATTTATGTGCTGCCTTTTGCAGTGCTGTTTTGCCTCAGGCAGCAAAATGTCTTGGGTTGGGCTGGCCTTGGCCACTTCCCATGCTGAGTCACTTTGCCACCATTGTAATCTGGAACAGTCACTGCTCCCAGGTGCAAATTCAGCCCATTTCCCTTTTTTGCAATAATTTTTTGTTCCACCAACCCCCACCACATTTGACATTTGATTTTTAGGAATGTTATATTATTGTTTATCTGATTTTAACTATGTTGTTGTTAGATGCATTTAAATGAATACTGCAAACTAGCTCAGGACTTGGAAGTGTAAGATTAAATAAACAAACAAATAACGTACCGTATATACTCGAGTATAAGCCGACCCCAATATAAGCCGAGGCACCCAATTTTACCACAAAAAACCTGGGAAAGCTTCATAGGAGCCACTGCCTGCCTCACTCGAGTATAAGCCGAGGGCGGCTTTTGCAGCACAAAAAATGTGCTGAAAAACTAGGCTTATACTCGAGTATATAGGGTAATCCTGCCCCCTAAAGTGGCTTGCATGGGTGATGGTTTGGTGCCTTGTACCAATGTTTATTTCACTCCCATGCATTGAAACCCATCTGTAAGAAAAACATAGAGTTACCCATTTGTAATGATGGTGCATTCTGCCTCCAGGGCCATATAAATATTCCTTGCATTGCCACCCATATTCTAAATCACTTGGAATTGAAATTCTCTGATGTTGACTCCACAAGGGAGACTGCTCCCCTCTGCACGCCAGTCCAATTTTACTGCATATTTTTGTCACCATTTTCCATTGTGGTACATAAAAAATGGACGACTGCCAAGAAGGTTCGCCTGCAGTAACTCTGCATTCTCTTGATCGTCACCAAACTAATTCCCTTTTCTTATGAATGCTCCTTTCCGTCTCTGGTCCAACTTGCTCTGCCAGAGATATAAATATATACTTTCACAGGCTTCACAAGGTAAGCAGGACACAAAATTGGAGGAAGGGCCTTTCGTGTATCCAAAATGAGGTCAGGGAGTTCTTCCTTTGAAATTCAAGTTTATTTCTGCAGCAAAGATTCCAATACCTACTGAAACAGCACCAGTTAACATTGTGCATGGATGGTAGACCTTACCACATAGGACCCAGGAAGGGTGGACCTCATCAGTTCCAGTCCAGCATTCAGTCTACTTCTGGGCAGCTAACAACCAAACAAGGGACTCATTGGGAAAGCTAGTGGTAGAGCATATGATTTGAATGCAGAAGGTCCTGTGTTCAAACCCTGACATTTCCAAAGGAAAGACCCCTGCCAGAAACATTGGAAAGCTGCTGCCAGTCAGTGCAGACAACACTGGGCTAGATGGATCAATGGACCGGCTCAGTACTTATTATTTTTTAAACAAATTCTAAACCACTTTACAGCATGAAGCCATCAAAGTGGTACGCAGAATTAAAATAGAATAAAACACAAGTTCTAAAAATGATAAAATCATTTCAATGAACTCTTTAAAAGGATAGAACCATCTCTCCAAATTCTGCCCCCACCACATACAACCATTTCTGCAGATGTGCAATTAAGATTCCATAAGTGACTGGGTCACACTTTCTTAAGTGAAAATGTCTTCAATATAAGGAAAATTCCTATGTATGACTATTATCACCTACTGTTCTGGCTACAGCGCCAGATAAACAGAAGTGGGCCACTGTTGTATATGTCCTGGCTTCCTTTTACTAAGCCCTAAATGGCTTCGGTCCAGTATACCTGAAGGAGCGTCTCCACCCCCATCATTCTGCCCGGACACTGAGGTCCAGTGCCGAGGGCCTTCTGGTGGTTCCCTCACTACGAGAAGCCAAGTTACAGGGAACCAGGCAGAGGGCCTTCTCGGTAGTGGCACCCGCCCTGTGGAACGCCCTCCCTTCAGATGTCAAAGAGAACAACAACTACCAGACCTTTAGAAGACATCTGAAGGCAGCCCTGTTTAGGGAGGCTTTTAATGTTTCATAGATTATTGTATTTTAAAGTTCTGTTGGAAGCCGCCCAGAGTGGCTGGGGAAACCCAGCCAGATGGGCGGGGTATAAATTATAAATTATTATTATTATTATTATTATTATTATTATTATTACTATGAGTAAAATCATTTGCTAAATTTCTCCATGACTCCGTTCTTTCGTTTAGAATTTGTTGTGAGATTCGCCTTAATTCTCCTTCAAGAACCATCCTGTGATAGTCTTCATCAGTCCTTCGTCAAACACAGTATGTTGGAAGAAATTACCACAGCCAAGACAGCAGTGCTTATTTAATCAACAGAAGAAGTCAGTCCTAATGCAGAGCTCAGAGGCTTGCACTGCCTTGCCAGGGCAAAATGCTATGAATGGCGGCGGGGGAACTAGGAAGTTATCTTTGCATTCTCCCTCAGGTAGCAAGAAGTTCCAAGGTCAGTGCTACTAGACTTAGCTTTGTTTGGATGAGGGAGCACGAGAGGCTTAAGGTGTCTTTGCAATATTTGCTTTAATTACGTGGAAGCTGCCTTTGGTCCATCTACCTCAGTGTTGACTACAATGATGGGCAGTAGCTGTCCAGGGGTTCAGGCAGCTGTCTTTCCCAGCCCTACCTGGAGATGCTGGGGATTGAACCTGGGATCTTCTGCATGCAAAGCAGCAGATGTTTTACCATTCAACCACAGCTATTCTCTTCCAATACACAGCTATTCTCTTCCAATGTACAGCTATTCTCTTCCAATGTAGAGCAGAACTGAAAGGAAGCAGACACTCATAGAAGGGACAAAAACTAACAAATTTGCACAGAGACCTGGTAGCCAGTTGGTGGAGAATGAGACTCTTAATCTCAGGGATGTGGGTTTGAAATAATAATAATAATAATAATAATAATAATAATAATAATAATACTTATTATTATTATTATTTATACCCCACCCATCTGGGCGGCTTCCAACAGAATATTAAAATACAAAAATCTATTAAACATTAAAAGTTTCCCTAAACAGGGCTGCCTTCAGATGTCTTCTAAAAGTCTGGTAGTTGTTTTTCTCTTTGACCTCTGATGGGAGGGCGTTCCACAGGGCAGGTGACACTACCAAGAAGGCCCTCTGCCTGGTTCCCTGTAACTTGGCTTCTCGCAGTGAGGGAACCGCCAGAAGGCCCTCGGCGCTGGACCACAGTGTCCAGGCAGAACGATGGGGGCGGAAACGCTCCTTCAGGTATACTGGACCGAAGCCATTTAGGGCTTTAAAGGTCAACACCAACACTTTGAATTGTGCTCGGAAACGTACTGGGAGCCAATGTAGGTCTTTCAAGACCGGTGTTATGTGGTCTTCCTGTAATGCAGGGGGTTGGACTAGATGATCCTTGTGGTCCCTTCCAACTCTACAATTCTATGATACTATGATATTATGATTCTATGACATTCGGAACAGAAAAGCAGGAGATCTACTATTAAGGGCTAGACCTCAGAAAGATCCTTGGGGAATATTTCATGACTTCAGATGGAAGGAAGACAACTCTTTACAGTGCTTTCTTCGTATTTATGGTAGCTGTCCCTGGATGTAACCAAATCCTGTTATTGTTGACCTTGATTGAAAGAACAAATAAATGCTCAATCACCTCATCAAACCCCCATCTGGCATGTAACCTTTTAGCATAAACATTCACTTGTGGTAGACAAAGGAAGCCTTTGCAAATGCAAGCACACCACCACAGAGGATGTCTTTAATGGAAAGCTCAGCAATGCCACATATTACTTCAACAAATGAGCCCAGGCTGGTAAATGTCAATGGTATCAGCAGGGATAAAACCAAAACAAGCCTTTAGGATACAGTACAGTCTGGGCCTGTCTCTGTTTCAGCAACCAAATCCTAAGCCTCAGGACTCTGTCTATGGGGTGCAAGGGGTTCGATGTACGGCATGACACATGCGTGCCATGTTTGTGGCCAGCGGTGGCTGGTGCCACTGGGGTTGGTAGGGCAGAAGGCAGGGAGGTCAACAGTAGGTGGAGCCAGAGCCAACAAAGTCTAGTTTTGTCCCCATCCACCTTCCTGCTGAGTTCTACAAGGGTTGTGCTGAGACTGAGGAGCAGGAAGCTGACAAGAAGCACCTGGGCTGTTTGTAAGTAGGAATGTTGGAGGCTGGGCATTAGCTGAGGTAAACGGTAAAATAAAGGGGTAAAGGACTCCTGGATGGTTAAGTCCAGTCACAGGCGACTATGGGGTTGCGGCACTTATCTTGCTTCATGCCAAGGGAACCGGTGTTTGTCCACAGGCAGCTTTCCGGGTCATGTGGCCAGCATGACTAAACCACTTCTGGTGCAACAGGACACCGGGATGGAAACCAGAGCACACGGAAACGCCATTTACCTTCCCGCTGCAGCAGTACCTATTTATCTACTTGCACTAGCATGCTTTCAAGCTGCTAGGCTGGCAGGAGCTGGGGCAGAGCAACGGGAGTTCACCCCATCGCACGGATTCGAACTACTGACCTTCTGATCGGCAAGCCAAAGAGGCTTGGTGGTTTAGACCACAGCGCCACCCGCATCCCTCTAGCTGAGGACAGGTGGAGCATCCTAATGGACCAGTCTCCTCTGCAGAGGCAATGGCTCTGGACACATTCACACCATTCCCTTTAAAGCACAGTGATGCTGTTTAGTTTAGTTATGGCTGTTTAGTTATGGCTTCCCCCCAAGAAATCTGGGAGGTGTCGTTTGTTAAGAAGGCTGAGAGTTGTTCGGAGGCCCCTATTTTCCTCACAGAGAGACAGTCCTGAGAGTTCCTTGGAGGTGGATGCTGGGAGTTGTGAGGTGAGGTATTGGAGGCCAGAGCTGTGGGTGCTGTGTCCTACGTCCTCTAAGCAGGATTGTAGTCCTCAGGTGTGGTGGAAGATGCTGTCCCATAAGCAGCATTGAAGAAGGCTCAGTTGGGAGCCCAAACGGCTTCTGAACATAGAATGAGTGGGGTCACCATCTTGTCCTTTGCCTCAGGTAGCAAAAAGTATTGGGTTGGCTCTGTGAACTGTCATGGCTTTCCTCCAAGGAACCTTGGGAGTTGGAGTTTTTTTAATGCTTCTGGGACTCTTTAAGAAATAAAACTACAATTCCCAGCATGGCTTGCTTTTCTAGTGCGTTAAACTGTGTAAGCCTTTCTAAATCGGTTTCTGAATTTCCAGTCATAAAGAGGCCTGAGGGATATTGTTCTCTTGACTTGTAGATTGTCTGCTGTCTCATCCCATGTAACGACATGCAAAAATACTTGAATCTGACCAATTTTGATTTTTTTTCTGCAGCTATTAAGAAGCTGTAACAAATGCTAGCAGAGAGTTGCATGGCAAAAACCAGAGCGGCATTCTCAGCAGTAATGGAAAAACAGTTGTACCATTTAGCGCGAGGCATTTCATTTTAATCTAGTTCCCTCTAGAGAAGATTGAAATAAATAAAATTTAAATAGAGAACACATTTTAGATGCTGACAGTGAAAAGGACTTTGTCAGCCTAATGAAAAGCTATCAATTTTCTTCTCTTCATTCAATAAATTGCGAGTCATATTCTAAATGGATTAGATTAAAGGAAAATCCAAACTCCCCGTGAGACACTCTCACAAGTGATGGAGACTTTATACAGGGAGAAGAGCACAGAGGTGGGCAAAGTCTTTTGGAAAGCAGGTTCAGATCTATACAGAATTGATACAAAGTAGTAGAGGAATGTCTGTAACCCAGGGCTCACCTATTCCTTAAAAACAAGGTTTGAGAGAATTGAATGAGACATTCTGCTTCTCTCTCTTTTTTTATTACAAATGCCATGGGGTGCAGAGTGTGAATTGCCATACTGGGAACGTGGAAATTTTAGAAGGAAGGAGCAAAGACTAGAATGAAAGAATACAGCAGCCAAAGTGTTTTGCATTTCACAAACAGACATGAGGATTCATTTGCTTTGGGAGCTATAAAGCAGGCGCTTGATAACATAAAAGAATACGAAGCAGAAAACAAAGGGTTCAGGGGTTGAGAAAAAACTGCTTTGAAGAACCAGGAGATCTTAACCAACAGGGGAGTCTGCCAACTTCTCTCATTTAATTGAACCCGATTCCACCCGAGAAGCATCAATTCAGGGCTAGCGCAGCCTAGCACTTCACAAAATGGGATAACCGGGCACTGAGGACAATGGCAAGAGAATGGCTGATATCTAAAATATACCCGTATATCCTATAGGACACAGGTGTCAAGGACAAGGCCCGCGGGCCAAATGCGGCCCGCGAGACCTCGTCATGTGGCCCGTGAGCGTGCGCTGATTGGCGGTGGGCGGCGAAGGTCAGCGCGCGCGAGAGGAAGGGAGCAGAGGTTTTTTTTCCCTGGGCCATTTTGGCCCAGCGCGGCTTTTTGCCGCCTCGGGGGTGCCCTGCGCGGCTTTCTGCCGTGTCGGGGAAGCCCCCTGCACCATTTTTGCCTTGCCGGGAGAACCCGGCAAGGTTTTTGTTTCCGGGCCGTTTTGGCCCAGGGCGGCTTTTTGCCGCATCGGGGGTGCTCCGCGTGGCTTTCTGCCGCCTCAGGGAAGCCCCCCGCACCATTTTTGCCTTGCCACCACCCCGCGCTGCGCCAATCCCTGCGAACAGCAGGCAACGGTGGAGGGGGGGGGAGAATGAGTAGCATCTCCTCCGCTACAGCGGAGACGTTTCTTGCTCCTCCCGGCCCCCCCCCTCGCAAAAGCCTTCTTTTTCGGGTGGGGGGGTGGAGAAGCAAGCAGCATCTTCCCTCTCTCCTCTCTCTCTTTCACTCCTTCCTTCCTTCCTTCTCTCTCTCTCTGTCTCATTCCCTTTTACCCCTCCCTCCCTCCTTCCTCCCTCCCCTCTCTCCTCTCTCTATCTTTCACCCCTTCGTTCCTTCCCTCTCCCTCTTTCTTTCACTCTCTCTCACCCCTTCCTTCCCCCCTCTCTCACCCTTTCCTTCCTTCCCCCCTCTCTCATTCCTTTCTTTCTTTCCTTCCTTCCTTCTTTCCTTCTTTCCTTCCTTCCTTCTTTCCTTCCTCCTCCCTCCCTCCCTCCCTCCCTCCCTCCCTTCTCTCTCTCTCTCTCTCTCCCTTTATCTTTCTTTCTTTCTTTCTTTCTTTCTTTCTTTCTTTCTTTCTTTCTTTCTTTTCTTTCTTTCCTTCCTTCCTTCCATCCATCCATCCATCTCTCTTTCTCACCCCTTCTTTCTTTCCTTCTTTCCTTCCTTCCTTCTCTCTCTCTTCCCTCCCTCCCTCCCAGCCTTTTAGAGGAGGAAAACCAGAAAAAAATATTTTTTCCACACAGTGGAGAGGGGGAGGGCGGCCCTTTGAGGGTCACCGGCCCTTTGAGGGTGACCAAACTGCTGATGCGGCCCCCGATGAATTTGAGTTTGACACCCCTGCTATAGGATCTGTGGCATTCCTAGCCCCACAGCATGCCTGCAAACTGGGGAGAAAAGCATTGGAGCCCAGTAGCTGGTGTGATTTGAACCCTTTAATTTCCCTCCCAGCAGAAACAATGGGAAGTCACTTTTGTGGGGTGAGAAAGCCTGGAAAGGAGTGGAAGACTTCTCCCAACTTCTTGTCCGCTGGCAAGAGCCCTGTAGGGCACATGGCTGGGGTGGGAAATGTCATCCCAGGGAACCAACTTATAGCCCTCCAAGCCTTTCTGCAGGCCACAACCCCCCCCCCACTCACTGGCCCTGCTTCTCATCCTCCCTGAGTGTTTTTGCCAGGCACCCTTGAACTCCGACAATGCCTTTTGCTTTACAGGATGGAGGCTGGAGAGGAACAGGTGAGCACACGTAGAAACTAGCCTACTGTACAATGGTAGCATTTGCATTTATTGCTCCACCCACTTTTGCCTCTGGCCCCGCCCACCACCAGCAGGTAGCCTCTGAAGGTTGGCCAGAAGCGAATGCAGGCGTCTGGCTGAAACAGGTTCCTCACCCTTCAAGGAGGCAGGCAGACCACCTTCAGTTCCCCTGCCTGAAGCCAAGTTAGGATAGCAACCTGGATTGCTTTGAAATGCAAATGTACGCTGGGTTAAGTGATTTTGATTTTGTGGACATGGCTAGGACTCTCCTAGCCCAAAAATGGAAAGACGGCAAGATACCAACGAAAGAAGAATGGCAAGCCAAGCTTATGGAATATGCAGAAATGGCGAAACTTACGGGAAGAATCAGAGTCAATGACAATGAAGATTTTTAAAAAACCAACTGGGAACCCTTCATGTTCTACCTACAGAAATACTGTAAAGAAATGGACTCACTAGCAGGGTTTGATTAAACACTTACAACTAAGAAAGCAAGTTCAAAGGTTAAGAAATAAAAAATATGAAACGTAACTGAGTGTAAGAGGTAACTATGAAAAAAAATGGTATAAAATTGATGAGAAAATAAGAGCATTTAGATGTAAGATCATAAAAATAAGACAATTAAGCAGAAATAAATATTTTAAGAACTAGAAGAGGAAGTTGAGGGAAGTCATGGGGGGAGGGGTTATATGATAAATGTGATATTGTGTCATGTGGTTGATTAGATTGTAAAATTCAATAAAAAAACTTTTTTAAAAGTGATTTTGTGGGCACCGCTATATGTCGCTCCTGTTTCCAAAGACTTGCTATATCTTTTTTTTGGCTCAGGAACTTAAGCTGCCAATTTAGAGGGTAATAAATGGAATTGCCATTATTTTTCCAGCCACATCCAGTGACCCCTATATTGATCCAGATAACATGACGGGTAGGTACAGGATAAATGGTGCCTTCTCTAGCGATGCTAAATGCATTTCCTCTTGGTGGCTATCAACTTTAAGGCAATATTCCCACAGAACGAGTGTTCTGGAGCAGCAATGACAAGTGCATGTTGGGTGTCATTGAAAACAAATGGGAGGGGAACAAAATAAATGGGTGGAGGAGGAAAATGATTTTTTGTGTGTGTGCTTTTTAAAAGCTAGAGCTATTCAAGACACAAACTTCACATCCCAGAAAACCCTACTTTAAATTGCAGCCACTCAGCTGAATTAAATGGAACCAGCTAGCTGACATGTAGACTTTCCTGACTGTGGTACGTGTGTGTGTGTGTGTGTGTGTGTGTGTGTGTGTGTGTGTGTGTAGGGGGGGGGAACAACCAATATCGAAATAAAAAAACCCTTTGAAATTGTAACATGAAGCAAGCTTTAAAATTAGATCAAGACCAAGCTCCAATCTCAAAAACAATTTCATCTCCGGTTTTAGAAATTGCTGCTTTTATCAAGCGCGTTCCCCAAGTGATACAGGAGACTTTAAAGTCCAGGCTGTGGGTTGCTGGCTTCATATGGATCCTGCTCCCACTGTAGAGCCAACTCACATCTCATACCTTGAGCAATAAATGTGGTACTGAATCAAATGGAGACAAATAAAACTGAATTTGAAAGTCTGGAGCGAGCTTACATTTAAAATGGAATTTCCTATGAATTGTGCCTCAAAAGCCAAGCTTAAAAACTGGATTTCTGGAGAAAGGAGGATTTGAAGAGAAGGGGATAACAACTGCTACAAATGGATATAAGTGTGCCGGTTTTTGAGCCGCAGACTGTACAATTAAAAGCTGATTTAGCATTGAGTTCCCAAAGTTTTGACCAAGTGCTATATTGGAAGCAGTGTTTTAGGTTCGGTTTCTGAAAAATTAAAACTAATGTGGGTTTGAAATAAAATGTGGGTTTGAAATAAATAATGTGGGTTTGAAATAAAAAGCAACACAAGTTTGTTTGTTTGTTTGTTTACAAACCTAGTGTTGTTGTTGGCTTTTAAAAAATTGTAAAATAAAGATTTGTTTGCTTTCATTTTCTTTTAGTAGCCGTTTTTGTAGGGTTGCAAACCAATTGTCTCCCACATAAGATTTGTTGTTATGGAGCGTGAAGATGAAATTATTGTCAGCCCCTTGAATCCCATTTTTTCTGTCCCATGTATTTTTACAAACCTGATTTTTGTTTATTTGTAATAAAGTGCAGTTGCAGCACCAGTCTAGTCAAGAAAAGTATTGCACTACTGAGGCTTTTAAGGGTTATTTAAAGGTAAAGGTAAAGGGACCCCTGACCATTAGGTCCAGTCGTGTCCGACTCTGGGGTTGCGGCGCTCATCTCGCATTATTGGCCGAGGGAGCCGGCGTACAGCTTCCAGGTCATGTGGCCAGCATGACTAAGCCGCTTCTGGCGAACCAGAGCAGCGCACGGAAACGCCGTTTACCTTCCCGCCGGAGTGGTACCTATTGATCTACTTACACTTCATGCTTTCAAACTGCTAGGTTGGCAGGAGCAGGGACCGAGCAACGGGAGCTCACCCCGTCGCGGGGATTCGAACCGCTGACCTTCTGATCGGCAAGCCCTAGGCTCTGTGGTTTAACCCACAGCGCCACCTGTGTCCCTAAGGGTTATTTAGATACTTCCTATTTGCAAGTTCATCCTGCTTACTGCTTCCTGATAACTGCAAGGAGATTAGAGATGAATTGCCCCTTGAATTGCCTCTCTTAATTGCCCCACATGTCAGGGAAGGGCATGTTCCTGCAGAGAAGGGAGGCTTTATTGCCTTACTATCTCTCTACCTTTTTCTTTCCACCTTTGAAAGTAAATGTAGCACCACAGCTACAATATACAGTCGTACCTTGGTTTTCGAACAGCTTAGTTCTCAAACGTTTTGGCTCCCGAATGCCGCAAAACCTGGAAGTGACTGTTGCGAACTATTTTTGGAAGCCGAACGTCCGACAGGGCTTCCGCGGCTTCCGATTGCCTGCAGCCAATCAGAAGCCACGCTTTGGTTTCTGAACATTTTGGAAGTCGAATGGACTTCCCGAATGGATTCCATTTGACTTCCAAGGTACGACTATATGGCCTAGCCTGGTGATGCCTCACTCCCTAGAGAATTATGAACAGGTAAACTCTTGTTCTCACCATACCAAGGCCCCAAAATTTAAACACTGCCACTCCAACTTTGAGCATGATTTTCAATGCCAACTCTTCCAGCCTGCAGCACGCAGAAGCATATTGTGCTTGAGCAAAGTAAAATAAGTTCGGGCCCATATTGTCAGTGTCGCCCCACTTCCTTACCTGTCCAGGTGTCAAAGCAGCTTCGGCAAACTCATAGGGTTATTTTGCATTCACTTTGCATTGTGGGAAGGAGCCAGAATGGCTCTTTTTCAAACCGATCATTGACCTTTGGGGGAAGCTAAAGTCACATGGCTTTTCATCTCATCCCTCACGCTAAATTCCTGATCTGCTATTTCACAGAAATACATTGGCGGTTGCATCATTTTTTTAAAAAAAAGGCAAGAGGAAAATAAGAACACCATTCATATTTAGAAGTAGCATTTTACAAGGTTTGGTCCTTTGTATTCTGATTTACTGCATTAAAGTTGCCCTTGCAATAATCCCATTGAAGTCCCAGTGGAGCAACTGCAGGAGATTAGGAGGCGTGCTTCACTTATTCACAGACAGCATTACCCATAAAAAGACAGTTTTAACAAGCTAGTTTATAGTTGGCCAAGTTTTGCCCTTTGATTTAAACAAAGCTCTCACAGGCAGGAGTCACTGGCTGGGTGATGCAGCCAGACCCCTTGGTAAACAAGTGGCTGGCTGCAAGTTTACTTCCAAAAAAATTAAATTATTCTAAATGGTCTTGGCTCAGAAGCCCTCTGGCCAACAGAGTTCAAAGGAAAAGAAGGGCATACCCTCCAGATTACAGAAGCCGTCCTGGTTTCTGATTTGATTCCAGAATGTCCCGGTTTTCCTTCTTCCTCCCCTCCACGTCTTGGAGAACAATTAAAAGAGGTGGGTGCGCACGGGTGCAAAAATGGAGTCCTGTTTATACTGAAAATAAAATTCCTGTACCAAATGAAGGAAATGGTGAAGCTGGCCTACAAAGCCCTTCCTATAAATTTGAAGGAAAATGTCACCAATCCACTTTTAATTATTTAATTGCATTGCTTTGGTAGCCATCCATTTTTTAAGGAAACAGGTGGAGTGTTTATTCCTTTATTGTAAATGGAGCCATACAATAAGAAGTTATGCTTGGCAGGGGGTTGGACTGGATGGCCCTTGTGGTCTCTTCCAACTCTATGATTCTATGATTCTATGATTCTAAGTAAGCCTCTATTGTATTCAATAGAGATTACTCCCAGGTAACAACTGTGCAGCCTTACACTGCAACCCTAACCATTTTTACTCAGAAGTAAGTCCCACTGAGTTCAATAGCATTTACTCTCTGGTATGTTCCTGATTGTTCTCACAGTCCAATGCTTGCTGGGTAGCTAATAATTCTTATTATCTTCACCCAAAAGCGTGCTTATCACCACTGAATTGAGAAGAACAGGTGCCCTTGGCAGAACACATTCTGATGCTGAGTTAGATCATTGTGAGAGAGGCTAGTTTTACTCTACTGATGATGTGCCTTTGCCTTCCTTTCCTTGGTGTGTTTTTTAAACCCTGAAGAACTGTATGGACACACATGGATCGCTGATTGTCGACATGCTTTCCTCCACAGGGCCGTTTTTAGTATATGCGCCACTGGGGTCCGCCCAGCGGCCCCAAATTAACTTTTATTGAGCTTTTTTGGGCGGGGGAAGCCAAAGTTGCTGACCTTTCTTTTAGGGGGGAAATCGCTCACCTGTAGCGACGACGCAGTGGGAAAAACTGCTTTGCTTTCCTGACTCGTCGGGAATATTTGACGCTACGGAGTAACAGAGCGGAGGAGGAGGGGAGGGAGGAATTTTGCTCCATTGCTTTTCACTGCCACCAATCAAGAGGGACCGGTATACAGTAGGTATACATTCGGCGCCCCCCAGAATTCGGCGCCCAGGTGCCCCGCACCCCTTGCACCCCCGGGTAAAGACGGCCCTGTTCCTCCACCAGCAGTCACTGTTGCTGTGAAGGGTCACTGTGCTTATTTCGCATATGTTCAAGCTCTCACTTCACTCAGCAATGCTAAGACGTTTGTGTCACCACCAATTCCTACTACTTCATCATGCAACAAAAGCTGTACAATGAAGACACCAAACACACCTCTGTGGGTTGTGTTCAGATGAACGTCTCGGTGGCGCTTCTGAGTACAATGATTGACACTTTTATCAATTCATCAATTCCTGAAGTACTGTAACTGTGAAAGAAGCACGTGTGTGAGAAAACATCCAGGCACTAGAAACTTGTACAAAGCCATCTTGACACTTTGTACTGAAAGGGTGCATTGGAAAATAGAAAATAATAATAATATTTCAGTAATAAACTATTAACAATTCAATACTAATGATTTATTAATCGTGATTTAATAATGAAACAATAATTATTTATATTTATGTATTATTATGCATAATAATTAGTAATACAAACCATGTTAAATATTAAAAAACCCAGAACAGAACCATACAGCTACAAAAGGAGCCCCCATTTCAAGTACAGCCAGTTAGCATTTATCACAAGAACAACATATTGCTTCTCGAATTTACTCAGGTCTGCTTTTGATGGACCACCGGAGATAAGGGGCTCCATAGATGCAGTTTCTAGGAAGGCATCACTTTGGTGGTTTTTGTTTTGTTTTTGTACTTCTTACAGCACAGCTAAGAGACTGCTCTCGGCTGACCACAAAGACTTCAACAGGACATAAGGAAGGAGATGGTTTCTAATGCAATGTTATTGGCAGGATAGATTCAGAGATGCCACAGAGCAATGTCACAATAAAAATAAACCCAATGAGAGAGATGATGACTGCGCAGAATACTATCCACATCTTATCAGGACAGGGGATCCCATAATATGTCCAGAGAAGGCAAAATAATAAAATAAAATAAAATAAAATAAAATAAAATAAAATAAAATAAAATAAAATAAAATAAAATAAAATAAAAGATGTATGACACACTGCAAAGCTATACATACATACGTACGTACATACATATTCTAATAACCAGTGTTCCTTTGAGATAGTTCCCCATTTTACAGTACTCTGTATTTTTCTCAGAAATATGCTTCAAGCTCTCCTAATGGTCACTCAGCTTTATTGTTGTATTGCCAGGGGTATTTCTGATTGACACTTCCCTACTGCCAGTTAAAACTGCTCTGCAGAGACTGAACATGTCTAGCTGCTTTACGCTGAGTCAGATCATGCTGGTGAGTGAACCTGGAACATTCTGCATGCAGAACATGGGCAGTCCCACTGAGCTATGACTCCTCAAGTGATAGCTTCAACCAAGACTAAGCAGATTCCAGCCTCATCAGTTTGTGGGTGGAGGGAGAAGTGCTCTGTATGCTACTCATATTCTCGGTTGGCCACAGGTGTGATTAATAACTGTAGGCCTGGATAGTAGCAATAAAATACATAGTCTCCTCAAATGGTTGGTTTGGGCCAGAGGTGAGGAACTTTCTCCAGCCCAAGGGTGACATTCCCTTTGAGGCAACGTTCTGCTGGCCACTCGCCAGCTGCAGGCAGAGCCCAAAGCAAAACTGGGAGGAGAAATGTTGATTTCTTCACACACCATCCAGGAGGAAGCATAATAAAAGAAGCATGTTCAAAGTTAAAGGACACATTCCAGCCGGGCAAGAGCATTCAAGAAAGGTGAAAATCAGGGCTGGTGAGTGACATGGCCAGGAGAGAAGGGGTGTGGCTCTGAGGGCCAGAGAGGCCTTGAGGGCCGCATTCAGCTCTGGGCCTGAACTCACCCATCCCTGGTTTATATTCAACTTGCATGGGAAGCCACCCACAGTCCTTTGTGCTTTGTTTGTTGATCTCTCCTCCAACACCCAACCCTTTCCTTTGCTGTTTTGTAGCCACTTAAGATTGAAGTTCGAAAGCACGTCAAAGTGCAAGTAGATAAATAGGTACCACTCCAGTGGGAAGGTAAACGGCGTTTCCATGCACTGCTCTGGTTCGCCAGAAGCGGCTTTGTCATGCTGGCCACATGACCTGTAAGCTGTACGCCGGCTCCCTCGGCCAATAATGCAAGATGAGCGCCGCAACCCCAGACTCGTCCACGACTGGACCTAATGGTCAGGGATCCCTTTACCTTTAAGATTGAAGAGTATCTTTTTCTTTTTTAAAAAAAACTTTATTGAGATTTTGCTGCCCTAAACTCCCTTTGAGCCCCTTCTTAGCACTAACAGGTGGCATTCATTTTTGCATCAATTAGTCAGCCAGCTAATCGACGCTAGATAATAGCCACTCCTGCCTCGTGCTAGATGGCTGTGCTGCAAGAATAACGGGTGGAGGATCCCCCTGTTGAATCGGGTGGTGCAGACCACAGCAATGCCACACACTGTCATTTCAGTGGAAATATTTCTACAGAGCTTCCCAAATATCCATGCATGCATGCAAATCGATGGAGGCGATGGTAGAGCCTTGGGAATTACTCAGCTAATGAAGATTTCAACACTGGATGCAACTACAGTTACTAATGGCATGGAAGTAAGAATCGATTAGGTTCCTCTTAAAAAGGCGCAGATCAATAATAGCAGTGTTTTCATTTCTGAACAGTCTACAATTAATTCAAAGATGCCCTGGTTGCCAGGGTCTTCCTGGAGCCTTGAATTATACACATCATCAGAACTGGATGGAAGACTTCAAACTCAAGAATTCTTGAACTGCAAGCGAGTCTCCTTGCCTGAAGCACAGCAAGCAACTGGGACTTATTTGTGGAGGATAAGCTATCAGAGGCTACCAGCCATGATGTTTATATCAGAGGCAGTATCAGAGAGGGCTTCTGCATTAATGTCCTGCCTGCTGGTTTCACATAGACATCTGGTTAGCCACTATCGGAACAAGTTGATGGACAAGATAGGCCTTTGGTCTGATCCAGCAGGGCTCTTATATACTTTAGTTCCTAATTGAACCTTGCTAAAAGAAACAAATGCAATTCAAATACAGCCGGCACCTTCTGCTTTCCAGAGATTGATGGCTGTGTCTCACAGCATAAATAAAGCCCCATACATTTGACTCACTGAAACGTTCTCTGCCATTTTGTGAGCCTGAATTATAACCGCAGCATTGATTGATATAAGAAAGAAGAGCCTTCCTAGAGCCAATGACCTATTTTTGTACCTTTTCCAGCTCTACGGTGTACTTTTTTGAGACGCAGTGACCAGAACTGTACACAGTATCCTAGGTATGGTCATCCCATAGATTTGTATAAACCTCCCCACGGTACTTCACCCAACCAGTTCATGATGAATATCAATATTCTGCCTTGCTAAGACTCTTCTGTTCTGCAAGCAGCTTGGTAATTTGACTCCATAATTATTGCTGCAGCATCAAACAAAAGCAGCAGCCAAAGCAAGTGAAGTTGGATTTGAAACCTGAACCGAAAACAGAATAGTCCTTTTGCTCCCCTTCCTTTAAACATATTCACCTCAGTCTTGCACATGGAAATGATCCATATGCAGAGGAACATCTTGATATTCACCGGAAGCACCCTGAACTTAATGAATGTGTATGGCACTGATGGGGGAAGGTCATTCTCATCCACAATCACTAGTGACAGGCACCAAAGAAGGACTAGAACAGGCCTGGAAATATTATATGCCTCTGAGTTTTGAGACATGGTCTCTACCTGACTTCCTTAACAGGGTGCCTTTCACATCTGTTTGGACCACAACTCCTCTCATGCCTGACCATTGGCCATGCTGACTGAGGATGATGGGAGTTACAGTCTAAAATACCTAGAGGGCACCAGGTTGAGGGAAGATTACTTACCTAAAACAGACACACAGATGTGATTTTGAGGTGAGCAGAGGGATGTCTTAAACAGACCTACACTGGCTCCCAGTACGTTTCCAAGCACAATTCATAGTGTTGGTGTTGACCTTTAAAGCCCTAAATGGCTTCAGTCCAGTATACCTGAAGGAGCGTTTCCACCCCCATCGTTCTGCCCGGACACTGAGGTCCAGTGCCGAGGGCCTTCTGGCGGTTCCCTCACTACGAGAAGCCAAGTTACAGGGAACCAGGCAGAGGGCCTTCTCGGTAGTGGCACCCGCCCTGTGGAATTCCCTCCCTTCAGATGTCAAAGAGAACAACTACCAGACCTTTAGAAGACATCTGAAGGCAGCCCTGTTTAGGGAGGCTTTTAATGTTTAATAGATTATTGCATTTTAATGTTCTGTTGGAAGCCGCCCAGAGTGGCTGGGGAAACCCAGCCAGATGGGCGGGGTATAAATAATAAATAATAAATTATGATGATGATGATGATGATGATGATGATGATGATGATGATGTGTAGTGGTGGTTCCAGACCTCTAGTCAGCCTACAAATTCAGGGTGGGGCCCCAAAAACATAGGGAAGGGGAGTTTATGTGGTCTGCAGGCCTTTTAAAGGCAAAATTGTGAACTATTTTTTTATTTAACCTCTTTTTTGCAGCTGTACTGCAACTTACATCCATTTTTTAAAAAAAAATTCACTAAGCAACTTCTACGGTTGTCACATTTCTTGTAATCAATTAACAAAAAAGTTTTAAAAAAACACCCCAATAATAACAACTCACTGGTGGAACATCAAGAATAAGCTACGAAGGAGTATTATTTTCATGTATAACAAAAGTTTTATTGTCTTCAGTGCTGTAAAATGTAGTACAAGTTCATCGAAATCCAAGGGGGGTATTAAGTGCTAGCGCTGCTCATTGAAGTTAACTAGACCTTAGTGGGTTTATTCTAAGACTTAGCTGAATACAAACCCAGTGATGTCCTTATTATAACTTAAAAGAACAAGATCAGCACTGACAATCCCTGTGGACCTAAAACTAATGTTAAATGGGAAAAGCAGCTTTTGACGGTTGCTGTACTACTACGAATTGTTAATGCAGTCTCAACCAAAAGACTGAGTCCAGGAAATATTTTGTGAGCTCATCTGCATGTTGCACCAATGATGGTCTTTCTTTCATAAGGGATTTTGCCAACTCAAGCTCTGATTTTAAGTTGTTTAGCTTTTAACAACTGAGTTGTGGATCAGTATTTCACATGGTGGATTCAAATTGTCCTCAGCCCATGCTGGAACAAATGCTTGCATGCTGCTAGCATAGTCAATAACACTGGTACAAAGGCCTCCTGAACTCTGGTCCATTTTCACTCCTTCAAAATTAACACCATTACCATGTGTGATACTATCAGAAAACTTTACTAAGATGCTCTGATGGTGCTATGTGGGAAGCAGAGTCACATTTTTCTCGGCTGCTTCAAAAGTGTTGTTAAAAAAAACCCTTTCGCATTTTTTTTGCAATGGCCTCCCAACACAATACATAAGTTGCAACGCTGCCTTGATATCCAGATCCTTCTTCTGCAGCAGTGATGCTAAAGGTTTAAGATATCACAGTACTGGACTTCCGCTCGTGCATGTCGGGAGAATGGCTGATTTATAACATCGCTCCCGACCCCCGCGGGGAACTTTGGCGGCTGCTTTGGGAGTACGCAGCCTCCCTAACCCTCCTGGGATGACGGGAGGGGCTGCTGACCCGCAGATGCCCCTTAACCCGTTCGGACCCTTCGGGGGGAGCAGGGGCGGCCTGGGCTGATAGCACCCGTGGGGGCCAGAACTCCTGGAAGCCACCCTGTTCGGGCACGAGTCCCAAAACTTGGAATTTTAATTAGGCAAAAAGTTTTGGGCATGCCTCGGACAAAGGAGTAAAGAGAATATTGCTAATGGTTCCAGCCCTGAACAGCTAAGAAGAAAATTGGAAGAAGAGATGGACTTTGTAATGGTATGTGAAAGCGGGAAAGAAAGGGGGGGAGCCCTGGACCCTATGCTTGTTTTGCCTCAATATTATACTTAACACGGGCGAAACCCCCCCAGAAAATCCACTTTCACTTGGAAATAGCAAGCGGACTTTAAAGACTGAGATTGATTTTGGCAGAAAAGATCTGATTTTATATTTATAAACTGTGTGGAATTAAAAATAAGACTCTGAAAGATTTATTAGTAATGGAGGACCTCCGACTTCTGACTTCACAAGTAATGGTGCTGCAAGAATTGAATCGGTGTGGGGAGCCCGTGAAGCAGAGCACTACTCCATAGGGAGAAGCCAGTTCTGGTTGTTTATTGAAATTTGATTTATATTAGAGACTGGCACTCCTGGAAAGGGGTATGTGCAAAGCAAGCGGGGGAGAGTAGCAGTCTGAAGATGTTTGGTGAACAACAGGACGAGAAGATGGCGATGGTCGGAATGTGGCATTTGGAATTAAGAAGATCGACCTCATCCACACAGAGACATTGTTTATTATAATTTAGCCTGCTTGCTGGCATATATCAGTGGCTGTGGAAATATTGGAAAGAATTTTGAAAAGCAATTGATGGAGGTGATCAGGGAAGCTCCGGCATCCGAGGCATGGGAAGTCCATATATAAAAAAGTTATTATAATAATTAGGCATAATTGGAATGTTTCTTTTAATTGGGAATTGTATAATTAATTTGGATTGTAATTTGAAATGTAATTGGGAATAATTTTAATGTGATGTGTTGTGATTTGTATTGGAAAATTCAATAAATAGATTATAAAAAAATAAGATATCACAGTACTTTTAGCTTAATTTTAGTAAGTAAGGAAAAAGAAAAACTACTGATTTGATGGAACAATTCAATAGCTTCAGTGATTAGATAACCAAATGTTTTTGTAAGGGAAAGATAAACTGATTAATTTGAGTGTGGAAAGAATGAATTCTTTTTCAGAATGTATAACCATTACTGAATCTAAGTGTTCAGTCCATTATTTGAACCAACAGGAATTTTAAAGAACTGCCATTATAAATGTGAGCAACACATCCCATCTAATTTTTTTTTACAACCATTCACATATGTCAAAATATTCCTTCATCTTAGTTGCATGTACTATTACCAAATGGAGTTGGTGAGAAAAGCAATGAAGAAACAAAATGCTTCAGTGAAGTTAATAATAATAATAATAATAATAATAATAATAATAATAATAATAATTTATTATTTATACCCCACCCATCTGGCTGGGTTTCCAGGTTCTTAAATCAGAGCTTGAACATCACCAGATGTGCTGTTCATGACAGTTGTTCATCATCATCATCAAACCTTTTATTGGCATCACATGACAGTTGTTGCATCATATGATTGAGCAACTACCGTAGTTTGCCAAGACTTAACTGTAAGCCAACCAGTGTTGAAACTTTCAGCTATTATAACTGGAGCACTTTGTGAATGAAGCTCTAAAATAGGAACACATCTTTTATTTGGCCTCATAGGTGCAAGGTATCAGAGAGCAATTTCTGCAATTTCAATGCCTTATTTGCCTCTAGTCTCATCAGCCAACAATGCAACACAAATACTTTCATCACTACACCAGAGTGGTAGATTACGAGTCTACCGCTCTTAACCACTACACCAGTGTGGTGTAGTGGTTAAGAGCGGTAGACTCGTAATCTGGTGAACCGGGTTCGCGTCTCCGCTCCTCCACATGCAGCTGCTGGGTGACCTTGGGCTAGTCACACTTCTTTGAAGTCTCTCAGCCCCACTCACCTCACAGAATGTTTGTTGTGGGGGAGGAAGGGAAAGGAGATTGTTAGCCGCTTTGAGACGCCTTAAGTGGGATATCAAATCCAAACTCTTCTTCAATCTGCTCCATAAAAATTTCTACAACTGTCTAGCCATGATGTGGATTATTTTGTTTTGGATTTCAGGGCTAGAGTATTTAGAATAGTTTCTTTTCTTAATTCTTGTTTTGTTGCTCCAAACTATTATTCTTTTGCCTAATGATTGCACCAGCCCAGCATAGCCCCCCTAGGCCCACCCTGGCTATGAGCCTGTGCGCCTTAATGTATAAAATGAGCTGTATTTGATCCAGAAATGCAGAAGACCCCAAACCTGTATGACATCAATTTTGTTTCATGTTATGCAATATAAATTGTGGTAAGTAAGTACACACTTATAAATGTCTATACAGATGCTATTCATCCATATTTAGTTGAAAGCAAAGATCAGCTACTATGGAACATTTGAGGCAGACAGTTTTTCCACTTGTCTAACGCACCATCATTCATATCAATGACTTTCTGAACCTTTCCTTCCCACCTCCTACACTCACAAGGATTCTCTGAACAAGACTGGCTAGACTGCCATTCTTGTTGTAGGTATGGAGCTCTGCTCATCCTCGCTCATTTCAAGTGTTGCTTTCTTCATTGTGTCTGTGGATTGCCATCGGTAATTTCTAGCATTTCTTTGAGGTCTGCAACCTCATTCTGAAAACCTTTGTAAGCCATGCCTCAAAAGAATAAGCAGCTCCAGGATCACAGATACTTCTCCTAAAGCAGAGCCAAAACCAGAAATTTGGGACCAGGGGATCTAAGAGGCTGCCAAAAATATAAATACAGCTGGCTTGGTATGCTTAAAAGTACTTAATTGCATTATTAGTGAGCAATTGAGTAGATTACTGCATGCAAAAGAAAGAAAGAAAGAAAGAAAGAAAGAAAGAAAGAAAGAGGGAGGAAGGAAGGAAGGAAGGAAGGAAGGAAGGAAGGAAGGAAGGAAGGAAGGAAGGAAGGAAGGAAGGAAGGAAGGAAGGAAGGAAGGAATTCAGAGTAGGGTCTGGAATATTTCATAGTGGGCCAGGTTCCCACAGTTTTCCCAATGGTTACAGCCATATTTTAAACTTAATTTGAACCAGCAGCTAAAAAGTATTTCAGCAGCTTGCATTCACAAGTATTAGGCCTGATTCTAAACCAATATAAAGGTAAAGGGACCCCTGACCGTTAGGTCCAGTTGTGACCGACTCTGGGGTTGCGGCGCTCATCTCGCTTTATTGGCCGAGGGAGCCAGCGTACAGCTTCCGGGTCATGTGGCCAGCATGACTAAGCCGCTTCTGGTGAACCAGAGCAGCGCATAGAAGCGCCATTTACCTTCCCGCTGGAGTGGTACCTATTTATCTACTTGCACTTTGACGTGCTTTCGAACTGCTAGGTGGGCAGGAGCTGGGACCGAGTAACGGGAGCTCACCCCGTCGCGGGGATTCGAACCGCTGACCTTCTGATCGGCAAACCCTAGGCTCTGTGGTTTAACCCACAGCACCACCTGCATCTGTAAACCAATATAGTCCTGTTCTAAAACTAAGCGCATGATAAACTTGTGAACTAGGATCATGAGGAGGAGGAGAAAGCTGGTTGGATGTGTAAATGGGACGCAAACAAAGGTGCCCCATTAAAAATAATGGATAACATGCTATCAAACAAGTGATCCAGTCACAGATGCAGAAGGGGATTCAAAAGAAATTTCAAAGTGAAATTATGAATTTTTGAATGTGAAATTTTGTCCAGTTTCTGAGATCAAAGCAACTCTAGTGCCTGCATAGGCACTTCGCCAAGCCCACATGGCATAATGTGGAGATTTGATGAAAGCCAGCCGTTGCCCTGCTCCCCTCCAATCTTCCACTGAAAGCTAATCTTTAAAGCTCGCCATTTCACTTTCAAATAAAACAAAAGGTAGGATGTGTTAATTTATGATGCCTTTTGCATGCACTTCTCAATTATTTATATTATAATTTAAATGATTAATGCCCGCACTTTTAATAAACAGTTTATATTCACAAAAAGAATATAATTTGCAAAGGAGCTGGAAGAGGTGCTTGATGCTGCAGACAGAACACATGAATAAAAGATAAGTTGCGATGGCCAAAGTTTATATGACCTTCTACCAAGTTGTCAGCAGTTGTTTTCATGGGAATAAAAGTAGCTGAGGTGCTTTGGGTTTTTGTTTTTTGGTTTTCTTAATGTAGTGCACAGGCTGTGTCAGAATGGAACAGTCTTCTGCAAACAAGGAGATATTCTATGTGACCTCAGGGAACAGCATTGGCTCCATTTCTGTCATCAGCAAGCACAAGATTGAAAAGGTGTTTTGATACTTGATCTACCAATGGAGCCGACAATATTTCTTCTCAACTATGTGAAAATGAATATTTCACTGGAATATCATGATGTGCTCTCCAGTTTTCGAACAACTGCCAGAAAGGTTCTGGAAACATGGGAAAGATCATTCAGAATCAAACCACCCAGAAAAGAATGGTTAATGCGATAATGTGATAATGGATAAAGAGGAATGCTATAAAGTTGATTTTTTTTAAAAAGTCTTGTCACAGGGATGAAAGGAACTATCATTTTTTTGTTCTCTCAGTCTCTCATTTATTCAGTTCTTCATATTTTGCAGCAATTTGTGAGGTTTTTTTTATTATAAAATCCTCATGAAAATTCATCAGCATTTTAATGTGAATTTCCCTCAATTTCCCCTAATATAATAATTTTGGTATGGTATTTTCACTAATACAGTGGTACCTCAGGTTACATATGCTTCAGGTTACATACGTTTCAGGTTAAGAACTCTGCTAACCCAGAAATAATGCTTCAGATTAAGAACTTTACTTCAGGATAAGAACAGAAATTGTGCTCTGGCGGCGCAACAGCAGCGGGAGGCCCCATTAGCTAAAGTGGTGCTTCAGGTTAAGAACAGTTTCAGGTTAAGAACAGACCTCCGGAACGAATTAAGTACTTAACCAGAGGTACCACTGTATATTCCTTTTTATGCATATGTCTCCTTAATATATGCATTTTTGTAATCTTTTATTGGAGAACTGTATCACAAAATTAAGTGTGCACAGCGCTGACCCACCCCACACATTCCCCCTCCCCTTCACCCTTCTGGTAAGCAACAGTGACTCTGCTGCTGGGAGGTCAGGCTATTGCATGTCAGTATGTATTACCTACCTAAATTTGGCCTTGTGGCAAACCAACTCTAACCAACCTCTAGCCCAGGAGATTTGGATTTAAGCTTAACTACCAACATTTCCGTTTTATATATATGTTTCCATTTAGAAATAGCCATAGTCTGAAACCACAGGCAGTCATCTAATGCTGGCACATTTACTCTACAATTTACTTTAAAAAATGTAATTGTTTTTGTCCTCTTCCCCTGCTAAGATTTTAAATTCTTCTCCTTTATTTTTGGTTTTTCTTTAAATTGAAAATGCTATAGCATTACATGCAAAGAGGAATCAATCTCTGAGGAGGGAAGAAGAGGAACCAAATATAGATTAAAAAGCTGCCTCTCTGAAGATTTTTGAAATATGAGGAGCCTGGCTCTGCATATAAGATTAATGACAGGTATGTGCACAATGCCTGGTTCAGGTTAAATCAGAGGGAAAGATGGGCGTTGTTCTTTTTTTTACCAGATACATGTGTTGTTTCCAGTGCAGAGAAACTCTTGTCACCTAGAGCTACAATAAAGATACACATTGCTTTCTTATTTTCAGAAAGGATAGAACATGAGAAAGAGAAGTGGTAAATACAAGCTGAATCTTGTATTTTCAAAAATAAATAATAAAAAGTCATCTCCTGAAATCTTTGGACATTATATTCTGGTTAGTGGCACAATGTGAGCGTAGAATGCAGAGACAGAAGCAAGAGAAGAAGCCATATGTAACAATGCCATCTACTACTTCATCTCAGTACCGAGTGTTCTGTTTAAATCAGATATTCTTGATGCTGCATTTTTATTCCTATTGGGTTGGAACTTGCTTGGAGTAGACCCATGGAGACCAAAGAAAAAATCCCATTCCAAACTTAAGTCCCTTTGATTATGATGGGTCTCTTCCGGGAGTCACTAAGTCGCAACGCACCCCATTGTAGGTTTTAGGAAGCTTTGCATCTAATATTCTTGTCTCAATTGTAATTTTCCGTAAGGGATCTTACAGAAGTCCAAATGGGGAGAAGGGGAATGAATTAAAACAAACATAATGGTCCCAGTCCAGTAATTGTGGGCCCTGGTCCTGGTTATGGATACGTACCCACATTGTCACCCAGTGGCATGGGGTTCAAGTAAGTATCATGGTGGAAGTGTGTGTGGGCTGCCAGATGCACATTTTTTAAAGCAGGGGTTGGGTGGCCACCTGTCATGGATGCTTTAGTTGAGATTCCTGCATTGCAAGGGGTTGAACTAGATGACCCACTGGGTCCCTTCCAACTCTACAGTTCTATGGTTTTATGATTCTATGCATCTGCATTGGCACAGGAATCACCAAGTTGGAAAGGAACTCAAAGGTCATCCATTTCAATCCCATGCAGGAAATCTACTGCTACGTTGCCCCTAATCTCATGGGATCAGGAGAAAGCTGTTTATTAAGTAACAACTGGCTTCATTATGGGTCATGCCATACAACAGTTTCCCTTCATGTCGAGAATTAAGCTGCATGAATGAAAGACTGTGTCTTGATTTTGTCTCATTTGGAATGAATTTTCATGTTTGGACGCTTTGGGAGGTTTCATGGGCAATGATTCATAAATGAAATAAATAAACAAATAAGGCAGAGACCCTAAGAACAATTAACTGCAAGTAGCAGGAATGAATTACCACTGAGAAATATTGCCCACCTTATCAATAGTCTATTTGCCATCACCACCACCCAATTATTTTATTTGGTTTTTATTTAAGCAGGAACCTCCACATCCAAAGGCTGGCAGCAATTTTAATCAGCAGCCAACAATTCCATTTATTCTTGTGGTTTGGGGAGCTGATCGTCTTGATGTGGGAGATGGCAGAGTGATAGTTAAGGGCTTCATCTTTGCTCCTTATACTGGTCAGAGAGATGCCAAAGAGTTACTCCCTCCCATTTCGCCTATTTAAGTCTCCGTGTGCTAGGGCTTGCTTGCAGCACAAATAAAGTATTGTCAAGGAGCATAATTCACCTTGAGATCTCCTTTATATGACAGCTATGTTCATGGGCAACTCCCATTTTATTTTAATAGGGCTTTCGTAAGAGACGTTTCCCAGTATCTATTATTGGGTCCATTATGTATTGTTTGTTAAATGAATCGCCATTCTGATTACTTGGAGCAACTACAAATTGATCTGGACTTGGAATATTCCCTCATTAGAAAACAGAACTTAAGTTTCAGGATAAATGAACAGGAGGATATGGAAACACACACACTCACTCACTCACTCACTCACTCACTCCACTTTAACACCTAATTATATTACTTCCATCTAAAGTGTACCTAAACGTTGCAAATTAATAGTAATTTCAGATTTTGTTTTGTCTTGTAAATACTGACTTACCAAAAAATGTGCGATAGTCAGGACTCCAGCTGAGAGCTCCACAAACCATCCACTGCACATGTGGAACTGCACATGAGTGAAGGCAGTCCCATTCCCCTCAAATGGAAGGTATACAGACGATACTGACTAGATGTAAAGTGTCTTCTATTATCCTAGGCAGTGCAGTCAATAGGGGTGCAAAAGTTTTACTTGCAGTTTTGAGGTTTCTGTATGTTGCAACCCACCCTGAGATCAATTAATGATGGAAGGTGAGGTATAAATCTCATAAAGAAATAAAGCAAACAAAATCAGACCAGTCAATGTAACTAATGTCTCTAAAATAACTGTTCATAGCAGAATGGTCAGGCTAAAGCGCGCTTCACTCAGTTTTGCATCTCTGCTTATTTATAAGTGCATCTCAACTGGTGGTTCAGACCTTATAGAAATGGTCTCCTTAGTGACAGAGTTACTATTTACACACAGTCCCAGGGGATGTTTTATGTTCATAAAACTGGTCCTCCCCCACCCACCCCCGCAAATGGTTTAGATTATGGATTGAATGAATGGATGAAACTTTATTTGCGTCAGCCGTCGGCCATAGCAACAAAAAACATTGTGATATACACAGAACAAAATAAAAAGTCGATTATATAAAACACAGTTTAGGGTCCTGAATCAGCAGTCAAATAGTGGACCTTATTCCGATCGCCCCAGCTAGAAACCTTGCAACCTTTGCAGTCATCTGCTCCTCTTGATCTGCCAGGAGAAACGACATTGTGGCAGTGGTTGGACAACCCGGAATGGTCAATAAAAGAGGCGTGATAATCTCGTTCCTCAGGTCTTTGTAAAGAGTGCACACATGGGTGTCTTACCCATAGAGGCTAGTGGTGTGGGGCGCCAAGTTCTGGAGGGCGCCAGGCAAGAGGCGGAGGCTGGACACGGCGCCTCCCAGTATCAGCTAGCCACCCTCGCCCACCTCCACCATGCCACGTCGAAGCAGTGCCGCGCCCGGAGCCTCCGTCTGCTGTGGCCACCGCGCCACGAAGGAGCAGTTCCTCTGAAGCCTGTCAGGCCCTTTCCTGGGCCAGGTGGAAAGAGGCAGGAACTTCCAGCAGGTCAGACCTTTGCCATTATAAGAGAACAAGGGAGTTCTGGTGAGATTCGGCACCTCTTTTTCTAGAAAAATAGCACCGCACCCAGGGCATGCTGGGGAAAGGAAATAGAGGCCACAAGGCAGAATTCGCCTTAGAAGTGAAATCTTAGCAACTTCAAGGAAGGGACTGATGCCATTCCCAAATGATAAGTCCTAGGGAATTTGGCACTTTCTCTTGAAAAAAAACAACCCCAAAAACAAATCAACACCACAGCCCCATATTCACTACTTCTGAATAGGGCAGTCTCAGTTCTGGACTACTTGGACCTCTGTGAAATGATTGACAATCCAATCTTCTGTTTTCAGTCATATAAGCAGACAGATAAGGAACAAGCCAGAGGAAGAGATAAGGGAAACAAGAGGTTGTGAAGGGGAGAATGGAGAGGAGTACAATTTTGTGTCTCAGCTGCGCAAAAGTTAGATAAGAGTATAACACAATGTCCTTCGTCTTATAAACAAAACGGGGCCCTTCACTATGTCCATTCCATATTTTAAGCTGTCTTATCCTCTTGAAATATTTTGCTGATATGGTCTATTCCCAATCATGAATGACAAGTCCCATTTATTAATAATGACTTTTGTTTTTTGTTGCTGTCTTCCTTCTTTGAAGCTTATCAAATTAGTAAAGCTTCTCTCTCTATATAAAAAAGATGTTCCATGATCACCTGAGCCACCTTTCAACAGAAAGAGTTTTCATTTCCCACTTGGAAGCAATTTCAGTTTCTGCCACAATTAACGTATTAATCCCCAGCCCTCTGTTTTTGTGCTAGGAAATAGCAGAGCCTTCGCTGTTAATAAACAGTAGCTTAAACAGTGTTAAACAAAACATTTAGGTACCTTTGAAATGTGGGCTTGAGTTGAAAGCAGCATGTGTAAACACAAAAATAAAAGGAGCTGGGAACAGAATGCCTTGGTACAAAAGCATAAAGAAAATTGATGGTTTTGCTAGCTTAGCCTGCCACTGAATTATCTCTGTTCAGAGCTCCTGCTAAATAGAAAGGTTGTTGGAATCACAGAAACATAGAATTGCATAGCTGTCAACCCTCCCTTTTTTTGCGGGAAACTCCCTTATTCCAAGGCCGTTTCCCGCTGCTATCCCGGATTGTTGATATGCTTTAAATTTCCTGGATTTCAAAGGAAGCTGCTCCTCTCCCTCCCTACCGGCCAGGGAGGCTCCTCAGCTGCGTTGCTCAGCTGCCAATAAGGAGTCTGAGACCGACTGCGGGCGGAGCTTGCGTGCCTTGTGCAGCCAGACCCTCACGCCCAACCAGACAGTCAGCCTGCCTGCTGTCTATGCGCTCGCTCTTTCGCTCACCCGTTCGCGCGCAGCCTCTGGAGTGCAGGGTGGCGAGGCTACTTGGTGCCATTGCACCGCCCTCACGGCATCCCTTATTTTCAAATCTGAAAGTTGACAGCTATGGAATTGTAGAGCTGGAAAGGACCAAAAGGGTCATCTAGTCCAATTCCCTCCAATGCAGGAAGCATCTGAAGGCACCAGCCAAGATAGCTCCCCAAGTTCTTCATTTACAAACTATTAGCATCATAACCATAAGTGCATGTCGCTCATAGGCCTATACCACTAGATAAGGCAGTGGTAGGGAGCCTTTCTCAGTCTGAGGACTGCATTCCCTCATGGGCCATCTACTGTGGGCTGCATGGATGAGGTGATGGATGAGGTGAGAGGCAAAAGTGGGCCAGGGTACGACAGGGGCCTCTTAGTTTTGTGCAGTAGGTTCTAGTCCAGCCTTGCAAAAGTCAGAAGTTTCTGCAACCCCCACGTCCCTCCATCCAGGTCAGCAAGAGGCATTTTCACAGCTTAAGTATACATTACAGGTGGGCAAAAGGAGGATGCACAACAGAACTGGTGAGAATTATGCCTGGAGAGAATATATGGCTGCATTTGGTCCCCAGGCCTGAGATGGGAATGAATGACTCCTGCAAAATTTCCATTGGCTGTTCCAATGCTAAAGAAAGCTAGGGTGTCACTTTAAGTATGAGTGGAGCTGCAATATTCAGTGAGAGCCTAACATGATTCCTGAAGAAGAAGAAGAAGAAGAGGAAGAAGAAGAAGAAGATACAGTGGTACCTCGGGTTAAGAATTTAATTCGTTCTGGAGGTCCGTTCTTAACCTGAAACTGTTCTTAACCTGAGGTACCACTTTAGCTAATGGAGCCTCCCGCTGCCGCCGTGTAATTTCTGTTCTCATCCTGAAGCAAAGTTCTTAACCCGAGGTACTATTTCTGGGTTAGCAGAGTCTGTAACCTGAAGCGTCTGTAACCTGAAGCGTACCTTGAGGTACCACTGTATTATTTATACCCCGCCCACTCTAGGTGGCTCCCAACCGAATATTTAAAACACAAAACAGAATTAAACGTTAAAAGCTTCCCTAAACAGGGCTGCCTTCAGATGTCTTTAAAAAGTAAGATAGTTGCTTATTTCCTTGACATCTGATGGGAGGGCATTCCACAGGGTGGGCTGTAACCTGAGGTTCCCTGTAACCTCACTTCTCGCAGTGAGGGAACCGCCAGAAGGCCCTTGGAGCTGGACCAATGGGAAAGGAGCTGCATCACAATGTAATATCTATGGGGGTATTTTTTGATAAAAAGGAAAAAGAAAGATGGTACCCCCTACTGCCCCCAAAGTAAGTTAAATAAGATCACATACCGGTAAGTAAAATAGTATCTTGCTTTTACTTGACATCAAGAACAACCAAAAGCGAGACAGATAGAAAACTATCCTGACTAATCTATGCAGGAATCAAAGTGAGTCTTCTGACAAAATGCTTAAGTGGTCACACTTGAGCTGCAAATTATCTGCATGAACTAGATGATAAAACTGTCCCCTCCATTAAGCTGCATGAAGCTGATGCCTCCTAAAGAACTCCTTTAACTTTCCTCAGGCACCTATTGATTATAGCCAATAGCAATTAAAAGTAGAAGACAATTAAGTTTAAAATTTAATGGCGTTCTGCTCCTGTTAATTTACTGTGCATCCTAATCAATTCATTGCCCTAGACAACAATCTATTACAGTAAATTTTTAGTTCCTCCAATGCTCCTTCTGCTGGAAATATAATGGTAATAACAATAATTAGAGCCAGGGAAATAAATAAGAAAATGGGGACATACCATAATTAAAAATTGGATTGCCCACTGCGATGACAAATGCAGTGGTTTAAAGCAACGTGTATCTTTTTGCCTGGCACCATGGTAAGCCTCAGCTTTGAATAATCTGAGATAACCTTTTAGCCCTACGCACACACAATCAGAGCGCATAATGAGCATTGATACCCTGGTAGACTCTGATGTCTTAAGTGATGGACCTTGCTAGTTATTCAGTGCCCAGCCCTAGTGGGCAACTAATTTTTATTGGGGTTCATATGTTGACTCAGCCAACACCTGCAGTGCATCATCAGGAACACAGGCTCACCCCCTCCTCAAAAGAAAACCAAAGGCCTTTTAATTGTGACATGGCAGCTTCCATTTGTTGCCTCCAGTCTTGCTAGCTTTGGGAGGACAACCATGCAGTCCTTTCCAGTGCCAGGAATTGGGAACCAGGATGTAGGAACCTGTGGGCCTCCAGATGTTGTTCAACTTCCATCCATCCTGGCAGCAGAGCTCCCTGAGCTCCATGCGCCTCACTTTCTCCCCAGTTACTCTCAGTAAGGGTCAGCAGCACTCAGCATTGGGGTATTGAAAGCCACTGAGAGTTTAAGGAGAATTAACAGGGACAAATTTCCCCTATCTCTCTCCCAACAGAGAGGTTCATAGAATCATAGAATCATAGAGTTGGAAGAGACCACAAGGGCCATCCAGTCCAACCCCCTGCCAAGCAGGAAACACCATCAAAGCATTCCTGACAGGTGGCTGTCAAGCCTCTGCTTAAAGACCTCCAAAGAAGAAGACTCCACCACACTCCTTGGCAGCAAATTCCACTGTCGAACAGCTCTTACTGTCAAGAAATTCTTCCTAATGTTTAGGTGGAATCTTCTTTCTTGTAGTTTGAATCCATTGCTCCGTGTCCGCTTCTCTGGAGCAGCAGAAAACAATCTTTCTCCCTCCTCTATATGACATCCTTTTATATATTTGAACATGGCTATCATATCACCCCTTAACCTTCTCTTCTCCAGGCTAAACATACCCAGCTCCCTAAGCCATTCCTCATAAGGCATCGTTTCCAGGCCTTTGACCATTTTGGTTGCCCTCCTCTGGACACGTTCCAGCTTGTCAATATCCTTCTTGAACTGTGGTGCCCAGAACTGGACACAGTATTCCAGGTGAGGTCTGACCAGAGCGGAATACAGTGGTACTATTACTTCCCTTGATCTAGATGCTATACTCCTATTGATGCAGCCCAGAATTGCATTGGCTTTTTTAGCTGCTGCATCACACTGTTGGCTCATGTCAAGTTTGTGGTCTACCAAGACTCCTAGATCCTTTTCACTTGTACTGCTCTCAAGCCAGGTATCACCCATCCTGTATTTGTGCCTTTCATTTTTTTTGCCCAAGTGTAGTACTTTACATTTCTCCCTGTTAAAATTCATCCTGTTTGCCTTGGCCCAGTTCTCTAATCTGTTAAGGTCATTTTGAAGTGTGATCCTGTCCTCTGGGGTATTAGCCACCCCTCCCAATTTGGTGTCATCTGCAAACTTGATCAGGATGCCCTCAAGCCCATCATCCAAGTCATTGATAAAGATGTTGAATAAGACTGGGCCCAAGACAGAACCCTGTGGCACCCCACTAGTCACTTCTCTCCAGGATGAAGAGGAGCCATTGATGAGCACCCTTTGGGTTCGGTCAGTCAGCCAGTTACAAATCCAATGAATGGTAGCATTGTCTAGCCCGCATTTTACCAGCTTCTTTACAAGAATATCATGGGGCACCTTGTCAAAGGCCTTGCTGAAATCAAGATAGGCTACATCCACAGTGTTCCCTTCGTCTACCAGGCTTGTAATTCTGTCAAAAAATGAGATCAGATTAGTCTGACATGACTTATTTTTCAGAAACCCATGCTGACTTTTAGTGATCACAGCGTTCCTTTCTAGGTGCTCACAGACCATTTGCTTAATGATCTGCTCTAGAATCTTTCCTGGTATTGATGTCAGGCTGACTGGGCGGTAATTGTTTGGGTCCTCTCTTTTCCCCTTTTTGAAAATAGGGACAACATTTGCCCTCCTCCAGTCTGCTGGGACTTCACCTGTTTTCCAAGAATTCTCAAAGATTACTGCCAGTGGTTCTGAAATCACCTCTGCCAGTTCTTTTAATACTCTGGGATGTAGTTCATCTGGCCCTGGAGACTTAAATACATCTAAACTAGCCAAGTGTGCTTGTACTACCTCCTTACTTATTCTGGGCTGTGTTTCCCCTGCTGAATCATCTGCTCCATATTCTTCAGGTCAGGCATTGTTTTCTTTTTTGGAGAAGACTGAGGCAAAGAAGGTATTGAGGAGTTCTGCCCTTTCTGCGTCCCCTGTTCGCATTTCACCTTCTTCTCCTCTAAGTGACCCCACTGTTTCCTTGTTCTTCCTTTTGCTACGGACATACCCATAAAAACTCTTTTTATTGCTTTTAACCTCTCTAGCAAGCCTGAGTTCATTCTGTGCTTTAGCTTTTCTGACTTTGTCTCTACATGTGCTGGCTATTTGTTTGAATTCCTCTCTGGTGGTTTCCCCCTTTTTCCATTTCTTGTACATATCCCTTTTAAATCTTAACTCAGTTAAAAGTTCATTAGATAGCCACCCTGGCTTCTTTAGGCACCTTCCATGTTTTCGTCTCATTGGTACTGCTTGAAGTTGTGCTTTTAATATCTCCCTTTTAACAAACTCCCATCCATCATGAACTCCCTTCCCTTTTAGTATTACTGACCATGGGATCACACCCAGCATTTCCCTAAGTTTTCTGAAGTCGGCTTTCTTAAAGTCTAGAATTTGAGTCTTAGTATGCTTGGTTGCTCCTTTCTGATGTATAATAAACTCCAGAAGAGCATGATCACTCCCACCTAATGATCCTACCACTTCTACCCCACTAACCAGGTCATCACTATTGGTTAGGACCAGATCTAAAATGGCTGATCCTCTTGTTGCTTCTCCCACTTTCTGGACAATGAAATTGTCTGCAAGGCCAGTGAGGAATCTGTTCGACCTTATGCTCTTGGCTGAGTTTGACATCCAACAAATATCAGGATAGTTGAAATCCCCCATTACTACTATCTCATTTCCTTTTGAATGCTTGGTCATCTGTTCCAGGAAGGCATCATCTATGTCCTCAGTTTGGCTTGGGGATCTATAGTAAACTCCCACCATGAGATCACTGTTATTTTTCTCTCCCTTAATTTTGACCCATATACTCTCAATTTGGCTTTGAAGTTTTAAATCATGGATCTCTTCACAGGTATACACATCCCTGACATATAACGCCACTCCTCCTCCTTTCCTGTTTGGTCTATTTCTCTGAAATAGATTGTATCCCTCTATTACTACATTCCAATCATGAGACTCATCCCACCAGGTTTCAGTGATGCCTATTATGTCGTATTTAGTTTGCTGTACCAAGAGCTCAAGTTCATCTTGTTTATTTCCCATGCTCTGTGCATTTGTATACAGACATTGAAAACCATTGATCATTCCCCCTAGTCTCCTACTTAAGGATTTTTTCCTCCCACCACTAGGTCTGTGTGCTGTTTGCTCCATTTGGTCCTTGACATTTGGATGATCATCTTCAGCATTTGATAGACTCCTACCTTCAGGACCACTGTCTCCCTCCCCCACATAAGTCAGTTTAAAGCCCTCCTGATGAGGTTTTTGAGATTGTTGGCAAAAACATTCCTCCCAACCCTTGTGAGGTGCAGCCCATCACTTGCCAGAAGTCCATCTTCAAGAAACTGCAGACCGTGATCTAAGAATCCAAACCGTTCCTGCCGGCACCATTTGCGAAGCCAGTTGTTCACTTCTCCTATTTTCCCCTCTCTTCCTGGGCCACGGCGTTCAACTGGGAGGACAGATGAGATGACAATTTGTGCATTTAATTGCTTCAGCTTCCTGCCCAGAGCCTCATAATCACTTTTGATCTTGTGGAGGCTATGGCTTGCGGTGTCATTGGTTCCCACATGGACCAAAAGGAAGGGGTTTTTATCCGTGGCTTTTATTATTCCTTGCAGCCGTTCTGTAACATCATGGATCTTGGCCCCAGGGAGACAGCATACCTCTCGAGACATCTTGTCAGGCCCACAGATCACTGCTTCCGTAGGTTGTCATACAGAGCGACCAAAGCAGCTTCTGTGTCAAAACCAGGCCTAAAAATCAAGAAATTTATTTTCCCCCAGGAGTGCCTGGATCTGTTCCATTATTACCCACACAAGAACCTTGCTCAAGAAAGGGAGATGGGCAACAGCCCAGTAGTTACTTAGATTTTCTGAATCCACAGAGGGTTTCTTGAGGCGTCGTCTTACCACTACCTCCTTCAAGTAGGCAAGGACCACCCGTTCTCACAAGGAGGCATTAAGCACCTCCCTGGCCTAGCCAGCTGTCCCTCTCTGTCATTGATCAAACTGCACTGTCATTTGTACTGTCGTAAACTTTCCAGAAGTCAGACGAACAAGACTGGAAGACATATAAAATTCCCTGAAGTGCAGAGCACTCCCTATCCTATCTTTTATAATTCATGTGCTGAAAATTGCTTCTATCTCCACCAATTTAAAATCTGTGCAATAGTGGGTTGGTGTTTTTGCTGAGTCTGTGGCTTAAACCAAATCCCTTGAGATTGATTTGTTTCCCAAATGTAAAGATAACTACAGTGGCTACGCATGTAAATTACTTGGGGAAAGTTGAGTGGCTTACAAATTATCAACAGCTTGGGTGGAATTCTAGTTCTAATTATAGATCTAGCAGGGCTAACTTCTCAAAAGAGAAAGACCATAAACTGTCCAGGCATCCTACCATCTGACCTGCAAATCCTTCCCTTATCTTTAGATGTTTGGGGACACGAGGTGGTTGTTCAATGGTGAGGCAAAGGCCCATCGTACTTTCTTGTTATTTCCTCAGCCTCCAAAAAGCATCAACCTGAATGGCTTTAAAAGATGATCAGGCAAGCTGAGAAGTCAAAGAGAAGGTGAAGTCCAAGTGCAAGCAAGCACTTGGACTTGGACTGGGGAAAGGCGAGGGGAGGGTTGAACAGTGTAGGTGGGTAACCCCGGATTGATTAAATGTGTGGATTTTGAGCATTTCTATCGGACATGGTCTTGAGTTATGATTATGTTAGGATCTTTCGAAGTTGGGAGCCTGAAGATTCAGGGGAGTCAGAAGGAAATTTGTAAAAGATTTGGGAGGATGACGCTGAGGTTGGAATTAACAGATGTTATGAAAAAAGAATGTAATGCTACTTTACTAGAGTTAGAACTATGCTTTGTTACAAAGTTAAAGATATGCTTAATGTAACTATGTACCTGAACTGGAGATATATTTTGTTTAATGCAGCCACTGGGGAGGTGCGGAGGAAGTCAATATGACTAAGTCTTGTAACTAAGAATGGTTTACCCGGTAACAGGGTTAGGCCGAAGTCAGATAATGATTGCTTTAAGGTCAGGGGAAATAATGAATGGGTTTACCTCTGTGAGAGGGAGGGTAAGATTAAATAACTCCCCAAGGTGAGAGGTGGGGAGTGATGAATCCTGACCGAAATGTAACGTTGAATATTTATAAAATTATAAAATCAATAAAAATTATTTAAAAAAAAAATAAAAATAAAAATAAAAGATGATCAGGCAAATTCATGGTGGATAAGGCTTTCAGTGGCAACAAACCACATTCTATTGTTATTGTTGGAGGCAATATGATTCTGAATACAAGTAGCCTGGAAATGTAGACAGTGTGCTGCTGTGCTTAGGTAGGGTTGCCATAATTAGAAGAGCAAAAAAGAGGACATATCTGCAGTTATTCTTCTTGTGGGGTGAGTGGGGAGGAAAGTAACCCTCAGAACTGGAGGGCGACTGACTCGCCAACACCAAGTGGCAGAAAGAGTTTTGGCAAGGCAGAGAGAAGGAGAGAGGGAGGGGAAAAGAGGGAGGGAAGACTTTGTTGGGGTAGTTGGGGTAGGAGCTCCAGTTTGGAAAGCTACAGGTAGCAGCGGCCATTGTTGTTGTTGTTATAATAAATATTTTCCCAAGTTTCTGTTGAGGTGAACACTTTTGCGCCTCCTCCCATTCAGCTGCTTTCGTTTTTTCCATGTTGGGAATGATTCTGAAAAGCAAGAGCAGGGAATTCCAGGTGACCACCCGGGGGCCGCTTTTCTTCTTTCCCCTCAGCTTTCTCTCTCTCCGCTCAGCCCATGCCACCCGTTCGCTCGCTCTTGGGTGCTTCTTGAAGAAAAACGTGCTTCCAAGTCCCCTCCCATGCTTCCTCTGGGGGAACCTGGCTCCCTTTCATGTTTTTCTGTCTCCGGGAGTGAGCGAGGGTCCCGGGATCTCTTCTCCGAGCCAGTCAGGGCAGGGCTGCTGTTCCCCACCCCCTTTCTGTGCCTTTTCTTCCTGAGGTAGCAGCTGTAGCAGCGGAGGCCGTGGGGCGAATTGACTCGCTCGCTCCTTTTGCAGAGGCACAGTGTGCCTGTACTGATACCCTTCTCACACCTGTAGAGCGGGGCCGGCCGCCAGTCCTGGCTCAGCCTCGCTAGCACTGCTTCTGGTGTTGCTGTTCTTCCGTTCACTTCCTGTGGCTGCGCCTCCTCCCGGACCTGGAGAAACAGCAGCAACAACAACCAACGCCACTGCCACTTCCTCCTCTGCAGCCACTTAGTTTGACATCATTTCCTTCCAACATGGCAAGCACTCAAGGAGGCTGCTGTCACCGCCACTGCTGTTGGTGCTAGAACAGGATGCTAGATCAGATGGGCCATTGGCCTGACCCTTCAGCCTCTTTTTATGTTCTTAAGACCTTTATGTTCTTAAGGTTCTTGAGAGCCAGTGTGGTGTAGACTCATAATCTGGGGGACCGGGTTCGTGTCCCCGCTCCTCCACATGCAGCTGCTGGGTGACCTTGGGCTAGTCACACTTCTCTGAAGTCTCTCAGCCCCACTCACCTCACAGAGTGTATGTTGTGGGGGAGGAAGGGAAAGGAGAATGTTAGCCGCTTTGAGACTCCTTAGGGTAGTGAGAAAGCGGGATATCAAATCCAAACTCTTCTTCTTCTTCTTCTTGCAGCCAGAACAGATTGAAGGCTGAGTTCTGGTGAGCCTCCCGGGTCAAATTAAGCTGGAAACCGAGAAATATTCCAATGGCAAAAAATGGTGCTATGAAATCACGAAGTTGGTAGGAGTCATCTTATCCCATTCCCATAGCTTAAAATCTAGTCTATCCCTTTCTTAAAATGTCAGAATGTCAGAATTGTTGCTGTATTAAATAATAATTTCCTGTAGATGTCTGGAAGCTCTTGGGGAAATTTGATTGTTACTCTCAGAAAGCTTGGGCCCAACATGAAACTATGAAATCCTGTGTATAGTCTTCCATTTTTACCTGTTTTGTTACACGTAACATACCAGTAAGCGTAAAAGTATTTACTTGAGGTTACACAGCAGGGCTGTGTTTCCTGACACCTTACTGTACTGTAATGAGGAGGACAGCAAGAAATGTTCGAAGGGTCTTGGTGCAAAAATACTGCAAGAAATAAGATTAGTGGAAGTTAGGCTTGATTTTGCAAGGGCAGGAACGCTGATTCCAAGGGATAACAGGTGTTGTAGGACAAGATAGTGGGGAGAGCAAGTGGATACAAGGAGCATTGCACATTGCAACAGCATAAAAATAAATAGGGCTGCATCCAGCTAAATCATTGCACATGCGAAATGACTTCTGCATGCGCAACTGAAGTTCCCCTCCCTCTCCCCTCCCCCGCACACCCCACCATCTGCTCTGGGGGTTCCCAGAGTTCTGTTGCGCTCACAGAAGTCATTTTGTGAGTGCAATGATTTAGTTGGATACACTCCACAGAAAATTATCAGAATGTGTCCCTCAAAATCGATAAAAGCAGTGTTGATTTCGTGAGGGTTGCCAGGAAATTTGGAAGAAACGTTATTCGTACCAAAACTCCAGCAACGCCCATAGTTCCCCCCGATATCTTTGTAGCTTCATCTTAAAACTCCATTTCGTGTTAGAATATCCCTCTTCTTCTTAACCAACTTTCACAGATCCTTGATGTTTGCCAGCAATTAGCCGACAACAACTTTCCCTGGTCAATACCAGACCATTTCCTTCACTTCATAATGTGATGCTTTTTTTGTCAATATTTTGAGGGAAGGGACAGCATTATTTTTAGGGGAAACAAACTGAAGCTGCTTTGTCCTCAGAAAAGCTCCTTCTGACTTGGGATGTGTCTACACTACAGCATGAACGCATATGTGGCTCATTGTTTCTGTGTTTTTGTGCCTTTGCCCATACATGAGGAAATTCAATTGTATGCCTCCAAAATCTACCTCCATGTTTTGTCTCCACACTAGGGGGCAATGCTGTGTGCTGTTGTCCCCCCCTTAAAATCTCACTACAGCCAACCAAAGACAACCAACCACACCCTAGGCCACCCCCAACCTCTCTCACCACCAAGGAAATACAGCAAGCGAATAGTAAGAGAACCTATACAAGTGACGCTGACACAAAACCCCACACATACACTAAGTAGCAGAATAGAAGCATAACCACCCCACCCCACCCCACTCACCATTCCTCCCTCCTCCTCTTTCCCCATCTTTTCTTCCTAACCTAATACTGCATGCAACACTAATGTCTCACAACAAATGAAACGGATCTGTAGAAAACACAACTTGAAAAAGAGACAATGCACGTATTTTTGTAAACTAAGAAATCTTTAATATTTTTTTTAAAAAAAATAGTATTTGCCCAACCACTAGAAATCTGAGGTCAGCATTTGTGCAGTATTTATTTATCTGGGCAGAAACTCTCTCTGTCTCTCTGTGTCGCGACCCGACTAGACACTGATAGACTGGGGTCTGCCAGGGTCGCGCCATGCGGGCGCCAGGAAGGGGAACCATGCAGCGGGCCAGAGAAGGGGGCGACTGCGGAGCCAGGCGCGCAGGGGTTAAACCGAGCGCAGCAAGGCCCGACCTCGCCCAGGCATGCCCCGCGGGGTAAACAACCCCAGAATGGGCGATAACGACCGCTAACGAGCCATCAGCAGCGGGCGTGGTGGAACCGGCAGCATTGCAATAACAATGCAAAAAGCACCCATGAATGGTGCAGGTAGACCAGAGCAGTTAACTCTTTTGTCCAAGCCACCCCGGGTGGGGAAGAGGATTACCCCCGGACCTTTAGGGCAGAAGGGAGGGGGGAATTGGGAGTCACCCAGCAAGGTGTACATAAGGGGGACTCTGAGGTGGCCTCCTCAGAATCCTCACGGACTTTCCACGTTTCTCTGTGTGCTGTACAATAAACTTCAAGACAACTTCCGCTGACTTCTCAGAGTGGCGTGCGTTCTTGACAGCTAGCTACAGTCACCATTGGGGACACGACATAGTGAGGATTCTCCAAAACTTCAACGTCCGTATCGTGTTGGGATCGCTTACCGGCAGCTACCGAGATGGCGACCCCATGGCACGGAGCGGCACGTTTTCAGACCCCCGTTACCTCGAGCACCCTACTCGAGCGGCCGGCGGATCTGTTCACCTCGAATCAACGGAGCCTTTCCTCAGCCGGACCAGACAGCGGGAGCCTGGGCGAGCTACGGCGACTCCAGGAGCAGCTGAACCGCCTCATCTGGGAGCGGCTGCGGGTTGGCGAGGAGTCGGGCCGGTTGTTGGACCAGGCCTGTGGGGGCGCGGTGCCCCGGACAAGTCGTAGCGGCGGCGGGAGCCAAGGCCACGCGGGATCGGGGGTCTGCAGTCGGCAGACCCCAGGGGAGGGCTCAGGTCAGGAGCCCGGAGTGACTCAGCGGCTGACGTGGTTGGACAGGACGGCCCCGAGGGGGCAGGTGCTTCCCCTGCCAAGACGTCGCAGCAGCCGGCTGGAGGACGACGCAGTGGCGGGGAGTTCCACGGGTGACAGCAGCGAGGACGAGCGCGCGGCAGCGACCCCGGAGGCCCGCGGGAGGCACGTCCGCCGGAGGGCGACGGCGCGGCGCAGGCCGCCCCCGGAGCTGAGGGCCACTTACGAGGGGGACCCGGCGGAACTCTCCACCTTCATCTTCCACGCAAGGAACCACGCCAGAAGGTACGGGGGAGGCGACTGCGACCCAGAGGACTTGGTAGCGGCGGTCATCTCCTCCCTGCAGGGGAAGGCCGGCCAGTGGGCCATGCTCCTGGTCGACCGCAGGGACCCGGCTCTGGCCACCCTGGAGGACTTCTTGGCGGCCCTACGAGAGCGCTTCCAAGACCCGCAGGCGGAGGAGAAGGCGAAGCGACGGGTCCAGAAGGCCAGGCAAGGGGGTCTCCCAGTACAGGACTATGTAGACATGTTCAGGGGGGAGGCCGCCCGAATCTCCTCTTGGAACAAGGAGGTCCTCGTCCACTATTTCAAGGAGGGCCTCCATCCTGAGCTCCGCAAGTGGGCCGTAGTGAAGGGGACCCCTCGGGAGCTGTCGACGCTGGACGGCTGGTGCCGCACGGTGGCTCAGTTGGAAGCAGACCTGGGGATGCTGGAGTTAGAACCCAGGGCGGGCAAGGACCGAAGGCCCGCGGAGAACTCAGGGACCCCCCATCCCGCCAATGGCGCGGGGGTCCCCCGGCCCAAGCGCACCCCCGACCCGGAACGGGAGAGGAGACGCCGGGAGGGACTCTGCATGAGGTGCGGAGGGGCAGGACACTATGCGGTGGCGTGCCCCAAGCGACCCCCGGGAGAGGTTCGGACCCCGGCAGGGTCCCAAGCGACGTCGGGAACCAGTAGGACACCCAAGACCGGGAGCCGGGCGGCTGTCGCGTCGGAGCCAAGGGGAAAGCGCCAGTCCGACTCCGAGGGCTCGGAGTCGGGAAACGACCTGGACCTGCAGTGAAGGACGCCCGGCTGCAGGTCCCGCCAGGGTCAACGGACCCCAAGAAACGGGCGGGAAGACCACCCAACCTGGTCCGGGTGAGGCTGGAAAACCCGGACGGCGGCAAGCAATGGACGGGCGATGCGCTGCTGGACTCGGGCTGCGACCACAGTATGCTGCACCCCGAAGTGGCCAAGGAACTGGACTTGCCCACCCAGGTTCGGAGCACCCCCTTAGTTTTCGTCCAGATGGACGGCAGTCCCATAAAGGGGGGTCCGTTCGGGGTGGAAGTGGGGCCGGTCTCCTTGTGGGTGGGGGACCACCGGGAGTCCAGGATGCTAGTTAGGGTACCCACGGATGGGTACCAGGTAGTGCTGGGGTTGGACTGGCTGATGGAACATAACCCCATAGTAGACTGGCGCTCAGGGCGCCTGACTTTCGACCTGGATAGGTGTGGGCAGCACAGGGTCGAATCGGACCCCCAGTGCCCCGGGAAGGGGGAGGCCAAAGGGGTCCACGGGGACGAGGGCAAGCTGGATGTGGTGGCGCCGGAGATACCCCCGGAGTACCGGGATCTGGCGGCGGTGTTCGGGGAAACCGAGGCAGACGAGCTGCCCCCCCACCGCCGCACAGATTGCGCCATCGACATCCCAGAGGATGCGGTCCTCCCCAAGGGACGCATCTACAAGATGTCCGGGGAGGAACTCCAGGACCTCAGGGAGTTCCTGGACAAGAATCTGGCCAGAGGGTTCATCCGCCCCGCCAAGAGCCCCATGGGGGCTCCGGTCATCTTCGTGGGCAAGAAGGATGGCACCCGGAGGTTGTGCCAGGACTACAGAGGGTTGAACGCCATAGCGGCAGGGAACGCGTACCCGCTTCCCCTCATCCCGGATCTGCTGGACCAGTTGGGTACCGGCACGATCTTCACGAAGCTAGACTTGAGGGAGGCATACTACCGGGTGCGGGTCCGGGAGGGGGACGAATGGAAGACGGCTTTTAACTGCCAGTTTGGACAGTTCGAGTTCCTGGTAATGCCGTTCGGTTTGAGCGGGGCCCCGGGGGTGTTCATGAGCCTCATCAACGAGGTACTCCACGACCTCCTGTACAAAGGGGTGGTGGTCTACCTGGACGATGTGCTGGTGTACAGTCAGGACCCCCAGGAACACGTCCGGTTGGTCCGGGAGGTCTTGCAGAGACTCCTGGACAACCACCTATACGTCAAGTTGCCCAAGTGCGAGTTCCACCGCCCCTCCTTAGATTACCTGGGGTATAGGATCTCGGCGGCGGGGGTGGCCATGGATCCCCAGAAGGTGGAGGCAGTCCTGGGGTGGGAGCGGCCGCGGACACGGCGCCAACTCCAGAGCTTGCTAGGGTTCGCAAATTTCTGCAGGGGCTTTTTGCCCAACTATTCGGCCTTGGTGACCCCCCTCACCGATCTCCTAGGCACCAAGGGGAAAGGAAAGGGGGCCAAGCGTCCCGGGGCGGCTCTGGATTGGGGGTCCCGGGCGGAGGAGGCTTTCCAGGGGCTCAAAGGGGCGTTCGCCGCCGAGCCTACGCTGATCCATGTGGATCCAGCCCGGCCCATGGTGGTACAGGTAGACGCTAGTGATGTGGCCATGGGAGCGGTACTCCTGCAGAGGGACGGGGAGGGCCGTCTCAGGCCCGGAGCGTACCTGTCCCGGAAGTTTGGGAAGGCGGAAAGGAATTGGTCTACCTGGGAGAAGGAGGCAGCGGCCATCCGCATGGCGCTTGAGGAGTGGAGGCACTGGCTGGAGGGGGCAAGGGAACCGTTTGAGGTCTGGACAGACCACCGCAACCTCGAGGCCCTCCGACAGCCACGGAAGCTGACTGCCAAGCACATGCGGTGGGCAGAGTTCTTCTCCCGGTACGATTTCCAGCTAAGCCACATCCCCGGGAAGGACAACTTCCTCGCGGACGCCCTGTCTCGCCTGCCCCAGTACGAGGCGGATGTCCGCACAGAGATGCGTCCACTATTTGAGGACAAACACCTAGCCCGAGCCGTCACCACCCGTAACCAGGCTAGGAGGAAAGAAGGACAGACAGGGGGTCAAGATGGGACACGCCCCCGGGAGCGCAGCCAGCCTTCTGCAGCGCTCCGCGACAGACTAGTGGCAGCGTATCCAACAGACGCGGAACTACAGAACCTGCGGGACTCCTTGACACTGGAAGGGGACATCTGGAGAAGGGGGAGCGCCGCGTACGTCCCGGAACCCCTCCGGAGGGCCGCCCTGGAGGCATGCCACGACGCCAAAGCGGCTGGACACTTCGGCTTCGTCAAGACGTGGAAGCTGGTTCGGCGGAGCTTCTGGTGGCCCACGCTCCGCAAAGATGTCAAGGACTACGTTGCGGGCTGCCCCATCTGCCTCACCTGCAAGCCGGCAGTGGGCAAGCCGCAGGGCCTCCTACAGCCTCTGGAGGTCCCACCTCGACCTTGGTCGGTGATCTCCATGGACTTTGTTACGGATCTGCCACCCAGCCGAGGCAAGACAGCAATATGGGTCGTGGTGGACCTGTTCTCCAAGCAAGCCCATTTCGTGCCCTGCGCCTCACTGCCTACCGCCACCCAGGTGGCAAAACTGTTCATGGAGCACATCTTCCGGCTCCATGGGGTTCCAGACAAGGTCATTTCCGATCGCGGCTCCCAGTTTGTGTCCCGATTTTGGAAGGCGTTCCTGGGACTGCTGGGGATCGAACAGGGACTCAGCTCGGCCTACCACCCCCAGACTGACGGACAGACGGAACGTGTCAACCAGGTGCTGGAGCAGTACCTGCGGTGTTTTGGCTGCTACCAGCAGGACGACTGGTCACAGCTGCTTCCGTTGGCGGAGTTCGCTTACAATAACTCCGTACATAGCAGCACGGAGATGTCCCCCTTCGCCGTGGTCTACGGGACTGACCTGAGGCACCTGCCGGACTTGGGGGAGCCCACCGCCCGGGAGCCGGAGGAGCTCGGAAAGTGGAGAGAGAGGACGGCCAGGTGCTGGGAGTCCCTTCGGGAACAACTGCTGGAGGTCAAGGCGGCGCAGAAGAGGACGGCGGACCAGCGAAGAAGACCGGCGGGGGACATCAAAGCGGGGTGCCGGGTCTACCTGTCCACGCGGCACTTGAAGCTGGGCCTCCCCAGCAAGAAACTCGGGCCCCGGTACTTGGGCCCGTTTAAAGTGCTAGAGGTAATCAACGGAGTATCTGCGAAGCTGGAACTCCCAAAGAACTTGCAACAGATACACCCGGTGTTCCACTTCAGCTTGCTGAAGAAGTCCCCGGAGGACGACGGTTGGCACCCCGTGGCGGCGCCACCCACCCCGTTGATCCTGGCGGGAGGGGAGCACCATGAGGTCAAGGACATTTTGGACTCCAGACTCTACAGAGGGCGTTTGCAGTACCTGGTGGAGTGGAAGGACTTTGCTATGGGGGACCGAGAATGGGTGTGGGCGTCGGACGTTTTGGCCCCACAGCTGGTCAAGAGATTCCACCAACAGTGGCCAAACCGGCCGGGGGGCCCCGGGACTCAGAACGCTCCCCAGGGGAGGGGGGAGTCAGTTTCGGGGGGGCAGGATGTCGCGACCCGACTAGACACTGATAGACTGGGGTCTGCCAGGGTCGCGCCATGCGGGCGCCAGGAAGGGGAACCATGCAGCGGGCCAGAGAAGGGGGCGACTGCGGAGCCAGGCGCGCAGGGGTTAAACCGAGCGCAGCAAGGCCCGACCTCGCCCAGGCATGCCCCGCGGGGTAAACAACCCCAGAATGGGCGATAACGACCGCTAACGAGCCATCAGCAGCGGGCGTGGTGGAACCGGCAGCATCGCAATAACAATGCAAAAAGCACCCATGAATGGTGCAGGTAGACCAGAGCAGTTAACTCTTTTGTCCAAGCCACCCCGGGTGGGGAAGAGGATTACCCCCGGACCTTTAGGGCAGAAGGGAGGGGGGAATTGGGAGTCACCCAGCAAGGTGTACATAAGGGGGACTCTGAGGTGGCCTCCTCAGAATCCTCACGGACTTTCCACGTTTCTCTGTGTGCTGTACAATAAACTTCAAGACAACTTCCGCTGACTTCTCAGAGTGGCGTGCGTTCTTGACAGCTAGCTACAGTCACCATTGGGGACACGACACTCTGTCTCTGTCTCTGTCTCTGTCTCTGTCTCTGTCTCTCTCTCTCTCTCTCTCTCTCTCTCACTGTCTGATACAGCAGATTTGCACAAAACAGCAGTAAAACATTAATTTTAAAAATATGTGTGTGTTGGTCCAAGCTGTAGTCAACTAAGCTGTAGTTAACTAAGTAGATCCATTGAAATGAATGACCATGATTAACTTAGGTCCTTTAATTATAATGGGTCTACTCTGAGTAAACAATAGTTGAATACAACCCCTGAGGTCTTTGGGCATGCATATCTGTTTACCTGCTCAGGCACACACCTTTTATCCCCCCCCCCAGCATTCCAGATTTGCACAAAACTGCAGTATGGTAAGGTTAATGTGTGTTGTTCCAAGACCCACAAGGATTTGGAGTCACTCACATCCTCCCCCACCCCTTTTAATTTTCTACCTCCTGTACCTGCAAAGGCAAAGTTTACTTTAATTTTGAATGCAGCTGTTTTGTACGATATCTCTTCTGATAGAAGAGGCTGATGGAAACAAAATGGAAGTAGTGGTGTGTGGTGACAAATTGCACAGCCGAAAAATCACCAGAACCTGTCCACACAATGAGCTCCAGTGTATCCACGCTCAAGTAACAAGCAATTTTATATTGGATTTACTTCCCCTTTTCCAATTTTCCCTGGATCAGGACAATCCAAGTTTACTGTCGAAAAACTGCATATTGTAAGTTGGATGAGAAAGGTGTCATGTGGGCAACACCCTCCGAAATCAAGTCACATACCTCTTCAAATCCACATTAAGCTCCCATGTGGACAAGCTATTGGGCTGTAGCTAACATCACCAAATGTAATTATTTATTAAGCTTTCTTTCCCAGGGGTTCAGTTTGGATTCGGATATACCCTTGCCTTATTTTATCCTCCTAGGAACAACTCTGTTAGGTCTGCTAGCTTAATAGATAAGTTGCTGAGTTGCCCATGGCCAACTGGGGAGTCATACAACTCAGCATCTAATTTAAATGCAGTCTCCAGCAGCCAGACTAGCTACCCTGACCCCACAATTTCCCAGCCCCAGCCCAAAATACACATCAGCAACCATTGTACCTGTATAATATAAGAAAAACCATTCCGCTTCACGGTTGAGAAATGCCTGAATTTAGATTTTCAGTCTTATTTCTTCCTGCTCTCCTGCTTTCAGCTGCATATATATATATTTAACCAGCTGCAAAATAATCCATGCCATTTCTCGGAATAAAGTTTGTTTCCAGCCGTGGAATTGCGTATCTTGTGGGATTTGAATAAATTGTGTCACTGTGCCGGGTGATTAAAAAATGAGTAATTTTAAAGAAGTTGGCATCAGTCCTGGTGGGCACCCTGGCATTGTTCCAATTATGCTGGGTGCTGGCACTGGATTGGACAACAGTGAAGCTTAAATGGCAATGTGGAAGGGGTGGCCGAGGATGGAAGCACAGCAGGGAAATGCCCAGAGAAGTGAGTCTTCTACGGAACATTGTGAATTGCCCACACCCACAGCCATATAATATAATTTGTATGTATATATGCTGAAAGCTATGGGACCCAGGTGGCGCTGTGGGTTAAACCACAGAGCCTAGGGATTGCTGATCAGAAGGTCAGCAGTTCGAATCCCTGCGACGGGATGAGCTCTCATTGCTCGGTCCCAGCTCCTGCCCACCTAGTTCAAAAGCACATCAAAGTGCAAGTAGATAAATAGGGAAGGTAACCTGCAGCGGGAAGGTAAACGGCATTTCCATGCGCTGCTCTGGTTCGCCAGAAGCGGCTTAGTCATGCTGGCCACATGACCTGGAAGCTGTACGCCGGCTCTCGGCCAATAAAGCGAGATGAGCGCCGCAACCCCAGAGTCGGACACGACTGCACCTAATGGTCAGGGGTCCCTTTACCTTTACCTATGCTGAAAGCTTGGGAACAGAGGTAGCTTTCATGTATTAGCCAAGTGAAGGGCAGATGAATAAAGAGCAGCAGGCATACATCCAGGACCTGCATGCATACCCTCCAACATTTCTCCGATGAAAATAGGGACGTCCTTGTCAACAACAACAACAACAATTTTATTATTTATTGCCCACAGCTCTGACTGGGTTGCCTCAGCCACTCTGGGTGGCTTCCAACATACATAAAAACATAATAAAACATTAAACATTTTTTTAAAAAACCTTCCCTATATAGGGCTGCCTTCAGATGTCTTCAAGAGGTTGTATTGTTACTTATCTCCTTGGCTCGGGGGTTGCATATGCATTGGACAAATGCCTGACTATACTTGCAGAGGCTTTTGCATATGGATCAGAAGCAGAGCATCGGATCACATCAAGGATCAATGAGCAAAGTCCACAGTTCCATTTTTGGATCTTCACCCAATGCATGGAAGTTGTGGATCAACACCAACTTGGATGCCTTTAAAAGGGGATTAAACGAATTCATGTTTTTGAAATATGTCCTGCATCAAAAATATCAGGTTGGTGAATAATAAACATAACAAAAAAAGTAGAAGGTAACACAACCATAAAATGCTTTATAATATTATTGCAAAACAACATTAGAAGGTATCAATTATATAGATAGAAACTGGCCATCTTAAAAAGCCTTGGCAAACAGATTTTTGGTTTAGCATTGCAAGGTTGGTGCCAGCCACCTCTCTATGTGTTGCATGTTCCACAAATGTCATACTAGAAGAGGCTATATGATATAATGTACTTTCCATATTTTAGTTTTTTAAAAATAAACACATCTAATCGAAAGCAAGGAAACACTAATGACAAAAATGTCAACCATACACCCCACTCCACCTGGTTTTACATTCTTGACTTCTGCCAGATGCCCAGAAGGATGAAATTCAGGCCAGTTCACTATAATTCTGGCAGACTGGTACCCAAAGTGCTCAGATATTTTTACCTCTCTCCCTACTGTTCTGTTCTCCTCCTTTCATTCAGTCCTCTGAAAAATCGACCCTCACAGCCAGAACAGAACATGTAAATTTTATTATTTTGCAAATTTAATCTGAGCCCTAAATATGTGTGTGTGTGTGTGTGTGTGTGTGTGTGTGTGTATGTACAGAGCAAAGATAGCCCCAGCCCGGAGTCTTCCTCTCCTTGCTAAGGAGCCAGAGCATGTATTTATGGCAGATAAGATCTGTTGCTATTATGTACTCCCTTCTGAGATGACTAGCAGTGAATAGTCTTAACAAAGTTAAATCCATTCATTGACATGCTGCGGTTGTTGTACTAGCTTCAGACTTGTGTTACACCTAAATCCCTGTGAGGCCTGGCATGGTTTTGTTCTTCAGAGCTATTAACTAGCCCTTTGGCTCTGATGTGCACTTCCCAAACCCGATCCTTCGACCTTTCCTTCATTACCTTGGATTTCTCTTTGAAAAACTTCCCTGCCACTTGGAATTTCTCCCCGCCAGCCCTTCAGATAGAAGATTTCCAATGGGAAGAACTTCAGTGCGCGTTGCAGACAATTTAGTTCATCAGTCACTTGTACGACATGTTGCTAGAAGCCTTGTTTTGTGTGGGTTTAAAGCTAGGCTGAAACTGCATGCTCATAGAACAGAGACAGAAATAGGATTCTTTTATACACAGGAAACAGTTCTATCACAGTCCTTGTTATCTCTCCTACAAAGAACAGCACAACTTGTTCCAGTGGGTAAAGAGCTGGGCAACACAGGGGAAGGCCTGAGGTCAAGGACCGCGACTAAAAGCAACAGGGGGCCGGAACAAGCTTTCGTTGTCCCATGTGTCTTTTTCATGGATCCAAAAGTCACCTGTCTCCAGACATCACTCAAACTTATTCATGCTGACATCTGTACCTACTGACCTTTGAAAGGCATCCAACTTGCAAACGCCACACACCACATGGACACACATCCTTGTCCCCTGGGGAAACAGTGTGAGGAGCTGCGTGTCTCACTTTCCCTTTGGGGCATCTGCTGCCATGGTCCATGGTTTCAATGATACAGTTTGGAAAATCAGATCTGAAAAGCACATTTTTCAAATTTGGCTTCTGCAAGGTCTTGGGCACTTCCAGGCATACCAGATTCCTTTGCCCAGGTGCTTCTCTCTATGAGGCTGTTGGAACGGTGATAGAGCTAAGCCCCAGGGCTAGTAGGCAACAGCAAGGAAATGGGACGGGCCACTAGGCAACTTCTCCCCACTTCCTAGCATCCTTCAAAACCAACCATAAGACATGGGGGTTGGCCCTTCCAGCTCCAGCAACTGCTCTGCACTGTTCCACCATGGGGTTGTTGTTGTTGTTGTTGTTGTTGTTGTTGTTGTTGTTGTTTTAATTGACAGTTACCTACCTGCTGGCCATGGGGACCAAGGAAGGTGTTCACTCACACCATGGTACCCATAGGCACTAGGTGGATGATCCCTGACACATTGAAGTCAGCCATCTTTTTGTCCATACAATGTCCTTGAAAAGCTACTGGGGACATTGTATAGGGGAATGCGATGGCTGCCATCATAGGTACATCATAGGACAGACATCTTTTTCTCCATTCAACTCCCCAGGAAGAAATTCTTGTGTATTGTTATGCTATGCAGCCACTTTGTAAGAGCATTTTAAAACACTTGTTTGTTTTTGGTGTTTTTTTTAAAAAAAACCTGTGCTACCACGTGATATCTTTAAACTGCTGAGATCTGTGTCCTACCATTCAGAAAAGTGTTAAATTTTAATTCTCACTGAAGTCCAAGCTGAGGTAATTTTGTTTGAGATTTTGTACAGATTGAATTCCTTAAGCACCCCTACCTTAAATGAAATCACAGTAGAATCATAGAGTTGGAAGAGACCACAAGGGCCATCCAGTCCAACCCCCTGCCAAGCATATTAAGCATATTCTACATTAAGAATATCTTAATGTAGTAGCACTTAGCCCAGTTTCACAGATGAGTTAATCCAAATATGTGAAAACCTTACCAGTTCTAAGGATTTCAGATGTTTTGAATTGTAAATCTTTTAGAAACATCCCTCCCAACCTTTTAAATAAATTGTGGACGTGTTTGTTGATTTGAGCTCCTAAAACAAACAAACAAACAAACGGATGTTACTGGACTAAGTTGGAGGGTCTCTTAAATGAGGGGAATGCCCCTCCCCCAAAAAATACACATTGGGGAGGTATGTCTTGGCAGATATATATCGCATCAGATATTTCCGAACAAATTGAAATCTCCGGATTGTATCTGTAAGCAGAAAAACTCATTTTTTCCCCTTCTGTACTGTTGAGCATTGTCTGGTGCGCCTCTCTGTCTGAGTTGTGCTAAATGGACCTCAGTGGGGAATGCTGCTCTTGTCTCCGCCTTCCTGCCCCCCTCTTTACAAATGAAGCCATCTGAATTCACAAAATCGAAAAAAATACGAACCTCCTGCTCAGTTTCCAGTGGCGCTGCAGAAGGACAGGGCTATAGATTTTCTCAGGAGTGAAAAATAATTCACCCAGTCTGCTCGTTATTCATACAGACAGTGCATTAATAATATGGGACCCTGAGATCTCTCCTTATCTAGGCCGGAGCACAGCTAGAGGGATGAGGAGCTGACTCTTTGGATTTGAAATAACATTTCCCCCCCTCTCTTTCTGTGGAAATAAGAATTGATTGAAAGTACTTTTAAGGAGTTTAGAGAGAGGGGGGAAAAACCCCGTTCTTTGATACCATCTAAAGTACATATTAGATAAATAGAAAACTATTGGCTTTTTGACTGTGAACAATTTTCACTTGATTCAAGTGCTGATATAGAAGAGCTTCTGAACGCAATACAAAGTATTTACTAAGGACCTCCTCAAAGCCCACTGGAGCCGATGCGCACATTCCCATTAACTTCAACGGGCTTTGAATCAGCTGCCTAAGTATAAAAATTCCTCACCATCCGAAGCTTGTCAGGAAAAATTAGGCCCAGTTGTTTCATCTGTGTGTGTGTGTGGGGGGGAATCTTTCTCATATGTGAGTTAGAGAGCAAACAAATTAAAAGCAACAACAAAATACTGTCTCCTTAAGGAGCAGGCACACATTGCCAGAAATGGCATTAGCCATTTCATCACCTGAGGAGAAAGGGCAAAATGACACCCCTGGCCTGTCATTCAAATCTGCTTCATCCATCCTCTAGTATAGTGCGGCCAGCCCTACCATTAGGGAGAATGAGGTGGCTGCCTCAGGCAGGCAGCTGATCTTGGGTGCCATGTATTATTGCTGGTTTGTTTGTTTTTTTGCCAGGTTGGGGAAGGATACTTGTGGGGATTTTCTGCATGGGGTGCCAAAATAATTTGTTTGGCCTCGGGTACTATGCACCTTCTCTGTGGGAGGGCACTGTTTGTTGCTCTGCCTCAGGCAGCAATGTGTCTTGGGCTACATCTACCCAGCAACCATTGCATCACAAATCCTTCATGGAGCTTTTTACATGCCTCACAGTGGACAACCTGGATATAGGTAAGTTTCAGATGTCTAATTCCTGAAAATGGAGTAATGGTATACTCACATAGAAGGGGCCAGAAATCCCAGTTTCCTCTGCCTGCTATCTCACGTAGTGTTTAAAAAAACAGTTAATCCAGTTTTGACTCTTACTCCAACTGAGAGTCACAATGGAGAGTTAAGTGACAAAAACTGGTACAGTTGTACCTTGGTTTTCAAACAGCTTAGTTGTGTGTCGAGGTCCCCCAAGCCACCCCCCAAACTAACTCACACATTACACAGGAATTTAAGTTTAAGGTTTTTGGCATGATTTTGGCCACAACTTTATTAAAATACAAAAATGTGAGTGGTTGCTTAGGCATTGGTTCCAACTATCTGTCCCCTCCTGGGGACAGACTGACATCTGCCCAGTTAGCGGAAGTCAGTAAAGGGAAAACACTTTGGGGAGAGAATGGGGGTCTGGGGTCCGGGCCCTCGCCTCTCCCCTAATGCTCCCAGGGGCTCTTGCGTGGCCCTAGCCCCTGACCTGGGAAACGGACAAAAGCATGATGAGCCCCTGGATTCCTTTAACGGAATTCTCCATGCAGCAGCATTGGAGGGGCAGGCACAGCCAATCCTTACCCCTCCACCAACCAATTTAATAACCAATGCCTAACCGCAACCTTACAAGTTGTGACTAATTGCTACGCAGTAGGTGAAAACCAAATGGCAACAGCCAATCAGCCAACTGGAAAAATTCCTACCAGGCCCCTGCAGACAACCCCATGACAGGCATAGCAAGGTCAACGCACAAGCCTAAATATATTGATCCGATGCACGCAGCAAAGAGGGCCGCGTGCTGCGTGCACTGAGAATATATAACCTCAGAGCTGTCCATCAAACATTGCTACATAACAATCTCCCCAACAACCCGCAGGGGCCAATCACTAGCCATGGCCATCTATCCTATTCCGCCCAGCAACAGAGGGGTAACTTGTTAGCCCCCACTGCAACACGTGCTCTCCATGAAGGAGAACCCGCTTTCTCGAACATTTTGGCTCCCGGACGTCTCAAACCCAGAAGTGAGTGTTCTGGTTTGCGAACTATTTTTGGAAGCCAAATGTCCTGCAGCCGCGCTTTGGTTTCCGAACGTTTTGGAAGCCGAACGGACTTCCGGAACGGATTCCGTTCGACTTCCAAGGTATGACTATATTTCAGATAACTACATCACACCATTTGGGAATCTTTACCCAATGCCTATCACATTTTTTAAAAGAGAGACACGGTGTAAAATATTGATATAGTCAAGCAAGGGAAAAGCAGGCACCGTGGAGAAGATTTCAATCTTACTATAATTTGTAAGATATTTACGCTTGTGTCCAACCGTATCCATGTGCAAATGGAGTGGATTTCTGTTCATACAGTGGGTTTCCTCTTTTCTTGCCCCCTGAAGCCCGCCCATGCTCCAGAATCTGCTTAAAAAGAGTGTTGGGAAACCCCACAGTGCAGATCTGAAGGGGTATGGCGGGTGCATGAGGGAGGAGAGGGTGGAGAACTCCTGGTGTGCAAAGTTGTATTTCACCCTTAGAGCCACAAAGGAAGCAAATTCTCCCTTCAATGAAATACGTATCCAACTCACTGTTGCAGTATCTGAAGGGCTCACCAAAGGAGCCTGGTGATCACATGTATATGCTTCTTTATAAATTACTTTTTATACACATTTTTTAAAAAAAAATATGAAAAAGAGGCTGGATTCTGGAAAAAATGAGAAAGTCAGGAAAAAATAAGGTAAGTGTTGCATGAGTTTCCTAACATAGGGTTGCCAAGTGTCCTCTTTTTCCAGGACACATCCTCTTTTTCAGGGGTGAAATGTCTGTCCAGGTGGTTGTTTTTTTTTTAATTGCCAAAATGTCTCTGGCTATATTTTCTGGATGAGACACAGACATAGTTGGTGGTTGAAGACATTATTTCCTCTTCTCCTGGCCCCCTCAGCAATATATCACTGCTTCTATAGCCTACATATAGTAGGGATATTTAAAATGAGAGTCGTCATAGCGTCCTCTTTTTTTGCTCTTCAAAATATGGCAACTCTACCTAACAGAAACCACCCCTGTCCTTGTGTTAGCCAAGTATTCACACTATTTTCATTACAAAGTCAGGTTGCCGAACTGGTTTGCTGCTGACTTTCAAAAAACATTAATTAAATCTCGTCCACTGTAGCCACTTGAATTATTAATGCATCAACACAAATGAGACAAGAGGTGGCACAATGGGATAATTCTGAAATTTAAAATGTAATCCTGCATTGCCTGTGCACACATTACTCAACCCTGGAAATTTAGCTGCTGTGCTTACTTCTGAATAGCTACAAGCCATTCTTTTACCAGTGACTAGGGGAACAACTCCCAAGAGATAATGCATTTCTATGCAACAGACTTCTAGCATATCATGGAACATAAGGTAAATTTCCTAGCTGAGAAATAATTCACCCCCAGAGAAAACACCAATGAAAATGCATCCATTGGAGATGATCCACAGTTGTGTGGGGCTTCAGTGTGAATTTGGAGATCTGTGCATTCAGGAGCTTCCTTGATCACTCATCTAAATCAGGCACGTCCAACAGGTAGATCGTGATCTACCAGTAGATCACTGGATGCCTGTGGTAGATCACTGGCTCCCCCTAAAGAAGTTCAACAGCTTTGGCTCCCCTAAAAAAAGCTGAACATTTTTGCTCTGCATTCCCCCCCAAAAGGGGCTTTCCTCCTCCCTAAGAAAAACTTAACAACTTTAACCTGAATCCCCAAAAAGAGGGTAGATCACTGCCAGTTTTTAAACTCTGCAAGTAGATCGCAGTCTCTTGGGAGTTGGCCACCCCTGATCTAAATCAAGGAATACTCTATACACAGCATGGGGAATTTCAGAAACCAAAACCCCTACTTCTGGGTTTGCAGAGTTCTTAATCCAAGTTGTTCATAAACTAAGCTGTTCTTAAACCAAGGTACCACTGTATATTAAGAGAGACAAATGTTTATTTTTTTAAAACAAACAAAAAGAAACAAACAAACCACACACTCCTCTCTGTTTCCATATGTCACACAAAAACAGAATCCAAGCCAAGACTGAATCTACCAGTCCAACTGATCTTGGCAATTGACTATTAGAGGATGAAATCCTAATTCTAGGATCAATAGGACTTACTTCTGAGTAGATATGGTTAGGGTTGTGTGGTCTTTCATCAATCGCTTATTAAAACTTTGAAAGATCACAGCTGATGATGATGTTGTAAACCATAGGGCCACATATTGTTCATTGACTATAAGGACAGGTCCACGAATCCAGTGCACACAGTCCTATACTTCATACTGTAGTCGTATACTTAAAACAAAATAAAAAATAAAAAAAATTCCTTCCAGTAGCACCTTAGAGACCAACTAAGTTTGTTCTTGGTATGAGCTTTCGTTTGCATGCACACTTCTTCAGATGCCACACTTCTTCAGATACAGCTTACAAGTATACTATGTAGTAGTATACTTGTAAGCTGTATATTCACACAGAACATATGTGTGTCCATCTGTTGAGTAGGAGTCTGTGTAATCAGCAGCAGGGGACAGCAATCACTATGCAAAGTTAAAGTGGGTTGCAAATGGCCACAATTTTTTCACTGGCTATGGCTCCTAGAGTTTGATATGGCATAGGGCTGGAATTGAGTCACTGGATATTCACCTGGCTACTGGTATTCACCTGGCTACTGGATATTCACCTGGCTACTGGTATTCACCTGGCTACTGGTGAATACTGCTGTCCAAGCCCAATGCTAGGGCAACCTTGCTGAGAATGCCAGCGATCTTGGGCCCATCATGGCACAAACTGATACTGCACAACCATCCTGAAACATGAGTGCAGGTGCCCCCAAAATGACAGCCCAAGATCCCTCCTAGGGATCCCTCTAGTGAGGAGCAGGAAGCTGGCTCCCCCATTTACCTATGGATCCAGTCCAATCCCTCCAGTGCTGGCAATGAGAAGTTCTGAGGGGAATATAGCATGATGCACTTAAACAACCATAAAACCGTGTTGCTTTGAGAAAGCCGGAAACCTTGAATCACTAAGTCCAATGGTGAATGTGTATAAAATTCTGTCCTGGCCTGATACGCTATGGAAGGGTGGGAGTTCTGACAACCGCAGTGTCAAAGCCAAGCCTCCTATTTATATTCTAGGCGTGGACCAGTAGGAGAACAGTCCACCTCAGGTCCATTCAAAAGCCACCCTCCCAGAAGGTGCAGGTGGCAAGAAACTGTCCCAGTAAGCTGCTGACTGCACACTAATATAGATTCCACTCATTCTTATGCCCCCTCCCACCATTGCTTCATTAGCATTCATTTTTGGAGCATCCTGAAGCAAAAATTGCTTCTGCAGTGTGCTTTTAAGAAATAAAAATCAGCAACGGAAGAGGGCACAGTTTGTAAGTTCAGCAAACTGAGAATAACTGAGCAATCAAAACTTCATTTTTGTAGATGCTCACGGTAGCTGCAGAGGTCAGTGAAGTCAGGCAGGATGACCAGGTCTGACGCTGTCATGTGTTAGTAGTGAGACCAGCTCAGGATCCAACATGTCCTGGACCACCTCAACCCATTCCCACTCACAGAACACCCCATTTCAGGGATTTGCCTTGGCTTCTATCAGTAGTGATCCCCTCCACACCACTGTGAGAAGGATTTTGATCGCTCTGTTAGTGTAATTTCATAGAATTTGGACTTGGAAGATACTCAAAGGGCCATCTAGCCCCACCCCCTCCAATGCAGGCATATTTCTACTTGCCACATTTGTTATCAATACGGAATATTATTATGATCCTTTCAGCTTGCTTTTAAACAAAATTCTTCCAACTGTAGGCCATGCTGGTGACCGTATGCAACGGCAGCTCTATGTTAAGACTTCTGACTTTCCAAGTATTTTACACATCTCCTTGGGTAAAGCAAGGTTGTAGAGTAAAAGTTTGCACATATTCATAATGCCATACGCTGAGCCAGCTACTTGCCATCAACACACGACGGTCTGTTCCGCGTCGTCCCGGCCACTTTCCCAGGTAGACAGGAGCATTTTACTGTTTGTGATCTCTCTTCAATCCGATTCTTATTACAACATCTGTGTGCTGCTATAACTTCACACGTCCCTCCTTCTGGCAAGAAAGAGAGAAGATGGACACCATGATTAGGATGGAATACTATGGATAGGTAAAACAAAAAGAAAAGAAAACCCAAACACCTGAGCATGATACTCTCTGTCAGTCTTCACCGAGATGCAGACTGGACGAAAAAGGACACTACCACCTCCAAGTTCATACTGCTGCCCATTGCAGTGCCGTAATGCATATAATGAGGGACGCGGGTGGCGCTGTGGTCTAAACCACACAGAGCCTAGGGCTTGCCGATCAGAAGGTCAACAGTTCGAATCCCAGTGACGGTGTGAGCTCCCATTGCTCGGTCCCAGCTCCTGCCCACCTAGCAGTTCGAAAGCACATCAAAGTGTAAGTATATAAATAGGTACCGCTCCAGGCAGGAAGGTAAACAGCGTTTCCGTGTGCTGCTCTGGTTCGCCAGAAGCGGCTTAGTCATGCTGGCCATATGACCCGGAAGCTGTACGCCGGCTCTCTCAGCCAATAATGCGAGATGAGCGCCGCAACCCCAGAGTCGTCCACGACTGGGGGTCCCTTTACCTTTAATGCATATAATAGTGACTTGTGCCACTGCAAGTGAACTATGAGCTGAGCAGCCAACTTCCCAGCAAACTCACACTTCTCGCTTAAGGTTAGATCTGGCTTCCTAACTCTACTGGTTTCAAACACCAATAGCACAGCGTGTTCACATGCAAGCCTTATTTTGCAAACTTAAGAAGTTTTTGATCTCACACTTGTATGTGAAATAGAGGGAAATTAGGCAGGGCACAGGGTTCGTGCACCATCCATAAATTCTGCGTGACCCAAGTTCAAAATGCATTAAGCGCATAATTGCTGGGTGATTAGAAGTCCAAATATGCTCCGTTGCAAGTATTTGTTTGCATTGTTGGTTTGCAGCACTTAACAACAAAAGACAAATCTGCAACACGTACAAAATGACCTATGTACAAAATGACCACTTAATTTGCAAGCAAAATGAATTTGTCATTTAAGTTGCTGAAAAAGAAATTGGATTCATTTACGCAGTGCTTTTTTTCCTGGGAGGACGCAGGGGTACGCATACCCCTAAACATTTTTTTTTAAGAAAAAAAAAGACTGCCTTTATGTAATTAATTAAAATGTACTATCTTCCCAGGACACCTTAAAAAATGAAACAGCATCAAATAAAAAGCAATATATATAATCATAACAGCTACAGTACAATTGTCTTTTGAGGCTGCAAGGGAGGAATCACTCTGTCTCTCAGGTCCTATTTACAGGCTTCCCACAGACATCTGGCTGGGCACTGAGAGAACAAGGTGTTGGACAAGGTGGTTCACTGGCCTGATCCAGAAGGACTCTTATGTTCTTATGCCAAATCCTGCCATTTCATTTCAATATACCGACTGCAGACGGTTGTTGCAATTTAAGAATACAGTGGTACCTCTGGTTACGAACTTAATTTGTTCCGGTGGTCCGTTCTTAAGCTGAAACCGTTCTTATCCTGAGGTGCGCTTTCGCTAATGCTGCCTCCCGCGCTTTTGCTAACGCTTGGGGCAAAGTTCGCAACCAGGAGCAGCTACTTCAGGTTAGCAGAGCTTGTAACCTGAAGTGTCTGTAACCAGAAGCGTTTGTAACCATAGGTACCATTGTAAAGAAAAGAAGCCACCACCTTCTCACTAAAAGAAATCTCCAGCAAAAATGTTTTTAGAGCCTGCCTATAGGATGCGGGTGGCGCTGTGGGTTAAACCACAGAGCCTAGGGCTTGCCGATCAGAAGGTTGGCGGTTCGAATCCCCGCGACGGGGTGAGCTCCCATTGCTCGGTCCCTGCTCCTGCCAACCTAGCAGTTCGAAAACATGTAAAAGTGCAAATAGATAAATAGGTACCGCTCCGGCGGGAAGGTAAACGGCATTTCCGTGTGCTGCGCTGGTTCGCCAGAAGCAGCTTAGTCATGCTGGCCACATGACCTGGAAGCTGTCTGCGGAGAAACGCCGGCTCCCTCGGCCAGTAAAGTGAGATGAGCGCTGCAACCCCAGAGTCGTTCACAACTGGACCTAACGGTCAGGGGTCCCTTTACCTTTAAATGATATCAGTGACTTTTGTTTTTGTGTATTTAGAAGTAGCTTTTTATTTATTTTTTGGTCATTCTCCCTCTGTGTGTTTATATTTCAAAATTAAAAAGTTTTGAGGCCAGTCTTAGGATTTATTTATTTTAGGTGGGGGAGGCTTAGAAATGTATTCTAAGCTCAATCTAGGGAACGTTCAGCTGGGAAATAAGCCTTCACTAACATTATCAGAATCATGAAGCTGACAACTGCTCTTCCCAGGCTCTAGGGGCACTAGAACTCATTCCTCACATCTTTTAGAGTTGGCGCCTCTGTCATTGCACATTGTTCTGGATGCAAATTTAGAAGCATTTTCTAGATAAAAACTGATTATTAATATTTCTCTCAGTCCTGTACTGCAGTAAATATGCTGCAATGTGCTTGGAAGTGCTGCAACGTCGGGAAAGTGCTGTTGTGCTCAGGTCTTGCATTTAGGCTTCCAATGGACATTTGGTTGGTCAGTGTGAGATGCTGGAGTAGAAGGCCCAGTGGTCTGATTCAGCCTGCTCCTCTTGTATTCTTAAGATGACTGTGCCCTCAGTTAAAAGCATCTCAGTCAAAATTCCAAGAGTCACCAATCTGTTCCTGTTCTCTTCTTGCTATGAGAGACCTGAATGGAATAACAGGGCATAACGGTGATGGCCTTTTGTCTAGCTCTCTGCATTTTTGCCTCAGAAAAGAGCTGCGTCAGGGCCGAGTAAATATGTTTCTGCACCATACAGGAAACGGCTCCTCTTGATGAGAGGAATTAAATATTAACAATGGGGTCCATTGTGCCTTCTTCAGCTTGCAAGCTCATCAATACTGAGCCCCAAGAGTACATGACCTAAGGTCTTTTACCTTAACAGACATTAACCAGCTTTGATTGACTCATCCCTGAAAGCCGAAGGTTTGAATATTTAAAATTGCATAAAGCTTTCCCACACATTAAGGGGTCGTTCTTAGCTGGGAGTCTCAGTGTGTGACATTTAAAATGGCTGGATTGGCTTCAGGTACTTTTTCAAAGGCTACTTTGTCAACAGAATATTGCATCGAAATGAGGTGTGCGGGGGACCAGTCTGATTATTGTGACACGAATGGCATTGGGGAGATACTCCCTAACAGATACTCTTGGCCTGATTGATTGAAATGTATGCTTTGCAGGCTTCTCTCTGCCACTGCCACACCCCCCAGAAGAGAGATCAGGGACCCTTGAAATAGAGGAAGGAGAAAGGTTGTTTTCTGCTGCTCCTGAGAAGCGGACACAGAGCAATGGATTCAAACTACAAGAAAGAAGATTCCACCTAAACATTAGAAAGAACTTCCTGACAGTAAGAGCTGTTCGACAGTGGAATTTGCTGCCAAGGAGTGTGGTGGAGTCTCCTTCTTTGGAGGTCTTTAAGCAGAGGCTTGACAGCCACCTGTCAGGAATGCTTTGATGGTGTTTCCTGCTTGGCAGGGGGTTGGACTGGATGGCCTTTGTGGTCTCTTCCAACTCTCTAATTCTATGATTCTATGAAATTACCCACCACCCACAAAGCAGATGGAGAAGACACACAAGTCTCCTTGTGGTCTTCTCCCCTATGATGAAATGGATAATATTTCTATGCAGATTATAGTAATTTAAATTTCAAATTCTGCATCTGCACATATAAAGCAGTACCTGGAAATTTTATGCAAATCTCTGTCCCTGCTTTGTCTTCTTTTCCACATTTCTGGCTAACCCCAAATTGGCCACAGTGAGTGTTTTTTTATTATTGCACCTTTCATTCAAAGAAGGAAACGGCATCACCAGACTCTAATCTGGCTCTGCTGTCCATCACACCTCCAAGGAGCTCAAGGTAGCGTGCATAATTCTCCTCCTCCCCATTTTACCCCCGTGACAACCCTGTGAAGTAAGTTCGGCTGAGAGTGAGTGACTGGCCCAAGGTGACCCAGGGAGCTTCATGGCTGAATGGAGATTTGAACTCTGGTCTCCCAGGTCCTAGTCTGACACTCTAACCACTACACTAGCCCCTTTGACATTTAGATACTTCTCAGAGGGTCTGGTTCATTGAGAATGAACCAGTATACCTGAAGGAGCGTCTCCACCCCCATCATTCTGCCTGGACACTGACGTCCAGTGCCGAGGGCCTTCTGGCGGTTCCCTCACTATGAGAAGCCAAGTTACAGGGAACCAGGCAGAGGGCCTTCTCGGTAGTGGCACCCGGCCTGTGGAACGCCCTTCCATCAGATGTCAAAGAGAACAACAACTACCAGACCTTTAGAAGACATCTGAAGGCAGCCCTGTTCAGGGAGGCTTTTAATGTTTAATAGATTATTGTATTTTAATGTTTTGTTGGAAGCCGCCCAGAGTGGCTGGGGAAACCCAGCCAGATGGGCAGGGTATAAATAATAAATTGTTGTTGTTGTTGTTGTTAATGTTATTGTTGTGTGTGCTATCACGCGCACATTTGTAGCTGTGATCACTTTGGAAATGAGATGCCAACCCAGAAGGGAGTCTAAAGAAGAAAAAGTTGTTGGAATCATGCTGAATGCCTGTGTTGAGGTAAGGGGTTGCTTATCTAGGCACCTGTGTTGCTTAGGTATGTTTAAATAGTCTTTCATTTCATTTTCGGTGCCTCCGGTCTCATACGCGTTTGTTTGCAACAGTGACGGAATGCAAAGCCTCTTGTAAAAGAATAGCAGCACTGACACAGATGAAGGGGCAAAATAAAGATTTTATAAATGTACATTCATGTTTATAGACTTTTAAAAAATGGATTATTGACTCGACTCTGTAGCACTTTCCAAAGAGTCATTATAGCATCTGTCATAAATGCATATTTAGGGACTTGTACAAAAATGTGCATTTATTGACCTCATAGGTTGTAACCACACTAAAAGTTTAAATCATTGTCACGAATGACAGGGAAGGAGCCTCTGAGCATTTTATGGTCTACTGAGCCATTTCAGCTTCTGGCTGTGTTTTGTAAGTAAGTTGGAGACCGTCTATTGACTTTGGCCGCTTGGGTGGCAGGGGGCGAGTGGCGGCGGGGGGGGGGCACAGTTTGGCCCTTACAAAAGATTCATCAGAAACATGTTGAAAAGTATAATGACTTTTCATAGAAACTTGGCTATTCATTACATTGCACCCCTGGGGACTGGGGATCTTCCCTTCATCTCACACACTGCACAGAAACTAACAAAATGGTGTCTGTGATTGGAAAGGGGACATTAGAACTGACACACCAGGTCAGGCTGAAAGACCATCTAGTCTGGCATTCTGGGTGGAATCCAATTGATGCCCTTGTACTCATGGAAGAGCTTTTGGTCCAGTGGGCATCTCTGTCAATGGGAGAGGAAGGGAGGGGGTGTTTGCCAGATCTTTTGCTCATATTCACACACCTGCGCCCTCCATTTACACACACACACACACACACACAGAGAGAGAGAGAGAGAGAGAGAGAGAGAGAGAGAGAGAGAGAGAGAGAGAGATCTGTTCTGGAAGGGGAAGGGCATTAGCAAAAACATAACATTCTGTTCTTTTTCCATTTGCAGAGGCATCTACTAGATCAAAAGCCCTTCCCTGGGTGTAAGGATGCCAACTGGATTCCGCCTTCTGTTTCCAATGATATGCCTTTACAAAGCTTATGAGAAAGGGATGAAAGTAGTGCCTATTCCCTGTTCTTTGACATCAGCTGCATTTGCTGGCGTATGTGTGTATGTGTACCTAATTGCCTGCATTCAGGAAGGTGTAATTTGTTGAGAAAGAAAGGAAATCTCTGTGGCTATGTGCAGAAATGTGCAAGTGTGTTTGTCTCGGATCATCCCGGTGGTCAATTTCAATCTAGCGATGTTGTCTGCGTGAAAATTCACCAACACCGCCCCCTCTCCCAGTAATCTCGCCTCCTATATATTTACATCAGGGGGGACTGTTCCTCTGTTTTGGGGAGGTACTCATCCATTCCCCTCCTCATGGAATTTTTCTGGCCTACAAAAGACCCCACTGTGTGTGTGTGTGTGTGTGTGTGTGTGTGTGTGTGTGTGTGATAGAGAGAGAGAGAGAGAGAGAGAGAGAGAGAGAGAGAGAGAGTGTTTGACTTAGGGCCCAGCACATTCCTCCATTGTCTCCTGAGACAGATAGATGCCAACAAGGTGGAAAAGGTCGAAAATAATTTAAAGTAGGCACAGCATGGGTGTGGACAGAACCAAGCCTTCAGATAAGGATGCAAGCCACCTCCTCCCCAGTCCTTGGAGTGATCATTTTATGAGCAGACAAAGGATGATAATTCACCGCTCAGCTAATCTACATGGTAGGGCAGGGGAGTGTGCACACAAACGTGTGTGCTTGAAAGTGTGGGGCGGTCACACCCATATTTGGTCATGCCCACAGTTGGAAAGTGGCCCTCAGAGAGCTGGCTGGGGTGAATGTGGTCCTTGAGTTTAAAAAACCTCATTATGCATGCATACTCTCCAACATTTCTCCGATGAAAATAGGGACGTCCCATTCCATAATGAACATTTTACTATTTATACCCCACACATCTTACTGGGTTGCCCCAGCCACTCTGGGCAGCTTCCAACATATTAAAAAATAAAGAAACAAAACATAAACGTTAAAAAACTTCCCTATACAGGATTGCCTTCAGATGGCTCAGGAGTCGGATAACTCCATACCCTCCAACATTTCTCCAATGAAAATAGGGACATCCTAAGGAAAAGTGGGACATTCCAGGATCAAATCAGAAACCAGGACGGCTTCTCTAAATCAAGGACGTCCCTGGAAAATAGGGACACTTGGAAGGTCTGTGCATGCCTGGTCTAGATGCAATCATATTCCACTTCTGCCTCCTTTCTGTCAATTCATGCAGGCTTATCCAACGAAAACATTTCCCCCTTCCTAATTCGGCCACTTAAGTTTCTATCTTCTGGAGTAATTTCAACACAGATATTTTTCCTTCTGCATACTGTGTTTGTTCAAATATTGAAACAGAAGAATGAGGGTTATACACCCACAAGTCCATCACTAAAGGAAGGACCATTTCCTGAGAATGATTTTGTTTTAATTGGAGGCGAAGACTGAACACCTGAAAATGGCAATTATGCCTCTGTTACAAAGCCCCACCACACAGTGAAATGTTTTACCCCTGAATGAGAACCTTCTGTGTGCAGCTGTGATATAAAATATCTCATCAGCAGAAGGTTTGGAGCACATGCCTAGCTGAAGCCAAGAGTCATTTCCTCATCATATGCATTTTTTACATCTCCCGCTTTGGTTCAGAGGTAGTAACAGAAGCATATTTTGTATTTCAGAATTATAACATGCCCAATCTAGTAGCGGAGCCAAGCCTGAACGGTAAGCAAACTTTCCTCCTTTATTTTTTTAAAAGTCCTGATTTGGGTGATACACTGTGGAAGTCATTAACTATGACTCAGGTAGAAAAAACATAGAAGTTCCTCCTTTTTTGTGTGTGTGACAGTGATGGCAATTTAATAGCATTTGACTCCACTGAGTTACATGGCACATCCTGCGGCAATGAGAGAGGTTGTTTATCAAAATGATAAACAAGTTTTCATTTTCCTTCCTTGGCTGCATGAATATGATCAGAAGTCTAAGGCCATCAAGAATTCACTTATTCTGGCCACCAGGCAGACATTAAGCTATTCAGGACCATCTGTGCTTGAAAAGAGTTCTACTTAATGGACCTTCCTAGGGCAGGTCGGCCGTAATGAAGGCAGGCGGGTGAGAGAGAGTGCACAAGTTGAAGCAGCAGCTAGTTGAAGCTCCTTGAATTTATAAGTAGAGGCCGGTGGATTCAAGAGGCAAAACATGTTTTCCATTTGAATACTCAAAGTATTATGATAACCCTTGATTCCATTTGTTTCAGTCCTGACTCGGAAACATCACATTAGCAGCGATGCAATAGCATGGGTGGATTTTATCTTAATCAGTTGTACTTATAATACTGGAGGGAGGGGAAAAAATTAGAAGAATCAGGGTTAGGTAGATGCAGAGCCGGTCTACCAGTAGGCAGGTGCCTCAGGTGGTGGATGCATAGGGTGGGGTTCAGGAATGAGGTGGTGGATGGTGCAATGTAACCCAGTTTGGGTCCCTTATAGCCCCTAACTAGCTTGCTGCCTTCAGAAGGAGGAAGTCCCATTTGCATGGTGTGGGTGGCGCTGTGGTCTAGACCACAGAGCCTAGGGCTTGCCGATCGGAAGGTCAGCAGTTCGAATCTCCGCGATAGGGTGAGCTCCCATTGCTCTGTCCCAGCTCCTGCCAACCTAGCAGTTCGAAAGCACATCAAAGTGCAAGTAGATAAATAGGTACCGCTCTGGCGGGAAGGTAAATGGCGTTTCCGTGCGCTGCTCTGGTTCGCCAGAAGCGGCTTAGTCATGCTGGCCACATGACCCGGAAGCTGTATGCCGGCTCCCTCGTCCAATAAAGCGAGATGAGCGCCGCAACCCCAGAGTCGTTCGCGACTGGACCTAACGGTCAGGGGTCCCTTTACCTAATAGTAAGTTTGTTCTGTCCTGTTTCAAATTGCATGTGTAGATTAAAATTAAAAAGTCTGGAGAATTCCTTAAGGGGGGAAAGCCCAAGTTCCTTACAAGTTCATAAGATGGTCCAAGAGCTGCCATTAATTTTCCCACCCACCCCCTGCCACTCTCCCATTGTAACTCCCCTCGCCTTACCCCCGCAAAGGGCTCCCCACAATCAGCTTCATATGCATGTAAACCCGGCAAGATATATAAGGTTCTGGAGACTTTTACTGGGGAAAGTGGTGAGCAGAGGAAAGGCTAAGGCAAGCAAGATACCCCTCCTTCCAACTTTCCCATGCATTAAAACATACGTGTTTGTTTCTTGGAAAATTAGATGGAAACTCACTCAGTACCTTCTGCATCAATAGTCCTCAGCAGACTTAATTCCACAAATATTAGCCTACATGGCTGGTAGACCAAGCTGCATAGTGTGCTAATTGTACACTAAATTGCACACTAAATTAGAGTCAAATTGAACCCAATATTGATTTATGCAATACGTTAATAATTGCCTCGCAGTCTCTATCACCCAAACCTTTGTGCTATGAGAAACCTTGAATTCTACCACTTCCTTACTCCTTTAAGCCTGTTAAAGTAATCAGGCTTCAGCTATGTCACCGCCATCTACCTCATTAGGAGGGAAGATACTATTTTGACTAGTACGAAAGCTTGTGATTTATTTTGAGTTCGCAAGACATCAGTTGACGCCTCCACAAAAGATTAGCGTCTTTAGACTTCAAGTCTATGTTCAAGCAACACGGCAGTGACATAGACAGAGATTTTCCCTGTTCATATCATGTTCAGCATGTGCTCTCAGGAAGCAATATGCAATAATGCAATTTTACAGACAGCTGCTGATCTCATGTCCTTTCATGAGCATAGTAGAACAAGGCAAGGAAATGCTGAGATAGATGTTTTGAGAATGCACAAAACAATGGCGCACCTGAGTGGTTATGTTAGCAGGGTAACCCAGCTTTTCCTCCATTTGTGCATGTGTGCAATTGCTGACACGGATTTGGGCATGTGGGTTAGTTGTGGGCATCTTCTGAAAAATCCAGGATACATAGCAAATGATGGCACTCTTCCCATGAGCGTCTGGCAAGTGTACTACAACTGATATTAACATGTACTGTAAATAGCATTGCCAAGACATTGGCAACAAAATACATATAGTACAGAATTCAATTCTGTATTGAATACAGAAGTAGATCTGAAAATATCCAAAGTAACCTCAGTGTGAGACAGACAAGGCATGATTGATGGAAGAGGATGGGGCTGCCAGTGTAGTAACAATTTCAGCAAGCATGAGCAGTCTAACTAGGCCCCCTGCTTTTTGTTTCTGTTTTAAACTATAGAGCAAGTTGCCTTAGTAATTTTTGATTAGTATATGGGATATAAATATTAGTGGCATGCACCACCTACAAGATTCTGTTTGGATCCTGATTCAGCACTTTGAAAAGCAATCTGCCTTGCTCAGCGGTGCTTCAAAGGCTTTGTGACTCAGCCTGGGGTCTGAGAAGTAGCACACACATTGGAGAGCTGATAACTTGTGTATATAGAATCATAGAATTGTTGGAAGGGACCACGAGGGTCATCTAGTCCAATTGCCTGCAATGCAGGAATCTTTTGCCCAATGTGGGGCTTGAACCCACAACCCTGAGATTAAGAGTCTCATGCTCTACCAACTGAGCTCCCCAAATCTGTTTCATCCCCCCTCCTTTCACTATTGGGAAATATATTTTAAAAATGGCTATAATATAGATATATTGGCTTTTGACAAAAGTGAGTGAAACTTGCAGGCATACCAGCTCCACGAAAAACCAACCAAATTACAGGCAAGTAGGTTCAGGGGCTTTTGTGCCGGACATATTTGATTATTATTTTTTTAGTAGAAGGAGATGTTCATAACTTTTTTAAAAAATGGGGGCAGAATTGGGTAGAATTTGCCGGCAAGATTGTTCATTTGAGAGGCTTAATGCTGCCATTTTTTTTTTAAAGGTCATCTACAACAGTCTCTTTGTAGGGACAGTCATTGAAGTTTTAAAAGGTAAAGGTAAAGGGACCCCTGACCATTAGGTCCAGTCGTGTCCGACTCTGGGGTTGCGGCGCTCATCTCGCTTTATTGGCCGAGAGCCGGCGTACAGCTTCCGGGTCATGTGGCCAGCATGACTAAGCCGCTTCTGGCGAACCAGAGCAGCGCACGGAAACGGCATTTACCTTCCCGCCGGAGCGGTACCTATTTATCTACTTGCACTTTGATGTGCTTTCGAACTGCTAGGTTGGCAGGAGCAGGGACCAAGCAACAGAAGCTCACCCTGTCACAGGGATTTGAACCGCTGACCTTCTGATCGGCAAGCCCTAGGCTCTGTGGTTTAACCCACAGCGCCACCTGGGTCCCGCCATTGAAGTTTTAGGGTGGGTTAAAAAGGAATAAGTTTATATTCTCTAAAGTTGTGTGAGCAACTGGTGTGAAAACTGTAGACATGAGAGAAGTGACCCCACATATTATTGCCAAATTGCCGACAAATTGGTCCAGGAGCTTTCATGCTAGGCATCTTTAAAACTGATTTTTGAGGTGGTAAGAGCTAAGAGATTTGCTTTCCAGGTGAAATAATTCTCTCTCATTACTGTCAAACTCAAGAGTTTTCTCTGGGTCTTCCACACTCTGTTGTTTGTACCTTCCCCCATCTATTACCCCTCGTGCTATAGTAAGCTTAGAGACATTACCGTACTTCGCCTTTAATCAGGTACTTGACTGCAGCCTTTTTTAAATGTTTGAATTGAGACATCACAAAATGCTTTAGCTCAGGCTGCCTCATAGAGATCCATTTATACAGTATCTAACAAGCCCCAAATCATAGAATCACAGAAGGAACCAAGTCCAATGCCCTGTAATGCAGGAGTCACAGCTAAATCCCTCCAAGACACCCCACTTCACATCAGGATTTGAGATTTATGTACTTTATGCCATGATCATGAAATTCTCTGAGTGTTCTTTCTTACATGGCCAAGATGGAATGATCAATGCATAAAAAGAAGGTATCGGTTGGCTGCAAAAGTTTGCAGAAATACAAAAGTATCATTAGCAAAGAAAATAGGGTAGGAGACTCCAAAATTAGCCTCTGAGAACTGAGCGCTATCACTGTCTGCAATATATAGTATTGTAAATAAAGGTAAGGTTACCAGATTTTTTTCAATGAATCCGGGGACACTTTTCAACTTCAGTAGGAATGATAGGATTTTGTATGGGGACTGATTTGTAAATCCGGGGACTGTCCCCGGAAAACCAGGACATCTGGTAACGTTAGATAAAGGTTGCACACTACCATCAATCTCTGCTGAGGGGTAGAAAGATTCTAGGGGGTTCCAGACGCTCACCCAGGGGTGCTTCTGTTGGGAAACTGAGGCACGGTGGCAGCTAGTATGTTTAAGAAATATAGTTTATTTTACACATATTTACACCCTACCATTCATTAATGGTCACCATGCCAGGTGGCGCAGGACGCGGGTGGTGCTGTGTGTTAAACCACAGAGCCTAGGGCTTTCCGATCAGAAGGTCGGCGGTTCGAATCCCCGCGACGAGGTGAGCTCCCATTGCTCGACCCCTGCTCCTGCCAACCTAGCAGTTCGAAAGCACCTCAAAGTGCAAGTAGATAAATAGGTACCGCTCCGGCAGGAAGGTAAACGGCGTTTCCGTGCCCGGCTCTGGTTCGCCAGAAGCGGCTTAGTCATGCTGGCCACATGACCTGGAAGCTGTACGCCGGCTCCCTCGGCCAATAATGCGAGATGAGCGTGCAACCCCAGAGTCGGTCACGACTGGACCGAATGGTCAGGGGTCCCTTTACCTTTACCTTTACACCCTAAGTCTTTGGTAGAGGGGGTGCAGAAATTTACTCCCCAAGCGTGTCGCTCATTGCCCCTCTCATAGCTTCAGCAAGCTTAGGCCCAAAGTAGCAGTCAGTCCTGGCTCCTGGTCTCTCGGTGCAGCCTCCTTCAGCCAGTGCCAAGATGGTTCTGCCTGCTTCCTCTTTCTTGTTCCCAGAACACCTTTAGATTTCAAAAAAGGGCACTTTTTTCTGTGACAGCACACACACACACACCCCGCATCACCTTGGCAGCCTCCCCAATTTCCTGTCTACTCCTCAGTGCAAGGAAAAACTTTTTGCTTTGTCAGTGGCCCTTAACAGCCCAGTACCTGGCTCCCTGCTGTTTCTCAATGGCTCTGCACTTAGCCCAGCTGGTGCATAAGCTGGTATATAAACTAACCCAGGAGTTTCTTGTCTGGCACAGTTCTGCAGCTTGTATTTTCCCTTCATATCCCAAATATTATCTAAATACTACTGTATTGTTTATTAATTTCTACCATTCATTAACAGTCTCTGGCACCCATAGCTCTATGACAGTATGTTTGTTTTTGGTGTGTGTCTGTGTTTGTGTGTGTAAAAACAAAAGAGTGGGGGAAGATGGCATGGGTTGTTCTGTAAAAGGGCACAGTTGGCCTGAATCCCGGAGCATTCTGCACTGCAACATCTTGTTGCAGGTCACACCTGCGGTGCACACAAATGAATGGGAGCGTCTATGTTCATGCAGCAGCTCATAAGATTAGGCAGCAATACAACATCACCTCATCCAAGCACTCAGCCCTAGTCATAAAACTTAATCCAGTTTATATATAACATTCTACCATGATGACAGCAGAGATAAAGCTGCAACTGAGGATTTGTAGTGCATAAAGGCCTATTGTCAATTCACCCTGTTCTTGAAGGAAAATGATTCACTCCATATACTGCAACCCCCCTTTTTTTTGGGGGGGGGGGTCATTTGCTAAAACACATATTCATTCATTTTATTATTAGCACAATTTCATGAGTGGTCCATATAGTGAGGGGGAAAAATGAGGAATTCTTCACAATGCTGCTGTTTAAACGTCTCTTTGCTATTGGTCATTAAGCTTGGCAATGGAAAATATATATACTGTATATTCTCAGTGGAATGACTAGACTCTCTAGATAGGTAGTCTTTTTTATCATGCTAAAGCTATTTGATGACAAAAAGGGCTTTAAAAAAAAAATCCAAAGAGTAAAACTTTTTTGTGAGGTGAGGATGGATCGGAAGACGCAGTAAGCCTAAGCAAAAACAAGCAGATGAAAGGCATGCACACATAAATCTCCTATTTGTTCACAGCATAAAAAATAACAACTCGCTCCTGGCAAGATATAGAGGGGGCTATAAATGATACCTATAAAAACAACCTAATTAACACCTGGATTGGTTCTCCTGGGTTGCATTTGCAGCCAGAGTATGGTTCTCCTGATTTTGCTTGTCTTGACGTTTTGCTGCTTCAGGTTATAGGAATAATACAGCATTGGCGGGCACCCTGTCAGATTGCTCCTGAGAGCAGAAGCGAGGCAGGCCCAGCCTCCTGCAAACAGGCCAAGCCCATTTTTATCCCGCTTGCTGCCTCATACTCTCCTACACGTCGAGGCGGAAAACATGTTTTCATATCCCCAAAAGATGTGCTCATGAGAGCATGGCACCCCAAAATGCACATTCTGGGGAGCAAGGTGAGATCGTGGCCAGGGCCGGCGCTTCCATTTAGGCGAACTAGGCGGTTGCCTAGAGCGCCAAAATGGAGGGGGCGCTGGCCAGCCTGCCCGCCGCCCGCCGCCGCTCCAACCAGCGGCGGAGCGAACAGGTTGGGGCGAAAACCACGGCGGCGGAGGCAAAATGGAGGGGGCGCTGGCCAGCCTGCCCCTCCCCTCCCGCCGCCTGGTGCCGCCCCAACCAGTGGCGAAAATTGCGGCGGCACGGGGCGCCCGGCGGGCAGGGGGCGGGGCACCGTACATCATTGCACATGACGTACGGTGCCCCGCCCCCTCGCCTAGGGCACCAAAAAACCTGGCACCGGTCCTGATAGTGGCCCTGACCAAAACCTTTTTTTTTGGGGGGGGGAGATAACTGACTGAGACTGCAGTGCCCCAAATGGGTGCTGTGCTCTCTCATGAAAAAAAAATGGGATGTCCCAGTATTATCAGGACAGTTGAGGGGTATGCTCCCTCCCTCCCCATCAACAGCATAAGAGAGGCTTGCCTGGCACCATCATTACATGTATTTAGACACGAGGCAAAAACATTCATCTTTACCCAGACTTATGGCTATTAAATAATCTGTGCTCTGTTAAAGTGTGGGGGAGAGGACTGTTATCATTATGATTAAAACAAAATAAAAAATAAAAGAATTCCTTCCAGTAGCACCTTAGAGACCAACTAAGTTTGTTCTTGGTATGAGCTTTTGTGTGCATGCACAAAAGCTCATACCAAGAACAAACTTAGTTGGTCTCTAAGGTGCTACTGGAAGGAATTCTTTTATTTTTCATTTTGTTTTGACTATGGCGGACCAACACGGCTACCTACCTGTAACTATCATTATGATTGTTTTACTATTAGGCTTTCTGTCAGTATGCTTTTTACTGATGTTTTTATCACTGGTGTTTTGTAATGTGTTTATAATGTTGTACACCACCCTGAGATCTTTTGATAGAGGGCAGTATATACTGTAAATTGCAACAACAACAACAACAACAACAACAAGCCCCACTTTGGGCAGAGATCAGCTGGTTTACAGATCTCCCAAGTCTGAAGTGCCAATCAGCTGATCAGCCCTTAAGGCAGGGATTGAGAGAGCATTTTAAAGTTCCAAATTGTGTGTTGTTGTTGTTTTGCAGCCACGCTTTTACCTACCCTACACCTGATGTCATATAGGATATCCAGTGTGGGGCAGGTGAGAGTGGCGTGGGGAAAACAGCCCCATGGAGCAAACTGTGACCTGAGTACGACCTATTATGGTCCTGGCACCAGACGTCCCCCAGTCCTCTCTTCCATATCATTGCAAATTCTGAACACAATCCCTATAATCTTTTGGTTTATGAACACACTGCCGTCATTAAATCATTGAGGGATCAAAGCCTCACAGCTGTAATTCGTCAAGCATTAAAAACAAACAAGAAATGGCAACTGAAAATGGGAGTTTGCTAATATCCAGACTGAAGAAGCAAGGGAGGAAGAGATCTTTGATTTCGGTGTTTATAATGATAACTCGAAAGTGAAATAATCCTAAGGGTAGTGTCTCCTTTTGTGGAGAGGAAGAGAAGCATAATATTATTATATGCAGATTATGCTTTGATGAGATCGCCAAGAGATAAACACGTCCTGTGATAAGATTGTTCTGTAAAGCAATTAGCCTATGAAAAAGTCTTTGAGCTGCTTATGGAGGAGACTAATAAGGTTTAGGGGAATATTTCTGCTCACAGCTTTACACTTGCACAAACTTGGTGGTGTGTGAGAGTGTGTTTTAATAAAGCAGTCAGATAAGGCCTGTAAAAATAACATAGTCCATAAAGAATGCACAGTGACAAGGAGCCAGCGATTTTAGAGATACTGATGACAGACTGTTATACGAAGTTGCTAGCAGTGCACACGTTAGCATTAATCTTCCAAAGAATGTTAATAAATAAACTAACAAAAGGGGCTCAGAACTGAAAGTCCTTGGTCAATACATCAAAGAGAGGCGAGAGGACTGAATCGATGGGCTCCCTTTGTGATGGCCTGGGATTCAGACTCAGACGCTGAACCTGAGGGATCCCAGCCTGCACAGGATTCCCTGCCTCCAGAACCAGCAGAGCCAGGGCTGGGGCCTGAGTCTGAAGGGGACTCACCTGTGCTAGATCCTCAGGTGCAGGCATCGGCTGAGTTTGATCTGGCCTCTGATGGAGTGGAGGACTCATTGCCTGCAGGTGCTCCACTCCCCACCCAGTCAGGGGAAGCTGAGGTTGCCTCTGGGTCTGGTAACCCTCCAGCTTCTCCTGAGTTGCAAAGGTTCAGGGCAGAGAGGCGAAGGGAACTAAGTTCCCGCAGGAGGAGTGCTCGCCTCCAAGCCAGGAGAGGCGAGTCACCTGACGATCGGAGCCGCCCTCTGCCTCGGGGCAGATAAAAGCCGGCCAGTCCCAGTCCCAAGTTGCAGGAGCAACATCGTTGCTGCCCAGTTCCTGGTTCCTGACTCCTGTGTTCCTGACCCCGGCTTTGTTACCTCGGCTTCTGACTCCTGGCTTCCTCCTGACCTCGGCTTTGTGACTTTGGCTTCCGACTTAATCCTGACCTCGGCTTTGTGACTTCGGCTTCGTGACTTCTGGATTGGACTGACCTTGGACTGGACTAGACCTCGCCTATCTGATATCCCTTGGGACCAGCACAGTTTGCTCCTGCCACACCCGCACTCCCCCTTCGTTGGGGTGCGTTCGGGAGGAACCGGTCATTATGACTGACCAGGCGGCTGCGCTGGCGGCATTGGCCCAGGAGAACCAGGTCTTGACCCACACAGTGCAGCAGCTGAGCAATGCGGTTACGGCGCTTCAGCAGCGTTTGGATGTCTTACCGGCTCCTGGTGCCGGCGTCCCAGCTCCAGGCAAGTACCCAGTGGCCCTGCCAGAGAAATTCGATGGGTCCCCGGCCAGCTTTCCCATGTTTCTCGCCCAGGCCAAACTGTATATTCAGGGGCGAGCCCGGGATTTCCCTGACGACCGCACCAAGGTGCACTTCCTGATCAGCTTGCTGAAGGACCAGGCGGCCAAGTGGGCGTTGCCGCTGCTACGGCAAGACTCCCCCTTGCTGACAGACTATACGGGGTTTTGCAACCATTTTGAAACCGCGTTCGCCAACCCTCAGAAGGCGAGTCAAGCCAATCGGGCGATTCGGCGGTTGAAACAGGGCAAGTCCACAGTGGCCGCCTATGCCACAGAATTTCGGCTGTTGGCGCAGGACTTGACCTGGAACGATTCCGCACTTCGGGACCAGTATCTCGAGGGGCTTTCTGACGAGATACTGGACCAGCTGGCCACCTTGGATCGCCCCACCACGCTGGAGGCCCTCATCCAACGGAGTCTACAGATAAACGATCGGTTGGAGGACCGTCGCCAGGCCCGGGGCCGTCGGCACTCCGGGCTCCCGACTCCAGTGCTTCCCAGCAGTTCCACGGCCAGAGCCGAGTCACTAGAGGAGCCGATGCAGCTCGGGGCAGCACGGCCTCGCCTCTCCCCTTCGGAGAAGACAAGGCGTCGGGAGGGGAACCTCTGTCTCTACTGCGGGGGGAGTGGACACTACGCCCGAACATGCCCCGAGAAACACCAGCCGCAGGGAAACCGCCAACCCCAGTAGCCAATGGCCCAGGCTATCTGGGGTCCCAAGCGTCGCATGATGGGCCCTCACCAGTGGAATTGCAACACCTCATGATCCCGGTGCGTCTGTACCCCCCAGGCGGGCCCTGGATTCTCACCCACGCTCTGGTGGATTCAGGGGCAACCCGCTCCTATATGGACTCTGCCTTCGCTGTTCAGCATCGGGTGCCACTCCAGAACAAGCCAGAACCGGTGCAGGTGGAGGCAATCGACGGACGGCTCCTGCGGTCAGGCGCCGTTACGCGGGAGACCCAGCCCTTGGTCCTGTGCCACCAGCAGCACCAGGAGGTGCGTACCCTGGACATTGCCACCATGCCCCGGTTTCCCCTGGTGCTGGGGATGGACTGGCTGGAGTCTCACAATGTTCAGATCGATTGGGTCAATCGAACTGTACGCTTCCCAGACTCGGGTTCGAATGCTCAGTCCGAGATGCTTTCGGCCGCCTCCATGGGGGAGGCTGCGTCAACGCTCCCCGCCGTGTACCGGGACTACGTAGACGTGTTCGAGGAACAGGGGGCAGACCGGCTGCCTCCTCATCGGTCCTTCGACTGCGGCATAGACCTCCAGCCTGGGGCGCCCCTGCCTGTGAGTCGCCTATACTCTCTTTCGGAGCCAGAGCGTGAAGCCTTACAGGACTTCCTTCACAAGAACCTGGAGCGTGGGTTCATTAGGCCCTCTACCTCTCCCACCGCCGCTCCAGTACTCTTCGTTAAGAAGAAGTGTGGGGAGCTTCGCCTCTGCCATGATTACCGAGCCCTGAATAAGATCACCATCCCAGACCGGTATCCCTTGCCCCTAATTGCGGAGTTGCTGGAGCGGGTGCAAGGGGCGCAGATGTTCACCAAACTGGACCTGCGGGGGGCTTACAACTTGATTCGGATCCGTGCCGGGGATGAGTGGAAGACCGCATTTGGGACCCGTTATGGGCAGTTCGAATATCTGGTCATGCCGTTCGGACTATGCAATGCGCCCGCCGTGTTCCAACGGTACATCAACCACGTGTTCCAGGACTTGCTAGACAAGTACGTGGTGGTGTACCTCGATGACATTCTGATTTATTCCCGTGACCCAGCTCGCCATGAGAGTCATGTCCGGACCGTGTTGCAGCGCTTGCGGGAGCACCGCCTGTACGCTAAGCTCAGCAAGTGCGAGTTCCACCAGCGGTCAGTGGACTTCCTCGGACACCGACTCTCCCCTGACGGTGTACAGATGGACCCCGGGAAGGTGGCTGCGGTTCGAGAGTGGGCGGCACCGCGGAACCGCAAGGACCTACAGCGGTTCCTGGGGTTCGCCAACTATTACCGGACATTCATTGCGGACTACGCTCATCGCACCACCCCGTTGACCCGTCTGCTGCGCCCCAAGACTCCCTTCTCCTGGGACGAGGAGGCTGAGGGGGCATTCCAGGGGTTGAAAGCCTGTTTCCAGAAGGCGCCGATTTTACAGCATCCTGATCCCTCTCGTCCCTTCGTGGTGGAGACGGACGCCTCCAGTACGGCTCTCGGTGCTGTCCTGTCCCAGCAACACGGACCTGATGCGCCACTGCTACCCTGTGCCTACTACTCCCGGCAGCTCCTTCCGGCGGAGCGCAACTATACCGTGTGGGAGCGGGAACTACTGGCCATTAAGGTGGCCTTTGAGGTCTGGCGCCATCATCTTGAGGGGGCACGACACCCGGTGGAAGTGAGAACCGACCACCGGAATCTGGAGTATCTCCAGACCACCCGCAAGCTGAACCAGCGTCAGATCCGGTGGGCACTGTTCTTCTCCCGATTCCAGTTCCGGATCCGTTACATCCCCAGCTCCCAAAACCAGAAGGCGGACGCACTGTCCCGGAAACCGGAGGACATTGCAGAGACGGTGCAGCAGGCGGCCCCAACAACAATCGTCCCACCAGCAGTGTTCCTGGCTGTTCAGGAGACTGAGTCACTACGGGACCGAGTGCGGAAGCAGCAACGGGTCGATGTGTGGGCTCAGGAACGGATTCAGGAATTGGCCAGTGGATCGTGCCCTCGATACCCAGAACTGGTTGTGCACCAGGGTCTGCTGATGCACCGTGGTCGGTTGTACATCCCACCAGGGCCTTTGCGGGCCGAGGTGCTCCGAATGTCACATGATGCCCCGGCAGCTGGCCACTTCGGGAGGTATCGGACCACCCACCTGGTCAGCCGGGAATTCTGGTGGCCCCGCTTGAAAGCCGACGTGGCACGGTACATTGGGGGTTGCGATGTCTGCCGGCGAGCCAAGGGATTGACCGGGAGACCTGCGGGACTGCTACAGCCACTGCCAGTTCCTCCTCGTCCGTGGCATACGGTTTCGTTGGATTTCGTGGTGGACCTACCCCTGTCCCATCAGTGTACCTGTCTCCTGGTATTCACGGACCACTTCACTAAGATGGTGCACTGTGCCCCGTGCTCGTCTGTACCCTCAGCCAAGGAGACGGCGCAACTGTACTTACAACACGTCTTCCGCTTACATGGCCTACCAGAACGTTTGGTCTCCGATCGCGGTGCCCAGTTCACCTCCCGCTTCTGGCGTGCTCTACATCAGGCTCTCGGGACGGAGGTCTGCCTATCTTCGGCCTACCATCCGCAGACAGATGGACAGACCGAACGGGCAAACGCGGTGTTGGAACAGTACCTCCGGTGCTACTGCAGCTTCCACCAGGACGATTGGGTCGACCACCTGGCGTTGGCCGAGTTCGCGTATAACAACGCAGTGCACGCTTCCACCCAACAGACCCCGTTTCAGGCGAACTATGGGTACCACCCGCGGTTGTTCCCAAATGTGCTGCCGGCATCCGCAGTTCCCGCAGTGACAGACTGGCTACAAGAGCTCCAGTCGCAGCAGCAGCTTCTGACAGAGCAACTGAGCCAGGCCAAGGACGCGTATAAGGCCCAGGCCGACCGTCACCGTCAGGAGGGGCCGGAACTCCGTGTCGGTGACCTGGTATGGCTCTCCACCCGCCACCTGCACCCCTCTCGGCCTTCGCGTAAGCTGGATGCCCGCTTCACCGGCCCATTTCCGATCGTGGACCGGGTCTCACCTGTGGCATTCCGTCTCCGATTACCCGCGACCCTGAAGGTCCACCCGGTATTTCACCGGTCCCTACTCAGTCCGGTCGCCCCGCCCGATGAGTTCCACCCAGACCGTCCACGACCGCAGCCAGTTCTGGTTCAGGGGGAGCCCGAGTACGAGGTGGGGCACATTCTCGACTCCCGATACCGCAGGGGGAAGCTCCAATACCTCATCGACTGGAAGGGGTATGGGCCCGAGGATCGTTCGTGGGAACCAGCGGAAAACATCCATGCGCCTGCCTGCCTCCGTGAGTTCCATGCAACTTATCCCAGCAAGCCTGGTCCGGCCCCTCGGTTGAGGGGGGGGCCTGGGAGGGGGGATGGTGTGATGGCCTGGGATTCAGACTCAGACGCTGAACCTGAGGGATCCCAGCCTGCACAGGATTCCCTGCCTCCAGAACCAGCAGAGCCAGGGCTGGGGCCTGAGTCTGAAGGGGACTCACCTGTGCTAGATCCTCAGGTGCAGGCATCGGCTGAGTTTGATCTGGCCTCTGATGGAGTGGAGGACTCATTGCCTGCAGGTGCTCCACTCCCCACCCAGTCAGGGGAAGCTGAGGTTGCCTCTGGGTCTGGTAACCCTCCAGCTTCTCCTGAGTTGCAAAGGTTCAGGGCAGAGAGGCGAAGGGAACTAAGTTCCCGCAGGAGGAGTGCTCGCCTCCAAGCCAGGAGAGGCGAGTCACCTGACGATCGGAGCCGCCCTCTGCCTCGGGGCAGATAAAAGCCGGCCAGTCCCAGTCCCAAGTTGCAGGAGCAACATCGTTGCTGCCCAGTTCCTGGTTCCTGACTCCTGTGTTCCTGACCCCGGCTTTGTTACCTCGGCTTCTGACTCCTGGCTTCCTCCTGACCTCGGCTTTGTGACTTTGGCTTCCGACTTAATCCTGACCTCGGCTTTGTGACTTCGGCTTCGTGACTTCTGGATTGGACTGACCTTGGACTGGACTAGACCTCGCCTATCTGATATCCCTTGGGACCAGCACACCCTTGTTAAACGTGGCAGGAAGGGTTGGCTGTCTTGCTTTGTGGCTTAATCATATCGCAGGATTGGTGAAGTGATTGTAAATCAAGGCATTTGCAAAACAAAAAAAATATAGAATATAAGTAACCAACAAGACAAGAATCAAGGATGGGGAGATAAGCATAGCAAAATCTGGAGCGTGTCAGAGACAGATTTCTTGGCAATATCTATGTGAGTTGTATCAAACAAAGTCAACCCGTTCCCACAAGAGCTACTGCTTATCCATCTGAACTTCCTCTCCCTCTCCTCTCCCTGTGTAAGGATGAGGGAGAAATTCGATTCAAGTTGGATTTTTCAAGTTTGTACTGAAACAGTACAATAATCGAAGCAGAGCCATCCTCTGAATTCTGCTGTGCATTTCTCCAATCAAGCAAGGTAAAAGAAAATGCACATATTTGGGAAAAGTGTGCACAATGTTTTGTTGTCAGAAAAGAATGAGAGCAATCCAGAATTATTCCTTGTGTGCTTGCTGGGTTCTGCAGACACAGCAGCTATCCAAGCAAAACTAGCTAAGGATGCATTACATCAAAATAAGATCTTTAGGATGTAGCTTAGGAGAAGGTTTTCAATAAAAGCTGGCCTGACAAGTGTCTACAGGATAACAGCACCCAGATACACTTGACAATGGAGAGTCAAAATATTCCATTAAAAAGCAAGGCTTGGATGTGCACTGTCAATTGGTGAGAAGGATTTGGGTAGTTAGGAAATTGAAGAGAGAGTGGCAACTTTTCAAAGCCATCCCATAACTTTGCATGCATACAGTGAAATGCAGGGGTGTCTAAATGGACACTGTTGGTGGAATGGGTTGCCCCTGCTTCATAGGGTTAGGGGAACCCCCTGAGCAGATTTGGGTGAACAGGGTGGGGTCTGAAGGGAGAGGACAGGAAAGCAGAAATCCATTTGCACAATGATGGATGCTACTCATAAAAAGTCACATGAATACTGGTTTCCAGTGCAGTTTTCCAGACACAGTTTTTTTATCCAGCATTAAAAAAGGACAGATCCTGAAGTTGAGGCTCCAGTACTTTGGCCACCTCATGAGAAGAGAAGACTCCCTAGAAAAGACCCTGATGTTGGGAAAGATGGAGGGCACAAGAAGGGGACGACAGAGGACGAGATGGTTGGACAGTGTTCTCGAAGCTACTAACATGAGTTTGGCCAAACTGCGAGAGGCAGTGAAGGATAGGCGTGCCTGGCGTGCTCTGGTCCATGGGGTCATGAAGAGTCAGACACGACTGAACGACTGAACAACAACAAAAAAGGAAAGCTTGTACAGGTCTGTAGGGGTGCAATCAGAAGCATCTTTCCTATTGGGTTTACTGGTGCATTGCGCCAGGGCGCCAGCCTCTCAGGGGCACCCCAGTGAGTGGGGGAGCTGCACGGCTTTGCCGGTGGCCTCCCTTTTCCCTCCTGCTCGTCCACCAGCTGTGCCCCGTCAACCACATGGCTAGCGGGCTTGCAGCTTGCCTCCCAAGCCTCTGCAGGAGGAGAGCGATCCCCGCAGAGGCTTAGGATGGAAACTGCGCACCGCCAACTATATGACTGGTGGGCATGCAGCTTCCTTCCCAAGCCTCCGCGGGAGGAGAGTGATCCCCGCAGAGGCTTGGGAAAAGGTCGACAACTCTGGGAAAGGGGGGTGCGCCGGAGGGATCTTTGCACCACAGCACCGGATATGCTTAAGACGGCCTTGGGTGCAATCCTATGTATCCATATCTGGGTATGCCCCATTGAAATCAGGGACTTAATTCCAAGTAATTCCAAGTAAACAGGCATAGAATTGCATGGCAAGAAACCTTTCAGGTATGTCAAAATACCATTTTCCCTCCATATTCAAAATGTTTTAAGGAGAACATCTGTCTGAGCCTCATATCCAGCAAAAAGTACACTACAAGAGTTGTTTACAGGGCTTTTTCCACCACAGCCACCCTCCAGGGTGGATGCTACATCTTACCTACATATGGGATGCTGATCGAGATAGAAGCTTACATTACAGCCAAGACAGACACCCCTCTTTTGGGCACAAATAATGTAACTACATTAATACCTTTCTTAAAAAATGTGTTCTGAATGTTCGACAATTTTCTTATCGATCTGGTTAATGCCTTGCAAAAGTGAGCAGGATAGTTCTTGTGACAAAGTCCAGTCATCTGTGAACAGCTAATGCTACTCACAATCTCCTTCGTTTCCCTTGTATACTCGCTGTCCATAAAAGCTTCCTTTGTTGGTACTGAATGATTTGAAATGCTCGTATCGCCATAGCCAGAACAGGATGATTAAAATAAATGCACCCACGAGCCCAAGACTGAAAATAGCAGCCACTTTAAAGAGGGAAGGGCTATTGAATCAATTCAATTCAATTTAATCCAATGATTGATTCAATTCAATGAACACTTACTCCAAGTAGCCATTGGTTTTGATATTTAGTGGGAATGGTGCCAGATTTTCTTAATTGGGAGAATTTGGAAATGAACTCCCCTAATTTGGGAAAAAACACACTTGGCGATGATGAGGTGGGCCAACACAGAATTATAGAATAATAGAATCTTAGAGTTGGAAGCAACCCAAGGGTCATCTAGTCCAGCCCCCTGCAACGTTGGGGGTCTTACTGGGGAACATCCCCTTGGTGTTTGGCTCAGCTTGTAAATAGGTCAATGGTCCCATTTCCTTTCTGCCACTGGACTGACTCCATCTTCCTTATGCTCTTGCATAGGCTCGCCTGTAAAGACACAGGTGAGACAGATTTAGTGTGCCAAAATATACCTAGCAAGGGAAGAAGGAGGGAAACCAGCTTCTTGAAATTTCCTGTTTCTTCTTCTTGTAAGTTCCTATGTTTCCAGTGACAACATGTATTTATAATCATCCATCTGTTTTTTCTAGAGAGCTTTCTAGAAAAATAAATAAATCTCCAAGTAGTTTACAGCATTCAAGCATAAATCAATACCCTTTCTGTATACATGAATATCAAAAATATCAGGCTGTAGGATCCAGTATTAATGACTGGGAGCAGCCCAAGCAAAGAAAGCGGTTCTCCGTAAATCTCAGAAGCACACCACTGTCAATCCCTCTAGTATAACAAGGAAGGAAAGCATTCTAAACGATAAGCGCCAGCATGGAGAAGTCCATTTCCATGTTGCTGAACAGGCGAAAGTCTGCAGGTTGTGGCAACAGCCAACAAGACGTCATCCTAGGAACTTAATGATCTAATGGGTCTATATGGGGAAGGCTTTCCTCTACTTCCCCTGTGCTTGCTATGGGCATGTGGGGCGAGGGGAAACAGGAGGTGGCAGGGAAGGATGCTTATGTGTTGATGCATGGAGCACTGGCCATATTCACTTTTAAGGACATCCCCTCAGAGCCCTAAACGGCCTTGGTCCTGTATACCTGAAGGAGTGTCTCCACCCCCATCGTCCAGCCCGGACACTGAGGTCCAATGCCTCATTGCGAGAAGTGAGGTTACAGGGAACCAGGCAGAGGGCCTTCTTGGTAGTGGCACCTGCCCTGTGGAACGCCCTCCCAGCAGATGTCAAGGCAATAAGCAACTATTTTACTTTTAAAAGACAACTGAAGGCAGCCCTGTTTAGGGAAGTTTTTAATGTTTGATGCTGTATTGTTTTTATTATTCGGTTGAAAGCCACCCAGAGTGGCTGGGGAAACCCAGCCAGATGGGCGGGGTCTAAATAATAATAATAATAATTATTATTATTATTATTATTATTATTATTATTATTATTATTATTATTAAATTCCCAGAATGGTTTAACAACCAATCCCTCTTCATAGGGAAATCTTTAGTTCCCCTTCATGCCCCTGGAATGGGGGTGAGAGAATTATGAAAGCAATGCCAAGAGAAAGTTTTTAAGAAGACAAATGACCATAAGGGACCAAATATGTTTTACCAGTTTTTACATGTTATAAATATGTTTTTATTTTATTCTTAATGGCATTGCCTTATCATTTCCATGTTTTCCATCATGGGCTCCATTGAGAGGAGAAACAGGAATTAAAAACAACAACAACAAATGGGCAAGACCTCCATCCTCCACCTTCTGCCCTGCTGGCATGAGTCAACAGAGAATGGGAAAAGGTGATTTGTCAGCCTCAGTTTCTCCCTCTCTTCATACTCACCCAAACTGCTAAGAACTGCTAAGTGAAACATGATTCAAAATGCATCTTTTTCTTTCCTACCTATTTTCTTCTGTCAAAGTTGTAGATTTCCTATCGTGAAGGGTGTGAAAAGTTTTCACAAAGGACAGAACACTGAACTCAATTATTTCCAACCAGGTTTGATAACAGGAGCAGGGGTGGGCGGGGAGGGGGGACGGAGAAAGTGGAAAATGACAATGAACAACAAGATTTCAAAGGCTTATTGTGGAGGTCGCCAGAGAGATAAACTCGCCATTCCATCTCGCCAGATTCCATTCACGCTGAAAACTTCAGACAACTGTCTGGCACTTCTGGATCGACATTTGCATGCACGTTTGTTTGCTTTTCAATATAATTAGCTTTTAAAGTCTTACTGGGGAACTGAACAAATGCATTGTATAGTCCCCCAAAACAATGCAACATGAATTGTTTGCATTTGAATTAATTTGCTGCCCGGTACTGAGGCCGTATCTGCCGAGCGAACGCTTAATGTTGAACATTAATTATACAAACAAAAGAAATGGTGCAAAGCCTGTTGTCTTAGTTTGTTCTCCCCAGATTAAGCATTGTTTGTGTTGGAGGTTTTCCACCCTAAGTAAATTACTAAATGTGACTGCTTGGGAAAGTTGATTCTTAAGATGACGTAAAATGTGCCTTGATCAATGCCTCGTGCAAACAAGCTCCCAACTGATGCTCTTTGCAGTCCAGCTGCTGTAAATAGTCCTCTAATTGTGGCTCTGAATTGTTTCAGATGTTTTAGGTGTTACCCTGATGGAGTGATAATCACAGCTCCCTGGTCTCTTCCGCCTAGTTACCCAGCTCAGCAATGCCATCTTTCCCATTCAGTGCAACATCACTCATCTTACTTTACTGACTAGCAAATTAATCGGCCTCACAGCTCAACAGGATTCTCAGAACCCATTCCAAAGTTACATTCCTTGTTGAACGGCATGTAAGAAAACTGATGGAGAATGGCCCCAAATTGCACATCTTTGTAACGCCTGACAGGTCTGGAGAAGGTCCTGTGAAGTTTGAAACTACGTCAGTTGCAGTTCTACAGTTGATGGATAGAGTCAGCTGGAAACCATACTTTGACATTTTCTCTCTGTGCTTAGGAATAAGTCATTTCATTGCTGACCTTTAAAGCCCTAAACGGCCTCCGTCCTGTATACCTGAAGGAGCGTTTCCACCCCCATCATTCTGCCCGGACACTGAGATCCAGCGCCGAGGGCCTGCTGCCGGTTCCCTCACTGCGAGAAGCAAAGCTACAGGGAACTAGGCAGAGGGCCTTCTCGGTAGTGGTGCCCGCCCTGTGGAACGCCCTCCCATCAGAGGTTAAAGGGATCAACAACTACATGACATTTAGAAAATACCTGAAGGCAGCCCTGTTTAGGGAAGTTTTTAATCTGTGATGTGTTAATTTATTTTAATGTTTGCTGGAAGCCGCCCAGAGTGGCTGGGGAGACCCAGCCAGATGGGCGGGGTACAAATAATAAATTATTATTATTATTATTATTATTATTATTATTATTATTATTATTATTTCCTCCATGTGACTTCTACAGTCAACATGAAGTCAGCTGGAATGAAAATTCACCTTCCAGAACAGGCATCCCCAAACTCGGCCCTCCAGATGTTTTGGGACTACAATTCCCATCATCCCTGACCACTGGTCCTGTTAGCTAGGGATGATGGGAGTTGTAGTCCCAAAACATCTGGAGGGCCGAGCTTGGGGATGCCTGTTCCAGAATATGGCTGTGCTAACTGGGGAAGTAGGACTCCCATCTCCTCTCCTCCTTCCTTGGGGAGGGGAGCATAGCAACAGACTCTGGGTAAGGCATTCCTACCAAGAGGGTAGGAGGAGCCAAACTCAGAAGGGGAGGGGAATACAGATTGGTCACCCAGGACCTGGTGGCATTCCCATCATTGGGAACAGATACAGCCTTCCTGATGTAGTGAGCACCTGCAGTCCTGCATGCCACAAGTGTGTCCTGAGTGAGCACACCTTGCCCCATCTTTAAAAGATGGGAGGGTGGGTGGATGGGTGTGCCAATTCGCTGGGACAGCCCAATCACTTCCATGGAGCTCTGAACTCAAGCCTGATCTTGAACTCTTTAAACATGGACTGTTGCACGTAGCCTGGCTAGCCTCCACTGTTCTGAGCAGTAACTTTCTGAGACACATTACTTGTTGCTGAGCTATCTTCTCCGTCTATCTTCTCTGCTTCATTCAAAATCTCTTTCTTGCTCTCTGTCACCTTGGTTTGGGCAGGAGCCAAGACAGATGCTCTTATCAGCCACATGGTATTTCTGTTTCATAGGGCAGCCGTAAGCAAGTTTATTTAGATATATAAGCTGTATGAAGCTCAGTTTCGCATACTCCAGAGTGTTTAGGATTGCACGGTAATGTGTTTTTTAAAACACAAAAAACCTCCAACATTATACCCGGAACACATACAGGTTTCCCAACTACTCTGCTTGTGTTATTGTTAAGCAACTTTCAGCATGCATTCTAGTTTTGTTTTGATATATTTTTATTAAAAAACCCCATATATATTATTACTGCTACCGCTCAGAAGATTCGCAAATGTAATCTTCAGCATAGCAATCGTTCAGGAATGCTTGCAATTCAAGGCCATTGTCAGAGGGCCGTGTATTATATCTGAAGTGGCAGAGTGTGAATACTTGACATGGGGCTTTTTTATTCATGCCAAGCCTCTTCTGCTGAATACCATCTATGCCTACGAGGTATTGTGTGTCAGGAAGGGATATGTCAATGCCTTTCCACAATGCTGCTTGATTCCTGATGCCAATCATCAAAAGGAAAACGGGAAATAAGTAAAACGCTATGGCCCTTGTAGATTTCCCCACCGAGATAGGAGATGTCAGTGCTTCCCCATACACCATTGCAGGGCAAATATCTATGTATCACATCTATCTATTTATCTGTGAACACTCAGCTTTTTAAAACGAACAACAACAAACTAGCTAAGTTTGGATGGTCAGCGCAGTGAGAAACAGGTGCACTGCCTGCAGGGTTGGTTTAACCATCACGTTAAATAAGCCACAGACGAAGGCCACACACAGACTATGCTGCTGCCAATGGGGAATTTGTAATATAGAGAAGACTGCTTTCCTGTTCTGTACTTTCAACTACTCTGCACCTCAAGGTAACACAAGAGTCTGTTATTTATAAGGCAGAGGGCAGCAGTCAGGAGAGGAAGGATGCATCTGATCTGTTTTGGACTCTCTCAGCCTTTCAATGGACACATGGAGGTGGGGATGAGCAGGATCGTGTTGTTTCACTCCAGTGCTTGAACTGGGGGTGGTGTGGGGACCACCCCCTCTGCCTTATCCTAAATTTCTACAGCATTAAAAAAGAAGTTTTGAATGGGTTGAAGAGAAGCATTGTGCTATCTTCTATATGAAGTTCCATATTCAATGTAGTAGTTTAGAACAGGCATTTTATGAACAAGCGAGCAAACCTATATCTATAACACTCATCAGCTGAGCTTCCCTTTCTCTAACTGGAAGCCTTGCTCTTAAGATTCTATTCACCTCAAAGATACAGTAAGGTATTATCACCCCAGATATTTGTCCCAGCCCTGCGCGTTCAACTATCCTCACATTCTCCCTGTGAAAACCCCTAGCACTAAGATAACGCTGAGGCCATATGGAATCATGGTGTTTATTAGGATTCCTAAGCAGTTCTCTTAAATAGCTCTGTTAAGGAACTCCATACCTGCCAGGTTTAGAGCATCCCTGCTTTTCACAGGATCTCTGCACAGTATGGCACACTGATGCCTCTGAACTTCACTTCAGAGTTTATCAGCTGCCACCAGCTGCTGTTTCCTTCAACTCCCAGATAGCAGTGTTTTGGAAATGTGTCTCTTCTGGCTTAGAATATTATTATTATTATTATTATTATTATTATTATTATTATTATTATTATTTAAATTGGTTAGTCGCTTTATCTTGCCCAAAGCAACCCAAATTGATTTACAAACAGACAACAAATATGGATCTCAAGGGGCTGCTCACCTTTCCACAAGGCAAACTTGGTGACTTTAGATGCTCCTTTCTAGCTCTGATTAAATGAGTTTCCATTGTGAACAGCACAAACAGTCTGGTATAACATGTAAAAAAATATATGAATGCATGCACCTGTGATACACATATTTTAATGTATCGTATTTTCTCTTTTATGTATCTCCAATGACCTAGTTTGAAGAGGCCAAGGTGTGGTCATGCAATGTGAGGGACTGGTCTGAAGAGGAGGGCTGGGAATTGCCCCCTCCTTCCTCTCTGCTTCTTTCGGAGGAGGAGAGAGAGTGGGAAGAATCCCTCACCCCCACTCTCCAGTAGCTGCAAGAGGAGACGGAGACAGGGATGAATTACGACAAGACACAGAGCTGCCAAGTCATGAGGTATTGGGGGAAGGAGGGGAAGTTGGAGAACAGATAGCAGACACATCCTTAGAGAGCCTGGGAATTCCACACACACACACACACACACACACACACACACACACAGTCTCCAAGGACGCGCCGGCCACTTAGAATTCACGAACGAAGAGCACAATGACACTTGACTCCTGAGATTTCCCGTAGGGACACAGGGTGTTGTTGGGGAAGGAAAAGGAGGGGATCAGATTGAGCAACATCATGCTGGCGTCCAGGACTAGATTCTTGTCTTGCTCCACGTTTGCTGAATAAAACCATAAATACGAACTTTCTTGTTTCTTCTTTTTCTTTTTGAAAATAATTTTGTATTCATTTTCCTATAAAAACATTCATATTACCGTAATAACAAATCAAATCAAATCTTGCCACATTAAAAAAGCAAACAAACAATACAGCCAATTATAAATCCGAATTAAATAATTTCAAGGGGTACTTCCCATGTTCTGAATTTCAAGAGCTAATGTCCTTCATTTATTCTCTGCTTTCTTGTTGTTCCCCAATTTTTCTGATCTTGATATTAACCACCCTCCTCTCTCGGTCAATCTGTCTCTGGTATGTGACTCTCCATCTTGTTTTGTTTGACGGTTCCATATTTCTATAATATTGTTCCTTCTTTGATCCTGGAGGCTGCCGGGGGAGGAGAGAATCCCTCGAGCCTAACATGCAACAGGGGTTGGTACCTGAGTACAGACCAAGAGAATGGCTTTTAGATGGTTGATATTGGGACCCTACCGTACAAGCCCTTACATCCCAGTGTCAATATGGCAACTGGAGTGGTGACATAAAAAAAGATGATGGGGCACATGTACTTTTAATTGGCATGTAGAAGAAGAAAGGTGTAGGACAGTGATGGCAAACCTTTTAGAGACAGAGTGCCCAAACTGCAACCCAAAACCCACTTATTTATCGCAAAGTGCCAACATGGCAATTTAACCTGTATATCTCATTCTTTTTCTGTGTGTTTCACGTTTCTTCTTTAGTTTCTTCTGTTGTAAAAAAAAAACCTTGATAAAAGTTATTGAATTACATTCTTCATTAAATTATCTTTCCATTGATATATAATTTTATGGTATAACTCAGTGCTTATTTTTTCTATAAAAAAATAATGTTTAGGGGTACTCTCATTTTGACTCAAGAAAATCACCACTGGGGAAAATGTAATACAGTTCAAATCAGGAAAAATAAATACAGTGAATTTCTTCTCCCGTTAAATTCACAAAATGTTTAGGGGTATGCGTCCCCCTAGAAAAAAACCACACTGGTATTACTCCAAAATAAAGTGGTGTTATGAGCCATCAAACCTCAGAAATACATTTTTTTCCAGAAGGTTCCACAGTTTTGGCCACTAGTGTACACTGGAGGGCTGTACTAAGAGCCACCCTCTTCCAATTTTTAATATGAGATAATAATGATTGTCTGCGTGCGTACATACAAATAAATATTAATAAAGAAACCCAGCCAGATGGGCGGGGTATAAATAATAATAATAATAATAATAATAATAATAATTTATTTGCCGTTTCTTCAGCTGCCATTTGATGGCAGCCTCCACGGAATGAATTTCTCTGTTGGCTTCTGCGGGAAAGCCCAGCAAACATGTAAACCCAGCAGCCCCGTCTTAGGTTGCTGTCTTTATATGCTTACTTGCTGAACTCAAGGCAGCTTACTCCAGAGTAGGAAAAACAGACTGGCGGGAGGCCCTGGCAAATCAAAAGTCAATGCCTGCTCAGCCCCTCACTCGCCCGCCAGGCCCTGGTGCCGCATGAGAGCCCTCCTCTCCTCCTCCTCCTCCCCCACCCCCTGCTGGGGCGATGGCACCGCGTGCCCACAGAGAGGACGTGTGGCATAGGTTCGCCACCACTGGCGTAGGAGCTCTGTCCTCTTTTTCACCTGGCTGCCGTAACAACAACTCATAGTATCACACTGTTAGTCATTTGGCAGTTTTCCTACATTAGTGTCAATCTGTCTAGCTAAAGTAATTTTAAATAACAGATTTTTACTTCTTATTGGCAAAATGATAAAATGGATGCTATTATATGCAACGAAGAAGGGTGAATTGCAGTACGCTATTATTTCTCATGGACTTTGCATCTCTTGATTTAAAAGCATTAGAGGTTATTGTTCAAAGCTTTACAAATAGTAACTACGGTTTAAAAAATTGCTGTTTCCATTAGAAGGTAATAAAACTTTTTTTCTACTTCTCTTGTGTTTTGTTGTCAACATGATAATGTACAGCACAATGATTTCCCATTCAGCATAAAATGCTAGGATTTCCATATAAATCAGGTTCTTTTTAACATTGCCGTGTCTTAGCATGATGCCAAGCTGTGAATTTAAGTAGTGGCATGTGTCATATTTGTTTGTATAGACTGTATTTCAAGTGACTAACGACAACAATATTAGCAATATAAATTTGACAAATTTCAGCCTACCGAGTGAGCTGTTTTGATAAATATTGTATTAAGTGACAACCCTGCTGAGTAGCTAATGAGGTGGTGGTGCCCTTTTCCTTCTATCTGCGGACCCCCCTTTTGACTATCGGTTTTTGTTGGGTGACAGCTGAAGTTGGGATCTTGTTATTGACGGAAGCCGCGCGTTAGCGGTGACAGTGTGGCTGCTGGGGTAGGACTAATGGCTGAGATGTGTCACTTATTACGGCGAGAACAAAGTAACAAAGCAGAAGCCAACTTCTGAAGCTGAGACTGCATCTTCTACTGTTTGAATGGCTTTCTCCAGAATATCATTTTTAAAAGGGCATTTTCAAGAGCGCTTAACACACACAAGCATCCCAACCTGATTTTGTAAATGAAAGGTATATTTCAAAGCTGACAATGCCAGCTGCCTAGTCTATTAAGCGTGGGGGTGCAGAACCTGCTGGCATAACTTCTGGCTTATGCAAGATCTCAGGATTTGGGCTAGTTGAATTATTATTATTAATATTATTATTAATATTATTATTATTATTATTATTTAATTATTAATTAATTATCAGCTGCATTTAAGAATGACTTCCTATGAAGCGCCTGGATGCAATTTTACAATACTTTAAATACATATGTAACACAACTGCACATATAAAAAGAATGAAAAATCATTATGTATATGAAAACCCTTTCAAATCCAATATAAATATCAACACACACACACACACAGAGGGGGGAGGGAGGGAGGGAGAGAGAGAGACCCACTTAGGCTTGTAGAAATTTTTCAGTCGAAATGGTAATAAAGACATCACCAGATTGATATATAATGGGAGGATGTTACAAAGGACCTGAGTCAAACATCATCTGAAACATGGTATGGTCTCTGCAAAATATCCCCTCCAGTGAAGAGTGCAGTAATTGGTTGGGAACATAAAGGGTGAGAGATTATCTTTTAGGTACCCTGGTTCCAATTTTACAGGGCTTTGTACAACCATACCAGCACCTTGAACTTAGCCTGGTAGCTACTTAGAAAGCGAGTCTGCTTTCTAATTCATTAGAAAACAAAAGCAAAACCATTTTTTAAATATTTCTCTGCCAATGGCCTAGAACAAGGATGGAGAATGTTGCCAAAAGGAACATAAGCTGGTCCATTTTCTTTAGACGAGATGTGGGGCCCTCCAGATATTGCTGAGCTATGATCCCGTCATTCCTGGCCATTGGCCACACTTGCTGGGACTGAGGAGTGTAATCAGCCCCCTCTGGAGGGCCAAAAGCTCCCCATGCTTGGTATAGGCAGTTCAGTCAACACTGTCTGTCATGGTTTTCAGATAGGGGGTCTTCCAAACCCTGCCAAACCTGAGACCTTTCTGCCTACAAAAGATGTGATCTGTTGTTGAGCTATCGCCATTCCCCAAATGACGGAGACTTAGAAAGCTACCTTGTTAGATCAGACTTTAATATTTAACTTGTGTGGCATCTGCTCTCTGATGTTTCAGACGGGCTCATTCCTAGTCCTACTTGGAGAAGCCAGAGATTGAACAACGAACCTACTGCGTACAAAGATGATATTCTGTTACTGAACTACTGCCTTACATCTGCACATATTTTGGGGGGACAGCTCCCCCAAAACCACAATAAAACAACTGAGATTTTTAAAAAAACTGCGGCAGCAAGTACTCGAGCAGAATTTTTAAACAGTAGTTTTAAAGGAGGAGTTAAATGTGACACAAAAATCTCACAGGTTATAACCCCAGGGTAATATGAAAAAGGACTTCGCAAGGTATTGACAGAAGAGGAGGCAGCAGGTAAGCTTCCAGGCAGTGGAGACACTCCAAGGAAGTTCACTGTAGGTGAACGCGATGTGAGCGCAAGTTGGGATGATAGAATGGACAACGTTTCAGGTGCGTATGACATTTCTGAATCATCCCCTATGTTAAAAACACACTAATAGGAAACTAGCAAAGGAAATTGAAATCAATCCAACCTTTCTGACATTTTTCTTTTTTTGTGGGGGCAGTTTGGACAGCATTTAAAAATGGTACCCATGCCTATAACTGGGAGTGGCTCCATCCATTCTACATCCTCAGCATCCTGCGATTTTGCTCCTACCTTATTCAGCTGTATGTGTCGTCCCAGCTGGTTAGAGGACCCTAAAAGCATTGCATTTACAAAACAGACATTTTTGCCAGAACCTTTGGCTCCGGTTGGTCGCCTTGGTTGGCCAGGGGGGCCTGGTAGTTCTTTTTCCCGTTTTTTCACCTACCTCATAGCAATCTGTCACAACTTTGGTTTGGCGGTTAGGCATTGGAAGAATTCGTCATGCCGTAGAGCTGAGGAGGGGAGGTAGCGCCATCACCTGCCCCTATCTTGAAGGGTATTCCGGTAAAAGGATTCCGGGGGCGTGGCCATGTCCGAAGCCTAGGGAGATTAGGGCCCAAGGCACGCCCCAACGGTGATCACGGGAGGAGTTCCATTCGATGTACATCAATGGGGCTCCTTACTGGGGATTAACCCTTCCCAGACTTCCAACACACGGGTTGGGGTCGGATATAGCCTGTTAGGGTCCAATGCCTAAGCCAATACCGCTCTACAACCGCAACCAATAAAGTTGTGGCCTTCACGCCCATTAAAATTTATACAACGTGTCTGACTCTTTACTTCAGGGGAGGGGAGGGATATCGCCATGCAATGGCTCCATCCATTCTACACCCTCAGCATTCTGCGATTTTGCTCCTACCTTATTCAGCTGTATGTGTCGTCCCAGCTGGTTAGAGGACCCTAAAAGCATTGCATTTACAAAACAGACAGTTTTGCCAGAATCTTTGGCTCCCCACCCCTTCCCTGACCCACCGACTCTTCCACTTCAGGCCCACTTCATTCCCACCTGCTAGTCTCCCACAGATTTTAGAGGTCATCCGATTTCTCTTCTGAGCTACTAAAAGCAATAAGTCATCTTGCTGAATGGTGCTGGCTAAGGACTGGGCTGCTCTCCACAGTGTTACAGCTCCCAGCATCCATCTCTGCTGCCTTTGCCTTCAGTAAATTTCCTCTAAATAAGCCATTGTTTGTCTGGCTGAAGACAGTTTTCTGCATGGATGGCTTAACAGGGCAGCAGAGCATTGATTTATGGTGTAGAAGGGAGGCTCTTTCCACAAGGAGAGGGCTGGGGACTGTACTCCCCCCCCCCCGTCTGTTGTCTGAATTAAAGAAAAGACAGATCCTAAATTTGGACTCTTCTTGATTCCTCCACGCCTTCCTTCATCTTTCGTCCAATTGTGTCTGGGAACCACACAGCTAGGTTTCCAGTTTGGATAAATTAAGGTTGATTGCATAAATTGAGATAAATGGGTCTATGCATCTTTCCCCACAGCTGATATAACATGCTTGGAAGACTCAGGCATCTGGGAATGTTCACCCACCCACAGTGAGGTTCATGAGCTAGTTTTGTATGTATAATATACGGCAGAGAGAGCAAGCCCAAATGCAGGCAGCTGCCTTTGTCCTTCCCCAGTTAACCTTGCATTTGCCGCCTCCTCTGCCAAAATTTAAACTTCTTATCCTCCTCCTCCTCCTCGTTATTATTTGTAAACTGCCCTATACCCACAGGTCTCAGGGTAGTTACAACATAAAACCACAACACAAAGCCACAAAATATATAATATAAATAAAAACGAAAACAACCCAAGAAATGCTCCCTCCCTGCCTTTTCCCCAGAACAGGGAATCAAGGCAGCTAAAAAAATAAAAATAAAGCAAACATTGATAAAGCACAGAAAACTAATACAGTCGTACCTTGGTTGACAAAACAAAATAAACAAATTCCTTCCAGTAGCACCTTAGAGACCAACTAAGTTTGTTCTTGGTATGAGCTTTCGTGTGCATGCACACTTCTTTCAGAATTTCAAAGGAATTTCAGGAATAGACTGGAAAGAGAAGTTGCTGAATTGCAACTCATTACCAAGCTTAAAACCATGGAGAGACCTGGTCTGAACAAAGACATTGGATTCTTATCTCATTATACATGACAAAGCTTTTTTAACCTTCTCACCCCTGGCTTTTTCCTGTAAGACTAATTGCAGTCGTTAACAGTCATCAACAGGTTTACCACAGCTATCAGCCTATCACCCATTCCCAACACTCCTCTGAGTAATACCCCTCCCACCCTCTCACTATATATAAGGGTCTGGTGACTTCTGTTTCAGTGTATCTGAAGAAGTGTGCATGCACACGAAAGCTCATACCAAGAACCAACTTAGTTGGTCTCTAAGGTGCTACTGGAAGGAATTTGTTTATTTTGTTTTGACTATGACAGACCAACACGGCTATCTACCTGTAACTTGGTTGACAAGCGACTTGAACGTTTTGGCTCCTGAATGCCGCAAACCTGGAAGTGAGCCCGAACGTCTCACTTTGGAGCCCGAACGTCTCACTTTGGAGCCCGAACGTTCTTTGGAGCCCGAACGTCTGACAGGGCTTCCGTGGCTTCCGACTGAGTGCAGGAAGCTCCTGCAGCCAATCGGAAGCTGTGCCTTGGGTATCGAATGTTTTCGAATGGACTTCCGGAACGGATTCTGTTCGTCAACCAAGGTACGACTGTAACTTATAAGAGATAATAGTCTGACAGTAATTAAACCATAATACTGTAGAGTTAAAATGATATAAAAGCAAATCTATAAAATATAGTCAAATCTGAGGGGGGAACTCTTCCCTTAAAAAGTCAGTTCTCCAAAAGTTGCCAGAATAAAACACTCTTCACCAGCTGGTGAAGGACAAGAAGGGAGCCAGTCTAGTCTCTCTAGGGAGGGAGTTCCAGTGTCTGGGAGCAGCCATGAGAAGACCCTGAGATGTACCTTTTTGCCTATACTATTTTGTAAAGTGTAATTGCAACATACAATTTTTAAAAACAACAACCATGCAGACTAAGGCATTAGAACTAGTTAAGTCAGCAAAATGGATGATTCTTTCTAAGCAAGTAGTGCTAAGTATGGGAAGCCAGCATAAATTATGCCACTTATGTTGGTGTAAAGTACAGTATACCAGATCCAAACTCAGTTTAGGAGCAAAAGCTTTTTGGAAGTCCAACTGCACTGTTGTGCAATTATGTCAGACTCTTTCCTCAATGATGTCACTGTTCTAAACCTTTTGGAGTCTTTTTAAAACTGATCATAATATTGTCCCCACATACAGAATTCTCCTGGAGCTGTTAAGAGTGGGGAAAGCTGCCCCAAATAAATCAAAATCAAACAAACAGCATGTCTACAGCAGAAATTCCAGTCCCATTAATGCATGGAGGTGAACCATTTAAAAAAATCACTACACATGAATTGTAATTATAGCTTTTGTGCCACAATAGTCTACATTATGTTTGCTCCGCAGAAGAGGAAATAAGGAATACTAACTCCCTTTTTATGTAGAGACAGAACAAGAGAGAGATGATGATGTGGTGCTTACAGCATAAACCTACCAAATTTCTGACCCTACACCGATAGCTAGGGCAGTGTGCTGGGTAGGATTTCCTAGGCCCCATGCATTGCATGTGGATTCAGCCCTCCATTCCACCCACCAGAGGACACAAATTTACATAAAAGCTAGTTATTCTTATGTATGTGTTCAGCCGCATATTTAGAAATAATTGCTATAATTTGAGTAGCAATGCATTATGTCTTACAAAAGTGGAGAAGACTGTGACCAGGTCAGGGGCCTCTTACCCTTGTTCTGACCAGTGCTTTTTTCAGGGGGAACTCAAGGGTACATAGTACCAGCACCTCTTTTTGTTGTTGTTTAAAAGTGTGGCATTACTGTAACAACTTCATGGCGAGTAAAGGTAAAGGGACCCCTGACCATTAGGTCCAGTCGTGACCGACTCTGGGGAGGCGGCGCTCATCTCGCTTTATTGGCCGAGGGAGCCGGCGTACAGTTTCCGGGTCATGTGGCCAGCATGACAAAGCCGCTTCTAGCGAATCAGAGCAGCGCATGGAAACGCCGTTTACCTTCCCACTGGAGCGGTACCTATTTATCTACTTGCACTTTGATGTGCTTTTAAACTGCTAGGTTGACAGGAGCTGGGACCGAGCAACGGGAGCTCACCCCGTCACGGGGATTCAAACCGCCGACCTTCTGATTGGCAAGCCCTAGGCTCTGTGATTTAACCCATAGCGCCACCCGCGTCCTCATGGCGAGTACCTGCACCCAATTTTCTAAGGAAAAAAGGGCTGTTTTCAACCTCTGATAAATAAGGCAGGGGTGTGAAACCTTTCTTTTGTCTAAAGGTGCATGGAGGAACAGTGAGGGTGGAGTTGGGGAATCAATCAGAGGTCCGTACATAAGGAGGAGGAGGAGGAGGAGGAGGAGGAAGAAGAAGAAGAAGAAGAAGAAGAAGAAGAAGAAGAAGAGGAAGAGTTTGGATTTGATATCCCGCTTTATCACTACCCGAAGGAGTCTCAAAGCGGCTAACATTCTCCTTTCCCTTCCTCCCCCACAACAAACACTCTGTGATGTGAGTGGGGCTGAGAGACTTCAGAGAAGTGTGACTAGCCCAAGGTCACCCAGCAGCTGCATGTGGAGGAGCGGAGACGCGAACCCGGTTCACCAGATTATGAGTCTACCGCTCTTAACCGCTACACCACACTGGAGGGAGGAGGAGCCCAGTTTGGAGCAACACCATTGTTAAGGCTTGTTGTGTTATTTTGTCTCTCGCCATTAGGCTTGAATAAAACTCATTAATAAGGACTCTACCTTGTTTTCTCTGCTCTTGCTGCAAGCAGGGGAGGAATAGCTTTCCCAAAGCCTTGACAGAGCCTTGACATCCAGTATGGCCAATCACAGAGTCATAGAATTGTAGTGTTGGAAGGGACCCTGAAGATAACCTATGTCCCATATGGACTTAGACTTTCTCTGCAAAAAAGCTCGCAAATGCCTCACAGCTATGAGTCAAATTCGTATTTAAATTTGGCTGTTCCTCTAGGGTTGTTAAATACCTGATTATTCTAAAGAGTTGCGCTGGGCGAGAGTTAACGGATGCAATGGAAGCTGAGAAGTAAGACTTCTTTGCAGCTTTCATTGCCATCTCATAGGTTTTCATAAACATCCTATAAGATGTTCTTGAGGCTCCGTCGCGAGCACGCCGCCACACTCGCTCTAGCCGTCTGCGGTCCCGCTTCATTTTCCAGAGCTCCTCGGTAAACCAGGGGGTCTGGTTTCGGCGGGGTCACAGAGGGCGCTTAGGTGCGATCTCATCAATGGCCGTCAAGAGTTGGCTATTCCAGTCTTCGACAAGGTCATCTAATGCAGTGTTCCCCAACCTTGGGCCTCCAGCTGTTTTCGGACTACAATTCCCATCATCCCTGACCACTGGTCTTGCTAGCGAGGGATGATGGGAGTTGTAGTCCAGAAACAGCTGGAGGCCCAAGGTTGGGGAACACTGATCTAATGAGTCTCCAGGGGGAGCGACCTTGAACTGGCGACCTTGGCATTATGATGAGGGATGATGGGCATTGTAGTCCTTCAAATTCTACAGAGTACCAGGCTGCCGAAGGCTGGTCTAGGAGCTTTCCCAGCAGCCCAAAAGCAATGTACTTGGGGGCAGGGGAGGGGAAGGGGTCTAAAGTATCAAAATATTGGGAGCTAGTGTTGTGCAGTGGTTAGAGTAACAGACTAGGACAGGCATCCCCAATCCTGGCCCTCCAGATGTTTTGGGACTACAACTCCCACCATCCCTAGCTAACAGGACCAGTGGTCAGGGATGATGGGAGTTGTAGTCCCAAAACATCTGGAGGGCTGAGTTTGGGGACGCCTGGACTAGGACCTGGGAGGCCAGAGTTCAAATCCCCTCTCAGCCATGAAGCTCACCGGGTGGCCTTGGGTCACAGAGGTGTTATGAGGATAAAATGGGGAGAGTGAGAACCTAGAGTACCTTGGAGGAAAGGTAGGATAGAAATTAAACAAACAAACAAATAAACGTCAAGCCACGGTAACATTAGTATTAGTATTCAGCTCCTATGCATCATGACTTGTCTCAGTGCAACTTTCAAATCACAGGCAAACTTGTTTTTAACATTCTTGTGATATACTTTAACTTTTCAGAATAGCTCTCTCTCTTTGTCTTACAGGCTCAGACAATATGAGATATCATTATTGGTTTCTAAAAATCTCAGCAGATTACAAAGCATCCCCAGCACTCAATGTAAAGTGCAGATTGGACCTTTGTGGGGTTTAAATCGGTGAACACAAGGGAAGTGGATTTTGCAGCTTGAAGGATATTTGCCTACAGCACAATTCCAATAATGGAAGTAATATCAGATCATATAAAGTTGAAGCTTTCACTCTACAGAACTGAGAAATGATGGGAGAGGTACGCTGGGAATTTCCCCATCAGATTAAATATTTGAGACGTGAATGTCTGAGACAATCATAATCCTCTGGAAATTACCTTGCTATCTCAAGAAGAGGAAGAATAAGAGACACTTTTCTGTATTACAATTAAGACACTGAAATCTTATTTTCAGCAAGGTTTTAAAGAGAAGCGGAAAGCATTTGGGGGTTTAAATTTCAGTTATGTTAGGCTTAGGCTCAATTCAGAGATCGTGCCATGTGATTTTCAAAGCAATGTTCTGCAGGTGAGGTATGTGCCCTTGGTTCATGCACTCGCCACTTCAAATGTATGGAATCTCCTAGTTTGTTCTCAGGTTGCTTGCTCTGGCATCTCAGTCAGGTAAACTTTCACTGCTGAAATGCCCCCGCCATTGTCAGGTGCTGTGCTGGTGCCTCTCCAGTTCCTGCCATTGGCCATGAAGTGCCTGTGATGTCACAAAAGGACATGGTAGCTAAGGAAACAGAGGCATCTATTAGTAGGAGTTCCCAGAGTTCTGCTGTTTAGCCACTCTGGGAATTCCAGCTTCGTGTGAGGAACAGGGGTCTCCTCACAACTCTCAACTCCCTTAAACTACACTTTCCAGAATTCTTTAGGGTAAGGTTACCAGACGTCCCCATTTCCCGGGGACAGTCCCCGGATTTACAAACCAGTCCCCTGATAAAATCCTATCATTCCTACTGAAATTGAAAAGTTTCCCCAGATTCATTGGAAAAAAATCTGGTAACCTTACTTTAGGGGGAAGCCATGGCTAATGGCACCTCAAGTCTTCATATTCCACATCATGATACTTGCTATCATCCTGCTCTGCTAGTTAATTCTCCCCCTTCTTAATTATTAGGTTCACATGCAACCCTTATAGAAGAAACCTAACCTTGTCTACTCAGAAGAAAGTCCAGTTAAATTCAGTGGAGCTTACTCCCAGGTAAGTGGGTTAGGATTGCAGCCTTAGATATCTTTGAAGAGTTACAGGACAAGACAATATAGATATATATATGTAGTCAGGAAATTTTCCTTGTTTATATTTATTGCTACACAACACAGAGTACTAACCACTATACGATCACAGCCATTTATTGCTTTGCACAATTCAATAGAATTTCTGTTTTAGGAATTAAAAGAGAGACTTATTTGACTAACAGGTTTATTTAGTTTATTGAATCCTTGACCAATTCTAGAAATTGTGTGCAAAAGAAAGAATGTGAAACACACTCCCAAAATAAAAATATATAGCAAATGGGAATCTGCAACTAATGGATTATGGCTGCATAGGAGTGTGTGTCAATGAGGATGGTGCTAGCATGACTTGTTTTCTGCAAGACTTTTATCAGGTTTTTAGAAAAAGAAGCCTATATCCTTTTTCAGAGGAGGCAAGAAATTGAATTTATTTGTAGCCTAGGGATGCAGAAAACTACCACATCTAATCTATGGCAGCTTCAGAGTTGAAAAGCAGGAGATTCCCGAGACATCACCATTCAGCTGGGCATGGGAGATCATGGATGCAGTTGTCATTTTGCCACTTTTGGTTAGACACCAGGATGGGAGATCTTCCCTACCCCACATCCCTCTCATGGCACTTATTTCTGTCTTAATAGCAAAGGACGGCAAAGTGTCTCGTTGGCTTTCAAAATGTTGAACGCATGTAAAGTTCTAAATGATTTATTTCTGGCTCTTCCTGCTCTAGCACTTCCCCCCACCCCCTTTCCAAATATTAAGATATATGTAATCGACTCTGGCAGTTCACTTTGCAAATGTAATAGAAATAATTATAAGGAGGTCCAAAGGTTGCCAGCAAAGGAAATGTAGCAAGATTTTTATTTTTTTTAAGGACTATTGACTTTCGTGAAAAATATATGTGGAACCTAAGGATACTGCAGATCAACTGAAAAAGAAATTAATGTTTTATGCTGCATCTCCCCCCCCCTTTTTTTTTTGGTCCCAAAGAGATTTTACAAAGGCAGATAGGGCAATGCAAGCCTATCAGTTTTTCCAACCCTAGATCATGAGAAATATTTGCAGGAGCAGGGCAGAAAGGAATGCTTAGGAGAAATACATGGGATTGGGAGACATCGCCATACAGATTAACCAATGTCCAGAACTCAATGAGCCACAAATAGAGAACAGTTTCAATTGAATCATGTAGCTCAGTGGTAGAACAAATGTTGTCGCTTGAGGCTCAGATGGCCTTGGTGGCATGCAGGGCCTTCCAACGGCTTCAGTTGGTGGCCGAGCTGTGCCTCTGTCTAGATAGGGATAGCCTAACCAGGGCCGGTGCGTCCATTTAGGCGAACTAGGCAACTGCCTAGGGCGCCAAAATGGAGGGGGCGCTGGCCAGCCTGTCCCCCGCCCGCTGCCGCCGCCCGCCGCTGCCGCCCGCCGCTGCCCGGTGCCGCCCCAACCAGTGGCGGAGCAAGCAGGTTGGGGCGAAAACCGCGGCGGCGAGGCCAGCCTACCCCCCCCCCGCCGCCCCAACCAGCGGCGGAGCAAGCAAACCGCGGCGGCGAGGGACGCCCGGCAGGGCAGGGGGCGGGACACCGCTCCGCTACGTGCGTCATACGTAATGACGTCACGTGGCACCCGCCCCCTCGCCTAGGGCTCCAGAATTGCCAGCACCGGTCCTGAGCCTAACTACTGTTTTCTATGCTCTGGTGAGCTCGAGGTTAGATTAGTGCAACACATGGGGCTTCCTCTTCAGTCGGTTCAGAAACTTCAGCTGGTGCAGAATTCATTGGTCATGTTGATCAGTGTGGCAAAATGGTTTGAACAAAGCAACCTTGGGTGGCTGACAATTAGCTTCTAGGCCCAATTCAAAGTGCTTTGCTTTGACCCATAAAGCCTTAAATGGGTCAGGACTGTGATACCTCTGGTTTCCTCCAGAGGCTTTGTACTTCATATGATCCCTGACCAGTGACCATGCTGGCTGGGGCTGATGGGAGTTGTAGTCCAAAACAGGGCACCAGGTTGTGAAGGTTGTTGCAGGTATTCATCCGATTTTCTGAGGCAGCTTATACTACATAGCTACCATGACAACATTAGGCCCATGCAAAGCAGTGACTTCAAATGACTCAGGCTGCCAAGTCAAGTCATGAAGAAAATCAAGTTTAACCAAGAAGACAGTTATATGGCCAAGGTGGTCAGCAATTCCGCAAGTGAGTATATGCAACAATGGAGACCAGTAGACATCAGCAAAGGATGGGGCGAAACAAAGATGAGACAAGTTTAATGGAAATAGCAAGATGGCAGAAGTGGTGGTCCAAAACTGGGGCACTTCCAGCAAAAGCAGGAGTACAACCAAGATGTGAGCCTGAGCAGCATTGTTTTGGAAGCTGATATTTGCTGCCCTACAGTTATAAGAGGGGAAAGTGCCACTCAGCCAGTGTAGGCCAGTCTGGGTGATTAATGTTCCTCAGCAGGGCTTGGTGGGACTCGGGAGGAGGGCAACAGCTTGAAATCACTTGCATTTGTATGCAGCAGTGAAGATGGTTCCTGATGCTTCCTGCCAACCTAGCAATGGCTCAAGGGCTGCTGCTGTCCGGCATCCTCCCATGCACATCTGAGACAAGTAACCAGTATAGATCTTTAGCCAAGGAAAAGCAGAACATCCCTTCAATGCGTCTCTAGAAACCGGCTAATGGATCCCTTAGCCGTACTTGTACATATGAAGTAGCATGCACTTGGCTAACTGTGCTTAAATAGAGGAACACGGGTCCGTAATGAGCAGAATATTGATCAGCTGGGAGGAGAGATTTTGGACAGTTAAAACAGTTGAGGAAAACGGCGGGAGCGCTAAGTATATCCCAAGCAAAAGGAAACTGAAATCTAATAGGGCTCGAGTAAAGGCTAATCTAGTTTGACAGAAAAATTCTAAGCGATTAGAAAGCTAACCAAGTGGTCATTTAGGCCTAATGATGTTCAGAATGGGCCTAGAGGGCAGGCAGAGACTTTCATGCAGTGCTTCTCTCCTGATTTCCAGCACAGGGCTCTTAAAGAAATGGAAAGAGATATGCTTGATTTACACAAAATCTCGGGGTGACAGTAAATAAATCGGAACTAGGCAATGAGGAGGAGGAACATGAACCAGGTGTTCATAAAATAGGAACACAGAATGCTCCCTGTGCTGAGTCACATCACTGGTCCATCTAGCTCAGCATTGTTATTCAGCATGGACTTGCAGTGATGCTCCAGGATTTCAGAGAGGATTCTCTTCCAGTACTACCTGGAGAAGCTGCAGATTGTGAGATGCAATGATTTCTCATCAGCTTGTTACACAAGGTGTGCAAAAATCTACACATCCATACTGACACCAGTAGCTGTAGCCTTGAGGTAGGCAGATTAGATAAACAAAGCTATGAGGGTCTACTAGTCCTGATGGTTGTGTTTTGCCTTTTCCCCATTTTAATTTTTCATTAGATTTTTCCCAAGTTTCACTAATTGGCTTCAGATTAACTAATTACATTATTTCATATATTGACTTCTCGCCCCCACCCCTCCCCACGGTGTTTTTGTTCAAACCCCTTTCTACTGCATTATATATCAAACTCTTAGCTATTACAAAAATCCCTCTAATAAAATTACTTTATCCTTTTTCTTCCGCTGTTCCTGTCTCGAATCCTGCCTGCAATTTCATTTGACTATGATGCTTTTTCAAATAGTCCAATGGAGAAGCCTCCATTCTTCTATAGAAAGTTCATCGTTTTGATCTCTTAATATTGCTGTCAGCTTTGGCGTTCCTGCATAGTCCATTACTTTTAAAAGCCGTTCCTCCTTCGTTGGAACCTTCAATTCTTTCCATTTCTGTATGTGTATGGTGAGTTCTGCCTTCACTGTCTGAGGCGATATGCCTCCGAATACCAGCTTCTGGGTATCACAAGTGTGGGAAAGGGATTCACACCTGGGGTCTGCTTGTGGGCTTCCCAAGGGTATCTGGTCAGCCATCACAAGAACTGAATGCTGGACTAGATGGGCCTTTGGCCTGACCTAGCAGGGCTCTCCAAGGGACCCAGGTGGCACTGTGGGTTAAACCACAGAACCTAGGGCTTGCTGATCAGAAGGTCAGTGGTTCGAATCCCCGCGACGGGGTGAGCTCCCGTTGCTCGGTCCCAGCTCCTGCCCACCTAGCAGTTTGAAAGCACGCCAAAGTGCAAGTAGATAAATAGGAACCGCTCTGGCGGGAAGGTAAACGGCGTTTCCGTGCGCTGCTCTGGTTCGCCAGAAGCGGCTTAGTCATGCTGGCCACATGACCCGGAAGCTGTACGCCGGCTCTCGGCCAATAAAGCGAGATGAGCGCTGCAACCCCAGAGTCAGACACGACTGGACCTAATGGTCACGGGTCCCTTTACCTTTACCTTTTAGCAGGGCTCTTCTTATATTTTAAGTGAGCAGGTAGGGGAGAAGGAGATGTTTGGAAGGTGGTAGATGGGAAGCAGGCTCAGAAATGGATGCTAGAGTGGTGGGAGGAGATGGAGAGGCTCCAGAGAAGGTGCTGGGGAGCTGCGGAAGCTGCAACAAATCAACACAGATTGGCTCAGAAGCAGCTGAGTGTTTTCTCAATTTTGGGGGTAGGAAGATGGACTGGCTCATCTTATTCTGAGGCAATGTGCCCAGCACTAATCCAGACTCATTTTTACAACTCACTCTTCTGTTCTGTCCTGGTGCTCACTGGGAAAAACTTCACATTGAATGTGGTGAGCCAATTATTCAAATTTCCAGCTAGTGTGGTAACTTCTAGACAGACACCAGAGCGGGTGTGGAAGATACATTTCAGTGCTTTGTCTACAAATATTCAGCAGTTATACCAAAAGAGAACACTACAGTTCTCTGTAACCATGGTAACCTGCAGTCACTGCATTTGAAAAGAAAAGTACCAAGCACTATTTGACTGAAATGTATGACTTTTTATTTATTATTGAATTAAAGGACACATTTCCACTTATATTCTTTATTATGATGGACAAGATGCTGTATCTGTTATTGCCTTGCTAAGTTTTTTATTCTTTGCAAGCTTTTTATTTATAGAAATGTTTTACATTTTTCCTTATATGTCTGCTATGCCCTAACCTGATGGGAGTTACATGCTAATGAAAGACGGAAAGCATCTCCGCAAACATAGTTGTTTTTCAAAACTCCAACTCTTTAGTTGCCTCTTCTATTTTATTAGGATACAGTCAGATGGACTGCATCTGTTTTAAATGTACCAAATAAGCTGGGTTGCAGATTCTCTGCATAGCTAAGAACAGAATAAGAATCACAGAGTTGGAAGGGATCCCAAGGGCCATCTCGTTCAATCCTCTGCACTGCAGTAATCTCAACTAAAGCATCCATGACTATTATTATTATTATTATTATTATTATTATTATACCCTACCCATCTGGCTATGTTTCGCCAGCCACTATGGGCGGCTTACAACATATCTGAAAACGTCATAAAAACATCAATCCTTATAGACTTCCCTAAACAAAGCTGCCTTCAGATGTCTTATAAAAGTCAGATAGTTGTTTATTTCCTTGACATCTGATGGGAGGGCATTCCACAGGGAGGGTGCCACTACCAAGAAGGCCCTCTGCCTGGTTCCCTGTAACTTCGCTTCTCACAGTGAGGGAACCAGCAGAAGGCCCCTGGAGGAGGACCTCCGTGTCCAGGTAGAATGATGGGGGTGGAGACGCTCCTTCAGGTATACTGGGCTGAGGCCATTTAGGGCTTTAAAGTTCAGCATCATTAACACTTTGAATTGTGCTCACAAACTCACTGGGAGCCAATTAAGATCCTTTAGGCCTGCTCCGGGTGGCCACTCCTGGTCAACAGTCTAGCTGCCGCATTCTGGATTAGTTGTAGTTTCCAAGTCGCCTTCAAAGGTAGCCCCATATAGAGTGCATTGCAGTAGTCCAAGCAGGAGATAACCAGAGCATGCACCACTCTGGCGAGACAGTATGCAGGTAGGTAGGGTCTCAGCCGGCATACCAGATGGAGCTGGTAGACAGTTGCCCTGGACACAGAATTGGGCTGTGCCTCCATGGACAGCTGTGAGTCCAGAATGACTCCCAGGCTGCGCACCTGTTACCCCATTCAGGACCAGGGAGTCCTCCACACCTGGCCACCTCCTGTCCCCCCCAAAACAGTACTTCTGTCTTGTCAGGATTCAACCTCAATCTGTTAGCCACTATCCATCCTCCAGCTGCCTCCATACACTCACACAAGCCCTTCACTGCCTTCACTGGTTCTGATTTAAAAGAGAGGTAGAGCTGGGTATCATCCGCATACTGATGAACACCCAGCCCAAACCCCCTGATGATCCCTCCCAGTGGCTTCATATAGATGTTGAAAAGCATGGGGGAGAGGGCAGAACCCTGAGGCACCCCACAAATGAGAGCCCAGGGGTTTGAACACTCACCCCTCTCAACACCACTTTCTGAACACGGCCCAGGAGGAAGGAGCTGAACCACTGTATAACAGTGCCCCCAACAAATGGCCATCCAACCTGTGGTTAAAAACCTCCACAGAACGAGAGCCCTACCACCTTCCAAGGGAGTTCATTCCACTGTTGAACAGCTCTTACCATCAGAGAGTTCTTGCAGATGTTTAGTCGAAATCTCCTTTCTCATAACTCGAAGCCATTGGTTCGGGTCCTACCCTCTGGAGTAGGAGAAAACAATTTTGTTCCATCTTCCATGGTTTCCTTCTGATATTGTGAACTATAATTCACTTCATCCTTGCCCCATTGGCCAGACTTGCTGGGGTTGATGGCAGTTGTAATCCACATCATCTGAAGGCCAGTGTGTTGGCTACTCCTAACCCAAACATTCATTTAACAAGACACAAAGAGTGGTTTCTTTTATTACCACTGAATATTTTAAATGAGTTTGCAGTAAATACTGGAGCCAAGAGCGAGGATGGCGGGGGGCAGAGACATTCTTTCAAATTCTGTTTGAATCATGAGATCTAAAAGCATCCCACAATCAACCGCGATCTTCAGGGGATCGACCTGTCGATCGCAGTCGACCGGTTGGACATCCCTGCTCTAGTGGATGGGTTTTAATGATGTGCAGCTGAGGAATCCAACACAACAGTTGCACTAGTGGAATCCTGTTGTGCCACAGACTGTGCAAGGAAGTTACAAGCAAAATGTGGAACATGCCTTTGTGCTACATTGGATACAACCCTCTCTGTATGTTTTCTTTCTTTCTTTCTTTCTTTCTTTCTTTCTTTCTTTCTTTCTTTCTTTCTTTCTTTCTTTCATTTATAATATGTCATGAAATATTGAAATGGAAAATTCAGCCTAGTGTTCAATGACTGCATTCACCACAGTTCTCAACTGTAGAAGGGGAAAAAATGTATCCAAGTGTAGATTGCATATATCACTCCAGCATGAAAAGGAAAATTCAGGACATAAAGCACAGCATGAGCTATTAACACCTCCCCTGTTGTACACATGTGCATCTCTTCCCAATACTATCAAGTCTTTAAAGTCAATGGCTGTATTTCCAAGTGAACCAGAGGGAATAGTAAACAATTACCACACAACACTTTGCATCTATATTCTCTAAATGAATGGAAAAGTTGGGGGTTCTTTATTTACTTGGGCAAGGGGATCTTTGTAATTGTCAGTGATGATAATGAAAACTCACTGTTTCTGTCAAGTATGTTAACCCTGCTAAATACAAGGAGCCTTATAAAAGCAGGTTACTATAGTTACCACAGTATTCTGGGTTTTTTATTATTTCCAACTCTAAATGCAGTATTTTTCTGGTGTGCGTAAACAGCTGAACTGCATTTTTCAACTTGAATCTAAGGCGCCACAGGAACTGCTTTGATTTTAAATCTGCTGATCAAGCCCGGCACATTAAAGGTATAAGACACGAGGAGGAAGGGAGGACTATTCTCCAAGATAAAAATGAAAAGTGACAAGAGGATCCACTCTCTTCTGAGAGCTTGAAAAATATGAACAGCTCCTCCCATGATTTTCTACTGAAAATTAGTAAGTAACTCATGATGCAGGAAATGTTCCAGATTAGCCAGATGCAAAAATAGAGAGAGGATAGTATAAGGGGCATTTAGACATTATGTTGAGTGGTTGGCATTCGCCCAAGTGTTACTCAAAGTAAGGTAAAGGTAAAGGGACCCCTGACCATTTGGTCCAGTCGTGTCCGACTCTGGGGTTGCGGCGCTCATCTCGCTTTATTGGTCGAGAGCCGGTGTACAGCTTCCAGGTCATGTGGCCAGCATGACAAAGCCGCTTCTGGCGAACCAGAGCAGCGCACGAAAACGCCGTTTACCTTCCCGCCAGAGCAGTTCCTATTTATCTACTTGCACTTTGACATGCTTTCGAACTGCTAGGTGGGCAGGAGCTGGGACCGAGCAACGGGAGCTCACCCCGTCGCAGGGATTCGAACTGCCGACCTTCTGATCAGCAAGCCCTAGGCTCTGTGGTTTAACCCACAGCGCCACCTGGGTCCCTACTCAAAGTAGATCTATGGAAATGAATGGACCTAATGTAGACATGCTTATTCATTCAATGGGTCTACTCATGCTAAGTAAGACTGTGTTCTCATGTGGATAATTGAGCCATATACTTGTACATTTGCTTCAATGGGACATTCAACAAGAGTACACAGTATTTGAGCAGCACAAATCAGCTAGTTTACAGGGCAGTGTTTAACTGCCATGTCCCATCAGTGCAAGGAGTTTGACTTGTGCATGACTTCTCCTCTCTCCCTGCTCCACTCACCCCTCCCCAAATCTGTTCCAGAAAAGGAGAGGATGTTCTGTTGTGCAAGCAGAGATTTTTCCATTGACTGTAAGTTCACATAGCACTATGTTGGATGCAAACAACACTCTTTCATATCCACTCTTGCACATGTGTAGAGGTACACAGAATAGATCTACAAGCTAACATGTGAACAAACCTACTAACAGAATCATTCAAAATTACCCAAGTAGTCAAGGCTTTCTAATTTGACAGCTCTTTTGTGGTTCTGTCGCAAAATAAAGAGAGGACCACTTTCCCGGAGACCCCATCCGTTAGCATTTGCATGAACATGACTCATTCCTCCTGATGAGGTCCTCCTTTGCCTCTCTTACAAAGCAGTTAAGAGCCATTCCTTCCAGTCTAATGGCACCATGAACAAGGCCTAGTCTATCATTTAGGAATTGCTCAGGATCACCATTCCTTCTTTCATAAGGAAGCATGCGTTTTGGGGCCACAATCTGTGTCACACGGATGGATGGCTTAGCTGGGATTCGGAGCCTCAGAAATTCCTTCGTCCTCAAAGCTAACCTCTTATAAGAGGTTATTAGAGTTCAGAGCTTGTTATTAGAGTTAAGAGCTTCTGATATGCACTTTGGCAGATGGGAAATCGCTTCCGCTATCTCTGAAATAATGGTATTATTTTGATCACTGACTACTTTTGACTCATTTACAGTCATTCTTCCTGTCAAAGTGTTGCTCAGCACCAGGGTTTACCCACTTCAGAGGGTGGTAAAAGCTCTGCTAAGGGTCAGGTCCCCGACGAAGTGGTCGATTCAGCTCCAAGGCTCAGGCCAAGAAGTCCTTGGTGTGGGGAAAGTGGGTTTCACTCTCTCTGTCTCTCTGTCTTCAATGAAACCAAATGCTGGAAAATTCAGGACAGACAACAGAAAGTACTTCTTCAAATAGCAAACTGTGGAATCTGCTCCCACAAGAGGCTTAGAGAAATTTATGGAGGATAAAACTATAAATGGCTGCCAACCGTAATAGCTATGAACTACTCCCACATAACCTCCAACATTTCTCTGATGAAAATAGGGACGCCCTATTGTAGCATTATTATTATTATTATTATTATTATTATTATTATTATTATTATTATTATACTATTTATACCCCGCCCATCTGACTCGGTTGCCCCAGCCACTCTGGGCAACTTCCAACATATGTAAAAACAATAAAAACTTCTGTATACAGGGCTGTCTTCAGATGGCTCAGCGGTCGGATAATTCCATACCCTCCAACATTTTCCCAATGAAAATAGGGATGTCCTAAGGAGAACCCAGGTGGCGCTGTGGGTTAAACTACAGAGCCTAGGGCTTGCTGATCAGAAGGTCGGTGGTTCGAATTCCTGCGACGGGGTGAGCTCCCGTTGCTCGGTCCCAGCTCCTGCCCACCTAGCTGTTCGAAAGCACGTCAAAGTGCAAGTAGATAAATAGGTACCGCTCCAGTGGGAAGGTAAACGGCGTTTCCTTGTGCTGCTCTGGTTCGCCAGAAGCGGCTTTGTCATGCTGGCCACATGACCCAGAAGCTGTACGCCGGCTCCCTTCGCCATTAATGCGAGATAAGCGTGCAACCCTAGAGTCGGACACGACTGGACCTAATGGTCAGGGGTCCCTTTACCTTTACCTAAGGAGAAGCAGGACATTCCAGGATCAAATCAGAAACCAGGGCTGCTTCTGTAAATCCTAGGATGCCCCTGGAGAACAGGGACACTTGGAGGGTCTGCTCCCACTGTCAAACAGGTTGACTCTGAAGATCGGTTTCTGGGAGTCACAAGTGGGGAGAGTGCTATTGCACTCAGACTCTGCTTGCAGGCTTCCCAAAGGCCCCTGTTTGGCTACTGTGTTGGATTAGAAAGCCCACTGGTCTGATCAAGCAAGGTTCTTAACACATCACAGCAATCTGTCATGAATGAGTCAGCTCCCAGGGAAGGGTTGCAGCCAACTGAAGAATGTAGCCAGGAACAGAGAGGGTTAACTGCAATGCAGGATGAGCATCGTCTAGCGCCAACTCCCCTGCCCCTTGGAATGCCGGTTGATAAGGGAATGGCTGAGAGCCAGCTGGAATGCAGTCAAGGGTCGCTGGAAGCACAAACAGGCGGGAAAGAGTTAAAAGACAGCTTCTCAGAGAATGGGGGAGAAGTGGGAGCTCACCCACTCAGCCCGAGGTCTCAGCGAATGGGAGGGTTGCAAGATAGGAAACAAAACAAAAGACCTAAGAAGCGAAAGTTCAGTTGCTTCTGGTCACGCAGGAAGCAGTCTTCAGAAGAGTCATCATGACCGATGATGGCAGAGGCTGTGTTAAGCCGTCTGGAGCTATCTGTTTGTTTTGACAATAAAGCATCCTTTTTAATTAACTACACTCACTGTCTTATCAAGCTGGGGACTGGACTCCTGACACTCACCTAGAGCATAGACAACAGTAGTTAGGCTATCCCTGTCCAGATAGAGGTGTAGTTGGGCCACAAGCGGAAGCTGATGGAAGGCACTCTGCACCACTGAGTCCACCTGAGCCTCAAGTGACAGCAAAGGATCCAGGAGTAACCTCAAACTATGTACCCATTGCTTCAGAGGGAGTGTAACCCCATCAACATCAGGCAACCTTCCATCCACCCGGTCTTGGGAGCTGCCCACTAACAGTGCCTCCGTCTTATCTGGATTGAGTTTCAATTTGTTGGCTCTCATCCAGTCCATTACCAAGGCACTTCCACTGCCTCTACTGAAGATTGTAAAGGAGAAGTAAAGTTGTGTGCCATCAGCATATTGCTGACAGCATACTCCAAACCTCTGGATAACCCCACTCAGCGGTTTCATGTCAATGTTAAACAACATAGGTGATAAAATTGAACCCTGAGGAACCTCGCATTATCCTGGCTGTGGGCTGCCCTGACAGCTTTTCTGAAGAGCAGCCTCAAAAATCCTAGAAATCAATAAAAATGAATTTTTTAAAAGCAAGAGTAGGCACTGCTACTGAATCCAGTCTTCGTATAATAATGGCAGCTGCTGGTCCTACCCACTTGGGTGGCCGAGCAATACCCTGTGGTTGTGGTAATCTACCAAGTGGCTGAATGAGGCAGCCCCTGCCCTTTCTATCAGCGTGGCAGAACAGAGAAGAACTTCCTTTCTACAGGTCACAGGCAGCATATTGCCAAATGCCGCTGGAAACGTAGAGCCGCCCCTGTTCTGATAGCACCCAAAGATCAAATTAACATACTGTTGCTACTCCTTTCTTGATCTGTGATCAAATAAGTGAAAATGGAATCTGTCATGAGCAAGAATCAAAATCTTGCTTTGTAGTTCTCTTTCATCCAAATCATTAACATTCATCCGCCTTTTGTCAGAGGGATACGTGCATTTGGTTAAAGTCTGCATCCCTAAACTATCAATTTCACGACGCTGTTGCTCTCCTCTGATGATTGGCTAAACCAGATAAGCAATCTGCCCTTGCACTGAGCAGAAATAATGAACATGGCAATAACAACCCAGAACACTGCAAAAAACTTGGTTTCTGAAGACAATCCATATCCAATCCTGATCAGGCATATGGAGAATGCTGAATGCTGCAGGCATGACAAACAGGCTGGAACAAAGGGAGAAGAAAGACTGGAGGCAGGCAGACAGGGTCAACTCTGGACCAGGCAGCCGGTTCTGGACAAAGGCAGCCAAAGGCAGGCTTTTACAGACTACAGACATAGCTCAGGAAGCTGATTACTTGTTTTATGTTCCTTGGGCCTATTACTCCATGCTAATGGATAGCCTTCAGGTCTGGAGCCCAGCACACCTGTGTCACCATGATTTTGTATTAAATTTGTCTTTATTTCCTAGCAGGCTCAATAAGACCCTCAATGGGTGGGTGGGTGGGGGGAGGTGAGGATGCTGACCTCTCAATGGAACCAGCCTCAAGGATTTCATTCATTTTTTGGGGCCTGCTGAAAACCTTTCTATTCCTGCATACCTACCTACCTACATACAGGCATTTGCAGGCAATTAAGAACACATCTTTCCATAATAGCTAGCTGGTGGTCTCTGATTTTGCTTTTTTTTTAAAGCTTTTTAGCATTTATTAAATTCACTCTGTAAAAAATCTGACACACATAAAACCAATGAGAGATAAGGAATGGAAAGTGACCCCACCGAAAGAAACTTTACAGTACAAATTTAAATCCATACAATTTAAATTGGCTTAATCTTGAAGTGTAATCCAATGAGACTGAAGACGAGACACTTGAGGTCCTGGACAAGGTAGTAAAACACTCTAAGACCTTCTGGATCCTTTGGCTGATTGACATCAATAAGAGACATCTCTTTTACCACATCAAAAATTGATTTTGCTTTTTATGTTGTTTTTATTATTCTTGTAAACTCTCTCTCTCTCTCTCTCTCTCTCTCTCTCTCTCTCACACACACACACACACACACACGTATATCCATGTAAACTAGTGCTGATGGGCAAAGGAGTGGGATAACATTTTAGCCCAGAATCATTACCTTCATAAAGATATAGCTGATTACTGTGCAACACTTGACAACAGAATAAAGGAGGAAAGTTTTGCTATACAATATTCACTCATGAGCCCCAAAGCTCAGGTTCCCACAAAAGTAGTCCTACATTACTGGAATTAAACTGTGCAGTAATAATGCATCTCCTCAAGATGCAGTTCCAGTGTATCTGCATTTGAACTCAAGTAGTTCAGCAGCATGTGCATAGTTCTATTCCTGCTCCTTACAACAATCTTGTGAGGTAGGCTAGTCTGAAAGAGAATGACAGGCCTAAATTTCAAGACTGACTGAACCTATGTGTCTGTAGTTCTGGTTCATCTTCCCGTTGTGAACATCTTTGCAAGACCCTTTCCACCTTACAAAGACACGCTTTTGTCTCCACAGAAGCAATGGAGATGAAGAATGACCTGCAGTGAGTTTCCACATTCTTTATTTCTGAAACCAATTATGGTTGCTAATAGTCAACCAGGTTGCCCAACGAAAAATCATTTGTCATCGCCCAAGCACTTAAAAGCAAGGAATGAATAATTAAGGACATCATGCATCTTTCACCAAATCAATGAAATTAAACAATAACAACAGATTAGTTACTGTTAAACAAAGAAACATTGTCTTAATCACAGGCTGTAATGGCTCCCTTTGTCCTTCAAGGGTATTTTATTAGAATTAGAAAGAATTTACATGAATGTTTGCCAATGAAGAAACAGAACGAGACATTCACCGAAATGCCCTAAAAGAAATTAGAATCATAATGCTTGCTCATAATCTATATTATATTTAAATAGAACCTGTTTTAATGCCACTTTGAAGATTGTAGTGAAAAATACACATGGGTAAGGGCAAACTTTAGCTTAGCTCCGTACCTCTGCTAGACATTCAAAACTATTGAGCTATTGGCATCCTTATTCTGCACGAGAACACAGCAACATATATCTTATACTGAGCTGGACCATTTGTCCATCCAGCTCTGTATTTACACTGTCTAGCAGTAGCTTTCTAGGGTTTCAGATAGGGGAGCAATCCCTATCTGCAAGACAGATGCTCTACCACTGACCTACAGCCCTTCCCTAAATGATGTGATCAAGCTGACTAGTTTTCAAAGATCTAAAGGCTCAGGGCAACCCAGACGTGAAATGCTCATGTAACATGTTACAGTGGAGCATGCAAACAGCGGAGGAGGAAGCCGCTCGGACGCCTGGGGCGGCGCGAGCTGCCCATAGGGACGGGGTGAGCGGCCCATAGGGGCAGGGCACACCGCAGGGCCTCCAGAGTCTTCCTGTCTCCTCCCACTCAGCCGCCCTACAGCTGGGGGGAGGCAGCGGGCAGACCATTTGGGCAGCGCGGAGCCTGCGCGTGCCCAAGCCATCGCATCTCTCCCAGGAAAGATGTGCCACCCGGCATTTTGTCACCCACCTCAGTGGTGACACCCAGGGCGGCCCACACCCACCGCACCCCCTTCCTCCGCCCCTGCATGCAACAGCCATGACGCCTCCACGTGAGACATTCTTGCACAGCCAATCCTACGATGTCCACAACAGCAAGACACACCACCCATCCTATTAACTGAGGTGGTGGAGAAATGTATGCCACCCACAAAGAGTTTGCCTTCATCCTACTACATTTGCCTCTGTTGCCAGCCTTGAGGGACAGGACCAGTGTCTAAAGACATGCGCTCATTTATAACTTGCACTACAACACCCATAGACAGGGGCAGGATCCCCGTACCTTAAGCAGTGAACCACTTAAACTAGCTATAAATAAGCTCATGTCTTTAGCCACTGATGCTGTCCTCTAAGGCTGGCAACAGAGGCAAACATAATAGGATGAAGGCATCAATTTGCTAGCGCGCATGTACACACTCCTTTCATTTGTTTTGGTGTTGTTCCTCTGGTCAGACTTGTTTGCAGACTGCTGAAGAACTAGAAACCATTGCAAATGGCTACGACAGGAGCAGGATGGCAGTGATGTTCCTGTTGTCACCTTCAGCTATCTGGGAAAGCACACACCAGTGCTGTAGCCCTGGATGCTTAGAAGGACTTGCATGTTGCTTGGTAAGACAAATGCAAGACTCACTTCCACCTCTGCATACGTGCAAACCTTTGGGCACCTGAGGCAGACACCAAAATGGTACCAGGGGAGAATGGATGAGGGAAAATCTGTATCAGGAACAAGGGGGAAAGAAAGGGCAACAGGGATCTGCTGCCCTGGAGGATTCTGTCACCAGAGGCAGTCGGTCCACCTTGCCTCATGGGTGGGTCGGCCCTGAATAAAGATTGATGTTGTTATGTGCTGTTATCCTGTGGATCCTGATGCCTGAGGCAATTGCTTGCTTCATGGGTAGGCCAGCCCTATGTGCAAATAATGCAATGTATGAAATAAAACCAGACAAGCTTCCTTTGTTGCCTGATAGATATAATCTATAATTCATTTTAGTGCATATTTGAATACAATGGAGTTTTGTAAACCTAATTTGCACATTAGGGTTTTTTTTTTTGGTGTGTGTGTGTGTGTGAATATTAAATTGCGTGGGTGACTCCACATTCACTTTAACAAGTAAAAACTAAGTGCAAATTCCTGAAGATAGGCCAGGATTAAGGTGAATGTAACGAAACAGGGCTCAGCATTCACAATATACTTGTACAGTACGGTACTTCCCATGTCATGTCGCTGGCTGCTGCTGAAGCAATGATGTTTGGTTGGATGCAGCCAGAGATGAGGGAGAAATTCAATTCAAATGCACTTCCAGAAAAACACGCAAAATTGAAGTGTGGCCAACCTTCAAAATTCACACTTCTTTAAATTTTCAAAAGTCAACTGAGGAATGTGTATAAAAATGGGGAAAGTGTTCATACAAATGCATTCATTACTGAAAATGCCAGGGGAAAGTGATTGCAAAAATGTGTATATTGGGCAAAATGGCATATAAGAGTGTTTTATATAAGGAATAATTTGCATTAAGGTGCTGATGAATTTTCATGAGGGCTTAAAAAAGAAAAAGAATTCGCAAACTGACATGGAAATGTGGAGAACTGAAGTTAAAGTTGGAAAAACGAGAAACTGAGAGAAACCAAAGCAGACCAGTCCAACCATCTCTCCAAACTGAAAGGCTGTACTTATCCTACTTTAGCATTTGCCTGCCACTCAAGGAAATCTATACTTTTATGTTGCAGCCACTGAGATGCACAGTGCTAATGAATGCCAGAAACTCGTTCTATTTATTCAGCAGTTCTAGCTCCTCTTGTTGTCATGCACTTTCATCCTTGCCAACTCCACGTTTATGGAAAGGCACAGCTTATTTTAAATAGCTCATTTTAAAATATGCACATTGGCACTGTTTTAGGAATGAAACCCATCTTTACTGTGCCACAATTATGATAGCTCTCATTTAATGACGATGGGAAAGGTTGGAAACTTTTATCAGGCACTCATTTACAGGGAATTATCAGTGTCTAAAATATAATTAATCATCTGTTGTCATACCTCTATTATACACCGCCACTCTCTGGAGCCAATCTCTTTTATTTCATCTGCATTCATATGCCTCTGACCTTCCTTTTCTCTCCAATACCACAGACCTCAGGTAAATTTCAGCTGACTGCTCTAAAATGACTGGATATTGTTAAACCCATTTGTCAACCATATTATCAGCTTACAAACACGAGATCTCTCTGCAAATGTTTAGCATTTTCCACGTATATCGCAAGCGCAAGCATTACCCATGGGTGGCATCTGTCAATGTTGACAAAAAAATGAAAATTTCGGAACTACTGTAAATAATAAAACAGTCCTAGAAAGATTATTTCTCTGGAGCATAAGCTATCAACAAACATGATTTGCATTTTGCGCTTACAGCTGTTTCAACATGAGCTGTTTGCTGTGGTTCATTAAAATGATTTGATTTGTCAGATTCCAGGAGTGTTGCAAGCTCTTGTATGTAACGATCACAGATACCAAAGCAGCGGTCGATTGGATTTACAGAATTGGATGAAATCAGAAGGTCCAAAAATGCACAATTAGCTATACATTTAAGTGTGTGTATATATGTGGCATATATACTTTGAAAGACTTGGTTGCAATAAGCATAACAGATGAGCAAGGACATATTTTTCATTTAAAAAAACATCTGGAATTTTAAAAATTTATTTTTAAAAAACAAGATTGACTTCTTTTTCCCAGCAGGTTGCTTCCAATTGACCCCCACCCCAGCCCCGGTGATGCAAATCTCTTTGATCCGGCCTCGGCCCAGTATACCTGAAGGAGCGTCTCCACCCCCACCGTTCAGCCCGGACACTGAGATCCAGCACCAAGGGCCTTCTGGCGGTTTCCTCATTGCGAGAAGCAAAGCTACAGGGAACCAGGCAGAGGGCCTTCTCGGTAGTGGCACCCGCCCTGTGGAACGCCCTCCCATCAAAAGTCAAAGGTACTAACAACTATCTGACATTTAGAAAATGCCTGAAGACAGCCCTGTTCAGGGACGTTTTTAATCTGTGACATGTGTATGTATTTTAATGTTTGTTGGAAGCCACCTAGAGTGGCTGGGGAGACCCGGCCAGATGAGCGGGGTATAAATAATAAATTATTATTATTATTATTATTATTATTATTATTATTATTATTATTATTATTATTATCCAGCAGAGGCTTCGATCAGCAGAATGGAGAAGGAAGGTGCCTTTTCCATATTCACTTTTCCCCTGCAGCCCACAATCACACACACACCCCTCTCAAATATGCTCCAGAGGATTTGATAACTCTCCAGAACAGTATGGGAGTTCCAGGGGGAGGATGACTCAGCAAAAATAGCCTATTCCACTGTTGGGAACCTCCACTGGATCAAAGTGGCTGGAGAAACCCAGCCAGATGGGTGGGGTATAAATAATACATTATTATTATTATTATTATTATTATTATTATTATTATTATTATTATTAGAGGGTCAGCACTGGATACAACTCAGGGTATGATTAAGCCAAATAAGGACTGCACCAGATAGCCCCTAATTCCAATTTTTTACCCTGAAAGTAGAAAATAGCTGAACAAAGGAAAAAAGAACAAGACAGGAACAGAAAATGTAATCTACAGCTCATTTATGTATTTGCTGAAATATTTATTATCCTGATCCAAGGGCTTCTACAAGGCAGTTTTACTGCTATTAAAACCCACAATAAACTCCTCCATCTTACTGTGGATTTTAATTGTTGCAAACCTGCCTTGGCTGGAAAAGCTCTAAGGTAGCGTTTATATGGTCAAATCAACTCACCTCGTTAGATACAAGGAAGGTAGAGAAGGATTGCTCAAATTATTTGTGCGGCTGTGGGTGTAAGCTGGAATCAGTTCATAATATCTTAGAGCAGGCGTTTTTCAAGAAAATGTAGGTTGTGAAATTCTGTTACCATAATAGGAATTGTTTAAGACCGACAAGATTATTAATTCTCTTTCCTGAGCTGTTAAAGCTGTTGTGTTTGGATTTTATTTGATATTCTCGTTATAATGGATTTAAAGTTATAAATGGCGTATCCACCGATATAATGGTTAGTAGTCTGACATATGGTTTAAGAATTGTTTTAGGGATGGGCTGAGCAGCTAATTATGACCTATTTTGGTATTGCTGGCACTCAATCACATGTCCACCATCTCCTGTTCTGTCCCATTGTGGGCATTTTATCCACATTTTTATCCACTTCTTATGTAAAAACACACTTTTAGTGTAAAATATATACTTTTAAATGCTTTTGCGTGCAAAATGGATTCTTTGCATATTTTAAAATGCAAAATACATATTCCTGGGCAAACTTTTGTCGCACCAAAGATGCTTTGCAAAATCAGGAGGAGTGAGCAATCTGACTGGAAGTTGCATTCTGGTCCACAGAGAAGTTGAAGAGTGCCAGACTGAGTTGGTCTGCTGCAATAAAACGGAGCAAGCAAATCCCTCTCCCATTCCTAGTTGTGTGTCCTGTAACTTCACTTTGGTATTTTTAATAATAATAATAATATCCACATTAAAATAGCAAAAGAAAAACGATTGCCAAAAAAAATCAAAGCAGTAAACAATCCAAGAAACTGATAAATCTGCAGGCATCAGAGAAAAGCAAGAATCAATGTATCAAATAGTATAGGAACTCCCAACATCCTTTGAAATAATGCTGCCATTGACAGTTAAAAAAACCAAAACACCAGGAAAGGATTGGGATGAACTTTACTTGGGGGTGGGGTGGGGTGGTTTCCATAATGATGATGATGACGACCTTGAAGAGTTGTGATGAGAGTGTACGCATTTGCATGTGTGACTGAAAATGTGGTTTTTTGTCTTTTGTTTTTTGTGCTGTTTTTTTGTGGGATTTTATTAGGTAAAAAGGACAATCACGGGAATGATAAACAGCAAAAAAGAAGGGAAATAACCCCGTGAAAAACCCCTGAAACGAGGTAAACGTGTATTCAAAAAAATGTGTTAAATTACTCTCAAAAAAATTCTTATAGTTGCTTTTAAGCAGAAATGCTCAGACACATTGTAAACTAACTCAAAAGATTATAAATAATGAAAAGAACCAAAAAACTTCAAATGATGAAAATTACTGCAATACAGCCTAAGTTGCTTTCAAAAAACTTTTTGGAGTGGCTCCTGAACAGAATTACTCAGACACGTAGTAAACTGCTTAAAGGATATAAATAATGGTAAGAGCCCTCCAACTGAACTTCAATTAATGTAATATACTACAAAACAAACTTACTAAATAACAAATAATGAAAATACTGCAAAACAACCTTAACGAGGTGCCAGCTATAAAACTCGTTTCACTGAAAGTCTAACAGTTTTTTGTGGGATGGCATCCAATTACGTTACACTTGTACAACGTTGTACTTGTACAATGACAATAAATAAATCTTATCTTATCATCTTATCATCTTATCTTATCTTATCTTATCATCTTATCTTATGATAATTAATAATAATAATAATAATAATAATAATAATAATAATTTATTATTTGTACCCCGCCCATCTGGCTGAGTTTCCCCAGCCATTCTGGGCGGCTCCCAATCGAGTGTTAAAAACAATACAGCATTAAATATTAAAAACTTCCCTAAACAGGGCTGCCTTCAGATGTCTTTTAAAAATAGGATAGCTGCTTATTTCCTTGACCTCTGCTGGAAGGGCGTTCCACAGGGAGGGCGCCACTACCGCGAAGGCCCTCTGCCTGGTTCCCTGTAATTTTGGACCCACTTGAGAAGGCCAGTCTAAAGAGCTATGTGTTGCACCGCCCATGCACTTCTGATGCTTGAGGGGTAATCCAAGGTCTGAGCTCCAAGAAAGGTTTTCGTGTGAGCATCTATTCACTTATGCCTCATCTGAAGTGATGTCTCACTGACAAGGCCTTCGTTTCCATCTTTTGTGGCCTATGCTACAAACGCCTACGCAGCTGCTACTGTGTCCCTTCTGATATCAAGACTGAAGAAGCTGAAACAGGAGGCTGTGTAACATACCCACGAGTAGATTTATGTAAGAATAATATCCTACCTAATAGGCTTGCTTGAGAAAAGTTTCACTTGTGCGTAGTGAAGTAGTTCGCAATGCCGTCTCGCTTTGTTCACCCCCCCCCAATTATCGAATCCATTTCACTTCACAGCTCTTTCTCTTTTGTAAGCTTGCTGCTCATGGCTCCCCCCCCCCCAGCCAGAACTCACCAGATCTCAGTTCTGGCACCTCTCAGATGGGCACCATTGCCATTATAAGAGAAAAAAGGAGGTGTTCATGGTGAGTTCTGGCACCTCTTTTTCTGGAAAATTAGCACTGTTGATGCTCTCTGTGTGTTGATCCCACACACAGAGCTACAGTTCCCAGAGTGGTTTAACAAACGGGACTAGAAAACATCCTTTGAGTCTGCCCACCTGCATGCCTGTGTGTCACATTTGCTTCTGAATGTTCAGCTTGCTTCCCCATCCTGCCCTGGTGGCTTCCTTAAAAGCCTTTAGAAATAAGTTTGAAATCCCCTCTGAAACCCTACACACTTGTAAGCATTCCTTGATTTCAATGTGAAGTGAAACCATGTGGGCATTTGGATTTTTAACTGGCTCCTTGAGTGCAGAATGATTTTACGAATAATAATAAAAAATATGTAAAGTCACTTCTCCGGAACAAAGCTGTTTTTCTACCTCTGGTGATGCCACAAAGGAACCAGAGCAAAAACAATCACTGATGCATTGTTTCTTTTTGCAGAGAGAGCGACAACCAAGTGTCTCCTATTGGCCAACCACTTCCCGTGACTGCTTTTGTCAACAGGGAGCCTATTCCCCATCAACATCATCTGTCAAATGTGAGTTGCCAGAAAATATAACTGCCAATTTGGCCTTCCCCTGGAACTCTTCTGAGCATGGCCGGGATCCCCAGAAATTCAATTTGACAGTCATCTTCAAAGCACCTCCACTTGCTGAAAAACGGTGCTGATAGATGAGGCAAATAATATCATAAGGGGTTTTGCAGAATCTCGATGCCCTAGAACCACTGGTGCATATTACTGTAAATTGAAAACCCTTGTCATATGTGGATACGTTTCACACACTCAGATATGCTCTAGCACAGCTAAGCTACAATCCTAGCTCCTGCCCCTCATTTTTTTTAAAAAAGAGAGACTTGCATGGGGTTCTGCTAGTTTTCTCTGCATCATTGCGATCACATGCTACAAGATGCTCCTGTCTACGCCACAACGGGGGGCAGGAAGGGGCACGGAAACAGGATCTCCAGCGGCTGATGCTCTGTCAAGTATGGGGGTATATGTGGGATGTTTCAGTCTCATATCCCCACACGCACAGTAAACCCCATTTTTTCCAGAGGGCCTGACTGCATGGAGTGAGCCCTTCATGTAGACAGTCCCTGCATATAGGCTTCATCCGTTCTATACGAGATTTAAAAGCGGTACCATACCACTTTCATACCAGCCAAAGCTTGCCCACCCAACAAGAATCCTGGGTGGGTCAGCTCTGACCTCAAGTGTGTATGAACCAGTCTGCGAGAAGAAGCCAACACAGAGCTATGCTGAATGTTCCATCTCTGCAGGGTTATCAGCTTGGTATATGGAACAACCCCCACCTCTCCACTGTTCTGGGGTTCTTCTGTCTCTCTCAGAACCAATTTCAAAGGGCATGAGGGAGGAGAGGGGAGGACAATCCCATTGCTGATGGGATTTGCTAGGTGAATCCCACCCTGTAAGACCCTTACACCCTGCAACACACTCATCACTTGATGGCTGCAGTTCAGCTGCAGACTTGCATGTGTGACTGCCACAAAACCATTCACAAAACACTCACATCACTTTGAGCATACTGGAGACCCTTCCCATCTTTTGCAGAAAGCCATCCAGTGTGAAGAAATTACACTGGTATGACCCAGCCCGAATGTAAGCAAGGTCACCTGATGCCTATGCTTCATTCATTTTTTAAAAAAGAGCCCTCCTAAGGTTTATCTCTAAAACTTAAGCAACAATCACCACCAAGAAATTAACCACATAAGAGGCTGTTTTAGGGGTCAATTGCCAAAATTTACAGACACAAACCAACACCATCCGTAAAGAAGAGAGGCAAAAATAAACAATGGATATGCCTCTCCTCACCCACCCACAAGACAGGGAAATAAAGGACCTTGACAGAACAGTGGATATTAGTGTTAGTGAACGGCTGCAACATGTCTTAATATAATCTCAAACTCCCATCACAAATCAGCTTAGAAGCAGCATATGAGCTGGCCTGCAATGACTTGCGCACCCTTGCTGGCTCTTATCTGCTAAATTGCTTTGCGGCAACCTCCCTCCGTGCCCTTGACCACATCTGAAAAGTATTTGTCTCCGGCTTCCAAACAATATGACAAGTCTACTTTGTGGCTTCCAAATATCTTAGGGTATAATTTTCTTTTAATAGCCACCTTCTTTCCTTGATGCATTTTTCTCCGCTGCTGATGGATGACCGAGGACCTAAAATGACTTGGAGACTCCAGCAATATTCATTTATCAAATGAATCCTTCCGCCAAGAATTTAACTAGATAATGGGGACAAAAATATATTTTGTAAAACAACAACAAAAAACAACAACACATTGCTCGGTGAATAAAATAGAAAGCCTGAACGGGGAGGAAAACAACAAATGAGAATGTTGCTATATAGGTTGTATCTAGGAATGGGTGAATCTGTTAATTTCAGTTTCTCTGTTCTCAGTTTTCCAGTCTTCAATTCTCTCCATTTCTGCATGAGTTTATGATTACTTTTTTTTTTAAGGGCCTCGTGAGAATAATCGACATTTTAGTGCAAACATCTCCTGATATACTCATGTTTGTAAGCGTTTTTGACTGATACACACATATTTTGCAAGCAATTTCCCCTTATATAATAAATTGTGTGTGTTAGTCACTAATATATGCATCAAATGTACACTTTCCCCTAAAACACACATTCTGTGCAAACAGGATATGTTTGGAGAACTGCATTGCAATATTTGGAGAAGTGCAAATTTCAAAGCATAGTTGTGTTTGGGTTGGCATATTGTTTTGGAAAGTGAGAATTTTGGTAGGTTTACATTAAAATTCCAACCAAAACAAATTTCTCCATCTCCAGTTTTGTCTAACGGATTCATATTTGGAAAAGACTCATGACAAATTTAAGTCAATTGATTTCAGTGGGTCTATTCTGAGTATGGCATAGTTGGGTACAAACAACTGCAGTTGGAGTTCTTTCTGGGGCAGTATAAGTCAGGAAATAAGGAACAGCAATTAACTTCAAAGTGAAGATGTATCATCAAGGCGTATCAACATCCCAAAGTTCTTCGGTAGTATGGTAAATTCTTAATCCCTTCTGCTCAAGCAGAAGGCTGAAATATTAAACAGCAGATCATTCTTTGCCTCACAGAGAAGCATGAGCTGGCAATATCTTGTTCTCTCTTTAAAGGGATCGATTATTCCCCAGAAACTCAGTCAATGGGGAGCGTTATTCAGTATCCTGCCATCCATTTCCAGCCACACTTTAGTGCCTAAGGGTATTAATTTAAGGATAATATGTATGAGTCAAGCTTCTACACAATGAAGTAGTACGTGTGACTGCCAGAAAGCCTCCCTCCAAGGAACACACTGAATGGCACCAACCTTCCGCTTTCGTTCAGCATTGCCAAATGGAGCCATAAAGTTTCTGCACGTTATAACATTTTGAGTGGAGGGAGTTCAGTTGGTGAACTTCCTCAGCTTGAAAAGGCACAGTCCACTGTCAGTCAACTCCAGACCCCTTTCTGGCATCCATCAGGCTAAAGGAAAGGGAAGGGGCGATTCCAGGGCCTCCTTAAACAGCTCTGCTGAAATACCACCTCCATCGGGGTCCTCCATAAACAGTCATATACAGCAGCCCTTCCATCAGTCCAAAGGAGAGGGAGAAAGATGGGGCTGCAGGGCCTCTCTTTTAAGAAGAAGAGGAGTTTGGATTTGATATACTGCTTTATCACTCCCCGAAGGAGTCTCAAAGCGGCTAACATTCTCCTTTCCCTTCCTCCCCCACAACAAACACTCTGTGAGGTGAGTGGGGCTGAGAGACTTCAAGGAAGTGTGACTAGCCCAAGGTCACCCAGCAGCTGCATGTGGAGGAGCGGAGACGCGAACCCGGTTCACCAGATTACGGGTCTACCGCTCTTAACCACTACACCACACTGGCTCTGTCAAAAGGCCAGCAATTTTTGGTTGCTCCTCTCCTTGAGATCTTCCCATTCCAGCTAGTCATTACAAGAACTCTGAAGCTACAAAATAGGTTTCAGGGTTTTCTTTTCCTCTTCTCTCTCCCAATTCTTTTTTCCTTTTGTATTGTGTCTTTTAGATTGTAAGCCTGAGGGTGGGAACTGCCTTATTCTTGATGTTTACAAGTTACTTCAGGAGCCTTTTTGAGAAAGGTGGGGAGGGGATTGGGTTGAAGAGTGGGACAACAATGCTTTAAATAAATACCTAATTCAAATTCAGGAGTAGAGGAAACAAACTGGCCTATGAAGCTGGCACAAAATGCTACTCTTGAGGATGCTCAGCAATCTCATTTTCAGTGTAGAGTCAGACAGATGTTTGTCTGTAAGCCCTCCTTATTCCAAAGGAAAAGGTTGTGTCTGTGTGTGTCTGTGTGCGTGTATTTGCTGGTGAGCAGAGAGAGAGGTGGCTGTGCAAAAAAAAACCCAAAAAACCCCCATCTGTTTTTTGAGTCCTCAAGGATTTTCAAGCATCCCAAGGTAATATCAAGAACCCTGAATGATTTTAGAAGTGACATGGGTGGCAGGGGGAGAAAAACCACACATCAATAGTTATTTAGACAATGGCTCACAGCTGGCCATTTCCACCATTCAGCCATTGATTTCATATTATTTGTCTATTTCTCTTTGGTGGTATTATCAGGCATTAGGAGGGAGCAGTTTGATCCATCCATCCTAACTGGCGTGCTTTATTAAGATAAGGAAGAATGAAGTTTGGTGTGATCTGGCATTGAGCTAAGCTGTGTCAAGTCTGGGTGCTTCGAAAAGTAGGCACCATATTCATTGCAGCAGTCTTCATGGGGGAGAATCATGGGAAATTGTGCATGTGTGTAACAGCATATGTCTTACAATGTCAGCAGTGAGAGTTTGCTTCAGTCAAAGGCAAATTTCCAGCATTCATTTTGTGAGTTCCAGTATGTGTATTCATATTTATATTTTGTTAAGGTGATTCCAGTTAAAAGAAATAAAGTGATACAGAAAAAAGAAGGAAAAGTGAGAGGGAGAAAACAACAAAGATACATATAAAAGTGAAACTATGAAAAAAGGAGCAATATACGATATTCCCATACATTCTTGTATAAATTAGTATAGTGTTATTGTCCTAGTACTTATGTAAATGCTGATAGCCTACTACATTTTGTATAAACTCATTCCAAATGTTATCGTATTTATCCATACAGAGTCTGTGCCTGGAAGCAGTCCGTTCATGAATTGCTAGTGATGTCATTTTGCAAGTCCATTGATTGAAGGATTGAAGGGTCCATTGATTGAAATTATCCCGTTGATAATTTCCATACTGCAGGGACATAGTTCAATAAAATATTCTCCGCTGAAAGATTTAACCTTTTCTGCCCAGTCATAGTTACAGAGTCCAGCACTTTCTCTTAAAACTTATTAAGTAAAGAACACTGTACAAACATGTGTTTCAGAGAGTCATTGTCCTTGCCACATCTCCAACACTGAGCTATCTTAGCTACCCCCTTTTTATAAAACTGTAAAGGAGTCCGAGAAACTCTATATATTATTTTTTGTGCCATTAGTCTTAATTTAAATCTAATGACACCTTAGGTAGTGAAGCTAATACATTTCCCCACTGTCTGGGTAATAATGAAAGTTCCAATTCTTTATTCCAATCATCTCTTACAATCTGCATATTGAACTTGTGTATTGTTAATAGATACCTATAAAAAGTAATTGCTGGCTTTTTATTTTTGAATGAGTTGTCCAGTTGCTCCAATATCTCAGGTATCTCGGAAGCTGAAAGGGGTGATGGCCCAAACACACTTGTTAGGAGATGTTGTAATTGAAGATATTTCCATTGGGTTACATCCGATAGATGATATTTTTGACTTAAAATAGCAAAAGTATAGAATTCATCTTCCCCATCTATCAGTTGGTCCAATGTCAATACACTTGCTTCCATCCAATTTTTCCATACCACCATCTTCTTTGCAATTCTTAGTGTGGGGTTTCCCCACAGAGTAAGTTTAGCATGTGACAATAGATCAAAATTGTTGCTATTAGCCAATATATTCCATATTCTTCTAGGTGATTTAATTGTTTCAAGAGTCACCTGAGATTTCAAATATTTCAATCCTAGCATTGTCCAAGGTAAAAGGTAAAAAGGTACATATATTCTAGGGTTGCCCACATCAGAAAATTAGGTTAACAGTGGGATTCCAATATTAGAACTTCACAGTAGATATCATTCCAAATTTGGGATTCCATATCCGACTACTTTAATTTGTAGTTACGTTCTCTGCAAGGATATTCTTGGTGTTGCTGAGCCTCAAAGGCATTTCCTAAACAATGAGTTTATCTTTTGAAAATATGAACCAGATATAAAAACTGGAAGTCTTTTCAGGATATAAATGAATCTGGGAATAATATTCATTTTAAGAGCATTCACCCTTCCCCAAAGGGAAAGGTTCAGTGACTCCCACCTATCAATATCTGAATAAACCTTTTTTTATTAATTTATTCATATTAGCTGTAACTAATTGTGTTATATCTCTTGATATTAGCATACCTAGATATTTAATAGATTTGGAACAAACCCACAATTGATATTCCTTGAATGAGTGTGTAAACAAATTTTGATCTATTGGCATCAATTCTGATTTGGACCAATTAACAGAATAACCTGATATTTTACAAAAGGTGTCTATCATTTGCATCAGGATGGGTATACTAGACTGAGGTTCCGAAATAAACAAAAGTATATCGTCTGCATATAAAACTAACTTGTGGTCAACTGAATTAGGAACTGCTCCGTGAATCTTGTGATGTTGTCTAATACTGTAGTGCTAACCAGGGGCTCTAAACAAATATTAAAAAGCAAAGGTGAGAGTGGACATCCTTGTCTGGTTCATTGAGCCAACAGAAACATGGCAGACATAATACCATTCACTTTGACTCTAGTTGTGGGTGCCTCGTACATTACTTTGATCCCTTTTATAAACTCCAAGGGAAATCCAAATTTAATTAAAGCTAACTCCATATACTGTTTATAAATTTTATCAAAGGCCTTTTTGGCATCTAATGATATGATTACAAACTCATCTTAATTTTTCTTTAAGTCAACCAAATCTACCACTAATCTAATGTTATCTGCAGCCTGTCTTGTTTTTATAAAGCTGGTCTGATCCCTCTCGCTAACCACCGCAATTCCTGTTGGAATCTATTTGCTAGTGTTGGTGTTAAATTGTTTGTATCAGCATTAATCAATGATATAGGGCAATAATTCACACATTTTCTGTGATCCTTATCTGGTTTGGGAATAACTTTGATATAAACTTAGTTAAATAATGTTGATATGATACCTTTATCAAGTATCTCATCATACAATTGATGAAGTTTTGGTACCAATAAATCTATATATGTTTTATGCCATTCAATAGTTCCAGTATGTGTAAACACACACCTCATGTGGACTGTATAGAATCCACAATCATTCAGTTCTGTTGTTAGGCAAATATTTCCTCTGCACAAAAGTTGTTGGACTCCAATATCCATCATCAATAGTAACTGGCCACACTAATGGGAGTAGAAGTCCAAAAACATACGTGGGGTACCATATTGGCTATCTCCAATCTAGAAGCTTCCAGGTATACCACCCTTCCAAGTATAGAATGAGTTTCAAGTACACGCCTATGTCTGCATGGTGAAATGTTAATAAAACAACATGAAGGACTGAGTTTTGTCTGAGAACAGTCTTACTGTTACTGGTATCTGAAGAAGTGTGCATGCACACGAAAGCTCATACCAAAAACAAACTTAGTTGGTCTCTAAGGTGCTACTGGAAGGAATTTTTTTTATTTTTTATTTTGTTTTGACTACGGCAGACCAACACGGCTACCTACCTATAACTAGTCTTACTATTGTAATGCAAGACATTTATTTTAACTTTCATTGTTACTCATAACGTATCTTATATTTTTACCATTATTTTCTACAAGCCTGAAGTTAAATTTAATTTATGTTGATGCCAGATAATGAGAATAAAAGCTAGAATGCCGATAGGTTTGTGGCCGATGCTCATATTGTTAGGTTAGTAATTTGGCAGTTAAGCACATTTTAAAAACAATAGATGAGTGAGCTGACAGAAATAAAGAAGACACGCCAAGTTTGTTGGAAATCAGAAATTCAAGCAAAACACGCCATTAATTACAAAAGGCACTGTAGCTGTTCATTCTGCATTTTTTATAGAAGCTACTTTCTCTTTGGAAATGCACAAGAGCAATGAGAGTAATATGATGTGAAATACGCTTCATAGGAAGCATCAGATCACAGTCTTTGGGAGGTTTCTACATGTCTCAACCTTCTTTTGATGGTTCACCTGTCATACACGAGGGACTCCATCCAAATTCTGACAGCCTTGATCTGCCAGAAGGAATGAGTAATGCCAGCCAATCAGTACTAAGGGGCATGATCAAAAGCATCAAGTCATTTAGATTTCTGCCTTTAAGCAGGGGAGTTGGACAGCCCCGGGTTAAGCCTGCAGAGATCCAAATTCAGTATTAGTAGGCGTGCACAATATGTCTGAAGAATGATTCTTTCCCCCTGCTCCTCCCTAATACAGTTATTAAGAGCCAAATCACTGCAGTGGGAATGGCTGGCATGCTGTTTTCTTCTTCTTCACCTGTTAAACAAATTGGGAAGATGATACATAAAGGATGATTCCCCCATACTGTTTTACCCACATTCATTGACATGCGTGAATACCATATACTCTCATTGTAGGAAAAGATCAAATGGGAATCCTAACAGGTGTGAGAGGTATGCCATACGGCAGGGAGAATATGATGTCGCCTAAGAATGGGTGTGGCATGTTGGTCCTGAAATGTGAAAATTCATTGGAAATCTTGGGCTCTGTCAATGGGTACATGACTGCCAGGGACTGGGCAGAGAAGGAATGGTGGAGACTGCCTCCCTATCCTGACCCTTCCAGGGAGGAGGAAGGCAGTATATATTTACAACAGGGGTTTGAGGGAAGTTGCAGCTCAGAGACATGGGAAATCATGGGAGAGTCAGAGCAACAAGACCCGGCTGACACGTTGTCATTAGAAAGCATTCCAGACCCTCCATCTCCCAAGACCTGGCAAGCCTTAAAAGTAGGAGAGCAGAGAGCTCAAAGATAGAGGGCGCTTTTCAGCACCCATAGAGGAGACAATGAGAATGAAGAATGAGGCAGTGGGAGAGACGGTGTGTGTGTGTGTGTGTGTGTGTGTGTGTGTGTGTAGATTCACTAGGGACAATGCCATTATCCAAGAGGCTGGGTTCTATAGCCTCTCTCTGTAAAGATTGAAATAAAACAGGACGGTAAGAAACTTTTCCTTGTCTTTATACTTTCCTGGGCAACCAGCCGGGAGCCGCTGACAGCATCCTGACAATGACATTACCTCACCCTTCTCCTTTACATTCACTGGAATAACAAACAGCTGGTGATAACTACATGCCCAAATGCATGCTCTCTGCTCTTGTCACCGAAACAATTGTAATGCTGAGAGGCTGGTTTCGCCTCTAAGCATAATCGGAGAAAGTCCTTTATAGCTTTGGACTAAGATACCTAAATGGGACCCAGGTGGCGCTGTGGGTTAAACCACAGAGCCTAGGGCTTGCTGATCAGAAGGTCAGTGGTTTGAATCCCCGCGACGGGGTGAGCTCCCGTTGCTTGGTCCCTGCTCCTGCCCACCTAGCAGTTCGAAAGCACATCAAAGTGCAAGTAGATAAATAGGAACCGCTCTGGCGGGAAGGTAAACGGCGTTCCCGTGCGCTGCTCTGGTTCACCAAAAAAAGTGGCTTTGTCATGCTGGCCACATGACCCGGAAGCTGTACGCTGGCTATCGGCCAATAAAGCGAGATGAGCGCCGCAACCCCAGAGTCGGACACGACTGGACCTAATGGTCAGGGGTCCCTTTACCTTTAAGATACCTAAAAGATCATGTCATTACTTATATACCAGTGGTATATAAGTATACCACTTATATACCAGAGTGGCTGGGGAAACCCAGCCAGATGGGCGGGGTATAAATAATAAATTATTATTATAATTATTATACCAGTTTGCTGTGTTTGTGCTTTTATTATGATGGAAGCTGCTCAGAGCGGCTGGAGCAACCTAGTCAGTTGGTTGGTGTATAAGTAAACAACAACAACAACAACAACAACAACAACAACCCAACCAATCACTGCACTCTGCAGTCTGTTATGCATCATGTAGCAATTGCACCTATAGGATGGTGACACCTTCCATTTGAAACTTGCTTCCATTGCATATCTGACAGACTCTCTGTATTATCTTCTGGGCGCCTGTTGAAGACAATTTCTACAAGCCTTCTAAGAGGAGATTTTTATCCCAATCTGCATCTGCATTGGATTTGGAATAGTTTTTATATATGAAATTGTTTTAATTATTTTTTGTATGAATTTTGTGTGTGCTTGTATGGTTGTATCTCCTGCTTGCATTACTTGCAAAGCCCGCCAACACTCACCAAACCACCTCCCTTTACACCTGGCCAACCGACTCCCTCTCCTTTTCACCTCACACAAGCCCCCTTCCCATTACAACTACTTGAACCCCAATCCCCTCACATCCCACCACCCATAATTCTATCAGCAGTAAAGTTCATTGATTTGGGGTGGCACATACTTTTTATGAAAAGGGGTAGGGAAGGGTTTTCTCTCTCTTTTGCTTCTGTAATGTATTATTCCTTAGATCATGTGACACTCCACTTCAAAGTGCTTTGAAGGCAACTCCATTTTGCTCTTTACCAAAATATCAAAGCTCAGACTGAAGTCATTCGGAAACCTTGTTTCGTCCTATTTGTAAGCCTAAGAATTATCTCTCATTTCATTATTCCACTACAGAAATGCGTATCTTTGTTAACCAAGCAGTGTGCATCACATATTTTTGCCTTAGGCTAGGAAGTGTAATGTCTACTTGTAGTAGCTAATGGGATCTAGAGATGGTTAAACAAAGAACTTTGTTTTTTTTAAAAAAGAAGCTTCTCCTAAAAAATCTGCCTATAATTTGTGCAGAGTGACTGTTTAAACACAGAGACACATTAAAAGCTATAAAACTCAGCCAAAGCACTTCATAGCTTCATTCTTCTTTTAGCAGCTTTGCCAAAGTATTTGCTTAAACAAAACTTTGAGGATTAAATTATATTTAAACTTGGAATGGCCAACTTCTGTATTCTCAGGGCCTGTTCCATTTTTCAGATAGCTGTACGTAGGCTGAATGTATATTTCTGCCACATGACTTCTTCACAGATAGGCTCACTAACCAAGTGACACCATCTAGCAGTAAGGACTTCACAGTTATAAAGCATGTGTGTTCAGGTACACACAATCCAGAGAGATGCAACACCATATTTTGGACTCCATTTTATTTATTTATTCCATAAAATTAATACACCGCTTGATTGTTTAAACACACTAACACACACAACCCTCAACGCAGTTTACGGAAAAGGGTAATTGATTCTATCCATCTTTTACCGGGTGTGTGTGACTGTGAATCTGTGGTCTGTGGCCTCCCAGGTCCATCCATTTGCCTTGCAAGACTCCACCCAAGCTCCCTACCAGCCTTGTTCTCTGTCTACCTCAACTGCTTTTGTCTGGTTGACATGTGTCCTTGAACTGTGCTCTTGCATATTGCTTCAGAGTGGAAAATGCAGATAGACAAAACAGGCTGAGCTGGAGTGCAACAGATTCCTGTGTTTTCTATACAAATCCCAGCATGCCCCCCCCCTTGTATCTGTCCCTTTTGTTGGAAGTTATGTACAGTTCCCTTTACATAAGTTACCCTGTTGTCAAGATTTACGATGTCTCTCTCACACAAGATGTGACAAGCTGGCAGATTAATTACTCTTAGATGTATTTAGCAATTACACAGTAGCAGCAGCCCAAGCTCTCCCAGTTCAGTCACCACTGGATGAACCAGTTGGCCCCACTGAATGACACTGTCTACGCCAACAGGGCATCTTCCACCTTTTGTCCCACCTCCTGCTGGGCTGACATTGCCCCTGTAGAAACAAAATAAAAAATAAAACAATTCCTTCCTACCTGTAACTAGAACTATGGATTGCCCCTGTACAGTGGTACCTCTGGTTACGTACTTAATTCGTTCCGGAGGTCTGTTCTTAACCTGAAACTGTTCTTAACCTGAAGCACCACTTTAGCTAATGGGGCCTCCTGCTGCCGCTGCACCGCCAGACCACAATTTCTGTTCTTATCCTGAAGCAAAGTTCTTAACCTGAAGCATTATTTCTGGGTTAGCGGAGTTCTTAACCTGAAGCGTATGTAACCTGAAGCGTATGTAATCTGAGGTACCACTGTACTCGGCTCTTCCTCCTACTCTGAGGAGACTCAGGTGCTGCCAGCCCCTCCTTCTCCTCTTGAGCCGAATCTAACAGTGGCTGAGATGGCTCTGTCTGCTCTTGGGAATTTACAGCTTGCATTCCAAAGCGAGAGGGGCTTACATCACTCTGAATGTGGGAAGGGATCAAGTTTCTACTCCCCCCAGCCTGTCCTCCTTCCTCTCTGGAGTCTTCGCTGTCGCTCTGGGGAGGAACGTCCCTGACACCTGTGATTACTGTACTCGGCAACCAGACAACATAATGGGTTGTATTCTATGCTGCTCCTCCACCGATGGAAGGCTCTTTGACCCACTAGAGGTGCCAGCTTGTGGAACAGAGTTGCTCTGACTGATTTGTCCTCACTCTGTAGCTTCCCACACTGTTCCGGAGGGTTCCCCACCCCTCTGGAGCAGGAGCAGGTTGGGTGGTGGCAGTGAGTGAGGGCAGTCAGGTGATGGTGGTGGAGGAGGAATGCCTCCTTCTTGCATCAAAGAGACTTCTGTCCTAGAAGGGGCATGGTTGGCTTTTATTTAAGCACATGGACATTTTTAAGCATTCTGTTTTGATAAGAGATGAATGGCAGTTAAGAAAGCGAAACTGTATGTTGCAATTTATGCATAAGTTACAGGGAACAGCAAAATAGGGCTTGTTATATTGCAGGCATGTCCAACAGGTAGATTGTGATCTACCGGTAGATCACTGGACGTCTGCGGTAGATCACTGGTAGATCATTGGCTCCCCCCCCCAAAGAAGCTGAACAACTGTGGCTCCCCTAAAAAAAGCTCAACATTTTACCTCCTCCCTGAAAAAACTCAACAACTTTGACCTGAACCCCCCAAAAGTGGGTAGATCACTGCCAGTTTTTAACTCTGTGCATAGATCACAGTCTCTTGGGAGTTGGCCACCCCTGTTATATTGTGTCCAGTTCTGCATGAGCTAGGAGCATCTGAACACTTACAAAAGTAATTTACAGTGGTACCTTAGTTCTCAAACTTAATCCGTTCCGGGAGTCCATTCAACTCCCAAAACCATTTGAAAACCAAGGCACGGCTTCTGATTGGCTGCACAAGCTTCCTGCACTCAAGTGGAAGCTGTGTCGGACATTCAGCTTCTGAAAAACGTTCGCAAACCGGAATACTTACTTCCGGGTTTGCGGCGTCCGAGAGCTGATTTGTTTGACAACTAAGTCATTCGGGAACCAAGGTACCACTGTATAAGTCTGCTAGACACAATAATGGAAATGGGAAGCAACCACAGCTCCAATGGATTTCTTCCCACAAATGCACAATGCAATCCCATTATTGTGCTGCAAAAAAATGAGACATTATGCATCAACACAATGCAACAGACCTCACTAAACTATTAAGACTCCCGAGAAATATGCAATATGGGATGTAATTACAAAAATTACAGACTACAAAAAATGCAGTTACCAAAGAGATCAGAAACATGTTGAAAGGCAGCACTGATCATGCAGTTTCTTTTGACGGAGACTTCTAGGAAAGAGCGGGGCATGCTGGGAGATTACTGTGCCTCATATTAAAAAGCACCAGATGACTGCAAAAGGCACAGATCTTTTCTGAATGAACACTACATACAATTCCCAGATGGATTGGTGAACTGTAGGACGTTCTTCTGAGAACCGCAGTTCATGGCTTGGTGGGAGAATCAGTCGTATGTATTATTCATTTAGACACCAGAGTCGCATGCAGACATAGAAGTGAACAACTGGAACTGTATCATTAAAAAGTAATGTGAGGGCTTCAACATCCTGAAATTGAGAATAGGAGTCACTTGTTGTTGGGGGTTTTTTGTTTTTGTTTTTAAAATGGTGCTGTCTCTCAAGTGAGGAGGTCTGGTAACTGAAGGTCTGGTAAGATTACACCAGCTAAAGTAAGGGCATATTATTGAAGGAACATGCAATGTCTTAAAGGGAACTTCTCACCCAGGAGATTAAGAATATAGTTTAGCAGCAAATCTCCTATCATAAAGTTGTGTCGGTTTTTGTGTGTTTAAAAAGAACTTTTTCATGTCCAACATATTTTTAAGGGCTCAGTGGTTTAATCCAGGTATTGGATTCTTGGGCATCTCTGGGGCAGGCTGGGAAAGACGCCCATCTGAAACTCTGAAGAGCCCCTACTAGTCGTCGTAGAGCAGCCTTCCCCAAGCTGATGCCCTCCAGATGTTGTTGGATGACAACTTCCCTCATCCCTGAGAATTGGCCATGCTTGCTGGAGATGATGGGCATTGTAGTCCAAAACAGCTGGAGGGAACCAAGTTGTGGAAGGCTGGTGCAGACAATATTGAGCTAGATCAGCTAATGGCCAATTTTGCAGACTATCAGAGCAGGACGATGAAGGAGATGTTTGTGGGTTTGTGCCTAATGTTTTTATTATGCATTTTGTGTTTATATCCTGTATTTTTATGTTGTGAAGCGCCCTGAGAACTACAGATGAAAGATGGTAAACCAAGTTAATAAATAATAATAATTTTAAAACTGAAAACAGTGGTACCTTGGTTCCCGAATGGCTTAGCTGCCGAACAAATCGGCTCCCGAACGCCACAAACCCGGAAGTAAGTGTTCCGGTTTGCGAATGTTTTTTGGAAGCCGAACATCTGATGGGGCTTCTGCGGCTTCTGATTGAGTGCAGGAAGCTCCTGCAGCCAATCGGAAGCCACGCCTTGGTTTGTGAACAGTTTCAGGAGTCGAACGGACCCCCAGAACAGATTAAGTTCGAGAGCCAAGGTTCCACTGAATAAAGGTAAAGGTAAAGGGACCCCTGACCATTAGGTCCAGTCGCGGACGACTCTGGGGTTGCGGCACTCATCTTGCTTTACTGGCCGAGGGAGCCAGCGTACAGCTTCTGGGTCATGAGGCCAGCAGGACTAAGCTGCTTCTGGCAAACCAGAGCAGCGCACGGAAATGCCGTTTACCTTCCCACCGGAGCGGTACCTATTTATCTACTTGCACTTTGACGTGCTTTCGAACTGCTAGGTTGGCAGGAGCTGGGACAGAACAATGGGAGCTCACCCTGTCGTGGGGATTCGAACTGCCGACCTTCTGATCGGCAAGCCCTAGTCTCTGTGGTTTAACCCACAGCGCCACCCGTGTCCCTCCACTGTATAGCATATGCCTTAAAATGACTGACCACTGAAATTGTTTTACACATTTAGATAGCTGGAAATGAATCAACAGGAAAATCAATGGGGAAATATATATTATCCATTTCCCTTTCTTTTATTCTTATTATTGGGGGGAAGCAGCAATAAATATATCAATTAACGAGCAAATTAGTTATACTTTTTGACTTATGTGTGAAGGAGAGCCTTGCTACTGTACTAAAGCATTTCTTACGACGGGGTTGTCTAGTAATTAGAGAACTGTCAAAGCTCGTTACGTTATCTCATAGCAGTTGGCGCACAGCCTCCTCTTTGCCACCAGTGAGCCAAGAGGGCTGCTATTAATATGCAGCCATAGTCTACAAGAAGTTCAAAGGGTAGAATTTAATTATGAGACAAAATTTATAATTTTCAATTATTACGGCACTAGGGAGCTGCCCTTGAGAAAGGGCAGATGAAAAACAGTTTTGCACTCTCCATCAATATGTGAATAAGTAGCAAGGAGGAAATATTTATGGAGTTCGTTAGTTAAACCGCACACATCCACACCCATCCCCCCCCAAGCAGCGTTCATCTCCTCCCATGCTCACGCCTGCAGGAAAGAATTTCGCTTACATAACATTTGGATTGCCTGTTTGCCTCACCTCCCTGCTGAGATGCAGAGCACAGGTTTCCCTGTATTCTCTTACATTGATATTCCATTCCAAGAAAGGTGGGCAGGCATCCAACAGAAATAGTATCCCACATGCAGCTCAGAAGCCATGCTTGGGGCTGGACTGTGAGTTATACTGAGAAATGGACAATGCAACATAGTTTATATCTATTTCAGCTAGCCAAGATTATGCACACTTCATTCCAAGCCCACTTCCAGATATTAGTGATGACTTTTGACTGCCACAGCTTATGAAGGATATCGACAAGCTGGAACGTGTGCAGAGGAGGGCAACCAAGATGATCAAGGTAGGGCAGGACTTGAAGCAATGGCCTCAGTTACAAGAAAGGAGATTCCAAATGACACCCGGAAAAAAAACTTTCTGACAGTAAGAGCTGTTTGACAGTGGAATGGACTCCCTTGGAAGGTTGTGGACTCTCATTCCTTTGAGATTCCTTAGCTGAGATTCCAGTATTGTAAGGGGTTGATGCCCCTCCGAGTTCCTTCCAACTCAACAATTCTATGATTCTATTAAGGCCTAAATGACTTAGGACCTAAGAACGTCAAGGAATGCCTCTCTCTGTACCTGCCTCAACATATTCAGTGGAGGTCCTTATCACTGTCCCATTACCAAGAACGATATACCCAGCACTGACACAGCCAAAGGCCTTCTCTGTTGTGATGTTCCACTTTTGGAACGCGATGCCCTTCCCTCTGAACTACAGTTGGCACTGACTTTTTAGCACCTGAAAACATAACTCTTCTTGGGACTCTGAAGTGACAGAACCACCTGGAATAGCTCTAAGACAGTTTGCAGTTATATAGGCTGGTTTTAATTGTGGTATTTTATCTGTGTTTATTGTTTATCCATCCGTGATTACATTGTTTGATCTTTTAATGCTGCCACCTTCTCCATGGGATTGTTAACTGATGATGGGCAGGGTAGAAATCCAAATAAATAAATAAATAAATAGTTCAACACTCTCTGTCATACAGAAGATCTTTTACAGTGGAGGTGGGGAATTGGATCTGGAGTGTTATCTCCTCTTTCGACCATGTGCTAAATCTGACAGGTGGGTGGGGCTTCCCATCTGCCAATCACCTGATGTCCCAATAACATCAACTGGCCAATCAGCTGATTGTTATGTCACTGAACAGACACCTCTGGCCATGCCTAGTTTGAGTTCTATTCCACACTCTTGCTATTGATGGAACACATTCGTTATTGGGTCAGGTTCTCACCTGTTTGGTCCCATTCACCTTTCTTACATTCCTGTCCAACATGTCGTAAACAGCAGCATTGTTCTTTTATATCTATACTTGGAGTAAATGTGTGGGTGTTTTTTTTCCCAAAAAAGTAAAATTAAATTATGCATTTTAATCTTAAGTGTCTGTGAATAGTTCTTAGCCCAGGGCCTAGCAGCATATAACCAGGCAGTGATTTATTTATTTATTTCATTGCCAAAGGCACTCAGCATATACGATGCGGCTGTAAATTTAGCAAGGTGGTGCGCTGGCAGTCAATCCACAAGAGTCTGCCATTCAAAATGAGACCTATCTCTACAAGTACTATTTTTTACAAAGCTTAAACTTATAAGATCATTGATTGTGAATGAACAACCTGAGCATCCTCAAGCGTCAAAATTTATATGGTTTATTGTCTGGAAATTGCTGCCTGGAATAAAATACCCTCTGAAAATGGCATGCTACATCTGTTGACAGAATCACAATTACATTTAGTGAATCATAGAGACAGATATTTCCATTACATATCGCTACTCTTCGCTTCCTTCCTCATATGTTAAAGAGAACATTGGCAGCTGTCCCTGTTCTACCAGTGCTGCCAGTCTTCATTGCCTGCATAGAAGGTTTTTGGTGACCAGGTTATGGAAGGAAGTGTGCTTTGAGCTGCTGGGAGGTGCTAAAGCAGAAGTTGCAACTTAGTGTCATCCAGGTGCTGGATGGTTTTGGCTCCCATCAGCCCCAGCCAGCAGGGCCAATGGCCAAGGAGTTGCATCCAACAACATATAATGGGTGTAATGTTGGCTATCCCTGTGTGACAGCCTTTGCCTTTGAACCTGGCTATCAACTGAGTGGAGATGGTTTCAAAAGAGAGAAAAAGAAAGGAGAACACAGAGCATAATGGAAGCTTGTTGGAATGGAAAGAACTAGGGGTGCACAGTTATCTCTGAATCTCCTCTGTTCTGCAAGTCCCCCTGTACATCAATATCTAAATTAAAAAGGAGCAGCAACAGCTGAACGAATGAATAAAATAAACAGCTGAATGAATGAATAAAAATTGTAAAATGACAAGCCTGTTTCGAGATGGGAATATTTGAAGGGAGATACTTGTCATTAGTCATCTGTCTGTCTATTGGAGAAACCAGCTGTTGTTGATTCTGCGTTGTTATTAGCCTGAGTCAACAGCTCTTATTTACCCTTGTAGGGAAATACAAGTGTGCTTTAGCCAATTCTCTTTTCTCAACATGTTGGGTCAATTTTCTTTGCTTTATTTTTATTTTATTTTTCTTGGTGCTCTGAATTCTAAAGCTGAAAGTCTGTTTAAAAATGTTATTTTTGGAAAGAAAGATAAGGAAGAATGGAAGCTCTTGAACAGGATTTCTGGCTTTGACTTTGATTAACATTTTGACATATTATACAAACCGGGGATTGTTTATTAGAATTTTTGGCTTTCCACTATTTCACAGCCATTTAAAGCCAAATGTATAAGATCACTGCGAAGTGATGAACAGCCCAATACAACCCCACTTTCTACAAAAAAATAAGACGATCCCAGCTGAAACTCATCCCTCCCATCTCTCAGCACCATAGCTGCAAAAAGGCAATGGAAACAATGGACACTTCCAAAATTATATTCCATTTTGTTGATGAGGCAGAAAACACCATACTTGTATGTCTGTCTTTAGGACCATCATCTGGACTTGGTGTGCGGCTGGAAAAGAGAAAGATGTCCTTGCTGAATCTGGAGATAGTGTAGTCAAGCACAACGACACCTAATTCCTTAGGACCCATTCAAGGCTCAAACTCTTTTACAGGCTTATAAGTCAATGCAAGGGGCGCGGGTGGCGCTGTGGGTTAAACCACAGAGCCTAGGGCTTGCTGATCAGAAGGTCGGCAGTTTGAATCCCCGCGACAGGGTGAGCTCCCATTGCTCGGTCCCTGCTCCTGTCAACCTAGCAGTTCGAAAGCATGTCAAAGTGCAAGTAGAAAAATAGGTACTGCTTTGGCGGGAAGGTAAATGGCATTTCCGTGTGCTGCTCTGGTTAGCCAGAAGCGGCTTTGTCATGCTGGCCACATGACCTGGAAGCTGTGCGCCGGCTCTCAGCCAATAATGCGAGATGAGCCCAGAGTCGGTCACGACTGGACCTAATGGTCAGGGGTCCCTTTACCTTTACCTTTAAGTCAATGCAAGGGTCATTTTGAGGGGCTTATGAGTCAAGGCTCCTTTCTCACTCAGTTCAGTTTAGAGTATCAAGTTTATGGCTCAAGGCAAGCATAAACACACTAGCTACATGAACTTCAAGAGATGCTGAGACATCATTAAATATTTGATTATAATACAGTTCTTAGATGTAAACCTTGCAAAGATACAGGTATACAGAGGGATTCACTAGCATTTTACCATGCTTCCTTGCATTAAGCAAAACCTCTTCCCACTGAATATCTTACACTCCTGCCAAGGCTGCTGAATGCAGCCTGGGCTTTGTACCCGCCTCTGCACATACACACATTCCTTTGTGAAACGGGTGTGTGTAGATGAGTCAGGCTCCAGGCAATTAACCCTGGACTGTTTCTAAGCCACCCAGTGCAGCTGGCATGCTATCACCATAAACAGAATCCAGACATGGCAGATGGGGTGCCCAGGACAAGCACTTGGTGCAATTCCACCAATTCCCCCAAATTCGCCAATATCCCACCTTGTGCTCCTGTGAGGAAAGGTGAGATATAAATGTAATAATAAATAAATGCAATAGTACTAGGAGGGGAAAACCCCCCCACAAACCAAAGGTGTCTTTTACAAAAGCCGAATAAACAGCTGTCTCTCTGTGGAACTGGAGGAAAAGGGGATAAATAGCCCTAATGGAGCACTTTCCTAGTGTGAGGTTGTATGCTCTGAAAGTGAGATATTAAGGCATATTTTTGGATATATATTTTTTCAGCATTTAAAATGTATATAAAAACAGCGGGGGGCACCTTTAAAGTTATTTAGCATGAAAGTCCAATAAAGGCCTCCTTAGGTTTGAGCAGCGTGAGGCGATCTCTTTCGCAGTGTGTACAGTTAGCCAATTCTTAGAGTCAGGAGGGTTGGGAACAAAGGCACAGCACTTAATGATCTGTGTCGAATCAAAGGAGGGATTGGGGGGGAGGGAGGAGTCACTTTGCCACCGACTGCGATCTGCGTGTAGTGCAAGTTGAGCCCCCCCAAACGCAGCTTTGCTAGCTGAGGCTGCCTAAGTGGGAGCACAAAGGAAAGAGAAGAAAGGTCACAGGCGAGCCCACATGCTTTTCGACACAAAGCTCCTTGATTAGGCATTCATTGTTACTGGATGATGGCTGCAGTACTCTCTGGAGTATGGGCTTCCCGTCGCTGAGGCACAATGGGAGCAGTCAGGTTTCGCCAGCCCTCCTATCCCCATCCAAAGCCCATTCAGGAGAAGTCACTCCCATTGAAATCAAGGGAATCGACTGCACACAATGGCACTGAGATTGGAGGGTGAGAGTTTTTCTTCAAAGAAGTCTACAAGGAGGCTGGCACGCCGATGAATGCTATCCACAGGCAGGAAAAGACGTATTCAGTTTTGCCTTCCGTTAAGGGGTAATTCAGATGGTATGTTTTTCCTGCACTTATTGTGTAGGCAGAAATAACAAAATCTGTGTACATTTGTTTATCCCAGTTATATCCTACCCTTCTTTCAAGGAGAATATAAGGAGAGCCTGCTCAATCTGGCCACTGCTTCATCTAGAAGAGAAGAAGAAGAGTTTGGGTTTGATATCCCGCTTTATCACTACCCAAAGGAGTCTCAAAGCGGCTAACAATCTCCTTCCCCTTCCTCCCCCACAACAAACACTCTATGAGGTGAGTGGGGCTGAGAGACTTCAGAGAAGTGTGACTAGCCCAAGGTCACCCAGCAGCTGCATGTGGAGGAGCGGAGATGCGAACCCAGTTCACCAGATTACCAGACTACCGCTCTTAACCACTACACCACACTGGCTCTCTAGTCCAGCATCCAGTTCTCACAATGGGCAAATAGATGCCTGTGGGAAACTCACAAGCAGGATTCGAGCGCAAGAGCATTATCCTACCCTGTGGCCTCCAGCAACTGGTATTCAGAAGCATTGCTTCCTCCAACCATCATGGCTACTAGCCCTCCATCACCCTCTACTCCATATCTAATTCTCTTCTAAAGCCATCCAAGCTGCCTCCTGTGAACTCTGGAGTGGTGTGCATTTTGTGTGTGTGTGTTTGCATGTGCATTGATCAAGTTGATCCTCATAAGAGCCTTGTGAAGGTTGTTTATACTCTTACATTTTATTGATGTACAGAATTCCCTCATCTTACTGTACATTCATTTGATTTGCACAGTTTCAACCATACACAGTTGAAGGTGGGCTGGTTGAAATTGTGCAAGTCAAGTCTGAAACAAGGTGGAGATCTTTTCATACTGGGTCTGCTTGGGGTTACCCAGCTCAAAAAGAGCTTTTATGCTTTCTGCCTTGTTTGCTGGGCAAGGCCCACTCAGCAGCTAGGGATGTCCTCTCTCTTCCCCTTCACACACTTGACATGAGGTATCTCCAAGGCCTTGACTACATGTGATTTTTGCAGCTATGCCTAACCCTTGGATTCGAACCTCTGCATAAAATGAACTACTGTATTACATTTAGATATCACTTTTCCTCTCTCATGGACATCAAGACAGCCGGCATAAGGTTCCCAGGAGATATCCCATCTGATCAGTTCCAGGTCTGTTTAAGTTCTGCAATTTTGATTCAATGGGAGCTGAGGAGTACCTAGTTCAGGATGAATTGTCTCTATAGATACGCATGTAAACATTCCAGATCAGCCAAATGGGTATCTGAAGAAGTGTGCATGCACACGAAAGCTCATACCAAGAACAAACTTAGTTGGTCTCTAAGGTGCTACTGGAAGGATTTTTTTTTTATTTTGTTTTAAAGGTATCTGAAGAAGTGTGCATGCACACGAAAGCTCATACCAAGAACAAACTTAGTTGGTCTCTAAGGTGCTACTGGAAGGAATTTGTTTTATTTTGTTTTAGCCAAATGGGTAACGGTAAAGGACATAGCAACAAATGTACAGTAGAATGGGATAGCCAGTCAAAGATACTGAAGGGTCATAGGGAGAAAGATACATGCCAAAGACCTCTGGAAAGGGGGACAATGTGTAAGTGTTTAAATGCTAATAGTAGAAGCCTCTGAACCAATTGGAATGATTGAGTGTAAATGAGAACATAAGTATGGTGGGCACAACAGAAGGCTAGTAGAATGGAATAACTCAGTGGGATACGGTTGTCCTTGGATACAAATTCTATTAAAAGGGATCAGAGACACATGTAAGAACATAAGAACATAAGGAGAGCCTGCTGGATCAAGGAAGTGGCCTATCTAGTGAAGCATCCCATCCTCACAATGGCCAGCCAGGTGCCCTTGAGAAGCCCACAAGCTGGACCTGATCACTCTCCCCTTCTGCATTTTCCAGCTACTTTTATTCAGAAGCAGACTGCCTCCAATTGTGTAGGCAGAGCATAACCATCAAGACTGGTAGCCACTGATCTTCTTTACCTCCATGGATTTGTCTAACCCTATTTTAAAGCCACCCAAGCTGGTACCATTTGAGAGATGGTATGCCGCTGTATGTCAAAGAGGCCATCAAATCCAATAAATTAGGAAGCCTGCAAGACAAGGACCCCGACTCAAAGAAGATATTGCAGAATTGGAAAAGGCGCAGCAAAAAAAACAGCCCATACAATGGAGTGGCTGGAACACATTTCCTACAAGGAAAGGTTTGGGGCTTTGTAGTTGGGACCCCCCACCCCCTAGAAATATGTGCAAGAAATTATGCACGGTGTGGGAAATGTGTGCAGAGAGTTTTTCTTCCTCTATCGTGTTTACAGAATTTGCAGACAAGAGTCCAGTTCTGTGCTTTGTAGCATTTCCTGCTCCAGTAGGATGCACCAGTAAATTATGACATTCGTGGGTGTGGACCACTTCACCAGAGAAGGGCAGAAAGAGTGAGCTTCTGGATTACAGAAAAAGAACTGAGATGTGTTCCTCTAACCTCCAAAACCAGTAGCATTCATTTTATGGTATCATCCTTTCCACACCTGCTTCCCCACCCCCACCCCCCAAAAAATAACCACAATATTTGGGAAACTCTGATCTAGTCTATAAATTAGTGCGGTACATTGTCCTTGGCTGAAAGCTTCCTGCCCATGCAGAACTCCTCCTGATTTATCAGTGGTAACTCTTATTGTGTGATTCTCAGCAAGAGTTGTTTCTCCAATCAATATTATAAAAAGAGTGGGCTTTAGCAAAGTGCAGTAGTGATCATCCTAAAGAGTGAAAGACAATTACAGCTGCCAGCAGCTTGGTGTACCAGCATTGCAAAGGTCACTGAGGATATATATCTGTGCATCTAACTAGCTGATGGAAGTTTTTTCTTCTCCTCCTTCAATCAAATGATCTGTTTCTATTAAAGTAATATTTTCTGCCTCTCCCTGTCTAAGCACCGTCATTTAGACAAGGGAAGCCGTGCTCTGGAAGTTTAGCTTGGAATTTCTATTGGACAGTTGCAGTATATGTGGCTCCTACTGTAAATGTTTTGACCTACCAACAAAAACTGGGCTGAGATCCACTACAGGGGTAGAACATACAGAAACATGTGATGGTTCTGTACGTTGTTAGCCCACCCTTTTCACAAACCTGTCTTTCTCATGGCATGCAACACCAGATATTTCACAATTCCAACCACATCTAAAGCAGGGGTTAGAAACTTTTTATTTTTTGTTTCTGTTGAGAACTGCCTACATTCAGAGATAACCTGTCATGGATGAGGCCAGTGGTCGGTGGCACAAAGTCAAAAATAGGAGTGGTCATCTCCCTCCCTGCCTGCCTCCCTAGAATAGAGGGTATTGTTAATGGCTTCAGAAAAAGCCAGGATATTGATTCAACTTCAAACCATGGTTTCATATCCTGCCTTGTTCTGAAGCTACTAACCATAGTTTCCTAGTTCAGAGGAAATGGGGTACTGTAGTTAACCGAGGAGTTCCTGGTTTTGTTCACTCCCACTGCAAAGGGAAGAGTGGAGAGCTGTCTGCATACCCACAAGGCTTGTTCATATGATCATCCAAACCAGCTCAGTCTCTGCCCAATTAAAATGAGATGTATCAGATCTATCTATCTATCTATCTATCTATCTATCTATCTATCTATCTATCATCTATCTATCATCTATCTAAAAATGATGGACTGTTCAATGCTGGTAACTGCAGTTAAATGAATTAATGCCACACTTCATGTATGAGAGTTTTCTATCTGGGGATTACATCCATGCAGAGAAAATGCCATGCAATCCTCAAACACAAATATCACACCATCCGACAAATTTCATCAAAGCAGACAAAGCTAAATTTACCCTTGAGTGAATTTCTAACAGTGATTTGAAACATGGAGTGGGAATGTAGCCTGTCAACACATTGCCTAAATCAGAATAATGCAAAATTTATGACAGGGAAGTGGAAACTCTGATTTAGCAACACCTAAATATCATGCTAAAACCACACTAAAAGATGGCCTAGAAACAAATACCACTCTCTGTACTCTTTTGTTGCTGTTTTGAATAGTTTCATTGAATTTGGCAGTCATCTATTTGCAAACTTTCTTTTCTGACTGAGGCCCAGTTCAGCTACAATATGCCACTACAACAAATCATGTCCCCCCCCCCAAAAAAGTATGGAATTGAGTGCTGAGCTCAAGCACACATATCTCCTTCTTTCTCCCCTTGCATGTCTACTTTGAGTGAAGATTTCTTGCTTTCTTAAACCATAGTTTCCTGTGGTGTTTGAATCTGGAAAAAGTTATGTCTTTCCAAACCAGGACTGCAAATCAGGATCAGATCATGGGTCCTAAGCACATTCAGTTTCCCAATGTGGACATCATAAATACATATGGTTTAAGAAACCTCCACAGCTGAGTTTACGAAAGGATGAAGGGGAGGCATAAGAAAGGAGCCCTCATGGTTTTCACACATTGCTGCACCAGCAAACTGTGGTTTTCTGGAATGGCTTGTTACATCTGAACTTGGCCAGAGACAGAGAATGGAGCAAGTATTTCTTAATCTATTACCATGAGAATTTTTCAAATTAAGCTACACAGGAAGCCTTAAAATAAATATTACATTATACATCATAATGCATACAGGAACTTCCCATATTTTAACAACAACAACAGTGTATTATTATTATTATTATTATTATTATTATTATATTAGAAGCTCTCTGGTATGTTGTTCTGTGACATGATGTCAGTTTCCTAATCCACATTAACTTCTTGACCTTTAAAAGTCCTTTTCTTTTGTTTGGTTTGACAAAGGTCAGTCTGGCAGCCATCAGAAGATTCTGTATTAAAAGTGCAACTAGATGAGACAGCAGAAGATCAGTGATAAAAACTCCTACATTTTTTTAAAAAAATAATAAAAACAGCTGCATGTAGCCCAAATTGTACACATACGTTTTCTATCACAGGTGCTTTATTTTAGGAAAACAACAAATGGAGCGAGGAGCCTTAACCTTAGGTGAACAAAGGACTGTGAACCTTTTGTAAACCTACCTTTCCACACCTCTCATGAAATATCCTTTGTTAATCCCTCCCCCCCTATTTTACCATATAACATTTACAATCTACACTTTCTGCTTTTGGTAAAAGATAATAGTCTTCGACAAACACTTTATCCCCCCCTTCAGGATTTATGTAATATCTTTCAAATTTAGTTAAATTTCTAATAATGGTGTGTGGTTGTGTTTATGTGTGTTGTTTGGAATAGAAAGTTTCTTATTTGGGAAAACTGATAGAAACAGCAACTAAGCAGCATTATTTTTTTTTACGTAAATTGTGTCCAGAGTCAAGGGGGAATACATAAATGCAGAAAATATTCAAGACAGTTTTAAACAAGTATGTAGGTCTAAGAAAGTATCCAAGAGACACCTGAAACTCTAAAATGAGGATGCCTGCTGAGTCTTTGCTGGAAGAGTACTCCACAGCATGTGATCGGTGACACAAAATGGGTTTCTGTGACATGAAGCAGCTTTCCACCAGATGATCCTAGACCTTCTAGGCCCCTTTCAGAATACTAGAGCCCCCAAGAGGAGCAATGCAGTCTGGTGTATTTCTTAAAAGATGTCAGAGAACAAGAGTGGTGAATGACAGGCCTTTCAGCACCCTGGACAGAGCACTGGGAGCTGACTGGTCCCTTCTTAAACAGAGGAGAACCTTAAGCAGGCAACCATATGGCCTGGAAATCTCCTCTGTTGTCCACTGGGCACATTGTCTGCAGCGACAAGGTCTGAGGGTAAAGATGTGGCATGATGGGGAGAAATAGGGGGTGAAGGCACGAGTCCCTTGAGACTTGCAGTCTCTGGAAATGTTGGCTCAGGATTTCTAGTTCAGGGGTCTTTAGCTTTGAGGTACTTGACCTGGAAGCTGTACGCCGGCTCCCTCAGCCAGTAAAGTGAGATGAGCGCCGCAACCCCAGAGTCGTCCGTGACTGGACCTAATGGTCAGGGGTCCCTTTACCTTTACCTTACTTGATTGTTAGACACAGGCAATGAGCATGAAGCCAGATGCACAACTAGATCTCCTGCTTCACCCGACCTTTTAATCCTCTGTGTTGGGATCCAGACTACCAGAGTAGGAATCATGGTACAAGGTCACTGGTTCTCCATTGTTGAATGCCAAATGCTGGACCAGGTGGACATTTGGCCCCATCCAGCAGGGCTATTATGTCACGGCTTAAAGTTAGCTGCTGTTTCTTTAATACAAAAGGAACTGAGTCAGCATGAGTCAGCGGGCTACAGTGAATCGCCAAAGCCTGCATGACTCATGCAACCTTTCACTTACATATGTCTGTATATATAGAGTGGTCATTAATTGTGTGTGGTGGGTTGGTCAGATGGTAGAAAGCTGGTTGCGTTTGATATGTATAAAAGCTGTCGGTCGTAATTGGAGAAGAAGATTGTTTTTAGAATAAAAGCAGCATTTTGCAAAGTACTCTTTCTCAAGGACTCTTTGTGCCGACTCGGGTCCGAGGACCAGGCAAAGGAGACAAAGGAGGTCAGAACCTTTTCCCTTCTTTTCTTCTTCAGCCAAAAGGAAGCACTGATGATACTGAACTTAATTCCTTTAGTTAGTTAAGGAAATGGATGGCATCTAACCCACTGAGAATGCTATTCAACTAAATTTTTGCATGAGTAGAATGCCTTCCACTTCCGCAATGGGACTTCTCTCCTTGCACATATCCCATGCAGTCCCCAGTTTTTCTCTGGGGGGTTGGAAGAACCCCCAGAACAAATTTAGGAAGTCTGAGGCAAGGGGGGGGGGAGTCTCACTGCCACAAATGGAAGCTATGCTACTCACACAATGACTTACTTAACGCAAAGCTGCATACAACCCTGAAACTCTATGCATTTAATCCAAAAAGAGTTAATTATGTCTTTTATTTATAATGAATAAAATGCCATGCAAGACAGATTTTTTTTTGTACTAATGTGTGCAGTACAATCAGGGTGTGTGTGTGTGTGTGTGTGTGTGTGTGTTTAAAAATAAAGCCAACAATATAACATCACAGAGTGAGTGAACAGGAGGTGTGTGAGGCTCCCTCATTTAAAAGCAGGCATACAGTGAACAGGCATATTTGTACATTGGAGGGAGAAGGGATTTTAAACATTGCGTGGGAGCTCTGCAAGACAAATCTTATTAGCAAGCCGGTGGGATGCAAACTGAAAGTCTCTACCCTCTTGAAATGAAATAGCGCATTTAGCATCATCATTTTATTTGCATTTTTTTTATTTGCAGCGCCAATCAGAAACTTTTATAATAAAAGTGGCGGGGGGGGGGGCCACCAAGGCAGGCATTGCCATTCTGAACTCCTAAAGCCGAACGCGAATGTTCCTGTTGTCGTCTTGCCAACGCCTCATACGCCTCTCAACAATATATTAGTGAAGTCAGTTCTATGGCATTCAGATTTTAATTGCATGGATACAACAATCTGGAGCACGTCTTAAAAGGCAAAAGATTTGCACAATTACATTCGGATGCAAAATACTGTTTTGCCTTATTATGAGAAAATGAAATAATTGGCGAGAGAGGAAAAGATTGAGGCGCTGCAGTGGGTGGGTGAGATGAAAATGTGCTTCATGCGGGGGGAGGAACAAGGTTGATCTCATTTAAACAATTCCCAATTTGACAGAGACTCGGGAAACCCGCGAAATACATGGAGGCGGTGGGGGAGGCACGCAGAAGAGAAAGATCTTGTGGCTGACTGATGTGCAAGGTATTCAGTCCTTTAAGGTAGTGCTCGAAAGCCAGCCCCTCCCATTAAAAAAAATATTGCTTTCCGAAGCAATCAAGAATAACTCCTGGAAGAGCCAAACCAGACTCTATCTTGTCCTTGAGGATATTAGCTGAGAAACGATTTTTTGCAAGCCATGCTGTAAGGCGAACATTGATCCTTCCAGCAGCAGCTTCCAAATCTTTGGGTGGGGGGTGGACCTTGGCTCACCTACCACAGGCATGACAGTCTTTGCAACACTTTACGTTCAGGCTTTTCATGTGCATGTATACACACACACACACACACACACACATGCACCCCTCACACGATAGGGGCACATAGGGCATGCCTCTTTTACATGGATTTCCAGTTTAATATTGAGCACATTGTTCTCAGTCTTGTCACTGCCACGGTCTAATTGGAGCAAAATCAAGCCAGCATTTTTGGCAAGTGTGTCACATGTCAAGTCCAAAGTATTAGATATACAACGCCCAATGCATGCTATAAAACACATATTTATTTATTTATTTACACGCATGGATTTATATCCCACACATTCCTCCAGCCTAAGTTTAGATCCCCAGGTTAGCCAACAAAGTAGTAAGATACAACGAAGGCATACTATAAATAGAAAGTAATACAAAAAGGCATGCAAATGAACACAACCAGCTAAAATGGCAACTGTCAAATCAGATAGGCATTCCTTTTTTTAAAGGGGGGTGGTTCTTATGCTTCAATTAACCATTCTTCAGTTTTGTTAACCATAAATGTCTGGTGCTGAAATTATAGTAACAAGGGCACCAGGTGGGCATTCTGAAGGAAAGGAGCCCCCACTAAAAAGGACCTGCGCCTCACTTTCTGCCGTGGCCACTGGGGAGAAAAAACTTCTGATGGATTGATAAAGCACTTCTACATCCTATCAAGATGGTAACTGCCCCTACAGATGGTTGGGCACTAAGATATAACTAGGAGTTCAGAAACAAATATAAGAAAAGGCATATACTTTCCTCCATAGGATCCTCTTCATTTCAGGTAGAAAGCCATGCCGACTTTACGACTGTGTTAGTCAAGCAATGATCAGGGACACCATTAGTCCCACCTTGCTTCAGCTCACATGTGATTATTCCTTGACATTTATGGTTATTAGGATGTAAAAAAAAACAAGTATAAAATGTAATAACCATTGCTCTTAAATGCAATTCTTTACTGCAATTTGAAATCGATACCACCAACCCTGAAACTTGAAATGGTGCTCCTGGCAAGCATCTCCCTTATCATACATGTCTGCTCAGTACCATCAGCTTCAACGGAATGGGGTATATGCAGGAACAGTGTGGTCCATATAGGCTCCTTCACACTGAGTTCTCATCTGAATCATCTTATGCACTGTCCCTTTAAGTTTATAGCTTTTTATAGACTTTTTATCCTCACAACAACCAAGCAATTTTAGCTCAATCTGAGTGAGGGTGGAAAGCATCACCCTCACTCTTAATTGACTTGTGCCGTTGTCATTTTACCAAATCTGATTGGTATAGTGTATCACCGCACTGTCTGCATGAACCATGACTGGTTAGGATCTCAATTCTCAAAAGAAGACCCTGTTTTATATATATATACGTAATGGCACCAGACCAACAGCTGGGACTGACCTAACAGCAGCAAACAGTCACTATAAAATTTTCCCAATAAACACTGGGATATTTTAGATCCCATGAACATTTCCCTTCACACCGAAAGGACAGCTGTGCTGTCTATGCTCTGTGTGATGACACAAGACATAGATAAGAAAGGGAAAGAAATATGATTTTAATTGGACAAGGAATTTCAAGGTCCTTTTACTGTCCGCTCAAAAGAAGAGCTATTTTTGCAAATCCTCATGTGACTTCCATAAAGTTTACAGCCTGCAAGGGGACACATTTACAAGATACGGACATGTTATGTCTCTGTCAGTTTCGGACTCAGGATTTATGCTGGATAAATCCATCTTGATGTTGTGGATACATTTTGACAATGATACCAGTTCTGACAAACTGTGCTGTCTATCCAGCAAGCAATTCAGACCCATTTCCAGAAGCTCCAGGCCATAAATGAGTGTTAAGGGACATCACTGCTGATAGCTCAGTTGGTTTGAGTATGGGGCTGATAACACCAAGGTCATAAGTTGGATCCCCATGTGGGGCAATTGCATTTTCCTGCATTGCAGGGGGTTGGACTAGATGATCCTCAGGACCCCTTCCAACTCTACAGTTCTATGATTCTATGGGGGAACATCCAGAAAGCTCTAACTGTGGGAATGGCACGTAACTACTTTGACCCCATTCCTCTGAAGAATGCTTGAACCTGGGCCAGTCCAGTTGGCTAATAGACTAGGGGGCAATTGTACTATGGGGCAACTGAAAAGGTGGTAATTTCTAAACACACTTCCCCATTTTGCTATTCTTCTATATGCACAGACAGGGGGCAATAATGATAAGATGGGATGGTGCAGGAATGCACATTGCTTCCATGCATTTTATTGCAGTCACATGTGCATATAGAGAAAGAGCCAGTGTGGTATAATAATAATAATAATAATAATAATAATAATAATAATTTATTTGTACCCCGCCCATCTGTCTGGGTCTCCCCAGCCACTCTGGGCGGCTTCCAACAAAAATAAAAAATAGATTGGTTAAAGTGCTGGACTAGGACCTAGAAGACCAGGGTTCAAATCCCTATATGGCCACGATGTCCACTGAGTGACCTTGGGCCAGTCACTGCCTCTCAGGCTAACCTACCTCACAGGGTTGTTGTGGGGATTAAATGAGAAGGGGGGAAACCAGGTATGCTACCTTGAGCTCCTTGGATAAAAAGGTGGGATATAAAGGAGGGATCTAAGAGTATCCCTCACTCCGCAGAAACCCATTTTCACGTGCTTCAGACAAGGCATGTGCACCACATGCTGTCTCAAGCCACCTGAATGCTAAGTCAACTGTTCTGAATTCTAGCCAGGCCAGGCCTGGAGAATTTAACATGATCTAGAAAGTCTGAGCATGGTCCTAGAAAGCTGTTTGCTCTATTAAACTTCTGTGCTAAATGGCTGGAAGGGAGGGTTAGAAGAGGCAGTGGAAAACAAGATTAACATCCTAAATTGAGCTAGAAGTAATATTGCCATGTTGGATCTGATTATTGTACTTGGTCTATTGAACTCTATTATCAGTGTTAATATTGCACTGGGATTGGGTGAGGTGGGAGGCAGAGGATCTTAGTTCCACTGAAAACCTTCCTGATAAAACTGTGCAAAACATGCTCAGCTCCAAACACCCTTGAAGCCCTTCCTGGTGACTTAAGAGGGTGTCCGAAATCAACAAATAATTATTGGTTGTGAAAGTTTGTGATAAAGCTGCCCGCCCCATCTTAATATGGATCCAGTTTTGAAGTGGGATGGGACTAGCTGCTCCTTTAATCCATACAACAACCCTGTGAGGTAGGTTAGGCTGAGAGGAACTGACTGGCACAAGGTCAGCCAGTGAGCTTCATGGTCGAGTGGGGATTTGAACCCTGGTCTCCCAGGCCGTAGTCCGGCACTCTAACCACTGCACTACACTGGCTCCTGGGGTACATTTATCAGGCCACAAGGAAAGAAGTAGCATTTTGCTTTTCTTTTCTTGGCTGTGTATCTTGGATTTAGCAGATATATATAAGATTGTTCAACATTGCAATAGAGAGGAGCTTTGCTTGAAGAGAAGGTGGGGTGCTTCTCAACACTCTTTCCATCAGGTCATAAGCCTGGTCGACACATGCATCAGAATGTGATAGAAGAAGTAGAAGAATAGTTTGGATTTGATATCCCGCTTTATCACTACCTGAAGGAGTCTCAAAGCGGCTAACATTCTCCTTTCCCTTCCTCCCCCACAACAAACACTCTGTGAGGTGAGTGGGGCTGAGAGACTTCAAAGAAATGTGACTAGCCCAAGGACACCCAGCAGCTGCATGTGGAGGAGCGGAGACGCGAACCCGGTTCACCAGATTGCGAGTCTACCGCTCTTAACCACTACACCATACTGGCTCTCTCTGATACAGTCCTAAGGTGGTAGATTGATTGTACCATCTCAAGATGCAAATGAAACATCATATTTTTAATGCTTCTTCATCTGCAGGTAGAAACTTAGCATAACACAGTTTGGCCAGACTGGCTCCTTTCCCAATGATGCGCTAGCTCTTTGCCTGCAGGGTGTTCTTACAGGAGGGAGCATATAAAAATGCACCGTCCCCCGCAGGCTGAAGCCCTACAGGCTTCTCTTTTAGTATTTTAACAGCTCAATCTGTTGCACGGGTGTAGAAAGGATTTTCATCCATGGTACAGAGGGTACGTTTTAATAGCAAGGCAGTGGCTCCACAGACTCCCTCTTTAGATCTTGTTAGATATCATGACAAAGTGCACTGAGCGGCTTGAGTGGAAAAAGAGAATGTCTTAAGCACAAGAACCCTTAGAACACCTCTCGCATCTGTCAACGTTGTGCTGCAATCAATAACGCTGCTATGACTGCTGATGCCAGTTTCTAAAGAGAAACAGCAGACATCTCCTAAGCTCATATCAGCTAGATATAATGGGATATCGAAATTAACGTTAGCTCAGTCAAGCATGACAGCTCAGTGTAATGAGTAAGTGTCAGCTACTTTGAAAGTTTACATCTTTTTTAATTACCATCATTACCCAATTGACTGCGTTTCTTCTACTAATATGCCTATGGGTGTCTACTGAGGAGCAGTAAAATGAAACAAGCAGCTGTGTCAGCAAACCTTGGTATCACCTACATTTAGCTGTATGTTAACAGAACCACTTTCATGATTATTTGTACCGTTTCAGCGCTGAACTGCTATGATCCCCAGTCATCTGAATCTCTCGGTTTTATCTATGTATGGAGTTTCGGATATGCTGCCATCCAATGTCAGTAAACTTACTCTTAGCAGTGAAAATTCAGACTGTGAGGATAGAAGCTTTCACCAGCGCTTTTCAAAACTTGCTATTCTTCAAAAGTTCTTCCACATCGGCTTGCCTTTCATGGATTCAAATAATGTCTACTACTGGATCTCTTGCATGTTGCAGAGGTAGAGATAGGGTTAACCTATGTCTGTTCTGTGTTAGTTATTCATGCACTTAATCAGAAGTCTGTTCCACCCTGTTTCCAGTAGATTTTGTGAAACATGCAGAAAATGTTCACATTTAAATTGATGTATTTCACCCTAAAAATGCATTTTGTATGAATTTCTCCCTAAACCATGAACTTTGAATGCATTTCCACTGTAAAATATACACTTCTGCATGCTTTTCTTCGACTGAAACTGTGTCAGAATTTCACAGAAGTGCACGGTCAGTTGTGTTCAAATGCATGTAAACATTTGGGAAACACAAATTAGTCCGTTCATGTTAAAAGTTGGAGCCAACAAAATTGCCCTCCATTCCTAGTTATAAGGGGGCACAGCTGATTCATGTGGGGCACCAGTGATGTTCTCAAAATATGTCCTAGAACCAGGGGCGGAGCTTCATGCTCCGGCACTGGGGGATGGAGAGCAGGTGGGGCGGGGCTGGTGCGCTTCCTGGGGGCGTGGCACGCAGCCTGCGAGGGTGTGGCACCCAGTGCGGGTGGGGGGCAGCCATGATAGCACCCCACCGGATCGTGCTGCCAGGGGCGATGTGCTCCCCCTGCACCCCTCTTCCTCCGCCAGTGCCTAGAACATGACTGACATGTTTTTCTGGATCTCAGTGTTTCCCGGTGGATAAAATGCTTTTCAAGGAATATTGTCTGCCATTGCTGAGATTTTGATTGTTGAATTGCTGACAGGCTTGCAAGTGTTCCTGGAACAGTTTGAAAACCACTAGGATATGCAGGTGAAATAATTTGTTAATATGCTTACAATGTGACCACCATATATTTTACATTTCTTATATGACACACATTTTGTGACCATTTGTGGCGTTCTAATGGAGGAGCCATTCATGTTGTCTGACTACTGGAGTGAGGTTGGGAAGGAATTTTCCAACACCACTAACAAGAACAGCTGGTGATCTGGATGACTGTATTCGCCTTTGAACCATTTGATTTAGTCAGTGCTTTTTTCTAAAAAAAATGTTTAGGGGTACTCTCATTTTGACTCAAGAAAATCACCATTTTATAGTTCAAATCAGGAAAAATGAATGCAATAGATGGACAAAGATTCACAAAATGTTTAGGGGTATATGTACCCCTGCGTCCCCCCAGAGAAAAGCACTCAATTTAGTCATCTAGGGCTACTGAACTGAAGGCATCTTTCAGCAATGTGCCACACTATAATCAGGATTGCATGTCTGAGTGAAGGAGATGTGAGGGGATTAGGGGAAAATGGTGACTCCCTCCTTTGTAATTATATTAACTATTATTGAGAACTATGAGCAAGCATTGCCCCACAAAAATTGCACAGCCTGTTAAGGTCAACACAGTGACTAAACCCTGGTTCAGACCTAGTGGGCTCGTGCTCTTTCTTCCTCTTCTCTATCCTGCATGAGGAGAGGAGATCAAAAGCTTCTGCTTTTGGCCTAACCACCATTTCCGGTGATGTCTGAACGTGGGGAACTGTGGTTTGTTCTAACCGTATTTGGCTAAAAAAAAAAAAAAAATCAATATCAAAACATGATCACAAACCGGTTGCTGATTGTGACACACCCAAAGGCTACTATGGCCAGAGAAGCCCATTCCAATTTGCTGCTGTGCTCCTGCCAAATTGAGACATGCTTCCTTTTTTTTTCATTTTACAGGCTGAATGTGACACCAGCAGAAACTTTCTCCTCTGTAAAAGCAAAGAGACTAGTAAATGGCTGGAACTGACCCTTCCGTGGATATCTATAGCAGCTATCTGCCACAAACAGCTGCTCCAGAAGTCACCAAATGTTGGAACTCATTTAGCGGCCGCTGTTTGAATGAGTCTTGAGAGTATTGAATATCTGAGGGCTGCCTTTCTATCACTGCTTAATATCTGGGCACTAGGAAAGGTCTGAAACTGCAATAGCTCTTCCTTTCTCTGTAGGAAGGCTTTCTAGCATTTAATAAATGTATTCTTACACACATGGGAAAAGGCAGGGTAGGGGTTATTTTAATAAAGTACCAACTGTTACTAGAAGCAAGAGCTATTTTTTCACCTAACAAAAGAGAAAATAGCATAATTTAATATTTATTGAATGTCTAAAGCCACTACCCCAAACTATCAGACCATCCTCCTAAGTCAGTGATGGCTAACCTTGACACTCCAGATGTTTTGGAACTACAACTCCCATCATCCCTAGCTAACAGGACCAGTGGTCAGGGATGATGGGAGTTGTAGTCCCAAAACATCTGGAGTGTCAAGGTTAGCCATCACTGTCCTAAGTCCTAGGAGGAGGCAAGTCTACTCAAGTTCTTTCAGTCTTTCATTCAAGCTTTCAAGCAGCTTCACATTGATGTGGGCTTCTACCTCTTATCATGGTTCTATGAAACATTTCTATGAGCAAACCTGCAATTCTTGAGCTTCTTGGGTTTCCCTGCTAACCCTCTTTTTTAGGTTCCTATATTTTATACAAATGGTCCCCACACGTTCAACATATATACCGGGATTTGTTTCAAGAGCATCCGTTGTTTTCTTTTATTTAAACACACACACACACACACACACACACACACACACACTTGTGATGTACATCCCAAACATAAGATGTTAGCGATGTACTTTTCCAGATAATAAAATTCCTGAATTTTCTACAGATGTGTCAGCAACTCTACTGTACATATCTATTCTTCCATTGAGAGCCACATAAACTTACTTGGAATTTCTCAGCTAAGAGGAAGACTGAAATGTTGCAACCCTGAACTGAAGTCGATAATAAAGGAAGAGGGAAGCACAGACTCTTCCAAATTAGTGCTTGTAACATTTTATTATGTTGCCTTTTTCTCATCCCTGAAGGCCATTTATCAGCTGTTCTTCACTAAACTCCATTCCACCTCCACGACTATGCATATTGTCACAAGCTATGCTAATCGTTCTCATAACTACACTTTCATGATACCAAATTAACATCAAGCTAGACACTATGCAGAAGCTCCCTGTTTGGGTGTCTCTGACACCATTTTCTTTCTCAGAAAACAGTCCTGGGTGGTTCCAATATGGATTTAGACTGCAGTGTTACAGAGGCTGTGTCACTTTGCCCTTGCACTATATCCCTGATTCAAGTCCACTGTCAAAGCTTCTATTAGCTGTAAAGGCAGTAACTTACGGCCTTACACTCTCATGTCAGGCTTACCTTGAATTTACATATTGATGCATCTCCCTCCCCATTTATTGACTCCACTCCTTGTCAAATTTTACCAGGCCTTGTAAGCCTCTAGTAGTGCTCAGAAGTTTACATGTTACATTTTTTCATGTGATTTATCCGTAATCACCTTGCATGCGTGAAAACGTTAGCATGGCTCATTTTCTTTTATAATTGGCTCCCAGTACGTTTCTGAGCACAATTCAAAGTGTTGGTGCTGACCTTTAAAGCCCCAAACGGCCTCGGTCCTGTATACCTGAAGGAACATCTCCATCCCCATTGTTCAGCCCTGACACTGAGGTCCAGCGCCGAGGGCCTTCTGGCGGTTCCCTCGCTGTGAGAAGCCAAGTTACAGGGAACCAGGTAGAGGGCCTTCTCGGTAGTGGCACCCACCCTGTGGAACACCCTCCCACCAGGTGTCAAAGAGAAAAACAACTACCAGACTTTTAGAAAACATCTGAAGGCAGCCCTGTTTAAACTTTTAATTGTATTTTACTGTTCTGCTGGAAGCCGCCCAGAGTGGCTGGGGAAACCCGGCCAGATGGGCAGGGTATAAATAATAAATTGTTGTTGTTGTTGTTGTTGTTGTTGTTGTTGTTGTTGTTGTTGTTATGTCAGCCTAACATTTGACTTGATTGCATATTATATCCATGGCAGGGATGCCCCACCCATGAGGCAAGGTGAGGCAACTGCCTCAGGCAGCAGGAACCACAGGAGCAGCAGATCCAGCCTCCAAGCAATGCAGTGGCAGTGATAGCTGTTGCACATTCTTGGAGGCTGGATCTGCCCTCTCCTTGGCAGAGCCCCCAGTGTTGCCTCTACAGGGGCATCTTGGTGAACAGTAGGTACTGCTGGCCTCCTCCCATCCCTAGGGAGGAAATGGAAGGGGCCGCCCTATGGGGTCTCCTGGGGTCTGCACCAACCCAGCATGATTCAGAGTAGAGCCTTTTCCCCTCCTTTGATTTCCACTTCAACCATCAGGTGAGGTTGATTTGATCCTCCCCTTTGTAAATATTTGTTGCCAGCTTGTTCCTGGTGTACATCTCACTCATTCTTCATGGTGGGGTGGTGCCATTTTGTGGTTCACCTCATGTGTCAAAATGTCTGAGGCTGGCCCTGATCCATCACAGCTGGGATCCTATGGGGAGTCTATATGGATTTGACTTTATTGAAGCTGAACGTATGACTTCAATGTTCTGTAAAGTATCATGTGTACTGACGGTGCTGTGTAAATAAATATAACAGCAAGTTGGAAAACTGCCATATGTGAGTTGGACCTAGGCCGCATTCTGACCTCAGTTTTATTTTATTTTCAGGGTAATATTCAGCCTTCATCAAATGAGTACTTTAAATGCTGTTTTCTGAGGAAGGAAGAGCAGTAGCTGTGAAACGGATGTTGCCATTGATCATTATTTACTAATGTAATTTCATTTCAAATCCACCATCTCCTCTGCTCTCAACAGAACACAATGCTCTCTGCATTCTTTTCTTGCACGCATGTTTCTCCACATAACATGCCCAGTTACCATAAAGATGCCTCCTCATAATGAATGCAATTATTTCTGTGCTTTAGTAGATTAGAATACGCAGCTTTGACTGAGCATCTTTGCCTCAGAGCCATTGTCACAAGAGACAGCTTTAGCATTATCATGAAATATGTTGGTAGCTCTTGATCACTGAGGTCATCGGGAGGAGTGGTGTTAGCTGCCCCCCATGTCTCAGTTGCCTGACTGGCCTCAACTAGAAACCAGGCATTTAGGGTCAGTGGTCTCATGCTGTGAAATGCAGCCAGTGTGGTGTAGTGGTTAAGAGCGGTAGACTCGTAATCTGGTGAACTGGGTTCGCGTCTCCGCTCCTCCACATGCAGCTGCTGGGTGACCATGGGCTAGTCACACTTCTCTGAAGTCTCTCAGCCCCGCTCACCTCACAGAGTGTTTGTTGTGGGGGAGGAAGGGAAAGGAGAATGTTAGCCGCTTTGAGACTCCTTCGGGTAGTGATAAAGCGGATATCAAATCCAAACGCCTCCTCCTCCTCAACCAGCAGAGATTCAGCAAGCATCCTCATTGTTAACCTTCAGATGAATATAGGGGAAGGATATCCATCAATATGTAAATTGATTACATTCTAACACTTGGGGGGTCTGATACACTGCTCAAATACACACATGGGTTTAGCTATCACCTCACACCAGAGACTAACTTCTGACACCCCAAGCCTTAATTAAATCCTAACACTAACTTGATCCAGATTTTAGGGTGTCTTGTGCCCACAGATTCATAACACTATTTCTACATCAGGCATTTAGTGTTGCCCACCCCCTGCCGGCACCTTTATGGAGAAGGGGTAATCCTCAGGAGAGCTCTTCCTTGCCCAACGGGAACACAACATCCCCGCAGAGCTGCCAGTTGAGTCTTACTCACCAGTAGTTGCTGCAACCCCCTTTTTTGGTCAGCCCAAAGAAGGCAGTGAGACCGGGAGTATGCAATTAATTGTTACATCCTAGGATCTTGAACCAGCATGCTTTGTGCCTCAGGTCAATTCCTTGCAATTAGCAGAGAGCATAAAGCCAGCTCTGCAGCCCTCTGTTTCTCCCCAAGAATAAAGAAAACTCTTGGCTTTACCGGCTCTGGTCTTAGACTTACAATAGTGTGAAACCCAAAGTGATCTAGGCATGTGAGGATTCCCAAATCCTGAGGGTGGCAATCTCATAATGACTCCACTTATTCCTGCTTTGAAACATAATAATAATAATAATAATAATAATAATAATAATAATAATAATAATAATTTATTTGTACCCCGCCCATCTGGCTGGGTCCCCCCCAGCCACTCTGGGCGGCCTCCAACAGATATTAAAATACATTCCTTTATTAAGGAAGAGGGCAATAAGGTCCAAAAGATAAACTGAAAGCAACAAACCAACCAACAAAAAGCCCAATGACTTCAAAACCTAACTAAAGGTAAAGGTAAAGGGACCCCTGACCATTATGTCCAGTCGAAACCGACTCTGGGGTTGTGGCGCTCATCTCGCTTTACTGGCCGAGGGAGCCGGCGTACAGCTTCCAGGTCATGTGGCCAGCATGACTAAGCCACTTCTGGCGAACCAGAGCAGCGCACGGAAACGCCATTTACCTTCCTGCTGGAGCAGTACCTATTTATCTACTTGCACTTTGACGTGCTTTCGAACTGCTAGGTCGGCAGGAGCAGGGACCGAGCAACGGGAGCTCACCCCGTTGCGGGGATTCGAACCGCCAACCTTCTGATCGGCAAGCCCTAGGCTCTGTGGTTTAACCCACAGCACCACCCGCGCCCCTCAAAACCTAACTACTCCTGTCCTAATAACACAATTATCTCAGCTTACTTATGAGTAGGCAGCATGAATGGCCACTTTTCCTGGTGGTTTAGAAAGTCCGGCTTGGTGAGAGAGGTGAGACTGCTGGGCTCTGTTTAAATGGCTCTTCTTCCCACCCCCCATTGTTTGAGGGAATAAGCTCTGAATTTTTCTGTCCAATTGGGTGTCAGAACCAGCTAGTCAGGTAGCTCATGTCTCCCAGGTGAGCATCTTAAGTACACTTTTGGCATTTGAAGACAATAGAGGGAAGACACATGTCAGCTTGCCTTAGAGGCAAGGTGGGGCTTTTGATTTCCAGGTGTCTTTTGAAGATCTTCTCATAATGACACTCCTATTACCATATATGATTATGATACATATCATATATGATACATATCATATATGATATATGATACATTATAATGTAATTGAGAGATGAGTAGATTTTGGTATTGTGATTGCACAACCACAGAATAGCTATTCACAGAGGCCAAAGCCTTTGACTTGCCCAATAGTAATAGGAAGTATCTTTACTTAAGTCTATCAAGAACGTTATTACATCAAATCACATCGATTTGGCTGTTCTTTACAGCATTACAGTTCATTGCAGCAGAATGCTGCCTGCTGGACATTTTTGTTAGTATGTCTTCAAATGTTTTAGGCAAAAAAAGAGAAAAGTCTCAAGATAAAGCCTTTTAATACCGTAACATTCTTATGATATGCCCAGCCCACGGGTAGCCTCACGAACCAACAGTATAGGTTAGGAGGGAATTGAGAGAACCACTTCTGAAGTCTGTCAGCCTAGTTAAACTTAATAGATCTTTCTCTGATCTTCTGGGAACTTGAGAAAGGCAACTCATCCTTTTTAGCTGCCTGCCCCAGAAGAATGAATAAACTCCCAGTCATCCCTGTGTGTCAATTAACAGGGCTTACAAAGTAAGGGGGAAAGAGCGAGAGATTGGCAGTGTGGGGATAGAGAGGCGAGAGCGGAAGCAATCCTCTGGACACTTATAAAGGCTGCATTCCCATTATTGCTTGAGTCCGAGTTAACAACAACTCAAGCAAGGTGCAATACATTTGGAGAGTCCAAACGGCTGAGCTGTTAATTAGAACCAGCAAAAGTTGCAAATCAGGCAGAAACCTGATTAAGGGCTTTGCTGCGTTTTTGACCAAACTCAGCACAAAGGGTCCCACTGCACGGGACCTTCCATGAGTCCTGTTGTGGAGCTGTAGCAATTTTGCCTGTGCTTTATGTCCAAACTGGGATTCATCCTGATCTGTCGCCTTTCGGGGGCACCTTTACAAAGCAGGGGAACTGTCATGGGCAGCACAACCAGGCACATACCACAACCTCTTATGTTGGCTACAACAGGATGCTTCTTTCAGGCCTAATTTCAGGATGTGATGGGGGGGGGTGAGAGAATTTTGGGCACTAGGAAAGGCCTCTATGGGTGTATGAGAGCCAGTGTGGTGTAGTGGCTAAGAGCGGTGGACTCGTAATCTGGTGAACCGGGTTCGCGTCTCTGCTCCTCCACATGCAGCTGCTGGGTGACCTTGGGCTAGTCACACTTCTTTGAAGTCTCTCAGCCCCACTCACCTCACAGAGTGTTTGTTGTGGGGGAGGAAGGGAAAGAGAATGTTAGCCGCTTTGAGACTCCTTAGGGTAGTGATAAAGCAGGATATCAAATCCAAACTCCTCTTCTTCTTCTTCTTCTTCTTCTTCTTCTTCTTCATGCTACACTCGGACTACGGTTGCCATATTTCAAACATTGAAAGTCTGGACACAAAAGTTGTTGAGCTTTGTTTTTGCCAAAACAAAGTTTTGAGCTTTTTTTTTTAGTTTTGCTCAAAATTGTTGAGGTTTATTTTATTTTATTTTTATTTTATTTTATTTTGCAAAAAATGAGTGTTTGAGCAGAAAGAACACTACTGACATGGTTACATACATCCAGATTTTCCTGGACATTTTGCCAATTTCCGCCCAGACACTGCTTCCAACTGCAGTATTCTGGGTATGTCCAGGAAATTCCAGGTGTATGGCAACCCTAACTCAGACCCTCCAAGTGTCCCTATTTTCCAGGGACAGAAAGCTGTCCCGGATTCTTATTTGATCCTGAAATGTCCCGCTTTTCCTTAGGACATCACTATTTTCATCAGAAAAAATATTGGGGGGGGGGGTATGGAGTTATGTGACCCCCTGAGCCAAGGAGATAAGTAACTATACAACTTATAGAAGACATCTGAAGGCAGTCATGTATAGGGAAGTTTTTTTCCTAATGTTTAATGTTTTATTGTGTTTTTATATATGATGGAAGCCGCCCAGAGTGGCTGTGGCAACCCAGTCAGATGGGTGGGAGTATAAATAAAAAAATTAGTATGATTATGATTATGGAGTAGTCATTAGAGAAATGTTGGAGGGCATGTACACTGTCAGTTTTTCCTAAAAATTATCATTTGAAAATAAAATTGTTTCAGGCACTTTTTAGATACACATTAATAACAAAGCATGCAAGACAATGCAGGAGGCAACATTGAACCGACTTGTTTGGCTTCCATTACCCTGTTTCCATCTCTGTAGTTAGCAAAAATACTGACAATCCATATCTCTTTTCCCTTCATGCCTTAAAGGCACTAGAGCATCCTTGGCATCTGCACAATTGTAGGCACACAGTAAACAGATAAGACCATTGGTCCATCTAGCCCAGTACTGTCTACACTGACTGGCAGCAGCTATCCATGGTCTCAGATGGGAATCTTTCTCAGGGTCTCTGAGAGGCACCTGAAGATGCCACTTATACAGGGACCCTCCTCAAACTAAGTCAATTTGTATGAGAAACCCCTGGTTAGAAAATGGTTTCATTTCCCCCAATGAAACTGTACTCCAGGTATTGGAGCCCACAGTTCAGCATGTTAATTTGAAGCAGGGAACAGACAGCTCTGCGGAGGAATCAAGGGAATCTCTCTCTTTCCCTCCCTCCCTCCCTCTTTTTTGCTCCCTCTTATTTTTTTCCTAAGTACCTTCTGTTTAATGCAACCTAATCCATCCTAAAGGCAAAAATTGTTCTCACTGGAGCATTTTTTTGAGCTCCAGGGAGAAGTAATCTTTGATAGAGATGATTTAGCAGTATCCAGAAAGGGCCAAACTCCACCAGTGGCATGGAAATCCTATCAGGCTCCCTTCCAATTTGCAGGAGGTCCTTGATCAAAGGCCTCTTGGGGGAGACCCGCACAAAATAGCGCTGCTCTAAATTGGAATAAATTGCGGGCACTTAGAATTAGAAGAACCGGGTGAGAAAAGCTTATGAGCACGCGGTTCTAGTCATGCATTCTCTATTAATATAATATGGTATTACACAGAGGGAAAACGAGACAGAGACCTGCAAACACGACACGGGTGCATCCCCTGGCTCCTACCCCTCCCCACAAATACAATTCCATTTTGTCTCACCAAAGCCCCCAACGTCCTCTGAAATAACTAAAAACATCAATATGCTCAGTGCCGTTAGAAAACCTTAATGAGCCAAATGCAGTGCTGCAAAGGGAAAGTTAGATAGCAGGCTCCCAAATATTTAATGTTTGCTTTACCGTGATTTTTCTCTCACTGAAGCTGAAAAGCAAAGCCTCAAATGATTTTCTCCCTTCCTCAATTTTCTAGAACTTCTAGCTTGTCCTTGGTACTCATATAGCAGCAAGATGTCCTTTTATAATTTCACCATCATTCACTACTGACCCGGTCCTCAGAGCTGTTTCAAAAAAAAGCCCCTTTCTTAGCAAGAATTCTTCAGGCTGGGGTTAATTGAACAGTTACACTCAAGGATACACTCAACTTCAGATCCTGAAGTTGAGGCTCCAGTACTTTGGCCACCTCATGAGAAGAGAAGACTCCCTAGAAAAGACCCTGATGCTGGGAAAGATTGAGGGCACAAGGAGAAGGGGACGACAGAAGATGAGATGGTTGGACAGTGTTCTCGAAGCTACTAACATGAGTTTGGCCAAACTGCGAGAGGCAGTGAAGGATAGGCGTGCCTGGCGTGCTCTGGTCCATGGGGTCACGAAGAGTCGGACACGACTGAACGACTGAACAACAACAACAACAACTCAAGGATATAGATACTACAAATTACAGTGAATCAACCGCTAAGGTACATTTTAGACTTTTACCAATTCCACCTGATCCAGCAGAATCGGCGATCTTAAGGGCTTGGGAAGAGCAAGCTGCCGACTGAGCTGAAAGAGGATTTCCTTTAATTATGTCAAGTCTGAGTTTATTTCAAGGCTTTGGTCTCTCTTCTCACTTCATGCAGGGCCTTTAAAGATGGTGTCCTGTGGAATAAGGGCCTATCGTCTCATTACAGCCAATGGGAAGTTTACTTTGATGAGACTGAGATAGATCCGACAGCTCAGAGATTGTGCTGTAAAGTGTGCGCAGCCATGGCTCGGGGATTTAGAAACTTGCACTCCCACATTGCCATTACCCAACATGGCACACGGATGCCTAGATTTCCAAACGGGCAAGTGTCTCAGCAAAAACAACAGCCAACCAGGAAGTTTCCTGGTGGCCCGTAAGTAGGATGCGGCGGCCACAACCTTCCCTTTCTATTTCTTCACAGTGTAGGTCTTCTGAGGCATCGTGCCTCCGAATCGGGATAGGTTCTGCATAGTTGTGCCATCATGCAGCAAAGGTGAAGGCACCCTTTTCCACCTGAAGGCCACATTCTCCTCTGCACAGCCTTCCAGGGGACACATACCAGTGGTGAACAGGTAAAGGTAAAGGGACCCCTGACCATTTGGTCCAGTCGTGTCTGACTCTGGGGTTGCGGCGCTCATCTCCCTTTATTGGCCGAGAGCGTACAGCTTCCAGGTCATGTGGCCAGCATGACAAAGCCGCTTCTGGTGAACCAGAGCAGCACACGGAAACACCGTTTACCTTCCCACCGGAGCGGTTCCTATTTATCTACTTGCACTTTGACATGTTTTTGAACTACTAGGTTGGCAGGAGCTAGGACCGAGCAATGGGAGCTCACCCCGTTGCAGGGATTCGAACTGCCGACCTTCTGATCAGCAAGCCCTAGGCTCTGTGGTTTAACCCACAGTGCCACCTGGGTCCCTGTGGTGAATAGAGCCAGGGGCAAATGTGGGCAAAGCAATTGATGAAAACGTTTGCTGTTGGACAGTTTCTATCCACCCCTCTTATCATCTATCCACCCAGCCAAGAAAGAGGCTTTGTGGATTTCAGGGATACATCCCAGCCAGGCAGGAGAACACTCAAGGAGAGGGCAAAGTAGGGCTGGAGGGTGTGGCCTGGGGAGGGCAGGATATGGTCTGAGGAATGTGGAACGTGTGCATAGGAGGGCAACCAAGATGATCAAGGGTTTGGAAACCAAGCATTATGAGGAACGGTTGAGGGAGCTGGGTATGTTTAGCCTGGAAAAGAGGAGATATGATAGCCATCTTCAAATATCTCAAGGGCTGTCACATGGAAGAGGGAGCATGTTTGTTTTCTCCTGCTCTTGAAAGTAGGACTCAAACCAATGGCGTCAACTTACAAGAAAGGAGATTTCGACTAAACATCAGGAAAAACCTTCTGACAGTAAGAGCTGTTCGGCAGTGGAACGGTCTCCCTCGGGAGGTTGTGGACTCTCCTTCCTTGGGGGTTTCAAAGCAGAGGTTGGTTGGCCACCTGTCATGGTCCCTTTAAATGAGATTCGTGCATTGCAAGGGGCTGGACTAGATGTCTCTTGGGGGTCCCTTTCAACTCTAGGATTCTATGAGAGGCTGCATTCACCCACGGGGCCTGGATTTCCTCACCCCTGTTCCCACAGATGACAAATCTCCATGGGTTTTCTCTAAGGACAATTGAAACAGGCTTCCTGTGCTGCACCATTAATGAACATTCCCTCCTTGGATCTTTGACACTTGCTTACAGCAATATTGCAGAGTCTTAACTAGAAGGATTTTCCTTTCGGATGCTATTTAGATATGCAAAACAGTCTTTAGGCTACTGAGGATGCTTTGCGTAGGATTTTCATGAATCATATTAAAGATAAAAGGGTCGACTGAAACCGGCTTGCGTTCATTCAAGTAGGTCCCTTTTTTTAAAGACGGGAGCATGAGAACAGAAAGAGCTCTGCTGAATCAGATCAAGGGCCCATCTAATCCAAAATCCAGTTACAAATAGGGCCATGGGCCGAATTAGGACTGTGCGAGTGAGGTACATGCTCTGGGCACTGAGCTGAGGGGGCACTGGGCTTTGGGAAGGAGGTGCAGGGTCCTAGAGCCAGGAAATTGTAGAAATCAGTTTACAGTCCCTTCCCCTCTCCATTACCATGGTAAGAAGATATACCCTCCCCCCTTTAGCAAGGTTAGCTTGCTCTTCTAGTTCCAACAGGACGGCACTTACCCTATGCTCCCTAGGAGTCAGCACACTTTTGCTTAGCTTTAAGGACAGATATACTTAGGCAGTGGAATTTGCTGCCAAGGAGTGTGGTGGAGTCTCCTTCTTTGGAGGTCTTTAAGCAGAGGCTTGACAGCCACCTGTCAGGAATGCTTTGATGGTGTTTCCTGCTTGGCAGGGGGTTGGACTGGATGGCCCTTGTGGTCTCTTCCAACTCTAGGATTCTATGATTCTACTTTCTCTCTTCTGCCCCTACTTCTAGAGTGGGTTTATGGCAAAATTGTCATGCCCACATTTCTGTAGGCCTCTTTAAATAGTTAGGGAATCTTTTATTCTTTAAGAAGCTGGGTATGTTTAGCCTGGGAAAGAGGAGACTGAGAGGAGACATGGTGCCCACCTTCAAATATCTGAAGGGCTGTCGCATGGAAGATTGAGCAAGCTTGTTTTCTCCTGCTCTGGAAGGTAGGACTAGAACTCATGGCTTCAAGTTACAAGAAAGGAAATTCCGACTAAACATGAGGAAGAACTTTCTGACAGTAAGAGCTGTTTGACAGTGGAACAGTCTCCCTCGGAAGGTGGCGGACTCTCCTTCCTTGGAGGTTTTAAAACAGAGGATGGGTGGCCATCTGTTTTAGCTGAGATTCCTGCATAGCAGGGGGTTTGGACTAGATGACCCCCAGGGTCCCTTCAACTCTACAATTCGATGCTTCTATGATTCTATGAATCAAGATGTGTGTGTATTGTAGAATTTGCTACCTGCTTAGATTGTAACTTTTTTTTGTCCAAAGCAGCATTTATATATATGCCTTCACTCCTATTTCATGTAATAAACCAAGCTTTCGTTATTCCTCTGTGTGAGAGTTTCTTGTGGGCATAACCTTCAAGGGTTAACGCACCTATAAGAAGCATATGTCATAACTCCAACAAAAGATCTCTCAGCAGTCTGTATATGAGCATACATGAGTGCTGGCTGCGTACATGTGAATGCAGGTAAACACTTGTAACATGCTTGACTTTCCCCAAGGAATCCTGGGAATGGTAGTTCCTCCCTCACATACCTAAACTTCCCAGAACCATTAATAAACAACAGTTCCCAATATTTCAAGCATTGGGTGAGTTTTAAATGTGTGGTGTGCATCTGCCCCTAGTCTTGCACGTGTAGTATATTTGCAATTTAGTGGGAACAAACCTGGACATCATGCCTTATTAGTAAAATGTGCTTCTAAACGTTTCAGAAACGACACCATCCTTATGCCATTAAACTTCAGAGAACTATGCTGAACTCCATATGCACCTTGAACAAGCTGCTTAATTAGACCCAACGGCTCAAGAAAATGTTTGCTTCTATTATGATGACTAATTGCACTATTGCGTATGACAAATCGCCATTCAAATGAAGCAAAGTACAACCTTTGAATAGAATGGCAGCAGGCCATTAAGGTCCTGAAGCATAAAAAAAGTCTTCAGTGTGCTCCGCTAGCAGTGCCCTGAGTGTTTGACATCACGGTTTTCTGTTCCTGTGACAGGCCCAGATTTCGCGCTTTACCTCAATCCATCAAGACCAGGCTTCCTCAACCTCGGCCCTCCAGATGTTTTGAAACTACAATTCCCATCATCCCTGACCACTGGTCCTGCTAGCTAGGGATCATGGGAGTTGTAGGCCAAAAACATCTGGAGGGCCGAGGCTGAGGAAGCCTGATCAAGACCATAAAAATATAGACCTTCTCTGAGAACTAGAACACACCTTCTCTTTAATGCTGAGCTAAGTCTGTTGTGTACATGAAACTGTCTCCAAACTGGATGTGGAAGCCTCCAAACAAGTGCCTTGCAGGACCAGGCGTCATGTTCCCATACCCCAACCCATGCAAATTAGAGATTAATGAGGCTGGTTTGTTGGGGCAAAATAGGCCACAACTTTATTGAATACAGATGAAAGAGGTTTGACTTGGGCACACGGCAATCAAAATACTTCTGGCCTGCCTGCTGGTAGTGATGTGTGGTCAATCCAGACGGGGGTTCCTAAGACTTACATCCAATAGGGTGACTCCTGCAGGGACCGCCATTTGGGGGAGTGCCTTTGGCCCTGGCGTCACCTGGGCACACGGACATGGCCACTCCCCCCCCCCGGATCCTTTCAATGGGATACCCCAGAGTTTGGAGGGGCAGGCGGAAACTACAACCTCCCCTCCATCCAAAACAAGGGATTGTCCCAATGCCCAACCCCAGTTGTGACGATTGCTATGAGGTAGGCAAAACCACTGGGTCGGTGCCACTTAGCCCGGTGGGCAAATTCTTACCCGGCCCCTTAAAGAACGGCGACCACCAGCGTAGCCACAGCAAAGTGATTGACAATCAGCTTAAACCAAGGGTCAGTGGGAAGGGAGAAAACCCGGAGAAGGATCAAACAGGCAGCGCCCCAGGCGCAGGCTGCTTAAATGGGCAAGGGGTGGATCCGAGGGAAGCCTGCCTGCTCCGTCAGCTCCGCCCTCCCCCCCGGCACAGCCCAAGTCCCCAGCTTGCATCCCCATTAGCCAAAGCCGGATGCAGGCTAGGATCCAGTTCCTTATAGGCGGAGGGGGCTTAAGCCCCCACCCCATCAGGAAGGGTACTGCTGTCCCAGTTCCCTTGTCGGGGCCCCGGTGAAGTCTCTGCTGTCCTGCAACACCGCAGCACCAAGAGGGGTGAGCGGACTTCTGGGTTGGGTACATTGAGGTGCAAACAGGATCACACATGAATACTTAGTAACAGCAGCAGCAGCAGCAGCAACAACAACAACAACAACAACAGCATATATGCAGGTAGTACCATTGGGACTAAAGTCATGTAATTGCATAATGACATGACTCTGGTCCCCATAGTACCAGCGGCATATGTGTCATGTAATTGCATAATGCAATCCCATAGGCAGGGTCGATTCCACAAATCCACCGAGATGTCAACTGTATGGGAAAGTCTTTCCCTCATGGCGCCATGAGGGATTGAACCTGCATGTGCTCAGTCATGAAGCTGTGTCTTCTTGCTATGCATTTCAGGTACTCTTATTGCCAGAGAACGATGGACATTGTGCTGTGGAGGAACCTCAGCTGCTGCTGTTACACTGCGAGTGAGATTCTATTATTATACACTGTTTGTTTTAAGATTTACTAAGATTCAAAGATAATCCCAAATATGGAACGGAAGTGCGACAAAAATTAATTAAAAAGCTATGGTGAAATTTCTGTTCTGTTATTGTGTTATTTTAAAGTTTTCCCAGCAATGGGTTTTGGAGCATTCCCAAACATTGCTTTTCATTGGCATGGCGGGGGGGGGGGGGGAAGACCGAGTTCTGTATCACTGACAGAAATTCAACAGGCTAAGCCTTTTCTCTTATGGAAATACAATTATGGGGAAAGCTTCACATTCTGTCACTGGTTTGTTTTTGGTTTGAATATTATTGTAGCTGTAGATGCTACGTGGCTTCTATTTTTTCTAATATAGACTTTGGACAATTAATGTACAGTATTCTTATGTACTGTCATTCCATAGGTAATCAAACTCCAAGGGGTACTTTAACAAGGCCAGCTTCCTTGGTGACTGTTTTGTTTTTATTATTATTAAAAAGAGAGAGTTCCCCCCCCTTTTTTTTTTATAAAGCAGACGTCTACTGCACAAAATTTAATTGGGTATATTTTCCTTCCCCCTTTTAAACTGCATGTCTGCCTCCCTTTCAGTGCCTTTGATTTTAATCTACAAGGCTGAGAGGTTGTAAGGTTGCTTAAAGATAAATGAATATTCTTCATTGGCACTGCTCACATTTCTCTGATATAGCGTGGCAAAGCTGCAAAGACTTGCCCAGAGTTTTTATCTCCTGTTGTAAAACCAAATTTGTTTTGAGTGACAAGCAATTCATTACAGGATTCATCTTTCTTTTTTAAAGGGGACAAAAAAAAAAACCCTCCCCTGCCTAGGCTAACTGGAACCGGGGCATTGTTCTGCCCAGAGTATCACATCTACTTTTTCTATTTATTACACCATGCAGTTTTGGGTTTAACTTTGGCAAGCTTCCAGTTGAATTAATTTGACATTCACAGATCAATCAAACTGTCTCATTACTACCTTCTGCCTGCCTTGTCATCATGGTCCACCGTTGACAGGTGTAAGGAATGAACATTCTGCAAGGTCACCTTCAAAAAACCTCGCTCCTTAATTGTGGGAGGCCTGCTGCTAAGCTCTGGAGTTATCTACAGTTTCCCTACATTCCGCCTTTTCTCTTACATGGGTTGTGAATTATATTACATAGGCTCATGCAGTTCACAGATGGGAAAACTCTGGCAGAGTTATTTTAGAGGACTTCATAATTACACTATGTTAGCATTAAAAAAAGAAAGAAAGAAATACTGATGAAGAGCCGAAGAAGAATCTGGGGAAGAATCTCAGTTTAAAACCGTTTTCTTGAACGGTTTTAAGATGATGACGATTTTGCATTATATAGTCAATTATTATTTATCATCATCACCAGGGAATCATGTGTGAGGAATCAATTCGTTGTAAAATGCCACAGAAATTGAGGATTCTGGTAGTTTTGTGTCCCACAGAACATGGCAGTCTGGACAAAGTAGCGTTCGAAATGCAAGAGGCAAATTTTGGAGTTGCTCAGGACTTAATTCTCAGACAAAATGCTGCAGGGGTCAAGTTGCAATATTTAATCCGCTTAACTGGTAGGTTAATCAGTGGATGCTTTCTCTGAATAGTCAACAGGCAACAGACTCTCCAGATGTCCTTATTTTCCAGGAACAGTCCCGGATTTGCAGAACCTGTCCCGGTTTCTGATTTGATCCCAGAATGTCCTGCTTTTCCTTAGGACGTCCCTATTTTCATTAGAGAAATGTTGGAGGGTATGGTAGGCTGTCCCTGTTTTCAATATAGAGCTATAGAGGGTATAGAGCTATGCAACCCCTGAACCAAGGAGATAAGTAACTATACAACCTTCAGAATATATCTGAAGGCAGCCCTATATAGGGAAGTTTTTTTTTAATGTTTTGTTATGTTTTTATGTATGTTGGATGCCACCTAGAGTGACTGGAGCATCCAGGTTAGATGGGTGGGGTATGATGATGATGTTGTTGATGATGATGATGGAATAGGACATCCCTATTTTCATTTCAGAAATGTTGGCATGTATGGACAGAGCGATCATGTGGTGATTGCAGGGTGGGTGGGAAGAGACCGTATTGGAGGAGTGACCAGCTCTTAAGCCCTGCTTGACCAACAGTGGATAGGACAGGAGATGGGAGGGTGGGAGTCATTCTTTTCAACCCTTCCCACCCCCCCTTTTAAACTTCCTTTCCTTTTAAACTTTTTCCTCACTTCCCACCTTTCCGCTCACTATTAAATAAAATAGTTCCTCTGGTTGGTTTTAGTGGGTGGTTTATTCTCTTGCGCGTCTCCACATTTACTTGTTGCTCTTTCCTTCATAGCACGGAGCCTCCACATTCTTGGATTGAAGGATCGAACTCCTGCTCAGCCCCTTTCTTTAGCTCTCACATCATTAGGTAAAGGCAAGGTAAAAGGTAAAGGACCCCTGGATGGTTAAGTCCAGTCAAAGGCGACTATGGGGTTGCGGCGCTCATCTCGCTTTCAGGCCGAGGGAGCCGGCGTTTGTCTACAGACAGCTTCCCGGGTCATGTGGCCAGCATGACTAAAACGCTTCTGGTACAACGGAACACTGTGACGGAAAACAGAGCACACAGAAACACCGTTTACCTTCCCGCCACAGTGGTACCTATTTATCTACTTGCACTGACGTGCTTTCGAACTGCTAGGTTGGCAGGAGCTGGGACAGAGCAACAGGAGCTCACCCCGTCGCGGGGATTCGAACCGCCGACGTTCTGATCAGCAAGTCCAAGAGGTTCAGTGGTTTAGACCACAGCACCACCCGCGTCCCTACTGCGTCATTACCGTAATGGAAAACAGCGGAAAAGAAATAAAAGTAGACATCTCTTCCAATGAGCATGGTAACTTTTTAAAAATGACACATTCTTATTAAACTTTATGTTATCTCACACTGCTCCAGTACTGACAAAAGGGCGTTTATAATGAGGTTCTGGATCTATGTAAATTGGTTTGAAATAACTAGATTGCTAGATCAATTTAAAAGCAAATGATGGATCCATTAATCTGGTGTATTTGATGGACTCCATCTGTAACTGAAGCAACTATGCCCCTTAGGAAAACAGCTCTGTCTTGTATGAATTTGTGCTACACAGAAACATAGAATTGTATGAGTTGGCAGGGACCACGAGGGCCATCTAGTCCAACCCCCTTGCAATGCAGGAATCTTGTGCCTAATGTGGGGCTCGAACCCATGACCCTGAGATTAAGAATCTCATGCTCTAGCAATTGAGCTATATCTAAATATTTCTGGAGCCAACATTTAATTCAATGAATTTTCATTTTATTTCTGTATCAAATTCATATCCCATCTCTCATAAAAGCACATGTAATATACAACAATAATAAAAACCAAATAGCTCAAAGCTAAAAAATGATAACATTAAAAATAACCAACAACGGATAGACAGTGAATATATTAACACAGGAAAGCCATAAGATCACAGTAGAATCAAAACTGCACTACAGAGTTCAGCAGCCCAATTAACATCATTATGAAAAAACAATAGTAAGCAAATAGGCTTGCATGGCCCAGTTAAATAGCTCTGCAGGTTTCCCTCAAGAACAAAAAAAGAGAGGGGGTAACAAAATCTCAACAGAACAGAGATGTGTAATTATGAAACATACTCCTGAAGAATATTGTAAATTTTCCATTACTGGGAAGGTTTTTATAGTGAGTTTACACTCTCCCAAAGTTATACTGCAGTGTAGTTAGATGTCTGGGCATAATACAGTTGTTACTGGGAGAATCTCTATAACTCAAGTTATTCAGAAGGTCAGAGCAACTAATCATCAGTTCCTTCTGGCTTTAAAATCTATTTTTCTGCAAAAAAAGGGGGGGAACCAAGGACAATTCATTGACATATTTGTTCACAATACAATCTCTGAACCTGCCTTTGCTGCTACCCCCCTCACTCTTTCACACTCATGCACACTCACACAACATCACTGCCATCCAACCCATTCATTCTCTCTTCTTGCAGTCTGTCGTGAGTCAAAATTGACAAGGTCAATTCACCTGGTGAGCACTTGCAAAGATTATTTTTGGGACTGGGATCCCATGGGATGCAGTTGTGCCACCAGAAACACACATATATATGGGGGCACAGAAGAGGGAATGGAGTTCTGCGTTGATTGTACTAATATATAAGAAAGGCCCGCATACTGAGCCGAGCAATTTTAGGCCGATCAGCTTGCTAAATGTCATTGGGAAAATCTACTCCGGGTACCTGCTAAACAAACTTTCAAACTGGATGGAGAGTGACAATATCATTGCCGATGAACAGGCGGGTTTTCGCCCTGGAAGATCTACAATAGATCAAATATTAACCTTGAATCATATGGTGGAAAAGTATACTGACAAAGCCCCGAAGGTTCTTCATGTGGCCTTTATTGACCTTAAACAGGCATTTGATCAAATCTCTAGAACGTACATTATTGGTGAGTGGGGGAATCATGTGAATAGTGTCTTAGGTCCTCATGAAGATCTCAAAACAGCAGCTAAATTCTATGGCCAAAAGCATCCTCTGGACTTAAAAACTCCAGAGAAGCATTAAAAAAAATGCTTAAAATCATAGAGCTTAAGTACTGCTGAAACTTTTAAAACTCTGGGAATGCCAACCTACAGATACCAACAGTATAGCTGGCTAGCAGAATAAACACAAGCTATGACAACAATAAGGAAGTTACACACAAATAGATAAAACTTCACACCAATGTTCATTTAGAAAATGGAAACTGTTCTTCCAGAGGGGAAGTTGCTGAAGGTTTAACGTTGCTGAATTTCATAATGGAGGACATCAGAAACAAACACACAGGGTTCAGAAAATAAACAAGGTTTTTCTAAATCATAAGATCCTCAAAACCTGGGCTACTAGCATCCAGAGATGGAAAGAAGAAAGAGTCCCTACCAGGTGAGGAATGGCACTATGCCAAAATGGCAAAACTGACCGGAAAGCTCAGGAACGAAGAAGATAAAAACATCAAGAAATAATGGGAAAAAAATTATAATTTACTTAGGAGACCACTGTAAGCAGATGAAAACATTAGCAGGATTCTGAAATCACTTGTAATGTAACAAAGACTATGGGCAATATGGACAGATACAAAATATACATTATGAAACAATATGCAATTGAAAATGTTGACAATAGGATCCATGGAGGGGATGGTGGGAAGTCTCGAGATTCGGAGAAATCTCTATATATGGATATGTATTTGGTATTGTTATAACTTTAGATTTGTAAAATCAAATAAATACCATTATTATTTTTAAGAAAAAGATCTTCCACTCAGCAGTAAGGGACAGCAGCAGTGTTGGGACAACCATTCTATGGACCATAATTAAATCTTGCCATCAGGATCTTCCCAGTGCAAAGATCCCTGGGAACTATTGTTTGTCAGGACTTCTGGTCCTTAGTAACTCCTTTAGCAATGAAAACCTAGGAACAGCTTACTGCTCATGCATAAAAGTAAAGGTCTCAAGACCATTAGGTCTAGTTGTGACTGACTCTGGGGTTGCGGCGCTCATCTCGCTTTACTGGCCGAGGGATCCAGTGTACAGCTTCCGGGTCATGTGGCCAGCATGACTAAGCCGTTTCTGGTGAACCAGACCAGCGCACGGAAACACCTTTACCTTCCCGCTGGAGCAGTACCTATTTATCTATCTGCACTTTGACGTGCTTTCAAATTCCTAGGTTGGCAGGAGCAGGGACCGAGCAACGGGAACTCACCCCGTTGCGGGGATTCGAACTGCCGACCTTCTGATCGGCACGCCCTACGCTCTGTGGTTTAACCCACAGCGCCACCCGCATCATGCATACAAGCAACCTATTCAGATATCTAATGTGGGCAACACATGTCACTACTGGAAAAACTTTGGTGGAAAGCAGGCAGGAGATTGATAAAGGATTGCTAGGAAGTCCTCCATCAGCAGGAAAAGAAACAGCATACAGCTGCAAATAAAACGTTTTGAATGTGTTGCAAAGTGCAATATACAATTGTGACACAAGATGGCAACTTGAACTATAGCAGATTCAATGCATTTTTCAAAACAATTTTTAAAAAAAGCATTTTCACGATGGTTTTAACATGTGTGTAGATTCCACCAGAGTGAGGAGTCTGCCTACAGCCAAAAACAAAGGCAGCTTTGTTGGCCCATTAGAAAAAAAATCCCAAAACCATATTAGGACAACATAATAAGCGAACTAAATTTTGCAAACTCCAGAAGTGTTCATCAAGGTGGATAGTAAAAGCTGAAGTAGGGTGGGGAGAGAGAGAGAGAGAGAGAGAGAGAGAGAGAGAGAGAGAGAGAGAGAGAGACCAAAACCTCCAGGGAAGGAAAAAAGCATAATGGCATTGAGGCAGGATTTTTCAAGAGGTGATGAGGACTTATTTCTGAATAGACTGTCACGGCTAAAGAATTGGCCGCTGTTCCTTTAATACTAAAAGAAAGTCAGCATGAGTCAGCAACCTATGACCTAATTGTATCAGTGTATATAAAGTAGCTAAAATGTTAGTTTGATTGTTGGGTGGGTTGGTTGTTTGATGGAAGCTGAGCTTGATATGTGTAAAAAAGCTGTTGGTTGTGGTTGGAGAAGATTTTTTAAGAATAAACGCAGCATTCTGCAAAGTATTTTTTCTCAAGGACTCTTTGTACAGACTAGGGTCCGAGGACTAGGCAAAGGAGGCTAGAACCTTTTTTCGTCTGCAAACACTGATAGGTTATGGGCCCAGTGTTCTTGAGCATAAGCAGAGTGCAGAACAACTAACGGCGGCTCAGAAAGGAGCAGGCGGTCTAAGTCAATGCTGGAGCAGCAGGGAAGTACCCGGAGTCGGCTGCTGGAACAGATTGACTCGATCCAGGACCGTAACAGGCAACTCACAGAGCGGCTACACTGGTTGCAGAGCCAGGTCGGACCTGAGGGTCGTCGGAGGCAGCAGCCAGAAGCCGGTGAGTGCCAGCCTGGACCATCTGAGCAGACTTTAAAACGTGAGTCAGAGGAAATTGCTGGAGGCCCCACGGAAGGGGCTCAGCAAGTACCAGCTGGGATGGCAGATTTCCAGTCTCCTCAGATTGTTAATATTGGGGGAGGCATTCCCTTTGAACTACTCACTGAGAGCAACTGGCTAACATGGTCAATAAGAATGCAGCAGTTGCTGAGGAGAGATGGACTGTGGGACTGTGTGGAGGATGAGGTTTACATAACTGACTCTGTTGAGAAAAAACGACTAGATGAAAGGGCTCGTACCCAAATTATGCTGTGTTTGAGCAACTCTCAGTTATTGCATGTTGCAAATGCCAGAACAGCGTTTGAGTGCTGGAGTCTATTAAGGGCAATGCATGTCAGAGAAACTGCTGGAACTTTAATTTCTCTGACTAGAAGGCTGTTCAGGACTGTGATGAAGGAAGGTAAGAGTTTGGCAACTCATCTGCAAACGCTGAAATCTCTGTTTCTCCAACTACAACAGAGAGGTAAGCGTTATGATGAGACTGACCAGACCTACATTATTCTTTCAAGTTTGCCTGATAGCTGGTTGCCCGTGATTAACAGCATGGAGAGTATGCGTCCCCGAGATCTGACCCTTGAGTATGTGGTTGGAAGGTTGACTGAGGAAGCAGAAAGAAGGTCAGATAGACAGGCTGAACTCCAGGAGCAGAGGAGTTACAGCCGAGGGGGCCAGCAGCAGAATCTACAAACACAGCAACGACAAGGTTTGGATTTGGCCATGGCAGTGAGGAGATGTTACAGATGCAACCAACCCGGCCATCTCAAACGGCAATGCAGGGCGAGGCTGCCAGGAGACGACGTGGAGCAGAGACAGCAATCGACGCAGAAACGTAAGCAGAAGGGGTTCTCTTCAGGGAAGAATAACACGCGTTCTGCTCAGTTTGTATCTGCACTTTCTCGAGAGGAGAGGAAGATACCTCGAGGAACGTGGTTGCTGGACTCTGGCAGTAGCAGAATTATCTGCAATAGCCGGAAGGACTTTAGGACTCTGAGGAAGCCAGTCGACGAAAAAGACTCAGTTTATCTTGCTGATGGTTTTAAAAGCAAGATTGATGGCCAGGGGGTGTGTTTCCTGCAATGTTTGAACACTACTTTACCAGAGACTCTGTTTGTCAGCAGTTTGGACTATTGCTTATTGTCTGTAAGTTGTTTGATTAATGCAGGGTATAGTATTGAGTTCACACAGGATGGTTGTATGATAAAGAAAGGAACTCAGGTATGTGGCCATGCAAAATTAGAAAATGGGTTATATGTAATGCAAAACAAACCTGTTAAAGTAGCCCAGGTGGTTCAGGAGAATTTGCCAGTTCATAAGGGGTGTGTACATGAACTACATAGAAAATTGGGTCATGCTAATTTTCGTGTGCTTACTGAGATGCAAAAGGTGTGCAAGAACCTGAAAGTAAATAGCTGTAACTGTTTCTTAGATTGCAATGTATGTAAAATGGCCAAATCTAAGAGAAAGCCTGTGGCTTCTAAAAGTGACAGGGTATCTAAAGAGGTTTTAGAACTTGTCCATTGTGATGTGATAGGTCCTTTTCCACAACAGACTGAAGGGGGCGCCAGATATGCTTTTCTGGTAATAGATGACAAATCACGATTTAGTTGGCTGTTTTTGTTAAAGCAGAAATCAGAGTGTTTCCCCACATTCAGAGAATGGGTTGTCCAAGTTGAAAAGCGCTTCAATCGCCCTGTTGTCCAGTTGCAAACAGATAGGGGTGGAGAATTTTTGAACAAACAGTTTGGGGCGTGGTTGCGACGTAAGGGTATTACTCATCGTTTGACCAACCCTTATAGCCCTGCTGAAAATGGTCTGTGTGAGAGACGTGGGGCTGTAATACAGTCAGTAAAGGACTGCCTGCTAGTAGATGCAGGATTAGCTCACAACCATAGGCTGTGGGGTGAGGCTTTTCTCACAGCGAATTTTTTGATTAATAGAACCTGGACAAGCTCCATAAAGGATATACCTTATTGTGTATTGTTTGGGAAAGAACCAGAATGGTCGATGCTCCATAATTGGGGTTCTTGGGCACATGTAAATATCCCCAAAGGTCAGCGTCAAAAAGGGGGCGCTAGAGCACAGAAACTGCGGTTTGTGGGATATCAGTCCTATGGCAAAGGGTGGCGTTTCCATTTACACTCAGGACGTGTGGTTCTGTCACGAAGCGCAGACTTCGCTGACCAGGACAGGTGGACCATGATACACGCTAACCCAGATTGCCTATTGCCCCAGCAAGTAAGAGAAGAGGCTTCTTCTCAGCCATTGGAAACACAAGATCAGGATGAGGAGGGGGCACAGATTCCAAAAGATGAGGCAATAGATAATACTTCTTCCCCAGAGGAAGAGGAGGAAGAGCCTGAGGTAAGAGAGCAGGAAGAAATAGTTTTGCCTAGATGCTCTCAGCGTACAAACAAGGGTGTACCTCCTCAGCGTTTCACCATAGGAGGAGTGAGAGTCTGTAATGTAAATTGTGTAGAGCCACAAAGCTATGATGAAGTCTTAAGTTTACCCCCTGGGGAACGTGCTTTGTGGCAACAAGCTATGAAGGAAGAAATGGAATCTTTCAAATGTAACAAAGTGTTTGAGACTGTAATGGCGCCACCTAGTGGCAGAGTGGTATCATGCAAGTGGGTCTACAAAAGAAAAACCCTTGCATCTGGAGAGCCACGTTTTAAAGCCAGACTAGTAGCTAGAGGATTCACTCAGATTAAAGGGGAGAGTTATGATGAAGTGTTTTCTCCCACTGTGAAAAGTGAAACTTTCCGTTTAATGCTGTCTATTGCTGCTGTAAGACAACTAGCAGTGCACCATTTTGACTTTGATACTGCATATCTGAATGCAAATTTAGACCATGAAGTATTGATGAGACAACCTCCTGGTTTTGAAGAGAGAAATGGTGCAGTCTGGCGTTTGAAAAAGGCTGTTTATGGTTTAAAACAAAGTGGAAGGTGTTGGAACCAGTGTTTGAATGAAACCCTTATAAAACTTGGTTTTAAAAAGAGTGTAGCTGATCCATGCCTTTACACTAAGGGAACTGGTGACAAATATCTAATGCTCTTAGTTTTTGTCGATGATTTGCTTGTAGCAGGGAGTTCCACAGTTGAAATCCAGAAACTCACAAGTCAGCTTGAAAAGAGGTTTAAGCTTAAAGCCTTAGGTCCTGTAAGCAACTACTTGGGAGTAGAAGTAAGGCAGGAAGCTGATGGAAGTTTTATGTTAAGCCAGAAAGAGAAAATTCTTCACTTAATAGAGCAGTTTGGCATGGAAGACTGCAAGCCAGTTCATACTCCTATGATACCAGATTTCCAAAGGATAGTATGTAATGATGAATTTGATCAGCCTGAGTTGTATCAATCAATAATAGGATCATTGTTATATTTGAGCCAGTGGTCAAGGCCAGACATTGCATGTGCTACAAATGTTCTGAGTCAACGTGTATCTAAACCCAGTACAGTAGATTGGTGTGCTGTGAAAAGGATTATTAGATATCTAAGGGGAACATTAAATGTGTGTTTGAAGATATCTAGTACACAAGACGAGAGACTTGAAGTATTTGTTGATGCAGACTGGGGAAGCTGTGTAGCTACCAGAAAATCCACAAGTGGGATGGTTATAATGTTTGCCAATTCCCTAATAGGATGGAGATCAAAGAAACAGGGATTTGTTGCAACTTCATCCTGTGAGGCTGAATATGGAAGTCTATCACTAGCATGTAATGAAATCATGTGGTATATTCAGTTACTGAAAGATCTGGATTGTAAAGTGGATTTGCCCATCCAGGTGTATGAGGATAGTCAATCGTGTATTGCACTAGCGGGCTCAGAAATTATGAAATCTGCATCAAAACACATTGCTATTCGTCACACAAATGTTAGAGATTGTGTACAGAATGGAGTTATCAAATTGGAGTATTGTCAATCTCAAGATAATATTGCTGATTTGTTTACTAAGCCTTTGCCAGCAACATGTCATAAGGAATTGATGACAAGACTGGGTTTATGTATATAATATATGTATGTTTTGTTTTCTGTTGGAGTTTTTGTATTTAAAGAAACAGAAGGGGTGTCACGGCTAAAGAATTGGCCGCTGTTCCTTTAATACTAAAAGAAAGTCAGCATGAGTCAGCAACCTATGACCTAATTGTATCAGTGTATATAAAGTAGCTAAAATGTTAGTTTGATTGTTGGGTGGGTTGGTTGTTTGATGGAAGCTGAGCTTGATATGTGTAAAAAAGCTGTTGGTTGTGGTTGGAGAAGATTTTTTAAGAATAAACGCAGCATTCTGCAAAGTATTTTTTCTCAAGGACTCTTTGTACAGACTAGGGTCCGAGGACTAGGCAAAGGAGGTTAGAACCTTTTTTCGTCTGCAAACACTGATATAGACATACACAGTATGTTTGTGCTGTTAGTTACTAAAAGTTCTGGGACTGCATAAACATTTTCTCAGTCAGCAGAAAGTCAAAATGGAGACACATAAGGATATATAAAACATTCACAAATCCTCGGGAAAGTCGTATTTCACACACTGATGTCCTGGAGGCTATTTGCAGCAGTGCAAGAAATGAAGTCCCACCACATGGCACAGAAATATTCTGGAGTTTCCAATCCCTTGGAAACTATCAAATTATGCATTGCTTTCCATATGTTTTTTTTTTTAATACCATAGGGAAATTTGTAACTCTTACAATGTCTTCTGTTTTGGTGCAACGGATATTCTGGTGTTTGATGAGCCCTTTGGAATACCCTTCTTGGGTCTGATCATCCCATAGATTTAAAAGGGAAAGAGCTGCATTAGCTTTACTCGATGTTAGTCATACTGGATTCATAGAATCATAGAATCATAGAGTTGGAAGAGACCACAAGGGCCATCCAGTCCAACCCCCTGCCAAGCAGGAACACCATCAAAGCATTCTTGACAGATGGCTGTCAAGCCTCTGCTTAAAGACCTCCAAAGAAGGAGACTCCACCACACTCCTTGGCAGAAAATTCCACTGTCGAACAGCTCTTACTGTCAGGAAGTTCTTCCTAATGTTTAGGTGGAATCTTCTTTCTTGTAGTTTGAATCCATTGCTCCGTGTCCGCTTCTCTGGAGCAGCAGAAAACAACCTTTCTCCCTCCTCTATATGACATCCTTTTATATATTTGAACATGGCTATCATATCACCCCTTAACCTTCTCTTCTCCAGGCTAAACATACCCAGCTCCCTAAGCCGTTCCTCATAAGGCATCGTTTCCAAGCCTTTGACCATTTTGGTTGCCCTCCTCTGGACACGTTCCAGCTTGTCAGTATCCTTCTTGAACTGTGGTGCCCAGAATTGGACACAGTATTCCAGGTGGGGTCTGACCAGAGCGGAATACAGTGGTACTATTACTTCCCTTGATCTAGATGCTATATTCCTATTGATGCAGCCCAGTGGGTCTGCTCTGAATATGAACAACAATGCAATCCAAACCATGAAGTAAGAAGTAAGCGCTATTGAATTCAGTGGGGCTTACTCTCGGGTATGCATGGTTAGGACTGCAGCCTTAGCTATCGCCTTTCAATGCAGCCCTGCATGAAAGGGAACTGGCAGCACATGCAGTAGTCTTCAGCATTCCTGGATGCACACCAACATCCGCATTATCTGAATTTCCAGTTTCCCGGTGAATGTAAATGCCCACTTCCCAGGAATACTCTACAGTATTCCTAAAGCCTATAGATGTGTCTAAGGACAGCTGATCTCACATTTACATTCATTATTAAAATGGGAATCTAACTGTAGAGGTGGAAACCCAGGGAGATCAAACGATGACACCATACAAGCCATTATGGAATCTGTGAAGCTCATGTGACCCACCCACTCTGGAAGGGTACAATAAATAGCTTGAACATTTAAGAGGTAACTACAATTGCTGTTTCCCTGAACTTGTGAGGCTCACCCTATAAAGCTCTAATGTGCCCGACATGAGCTTAAACTGCAGCATATAAGAAACAAAACAAAAGAGGCACCTCCAGAGGCAACAATACATAGTTATTTTATGGATTTCATAATAGTCGTCCATAAAAATCATGCCCACAACTGCCGGCTGCATTATGGCACATTGAGTGGTGAGCTGAGTTTGCGATGGAATAATATCGTAAGGGAACGTCAACGTGTGATGATATCTGCACAGTCCCATTCAACCCACATTCTCATTATGCTAATTTCATAGTATGGATTAGTCCTTAATCTGCCACAAATGAGGTTTTTTTTAAAAAAACCAAAAACAAAAATACCAAAAAGAGTAGGGAAGAAAGAAGCAAGGAAAGACCCAGCGGGATCATTAAGATGTCTATGCCAGTTATGCTGAAAGAGACTGCTGATAATTCTGATTTTCACTCAAGCATGGCTGTTTGCTAAGAGCTTTGGAATGAGTTGTAAGCAAACACATTGAACTCCTTTGTTTCAATGAAATGTAGTCAATAAACATCTGAAGAGAACAGAGTGCGTCAGTCGAAGGCTTATGGGGACAAAAAGTGACAGGCGTCATTTTGGGGGGAAAGACCCACGACTGCCTGAGGAGAACTCCATATGTTGTGGTGTTTCATGTTCTGATTGTCCTGCACCTGTAAACAATCCGGCCACAAAATTCAGCACCAGCTGCAGTTTCTGAAGAGTCTTCAAAGGCAGCCCCATGTAAAGGTAAAGGTAAAGGGGCCCCTGACCATTAGGTCCAGTCGTGACCGACTCTGGGGTTGCAGAGCTCATCTCGCTTTACTGGCCAAGGGAGCCAGCGTACAGTTTCTGGGTCATGTGGCCAGCATGACAAAGCCGCTTCTGGCGAACCAGAGCAGCGCACGGAAACGCCATTTACCTTTCTGCCGGAGTGGTACCTATTTATTTACTTGCACTTTGACATGCTTTCGAACTGCTAGGTGGGCAGGAGCAGGGACCAAGCAACGGGAGCTCACCCCATAGCAGGGATTCAAACCGCCGACCTTCTGATCGGCAAGACCTAGGCTCTGTGGTTTAACCCACAGCGCCACCCGCGTCCCCGCGTACAGCACCATGTACACTGCAGTAATTCAACCTAGAGGTTGCCAGAGCATAGAGTTATGCTGTCCCTGTCCAGATAGGGGGCACAGCTGGACCCCAGAAGGTTGCTCAAAAGGGAATGCAAACTTTGGACTCAAAAAGATTCTGCACCCCTATCTTAGACACTGTGCCACAAAAGCACACGACATAAAGGCTTAGCATTATCTGCATCCTGCTTAAAAACAACAACACAGAACTGGTCATTTCCAATCTCACACTCTTGCCCCCTGAACACCACAGCAAATCCTTCATTTGTGCACTATACTGTCCCCGGAGGTCAGAAGCCGTATATGCATCCCTTTCACTGAAGACTTGTTGGGGACATATAGCAGAAGTGTCGTTATGGTATCACTTATTAGTAAATAGGAAACAGCAGACACATGGTATTTTAATTAAACCGAGCACAACAGGGGAAAGGGCTGGGGCTGCTGAGTTGTGACGATGGGTAAACCCTTTCCAAAATACTGTCATTGTCTGAGCTGATTCATAGATCGCTTTTCAGTTCCAACCTGCTTTGTAATTTCAACCTTCCCAAGTGACATTTATGGTGGTTCAGGGGGGTATCATAGAAGCCATATGTTTACACCACTCAGATGTTCGCGTCACCACTTAACACAGATTACTTTTGCCTCTACAATTTTCAAAGATGTCTCTGCTTATAAAATCAATGTGGGTTAAGCATGTGAAAGGATGTCTTATCTTTTTCTTAATTTTCTTAACGTATTGAGTAGTCAGAGTAATGCGTGGAGCAATCCTGGCCGTGTTTACCTTAATCATTTTAGGGAAGTTGTTGGTCTTGGAGAATGCGATCGTTGGGCCACATTGCAATTAACTTGACCATTCAGAAACCATCCTTTATTATTCATTTCTTCAACTCATTCATGCATTTGTAAAACAAACAAAAAAATCTGTGTACTATGATTTGATAATATAATCAAAAATCTCCAGCTCACTCTTATGGAACATGTTTTTCTTAATTGTCTGCATAAGCCTAGAGGTAAAGAAAAGTCCTTCCATATCTACTGTGCATTCACCTTCTTAGCTCCAGCCTTCAGTTCTTATTTTTCCCTGGAAAGATACCCTGGCTACCATATCTTGCTCCCCAGTGATGCCTGGTCTTCAGCCCTAAGCTGCAACCAGCCTTCCCCAAACTTCATCCATGAAGAGCCATTAGGTTTTGCCCCTGCTTCTGACACTGATGTGTTCTCATTTAGCTTCCAAGATCCCATCATTATGCTGTTCATCCATATTCCTGACAACTTCAAACTTTACCTAGACCCTGTCTGAGCCCCCACTCCTCCAAGCCAACTACTAAGACTGAAGCTGCAGTGTGCTGGTTAATGTCCTGTTCATCAGAAACGGGCCTCATGGGCCAAAGAGTGTGGCCTCAGAGAAGACCCTTTCTTCCTCCACGTTAGAGGAGGGTCCCTCAAATATTATAGTGCAAGCAGGATGGTATGAGAAGAGGTGGTCTCTCAGGTTTCCTGGACTTAAGTCATAGAAAACATAAGAAGAGCCTGCTGGATCAGGCCAATGGCCCATCTACTCCAGCATCCTGTTCTCTCAGTGGCCTGCCAGATTTCGATGGGAAACCTGAAAGCAGGACCTGAGCACAAGAGCATTCGCTCCTCCTGCTGTTTTCAGCAACTGGTATTCAGAAGCATTACTGCCGCTAACAATGGAGGCAGAACATAGCCATCATGGCTAGTAGCCACTGATAGACTTATCCTCCATGAATTTGTCTAATATTCTTTTAAAGTAATCCAAGTTGGTGGGCATCATTGTCTCCTGAGTTCCAGAGTTTAACTATGCACTGTGTAAAAAATGTCTCACATCAAATGTAAAAAAGGACTATACGACTTGAAAAAAAGACAATGCACATTTTTGGGGAACCAATAAAATCACACACACACACACACACACACACACACACACATTCACTGGATGTTCAGAACTCTACACAGTGTCTAAACTGCAATCACGCTGTAGAGTTGTATAACAGCATTATGATACTGGCAATTTGATTTCCTATTTCTTCCCAAATGATCCCCAGCATGGAATTTGCCTTTTTCACACTGGGTTGACATCTTCACTGAGCTATCCATTATGACACCAAGGTCTCACTCCTGGTCAGTCACTTTCAGTTCGGACTTCATGAGTGTATACAGTATGTGAAATTAAGATTTTTTTTTTGCCCCGACAGGCATTACGTTACACTTGCCTGCATTGAATTTCATTTGCCATTTTACCACCCACCCACTCAGCTTGGAGAAGCCCTTTTGGAGCTCTTCACAAACTCTTTTTTTTTGTTTTAAAAGTAATCTTTCAAATCATTTTGGGCTTTAAAGAACTTCATCACCAACACTTTGAAATGTTCCCCACTTTAGGTGTATTATGTGAATTGAGGACTCTCTGCGGGAACCGTGATCTCCAAATTCCAAGAAAATAGCAGAGACAGAGACAAAATAGCAGAAGCAGAGGCAAACTATGATTGTGAGTCCACCATGCTTCAGAATATCTTGGCTCATTTCGCAATGTCCTAGGTAAAGGGACCCCTGACCATTAGGTCCAGTCATGTCCGACTCTGGGGTTGCGGCGCTCATCTCACTTTATTGGCCGAGAGCCGGCGTACAGCTTCCAGGTCATGTGGCCAGCATGACTAAGCCGCTTCTAGCGAACCAGAGCAGTGCACGGAAACCCCGCTTACCTTCCCGCCAGAGCGGTTCCTATTTATCTACTTGCACTTTGACGTGCTTTTGAACTGCTAGGTGGGCAGGAGCTGGGACCGAGCAACGGGAGCTCACCCCGTCGCGGGGATTCGAACCGCCGACCTTCCGATCAGCAAGCCCTAGGCTCTGTGGTTTAACCCACAGTGCCACCTGGGTCCCTGGGTCACAATGTCCTAGTCAGCTCTAATAACTGGTTTTGATATTGCCACCTCTAGGTGAACATCCCCACAGACCTACCCCATGGCAGCATTTCATACCCAACCAGTCATGTTTAAACGTTGCTTAGCCATATGGTGCCTTATCAACTTATTCACGCTGTGATGAATATGATTTATTCAGCTGGCAAATGTACGGACCGAACAAAAGGAGCATTTAAAGTTTAAACACAAGTTTAAGTGTGTCTTACTTTGTTCATTACCTAATTTAAACTTTACCATTACCACTTTTATGTCGTGTGCCATCAAGAGAAATCTTAATTATCTCTAAGGCTTCTTCCATGCTAATTATGATGCTTGTGAACAAACCATGACAGCATAAAAAAACCTCAGTTAATGCCATGTGAGCAGAGATGGAGGGTTTGCAGGTGCCAGGCAGCAGCCAGCATTTATGGGGTGAATGAAACGTTTGTCCATTTGGATTTTCAGGCTAAAATGGAGCTTCCAAGGTCGAAATATCCCTCCCTCCAGATCCCAGGAGTGGGTACGGTGATGCAATGCCACCACTATCACAACAGTGGCATTGATGATATCTACTAGGACAGTGTGGGGTGAGGCAAGGGCTGTTTGGGCAATGCTACTGTCAGGAGGGCCACAGTGCAGCACCACAGTGCAGCTCCTGTCAAATCCCTAATAACACTCTCTATTTTTGATGTAATTGATGTCTACTACTTTTGCTGCCTTCTCTGCTGCTTCAGTGACATCCCCACCACTTTCCATCTTCTCTGTTATTAATTTTGTGGATGATCCTAACCAATTGGGGATTGCATAGTGAACAGAGGGGACCCAGGTAGCGCTGTGGGTTAAACCACTGAGCCTAGGGCTTGCTGATCAGAAGGTCGGTGGTTCGAATCCCTGCGACGGGGTGAGCTCCCATTGCTCGGTCCCAGCTCCTGCCAACCTAGCAGTTCGAAAGCACGTCAAAGTGCAAGTAGATAAATAGGAACCGCTCTGGCGGGAAGGTAAACGGCGTTTCCATGAGCTGCTCTGGTTCGCCAGAAGCGGCTTTGTCATGCTGGCCACATGACCTGGAAGCTGTATGCCGGCTCTCGGCCAATAAAGCGAGATGAGCGCTGCAACCCCAGAGTCGGACACGAAATAGCTTGTGTGCGTGCGCAAGTGTCATTTCCGGCACACTTCTGGGTCTGAGGAGGCCCATGTGCACCTGCACAAGCTATTTCCGGTGCTCCACCGACCTGGAAGTGTGCCGCAAATAGTGTGTGCACATGCGTATGGGCGCACGCTCCCCTGCCTTCCGGCCCACCATGCAATCGGTGCTGGAGGAACTGACCCAGGGCCTGGTAAGTTTGCCGACCCCTGCCCAATGACAAACAGGAGCTGCCCAGATTCCTTGAAAGTTCTTGCCACTTCTCTTAACTTAATTCAATTTTATCAAGAATTTTTTGGGAGAAAGAAATGCTTCTTTGCTCAGCGTGTTTTTTAAAAAAGAATGTCTGAAAATCCCAGGGACTGCTTCCATATAAGATTCCTCAGAAGGTATTTAACAAACATGGTGAGAGAGCTGGTGGTGCCACCTTATAGAAAAAAAGAGAATTATTTCATATTCCCTTTAGGCCCATATCTCATTATCTAGGCTCTCCAGCAAGCTCCTTCAGTGTCAATTGCCTTTTGAGTGTCTCATATGCTATCTCTCATCATTATCGTTATTCCGGGGCACTCTCTTGGCAACATTATAATATGTGGTATTCCTAGACTATGTGCACCAAATTGACATATAAACTCTGCCTCTCAGGACAATGCAATTAAACCCAAACAGCAATCTTCAACTATGACATGTCTTGCTTAAATCCAGGGGGTATTTTTGAGGATTTAAAATATGATGATAGCAGGGTACAGCCGTGCAAAGGTTTCAATAACTTAAAGAGTCAGTTCATATTAGAGAAATAGTCTGGTTTAAACACAACAAATATAATGCAAACTATAGCAGGCCAGGTATTGGATGTGACAATAAGCAGAGAAGCAGAGAAAGCAAAACTGGCTTGTGCAACTTATGCCTTCCATGTCTCGCCTGAAATTGATTTTGTGGACCTCTCACTTCAGGGGACACGCATCGGATTTCAGAGGTGACAGAGAAGATAATGGCACAGGAAGTAAACATTAAGTGTCCATCCTGGTCCCTCTTTTTGCTGCACCAAAGATGTCTTTAAGTGGGGAACATTGCATTTTGTCTTACATGAGAAGCAGCAGGTACGAAAGGTAGCTAAGCAAGTACTCAGTGGCGTGAAAGAAAACAAGAAAGAACGATGGATAACAACAGAAAGGAAATGGATGACATCAGGACTACGGAAGGCGATGGACTTAACGAAATGATTAAAATCCTAATTGTCTGAAGCAAGGGAAGTAAAAAGAAGAAGTAATAATTCGGCAATCCATTTGGATATATTCGGATTAATTGGACTATATGGACTAATTGATATTTATAAATATATGATGTGATTTTTATGATTGGAAAATCTAATAAAAATGATTTGGGGGGGGGGGGAGAGAAAGAAAGGTAGCTAAGCAACTCAGTCCCACAGACCAGCATGAGCCACTGCGGTGTCAGAGGGAACTTGTGCCATGGCTGCTTCAGAATGGTCCAGCACATGGGAAGCAGGGTGGCAGGCGATAATTCTACCACTGAACCACCAGGGTAAGTGTATGTAAAATTACATTTTACATTTTATTTTGTTTCAATGTAACTGTGATTTGAATGCAATAAAGATATTTTTACTCAAAAAAAAAAAAAAAAAAGGGAAGCAGGGTGGAGGCCTCATCCGGCTCACTTGCAAGTGGTCTATTATTCCAGTTACCGGTACCTACTGGGATGAAGAGGAAACAGATCCTGTTCCTGAACAATCAACTACGGAGGCCAGACCATGGTGAACCTTCTTGATTTCAAGGGCTGCCAACTATCCAAACCTGTAATAGTCAGATTACTGGGAGGTCCTTATCCAACTATTTCCAAAGCTTTAAGCCAAACCTCATTTATGTAATTATGCCCTGAGGGTGTTTGTGCCCCCACATACCACATAATGACCCCACTATGTCTAAAAAGAGGGGATGGGTATGTAAATAACTGAAAACGTATGCTGAGTCTTTCATAAAAGGCTATTCAGCACCAGGAGCAGCTCCATCAGACAGCACCTCACAAATGTTTTGGCTCCACGAAAGCAAAGTCCTTAATATTCTGCAGACAGTCACCCTTGACACTTTTGATTTTTACGATGATATCGTGGTGACAGTCTAGGCAATGCAGGCTTCTCTCTTTTTCCCATCTGCTTTTCCAAACAGCAGATAAAGCTTTTGTAAATCATCCCAAGAAAGTTTTGGTTTCTGGTTTTTTTTTTTTTAAAAAAAATGTAACGGTGCCCGAAGAGTCGTGCCACCTCGTTTGGCAGGGACAGCTTGAGCTGTGTGAAGAATAATACAATGAGGGCATTTGTGATGAACAAAATTTACATCACAAGTGTGGTGGGGTGACGTTTCTTCAGCTCCAGAAATACATTGTAGTTATTCAGTTAATGTCATCATTTTCTCTCTCTCGATAGCAGCTGAAGGCTTGGCCCAAATCATAAGCTCTAGTGTAGCTTTCCTACATGGACAAATCCCTTTTTTTGCTCAGATGATTATTACAGTGCCAAGGGCAGGGAACAATAAATTGTAAAGACATCAGTCCTGCTAGGAATGGAAGAAAAGGCATGCCAATCTATTAAAACAAAGGGCAAAGCATCCTGGGAATCTTAACATGGCCATGCAGATATCTAGTGGGTGGTGCTGGCTTCTTTCACACAAGTCTCTTCGAAGACATCTGAAGGCAGCCCTGTACAGGGAGGTTTTTATTGCTTGAGCTTTTTTTTTGTGTTTTAATATTTTGTTGGGAACCGCCCAGAGTGGCTAGGGCAACCCAGTCAGGTGGGTGGCACGTTGTTTTGTTGTTGTTGTCTTAAGAAGCCTGTGACTGATTGGTGCCATAACAATAACAACAAAATTAAAAAACGAAGAAACAGCTACTGATAATTACAAAGGTTACCTCTAGTAAACCGTAGGGTGTGCCTCCCTGTTCGTATCTAATCTGTAAACACAACAACAAATTTGCCTTAAGAACTTATCACCAATTTGCACAGCAGGAAGAAGGCCTTGAATTCTAGGCCCTGGTTTCCATGGTATCATTGTGTGTCCCTTCCAACTCTATGATTCTATGATAATGGGCAGAGCTGGCTTGAGACTGCCCTTGAAGTGGCCCTGAACTTCCTTCTCTATTGGTAGACCCAGGTGGGCTTACCTGGCAGTGGGCATCAGTATTCCAAGCAGCACTAAGCCTCTGGAGCTATAGCTAAATTCCCACAATGGATCTGATGTATTGCTGCTCCAGGAATTGTGGGAAAATAGAATGTCAGTCAGGCCCTGCTGTCCAACGCTGGCTAGAGCAACAGGAAAAATTGAACGTGGGGGGACACCAGGATGACATTGGTGTTGGGACCTGCCACACAGCAAGGGCCCTGACAGCTGCCAAAGCATGACAGGTGCCCCAGGGGAAACTGAGGCAGACAGTGGCGGTGTTTCCTAGGGCTTTTTGAAAGTGTTGCGATTAGAACTGGAACACCTGGCTTGGCGCCCCGGGCCTTGCTCGCCTAAGCATGGATTTTCTCTAACTCATTAATTTACAGTTTTGCAAGAATGCAATCATGTTTTTGAAAGGAGCCAGGAGAGGTATTTGTCAGCACCAGGGAACTCTGCAATTTTGTTTCCTACAGTTAAAGCGTCAATAAAATTAGTATCCCTTTATTTTCTCTCTTATTTACAGGATTAAGTGGCAAGACAGATGGCTAGGTTTTCTGGAATATGAAAAAACTGTGTTTTTAATTGGCAATTTTGTTAAAAGGATTAAGTGTTTTCAACTAGGCCTGCTTTTCTCCCATATATTTGGTCTGCGATGGAGATTTAGGGTGGCTCATGAGAACAACACATGTTTCAGCCTATGAATGCATGGCTGGTTTACAGTGGCTAGGCAACTGTAGCATTTTATTATTTTAAACAATTGCTTTGGGTTTACTCTTTTCACACACACTGCCGACTTTCTTGTTAATCCCTCTATCATAGCCTATTTCGACAATTTCAGGTGCTTTTTTCAAAACAAAATAAAAAATAAAAAAATTCCTTCCAGTAGCACCTTAGAGACCAACTAAGTTTTTATTATTAAAAAGAAACATCCCAATGAGATGCAGTCCAACAGCACCTAAAGTTTCATCACATTCTGAGCTAACTGAAAGTGATGAGTAAATTGGTCTTTTTATTACACCTATTAGATCATTATTGTACTAGTTAATGCTGAAGCAGTAGTATTGAGGAAACAGGGGCAAAGAGTCATGGCTTAGTGGTAGAGCACATGCTGCAGAAAATTCCAACTTTTTTAATAGCATCTCCAGCTGAAAGGACCAGGTAGCAGCTTATAGGATAGTCCCCTGCCTGAGACCATGGAAAGCCATTTCTAGAAAGAGTTGTCAATAGGATGGCACCCTCAACTCCAAGGTTAAAAAGGTAAAGGGACCCCTGACCATTAGGTCCAGTCGTGTCCGACTCTAGGGTTGCTGTGCTCATCTCGCTTTATTGGCCGAGAGCCGGCGTACATCTTCCAGGTCATGTGGCCAGCATGACAAAGCCGCATCTGGCAAACCAGAGCAGCGCATGGAAATGCCGTTTACCTTCCCGCCAGAGCGGTTCCTATTTATCTACTTGCACTTTGACATGCTTTCGAACTGCTAGGTTGGCAGGAGCTGGGACCGAGCAACGGGAGCTCACCTCGTCGCAGGGATTCGAACCACCGACCTTCTGATCAGCAAGCCCTAGGCTCTGCGGTTTAACCCACAGCGCCACCTGGGTCCCTAACTCCAAGGTTACAAGGCTACAATCCAACCCTTCCCCCACCCCCACCTGCCAGTGGGGATTTATGAAGTGGCAGAGCCAAAGGCCTGCTGTCAACAATGGCCAGGGTGGTAACATTGCCATGCCAGTCTGGAGCTAGTACAGCAATTCATCCGGGGCCTGATGCTGTCTGTGATTTCAGGCTTGCTCAACTGCCTGCCCCCATCTCTGAAATGACCCATTATTTTTGGGGGGGGTGTGTGTGTGCTTCTTCTGGCTGCTGTTGATTTGCATCCTGCCAGCAGCACTCCCACCTGCATGGCCATCATTTGCATGGCACAGGCTAGTGGGAGGGAGTTGGGAGAAAGGGCACTTCATCTCAATCTGGTCCCGCCCCCAGCCCAGCACAATGCTGTTGTTTTCGGATTGTTCCGTTAGGCAGCCTTCTTGTTTTCAGAGAGCTTTATTTATCCGAGTAAATGGCAACCAACAAAAGTCTGAAATAATAATAATAAAAAACAAGTCAGAATAACCCCTTCCTGCAGTGGATGCAATAAAGTTCACCCCTGTCCATCACCAAGCCAATATGAGAGATTAAGTCTCTGACTTATTTTCTTTTATCCAGGCATGAAACACCCCCCAGCAAGTCCCAGAGCACTAGCTTCCTAGAAGCATTCAGCCCAACAGCTCAACATGTCTTTGCGTACCTGGGGAAGGGTGGCTTCATTCCAAACTATGAAATGATTCAATGAAGCCATGCATCAAATTTGTCCTTGCCCTTTAACACCTGCAGGTGATGCGTCCTTCATTCTGCCACTCCTATATTTCATGCATTGGGATATCATAAGCCCAAGTCCAAACCCTCCAGCTTCCACTTTTGTGCAATGGCTAACCATGCTCCAGCACTTATAAAATAGTATTTGGATTTAATGCACACATTATTAGCTTCAGATATATTAAAAATGAGCATTTGAGGAGTGCAGCCCACTTACCCACTTATATTTGTTAATATTTCCTGTGCCACCAGAGACCAGTTTTTGGATTACTGTAAGGCAACTTCGCGTGCTCATTTTTTCTATCTTATCACATTCACTCAGCACCTATTCTTTAATCTAAAACGGCAATGCAGGATCCCATTTGAATTATTTTCCTGCATCTTCATACCTTTTCATAGGGGAGCTATGAGTTCATCTTTCCTGCCAATGATGACCCACTGCAAAGAAAGACAACTGAGCTGCAGTTTGTCCGGTGGAGGGAGAAAAAGTGCACTTTCCTGAAATCACTTTTGCTGCACTCTATTCAGGTCCCCCAAATTTCTTGTATGATAAATTGGACCACCCTCCACAAATTGGAGGGATAAACTCTGAACCAGGGAGCCTGCTCTAGTTCTCTGGACTCCCCACAGGAATTAAAAACACTGAAAACCAGAAGAAAAGGCTTCCTGTTGTGGAGGCGATCATTTCAACTCAGGGAAGGCAGGTAGATGAACTTACATACTTGTTCCAACGCTCCATCATTGCCAGAGGGTTTTAGAACACCTGAACAGGGCTTCCTAGAGGTCCAGGAACCCATGTCTTCCTCTGCCCAGGGTAACTCTCTCTCTCTTAAAGCTAAACACCAAAAGATAACAGAGGTGGTAGAACTCCACCAAATGGGCCCCAAATCACTAGCTGAAGATCAGTGCTATAGTGTAAAGGAAGATTGTTTTACAATCTGCATTGTAGGATAGGATAGTTTTCTACAAAAAGAAACAGCAGTTGCACTCCTTCAAGCAACCAGATTCACTGTTGACTTACAGATGTCAGGATGATTTTTCAGTGCTGCAACTTGTTTCTATTTCAGGATGTCATTAAGACATTCACAGTTCCAACCTCTTGGGTCAACCACTCATGAGATCCTGAGGCCCCCAGGCCCCATAACACAGCAGCTGACAACACAGCTGTAACCTTGTTGTGAGCAGAACATAGCTGCAGAATCATTTGTGTGAAAGAGAGGACTCTGCTGGAAATAAAGCAACTTCCCTGAAAACATTCAGCAAATCTATGGCTGATGTCTCTCTCATCTGGGTTTACTTTATTAGGTTGCTTCATTGTTAGGTCTTATGTGAGGTATCAGGTTGATGGGTCTGACCTGGCTGTTACTTAGCTGCACGGCTGCTCAGTCACTGCATTTTAAACAAAGGAAGAGCCACATTTGAAAGAGAAGCCCAAGCTGGTGCAAGCAGAACACACACTTTTCCGCTGGGCGTGTTTCTCACCACCATCACAATGTCCCAGCTGTCTGCCGACAGCATTGACATCACTTTGGCCAACCATAGGGTACACACACACACACACACACACACACACACACACACACAATTTAAACTTATGGCAAAGGGACTTGTTGTATACATGCATGTATGCAACAGAATCAAAATAGCTATTCTATTATAGCAAAACAGCTTCAGGAAGGGAGAAGCGGTAAGACAGTAGGCGAATGGAGGATCAAACATCTGCTGAAGTACCATACCTTCCAAGTGTCCCTATTTTCCAGGGACTGTCCCAGATTTACAGAAGCCATCCCGGTTTCTGATTGGATCCCAGAATATCCTGCTTTTCCTTAGGACATCTCTATTTTCATCAGAGAAATGTTGGAGGTACCCAATTCAGTCTTTCTGCTCCAGGCACTTAATAATAATAATAATAATAATAATAATAATAATAATAATTTATTATTTGTGCCCCGCCCTTCTGGCGGGGTCGCCCCAGCCACTCTGGGCGGCTTCCAGCAAACATTAAAATACATTAACACATCACAAATTAAAAACTTCCCTAAACAGGGCTGCCTTCAGGTATTTTCTAAATGTCGTGTAGTTGTTGATCCCTTTAACCTCTGATGGGAGGGCGTTCCACAGGGCGGGCGCCACTACCGAGAAGGCCCTCTGCCTGGTTCCCTGTAGCTTTGCTTCTCACAGTGAGGGAACCGCCAGAAGGCCCTCGGCGCTGGATCTCAGTGTCCGGGCAGAATGATGGGGTGGAGACGCTCCTTCAGGTATACAGGACCAAAGCCATTTAGGGCTTTAAAGGTCAGCACCAACACTTTGAATTGTGCTCAGAAACGTACTGTAGCTCTTTTGCCCAAATACAGGAGAGAGGAACTGGATCCAGCAGGTGGGCCAGATCCCTACTTCTTCCCCTGCCCATGGTTCAACTTTGACAGGTAGGTGAGTGGGGCTGCCCACTTTGAGGTTTGCTCCACCCAATCCTCATGTTCAGTGTGGATTTACAATGAAACCCAAGAGCCACCGCTCTATAATACCCGCCACATGACAAAATCCTGTTACGTGGAGGGTTTTTCCCTCTCTCCCTCTTTTATATCACGACTGTTTTACTTTCTGCAGTATTCTATGATCACATTGGGCCTCTGCAAACTCAGAGGCAGCTTCCATTTCTGGAAACTCCAGTAGAACCTTTCTATGTCAAAATATTAATTCTTCTTAATCCAACTGCAAAAGTGGTAACGTGACGCTGCCTTCTGGAACAAGAAAATAGTGGAGCCAATTAATCCTGGTGTTATTGCTGCAAGCAGGTAGCTTGGAATCCACCAGCTTGGGTGGTTTTCCATTATCCTAGCTATAAGCTTTATAGAAGCAGTCAGTGCTTGCAAAATCTCAAAATAAAAGAAGCCCAGATGCCAAAAAAACCCACCATTTGTTGGGTCGGTAAACCGTGACTTTCCCCTACATCTCATCCAAAGCGCTAAAGGTATTATTATTATTATTATTATTATTATTATTATTATTATCATCATCATCATCATCATCATCATCATCGTCATTCAATTAAAAACCCTTAAGCACAAATTACTTAGCCAAGGGTCTTCACACAATAGGGCAATAAAGAATCTGGAGCACCACTCAGAACATAATTAAAACAAACAGCAACCAAGTTAAGAGACCCAACAGGCGGAGGCCATTCCTCGAGAATAAAAAGAACAACTGTTAGATCATGCCCTCTGAACATTAACAGAAGAGATGGAGAAAATATGCTTATGTTAATATGGTTTTCAGATGCCTTATGATTGTAAGGGGCATGAAAGCCTAGGAGAGAGATCACTCTTTTCAGTTGGCCCACAAGGAGCCAGCATTAGTAAGTGGCATAAAATCATTCAATTTTGAGCAGTAACCTGACCTCCTGTTTTTAATTGTGTCAGATCTGAAAGCTCAAAGGGACAATGGGAAAAGATGGCTCTCTGGAGACCAATAGATCACACATCAGTCAAGCAGGCTTTCTTGCTTCAGTGAGTTGAGCATGCTTTGAATTAGAATCTCTATAATACATTTGTCTACAGCAATTTTTTTTTTTTGGTTCTGGATTTGAAAAAAAGTTAAAAAAAAACAGCAAGAAGATTTAGGAATAACCTCCCTGAGAAATTTCACTCATCTCCTCACATTTTTTTTTAGGCTGCAATTCTGTACAGTTTACCTCAGAGTAAGTCACACTGGATTCAGAATAGGATTGTGCCGCAGATAGCTTTAAGCTGGCCAGGCTTTTGTAGCCACATAAATGGCACAAAGGTCTCTCCTCCTTTGTTCATGTGTGGGTGGGGTAGTGGTTATTGAGTTGTTGTTTTTATTTTGATTATGTATTTTGTGGTTTTATATTTTGATTTTATTCTGTGAACCTCCCTGAGACCTTCGGATAAAGGGCGGTATATAAATTCAATCAATCAATCAATGATAATAGTAAAGTCAGCAGAGAAAAGGTTAACTTAAGCAAACTATTAATTGGAATAAGTCTCTATTCTGTTTATTTTGGTCTAGCTCAATGTGTTTGTATTAAATTCCACTAAATGGTATTTGCAAGTCCGTGTGGTTCCCACGGACCAGGTGTGAAGCTTCCTTTTAAAATCAAAAATCTATATAGGATGCCAGTGACAAATTCATTTGGCAGCAGGCATTCAAGGCATATTTAAGGGGGGAGGGAGAAACTTCAGGCCCTCCAATTTAAGATTTGGTACAGATGGACTTATGTAAGTGAGGTGCCTGCCAAATTATTTGGAAGATTGAGGGGTTTGCTCTCATGTCATGGGCTTGTGTATGTCTCCACTGCCCTTCTCATATCTATTTCCTATCTCATGTGCAAATCCCACAGCTGTTGGTGCTTGCATCCTTTCATTTTAGGAGCATCAGCCATCTGGAGGAGCCTTACTGTGTACTTCCACTTAAATAGCTCTTCATCTATTTTCAAATCTCGTCAACGAGCATCTTCCCTCTCTCGCCTCCAACACTTAATTTCTCTACCCATCTGCATTTGTGCTGTTTTTCCCCCACCCCTCAATGTGAAAGTGGCAATTATTAAACTAGAACACAGGCCTGAAACTAGATCAAGCGCCATTCTGTAGCTGCGGTCTGTAGCTTGTGATAGAAACTCTGAAATTAATAGTGCCATAATAATAATAATAATAATAATAATAATAATAATAATAATAATAATAATAATAATTTATTATTTATACCCCACCCATCTGGCTGGGTTTCCCCAGCCACTCTGGGCGGCTTTCAACAGAACATTAAAATACAATAATCTATTAAACATTAAAAGCCTCCCTAAACAGGGCTGCCTTCAGATGTCTTCTAAAGGTCTGGTAGTTGTTGTTCTCTTTGACATCTGAAGGGAGGGCGTTCCACAGGGCGGGCGCCACTACCGAGAAGGCCCTCTGCCTGGTTCCCTGTAACTTGGCTTCTCGTAGTGAGGGAACCGCCAGAAGGCCCTCGGCACCTCAGTGTCCGGGCTGAACGATGGGGGTGGAGACGCTCCTTCAGGTATACTGGACCGAAGCCATTTAGGGCTTTAAAGGTCAGCACCATACATTCGTGCCATACATTTCAAGAACCATGAGACCGCTTTAAGCAATAATGGCTTTCCCCACTGACAGGGCCGGCCCACCCATGAGGCAAGGTGAGGTGACTGCCTCAGGCGGCAGGATCCACAGGGGCAGCAGATCCAGACTCCAAGGAATGAAGCACCTGCTCCTGCTGCTGCTTGGAAGCCAGATTCGCCAGATTCTCGGCAGCTCTCTCCCCAATGCTGCCTCTTACAATGGCCTCTTGATAGGCTAGCCCCAGCGCCGGCCCACCCAGGAGGCAAGGTGAGGCGACTGCCTTGGGTGGCAAGATCCACAAGGGCACCAGATCTGGCCTCCAGGGAAGGCATCGGCTGCTACTGCACGTTCCTTGGAGGCTAGATCTGTCACATCTCCAGCAAACCCCACCCCATGACCACTCTACAGCGGCGTCTTGGAAAATAAGGCTGGTCTCTTTCCACCCCTAGGGAAGAAATGGAGGGGGTTGCCCTCTGGGGTCTCCTGGGCTTTGCACCAACCAGCTTCATTCAGAGTGGGCCTCTGCCCCCCTACAACAGCCTCTGGTTCCCACTCCAGCTATTGGGTATGGCTGATTTAATAACCCTGTCCCTTGTTCCCAGTGTACATCATCTTCACTTACCCCCTTCTTCCTTGATCAGGGATCATGGGTAGGGAGGCACCATTTTGTGGTTCGCGTCAGGTGTCAAAATGTATTGGACTTGCCATCCCCACAGAATTCTGAGCTGCAGTTTGTTAAGGATGCCGAGTTGTTAGGAGACCCCGGTTCCTCTCGCAGAGTTACAGGTGTCCAAGTTCCCTGTGAAAAGGGATTGTGGAACCACTCTGGGAATTGTAGCTCTGTGAGGGGAACAGCAGCTGTTGCTAATAGCAACCGGGAGCATTCCTCAGAAGCAGGTAAAATATACAAGGTGATCGCACCATGCTCACTCATATTCCACATAAATTGTTTAGAAGGTGCCTGCACATTTCCTCCCATAACGTCCAATCTAGGGGAGTTTAGAGATTATTATTTTTTCTAAACTCAGAGTCTCAGGCACCTGCCTGTGGGTGCCAAGTTGGCAACCCTTGGTTTACACATTTAGCCAGCAATTACTTTTTCCTTCTATGTTGGAGAATAAATGGGGTAGAATTTTGCAGAAGGAAGGTTTGGGAATCTGCATCAGCATCAGCAGAACAAAACTCTCAGAAATCAAACCAGATGGATTACAACAGCATTTCTACATGAAATATTATATCCCACCCTCCCACCCCTCTGTGGAAGGTAGTACAGTGGTACCTTGGGTTAAGTACTTAATTCGTTCCGGAGGTCCGTTCTTAACCTGAAGCGTTCTTAACCTGAAGCACCACTTTAGCTAATGGGGCCTCCTGCTGCCGCTGCGCCACCAGAGCACGATTTCTGTTCTTAGCCGAGTTCTTAACCTGAAGCGTACTGAACCAGAGGTTGTTGTTGTTCAGTCGTTCAGTCGTGTCCGACTCTTCATGACCCCATGGACCAGAGCACGCCAGGCACTCCTATCCTTCACTGCCTCTCGCAGTTTGGCCAAACTCATGTTAGTAGCTTCGAGAACACTGTCCAACCATCTCATCCTCTGCCGTCCCCTTCTCCTTGTGATCTTTCCCAACATCAGGGTCTTTTCTAGGGAGTCTTCTCTTCTCATGAGGTGGCCAAAGTACTGGAGCCTCAACTTCAGGATCTGTCCTTCTAGTGAGCACTCAGGGCTGATTTCCTTCAGAATGGAGAGGTTTGATCTTCTTGCAGTCCATGGGACTCTCAAGAGTCTCCTCCAGCACCATAATTCAAAAGCATCAATTCTTCGGCGATCAGCCTTCTTTATGGTCCAGCTCTCACTTCCGTACATCACTACTGGGAAAACCATAGCTTTAACTATACGGACCTTTGTCAGCAAGGTGATATCTTTGCACTGTATTTATTTGAGTTCTCAGGAAGCTTCCTGTCATGGTTGCTGCATTAAATGTTTTTAGACTATGCCTTTGTACCAAAAGGTAGAAATGTGATTGTGCCATTTTAACACATTAATAAACTGGATATAGTTCATTTCCTCCTAACATTGCTGTTTGGGGGGGGAAGGCGGAATAGGGTGGGGGAACCCGAAGGGACAAGGAGGCTTACTTCCAAATTAAAATATATAATTAAAGTTGTAGGCATTCTGGAAACTTGGCACTAGATAGAATGGCACTGACTTATGTATCTGGGAGTACTGCGCCTAAAAGATTTACTTCTCATTAGCTGCATTTCAGACTTTAAGAAGTGGATTAAAGTTAATTTAAATAAATATATTCTATAATGTGAAATTAAAGCACAGTCAAGCAAGCATAATCTCAGCCATTTCCCCCCCCCCAAACTTTTTCATCCCGCCCCCGCTAGAAGATATTAGTTCTGCTTAATGAAATGGTTCTTAAAGTGTGGGGTGGGCCCTCTTGGGAGAAGGGGAACATCTGGATGTGTGAGTGTGTGTTCCACAAAGTTCCTGGCAAGGATAGGATTTCGAGGCTGCTGGAGTCCGTTCCCCCCGCCCCAACCAGTCAAGGATGGATTGAACACTCTCTATGAGAGGATCCCCACAGATTTGTGGATGTGTTTGTCTACGCTGGGAAGGCCAACTGCTTCTCCACTTGTCCTGCCATCCCAATCTCATTTGGGAAAAGCTGCTGCTTTATTCTGTGTTGGTTGCCTGTAGGTCCCAGCTATCCTGTTGCACTGCCCTTCCACATGCTGCTATGGGGTCTGTAAGGATCTGTGCACTCTCTGGGAAATGTGGTTGTTGTTGGCTTAAGTGGAGGAGAAGACAGAATAACTTTAGAAAGGTGGAGGGTTAGGACTAAATAATAATAATAATAATTGTGGAACACTGCCCTAAAGTCGCCAAAATTTATTTCAGCATTCCGTCCCCCACATGAGGTAGGAAACTATAGCTAGAAAAACAAACCTGGTGCCCTGTCCAGTTACAATATAGTTGGAGGCAAAATAAGCAAGACAAATGTGAAATGTGAATATGACCTAGAAGGCAAAAAAGGGGATAATATAAGGAGTGTATATGTGACAGCCCCCCTCACACGTTTGCCCAATATGTGAGGGTGTCCAGGGGGTCACATCAGTTAGGCCTGCAGTTCAACTACCACATTTGTGGGCCACACACTCCTCCCTGCTGGCTGTGGCTGAATACGCGCTATAGATTCAAAACACTTCCTCTCAAATAATCCTGGGAACTGTAGTTCACCCAACACAGAACTACAATTCCCAGCACCCTTAACAAACAACAGATCTCAGGATTCTTGGGTGGGTGAGTGCTTTAAATGTATCCTGCGTGCACATAAGTATCCCTATTTTCCAGGGCCATCCCTGATTTAGAGAAGCTGTCCTGGTTTCTGATTTGATCCCAGAATGTCCCATTTTTCTTGGGTTGCCGTTATTTTCACTGGAGAATAATAATAATAAATAATAATAAATTTTATTTATACCCCGCCCTTCCCAGCCAAAACCAGGCTCAGTGTGGCTGACAACAATAGGGCGGCTGACAACAATAAATGTTGCGGGGTATGGAGTTGCCCAACCCTCAAGCCATATGAAGGCAATCCTATATAGGGAAGTTGTTGTTTCTTAAATGCCTAATGATTTGTTATGTTTTTTATATATGTTGGAAGCTGCCCAGAGTGACTGGGGCAACCCAGAAGATGTGTGGAGTATAAATAGTAAAATTATCATTATGGAATGGGACGTCCTTATTTTCATTGGAGAAATGTTGGAGGGTGTGCGTTTAGGACCAGTTTGTGGGATTTAGTCCTAGAGATGAGAAGGGACAGAGAAAAACTGAGGGAAAATGAGCTGGGCAAAATGGGGGAAACAGTTTCCCCCTGTTCCTTTCTCCTCAGCCCTTCACTTTCCAAGTCCCAACACCTCATGCTGATGTCTGCCGCTGTTGCCAAATATAAAAACAAATGTAAAAAAAACCAAATGATCCTGCAGTGTTTCCTCAAGCACAAAATTCAGTTGAAAAGAAGTACCCCTTTTGTCTAGAAAACAGCTATAAGATGAGACTATCCAGCTTGCAGACGAATACTATGCGAGATACAGCCAAACAGATATTAACAAAGCTTAGAAAGGCCAAACTTCCCGGCCATTTACTTCCTAAAAAAAAAACCCTATCTGAACATAATCTAAAAATACCTGTGTTCAAATATCATTTCTGTCGCCACTGTTGGCACCTTATGCTCTCCATCTGGTCTAGTGGTATGATAAAATTGTCCTTTGTCGAACTCTTATCTAAGCATTCATTCTTTGCAAATGAAAGGTCTGCTTTGGACATGAGCTGAAAGGAGCATCGTTCTGGTAGCCGGAATTCAGCAGTTGCTGCCAGCTCTCAGGAAATTGGAGGAAGCATTTTTTTGGGTGAACATAGCTTCAGGCATGCAATGCCTTTCCCAAGTTGTTTGTAAAATACAGAAAATAGTACATTCCGTATCGGTCTTTAAAATTAACGATGCTGGTGAGAAAGGTGGGATGTAAATTCTCTTAATCTTTACATTAATATATAATAAGTGCAGGTGACAAACCCTTCAGTGATCTTCCATGTCTGAACTATGGGAATCATAGCTGAACTATAGGTTTCTGGTCCCGAAAATGACAGTCTGGAGGAGCCGTCTCCCGGTTGGGAGGAGGGCTAGTTATCAAGTCCAACCATCTCTGGCTGCCGCTGAGATGTTGCACAGCTGTGGAGAGGCTCTCACAGGGCCTCCCCTTAAGCTGCAAGGAGCTACCATCTATTTGCAGCTGCAGATAACTGTCTTCCACCTTTTCGAAAGGATTTTGCAAGCAAAGCCCAGCTAATTCGGGGGGCAAACAAAGCCATTTCCACCCATCCCTGTCTGTCTTTGTTTCTTTTCTCTCCTGCCCGCCTTTGAGTTCTAAACAAATTGTCTTTGGCTAGGTAGGCAGGCAGTGAGTGATTTTACTTTCTTGGGTTCCATGATCACTTCAGATGGTGACAGCAGTCACGAAATTAGAAGACGCCTGTTTCTTGGGAGAAAAGCAATGACAAATCTAGACAGCATCTTAAAAGCAGAGACATCACCTTGCCGACAAAGGTCTGTATAGTTAAAGCTATGGTTTTCCCAGTAGTGATGTATGGAAGTGAGAGCTGGACCATAAAGAAGGCTGATTGCCGAAGAATTGATGCTTTTGAATTATGGTGCTGGAGGAGATTCTTGAGAGTCCCATGGACTGCAAGAAGATCAAACCTATCGATTCTGAAGGAAATCAGCTCTGAGTGCTCACTGGAAGGACAGATCCTGAAGCTGAGGCTCCAATACTTTGGCTACCTCATGAGAAGAGAAGACTCCCTGGAAAAGACCCTGATGTTGGGAAAGATTGAGGGCACAAGGAGAAGATGGGCATAGAAGGCGAGATGGTTGGACAGTGTTCTCAAAGCTACCAACATGAGTCTGACCAAACTGCGAGAGGCAGTGAAGGATAGGCGTGCCTGGCGTGCTCTGGTCCATGGGGTCACGAAGAGTTGGACACGACTGAACTAAGGGTTGAATCTCCATTTAGTACCAGTGATTCACTGCTGATAATGTTAAAAAAATCCCTTCATTGAAAAGTATTGCACTGATGGCTGCTACATGCATGTCTTGGTGGCTGTTTCAGTCATCCAGACTGATGTTTTGATCATCCAAAGCATGGGTGAGCCAATGAATGATCTTGTTTTTTAGAGCCTAAGATAGAGTCTGCAAGAAACCTTTACTCCAGGTTTCCTTTACTGACCTTTATTTTTTATTGAGCTATATGATAGTTGCATTCAGTATAGGCTACATGATTAGTGTCATCTGAGGCAGTATAGACACTCTGCCTTTAAAGCACATCCAAAGCACATCCTTTCCCTAAAAAAAATTATGGGCACTGTAGTACCCCCTCACATATAATTATAGCTTCCAACAACCCTTAACGAACTACAGTGCCCAAAATTCTTTGACGGTGGTGCTTTGAATGTGCTTTAAATGTATCATATGCACAGAGCCTGACGTCATATCTGTCCCAGTCTATAGTTCACTGCACATCTATTCTCTCCATATGAACTTTTTTTAAAAAAATGACTTTTCTGACTTCAAGCTTTCCATTCAGAATCAGGACAGAATGGAGCAGACGAACAATCTTTTGAGTTTTTCAATCATGCATAGAACTTTGGCAGTTGTGGAATTCCAAAAAAACGCCTACAGGAATTAGGCACAGGAAGGTAGCCCATCTAGAAGAAGGAAAACTCTGTTGCTAAATCTCTGTTGCCTTGTGGGATATTTGGGGGGGGGGAGAAGAAAAGGCTAAGGAGTAAACCCTGCACAAATCTGGAGTGGAATCCCTAAGACAGTTGGATGGTGCCTTGTACACCTCCTTCTGCTGCCAAGCTGGTGCCAAAGGTATTGCTCTGCTTTCCTTTGGGCCACATCAGCGAGGTCGAGAGGGGGCTCTTGTCATCTGGGCAGCCCAGGACCTCCATGCTCACTGCCTAGACTTGCACTTCAGAGAGGCAACAGCTTGACTTCACCTCTGAAGGCACACTCCATTGTCTCTTGAGACAGATGGATGCCAACCTTGTATGATTTAATTCTCATTCGCTGCCTTTGTAGAGGGGGAAAATGGATTAACAATAATTTAAACAATTAGGTATGATGCATTGTTAAGGCAAGATTGGTGGTTCATTCCTATCTCGATTTTAAAGCATGCAAAATTGCTCGAAAAGAATGGAGATCACGCAACAGAAAAGCTGAATAATGCTCCAAAAGAGATTTGCGAGCACACGCGCTGAATCCTGTCCGTGGAGCCTACCCCCCAAAGAATGAGACCAGAGACCGAAGTATGGGCTCGAATTGGCCACAACTTTATTTAACTTCAGAATGTGGGAAACTTGGCATAGGCCTTGGCATGTAAGCCTCTCAGCCTGTCCGGGACTGAGGATGGGCAGGGCAATGAGGTGCAGAGGGAGGGGACTGTAAAACACAAACTTACACAGCGTGCCCTCCCACCTTACCTCAGCCGGGAGTTTGACCTACATGCCGCCGCTCTAGGGCCAGGGACTCCTGCAATCGACCCTTTAATGGACCCTGCAAACGCCGCCATGTGGGGGTGCATGAAATGCCTCCCCCCCAACTTGAAGATAGACTAAAGGATACCTTGCCAAGGCCTAAAAAACCGCCAAAGTTGTGACGAAATGCTACGGGGAAGGCGAAACCTGCCAATGCAGGGGAAATTCCTTCCCGGTTCTGAATACAGCAACCATTTTACGACCATAGCAGCACCCGCTGACCTGGAACGCAAAATATTAGGCTGCAAGAAAATATCATTAATTTGGGAGGGATGGGTGGGTGAACCTGGAAGAGAAGAAAACAAAGTGAGGTTTGGCCGAAGGGGTTGGCCTCTTTCCCTTGGCCTTCGCCCCACCCCTATCCATTGTCCTCCCAGGCCGGGGGCGGGGCGATAGCCACCCTAACCCAGGTGGGAGGCACCAGACCAGGTAAGCCCGTTCGGTGTCGCAAACCCCACCCACCTGTTGGGAAGGGAGGGCGGAAATTGCCATGACCAGAAATTTGTTAAGAGCTCCTTACACACCTACATACTCTTCCCCCATTTTTCTATTCTCTTTTTATTACTCTTCCCTGCTTAAACCAGGGGGAGTCCTACTAATGTAGGTCTAAAAATAAAATTTCGAAAGACAAAATTTTATTTTATGGTTCAGTATTTTATTTTTATTTTTTAAAATGCATCAGGGACATCATAGTCTTTTCATAATCTTAATTCTATTGGTTCCAGTTTGTCTGCTTGGTGCATGAGTTAGGGCTTATCCACACTTACCTCCACTCTTTCCAGGCATGGTCTGCAATTTAAAGCTCTGTGTCCAAGCACCTCTCTCTTTTTATGCCCTGAGCTTTCCCAGCAAAAATCTGCTCTTTAAAGCTCAATCAGAGCAAATGTCAATTCATAGAAAACCTGAATTGATGTTTGCTGGAACCTAGCTTTAAAGAGCAAGTTTCCGCAGGGAAAGCTCAGGGCAAAAAGGGGGGGGGGGAGAAACCCTAACAAAGTTGAAACATGGAGAATTAAAGTGTGGACCTGTGCCTGGAAAGAGCAAGGCAAAAGGTAGATATGAATCACAGAGACAGACGCTGTTTAATTAAGCAGACACCACCTCAATAAAATTATTCTCACACACGAGACATTGATGTTGCTATTGTCAGGTCATTTCCTGAGTGTGGCTCAACTCACAGTTCTTCTTTAAAATCAATAATCACTTTCCACCTGCGAAGTGTTTAACACTGCAGTCCTTATTTCACTCACTGTTACAACAGCAGTGAAAGATGAGAAATTGATATTTCCATTTTATTATAGATATGCCCAAAGGAGCAGTAGGGACATTGCCCCACAGTCCAGGTCTTCACACAGTGGTGAAAAGTCATAAGGTTGGTGTTGCATGATCCAAAGTTGGGTTTGTGTGTGCGACTTAAGAGAGCATAAACTTCAGCTATGGGAGCTGTGAGTGTCATGTTGAAGGTAAGTTTCAGAAACAAACCATTTCTGATGAGAGTGTAACTCTGGCACTTCAGACTCCTGACTTAGCCCCCAGTAGTTCCCAGTTCTCTACAACACACAGCAGATGACTCCATAGATCGCGGGAGGAGGCCTCTTTAGATCTGCTCAAGAGTTATTCAGGCGATATGCAGGACCCCTTACTGGCGATCTGAGGGAAAGCACTTGCCACCAGAGAGAAGATAATAATAATAATAATAATAATAATAATAATAATAATAATAATAATAATAATTTATTATTTGTACCCCGCCCATCTGGCTGGGTCTCCCCAGCCACTCTGGGCGGCTTCCAGCAGACATTAAAATACATTAACACAGATTAAAAACTTCCCTAAACAGGGCTGCCTTCAGGTATTTTCTAAATGTCATGTAGTTGTTGTTCTCTTTGACATATGAAGGGAGGGTGTTCCACAGGGCGGGCGCCACTACCGAGAAGGCCCTCTGGCTGGTTCCCTGTAGCTTTGCTTCTCGCAGTTTTGTTTGCCCTCAAAGTTATCTAATGAGGTCCATCACTAGTCACATCTTACAACTGGAGAAATATAGCTAGGAGTGCCAGCTGAAGCCCAGGCACAGACAGTATGCATGATGGGACTCAAATGCAGGTCTCATAACTTCGGGAGGATTATTGCCTTGATATCCATTCTTGTTGGGCTCCCCAAAAGCATTTAAGATAGCCATTGTGGGAGCAGGATGTTTGACTAGCTGGAACTTTGTCTGGATCCATAGGGCTTTTCTTATATTCCTATGATGTACCAGAAATTTAGTGAAGTTAGGAAGTGATAAAACTCTATTTAAATACTTGCCAGAAAAATGCAGTTACATCTGGTAATTCCTAGAGGTACACAAAAGTAAGATGTGTTGTTATCCCCTTCAGTGGGTAATCTGCAGCAGGCAAAGGTGGATAAGCTTCTGAGTCAAGCTACAAGGTATGGTGGTTCCCAGTGGCTGTGGATGTCCCTGGGTCAGACTTAGCAAGTTTTGGAGTTCTGAAAATTATCTCTATCCCAAGATGCCTATATTGACCACCATTAGAAAACTGGAATGGCTTTCTCTAGTCTTCCAGCAGCTAATACAGGCTACAGGGCTTGGGAGTGAATACATGGGTCCCTAATTGAAACAGTCGTGTGTATTAGTCCATGTGTCAATAGGTGTCTTCATTTGCTCCACCTATTCCTCTTACATGTTCTTTTTCAAGACCTTCTGCATACATGGTTTTGCTGCTAAAAAATGGCAAAGCCCAGAAGCATCCCAAGAACCAACGCTATCTGCAACTGAGAACAGAGATGTCTCTGTTGCGTTAACAGTTCCCCTTTACAGGACTGCAAGTTAGATATCGTGTGTCCAGGCTGGTTGCAACTTGGCTAACATACATTCCAGGTTAATTGCTGCAAACAGTTAAGCAATGAAGCAATGAAAACATCGCAAATGATGATGCTAATCAAGGGAAATAATGATCCCTTTGGAGAACAGTGAAGCTGGGTGCAGTGATTAAGGTGAATTCTTCACATCTGAAATAAAGATGCATGAAAAAGATGGAGAAGCTACTTAAGATGACAGCTACTTAAAATATATTTCAAGAGGTAATGTTGGAACTTGGAAAAAAATGTGGTAAGGCTATCAGATGTGTAGACATGCACAAAGGGCAATTGTGGGAAGAACAAGATCAAGGATAGGGGGAGCTTAATTATAAAGCAATATAAAAGTATTGTTTGGATTGTCCCTTAGACTAGTGGAGATCATCAAGTGAGATTAAGAGGTCTCTTCAGCAATGCAACCATTTTCTTCCCAATACACCCCCCCAAACAAACAGAAAGATTGACTGCTCGAAAGCAAAAGAAGTCGATGAATAAATGTCTAAATGAAAAATGTGTTGAAAAGATTTTGCGGTGCCCTTTTGTGACTAGCAAACTTTGTGACAATGAGAACTACAGGAAACGTTCTGCAGGAAGTTGTTAATGAAACATATTCAAGTCTAGTTGATTGTGCGATCAAGTACAAAACAGCCCAATCTCTTCCGTCCACAGGTATTTATCCTTGGGCCACACTTTGTTTTGCTCCAACTCATGTATAAAATTAAAACACTTCACTAAAATGTTTTCTGTCTTCCCAGGAATGATATTTGGGAGGGAATATAAATGTGCTGCTTGCTTGGTTGACAGGCTATGCTTAAGATTTATTTTTTTTAAGATATAATAGCCGAAGCCATATTTCCCTAGTGATAAAAAATCCCCTTCGTAATCCCTATGAAATCCTACAGGGCTAAAAAGCAATGAAGAGGATTTCTAATGGTAAGTTATAAATCCTTTTAGAGAACATGTTGCTTTAAAATAATTCAAGGAGGAGAGGGAAAGAAACGCAGTACTGAAGAATGAAGTGGTATTATTTAGAAATCCTTCGGCAAGAGCAAAAGGACTCCTTGAGATCAGCCAATTCAAAGTTGGGAAACTGAAACTGAAATACACTTTTGCAACTATTTTGAAGCAAAAGAAGAATGGCGAGAGAGAAGGGAAGGCAGAACTTTGAAAAGCTATCGGATAAGGTTTACTTGTACACATTATACATTTGAAACACACGAAGTACATGACTTCCTGGAAAGAATCCTGAGAAGTGTAGTTTAATAAGGCCGCTGGGAATTATAAGGGTATAAGGATGTCATGTGCTTTAAATGTATGGTGCATGTACAGCCCAGTACTGCTACTTCTTCTTCCGCTACTACTGTTGACATTAGGGATGAATGAATCCTTCTATTTCCAGTCTATATCACTTTTGAATGTGTTCACCCATGCCAACATTCTCTCCCATTTCTGCATTAATCTGCTATATAAAGGGGGGAATCCACATGAGAATCCACATTGAAATCCACATGTAAAATATCCTCTCCCAAAATGCCACTTATAAACATATGGTTGTAGCCAGTTCTGCTGTTTTACGCACAAAGAAGAAGAGTTTGGATTTGATATCCTGCTTTATCACTACCCTAAGGAGTCTCAAAGCGGCTAACATTCTCCTTTCCCTTCCTCCCCCACAACAAACACTCTGTGAGGTGAGTGGGGCTGAGAGACTTCAAAGAAGTCATAATTCACCTCCTGCTGCATGACTTCAAGAGCTGCTGCAGTTCTGCAGAGCAATGTTTTGTCCGGATAGGCCATTTGCTTTGTGTCTCTGTCTCTACACCTGCCCAGTCTCCTGCTGGTCTTTCTTCAGTCTGTCATATCTCACTCATTGTCCAATAATGAAATTGACCTGGTTTTATTGACTTTGGATTTACTGTCAATGATACCTGGATCACCCAGACCTTTTCTCTATTAGCATGATCTAATCTGGCAAAATACGAGCAGTGATCTGCCTGACAGGATGCTTTCGAGGGACACTGTTGACCAAGAACACCTCTGAGCCAATGTGTTTAATCAATGAAATATTTTACTCACTTTACAGTTTGTCTTAGTGCAGCACCTGCATTTCAAATGAGCCACCCTTCCCTTTTCTCCCCCTTTAGAATATTGGCTTTATTCATCAGTTGATTGCAATGTGCCGTGTAGGATTTTTATTAGCTGTACTGAATGGCTTAGTAGTTAATGCAGTAATTGTATAGTGCATATTAACAGCATTTCAGAAATGAATGGGTTTTTGGTGTGCATAATATTTTATCATATCAGTAATAAGCTATTTCCAGAGCCTGAACAAGTTTAATGTGACATGGCAGTGAAGTGCTATTAATACAAGCGTGCCATTACATTCCTACATTGAATTAGTGAAGGTATGACTGAAAGCGATTTCTAAAATAACATTATGCCATATGGTGCAATGTGAGAAATGCGATCAGGAAAAGTTGATAAAGTTAGTATCATGATAGATGCATCTTATTTTTAGTTAGATATCCTATATATAATATATTAAGTTCTTCCATCTGTGATTCAGATGCAAAAAGAGACAGAGAAATCTAAGGAGTTATAAACGTTGGCCAGGTGGCACAATGAGTTACTGCTTTGATACTGGGAAGAAGAAGAAGAAGAGTTTGGATTTGATATCCCACTTTATCACTACCCGAAGGAGTCTCAAAGCGACTAACATTCTCCTTTCCCTTCCTCCACCACAACAAACACTCTGTGAGGTGAGTGGGGCTGAGAGACTTCAGAGAAGTGTGACTAGCCCAAGGTCACCCAGCAGCTGCATGTGGAGGAGCGGAGACACAAACCCGGTTCACCAGATTACGAGTCTACCGCTCTTAACCACTACACCACACTGGCTTAGTGAATGTTATGTTAACTAACGGTAACATCACACCATTGGCCTGGGCATATAACCTCTTACTAGCTGGAACACGGGAAAGAAATCAATGAGTCATGAAATGAACCTTGTGTTTTGAGAAAATATGTAGTAGTGTCAACAATCCCTGAGATTGCTGGACAACTAATGACCCAGGGTGCCACAAATATAACTCCACATTCCAGTATTTACAAATCTTGATTACTATAAGGGGATTGAGTACTATGAGCAGATTATCTCAGAGATGTTTCACACATACATATTCACCAATTGATGATGACTGCAACATTCCACCCGTGACTTGGATGTATGGATAGACCATCACAGGCTGGACTTTCATACTGTTTCCCACCACCTGAGATGGAATGCTTTTCAGCAGAGTGGGGCATATCCACACTTAACTTTTGTCCCTCTTTCCAGGCATAGGCCCATGCTCTAAACTCGTGTGTTCGAGCATCGTTGGTTTTTTTGCCCTGGAGCTTTTATATATATTCATAATGATATATACGAAAAACTATAGAACAACTAACTCTTCCTAGGAAACATTCCGATTAATATGTGTTAGACTCCGAGAAAGAAAATAATATTGTTCTTGGTTGATTCGCTTGTGAGATGAAGCAAGTCTTTATTGAATGTTAACTGAAGGAGAACTATATTGCTGAAACTCTACACATCTTGGAGTGAAGGAGGCCCTCATTTCAATTATAATTATCTTCCCGAAAACTGTTTTACCTTTTGTTACGACTTGCTCCATCTACTTTGAGTCATGGAAATCTCAAAGCTTTAACTGCAGTAATGTTTCATTACGGGACTTGTTAAAACTGCCTTAATAGGGCAATTTCAGACTCTCTCTACTGTATCCTTAGCAAATGTCTTTTTATTTGATAAACAACCTGTTTTTGAGCATAAAGATATTTGCCAGTGGGGAAAAAGTATTTATAGCATTACAGAGTTTACGCTAGTGTTGCAAAGTTGAGGTCAAATCAACTATGGGAAATTACAAACTCCTGTAAGTTTACAGGTACAAGTATCCCTCTTTGTGTAGCTACTGGAGATGTAGATTTTGTGTAGGCCAGCAGTAGAAGTTGCCACCACTGTTTCTAGGTGGCCCTCAGCTCTGTCAGACTGCCATTGAGAGGGCATGAGATGGTCAGCAGCTTGACACCTTTAAGTAAGAAACCATCAAAGTAGCCCTTGGACATCCGTGTAAGTAGAATCTACTGCCTACATAAATTGCCGCAGCTGGGGTGCATTTGGAAACAGAATAGAACAGACTTGGACCAATCTGAAGACTTGGACCAATTCCTAAAGAGAAGTCCAAGAGATAAAAAGTGTTTATTTCAAAGAGTTATTTGAGGCTCATTTGATACCTGATCTCTCCTATGATCTCGTTTGACACCTTTGTTCTTCGCCAGGCATCCCCAAACTCGGCCCTCCAGATGTTTTGGAACTACAATTCCCATCATCCCTGACCACTGGTCCTGTTAGCTAGGGATGATGGGAGTTGTAGTCCCAAAACATCTGGAGGGCTGAGTTTGGCGATGCCTGTTCTAAGCAAAGCAAGTATCATGACCACAGTGTAATGCAATATCTGGGAGACAATGCATTCGTCTTTTTCTTGAATGAGAATGCCAAAACAGCTTTACAGTTGTCGTAAAAGGTTCTGCCCCTTGTCTAGACTGCTCAGCCTGTTCACATATCTCTATGATTGTGGTCTCTTCGTTACCTTTTCAATCTTTGTAGATGTCCCAACAAACCAAAATGGGAACAGAAATTGCTGCAATCGGCATGTTCACCTAAGGTCAGGAACGGAAACTGTATTGCTCTTAACGTTTCCCTTTCACTGGAATGCATTGAAATAAATTATATCATTAGCGTTGCTTGTTTTGGCCATTGCAGATAGCGAGACAAATAATGTAGGCTTTAGCTGAAGCTGAACTGCAGTGGAGCAGAAACAGTGCAGATTGTGAGAAACTCAGGACAGGGCAACAATCTCTGCCTCCTTACATCTCTAACGGCCACAACCAGAAGCTGCCACCGATTCCCTCCATGACTGGCTTGCCTTGCTGAATCTCTGCTGGGCCCACTGCCTTCGCCTGTGATATATTCACAATGACATTTTAAAAGCACATCAAAATGAGGTACTTTAAAATGATTTAATGGCCCCATCATGCTTCATGGACTTGCACTTCAATAACTCCTTTGGCTGGGGGGGGGGGAAAGCAATGTGATGGTCTTTGCTCACCTGAGCGAGCACTATATTTGGAGTCAAAAAAGGACTTCTCAGCATTTGGGCTAGTGACCCGGGAGGGTTTCTGGAGCGAGTGGCTGAATCACTGCCCAGAAGTTCCTTGGTTTTGTTCTTTTGCTTTCCTGGCATATTGTTGTGGCTCAGTGCAGTCTGAATTACATGAGGATGATCTCTGCCAAGTGCAACTTGGTGCATCCTCTTGGCCAGTTGAACTGGATCCTCCTAGCTCCCTGGGAAACCCTTTTTCTGTATGCGGCCTCTGCAGAGAAATGGGATGCGGTAACAAAACAAACAAACCAGTTTTATTGTATGGGTGGAAAATTACTCATGGGTATAAAATTACCTGCAACATTTTTGGTGGCTTCACAGCCCTCTAATATAATATGTTGTAATAATACACTTTTCCCCAATTATGCTAACTTCTTGAGTGAGAATAGTGTTATGTATATTAACACTGGAAATGTTGGGAATAGAGGGAACTGACTTCTACCAAGTCATACCATGGGTCTATCGAATGCAGTATTGACTGGCAGCAGCTCTCCAGGGTTTCAGGGTTTTAAGTCCAGCCGTACCTGGAGGTGACAGTGATTGAACCTGGTACCTTATTGGTCAAATTCTCTTGAAAAAAATGTTTAAAATGACTTTTGTTAAAAAGCCGGAAGCTTTTTTTTACTACTACTAATAATAATTTATTATTTGTACTCCGCCCACCTGGCTGGGTCCCCCCAGCCACTCTGGGCGACCTCCAACAGATATTAAAATACATTAAAATATCACAGGTTAAAAACTTCCCTAAACAGGGCTGCCTTCAGGTATTTTCTGAATGTCAGATAGTTGTTTATCTCTTTGACCTCTGCTGGGAGGGTGTTCCACAGGGTGGGCGCCAATACCGAGAAGGCCCTCTGCCTGGTTCCCTGTAACCTCGCTTCTCGCAATGAGGGAACCGCCAGAAGGCCCTCGGCGCTGGATCTCAGTGTCCAGGCTGAACGGTGGGGGTGGAGACGCTCCTTCAGGTATACAGGACCGAGGCCGTTTAGGGCTTTAAAGGTCAGCACCAACACTTTGAATTGTGCTCAGAAACATACTGGGAGGCAATGTAGGTCTTTCAAGACCGGTGTTATGTGGTCCCAGCATCCACTCCCAGTCACCAGTCTAGCTGCCGCATTCTGGATTAATTGCAGTTTCCGGGTCACCTTCAAAGGTAGCCCCACGTAGAGCGCATTGCAGTAGTCCAAGCGGGAGATAACTAGAGCATAACTAGGGATTTTAGGCCAAGATCTACCAAAGAAAATGAAGAACTTATTTATGTATGCTACAACTGCGGCAAGAGTTTTGCTAGCACAAGGATGGAAGAAGGAAGAAACACCAACGAAGGGACAATGGCAAGAAAAATTGATTAACTATGCGGAGCTGGCAAAACTAGCATATAAACTATGTGAAAAGGACAATTGGGACTTTAAGGAAGAAGGAATTTTTTTTACAAATTATTTGAAAAGACAACAAAGAGACTTAGACTCATTGGCAGGTTTTGAATAAACACACACAATTTCTATTAGTAGAAAATGAAAATGAACAATAGGATAAGGATATGTACAATTGTATAACATGCAGAAACAATATGAAATAAACAAATCAGATAAGGGAGCTGAGGGAAGACCATGAGGGTGGGAGGGAGGGAGGAAAAAAGGGGGGGGGAATGCAATTGGTTGTAGTGTTGACAAATTGTATGGATTTAAATTTCTTTTAATAACATTTTATATATATATATATATATATATATATATATATATATATATATATATATATATATGTCAAATTCTCTCGCTTCTGCATGCAAACCAAGTGGTATACCACTGAGCTATGACTGTTGTTCTATTCATTCTGAGGCAGTTTGGGAATGGGCACTTGTGGAATTATTGTGCCAGTGGGCCACACACTCAAACCCAGCTTCGGGGGGGGGGGGAGTGGAGGGGAGGCAGGGATAAGAACTATGTCACAAAGGAAATCTGTAAATAATTTAATCATGATTCCCCCACATGTCTGGGATCCGATCTCAGCTATACATAACCTCAGACCTAAAATCTTGGCATAAAAGACAACGGCTATGAATTCCCTCTGCTATGCTGTAATCTTACGTTCTTCAAAGAGATAGCATGAATGAGCCACAATTCTTGGATTAGTCATTGTTTGCAATCGCTTGAACATGAATCCGAGTAGTTAAACAATCTGCTGTTAATGTTCATTCATTGCTCTCCCAGGAATACAATACAGTTAGCATGTGCTTCTGTGTTCATTGGGGGGGGGGGGCACACACTTACATAATACTTATGGGTGGAATTCAAAGTTGCACGGACATCACTCCATCAGTGCAAGTATTTCTAATCTCCCCACCCCATGGGCTGTTCTGGGGTTCTCCTGGCACCCCCCCCCACACACACTATTTGGGTGTGTGTGCGGGGGGAGGAGAGTGGTGAAAGTCCCATTGCATTATTGGGACTCTTGCTAACATAACTATTTAGTTGAATGTGACACTATCTTCTTTTGTGTCCAAATCTGATCTTATTAGCACACAGGCTCATCAGCTCTAGGAGCCTGAAGGCACCATGGCTCCCTCAATATTTGTTTTAAGGGGGCTGGGCCGCCTCAATCTTGAGGTGGCCCTGCATGCATCACAAATCATTGTGACATCACGTGACATCACATCATGGCATCATGTTCGTCCAGTGGCTGGTACCTCTGTTAGCAGCAGCAGCAGTTGTTGTACTTGTAAATGTGAAATTGAATATCTTATATGATCTACTATGTTTCTCGAATTGCTGAATGCCTGCTACTGCTTGCTTCGTTGATAAAAATGTTGTCTCCTGCTGTCTGCTAGTACATTTCTGTAGGAGATAATTTTGAGCAGTCCTTGTCAAATAAAGTTAGATTTAATGTGTCCTCGCTGCTAGCCGTTAAAGGCAAAACACTGATATTTCCTTCTTTATAATTAGATGTTGCCATTGATATCTCCAGCGAAGGCCCTTTTGCAGTGAGAAGTGATTGTTGCCTGGAAAGGGCATTGCATTTCCTGAAATTTGTCTTGCCCCTGTGGGTACGGAGAATACACCAGAGAGTCCTGTACTACTGATTGAACTGTCATAAATCTATCAGCTAAAGACGTGATAGAACATTTATATATATCCCCCGCCGCCTCTGGTTGCATGTATCACATTTCACAATTGGAAAAGCAACTGTAATGTGATGCTCCGGAAAGGTGTTTTAGAGGGAATCATATTACAAGAAATGAGATTCCGACTAATCATTAGGAAGAACTTTCTGGCAGTAAGAGACGTTCAGCAGTGGAACGGACTACCTCACAAGGTGGTGTTGCAGGTTTTAGAGCAGAGGTTGTCAGGGATACTTCAGTTTTGATTCCTGATTGCAGGGGGTTGGTCCAGATGACCCATAGGGTCCCTTCCAACTCTATGATTCTATGACTCAGCTGGCTGGGATCACTCATGTGACTGAATAGGAAACATGGCCCCCACACCTTTCTTGGATCTCAGTGACATGGTCAAATAGCCAAATCTGACTGGTGTCATAGCCGACTGTGATTATCCATATGATTAGAAAAGTAAAGAAAGGTGCAATTAAGTATTTGAAGGGAGGAAATGCTCTGAAGCATTTCAAGAGAACAATGGCAGTGAACAACTTCTTTAAAAGGTGAAGCTTAAGAGGGTTTAAAAAATAATAATAATTCCCACCCCCACCCCAAAAACCAGGTGAACATAGCCCTAATTTATATTTTATTTGAAATGTTTGCCTGAACCTTTCATGTCGGTTGTTCCCCTTCTTTAAAAGGCTACATTTTTGCGATCATTCTGCATTTGGATTTCTACATGCGTTCATGTCAGCTTATCCCAATTTGAACCAAATAGTGATGCCAGGTTGCTGGGGGGTGGTGGTGGAGAGAGAGAATGCCAGTAATTGCCCGCAGGACTCAAGACTCCATTTTGATACCGGAAGGCCTACTTGGAATAACACTTCCATTGTGGTGTTGTACACATACAAAGGAGCCGAGCCCATGACTTGAAGCCTGTTTTATGAATCACATTGTTAATCATTCCAGCAGGGCTCCCTGTATGGCGCTAATTTAAGAGAAGTGACAATACAAGAGAGGCACTTACTGCAATTACAGGCAATTACGGGCTGCAGTTTAGCTGGCCAGTTTCACAGGAGCTGGTGTTGCATACATTGTGGCTGTAATTGAATAGAAGTTCTAATTGCCTTTCACACTCTGTGGGGGAATGGCCTTGCTCAGGAGGAGTTTAGAACAGAAAAGGGGGAGCAGAGCAAGCAGATATGATCAGTGCAAATCTTCCCGGAGCCACATTTTAAAAAAAAAGAGGCATCATCTGAGTGTGTGCCGTTCGCCCTCTTTTCAGGTAGATCCTATTTCTTCCGACTCTGTGCTGGAGTACAGGAAGGCCAGCACATGCTGTTTCTCAAATGACATTCTACTGGCAGGCAAATATTTTTTAGACAGGCCTTTGGCCCGCAAAAACCTGAGTTGCAAATATGTGACAAATACAGCTGTTACTGCTTCTTTCCCTCCTCCTGACTTGTATTGATGGTTTACCTGTTTTGTGTTCAGGTATTTACACTGGATGTGATTCCTGTTTGCTGCTCTTTGTTGTGCTTACATTGTCGGGCACTTTCAGTGCCATTCAGCGGAAAAGTGGGGGTATACATTTAACCAATAAATACACAAAGGACAAAAAAGGGGCTAAGGCACTACATGAGTTTTGCCCTGTTACCACGGCACTTCACGTTTTGTTGGATTGACTTTGTTGTTATATATTTGATGGCTTTGTGACCTCCCCACAAAAAATAATAAAAAATAATGAAAGCATGGGGTTCCCCAATCTGGATGCGACAGCAGCACACCGGGGGGGGGGGGAGAGAGTTTGATTCAACTGTGTTGAAGTGCGGGTGGCGCTGTGGGTTAAACCACAGAGCCTAGGGCTTGCTGATCAGAAGGTCGGCGGTTCGAATCCCCGCGACGGGGTGAGCTCCCGTTGCTCGGTCCCAGCTCCTGCCCACCTAGCAGTTCGAAAGCACGTCAAAGTGCAATTAGATAAATAGGTACCGCTCCGGCGGGAAGGTAAACGGCGTTTCCGTGCGCTGCTCTGGTTCGCCAGAAGCAACTTAATCATGCTGGCCACATGACCTGGAAGCTGTACGCCGGCTCCCTTGGCCAATAAATCGAGATGAGCGCCGCAACTCCAGAGTCGTCCATGACTGGACCTAACGGTCAGGGGTCCCTTTATCTTTACCTTTAAAGATTAAACCCTCCCTCCCCACACTCTGCAGTTCTGATCCAGATCAGGGGACCCCATGCTTACTGGGAGGGCACAGAAACATCTAATCTATAGCAATAAAGCAAATGCAGTTCCATGTGGTAAGCTTGGCGCTAAGCTTACTCTGAGCTTACTCTTGAGAAATATGTAACAGCAGGTTATATGCGGTGAGTAGTTTGGTACTTTGATATGGAAATGTTCCTCCAGAACTGATTGCCCCCGTTGGCTTGCCAGGAAAGATGGAAGAGAAGAAGGCTACATCCCTGCCAGCTCTTCCTCTCGGCAAACATTGCGTTGGAACGGGCTCCTGGATCAGCATCACTCCACCAGGAATCACTCTTTATATTGATACATTGCACACATTCTCCTTTGGGAACAGCCAGACCCCCTGCTGCTCTCGAGGGAAATGGCTCCCAAGGGGAGGCTGCCATAGTTTTTCAGAAGTGAAAGGCAATGACAATAACTTTTGCAAGCTGTCTTGCGCACCACAACAGAGGTCAGTGCCCAAATCGCAATTTCTCGCATGGCGAGACATTCTTACATCTGAAGTTACTTGGAAGTTACTTAATTAGAAACATCTTTTCACAATCATGAACAGTTTTGGGAGATCCATGCATGTGGCTATTGCTATGACCATTAGCACCCATACACTGGTAGGCTCCCTAGATTGGATGACTGCAGTGCATTCTAGGAAGCCCTTAAAACTAGTCCAGAAGTAATAATAATAATAATAATAATAATAATAATAATAATAATAATAATAATAATAATAATAATAATTTATTTATACCCCGCTCATCTGGCTGAGTTTCCCCAGCCACTCTGGGCAGCTTCCAACAGAACATTAAAATGCAATAATCTATTAAACATTAAAAGCCTCCCTAAACAGGGCTGCCTTCAGATGTCTTCTAAAGGTCTGGTAGTTGTTTTTCTCTTTGACATCTGGTGGGAGGGCATTCCACAGGGTGGGTGCCACTACTGAGAAGGCCCTCTGCCTGGTTCCCTGTAACTTGGCTTCTCGTAGTGAGGGAACCGCCAGAAGGCCCTCGGCGCTGGACCTCAGTGTCTGGGCAGAACGATGGGGGTGGAGACGGTCCTTCAGGTACACTGGATCGAAGTCATTTGGGGCTTTAAAGGTCAGCACCAACACTTTGAATTGTGCTTGGAAACGTACTGGGAGCCAATGTACCGTAGGTCTTTCAAGACCGGTGTTATATGGTCTCGGCGGCCGCTCCCAGTCACCAGTCTAGCTGCCACATTCTGGATTAGTTGTAGTTTCCGGGTCACCTTCAAAGGTAGCCCCACGTAGAGCGCAAGCGGGAGATAACTACCGGTAGACCGTGCACCACTCTGGCGAGACAGTCCGCGGGCAGGTAGGGTCTCAGCCTGTGTGCCAGATGGAGCTGGTAGACTGCTGCCCTGGATACAGAATTAACCTGCGCCTCCATGGACAGCTGTGAGTCCAGAATGACTCCCAGGCTGCGCACCTGGTCCTTCAGGGGCACAGTTACCCCATTCAGGACCAGGGAGTCCTCCACACCTGCCCGCCTCCTGTCCCCCCAAAACAGTACTTCTGTCTTGTCAGGATTCAACCTCAAGCTGCAGTTAGTACAAAGCTGCAGTTAGTATGAAATGTAACTGCTCACTGGGGCAGAATATTGCCACTGTATTATGCTGCTGCCAGGGGGGGAAATGTGCTGGCTGTCAATTAGCTACCAGGTTATGTTCAAGATACAGGTGTTGGCGTAGAAAGCCTCATTCAGCTTGGGACTGGGATAATAATAATAATAAATTTTTATTTATACCCCGCCCTTCCCAGCCAAGACCGGGCTCAGAGCGGCTAGCACCCATAAAATCACAACAAAACATACAAAACAATCAATTAAATTGATCTAGGGATGCCTAGATACCCAAAGTATCACTGCATGCTTGAAGAGAGGGCATCCTGTAGGTACCATCCTATCAGGAAATTTGTTCCACACAATGTCAGAATGGGGCTTTTATTGTGGCAGCACCTACTCTTTCAAGCTGTCTCCTGCTGTCTATCAGACAGGTGCCTCATCTGTTGTGTTGCTACTGCCTGTTGAAGATGTTCCTCTTCCAGCAGACCTTCTAAGCAGAAATGTTTAGCTGAGTTGGTATCTGCATTGGTTTTGAATCGATTTAAATGTGTAAGTAACTTGTCAAATGTCCCCTAACATTTGTGATAAAAACAATTGAATCTGAAGATTGCATTTCAATTCATGCGTTATTATCAGTTTTAAATCCCACAAATCCAGTCTGATTACGGCAGCTTAAATAATCAACCTGCTAAACTGCTGATGGTAACAATTAAGACCGAATTTCAGTTTGTGCATCATTGTAATGGTTTGCCATGTGGATGCTCAACCCACAAGCCATTTGTGTGAGCAGCTTCCCACACCACATGATCTCAAACTGCAAGCAAAGAGGCTTTGCAATGGCATGGCAGAAGCAGCCAGAACCTCATGGGAAGCCACTTTATATGAACAGATTGCCATGGGGAGCAGCCTCCACGGAGCTGTATTTTTAAGTGGCTGCCATGCTGCTGGTGGCATGTGCGAATCACACAGAGCAGTGGACTGGCGGAGCTATTTATGTGCATGTGTTTTTTAAATTGCTACAAATCACAGAAAATAATCTGGCACACACGACACCTGAAAATAGCCAATTCTGTCCAGCAAGTCATGTTTCCTTGGCCCTTTTGCAGACACAAAATATGAGCCATGTTGATCAAATACACCCTCCCCCATGTTTATTATTTGGCGAAGCGATTCTCTTCTGCAACTGAGAGGCCTGGTGTGAATGCGTGACATTGGAGCCTGACTTTATTATTTTGTCAAGAATAAGAATAAGAATAAGAATAAGAATAAGAATAAGAATAAGAATAAGAATAATTTATTATTTATACCCCGCCCATCTGGCTGGGTTTCCCCAGCCACTCTGGGCAGCTTCCAACAGAATATTAAAATGCAATAATCTATTAAACATTAAAAGCCTCCCTAAAGAGGGCTGCCTTCAGATGTCTTCTATGTCCATGCATTCATTTCTCCACCTTTCTTCCAAGGAGCTCATCCATGGGTTATCACCACTACTCTGCATCTTCACAATAACTCTGTGAGGCAGATTAGTCTAAAATACAGTGACTATGAGTAAACCTCATGTTTTAAATTTGGGCCTGCCCAGGCCTGTTTGCTACTCTAACCATAGCTCACACTATGGACCCACAAATGAGTTCATGCACGGTGTCCCCCAGTCCCCTCCTCTGTCTCCCCTTTCTGTGTTGATCTGGACATCTGAAGAAGAAGAAGAAGAAGAAGAAGAAGAAGAAGAAGAAGAAGAAGAAGAAGGAGGAGGAGGAGGAATAAGAAGAGGAGTCTGGATTTGATATCCCGCTTTATCACTACCCAAAGGAGTCTCAAAGCGACTAACATTCTCCTTTCCCTTCCTCCCCCACAACAAACACTCTGTGAGGTGAGTGGGGCTGAGAGACTTCAGAGAAGTGTGACTAGCCCAAGGTCACCCAGCAGCTGTATGTGGAGGAGCGGGGAATTGAACCCGGTTCACCAGATTACGAGTCCACTGCTCTTAACCACTACACCACAATGGCTATAGCAGAGTTTTTCAACCTTTTTGGGGTCCACAGCTCCATGACCAACTATATTCCTTCTGCAGCACCCCATGGGGCTCATAGTTATGTCACCCCTTGCCTGCAGAGCCGGCAGCCCCTTGCCCCTTTTCAAACACCCTCCCTTGCTCTTGTTACAGAACAATCCTGGTTCTTATTACAGCTGAGTGAGCTACAGAAAGAGTCTGGAAACCGCAGCAGAACATCAGCTTCTACTTACTGCTCACATCCTTGAAGGGGCAGGTGTCCAATATGTCTCTTAAAATGCTGTCCTGAACTACAGTTGGGATGAGCTGTTTCTGTTTATTACCTTTTGGTAGCAATTACACTGAAGTGTAATTGAGATGTAATATTCCGGTTGCGCACTTCACATTATGAAACTGCAAGCTTGCCTCGTTGTTTTTTTAATCTCTTTCATGCACAGCTTTAAATGACTTCTTTTTTTGCCATATCACTTCCTGTTATTGTCTTCAGAACTGCTTCTCTGCAGTTGAACAAAAACTTGGAAATATCACCACAGAATTATGTTTCCATACGGAATAGGTTTTATTACCCAAATGCTCTGCAATTTGCCTATTAAACAAAAAAGTATGCAAATATTGAAATATGAACATTGAAATATTATTTCGGCTTGTCAGTGTTTATAGTGAAACATAGCCAACCAATGTTACCAGAGAGGCTTCTGTATGACTAAATATAAACCAAATTTGTGCTCTAACAAGAACATATGGGTAGCCTGCCTGGATCAGGTGAAAGTCACCCCCAGTCCAGCACCCTGATCTTTTGCAAGTCTACAAGAAGCTTTTTGAGATGGGACAGCCAGAACTCTGCCTGGTATTTCAAGTATGATTGCACCATAGATTTGTATAACAGCATTATTATAGTGGCAGTTTTATTTTCAACACCTTTCTTAATGATCCCTAACATGGAATCCACCTTTTTTTCCACAGCTGCTGCACATTGAGTTGACACCTTCATCAAACTATCTGCTGTGACCTCAAGGTCTCATTCTTGGTCAGTCACTGCCAGTTCAGAACTCATGAGCATATACAGTGGTACCTCAGGTTAAGAACTTAATTCATTCTGGAGGTCTGTTCTTAACCTGAAACTGTTCTTAACCTGAGGTACCAATTTAGCTAATGGGGCCTCCTGCTGCTGCCGCACCCCCACCGCACGATTTCTGTTCTCATCCTGAAATAAAGTTCTTAACCTGAGGTACTACTGTATTTCTGGGTTAGTGGAGTCTGTAACCTGAAGCGTCTGAAACCTGAGGTACCACTGTATGTGAAATTAGAGGATATATATGTGATATGTGTGTGTGTGTGTGTGTGTGTGTGTGTGGTAAAGGATTTATGGATGGTTAAGTCCAGTCAAAGGTGACTATGGGGTTGTGGCGCTCATCTCTCCTTTCAGGCCGAGGGTGCTGGTGCTCACCTCTAAAGTCTTAAACAAGTATTTGAGGAGAGGGGGTTACATCTCCTTCCACACAAACCTGCCTGTGCATAAAGATCACAGGTTCTGCTCCAGCTACAACCACTATCTGAGATGAGTCTTGTTTCCACAAAGAGGAATTTGGAAACAGTGCCCCCTCGGTTGTGGAATGCCCTCCATACAGAAGCCCACCTGCCACCAATTCAGTTTTATTTTACTTGCCATGCAAAAAACCCACCCCTGTTTCTTATTCAACCAGAGAGTCTTGACTACTGCATTTCCAACTCTGATTTATAGTTGTTTTCTTTAACCCGCCAGTTTTTAAAATGATGCCGTTGTTGTTTTGCTGTGTTTACATTTGTTTTCTGGTGGAACGGAACTCGCATGCATTAAATTAAATGATAGACTATTTTAACTAATGGCGAAACAGATTGGGGAGGCAATTCTCAAGCTGTGCACCCCCCCCCCCTTCTGAGTTCATCCTTGTGCCAGAATGTCTTGCAAGCCATTGTCAGAATCTACCTAAGTGGTAAACTATGAAAGGACACGTCTTTCCTTAGGAGACAATCCGATCGCTCACAAACCATTTATCAGGCATTTAAAGGACGTGTTTAAGATACTTTTAAAATCTGCATCCCAAGTCTGTTCTGTTAATATGTGGCACACTTTATACCTCACTGGAGACAACAAAGAGAAGCATAACAAGTCATGAAGTGCGCCCGTGCATGAGAATGCATGACTTCTACTTCATTACCGCCTGATGTTATGACTTTGCTGTTCAATACTCGGGCATAATTAGAGGACTCAAGGTGCTGCATTATCTCTTAATGAAGCCCAATTAAGAATCATTAACCTTTGACCTACTTTGCATCACTGATGGACAGTGAACAGTCCTGGGGAAAGCATATTTTTAAAAGGTGAACTTGAACGAGCCGAGCGAGCAGATGCCGTTTTGAGGGAGTTAAAGACGTCTCTGACAATAGTTTCAATTCAATCCTGTGCAACAGGGTATCTTGACATATTGATTGATAAACGAGAACAATATACGAGCTGTCAGGCAGGCTGAACATTTATAGTGATTTATGCTGAAACATTTGTTTTTCTGCATGTGCAGCTATTGTTTTATGTTATCAATACAGCATATTGATGTAAAACATTACATTCTTCATAAAATATGCATTAGCCATGCATTACATTGGCCTTACTTGCAGTTTGGTCATAGATGCACATAGGCTTGCAAGCACATTCCGCCAAGGGAAAGGGGGGAAAGATAATAAAATAGGCGAAATAAACCGTAGACATAATAAGAACCAGGACAGATTGATGGCTATTCACCTTCCCGAGCCTAAGATCTAGATCTAGGTTCTTTCTAGCAAATTGTAAACTGTGAGACTATCCAAAGGACAGAACACTCATCACGCCTATGGTGTGACGAGGTGTTCATAGTGTGTTGGTGGGGTGAAGGGAGAAAAAACACTTTTTGTTCTGTGGTCAAGTTCACACAGAAAGAGTTCTGAATGAATGCCAATCATATTTTCAACCAGTTTTGAAAGATCCAAATCTGTCCCCTTGACTATTTCTACACAGCACAGATGGACTTGTAGGATGGACAACTGTTCAGCCATCCAGGGCAGCATTCCAAAGCTCCAATGTCCCTTCCGTCTCTACCGCATCCTTGCTTTCTTAGCAGGAGAGAGAGCTTCCTCAGCTCCAAAGCACACAGGACAACAACAGGAAGGACTGGCAGTCGCAAGGAACTATATAGTCTGTGAACTGGTTATTAATGCAGTGGAAAAATTGGGACATCATCTTCAGAGTAGCTCAGTTGATCCAGGAGGCTCTGACAAATAACCTGTTTGTTTCTGACGCATGGCACATTGTGTTTCATATGTTCTCAGTGCTTTCTTTTCTGGGGGGATGCAGGGGTACGCATACCCCTAAACATTTTGTGAATCTAACGGGAGAAGAAACTAAAAAATAATAATATTTTTTAGTTTCTTCTCTAGCACGGTGAATCGTCAGTCCCATTGCCACCCCCGATGGAGGCCTCATTTCCTGTCACGGTGTTTCCTGAGTATCAAGACAGAAGCGAGCGTTTAATGTGTGAAGTGGTGTGGAATGCGGTTGTGTGGTGTTTTACTGATGAAAGTTTGGCCTCATTGAGGGGCACTTTTTCAAAATGAGTAGGAAAATTACTAACTATTTTTCATAAGAGGAATCGGGAACTGTCAGCTGTGCAATATGAGGTAATGCATGTTCTTTGTACTTTTGTACATTTACTGTGTTTGTTTTTCCTGATTTGAACTATAAAACGGTGACTTTCTTGAGTCAAAATGAGAGTACCCCTAAACATTTTTCTTAGAACAAAAGCACTGCATGTTCTTGACCTATAATTCCATTCATGCTCCTGTAGTAATCTGATTTTATATATATATAAAGGTAAGGGTACCCCTGACCATTAGGTCCAGTCGTGGACGACTCTGGGGTTGCGGCGCTCATCTCGCTCTATAGGCTGAAGGAGCTAGTGTTTGTCCGCAGACAGCTTTCGGGTCATGTGGCCAGCATGACTAAGCCGCTTCTGGCGAACCAGAGCAGCGCACAGAAACGCCGTTTACCTTCCCTCTGGAGCGGTACCTATTTATCTATTTGCACTTGACGTGCTTTTGAACTGCTAGGTGGGCAGGATCTGGGACCGAACAACAAAAGCTCACCCTGTCGTGGGGATTCGAATCGTCGACCTTCTGATCAGCAAGCCCTAGGCTCTGTGGTTTAGACCACTGCGCCACCTGTGTCCCACTATATATATAGTGACTCTTAATACATATTTACATGTGTATCTTCTCTCAAAATGCACATTTACATGTACATTTTGATACTACCAAAGACTGAGTTGCAACATTAGGAGAATCTAATGTATAACTCCAGTACTTTGGCCACCTCATGAGAAGAGAAGACTCCCTAGAAAAGACCCTGATGTTGGGAAAGATTGAGGGCACAAGGAGAAGGGGATGACAGAGGATGAGATGGTTGGACAGTGTTCTCGAAGCTACTAACATGAGTTTGGCCAAACTGCGAGAGGCAGTGAAGGATAGGCGTGCCTGGCGTGCTCTGGTCCATGGGGTCACGAAGAGTCGGACACGACTAAACGACTGAACAACAACAACAACAACAATGTATAACTAATGTCCTGTTCTGGTCTTGCAGAGGAACCCCCTGGGCAAGGAAGTAACTTGTTCCAGCAATGTCTAGAGGTAGACTGAGGTCACCCAGGCCTGAGTCTACTTCTCCTTAGCTCTTTCCCTTTTGAGAGAATTACAGTCCTTAAAGGGTCAACCCCTTTATCTCTTCTTCTGTACTTCCTGTACTTGACTGGCAGAGGTAAGTTGAGAGGCAGTCAGTTCCTCAGGCTTAGGTGAAGGTACCTGTGACTCTATGGGCCCTGACTCTGTGGGGTCCAAGGGGCTCTTGCCTGCCCACTTCAGCTGGCGATGCTGGTCGCCAGCATCATGATCAGAGTCAGAAACGTGTTCTATCTCCTTAGCTAGTGACTCTGCAGCCTCTGACTTGGTATCTTGAGAGAGCCGGCCTGGCCATGAGGCTGGGTGAAGTGCCTACCTCAGGCGGTGGAAGTGCAGGAGGTGACAGTCCACCCACCTCACTGCTTCCACCGCCGAGAAGGAGCCATTCTGGTGCATGGTGTTGCCACTCATCTTCCCCATCCCCTGGCAGGGCAATTGAGCAGCAATGCTTTGAGAAGCGAGAGCAGGGGCGCAGTGCCGGTGGGCAACAGGGGAGCCAGGAGCCTGCAATTCCTGTTTTGCCTCAGGTGGCGAAATGGCATGGGCCATCCCTGGGTTCTGATCTGCATAATATTTCATATCATAATTTGCAAAGGTCATGTTCATCCACTTCCACTTAAAATACCTACTGCAGGTATTGATCTACTCAAGTGTCATTTGATGTGTGCTTTCTGGTGAAATTAACGCAGAAATGCCCTTTTCTCTAAAACTTTTCATGGATTCTCTACACCAGGGGGAAAGTATCAGGAATGAGCGAGGTGACAGAGTAATATTAGAATATATAGAGGATCTAAGAAAGTATTGCAGTCTCAGCCCCCACCAATTAAAATTTGCTCACCCACCTAACTCTGATTAATCAGCTAAAGTTCATTAATCAGTGGGAGGCAAATTTTAATTAATGGGACTGGGACTGAAAAGCATGTTTGTTTATATTTGCCACTGTAGCAAGGAATGAAAGAGAGAACATTAAAAGACGGACCTTCCCTACTAGGAACAAATGGTACCTTTTATTAAAGTTATCTCACACTTCATTACCTGCCCCGACACACACCCATAATGAAGATTGTGTCCATTACTCTCTCAGGCAACTTTCCCAGAAAGGGGAGATTGAGCAGAAGTCATCATATGCCCAGTCAGGTTTTTGATTTTTTTTTTTAATCTCTCTCAGTAGTGTCTGAACCATCACCTTCTTAAGGGTGGAGAGCACCACCAACTCATGCAATGACTCATTTACCAGACCCCAAACCCACCCAATCCATTCCTGTGGCTTGTATTAAACAATCAATCGGAAGAAGGATCAAAACGACAAGTTGTTGGACACATGCAGCAAGTATCAGGCCACAATAGCTGAAACTGGGGTCCACCCGACTCCCATGCATGGAAAGAACATATGAGGTGGGTTTGACGGCCACATGGAAAGCCTCAACATGTGATGATTGCATCCTCCCCCACCTCCCTCATACACAGAGGAAACACCATCCATGTGTTTTGCCACCATGAGGAAGACTGGTGTGTGTGTGTGTGTGTGTTGGTGTGTGGGTGGGTGTGCAGTCTTTCCATGCAAGGAGGATCTCCAATCAGGGTCGTTCCTCAATGTGGGAAGCTATATGAGTGTCCATCAATATATCCAGGGCTTATTTTTTCATCCAGAACTCAACAGAACTCAGTTCCGGCACCAGTTGGGTGCCATTGCCAAACTAAGAGAATGAGGGAAGTGTTCATGGTGAGTTCTGGCACCTCTTTTTCTAGAAAAACAGCACTGATGCATCCATAGATTTCCCCCCCCCCCACCATGTTAGCTGAATATGGCAGATAACCATTTCTGCCACACATGGCTGTATTGTTTTTAACACTTGATTGGGAGCCGCCCAGAGTGGCTGGGGAAACTCAGCCAGATGGGCGGGGTATAAATAAATTGTTGTTGTTGTTGTTGTTGTTGTTGTTATGGCTGCAGCAGGGGCATGGCTGTGTGGCAGTGCACAGCATCAGCATAGGAGCATAGGAAATTGCATCATATGAAGACAGGCCAACTGGTCCACCTCAGTTTGTTTACTCACGGACTGGCACCAGCTCTCTAGGATTTCAGGCAGGGTTCCGTTCCAGTCCGACCTGGAGATGTCAGGGATTGAACTCAAGCCCTCCAACATTTCTCCAATGAAAATAGGGATGCCCCATTCCAGAATGATAATTTTACTATTTATACCCTACACATCTTACTCGGTTGTCTCAGCTACTCTGGGCAGCTTCCAACATAAGTAAAAAACATAATAAAACATTAAGCATTAAAAAAAAAGCACCTTCCCTATACAGGATTGCTTTCAGACAGCTCGGGAGTCTGATAACTCCATACCCTCCAACATTTTACCAATCAAAATAGGGACATCCTAAGGGAAAGTGAGACATTCCGGGATCAAATCAGAAACTGGGACAGCTTCTCTAAATCAGGGACATCTCTGGACACTTGGAGGGTCTGTGAACTTGGAACCTTCTGCATGCAAACCATCAGCAGGAGGGGAGGTATCCCATGTATCCCCAGGACCCCCTCATACATTGATCAGTGTTGGGGTAATGTGAGCCTGCCCTAAGCTTTTGTTCACTAAACATGTTCACTTGGAACGTTCACATTTGTAAAATCACAAAAGAGAGGGAGGTTAACCACATGTTGCTAAACTTGTACATGCGCTTAACTCACTCATCCACTTAGCTATTTACCTTGACACTTTGTCACTGGGGCTGAGTCAGCTGGGTCAACTGATCAATCAGTTAAAACACCAAGGAAAAATCGACTTGAGCTGGTGTAAAATCTAGTCCTGGCAATTTCTTTATTACATTCCTCCAGGGAGATCAGATTGTGCAGTGTGTGTGTGTGTGTGTGTGTGTGTGTGTGTGTGTTGCCTTTAATTCATCACAACCCTGGCAGGCTATGAATTTAGGTTTCCAACTGTTTTGGAAGGGCAGCTGGCAAATGCTGGACATTTCATAAATCCAGCAGCTCTCAGTACCAGTAGATTTCAGTTATCTCTTGTGAACGCTCAGTAAGAGCTGCTTTGGTGTGTATAAATTGGATGGCTCACTCATGGTCCAATACTAATCATTTCTTCAAGCCAGGGAAATAATGTGGATTCAAGGAGTATAAAAAACAATACAGAAGTAGGGCTTTTGCATAATTATTCTGAAACTTCAGACTCTCAACATACTGAACAAAAAGCTTTGGATTTAATGCAGCTTGTCAGTCAGATGCATATTACCTAGAGAACAGAAGTAGAGTCAGGTATTTGGAAAATTCAATTGGACTATCTGAACAGGGAATAATTAGGGAGACTAAGGCACTTACAGACACAATGAACCTAAAGTGGGATAAATCAAGACTGTAGCTTTAAGACTATAGCCTATGCAGAAATGAGAGAAGGGGCTACTTAGCCACACTCTCAAACTTGGGTTGGGGAAGGGGAGATAACTCAGTGCAGAGATAGCCAAAGTGGTGTCCTGACCCATGTCTAATGGGGCTGATGGGAGCTGTAGTCTACAACATCTGGAGGACACCATTTTGGCTAGCCTCAGGGCCAGCCCACCCAGGAGGCAAGGTGAGGCTACTGCCTTGGGTGGCAAGATCCACAAGGGCACCAGATCTGGCCTCCAGGGAAGGCATCGGCTGCTACTGCACGTTCCTTGGAGGCTAGATCTGTCACATCTCCAGCAAACCCCACCCCATGGCCACTCTACAGTGGCCTCTTGGAAAATAAGGCTGGTCTCTTTCCACCCCTAGGGAAGTAATGGCAGGAGCTGGTCTCTGGGGTGTCCTGGGCTCTGTACCTCTCCACTTCAACTGTTGGGTAATGTTGATTTGATCTCACCCACCCACCCTGTTTACAATGTAGATGTTCACTCCCACCTTGTTCCAGATGTAGAGCTTTATTCGCCGCTTGTTCCTGAAGTTGATCTTCACTCGCCTCTTATTCCCTGGTGGCAGGGTTGTGTGCCATTTTGTGGTTGGTATATTTTGTCACTTGGTGGTTCACTTCAGGGGACAAAATGTATTAGGCCATCCCTGGGCTTTGCCCAATGATGTGCTGCAGGGTTTGGGTGTAGAAGGCTACAGGTTCAGTCTCATGTACCTCCAATTGAAAGGTACAGTAGGGCTATGTTTACAAAATAGTCACTACCAGCAGGATTAGACAGGCCTGGGTGAGGTGGAACAATGGTTTGCTCTAAACCAGGGGTCAGCAACTTTTCCAGCAGTGGGCCAGTCCACCATCCCGCAGACCATGTGGTGGGCTGGACTATATTTTGGAAAAAAAATATGAACAAATTCCTATGCCCCCAAAATAACCTAGAGATGCATTTTAAATAAAAGCACACATTCTACTCATGTAAAAACACCAGGCAGGCCCCACAAATAACCCAGAGATGCATTTTAAATAAAAGGACACATTCTACTCATGTAAAAACACGCCGATTTCTGGACTGTCCGTGGGCCAGATTGAGAAGGCCCATGGGCTGCATCCGGCCCACGGGCCTTAGGTTGCCTACCCCTGCCTACCACTTTCATCGCAAGGCAGCTGCTTATGTCCTGGAGTCTCAACCTGAGGATCATATTAGCTAACACGCTCAAGTCAATTGGTGTGTTCCTGTTTCTAAGGATTACAATTCCTCTCTATAAACGTCAGTCCCAAGCATTCTATCCAGTGTGACCAAAATACCAGAGCTCTGCAGACAAAAGAGTGGGGCTGGGCAAAGAAGAGTAGCCTTAACCACATCAACAAGGGCTTTTCTCCCAGCCCAGTGAGGGCAAGCTCAGGCCTGGATTTGGGCAGGGTCTCCAACATCAGGTTTACCTACCAGCAGAAATAAGCAGCAGCAGCTGCAAAATGTGTATCTACCAGAGGGCAGAAGAGAGATGAAATCAGCAAATGCATCATTGCTACTCCCTCCTGCATTGATTAAATGCGTAAGGGATTCATATGAACAGACCAGAGTTTCATACCAACAGAAATCAAGTTGATGTTCTAGTGCTCTCCCAGTCCCTCACTCCATAGTTAATTTATTACTCACTTGTTGCATCTATATTCTGCCTTCCCATTTAATTTTTTTTTTTTGCACAAGACAGCTAACAACAATAAAACTGACGACAGAAAGTAATCAGTCAACACAATAAGCAAAACTGCATAAAAATCAGATAAGTTCTTTAAAAATCTATTTTTTGCTGTACTCCACCTAACTTTGGTTAGAAAGTGGTAGCAGAAGCAATGCAATTCTACCCCCCTTTATTCCTCTCTGCATGGATATAAATCCTCAGTGTTCTCTATTCCTTTTGAAGTAAATATTGAAATTGTGTTAGGGGATAATATAATGCCACTTACTGAGTCGCAGCATAATAGAGTCCTGGAATTCAGTTCACACTAAGTTCCATCGGCAGATACCCACTTTGATAGACCTGCACAGCTACTCCCTACAACCTGTCAATGCAGCACACCATAAATCTCTTTAATACACTGTTCTCTTTCTTTGGTGAATATGAACAAATCAAAGTTAAGGTCAAACAAAAGTGCTAAACACTTCCCATGCATCTTTTTTTTTTTTAAATCACATTTGTTCAATATATGAAAGCTAATATCCAAGGCTGCTCCAAACAAAATCTGCAGTGGAGGGGGTGGGGGCCGACCCCCCCCCCAAAAAGCCTTTTCAGAAAGAATAGTTTGCAAGCAAAGCATAGCCTTCCCCAACCTCAGAAAATTTCGGTTCAGAGGCATAGATTGTTTGAAAATCTGAAGTAATCAATATTCCAGCACTGCAGAGTTCCTGCTGAAGGAGTTCTAAGATGAGAGTGCCATTGGCTATGTTACAGTGGTCACAAATAATTGGCTGAGGGGAAAAAATCATTCTCCATAAAACATTTCCAAAAACAGACCCATTAAAGTGAGTGATGGGAAAAAGAGGGTGTTATATGGATCAGCAGAGTTAGGTGAGGTTAGCAGAGTTCTATTTTCAGTTGTAATTGCTGATATATTGCCTTCTCAATCCCCTCCCCCCATTCCAAAAATATGTGCCATGCAGTGGTAATAATTTCCTTCACTTTCTCTGTTCATATATTTGAGGATTATGTGCATCCTTGAATGGCCATATTTCCAATTCAGATGTGCCTTGTGTTTTGTTCGCTGATACAAGTATGTATGGACCTCAGTTGGTTGAACATGAGACTCTTGGGTCTCGGCTACATTAGCAAAGAAAAAGTGTTTTATATGTGTTCAAACACTGTGACACCAGATGGCGCTGTGGAGTCCCATCTTTCACCAACTTGATTTCCCACTATGAGGTTTACAATGCGTTTTCCTGAAACACTTTTTAAAAAAATGTGTCTAGATCCAGCCTCTATCTCAAGGTTGTGGGTTCGAGCCCCACATTGTGCAAAAGATTTCTGCATTGCAGGGGGTTGGACTGGAAGACTCTTGTGGTCCCTTCCAACTCTAAACTTCTTGGACTCTAAGCCTTAAAAAGTGACAACTGTCAGTAGCACACCCAAGACACACGTGACTAGGGATGTCACATGGTTTTGAACAAATTCACCCAGTTCAAATGCTTGTAGCTGGAATCAAGGTGAGCAGGACGAAGAGGGCTCTCCTCCACCTAGATGTGGAAAATGCCAGCAACTACGACACCACCTCCTCTGCCTCAAGGGCCCAGCTACTAGGGCTGTGTGCTGGCTCCTGACAAATCCCAGATCTGGAACCAAGTTGGGCTGATTCAGGTTGATCTAGGTTTGCCTGGAGCAGGTAAAAGTTGTCCTGGATCTCTCCAGGCCAGGTCCATCCAGAGATATCCAGGGCTGTCTGGGGAGGTCGGGGTCAGTGGTAGAGCATCTGTTTTGCATGCAGACAGTCCAGAGTTCAATCCCGATCATACTCAGGTGGGGATGAGTGTATCCTCTGCAGACCCACCATCAGTTACAGGGTGAAATTCTGAGTTAGATGGGCAGACGCCAGACTTAGAAGTCAGTTTCTGACAGAAACTGGCCTTCTAGGTCGCTGGACTTCATCCCACATGCCTTATTTTTGTGGGGACCTGCTAAGTCAAGTATGTTATGTACTAAAGACCAGTTGAAGCAGGGAATGAAGTCTGCGTTGGCCAAGGCCTGTCTCAGCCTTTCAAGAAATTCACAAGAACCAAAAAGTGTTTCTTCCGTTTACGTTAATTTACCTCACGGTGTGTGACTTTCGGATCACCCAGGACATCTATAATTTATAACACGGCAGAAGCATAAATAAGCAGATAAGGAAAGAAAATGTAGCCAGGAGGATTTGATGAGAGGAGCTACGTTTTGGCAAAAGTTCTGGGGGTTTTTTGGATTGAAAGGGGCACCAGCCTTCTAAAGGTTGACTATAGAGAATTAGGATTAAAAGGAAGAGGCTGCTCAGTGCCTTGCAAAAAAAATCATTATGGTATTCTTTAAAATCCATGCTGTTCTGTTTCATTTATTTTATCCATCACAGAAGATGTCAATCAATTCTCCAAGTGTGCATTAAATCCTTAGCTATGCCTCTTTCCAAAAGCAATAATACAAATGAGAAACTTCATTTTTCCCTTTTTAATGGACCCCTTAGGAGCTCTTGTAACTTAGATTCTGTGTTTCCTTCTCTTTTTTCCTCCTCTGTTTAATGAATCTTTATAAGTTAAGAAAGAAGCAAGTAATTGAAAATGCCAGGGAAGACACAAAGAGAGTTCGAGTGCTGCACAATGGCTCGCTTCAGATGCTTGGGGGCCAATTCATGAAAACCTTGATAAATGTGACTTTTGGTATACCCTGTCTCCTGCGTCAACATTTGCCTAAGCATCCTTCTATAACAAACTATTGTCAGTGTGCTGCTTTCAGGACAGTTATCCCTTTAAGGAACCTCAGGATTTACACCACAATAATATCCCTCTCCTGTCATGGAGAAGGGGACAATTGGCTTTTGAAGGGGCCCAAATGTGTTCTAGGACAGGTTACAGCTTGGAAATCGCTTCCTTGGAGTGTTGGTGGAAGAGCTGCCAACATTAGTATAGCACCATTGCCTGTGCTGTTGAGCATCGAAGGACTCTGAGACTGCAATATAACTTCTATTATATTGAGAGCCAGTGTGGTGTAGTGGTTAAGAGCGGTAGACTTGTAACCTGGGGAACCGGGTTCGCGTCCCCGCTCCTCCGCATGCAGCTGCTGGGTGACCTTGGGCCAGTCTCTCAGCCCCACTCACCTCACAGAGTGTTTGTTGTGGGGGAGGAAGGGAAAGGAGAATGTGAGCCACTTTGAGACTCCTTCGGGTAGTGATAAAGCGGGATATCAAATCCAAACTCTTCTTCTTCTTCTATTACACTTGCAAAGCTAAGCAGGGTCCGGTATGGTTTCAAAATGGATGGCGGAACATGGGTTGAGAGTCCTGCATTGCTTGGCATTGGACTAGATGGCTCTCTGAGTCCCTTCCAACTCTACAATTCTATGATATTCTGAAATAGTTATTACAATAATCTAGAAAATGCTGGAATGACATATAGTCATCATAATGTGCCATCACTGTCCATATACAGTCGTACCTTGGAAGGGCGTTTGAGAGCCAGTGTGGTATAGTGGTTAAGAGCGGTAGACTCGTAATCTGGGGAACCGGGTTCGCGCCTCCGCTCCTCCACATGCAGCTGCTGGGTGACCTTGGGCTAGTCACACTTCTCTGAAGTCTCTCAGCCTTACTCACCTCACAGAGTGTTTGTTGTGGGGGAGGAAGGGAAAGGAGAATGTTAGCCGCTTTGAGACTCCTTCGGGTAGTGATAAAGCGGGATATCAAATCCAAACTCTTCTTCTTCCTCTTTGACTCGCAAGGCATTTGACTTCCAAGGTACGACTGGAGTCCCCTTATGCTCCATGACATCTGTCCAAAACCCAAAGAGCTTTAACCCTTTCTATGCTAGCAGCCACCCCATCTTGCAACAGTAACTTCCAAGCTAGCCCAAGCACACATGCTCTGGTCTTGCGGTGGCTGGAGCTAAACCTGGCCTAATAAGTAAAAGATGACACCCATGCCCTCCAGCTTCACTCTTTGTCACACATTGCTCAGACTGGTGCAATGGGATTCACTCCTGCTCCCAGACCCATGCATGCAAACTCCAGATTGGACCCTTATGATCCATATCTTAGTCTCCAAGCACAGAAAAGGCCAAAGACTCCACCGCTGTGTTACATGGCAATATGTCAACAATTTGTGGGCTAGGGCATTTTAGAGCTGATTAGCCAATTTTATAGAGGTGGAATCAGCCATCAGAAAAAGCTTCTCGCTGACTAATTGGCCAAAATATATGCACTGCTCAGGAGTACACTGTGTCCTACTTTGATCAGATGTGCTACCATTCAATCCTAATTAGAAACACTCATTTGCTTTTCTGATTGCATACCTTTGCATATTTACAGTAATTAATACGTTGCAGAAGTGGAACATTCTAATCCAGGCTTTTCTGATGGCTAGGCTTATTAAAGCATCACATGCACATTAGCTTGTCATTCATTACAAGAGCACGAAACACCTGACACCACAGCTCAGCTATCATGCTCTGCGAACGATTCAGTCAAAGGCCCAATTGGTGCATGCTCCCCATATTTGGCTGCAAATTGATCTGTGAAAACGTATGCCGGAATTCGGAGCACACCTAAAGCCAGTGCAGGTGTATCACAAAATAGGTCAAGTGTGGTCACATAGGCAGGGAGGTGTGGGGATTTGGAATAGGTCAGGTGAAACCAGGTGAGCATCCATAGGGATTCTTTTAGGATTTGTTTATTTACTTATTATATTGTTAGCCCAACTTTTTCAGCAGGGAGCAGGTGGCGGCATACATCGTTCTCCTCCACCCCATCTCATTTAATCCCCACAACCAACCTCTGAGGCAGGTTAGGATGAGAGGCAGTGACTGTCCCAGGGAATGTTGTGGGAATTAAATGAGGGGGGAGAAGTGTGTTCACCTTGGAGTGAAAAGGTGGGATATAAATGTGATAAATAATAAACGTGAGAGAGGCCTATGCAAACACATATGCACATGCCTATATCCAGTCAGATTACATTTGAGCCAGAAAAAACAACCTCAAGGAAGGTGTAGAGCAGGGTTGGCAAGGGGTGTGGCTTGTGGAGGGGTGTGGCCTCTGGGTAGTACTGAAGGTCACATCATGAACTCCAGAGGGTTGCCTGAGGTTCTCCACCCCTGTTCTACAAAGCGGAGTATTTGAAGACTGAAATGAGCTTGCCATTTTCTCTTAAACCCTGATAGTTCTTGAAGTGTAGGTAGGTTCCCACGAGGCAAGACACAGTAATAACAACAAGAACCTTTAATGAACTAACAGAACTGGACAACAGGGGCAAAGCAACTGCTTATATACATTTCTAAAGGCCTGGGCCACTCCCAGTCCCAATGTGATTGGCTGTCTAAACTTCCAAGCTGCGAATCATGACTCAGAGTTTAAGGACCAATGGCGGAGGCCCAAATTCTGAAATGTTCTGTGACTGGATATCATGGATTGAATCAGAACACGGGGGCTCAGAATCCTTTTCCAGACTCAAGCTCAGGCAAACACAGACCTCTGAATACATAACAGTTCTTCTTGCAGAAGACTTTCAAAGACTGAAGTTGAAAGACACTAAATTTCATTAAGCAGCTTGTGCAAAGCCACCGAGTGAGTCAGTAGCTTATCGAGACTCTGAAACTACATTCCCCGGGTCAGGCCTCAGCCCAGCTTGAGCTCACTTGGTTAAACCTCACTTGGCTCACACAGAAACATAGTATCCTCTAATTTCCTGATTCCTAGCGCTGAGATTAAAATTTTTAATATCATTAGAAAGCTGTAAACCCTTTTGAGACGTGTGGCAAAGATTTGAGCCATGCAATGGCACCAGGAGGTGCTCTCAAACTGGCATGCTTAGCAGATTAAAGTATTAGGCGGATTATGGCACTAATTTTATTGCAATAACATGTTCCCATCAAATTTGGCAAGAGCTCTGATCCCAAAACCCGAGAAAACGAATTTAAGCTAAGCGGATGCCCTAGCAGGCAATGATTTCTCCTCTATAAACTATGTGCACAGAATAACCATATGAACATTCTTCTGATGGCCTACACCATTTTCAAGAAATAGGCCTTGTTGGTGGAGCAGGGTAATGTAGGAGCAGACCTGTGTGCATTGAGTTGGTTGCTTGTAAAGATTTTGAAACTTTCAGGGCTGGTCCTACCATTAAGCAGAGTGAGGCAACTGAGTGAGGCAACAGTGGTGAGGTACTGGAGGACACAGTTTGCTGTGCCATGTGGCCTGTTCTGTGCCCCCTAATCCAGCCTGCTGCCCTCTGGTGTGATGGACCACGGTTTCCCATTTCCGGTGTTGAAGTAAAGTTCACTGCCAGCCCAGCTGGCTCCTGTACGTCAAATTACCTCAGGCACCACAATGTCTGGGGTCAACCCTTAATACTGTGTGTATGCTAAAGGGGAAACCAATTATTTGTAAATGCATGGGCCTTACAGAAACGACAATCCACATGTGCATGTTTGTGTAAGTACCTTTCCCTGCATACAAAACACAGTGGAAGAACCCTGATGATGCCTCTTGCTTCCTTGGATGGACAATAGAGAGGCGTGTGTTTAGAAAAGACTAGTGCATAAAGGTTAAACTATTTATGTATTGCTGCGCCCGTTTTTGTGTCTGGTCTCACCCAACACTCTTGATGCAGAGGGTTCCAAGGGCATCTGCTCTGATGTTGTGAGACCCTTGTGCTCACACATCGATGCCTTCTTTTTCTGGTTACAGGTAGGTAGCTGTGTTGGTCTGCCGTAGTCAAAACAAAAAACAAAAAAATTCCTTCCAGTAGCACCTTAGAGACCAACTAAGTTTGTTCTTGGTATGAGCTTTCGTGTGCATGCACACTTCTTCAGATACACTGAAACAGAAGTCACCAGACCCTTATATATAGTGAGAGGGTGGGGAGGGGTATTACTCAGAAGGGTGGTGGGAATGGGTGATAGGCTGATAGCTGTGGATATAGAATGTCCTGGGAGATTGAAGTGTTCTCCTACTGGAATCACAAGACAGAGAAACCAGTAGGAGAACACTTCAATCTCCCAGGACACTCTATACAAGATCTCAAAGTAGCTGTCTTATTACAAAGGAATTTCAGAAATAGACTGGAAAGAGAAGTTGCTGAATTGCAACTCATTACCAAGCTTAAAACCATGGAGAGACCTGGTCTGAATAAAGACATTGGATTCTTATCTCATTATACATGACAAATCTATTTTTAACCTTCTCACCCCTTGCTTTTTCCTGTTAGACCAATTGCAGTCGTTAACAGTCGTCAACAGGTTCACCTCACCTATCAGCCAATCACTCATTCCCACCACCCTTCTGAGTAATACCCCTCCCCACCCTCTCACTATATATAAGGATCTGGTGACTTCTGTTTCAGTGTATCTGAAGAAGTGTGCATGCACACAAAAGTTCATACCAAAAACAAACTTAGTTGGTCTCTAAGGTGCTACTGGAAGGATTTATTATTATTATTATTTTGTTCTTTTTCTGGAAAGAGGTGTTTATTTGTTTCACCCTTTGCCAAATTTCCTGCCTTCCCTCTTGTGGTGTAAGGAACGACGACGAATGCTCCTCAATACGTTTGTGAGTCTTTGAAGCAAAGCTGGCTTGTCTACAAAAATAAAGTGGTTGGAGCTTTCTTAGCACAACTTCAAGACACCAGTGGAGAAAATCAGCAGCTCAGTCAGTGTGTGTGTGTGTGTGTGTGTGTGTGTGTGTGTGTGTGTGTGTGTTTAAATAAAAGAAGTTGAGAGTGTGGTTTTTGAGCTCTCAAGCAGAGAAGCTGAGTGGTAGCCCGAATGTGTTTATGAGTCCAGAGGGCTTATCTAACTTTAGAAGTGCTAAGCAGTCCTCCGTTTCAGTCCTCTGCAGGAGACAGTGGTGGGAGGAAGCGTAATCTATGGCTGGGGTCCAAAACAGACCAAGTGTCCTCTGAAATTCAAAGGCAGCCACTCTCTTCTGTAGACGTGAAAAGAGATTATCTAGAGATTATGTCAGTAATTAACTCGGGAAATGGAAAGTTGCTCTAAACCCTGTGGATCTTTCTCAAAGTGACATTGTTCTTCTCATTCCACAAATAAAAAGTAGCAGGCAGGCGGGCACAATTCTGAGGAGTGCTACGTAAGCATGGCTCAAACAATGAGCACCTCCACAGCTCCTCACACAGTCTGTGAAATTGCATTGGAGAAAATATGTGCACACTAGAAGAAAAAGGTAAAGGTAAAGGACCCCTGGACGGTTAAGTCCAGTCAAAGGCGACTATGGGGTGAGGTGCTCATCTCGCTTTCAGGCCGAGGGAGCTGGTGTTTGTCCACAGACAGCTTTCTGGGTCATGTGGCCAGCATGACTAAACCACTTCTGGTGCAACAGGACACCATGACGAGTGCCAGAGCACACGGATACACCGTTTACCTTCCCACCGCAGCGGTATCTATTTATCTACTTGCACTGGTATGCTTTCGAACTGCTAGGTTGGCAGGAGCTGGGACAGAGCAACGGGAGCTCACTCCGTCACAAGGATTTGAGCTCCCGACCTTCCAATCGGCAAGTCCAAGAGGCTCAGTGGTTTGGACCACAGCGCCACGTTCCCATTCTTCTGAGCTCCTGTTGCTCTGCGTGATTTTAGTGATATGCTAAAGCTACTGGATGCCAAGAAAGAGCTATTTGTTTGTGTTGCACAGCTACAACTTAGTGAAAGAGAATTGCGGACACACGCGCAAAACCAACCTGGAAGGAAAAAGAACCAAAGAGGCCTGGCTGGAGGCCTCAGCCTCTTTTATTTTGCCCTTGACCCCACCCCTGGCCAACTGTCCATTGTCCACCTGGCCGAGGGTGGGTCAAAGGGCCAGCCTATGCAGGTGGGGTGGGGCACCCGCCCAGGTGACCCCCACTCGGTGCCGCAAACCCCGCCCACCTGTGGGAAGGGAGGGTGGAAATTAATGGCTACCACCATTAAATCAGAATATATATATTCTAGTGTGTTTCTCAAACTGTGGGCCAGGATATGCCATGTAGCCTTGGGCCACTTTTCAGGTGTGCCACAGTGCCACAACCTGCCCAGCACCTCCTTGGTTGCCTGCCCTGCCTCTTAACCATAAACAACCAAAACCACCACACAATGGCTGAAACTATAATAAAAGATTTACTGGAATCCTCTTCTGAAAAACTAATAGTCTTTCAATAAAGCCACATGATTAACAAGCCATATATGTGTGATATAGCAGAATGTATAATGTTCACGTGACTGAACCATTCAGCAACAGGTTGGGTATAGCAACAAAAGCATGGTGCCAACAAAACGTTCACAATTGGTTGATGGTGAGTAGATAGTAGAATTCTTCAACTGTTCAAAGCAAAAATCTCATGGATGTAATAGTAGATGAAGCATATTATTATGAGTCTTGCAACATCACCATCCAGCCGAAATCAACACAAGTGGCACATGAGAAGGACGAAGAAGACCTGTCCTCCGGATTACTCACAGGTTTCGCTATATAGCTTCATCAGTTCAGGTTAAGCATTCTGATTAGCACAACATGCGAAATATTCCACAGGTACAGCTGTTGTTTATGGTTCATATTATCACCACAGTGATACTTTATGCTGTTTGTGTCTTCCTCTTAACCATGCCATAACCTTGGGGTTGCAGCAATGCCAGCACCAGCAACTCATTGAGTGCTTGAGTAAAGGTGTTCAGGAGATAGAGACGTTCACCGCAAGGTGGAAGGAGGAAAGTGTCCCTCCTCCAGCAAGGAATGGGCCAGTGAAGGTGCTGAAAGAAATCAGCAAGTCAGATAAATTAATTGTTTTAATCAAGTCTTGAGGTTAAGAACAAAAGAACAAGAGAACTTAAGGTGGACCTGCTGGATCAGTCCATTGACGGATCTAGTCCAGCATTCTCTTCTCACAATGACTAGCCAGATGCTTCAATTGAAAACCTGCAAGCAGGACCTGAGCACAAAAAAACTCTCCCTTCCTGTGGTTTCAGAAGCATTACTGCCTCCAACTGTGAAAGTGGAGCATAGTCATCATGATTAGTAGTCATTGATAGACTTCTCCTCCATGAACTGGTATAATCCTCTTTTAAAGCCATACAGGTTGATCACCATCACTGTCTCCTGTGGGAGTGAGTTCCATAGTTTTATGTTTACCCAGGAGAAAGCTCATTGGGCTCACTGGGACTTACTTCTGAGTAGACCCATATGGAATTGTACCATGAATGCATGATTAATAGCAATAATGACAGCAAGAGTACTAATATGCACAGCAAAGAAGAATACACAAAATATATTCCCCCTCTAATCTGCCCAGCTCAACCTGACTTGCCATGGCTCAGCTAGAGCTGGGAGGAAAAATAGCCTAACTAGCACTTTTCAAAACAATCCACAAAGCAAAACGGAACCATTCTTCCAAATTTACACTTCAAATTTTGCAGCTCAGTTCTCCAGCCAAGGAATGTGCAGAAAACTGCACATACTAAGGTAAAGTGTGCGTTAACTAGTGAAAATAATATACACGAAAATTGTTACAGTAGTGCAAACTGCTTTGCAAATAAAAAATAAAAAATACATCTATTGGGGGAATTGCATTGGAGAAAATATGTGTACATTAGAAGAAATTCACACTAAAACACAGCTGAATTCCGCAAATGAAAAAAATGGGGGGGGGGGGAGGGAATCACAAACTTATGTAGAAATGCAGGGAGCTGAATTTATGACTGGAAAAATGAGGAACGGGGAAAAGACAAAATCACAGATTCAAACCCCTAGCCCCAGGCTCTACAACTGTAAATTTAGGCTGTAACCCTAACCATGTCGCTCCACTGAAGTCAAAAGAGCTGACTCCCAGGTAGGTGAGATTAGCACTGCAGCCTTAGCTGGCCGTGGTGGGGTCCCTTAAAAGGAGGCAAGCTGTGTCCTCTCTCTACCTTGTTCTCCATCCCAGTTTCAGCTCTCGTTTTCGCCATCCTTTCAGGATTTTATTGCTTACCGCACAGTGTTAATTTTTAATGCCAGAAGCTGGACTTTGCCTCAGCTCCTTCCCACCGCGAGCTCTCGGCCAATTGCAAGGCAACTGCTCTGCCACCACAGCAGTTTCCACAAGGAGCCTTTAGAGCTCCGAGCATCCTCGAGGGCTAAAGATGTCAAGCAGGATAAATACCAATAAAACCAAGAGTCACAACGTTCAGCTGTATTAGGTGGATCGGAAAAGCAAGAGCACACAAACTCCACTTGTTATGAATGTTGGTCCGCTCTATATTTGAATGGCTCGGCTCTCCTCACATTTCAGGCAACGGTTAAAAGCTTCTAGGACAGCAGATTGTATACCAAGGTTATAGGAATGTCACTTACCTGGGATGCTTTTGTGATGCTTACCAGTTAGAGGAAGCACATTGGTGCTGGCTCTAAGCCTGCCTAGTCCGTAAGAGGGACCAGGAGCCAGGGCCAGCCTAAGCCTTGCTAGCTAACACACAACTTTTAGCAAATGTAAAAGAAGGCATTTTCAGTCTCACAAACTGAAACCATTGAAACCAAGTAAGTGCTGATGAAGTACAGGTATCTTGTGTCCATCTCCTCATGGATGCAAGTGGAATATAATAGTTAGAAGCATGGACCATACCTGTATATGATCTAATTATTTTTTTCTTTTTACTGTCATCCCTAACAATGTTGGCTTTGGTGGTTGGGGAGCACGGGACCTTGACTATATTACACTTGGCCCCCAACCCTGCCGCAACTGCAGTCTCAGAATAATCTCATTGGCTTCCCTCACCAGGATTGCCATTGGTGGGGATGGGGGAGATCTTAGATTCAGTTCGCATTTAAAAGTGAACATGCCTAATTCAGACTTTCCCCCCAAAAAAGTACGTGAACAGAAACACAACCATCCTTTGGAATTCACCCTGGGGGGGATGCATTGTAATAGGGGAAATGGTTTTACAGTCACCTTCCACAAGTTGGGGAGAAAAGGGGACTTAAATTGGGGTGACAAGAAGAAGCAATGTGGGTAAAGATAGGCCACCTGTCATGACTGCCCACGTCTGCCATGTGCTTACTCTTTATTGCAACACCTTATCTCTCTCTGTGTGTGTGATTTATGCAGGGTTGTTGCAGAGATAAAATGCAGTGAGCATCACAGAATCATAGAGTTGGAAGAGACCACAAGGGCCATCCAGTCCAACTCCCTGCCAAGCAGGAAACACCATCAAAGCATTCCTGACAGGTGGCTGTCAAGCCTCTGCTTAAAGACCTCCAAAGAAGGAGACTCCACCACACTCCTTGGCAGCAAATTCCACTGTCGAACAGCTCTTACTGTCAGGAAGTTCTTCCTAATGTTTAGGTGGAATCTTCTTTCTTGTAGTTTGAATCCATTGCTCCGTGTCCTCTTCTCAGGATGAGATACTTGGAGGTGGGAGATATTAATGTGAGGAAAAAATGATTAAAAAACAAATCTTTAAAATGCTATTTTTAAAGAATTTTTCTGTCTAAATTTGGAGGGCAGGCAGAGTAGAATGTGAGACGGAGATCAACCAGCAGAAAGGATAAAGCAGAATGGAGAGAATCTGTCCATCTGCTAAACCATTGTTTCATAATTTAAGCAAGCAAAGGGTCGCTTTTATTTCTGACACAGCATTTTCTCCACTTTTGTTAGCTATTAAATTGGAAGCTCTAGTGATTTAAGAGGTAGGCTGTGACAGCAGGGTAATATACTAGATATTACAGCTTCAGACAGAGTTGCTTAACAGCAATGGGAAGCAGTATTGATTTTTTTAAACAAGGAGGTTATGCCCTTCACCTCTGCATCAGATCAGTTAGTGAGGGCTTAAGGCACTTGGGAAGTCTTTTGGTATGTAAACATCAACTTGTGGTTTGTTGTAACGCAATATACTCTCAAACACTCTGGTAGTGAGGGCTGCAGTAAATAAAGTCTAGCGAAACTCGTGTGTTAAGCCATGTGTGTTTGTGTTTGTGTGTGTGGTGGGTAAAAAAAGAAGCCACTTCCAGCAGGATAAAAGAAAATAATGAGAAAATCATAAAAGAATGGAATAGTGGGAAGAGCTGAAGGCTTTCTCGCAGATTGTTTAATTTTTACTGTGACTATCTTAGTGATGCATTGCACTGTTATCCGTGACACACACCAACTGTTTTATAAGCTTAATGTGTGCCACAAAAACTCTGATGCATGCAGGGATTGGGTGATGACTGGAGTATTTAGGAGCTGCAGCAGTTGCCCCACCAGCTCAGCATTCACCCCAACGTGCATGCCAAGCTTCAAGGGCACCCCCAATGACTCAACAAAAGGAAGCGTAACGTGATCAACTAAACACGGCCTCACGTTCTTGCCCCACCATCTTGACTTGTCTATCCTGCCCAGACTAACAACCAATCAAATTCAACACCACTCCAAACGTAGTACCCCTAACAGTACGAAGTGGTAGTGTTGTACTGCTGTATTATACACAAATTGACTTTTTAACAAAGGGCCATTGGGAGAAATTCGGAGTTACATTTGTGGACGAGTCGGGAATTCTGAAGTTAAGGATTTGATTGGTATAAGTTTTGTTCTGTCGAGCTCGTATTTTGCACAATTTGTATACAGAGTCTGTTTGATAACATGTGGTCTGTTATGCCTAATAAAGGATATTGTTTGTTTGTTAAAGTACGAAGTAGGTGAAAAAGAGAAGCTCCTAAGCCATTTAGGGGCTCCCCCCCCCAATTCCTACTCAGCTCCCAAGCAGGCAGCTAACAAAAAGCCCATAGTACTGAAGGAGGGAGAGAGGGAGTGCACTCCCAAGAGAAGACTGGAGCATTTGGGAAAAAGCAAGGCTTAAGAGGTCTATTCCTCTCAGATTGGCCCATGTGAAAGTGAGAATTTTTTTTAAAAAAACCCAAACAAGCAGGGAGTGACCTGTCAGGAATCAGGGTGTGGCAAATTTGCTCCCACTCAAGTGTGAGAGAGGCATTGTTATAATTATCAAAGACTGGCACACATTGCTTCTCCCAATGTGATTAGTTTGAATCAGTGACGGAGGAAGTCTCTCCGGCACCGTGTGCGGAGTGCCGAGGGGTGGGGCGAACCATCCACAAACTGCCCAGCTGTGCCCCCACGGCGCCCGCACGAACGCCGCCCGCACCGGCAGCGCCCATACCGACGGCACGCGCACCCTCAGCTGCCCTACCGCAAGGGGGAGGCAGCTGGCAGACACCGCGGAGCCTGCGGGCGCCCGAGATGCATGGCTCGGGGGCACTGTAGGCCCCGCGGTGAGTGCCACCCGCCATTGTGTCACCCCCCCTCAGCTGGCACCCAGGGCACACTGCCCCCTGCCCACCTTCATATGGCCCTTGTTTGAATGGGTATAATTCTTGTTATTTGGAAGGTAAAAAGGGGAATATTTCTCCCAGAAAGAGTTCCCATATTCTTCAGGTACGAGATACAAATGTGATTTTGCCACATGTCATGTTTATAGATACCTCCCCCCCCCCAAACCAGGAAATGTATCTTTCAAGAAAGGAAACTCTCATTGGGGTGGGACACACACACACAAACGCGCGCGCGTGCACACACACACACACACACACACGGAAATTTATCTAATTGCGAAGGCAATTTACTAATCTGTGTAATAATAGGTTTGTCCTTATTTCAGAATGTTTTGCAGAGCTATCATTGATATGTACAGCAGGAAGCCTCCTCTGGATTATCAGTAGCTTGTATTGAACTCTTCTGAAGCTTGTAAAAAATAATCTGTGTCACTGAAGAATACGCAAGTGAAGCTGATCGATGAAAATTAACAATTAACTCTGAGAAGTAAGGGCTTTTGATGCACAGAATTAGGAGAACATGCCAAATGCACATGTACAGGTGGTAAGATTTTAAAGTAAAGCTCATTGGTTGAATGGTGTGCATGCAATCTGATACCACCTTTGTGCTGTCATTAAACCTTGCTGTGCAGGGATATTAAATAGTAAAGAACCCTCTAGCGTTGCAAGATTTTACCTGTCCAAAGGCAAAAGGATGCATCCACGGCACACAGTACTTTCTGCCCTAGAAAGAGTCAAAGAACCTGATACAGCATATGCAGTGGTGGCAGATGGGACAGCCCGGGTGTATTGCTCAACTGTCTGCCAATGCCATGCATTGCTGCCACTTACTAAGAGGGAGAGGGGCGAGGCAGTAGGATCTCAACGCAATGTGGGCACAGCATGGCCACAGTGGTGGGAGTCTCAGATTGGCTCTGCTGTTGGGCCTACACAGCACCAAGCTCTTGTTCCCTTGCCCCTTTCCCTGTTTGTTCCCTTGCCCCTTTCCCTGTTGGTAAGTATGATCAATGGTGCCTATTGTTATGTATTCAGTGGTCTGTGTTTGCCTGAGCTTGAGTCTGGACGAAGGATTCTGAGCCCCTGTGTTCTGATTCGATTCATGCTATCCAATCACAGAACGTTTCAGGATTTGGGCCTCTGCTATTGGTGCTGAAACTCAGAGTCATGATTCGCAGCTTGGAAGTTTAGACAGCCAATCACATTGGGAGTGGGAGTGGCCCAGGCTTTCAGAAATGTATATAAGCAGTTGCTTTGCCCCTGTTGTCGAGTACTGTTAGTTCAATAAAGGTTCTTGCTGTTATTGCTGTGTCTTGCCTCATGGGCACCCACCTACACTTCACCTATTGAACATTTCCTGGAAGGCAACTCACTTTCTTATACTTTCACTCCACTAAATTGAATTTCAGACTGGGCCCAAGGTAGACCGAGCCCCTTAATTCTGCCACGCAACAGTGATATGACTACAGAACACATTAAGGGCTTGCCTCAGCCTCCCCCAGTACTCTTCCTACACTGTGAGCTTTACCTAAGCAAGTAGGAGTTGACAGTGGGCAGACCATAGCACACTCTGTAGAAGAACTACCTATGTGGGAGAGCCTTGTTGTGCTCAGGATCCGCTTGCAGGCTTCCCAGAGGCATCCAGGATTCTGGACTAGACAAGCCATTGACCTGATCCAGCAGGCTCTTATTACATTATTAACATTAGTAGCTGTGCACCCAAGGATGCTGGGTCTATTGCACATGTTTACTTCCCGTATGCTAATGGCTTTGTAGGGATATTAAAAAAAATTGGCCCCTGGAAAAATGGAGGGTAAAATCTTATGCAAAGGTTATTCCAACCAGAGCTCTACAAATATTTGCAGATCCACTTTAGCGAAATGCATTATTACCAAATGATTTACTATAATAACTTCAAAATTACTCAACAAACAAATAATACCATGCTCCTTTAGCAGTGTAATAGAATCCTCACCCTCTCCCTTATTACTCTTTCTCTCTCCCCCACCCCCTTTTCCTGCCACCCGTCAAAAGTACCAGCGTTTTAAGTGAACAAGATGGATCATTTCAAAGTGTCCCCTTAAAATTGCCGTCATTTTTCTTCATTAGTTATTCTTTAATATCCTAGAGCACTATTAAACTGAGCGGGAGCCAAATCACTATTTTTGAAGGCAAAGTCTGAAACGGTTATCAGAGTACAAACTGCAAAGAAAGGAGCTGGACCTTCCATTCATATGCCGCCTCTAGGCATTCAATATCCAGGTGTTTACTTTATAAGAAGACATGATGTCAAATCTTACGGTACTGAATGGTGGCTGCCAGTTCACACATCAGCACATCAGTACTTGCTTAAGGCTGAGATGGGAGCCCCCTCACAAATTACAGAGAGGAAACTGTATACACTATAAAATAAAAAATAAAAAAATTCCTTCCAGTAGCACCTTAAGTTTGTTCTTGGTATGAGCTTTCGTGTGCATGCACACTTCTTCAGATACACGAAAGCTCATACCAAGGACAAACTTAGTTGGTCTCTAAGGTACTACTGGAAGGAATTTTTTTATTTTTTATTTTGTTTTTGACTATGGCAGACCAACACGGCTAAAAGGTAAAGGTAAAGGGACCCCTGACCATTAGGTCCAGTCGTGTCCGACTCTGGGGTTGCGGCGCTCATCTCGTTTTATTGGCCTAGAGCAGCACACGGAAACACCGTTTACCTTCCCGCCAGAGCGGTTCCTATTTATCTACTTGCACTTTGATGTGCTTTCGAACTGCTAGGTGGGCAGGAGCTGGGACCGAGCAACGGGAGCTCACCCCATCGCAGGGATTCGAACCGCCGACCTTCTGATCAGTAAGCCCTAGGCTCTGTGGTTTAACCCACAGTGCCACCTGGGTCCCAACACGGCTACCTACCTGTAACTGTGTTCACTATGGTAGCTGCCTGTGCGAAAATGGGAACAAGAGATTGAACCATTTGGCATCCCACCAAGGCTTTTTTTCCTGGGGGAACGCACAGGAACTCAGTTCCGGCACCTCTTGCATGGGCTCCATTGCCATTCTAAGAGAATGAGGGAGGCATTCATGGCGAGTTCTGACACCTCTTTTTTCTAGAAAATTAGCACTGCTCCCCACCCACACTCCCTGCTTGTCCACTAACAAGGCTTGGGGCTTGTTTTACCATCTAGCTGAACTCCAGTGAGATGGCCCAAGATGGAGACTTCAGTAGCCTCAACATAAAAGCAGAGCTGCTGCTCAGCATCTGTGGCCAAATCCTAAAGCCTGAAACACCAAAGGGAAGCATCACTTTTGCATCAACACTTCAGGGGTGGAATGACAATGAAGGCACCACTATTCCCCACCCTGACACCTGGAATATTCCTAGTATTATATTGTGATTCTAGGATTCTGTTGTATGGGATTGAGATTTATGTGGGCTGACCATATGCAGCATGGGTACCCAGTGTGAGAAACTGCTGGGACCTTTTGAAGGTGAGATGCATATCTACAAAACCTCATGTAAGAGATGGGGAGGGATGCCTGTGAAAGGAACTGATATTATGTTGGATGGCGATGAAGTCTCCTTTAAGTTTGAACAGGCTCTAGTGGACCTGTCTGAGCACGTGGTTGATGTTAGTGGAGTCCACTAAAATCCATAGCAAGAGTTGCCTCCACTCCTTTCAGCACCGTGGGTGGAATTTAACATCACACAACAGTAAATGGTCCATCCGTGCAAATGTTTTCAGCTTGCCAGACAGAACCATCACCCTTCTCCTCTCCCCCATGGGCTATTCTGGGGGTTGTCCTGACCCGCCAAGCCAATTTGGGGGTGGAGCGAGTGTGTGTGTGTGTGTGTGTGTGTGTGTAGAGGGCGTAAAGCCCTGTGGTGCAAGCAGAAGTTTTTGAACAGGGATTCCACTGGTGGGGCTCATTAGGCGAATCCTGCCCCCATATGTTTGGCAAAGGTTTGAATGGGGAGCCATCTGAACTTCTGTCAGTTTGCACAGGGTCCCAAATGGCATGGAGGAATTCGGGCAAGTACAGATCTTTGCCAAATGAGCAGAACTAAGAGGTGTTGGGCGAGTGTGGGAACATCGGGGCAGGACAGGTGAAGCATGTGCCATCACAGTGGGGCCAGGAGACATGGCTCCCTTCATTGGTCAGCCCTCCCCATAAGGGGCTAATGCCTAACTCAGGCTAGTCTCCTCAAACAGAGAAATGCACAGCTGATCCTATTTTCTTTTATTTTTTGGTATATACCACGGCTATGGTAGACACATTTGTGCTTGATTAATCTGTAAGGAGCAGCCAAACATTCAAAATGGTAGAAGCCAAGTGAAGAGACAAGCCCAGCAGCAATAAACAGTGACTTCCACAGTTCCACATCCACCGTAATTTCTATTTGAAGGAACTCCAGCAGCTGCATTGCAAACTATGATGGGACTTAGGAGATAACAAGGACAGCTGTTTCTTTTAATCAGAGCAATCAAAACAGACGTGACCAGAATAAGAGGGATATACTTAATTTAAAGGGAGGGGGGACCCAAAGAAGGCGGCGTGTTCTTCTTAGATGAATCCTGTTCAGGCATTTTCCTTTGGACGATTAACAGCGAGCAGGGCTGTGCTTACTCCCCCACCCATTGTTCTGCCCATACCAGCCCTTGCTGGTTACACATCAGTGGGAGACTCCACACACAGAGCAGGCTCCTCTCTATAAATGTCCCTCCAATGCATGGCTGCCAGGAGGGAACACAAGGGCAGAGGAGGGGGCCAGCCACAGCAAAAGCTTTGCTCTCCCCTTCACATGAATAGGACTTTTGAAGTGGCAAGTCTGAACCACTGACCACCACTTCAAAAGGGAATTCGACAAATTCACAGAGCATTCGGCTATCAGTGGCCACAATGGCAATCTATGTTCTGCTGCCACTATTGGCGGCACCATAACCCCAAATGCCAATTGCTGAGAATCGCCAATGTTCCCCTTAGCTCCTGTTTTCAGGCAGAGGCAGACGTTGGTAATATACCACCCATTTGATGCCCCCCCCCCCGCAGCCTTCATGGCAGCGGCTTAAGCCAGGCTTTGGAAAGGAGGCATGAGGCTCTGGCAGGGTTCTAGAGCCCTCCTTCCTGAAGCTGGGCAAGCACTTACCCGGTTTTGAGAAGGCGTCCTCCTCTGCTGCACGCCTGATGAGACTGCACAACTCACACTGCCCTAAATCTGCCCCTAAATTGGCCATTGTGGAGACAAGACGTTAGACTAGTAGGTGGACCATTGGCCTGATCCAGCAAGTTCGTATTATGTCTTTCTAAACAAAAGCCACACCCTCTAGCCTAAGAATCCAGCTTTCTAAACTCATGTTAGAGCTTGATCACTTAGAGATCAAGGAGATCTACACATGCTCAGAGGCACTCTCTCTTAGTATTCATGGGTTTCAGGTGCAGGCTTTGCCAGGATGCTGATGTATGTGGTAACCGAAGAGCAGAATTTGTCACTCCTTAAGCACAGCAAAAGAGGAAGCCAGGAAGTCTGATGAAGCTCAACTCATTTCTTTGGAATTGGTTTTCTAATGATTCATCTCAGCCATCATAACATTGCCTAAGTTCTTTACACAGCAAAGCAATTATTTAAATTAATGATTTATCAGGCATCTACAGGAATTTCAGACTAGAGCAGTTAGGTTTCTGGAATCTGCAGGGAATTATTTTCTCTCTTTCCTTCCTTTCTTGCTAGCCGCCATCACCCAGACAGACGCACACGATTTTTGATTAAACGCTAACACTTGTGAGAATCGTCAATATAAAGAATGAGGAATTCAAGCCAGCTTTGCAGAAATTCATTAAGCGCTGTACCGGAGATGATTGCAGGTGCACGTTAATGAATTACATGACTATCGAAATGCAATTAAATGCAGCTGCATATGTTTACAAAACTACAGAACCAAATTACAGGTATCACTGGCACCCATAATTCATCCATAATTGACAATTTTCATATTACTGGAATAAGGAATCAAGTCATGCAGATGATTACTGTATTTGCCTTTGAGCACTGGAGACTCGGAGATTCATTTCTTATGCAGCACCATAAATGAAACAAATTGCAGGCTTCCAGGTTAGGATAGATGTGGAAGTAAATGCACCACAGACAGACAGATCCTCCCCCCCCCCTCCACTGCTGCTCAGAAGCACCCATATCATTCAGTTTCCTGCGTAACAGCCAACACTAACATGTAAATGGGCTGACTTGAATATGTTTGCTCACACGCAATGATCTAGTCTGGGAGAGGGGAGGGGAAGTTGGCATGGCACAGGTGCAGCTGTAACACCTTGTGCTAGGTGCTGTATTATTATGGCTTCTTTGCAGGGTGGATTTGATTTAAATCAAACTGATTTAAATCACGATTTAAATCACTAGTCAGTAAGGCTCAGGGTGGATAAAAATCCGATTTAAATCAAAAAAATTCAATTTAAATAAAAGAAAATCAGATTTTTTTTATTTAAATCGGATTTTTATCCACCCTGAGCCTTACTGACTAGTGATTTAAATCGTGATTTAAATCAGTTTGATTTAAATCAAATCCACCCTGCTTCTTTCCTTTCATATATCTATATCTTATTACAAACTGAATTCTAACATATAAGAAGTAGAAGATGCCATAGAAACGCAATTAAAAACCAAGCTGAAAATTGAATGTTAATACCCTGCAGACCACCTGAATGAAGCTCATTTATCACTGCTGGTCCATGGGCCACTTTGGGAACCTCTGAGGTAGTGTATAGGAACATTTGCTCATGAAGGAAAAGAAAACATCACAAGTAGAGATGTCAATCACTTGCAGGTTTCAGGCCCTGATATGGAATAATTTTCCAGCTCACATTCAAAAAAGACAAAGGGGGCAATGATAGAAAGATAAAAGAAAGAAGATGGGGGAGAAGCTTGTTCAATTGACTGTTGCTTCTACTGAACTAGCAATGGCAGCTGACGTTGCCACAGCAACCAGGTAAGGGGTTTGGAGAATGATCCAGGCCCTACCAGGTTTCCAATGATGCCATAAACTCATGACCAGGTCAGAAAGTTTTACTGTTTCACAAAACCAGAGAACTATGAAAACTCTCTCCTTGCAAAAGTGGCTTAATAAAATATGAAGTATAACACCTAGAGATGAAACTATGATGACTGTACAATATTGAATAGAGAATATAAACTCTATTACTAAGTGAAAAAATTATCAAGAAATCCATTCCCAGGTGCCGTTCTGCTAGTTTGTAGACCCCCTGTGTTCATATCCTTGCATACTGCTCAAATGTCTATACTGAACAGAGTGCCAATAATTAAACATTAAAATACTGTTCAAGAAAAGATAAATAATCATCTATTATAATAAAATCCAGTGGTGCCAATTAGAGCCCTGCATTCAAATTTATAGCTTAGTTTGCTATTAAATTAATGTACCTTCCAAGAAGAGCATCCATTCCACAGCTCTTCTAAACTTTGTTTATAAACACACACACACACACACAACCACTTGTCGGGTGATTTGGCAGAAAATCTGTATGGAAAAACTTATACAATAATGAGAAATCCCGCAAACAGCTGATCAAAAAGTAAAATAGTGTAGGTTTGCTGTGCGGCAACTGACTTCTAATACGTTCACACACAAGATAAATGGATGTGAGAAATAACTGATAAGCAGAGATCATTTAGATAATTCCCTTTTCTCGAGTTGCTAATTTCGTGATGCACTGAAATCTTTCCTAAAACAGAGCCCCCTTCTCTTTAAGCAGCACCTATCTGAAAGCAGAGAAAGATCTGGCATGGTTTCCACCCAGCGTCAAAACTACATATTGGGTTCAGAGGCAGCCAATGGGATCCAGATGTAATTGGACTCGACCCTTGCCAGCACTGTCAATGTTTCGGCTGATAGAAGTTGTACTCCAACACACAGTGGAAAGCGCCATCACTTTGGTTTCACACGTTTACTGGTAGAAAGTCACCCAAGCCCTTAAAGTATAAAGGAGCCCTAACTTTCATACTTCTGAAAGCACAATATAATAGTTTGTCAGAAACCAGGCATGTGGATAGGATGTCTACTTTCTCAGCATATCCAGTGGAGCTTTGTGACCTTGCCTAGAAATGGCCTGAGTTCCAGATCATTGCCCATTTTCATAGAGATTTGCATGAAACCACCAGACATCTTTGCCCATGCTGTTTATTCAAGTCCATTTTATGAGAACCTCCCTTTCAGGAGCCCTTTTCAGGCGGACGATTCGTCCTGCATCTGTCTAGAGCAGGATTCCTCAAACTCGGCCCTCCAGATGTTTTGAGACTACAATTCCCACCATCCCTGACCACTGGTCCTGCTAGCTAGGAATCATGGGAGTTGTAGGCCAAAAATATCTGGAGGGCAAAGTTTGAGGAAGCCTGAAGTGCCCACACAAGGTTGACCAGCTTTAGGCCTCTGCTCAACTCCTAAAAAAACTTCCCATCTGGGCTTCTGTCATCCATATCTGCTCCTCTTTCCTCCTACCCCAGCGTCACCTGCCCCTTCTAGGATTTTGCTCACCTTCCCGCCCTCTCTGCTTCCACCATCTGCTACCCAGGATGAAACAGCCATTTCCAGATTCAGCTGATTCCATGGCTGACTAACATGGGCTGCTGCCAAGCCATTCAACATTATTGCCAGTCTGGAAGATGTCTGGTGGTGCAAGTCCACAGGCTGCTAGTATACTGGGGAAATTCCAGTCCCATGAATTCCAATCCTAGGGCAGTCAATGGCTATTAGTTCTGATGCTCTGCTTCTACCGTCACTGTAATGCTTCTGAATGCCAGTTGCTGGGAATCATAGAGGGGAATAGCACACTTGTGCTCATGTTCTCTTTGTGGGTTTTCCACAGGCATCTAGTTGGCCACTGTGAGAATGAAATGCTGAACTAAATTGTCCATTGGCCTGATCTAGCAGGCTGTTCTGATGTTCTTATGAATGCTATGTCTCTCTCTTTTTGCCAAATCATTTTTATTAAGGTTTTCAATACAACATAATCACATTGAAACATTCCAAATTACATTTCAAATTATTTATCCAATTATAAAAAAGAAAGAAAAGTTCCAATTCTGCCAAATTATTATTTAAATTTATTTTGAGGTTTCCCATGCTTCAAACTCCAGAGTTTGTCCTTGCTTTTTACCCTTCCTATATTTTCACAGCCTCTGATGTATTCCAGCAAGCAAGATAGATCAAAACAAACAATGTCCCTGTGTGGATTTAAGTCCACATTTCATCACCATACGATCGCCTTGCCCCTTGATACTCTGATTCCAAAAGCCAAATCACGGACAGTCGCCATCTTCATTCTATGAATGCTATGTCTCAAAGTCCTTGCCATCTTAGTTTGAAAATCCCTAATAATCTGGCAAATATTCCACTCTCCACCCCCTTGCAGGATTACACTTCTTCCAACTTGACCACATCATCAATTAAAAAAATAAAAAATAAAGTTCAGCTTCATCATCATTTCCATTCCGTGGATTCTCTCCTATTTAGTTTCATCTGGGAAGGAACAATAACGCAAGCTTGTGTTTGGCAATTTAGTTGGGCAATGATTGAAAATAGCCGTTCCCTACCCACAACTACCAGAAGGGGCGAAGAAACGGGGAAGGGGAGAGAGAGAGAGACATCCTGGCTCTTGACTAAATCTTCTTCATCATCCTGAAGGTGGGAAGCCTTACTTTGCTGAGTCTCTGAACGACAGAACACAAATCTGTCACTGCAGATGGTTTGTAGTTGATGGCAGCCATGTTCCTTGCCACTGTGTATAAAGAGAGGGAGGGGGGACACCCTGCAGTCATATTTCACCACCGACAGGCCCAGTGTCCTGGTTTAAAAAAGGAAACACTCACGTATCCTAATATTCTGTCCTCGGCAAATAATAGCAAATAATAAAACCAATCTTTACATTTGCGTGGAGATCATCAATATTCTCCCTCCATACTTACAAAGATAACTTGCGTTCTCTCTCTCCCTCCCCCCCCCCACTTCCATTATCCTCTTTAATAGCAGGACAATCAACGTGCATGTAAGTGGCTTCCATTTGCTATAAGGTTTCAGGGGCACCTTTGTCTCCATTACATCAAAGAAAAGGCAGGATGTACTCTCTCAGTACAGTATTGGTGTTGTATGCTCCACCCTTGGCAGGAGCATAGCCACTGCATTCTGTATCAGCTGCAGCTTCTGGACCAGCTTGAAGGGCAGCCCCACACAGAGCTTGACACAGTCATCTCACATTGAGGTTAGCAGTGCGTGAATCACTGTGGCCAAGCTCTCCCTTATCCAGGAACAGCAGCAGCTGATGTCCCCGCTGAAGATGGTAATAGTCACTCCTCACTGCTGAGGCCACTTGCGCCTCTAGTGACAGCAGTGGTTCTAGAAGCACCTCCAGACAACACACCTGTTCCTTCAGAGGAAGAGCGACTCCATCCAGAACAGGCAACCTGCCCAATTCCCAGATCTGGGAACTACTAGGAGAAAGACTGTGAGACTCAGGTTTGGATCCCCACGTAACGACTCATCGGGTCAACTTGGACCAGTCACTGTCTGTGAACCTATCTTACTTGGAAGGGAGGGGACCATGTTGTAGGTTGTCTCAGCTCAGTGGATGAATCTGCCTACCACCATGCAGGGTGAAGTGGCCACCTCAGGCAGGCCATTTGGGGTGCCATGAAAGGGCTGCAAATGTTTATTTAATTTATTCTTATATTTATACCGACAGGGAGAGAAAGAGGTGTTTGTTAGGTTTTCTGTCTCAAAAATAACTCAACAATCCTTGGTACTCTGCAGTTGGATTGCTGTGATGACCTGGGATTCAGACTCAGATGCTGAACCTGAGGGATCCCAGCCTGCACAGGATTCCCCGCCTCCAGAACCAGCAGAGCTGGGGCTGGGGCTTGAGTCTGAAGGGTCCTCACCTGTGCTGGATCCTCAGGTGCAGGCATCTGCTGAGTGTGCTCTGGCTCCTGATGGGATGGAGGACCCATTGCCTGCAGGTGCTCCACTCCCAGCCCCGTCAGGGGAAGTTGAGGTTGCCTCTGGGTCCGGTAACCCTCCAGCCTCTCCTGAGCTGCAGAGGCTCAGGACAGAGAGGCGAAGGGAACTAAGTTCCCGCAGGAGGAGTGCTCTCCTTTAGGCCAGGAGAGGCGAGGCACCAGAGGATCGGGGCCATCCTATGCATCGGGGCATATAAAAGCCGGCCAGCCCCAGCCCCAAGTTGCGGGAGCAACATTGTTGGTTGCCAGATCCAACATTGTTGGTTGCCAGATCTTGCCTTTGACATGCCCTGGTTTCCTGCCTGCGTTCCTGACCTCACCTGATGCCCTGCCCTGCTCCCAGCTTTGGCTACGTTGGACTGTCTCTACCCTGAACCTACGAACCACAGACTGGACTAGGACTTCTTCTCTTGTGTAACCCTCGGGACCAGCACAATTGCAGGGAAGAGTTGCCATTTGCTGTTCCACCTCAGGCAGTAAAATATATTGGGCTGGCCTTGGATTTGAGTCATTTCTTTATTAAAGCATGTATAATCCACTGAATTGTGTTGTTTTTGGAAAAATCTCTACAGGTCTATGCACTGTTACAGGTCTATGCAGGGGTAGTCAGTCTTTCAGGTAACCTGGTTCCATGTTGTTTAGGACTTTACATTTACTTCAGAATTGCTATATCACACCTTCAGCTATGTCCTCTGGATGCATCTACAAACCACCTGGTTGTAAAAGCAGGCATCTAAATAACATGTAAAGTAGAAACTGGGAAATTGCATAAGGAATAATAAAGTTCATCTTTAAAAAAAAAACCCACCTCAAATTAGACTTTCAAAGCTCAAATTTAGCTCTTTGAAAAATAAACACCCCCCCTTTCACTATCGAAAATTATAGGCTGCATTAACAAACATCGCATAACATATGTAGATAACAGACTCAGCCATTACATAGTGATGGGGATTAAACAAACATGCCTTGAGAAAAGAAACTTGGAAGCTAATCTGTTCATATATTTCACATTGCCAAAAAATGAAATCTGACAGCAGCATGTGTTAAGCATATCATATTTAATACTTATTTTCAAGTTTAAGGAATATTGACAGCCCTAAGCTTTACTCATAACTTTTCCCCTTCAAATTTTAACGTCGGTTTCCAGATAAATTTTTGTTTGTTGTTTTTTTAATAAAATATCATCCAATACCCAACAATAATTAAACTTTTACCTCCTAGGATAGAGTTCAGAAAAGATCAGAAAAGTAGTTTGTGGCACTATCACTTCAGAAAATGATTCTCAAACTTCGCTGCGTCAAATTCCCCCTGGTCAACAGGAAATGGAATGAAAAGCATGTTTATGGACTATTTCTATAGGATTCGTACACAAGCTGGCTAAAATGAAACTCGACCTGCAAACCATAAGAACACGAGTCTTCTATGGAAATCTAGGATGCACCAACAAAGAATCCTCTGCGGCTAGGAGTGTTTATTTCCAGCTATAGATGGTTCATCATCTGTCGCCAACGTTGGACAGAGATGACTTGGCCACAGTGCTCCACACTCTGGTAAAAAGGTAAAAGTAAGGGATGCAGGTGGCACTGTGGTCTAAACCACTGAGCCTCTTGGGCTTGTCGATCAGAAGGTCAGCTGTTCGAATCCCCAAGATGGGGTGAGCTCCCGTTGCTCTGTCTCAGCTGCTGCCAACCTAGCAGTTCGAAAGCACAACAGTGCAAATAGATAAATAGGTACCGCTGTGGTGGGAAGGTAAACGACGTTTCCTTGCGCTCTGGTTTCCGTCACAGTGTTCCGTTGCGCCAGAAGCGGTGTAGTCATGCCGGCCACATGACCCAGAATGCTGTCTGTGGACAAACGCCAGCTCCCTCGGCCTGAAAGCGAGATGAGCGCTGCAACCCCATAGTCGCCTTTGACTGGGCTTAACCATCCAGGGGTCCTTTACCTTTTTTCTTTTTTTTACACTCTGGTAACTTTGAGGCAGGATTATTTCAATGCACTCCCATGTGGGTTCAGAAACTTTAACTGGTCCAAAATGAACAGCCAGATTACTAGCTGAGATCTTAAAACAACTACACAGGTTACCAATTAATTTCCAAGCCCAATTTAAGGTGCTCATGTTAACGTTTAAGGCCCTAGCTAAACAACTGAGGCCCCAAATATCTGAAAGCCCACATAGAGCCAGTGTGGTATAGTGGTTAAGAGCGGTAGACTCGTAATCTGGTGAACCGGATTCGCGTCTCCGCTCCTCCACATGCAGCTGCTGGGTGACCTTGGGCTAGTCACACTTCTTTGAAGTCTCTCAGCCCCACTCACCTCACAGAGTGTTTGTTGTGGGGGAGGAAGGGAAAGGAGAATGTTAGCCGCTTTGAGACTCCTTCAGGTAGTGATAAAGCGGGGTATCAAATCCAAACTCTTCTTCTTCTTCTTCTTCTTCTTCTTCTTCTTCTTCTTCTTCTTCTTCTTCTTCTCCTCCTTCCCTACAGACCCTCTCAAGTGTTAAAGGATTTGGCTCCTAAGAGAAAACCATTTGTTTGCTGTATATTTCCCTAAACTGATAATTACAGTTTAAAAGAATCGGTTGGCCTATTTGAACAATCACTTATCTGAGCTGTCTGGTTCTGGTTCTGAATGCTTGTTCTACTTAGTGTCCACATTTTCCAGTTCCTCTTTCCACCATTCATTTGCTAAGTGGAATATTGTCTGGATTTGTAATTATTGCTTTGGATTAAACATCTATAAAGGGGTGGGCTGTTTTGCTTCACGATCCCATTTTAGAAGTGATCTTGACATTCATTAGTGGGAATGGCTTAACATGTCATCGCTAATAATTTTAATAATTCCTTTTATTGCTCTAATTGGCAATTAGCTCCTTTTAATTTATTTAGTAAGAACAGCTAATCTGATGCTAAGCAAGGTGCAGAGGACAAAAGAATCTAATTTTAAATAATTACTTTATTTTTGATATCACCACCACCCTGCCCCAACTCCTAGAATGTATTGCACAAACTGTGCTAAATGTGTCCATTTCAGCAGGGTTTGTCTGCATTCAGAGATCCAAGCACACAGAGATTTCCTGTGCTCCCGGGCTACCTCATTCATGTCAATGGAAAGCCCCAATCCACCTGTTTTTATTATGTGGATTCCTCCCTTCAGAAATCCCATTGGGATACACTTTGCCTACACTGTGGCTCCTGTACTTTTCAGAAATCACTGGATGAAGGGGAACTTATGGTTTCCTTTTTGTGCCCATTTCAGCAGATGGTAACCTTGCTATGTCTCGACGTACGCATTTTTTCGGATATTTTTCTCCCAATGCATTCCTATGGGGCCTCGACTTACGATTTTTTCCGATCTACAAATGCCCATTCGGAACGGATTACATTCGTAAGTCGAGGGTCCACTGTATGTGATACATCCATTATGATCTTGGAGTTGTCAGCAATCCTGACATCATCAAAATCAGTCCCTATAAATCTTCTGTCAGGAGCCCTGTGGAATCTCTTGGCAGACTTGGTCAAAGAGGGAGGAGGTTTGAGATGAGACTACTGAGACTGTTGATGGGGAGGAACAGAATGGTCATTGTGTCACATCCCTGCTACAAACCTGATGTCCCAGCAAGGGAAAGAGATCCAGTGGAGTCAGCCCCAGCTTCGCACCCTGAGAGTGTGGTTGCACCAGCAACTGAGGAGGTGTGTTAACCTGAGTTGGATAGTGAGTCAGCCAGGCAGACTAGGCCCCATCTCCAAGGACATGCCACTGGATGCACTGGCACAGCTTGCCCTCGGAAGTGCCCATTTGCTTGCCCAGTCCCATTATCCAGGAAGAGAATGGCATGAATGAGTGCCCTTTCCTCCTCCCTCTTCATCTAGAGGTGATCCAGTTCTCACTGTGTGCTTAGACTTTCAATATTTTTTTTTACACAGTACCTCACCAAAGACTCCCAAGTAAGCTTCATAGTCAAGGAATAAAATGGGAGGTCCTATTGTGGATCAATAACTGGTAGGAGTAAATGAGCAGCTATCTGAACAAAGGGCTGTAAAAGCATACACCCAATGATGTTTATAGGGACATGAACATAAATGATTTACAGTTGGAGTGATCAGCCACCCACCCAAGGCAGGTAAGGTAAAGATAAAGGGACCCCTGGCAGGTAAGTCCAGTCGTGAACGACTCTGGGGTTGCGGCGCTCATCTCGCTTTACTAGCCGAGGGAGCCGATGTTTGTCCGCAGACAGTTTTTTCATGTATTGTGGCCAGCATGACTAAGCCACTTCTGGTGAAACCAGAGGACCTCATGGAAGCGCCATTTACCTTCCCTCCAGAGTGGTACCTATTTATCTACTTGCACTTTGACGTGCTTTCCAACTGCTAATCGGCAAGCCCAAGGCTCATTGGTTTTAGACCACAGCGCCACCCGCATCCAAGGCAGGTGCCAACTTTTACCCACCCAGCATTGAACACCCTCCCTCTCTCATGACCACAGCCTGGAGAACAGAGAAGTCCACAAGAACAGCAGGTGACCACTGCTGGTGTATAAACAGGAGGGTTGAAAGTAAGAATTCTCAGCTCCATATGGAACCCCGGTGATCTGCGAAGTATTCAGAGTAGCCAGGAAGCAGATGTGGCTGAAGCCCCCTGGAATTTGTTGCTCATGTATTTTGGGGGTAGTTGGCGGAGGATGTAACTGAGAGCCCTTTCAGTCAAACTATTTCATTTGTTTCCCAGCGTGTGCTGCCTGCAAAATTCGGTGCACATTAGGAGATAAACTTCTTCATCTGAATCTGCCTCTTGATACATGGAAAAACAAATCTGGCATGCCTGCGCTCTTGAATCACAGATGCTATAATTTCCCTAACTCTCTCATTTTTAACAAATAATGTTTTCCTTCAGGTGAACATAATCATGGTCAGGGATGGTTAAGGCGCATTTCTCATTTTGCCTCTTCTGTGCAATGAGGAAGCAGATGAAACACTCTTTTGCCAAACATTCTGCTTCTTTAGGAGGCATGTCACTCATTATTTGGACCACCTCCTGCACGGAGATAAAACCCCACACGCAGGTGGTATGCTGTTGATTACCACAATCCACGCAAACACACTTGGTTACTATTCAATGAAATGGTCACAGGAGGAAAGCCTTAAATCATTTCACTTAACATTACAAGGAAATTATTGTTTCTCTGCTAATCCTACCATTCATAGAGACTCTTGAACATTTACTTTTTCAATCTACACATTGTTTTGTTCTACACAAACAAGGACAATGTTGGGGGGGGGGAAATAACACTGGATTATCTGACCATTCAGATAATTGAAATTGAATGCAGATTTCCCAAAAATAGCAAGGAGAGACAAGAGGGCCTTTTTAAACGAGCAATGCAAAGAAATAGAGGAAAACAACAGAATGGGAAAAACCAGAGATCTGTTCAAGAAAATTGGAGATATGAAAGGAACATTTTGTACAAAGATTACCACAATTAAGGACAAAAGTGGAAAGGACCTAACAGAAGCAGAAGACATCAAGAAGAGGTGGCAAGAATACACAGAAGAATTATACCAGAAAGATATGGAGGTCTCATACACCCCAGGTAGTGTAGTTGCTGACCTTGAGCCAGACATCCTGGAGAGTGAAGTCAAATGGGCCTTAGAAAGCCTTGCTAACAACAAGGCCAGTGGAAGTGATGATATTCCAGCCGAACTATTTAAAATTTTAAAAGATGATGCTGTTAAGGTGCTACACTCAATATGCCAGCAAGTTTGGAAAACTCAGCAGTGGCCAGAGGATTGGAGAAGATCAGTCTACATCCCAATCCCAAAAAAGGGCAGTGCCAAAGAATGCTCCAACTACCGCACAATTGCACTCATTTCACACGCTAGCAAGGTTTTGCTAAAAATTCTACAAGGCAGGCTTAAGCAGTATGTGGACCGAGAACTCCCAGAAGTGCAAGCTGGATTTCGAAGGGGCAGAGGAACCAGAGACCAAATTGCAAACATGCGCTGGATTATGGAGAAAGCTAGAGAGTTCCAGAAAAACATTTACTTCTGCTTCATTGACTACGCAAAAGCTTTTGACTGTGTCGACCACAGCAAACTATGGCAGGTTCTTAAAGAAATGGGAGTGCCTGATCACCTCATCTGCCTCCTGAGAAATCTCTATGTGGGACAAGAAGCTACAGTTAGAACTGGATATGGAATAACTGATTGGTTCAAAATTGGGAAAGGAGTACGACAAGGCTGTATATTGTCTCCCTGCTTATTTAACTTATATGCAGAATTCATCATGCGAAAGGCTGGACTGGATGAATCCCAAACCGGAATTAAGATTGCCGGAAGAAATATAAACAACCTCAGATATGCTGATGATACAACCTTGATGGCAGAAAGTGAGGAGTAATTAAAGAACCTTTTAATGAGGGTGAAAGAGGAGAGCGCAAAATATGGCCTGAAGCTCAACATCAAAAAAACTAAGATCATGGCCACTGGTCCCATCACCTCCTGGCAAATAGAAGGGGAAGAAATGGAGGCAGTGAGAGATTTCACTTTCTTGGGTTCCATGATCACTGCAGATGGTGACAGCAGTCACGCAATTAGAAGACGCCTGCTTCTTGGGAGAAAAGCAATGACAAACCTAGACAGCATCTTAAAAAGCAAAGACATCACCTTGCCAACAAAGGTCCGTATAGTTAAAGCTATGGTTTTCCCAGTAGTAATGTACGGAAGTGAGAGCTGGACCATAAAGAAGGCTGATCGCCGAATAATTGATGCTTTTGAATTATGGTGCTGGAGGAGACTCTTGAGAGTCCCATGGACTGCAAGAAGATCAAACCTATCCATTCTTAAAGAAATCAACCCTGAGTGTTCATTAGAAGGACAGATACTGAAGTTGAGGCTCCAGTACTTTGGCCACCTCATGAGAAGAGAAGACTCCCTAGAAAAGACCCTGATGTTGGGAAGGATTGAGGGCACAAGGAGAAGGGGACGACAGAAGATGAGATGGTTGGACAGTGTTCTCGAAGCTACTAACATGAGTTTGGCCAAACTGCGAGAGGCAGTGAAGGATAGGCGTGCCTGGCGTGCTCTGGTCCATGGGGTCACGAAGAGTCAGACACGACTGAACGACTGAACAACAACAACATCTGACCATTCACCATTACCTTAATGCAAGACCAGAGCTACTAATGTACATCGTCAAAATAGTTTGGCCTTCATCTTTTGGGGAGTGATCTGGGAGTGGGTGGCATCTTGAGCTAGGCTGAATTGTCACAATAGCAAAACAATTACCATGTTCTTTTCTTTTTTTAAAGGAGACAGGTGGAGCTGGATGGGTGGGAAGAGACAGAAAAAGATGAATTAAGGAGAAAAAGAAGAAGGGGGAGAGAAAGAAACTAACAACAGAATTCTGGAAACTGTAGTCAGTAAAGAGTGCTGAGTAGTTTAACTATTAATCCTTCTTCCCAGGGAATTCTGGGAAATGTCACAACTGCAAAAGTGGCACCATAGTGAAGAAGAAGAAGAAGAAGAAGAAGAAGAAGAAGAAGAAGAGTTTGGATTTGATATCCCGCTTTATCACTACCCGAAGGAGTCTCAAAGCGGCTAACATTCTCCTTTCTCCTTGTCCGCGCGCCCAGGTGGGAGGAAGGGGAAGGACCCAGGCGGGCGAAAACGGATCGGCGGGCCAGGCGCCCGCCCCCCCTCCCGCGCCCAGCCCCCTGGCAGCACCTCCACCCGGCCCCGAGCGAGCCCGGTGGCACCGGCACCTCCCGCCCGACCGCGACCGGGGCGGCAGAGGCAGCGGGCGAAGCGCCCGGCAGCCCCGGCGAAGGCGGCGGTCGCTTCCGGACCGACCCGGAAGCGGAAGCGGCCCAGGGCGGCACAGCAGCCGGTGTCTTCCCGCGGCACAGGAGCCGGTGTCTTGCGGCACACTCCTGTGCCGCGGCACACCGGTTGGGAAACGCTGTTCTAACCCATCTAGTGTGGGAGCTCTCCAGGGTACCTAGCAGAAATCGCCCACTACCTGGTCCTTTGAGCAGCAGATGCCAGAGATGAAATCTGAGAGCCTATGCATACAAAGCGTGAGCTGCACCACTGAGCTATGGTTTCTCATTCACATACAGGGCACATTGTCCTTAATGTCACCCACCACACCTGATGGCATGATATCAATTGGATGAAACACACATTGTATTGTTTTAGCAAGCATTTTAAATGCCCAAACCTAAACAACTCCCCGCAATTGGTTTTAAATGGTAAGCCAGCATTCACATTCATGTAACTAATGTATGCAGAGTGGAGAGTTAGAAATTCCTTTTGTTTCCATTACTTCCCTGCTATGGTTTTATTGGCATCTCCTTTTTCACTCCATGGTAATTAATTCCAAAGTGCTGTCTTGAAAGATAATTTTCTTTTGACCTCCTGCTGAATATGACTGAGACCTTGTGAAAGAGAGAAATAATTTTTATTTTATTTATTTTTAAGCAATAGCTCAGGGCATGTATTTTTTAAAAAAATCCTTCGTGTGCTAGGTAATGAATAATTTTTTCCCCAGCAGAAATTTCCTTCTTCCCCAGGGACCCAGCAAAGCAGGCTGAACCTTCAGGTTAAACCCTGAACCCCAGTGCCCCTAACTGACTGTAAGAGTCTCATTTTGATATTTGTTTTTGTCTTTGTTATCTCTGCTTGCATGTGGGTTTCAATAACTTCCTTTGTTGTTTGCCTTCTGCTGTTCTGAGCATTTCAGCAAATGATCCAATGCTTCTCTTTGATTATTTGATTGTCAGCTTCTTTTGGGGTTGAGGACTGGGGTATAAATATATGCATGCATACAAACAAACAAACAAACAAACAAACAAAGGAATGCCTGTGACTCTTCTTCTGCTCCACACCCTCCCCCATAGCCTAATGTGGTGGAGAGATGAACAAGTGAGTTGAGCTGTATTAGGGATTGGTGAGAAATTCAATTTTATTTGCACCTAATTTGCACATTCTTGAACCAATATGTGAACTGAATATTCAAAGCTTGTACTTCCCTGAATTTTGCAATGCCTTTCTCTAACCAAATGCACAAAGGGGCATCTATTTGGGAGGGGGGTGTACATAAAAATGCACACATTTGTGAACGTAACATACAAAAAAAAATGTTATAGTGGGGAAATTCCTTGAAAAAAATGTGCCTATACAAAAATGTATTTAGTAGGAGAAATTTGCAATAAAATGGTGGTGACTTTTCAGGGGCATTGTTTTAAAAAAGAAAAGGGGGGGAGAGAAAAATTGCAAATTGCTGTGGAAATATGGAAAACTGAGTGCAGAACTGGAAAAATGAAAAACTCAGAAAATCAAAATGGACAGATTTGTCCATCATCCCTAGTTGTACCACATGTGTCTTTAAAGAAAGTGCTTTTAAAGTAGATGGCCCTCAAGGTCCCTTCCAACTCTACAGTTCTATTAATCTATTATAATAAATAAAGTGCTTCTTCATGCAGCAAACAGTTAAACTATGGAACTCAATCCCACAGGAGGCAGTGATGGTCACCAGCCTAGATGGCTTTGAAAGAGGATTAGGCAGATTTATGGAGGAGAGGACTATCAAAGACTACTAGGCATGATGGCTATGGTCTGCCTCCACAACTGGAGGCAGCAATGCTATCAGTTTCCAGAAACTACACAGGGAGAGAGTACCTTGGGTTTGAATGCTGCTTGTGGGCTCCCCACAGGCATCTGGTTGGCTGCTGTGAGAACAGAATGCTAGACTCAATGGGTCCTTAGCCTGATCCAGCAGGCTCTTCTTATGTTCTTGTCTTCTTCTTCTTTTTTTTGCTAGAAATGTCTTCTTTATTGAACAGATTCATATTTTACAATAATAAACATCATTATTATATAATACTTTCGTATCTCTTATTGTACATCTCATTTGTCCACTAATACAAAGTGTCTAATATCTCAATGGTATTTCATGCTCATAAATAAAACCAAATAGCAGAGAGTAAGAAAAAGTGGGAGAAAAAGAGAGGGAGGAAAAAGAAAAAGGAAGAAGAAGAAAGAAAATAAAAGGGAAAGAAGAAGAAACGAACAATAAAAAGAAAAAGAGAGAAAAGACAGGGGGGGGGGGAAGAGAGGAAAAGAAAAATTGATTAAGTGCATAGACTTGCTGTCCAACCCAAAAAGCATAGTCAAGTAATAAAGGTGAATGTCTTCCTTATTGTTATATCTTTTTAAACCTTATTTCTAATACATTCTTTTGTCTTTCTGCACCCTTAGCACTATTATCTAACTTCTACATATTCTAAGGTCACTCAAAAGCTTATGTTCTTGTCTTAATGTGGGTTCTGATCCTGTGCACTGAATGCATTTCAGTCTGAGGAAATCTTTAAAACACCGATAAGCACAGTTCCACCTCTCTGTGCAGTACAGGCGACAAACCATGGAGGTGAATTATGCCTGAGACTCATGCCGTATTACACTTTTTGCTTGGACTGGTACTTGAGTTTCCCCAGTCCCTTGTTGCCATCTCAGCAATTGCAGTCTTCCAATGCCAACCCACGCATGCTTACAAAAGCACCATCAAAAAGCTACCTGCTTTGCGACTCCTGTGAGAGCAGCATTCTAGCTAAGCATTCTAAGGCACACGCACTCAGTACAGGTAGAGGAACGCAGGTGGCGCTGTGGTCTAAACCACTCAGACTCATGGGCTTGCAGATCGTAAGGTCAGCAGTTCGAACCTGCACGACGGGGTGAGCTCCCGTTGCTCTGTCCCAGCTCCTGCCAACCTAGCAGTTTGAAAGCATACCAGCACGAGTAGATAAATAGGCACCGCTGCAGCAGGAAGGTAAACGGTGTTTCCATGCCCTCTGGCACTCGCCACAGTGCCCCGTTGCACCAGAAGAGGTTTAGTCATGCTGGTCACATGACCCGGAAAAGCTTTCTGCAGACAAACTCTGGCTTCCTCAGACAGAAAGCGGAGATGAGCCTTACACCCCATAGTCGAATTCAACTGGACTTAACCGTCCAGGGGTCCTTTACCTTACTCAGTATAGAATCTGAACCTAGCTGTGCTGCCAGAGTTGAATAGACAGCACCATTGCAACCACAAGAGCTGAACCTACTTAATAAGGTAGATTGGTGATGTGAACAACAACAGCAGCAGCAGCAGCAACAACAACAACAACAACAACAACAACAATTTTCCAGCAACAGCAACTGACCCCCATCCCAAACCCAATTGAAGCTTTTAAATTAAACACCAGTTTCTACCTAATACTGCGGCTGAGAGCCAGCACAATTACAAAATTTAATTAATTAAGCTGAAGGCAACTTATTTAGAAAGCCTTCCCACAACTAGATCTGTAAAGAAGCTCAGTGAAGCAGTAAATGTAACCACAATTCCAGCACCGAAGCACTCTGTGTAGCAATTCCCGACTCTGCCCAAATACTTATTAAATGAGATAATAGTTACTGAGGTAGCAAGAAGCTCACATGCATGGACAAATACTATTGATGATAATCATGTTCACATCAAAGCGGATTTGCATACTCCCTTTCTGTTGTGTTGAATGGATTCAAGCACATAACAAAATAAATATGTGAAATCCTAATACGAGAGTCTGAGTGGAATGCCCAGAACTTCCAAAACAGCTGAAGATTTCGGCGGTCGACCAGCATTGAGTTGGTCTACAAGTGTGTGCATTTACTTAATGCAGATTTACAAAAAACAAAACAAAACAAACCCACCCAACTTTAATCTGCATGTGACATCAAACTGGAAGGGATAGTCATGCCTTTAGACAGGATTCAAGATGGATCATGGGAAACCAAAACATTAAATATGAGTTTGGAAAAGTCTGGTTTGGAAGGTGGTAGTCTCTCTTTCATCAGAGGCCTTAAAGCCAACTATTAGGGGTGCTGTTGTAGCGGGCTTCCTACACTGGAGTAGATATCCTTTGAGATCCCTTCCTGCTCTATAGTCCTTTGAAAATAAGAACACAAGAAGAGCCTGCTGGATCAGGCCAATGACGCATTTGGTCCAGCATCCAGTCAGCGGTGGAGGCAAGCTGATTGGGCGCCTGGGGTGGCTCGCGTGCCCTGTGCCCAGGGGCGGGGCCAGCCACCCACGGGGCGGGACGAGCCAGGGCAGGACGCTCTGTGAGGCCTCTTACAGCTGAGGGGGAGGTAGCGGGCGGACCCTTTGGGGCAGTGTGGAGCCTGCGGGCGGCCAAGCCACCGCGTCACTCCCTGGAGAAACGCATGGCTCGGGCGCGCTGCAGGCCCCGCAGTGAGTGCCGCCCACCATTTTCTCACCCTCCCCTCAGTGGGGATACCCGGGGTGGACTGCACCTACTGCACCCCCCCTTCCTCTGCCCCTGCATCCAGTTTTCATAGTGGGCAATCAGATGATGTTGATGATAATGATAATGACAATTTGTTTCTTTTACCCCACCCATCTGATTGGGCCGCTCCAGCCACTCAGGGCAGCTTTCAACAAAGTATAAAGAAACATACCAAAACACCAAATGTTAAAAACTTCCCTATACAGGGCTGCCTTCAGATGTCTTCTAAAAGTCAAATAGTTGTTTATTTCCTTGACATCTGATGGAAGGGCATTGCACAGCGTAGGTGCAACTACCGAGAAAGCCCCCTGCCTGGTTCCCTTCAACTTCACTTCTCACAATGACAGAACAGGCAAAAGTCCCTTGGAGCTGGACCTCAGTGTCTGGGCTGAATGATGGGGATGGAGATGCTCCTTCAGGTATACAGGGATGAAGCCATTTAGGGCTTTAAAGGTCAGCACCAACACTTTGAATTGTGCTCGGAAATGTACTGGGAGCCAGTAAAGATTCTTTAGGACCAGCGTTACATGGTCCTGGCAGCCACTCCCAGTCACCAGTCTAGCAGCCGCAATCTGTAGTTTCTGTGTCACCTTCAAAGACTAGACACCGTGAATAGCCTTATCCTCCATGAATCTATCCAATCCTCTTTTTCTGCTCACCCAGGGGTGGCTGCGAAACTGCCTTATGCTGAATCAGGTTATTGGGTTATCTACTGAAGGGGTTTTCATTCTGGCTGTGCCTATTCAAGTCTTGAGGAAAATTCTCACCCAGCCCTGTGATCATTTTTAGCTGGAGACTGAACCTGAAACCTTATGCATGCAAATCAAGCACTCTACCACTGAGCCGAAGGCCATTTCCCCAGATGAGCAGCAGGCTGTATCTCTTAAATTAACTTGTGTATGCAGGTGTGGGAATAGCTCCCAGGTTGGCATAAATGCAACATTCAAGCTGACTCTTAATTAACACCTCTGCCACCACACTTTTAATGCACTGTTGGTACTATATCTGTAGCATCAAAGCAAATGTTTCTAATAAGAATAGAACAAATGACAGTGAGCATTCCAAAGAATGGTTGGATGCACCTCTACTGCCAAAGCCAAGAAGGATCGGCCCTGATGGAAGCCGCCTGTTAACGATATGAGTAAACTCTCCCAAGGTCCTTGGAAGAAGAGCAGGATACAGCAGAAAGCATGCATGGAGCCAAGTAGCTTCAGTTACACTGTGCCACTCCAATGAGATGCACGTGCCTCAGTTGAATATCAATCTGATATTCAATATCAATTCCAGAGTCTTTTGCACTCAGGCAATGCGTTGAACCAGAGGTGAGACTGTTCCGGAAGGCCTGTGTACGCCATCTTGGTGGTCTAGATAACCCCAAAACTAGTTGGTAGTTGTTGCATGGATGAGCTCACCTATGCTTATATATGCACTTCTTTGATACATGCTAATTGGCTTGCTTTGCTGCTATGCTGATCTGAGGGCCCTGGGGTGCTGGGCTGCAGGCCCCAGGAGGGGAGCTATCTGTAAGCCTTGGAGAATTGCCACCTGTGCCCTCATGGGTCAGGAGGTTAGACAGGAGGCTCTGGCCAAGCCGATACATGCTGCCTTTTGTATAAGTAATGTAAACACATTTGCCTGCATGGAGACAAGTCATGGCTATTGCTTGCTGCTGCAGTGTTTGCCCCTGAGAGCTGTGGGCGCTGTGTTGTTAGTTTACACTTTTCTTTAATAAAGCACTAGAACTGGCCATTCTGGCATTTTTGACACCCCTCTTTGGTATCCCTGTACCAAACCACTCGTACAACCAGCGGCGGAGCAAGCCGATTGGGCGCCTGGGGCTGCGTGCGTGCTCTGCGCCCAGGGGTGGGGCCAGCTGCCCACAGGGGCAGGGGCAGCCACCTGCGGGGCGGGGCGAGCCAGGGCAGGACGCTCCGTGGGGCCTCCGAGGAGTCTGTCTGCCTCCTCCCACTCAGCTGCCCTACAGCTGAGGGGGAAGCGGTGGGCAGACCGTTTGGGGCAGCGGGGAGGTAGCGGGCGCCCAAGCCACCGTGTCACTCCCAGGAGAGATGCGTGGCTGAGGCGTGCTGCAGGTCCCACAGTGAGTGCCGCCTGGCATCTTGTCACCCCCCCCTCAGTGGTGACACCCGGGACGACCTGCAGCCACCGCACTCCCCCTTCATCCGCCTTTGTGTACAACACCACCTTTGGGCCTGCAGTTCAGAACAGGCAATGACCCCACTTTTCCCAGCCAGCCTCATTCTCTGATCAGTTAGAGACCTCCATAGCTTAAACTGCACTATGTGTTCAAATAGCATTATTTGAGACCAACGCTGGACCCAGAAGGCCCAACTCCATTTCTGGAAACTGAACAGTGTTCATCCTGTTCTTCCTTCATAGTGTTCCTTCATAGTTCCTTCCTTCATAGTGTTCATAGTGTTCTATGTTTGCTTAATACCTTGCCAGCGTGTTGCAGTGGTTCATGTGTTATACTATGACCTGGGAGGCCAGGGTTCAAATACCCACTCAGTCATGAAACGCACTGCATGACTCTGGGCCAGTTACTGCCTCTTAGCCTAAGCTACCTCACAGAGTTGCTGTGAAATAATTTAAGGGAGCATGTACTCCACCTTGAGCTACTTGAGGAAAAAGGTAGGATAGAAGTGAAATGAAATGAAATAAATGGCAAGGGGGAAAAATAGAGTTTTGTTTTCTTGCAGCCAGTTGAACTTAGAAATGGGAATCTCATGCTTTTCCATGATTCCAAGACCTGGAGATTTACAAAAGTCAAAGTGCCGGTAATTCTGCCAAGTGTGGTCCCCTTCCCTCATTGAGCCAGAGAGAAAACTTGACATTGATATTTTGTTAATTGGCTGATTCTGTTCCCCAACAGTAAAGAAAGACATATCAAACCACAATTCTAACTGTCAATTATATAGGACAGTAAACATAAATTACTGGGCAGAGGGGGAAAGGGGAAGGGAGAAAAGGATGCATATATAGTAAAGGTCTCTCAGTGTATCAAAAGCAATGAAAATCCATTAAATCATTCCAAATTGCCAAAAAACTAAACCTTTGTTATTAGCAGAGATAATCAACCTGTTTGCAAACGCCCATTTAATCTGCATCCAGTGCTCTCCCACCTCTTTTTTATTAGGAATTACAGGTATTCCAAAGGACCAAAAAAGACTTTTTATATATGGAACAACAGCCACTCGGATGCTACTAGCCCAGAGATGGAAAGAAGACAAAGTCCCTACCAGAGAAGAATTGCAAACCAAGCTGATGGACTATGCTGAAATGGCAAAGTTAACTGGAAAACCCAGGAACCAAGAGGACAAAATCTTTATAAAAGAATGGGAAAAAATATAAATTATTTAAAGGACCACTGTAAGCAGACAGAAACATTGGCAGGATTTTGATTTCACTTGTAGTGTAACAATTACCATGGAAAACATAGATTGATATAATATAGAGTATGGGAGAAGATGCAGTTTTAATGTTTAAAATAGGGCTCCTGGAAGGGGGGCAATCCTAAGTTTTGGAGCAATCTCTGTATATGGATATGCATTTAAATTATTATTTTTTTCATTTTTGTACTGTAAAATCAAATTAAATTGTTTTTTATATAAAAAAGGAAAACGGTTGTACACATGACATTAGCCACAATCCATATCTATCCTGCAGATTCTTATGAAATACTGCATTTTGACAAGCTTTCTCCTAAACTAGCTTCAATCCAAATTGAGGGAAACCTATCAGTGTTTCAAGTTGAGAATGTGTACACAGCCTAAACATGTAATATTTTAACATAAAGCAAAACAAAAACACCCAACGGTCCTAAAACAGTGGAGCAGAATTAAAACTGCAACTAGAAAAGGATGGTAAAGAAAAGTCAAGAGGATAATGTGTTCCTGGTACCTAAATAGGTAAAGGTAAAGGGACCCCTGACCATTAGGTCCAGTTGTGGATGACTCTGGGGTTGGAGCACTCATCTCGCTTTATTGGCCGAGGGAACCGGCGTACAGCTTCCAGGTGATGTGGCCAGCATGACTAAGCCACTTCTGGCGAACTAGAGCAGCACACGGAAACGCCGTTTACCTTCCCACCGGAGCGGTTCCTATTTATCTACTTGCACTTTGATGTGCTTTCGAACTGCTAGGTTGGTGGTAGCAGGGACTGAGCAACGGGAGCTCACCCTGTTGCGACCTTCTGATCGGCAAGCCCTAGACTCTGTGGTTTAGACCACAGCGCCACCCGCGTCCCATGGCACCTAAATAGTCACCTGCTGTTCAAGACAACAGTAGTGAATAGAAGGCTTAACTGGGGAGCAAGGGAATACATTATTTAATGATTAATTTGGAAAACCACTTAATCAGTATTAAAATATACTGAGTTAGGATGCACTCCCAACTCCTAAGAGTTAGGGTATTTTTAATCAAGAGGCAACAAGCATTGATTTCGATGAACTTCCAAGTATCCTTCTTTTTAATGAGCATTTACAAATATATTTTCAATGCGCAAAATCGTTTGCAGCCCTAATATGAATCAAGCACACTTAGTTTTAGGGATGTTAGTTTGCAAGGCCACGAGGGACAGAAGTGAGCAGTTCTGGAATACTCTAATGGGCCTCGCTCTATGCCTGACAGTAGCCGTAGCAGTGAATATATTTCCCCAGTACTACCATTTAATTGCTTCCAGTCCCTTCGTGGCTTTTTGGGTGATGTAAGCCATTGCCCTCAGAAAGAAAAGGCTTGGGGTTTTTTGTGTGTGCGTTCTTTTTCTTTTTCATTAAAAGAACCCCAGTCTTTTTAAGTAGTGGCTTCTATCTTGTCTTATCTAGGAATGCTTGGCTGCTGCAGTATGGAAGGATTTGAAATGCTTTTTACTGTTTATTTATTTCACGAGATTTATATACTGCTTGACCTCAGTAAAACCTCCAAGTGGTTTACAAAAATAATTAATTAAAAAAAGATTTTCAGTGAAATATCTTTTTTAAAAAACAACAACAACAACACTGTTAAAACATGCATTTAAAACACTCTAGCCAAGATGACGGCAGCAATCAGAAACATAGCAAAGCAAAAAATTAAGGAGGAATGGAAATATGTAGAAGAATTTTTTTAAAAAGAAGGTATAAAAACAGAATTAGTGATTTGTCTTGAGTGAGATACATATGGAAATGGAGATAACTATAGATATATAGACATTGGAGATTTGTAATAAGTTTATATTTCTGAAGAGTATTATTAAATGAGGCTGAAATGTAATAGAGATAGCAAGAGGAATGAGTAGAAAAAAGAGAAGCGATGTTCAAACAAGTTGAAGTCATATTTTAAATGTTGTTCCTTTTTTATGTTTTCTAATATGGTTTGTTTTTGTTGTATACGGTATTCTTTTTCTTTCTTTTTTTCTGTTAGATTATGTTAGTTTGTTTTTGTATATTTTTGTTGGTTTTGGTTTTTTTTGTATGTATAATTGTGTTCTGTTTTTAAGAATTATAAATAAAGTGTAAAGGCCTCTTCCAGTTTCCCTTTATGGTATCATAAACATGTTGTCCCAATGTTGTGGAGATTACTAGCAAAATATCTATTTAATTTAGAGAGATAATACAAAGAAAATGGGAAGGTGGCAGCTAATTTCTTTAAGAATATGACATATTACCAGCCTAACAATTTGAAAGAGGTAAACAAATGCGGGAAAATCCCAGCATTGCAAATGGTGCCCCAAACGGAATAACTTTACCATTTATTTCAGCTTGTTTTCCTTATTTTAACACAATGCATTAGTGGAAGCTGGCAGAAGGAAGAAAACCAGTGCTTAATAAGTACTTAAGAGAATGAGGATCTTAATTAGAGCAGCTGAACTGTCCAAACACCACCTTAAATCAATGAAAATATATGAACAAATTGAAGAAGACACTGAAGGATGTGCTTCGAAATTCTTTGTTCCTTTCTAATTTGTGCTTTCAAATCTTGCTTGGTTAATTAGTGGTATCACAAAAACCCTTATCATGGCCTTGGATTGCTGCCAAGTGTGGGGTTTTTCAAAATCTTTTTGCCAAATTAAACAGCCAAGATAAAGTTTCTTGCAGGGGAGTGAGCCAACCATTAATCATCACAACTGCTCAAAAAAGCTCCTGCTTTCTTCTTTCAATTTGGATGTCATTTGCAAGTATGGAGTGACTTGTGGAGACAGCTAGGAACATGGGGTGCCCTACCTCAACCCCTCAGTTCCCCCAACTGTGTTTGTACTTCTGCAAACCTCAGGGTTCCCTAAAGGCTGCCAAACTCCCCCTCTTGTGCATAGATGGTGACTGCCCTCAGGACCAAGGCAGACATGAAACCATTCGTGCAGTTAGCAAATTGCATAAATGCTTCTTCTTTTAAAAGCAAATCACAGGTGCAGGGAGCATTATCTGGATCAGGACCCTCCTGTTTGCATTGGAAGAATATCACCCATTTGTGCCAGTGGAAGCTTTCCTTCCAATGTGATTAGCAGGTATGGGAATGTGGATTAGGTTAAAGACCAACCTCATCTCATCATTTTGATGTATTTTAATGTTTGTTGGAAGCCGCCCAGAGTGGCTGGGGGGACCTGGCCAGATGGGCAGGGTACAAATAATAAATTATTATTATTATTATTATTATTATTATTATTATTATTATTATTATTACCTGTTTCTCCTAAAATAAGACGTAGCCATAAAATAAGCCGTAGCAGGATTTCTACGCATTTGTGAAATATAAGCCATACCCCGAAAATAAGGCATAGTGACACGACGCCTCTCCCTTAAGACGGCCTGGATAGGCATGGCTATGCAGCGTACCGACGCGGAGCGGTTAAAATAAGTCATCCCCCGAAAATAAGCCATACTGTGTTTTTTGTTTTTTTGTTTTTGAGGAGGGGGAAATATAAGACGGTGTCTTATTTTAGGAGAAACACGGTATTATTATTATTATCTCCTGACAACATAGGTTAAAGACTAACCTCATCTCCTGACAACGATCCTCACTCAAATCAGCCCCCCACACAACATCTGCTATTCATTTAAAAATAACATTCATTCAATAGCTATTAATATTAATCAAATGCATGGCATCATGCGTAGTTTGTCCCCCATGCGCAAACCAAAGGCAGGATGACATAGCCACCCTTTGTGAGTTTTTTGCTCAGAGTGGAGCATGAGGAGTCCACATCCCATCAGGTTGGTGGATGAAGAACCTCTCTTCCCCAGACCCATTTCATTTGGGGGCAGATTCTACGCCAAGCCTAGGGAGCAGACTGGAAGGAGGAGTAGAACTGTACTCAGGAAGTTTTCCAAGAAATCAATGGGTGAGCTGCAGTTTGAAAGCCTGTATGACTTGGTAGTGGTGAGCTCTCTTTTTAAGGGTTTGAAATCTCAGTAGCACACACAAGCTATGGATTCAAATCCCCCATTCAGCCACATAGCTCATGGAGTGATCTTGGGCCAGTCACTCACTCCCAGCCTAACTTACCTCACAGGGGTTTTGTGGGAATTCAGTGGGTGAAAACTGGGGAAAGGTGAGCCATCAATGCAATATGGAAAGAAGGAGAAAGCTGGAGAACTATGGAAACAGGTAGAAGGGCATGCAGCTGGGACGCTCTGACTTATGTGCCCTGGGAATTCCCTCTGCTATCTATTCTCCTGGCTGGGTTCGGGGCAATGAGAGGGACAAGGAGGGAGCTGGAACATTACACCATGGCACATGCATTCTGGGATGCATTCTCAGTTTGCTTAGGAAGTCGCATGGTCACATTTTTCAGAAGTATCATGCTCCGGGTGATCATACCATACTTTATGGGTAGATTCTGATAAGGTTTTAGGGTTTTAATAGTGCTGTGCTGAAATATGTCCTCCAGCTTTTGAAAGGCTTTCTTCCTCTATGAAAGAGGCTTCCATTTTTCTCCCTCATTCTTAGAACTCTTGAGCATTTCTTTTGATTTTCATTGGGTGGGTGGTTTTGAGCATATCTTATCGTTGTGAAGTGATGAAGGACAGGGTGGTTTTTCTTTCTTGCGAGTAAATTCTTTCTTTCTAGCAAATGTTTCTCCAGCACTATGGAGCCTCCTTGGGTGCCTGCACTTTCTGATCTGAAAAAGCCCCCTGGAAGGAGATATCTCATGCTGTCTTCTCCTGAGCTTTGGTTGGGCACCTGGGAAGGCTAGTGAGATTATTTGGAGCCCCCTCAAAAATAAGATAAGCACATGAAAAGCCCTGCATGCCATGAAAATGTCAACAGGAAGAGAAATCTAAGAACAGACAGAGAAATCTAAGGAGTTATAAATGTTGGCCAGGTGGCACAATGAGTTACTGCTTTGATACTGGGAAGAAGAAGAAGAGTTTGGATTTGATATCCCGCTTTATCACTACCCGAAGGAGTCTCAAAGCGGCTAACATTCTCCTTTCCCTTCCTCCCCCACAACAAACACTCTGTGAGGTGAGTGAGGCTGAGAGACTTCAAAGAAGTGTGACTAGCCCAAGGTCACCCAGCAGCTGCATGTGGAGGAGCGGAGACGCGAACCCAGTTCCCCAGATTACGAGTCTACCGCTCTTAACCACTACACCACACTGGCTCTCTCCCCTTTGATTTTGTTTAAATTATTCAAAAAGCAAACATCATGCTAAAAGTAATAATCAAAACAGTAATAGAAACAGGAAGAATAAAATTACAAGACAATAATATAAAAACCATAGAGAGCTCAGATAAGAATGAGTGGCATAAAATATATTCCACAGTGAAATGCACAGTTATCTTTGTACCAAGCATACCAAATACTCATAAATGTTGCCAAACTAGTCAGATGAGTGGGGTACAAATATTATTATTAATTATTATTACTTGTTATTATTACTTGTTATTATTAATTATTATTTATTGTTATTATTTATTGTTATTATTTATTGTTATTAATTGTAATTATTAATTGTTATTATTTATTTATTATTAATTGTTATTCTTATTATTTATTTGTTGTTGTTGTTGTTGTTGTTGTTGTTGTTGTTGTTGTTGTTGTTAGTGGGAATATGCCATCCATGAGATTGTTTGGTCATATAAATCACAAACATCCCCCAAGCATAAACAAAGTCAAATGGGGTCTGCATAACCCCTGGAGGCACATACTTTATGAGTCAGTTTTTTTGGAAATGGCAATGAACATGACTTTTTTAAACCATAGATCCGTAGAATGACAAAATGCGTCCTTCCACCCTTGAGATATCACTAGATGAGCAGCAACCAACAGATACAGAATTGATTGTTGGGAAGTAAGGTCAGCCTTGGCACCGTCAAAAATGGAGAAGAGACATAGCTTAGCATCCAAGGTGACCTATTCGCCAGGAAGAATACGAACCTCCATTACAACCTGATTCCAGAATGTGTTACATTATCACATTCTCACCACATCTGCCTTGATGTATTTTTTTAAAAAAAATTTAAATTGATTTCCAATATATAACAATTACAAAAACAAGAGAAAAACATACGAGAACAAAATCACAGATTTGACTTTGAGAAATTTAACTAGATCGATCTGTCCTGGATGGAGGTAAAGGTAAAGGTAAAGGGACCCCTGACCGTTAGGTCCAGTCGCAGATGACTCTGGGGTTGCGGCGCTCATCTTGCTTTACTGGCCGAGGGAGCCGGCGTACAGGGAGCCAGCATGACTAAGCCGCTTCTGGCGAACCAGAGCAGCGCACAGAAACACCATTTACCTTCCCGCTGGAGTGGTACCTATTTATCAACTTGCACTTCGTGCTTTCAAACTGCTAGGTTGGCAGGAGCTGGGACTGAGCAACGGGAGCTCACCCCGTTGCGGGGATTCTGCCGACCTTCTGATCAGCAAGCCCTAGACTGTGGTTTAACCCACAGTGCCACCCGTGTCCCCCTGAATGGAGGAAGAGGGGTCAATTGGGATTTTGTGTATGCTTTGATAATTTATGAATGCAACTTATTTTCTCAGTAACTGATTTTCTTACATGTTTGCTTAACCTTTGCCCTTCGTGGATTTTTATGATCAGTGAGAACAGAACTGGTTGCCTGGACCTTGGAGATAGTTAATGCCTCCTTGAGAGAAGGCATGGTCCCTATCTACCTCAAGGAGGTAATAATATAAACATTCCTTTAAAAAGCCAAATGGAGTTTAAAGATGGTTTGGAAACTGCAAATGGTCCAGTGTGAGCTGGGCAGTCAGCAACAGTAACATTTTTCCTATATTATCTGCAGTTTTTGTCACAAATTAAAGTGCTGGTTTTGACCTTTGAAAAACCTAAATGGTTTGGGTCTAAGCTTATTTATTAGATCACCTGTATCTTCATGACTGCACTTTAAAATCTGCTTCAGGGGCTCTCCTGATTTGCCCACCACCTAACTCAGTTTAAGTAGCTATGAGGGAAAGGTGACCCCACAGCTATGTAGTCCCCTTCCATTAGGCTTACTTCACATTACTACATTTCAGGAGAATCTGGAAGGCCATGAGTACCCATATTTTCCAACTGGCTTTCCAAGTGTGATGTTTATTACCTGGGTGACAGTTAAATTATTATTTTTTACAACTGCCTTTCTATGCAGTATGTTTAATACCTGGGCAATGGTTTGGTGGGAATGAAGGTTTTTTTTTTTGCTTTTTTGTTTCTGGATTATTGTTTTTTTAAAATGAGAAACCTTACAAAGTAGCAGTTTTATATTTCAAATTTCAAATTTTTGTTTTTCTCTTCCTGTGTTGTTTTTGACTGTGAGACTCTGCTGATGGGCATTTCCCTAGAAAAGTGGCCTTTTTTGATATATGGAAAAAAATCGAATAGATGCCGCATGTGTGAGTTTGTAGGTTCCCAATCATATTGGTCCAGACCAAAAATTCTGGAATATTATTACCAGGAAGTAAATACCCTTCATGTCTTAGTGTAGGAACATAAGAGGAGCCTTCTGGATCAGGCCAAGGGCCCATCTAGCCAAGCATCCTGTGTGGTGTAGTGGTTAAGAGTGGTGGACTTGTAATCTGGTGAACCAGGTTCGCTTCCCCGCTCCTCCACATGCAGCTGCTGGGTGACCTTGGGCTAGTCACACTTCTCTGAAGTCTCTCAGCCCCCCTCACCTCACAGAGTGTTTGTTGTGGGGGAGGAAGGGAAAGGAGAATGTTAGCCGCTTTGAGACTCCTTCGGGTAGTGATAAAGCGGGGTATCAAATCCAAACTCCTCCTCCTCCTCCTCCTCCTCCTCTTCTTCCTCTTCTTCTTCTTCTTCTTCTTCTTCTTCTCCTCCTCCTCCCAGTGGTCAACCCAAAGCCTGTGGGAAGCCTACAAGCTAGACATGAGCACAGCAGGTCAAGGAACTATTGTCATATGAGATATGATATGGTATGTTACTTGAATAACAGGTGAGCCAACTTGCCTCCTGTTGAGTACCTGAGCTTCCAATGACCAAACATAGGATCATAGAATTGTAGAGTTGGAAGGGACCATGAGGGTCACTGGATCCAACCCCCTGTAATGCAGGAATCTTTTGCCCAACCTTTTTTTTTAATACACACTGTGTGAATGGCATTAATATATTAACAAGGAGGGATCTTGTAATGCGGTGTACTAATCTACAGTGCATTGTATTCTTACCATTCTGTGATTCTATTTTTACAAAATTGAAACAGCATATATTCTCTCACATATATTTTCTCTTTCTGACTGCACAATAAGTCTTCTTGTTTACTATTATTACTATTATTATTATTTATTATTATACTGCATTGCATTGTAGATTACTGTAACAATTCAACATAATTCCTCATTCAAGGCACACACACAAATAATTTAATGGTGTCAAGGTACACACCACTGGAAACCAAATAATAATGTTCTGCTAACCCACAGGAGTTCTCCTTTTTCTAATGCCTCATAACAGTGACATAATAGAAATATGAGCAGACTTTATCAAAAATTATTTGAGCTGCAAGGCAAAGGTTTGACAATTTTGAACCAAAAAGCCATATCAATAGGTGAAACCACATAGCGTGTATATATATATATATATATATATATATATATATATATATATATATATACACTCATCTGTAAAAGTGCACTTTGCACACAGAATTGCCACTTGCTACGACCGCCAGGAAAAGGGTGCATCTAAAATGCCACTTTTAAATCTGCTAACCGCCATGCGATTGTTTAGCATGGAGGGGGGGGTCAATTGGGGTTGTGGGAATTCATTCTGGTTCCTCAAAGAACTAATAATCAACCTCCAGGCATTCAGCAAACTCTAATAGCCTTGCAACCGAATGAAAAGATCCACTTGAACTTTTCCATGAATGCAGGCCCCTTTGGTGTGGAAAGTGAGTACTTCAGAACAGGGTTTTCCCACTTTCCAAATAATGAAAAGAAAGCACAATAGACAGCTGACCCAGTGTAAGTAAGAAGCTAAGGCTGCTAGTGGTAGATGTAAAATTATTTTGAGCTGAAACACCTCTCGAGAGAAGGCATCTAGATGGCAAATCTGTGGTCCTCCAGGGCTTGTTGCACTACATCAATGGTGCAGATCACCCAGCCCTAGTTCCTAGTCTTCTCCCTTTTCTCCTAGGCTAATATACAGAAACAGGAAGACATTAAGCCTTGCCTATCCTAAGACTGGGACACGGGTGGTGCTGTGGGTTAAACCACAGAGCCTAGGGCTTGCTGATGTGAAGGTCGGCGGTTCGAATCCCTGCGACGGCATGAGCTCCCATTGCTCGGTCCCAGCTCCTGCCCACCTAGCAGTTCGAAAGCACGTCAAAGTGCAAGAAGATAAATAGGAACCGCTCTGGCGGGAAGGTAAACGGCGTTTCCATGTGCAGCTCTGGTTTGTCAGAAGCGCCTTAGTCATGCTGGCCACATGATCCGGAAGCTGTACGCTGGCTCTTGGCCAATAAAGCAAGATGAGCGCCACAACCCCAGAGTCGGTCACAACTGGACCTAATGGTCAGGGGTCCCTTTACCTTTAAGAACTTAAGAAGAGCCTGGTGGATCAGGCCAATGGCCCATCTAGTTCAGCTTCCTTTTCTCACAGTGGCCAACCAGATGCCTGCGGGAAACCCACAAATAGGAACCAAACACAAGAGCACTCTCCCCTCCTGCGGTTTTCATCAGCCGACGTTCAGAGTAGGCATGTATTGCCCAATAAAATCAACTCGTGTCCATATTTTTTTAAAAAGGTCCTTCCAGGGATTTTTTTTTTTAAATCCGAGCTTGTGTTTTATTTTATATGTCAAGATCTAGGCTGAGTGGGTGGAGTGCCACTCGTTTTGATTCTATGCGAAGCGCATTGGCTCTGCCGCCCTGCAGTTTGGTGTTTCTCTAATTAGGAGGAAAGCCTGTGCTAATTTCCAAATACATGATCCTGCCCGGTTGTGAGATTAAGACTTCAGAGTCATAATAGATGTCTCCCCATCAGGACTGCTTTAATGTGGAAGAGAAAGACTAATTATATATCCTGGGCTGCCTTGTTAGAAAACCCAGAGGCTGATATTTCTTCCTACTGGCCCCCACAATAAACTGTAATACGCATAAAAATCCACTAGACTGAAAGGCTTTGGAAATGAAAAGCTTTCCTAAATGTCCCTCTAAGTCAGGCATAGGCACACTCGGCCCTCCAGATGTTTTGGGACTACAACTCCCATCATCCCTAGCTAAGAGGACCAGTAGTCAGTGATGATGGGAGTTGTAGTCCCAAAACTTCTGGAGGGCCGAGTTTGCCTATGCCTGCTCTAAGTCTTTGGGGGATGGTGACCCACACATGGGGTAGGGGGTGGAAGGAATGCATTTTTTAAGAGATGCAAGGTACACCAGAAGATGTGCTCCTGGTCCACTGTTGCCCGCTCTGACTGGCAGCATCTTCCCGGCATCTATTTCAGAGAGGAGCCTTTCCCATCAGTTGGTACCCAGTTGTTTTAACTGGAGCTGCCAAGGGCCAAAGCTGTGACCATTTGCATGCAAGGCATGTTGCTCTATTGCTGACCTTTGGGCCGAACCAGAGCTGCTTGTATGCTAGTAATCCATCATTATCTATGTGCACTCAGGCTTTATAACCGTCTTCTGGCACAGCAGGAGAAAGGGACACACAGTGTCGGCTGCTTTGAGTGACAGGCAGTGTGGATCAGTCTGGTCAGGTACCAGAAACTTTGGTTTCTACACTTGCCTGGACAAACAGGGCAGATCCTTCACCGGGCTGGAGGAGAGGGAAAATTAGGAAGCAGGACTCGTCTCTTCCTGAACTGTTCCCATCCAGCTTGTAAGAAATGATGCCTGAATTTGCTTGTTTCTCTTCCCTCCTTAACTCATCCCCCTTTGGGGTCATGTCTTTTAGACAGTGCTTTTTTCTGGGGGGATGCAGGGGTACGCGTACCCCTAAACATTTTGTGAATTTAATGGGAGAAGAAACTAAAAATTTTAGTTTCTTCTCTAGCACGGTGAATCGTTACTTCCTTTGCTACCCCTGATGGCGGTCTCATTTCCGTTTCAGACGGAAGCGAGCGTTTAATGTGTGAAGCAGTGTGGAATGTGGATGTGTGGTGTTTTACTGAAGAAAGTCTGGCCTCATTGAGGGGCAGTATTTCAAAATGAGTAGGAAAATTACTAACTATTTTTCTTCAGAGGAATCGGGAAGATGTTAGTGCACACAACCTCATGCCAATGTGGAAGTTACTGTGAGCTGTCGGCTGTGTAATTATGAGGTAAAGCGTGTTCTCCCTATCGGAGAGCATGTGTTGCGGTGGGGGCTAGCAAGCCACCTCCCCTGTAGCTGGCGTGAGTTGGTAGATGGCCACAGCTTGGATTGGACCTGGTGGGGTTGCTGGGGAGATTTATATGTTGCAATTTGTGATGGACAGCCCAGTATCCTATATATTGGTCAGCACATGGTGTGACCTTCCTCTTGGCTGTGTGCTTCGGATCACCCACCCTCCCTCCCTGTTTTTAGGCCTCTGCATTGACCTTGCTATTGCCTGTCATGGGGTCGTCTGCTGTTGGGCAGGGGCCTAGCAGGAATTTTTCCATCTGGCGGATTGGCTGGTGCCATTTGGTTTTCGCCTACTACATAGCAACTAGTCACAACTTGTCAGGTTGGTGGTTAGGTATTGGTTATGTTGGTTGCTGGAAGGGCGGTCACCCTCCAAAGTGATGATGGTGTGATGGGAATTCCGTTAAAGGAATCCAGGGGCTCGACATGCTTTTGTCCGAACCCCCAGTTGGGGGACAGGGCCACGCAAGAGCCCCTGGGAACCTCTGGGGAGAGGGAGGGCTCTGCTCCCAGCCTCCATAACTCTCCCCAGATGGGATTTCCCTTTGCTGACACGTGGTCAGCTCTGTCCCGTCGGACAGCTAGTCTGAACCAATGCCTACGCAACCACTCACATGATTTGTATATTAATAAAGTTGTGGCCTAAATTATGCCAAAAACCCAAACAAAAATTATGTCTGAAGTGTGAATTTATTCTGGGGGTGGCTTGGGGACCTCGACACGAAATGCATGTTTTTTGTACTTTTGTCCATTTGCTGTATTTATTTCCCCCGATTTGAACTATAAAATGGTGATTTTCTTGAGTCAAAATGAGAGTACCCCTAAACATTTTTTTTAAAGAAAAAAGCACTGCTTTTAGAAGGTGAGTCTAATGGCAGAAACTTTTGTTTTGCTTTTTAATTGATCGAATGCAAGCTCAGGAAGCCACTTTTTGGCCGGAAATCAGGGTAAAAATGCTTTAAATAAAATGCATAAACTTCCTGCTAGCTGTACTGCAGCTTCTGCCTGTAAGGATGTTGGGTCAGAGAACAGACACTCTTGCAGCCTGCTTGGTGGCAACCGCTAGTCAGTGCTAATTGCTCACTGAATCTAGCTGTGGAATCAAAATCTAATTGCTTACTAACAGATTTACTGCAGCAGCCTAATTATTTGCAGCCTCCGAGACTGGAACATTACGATGCACACTCCAGCTTGTGATATTAAAAAAAAAAAAAATCTGTTGAAAGCTTATCAAAAGCTTATACAATGACCTAATTATTTATTCGGGCTCCCTCCACCCTGGAACTTACTTTCTGCAATATTAAGGGGACAGGCACAAAAAAAGTTTTCCTTTAGGAAAAGCTACAGTGTGAAAGGGCTGATGGTGTAATGCATTCACCATGCAATATACAAACAAAGTCATCAGGAATCTACTAGCAAATCTTTTTTTAAAAAAAAAAGTAGTATAAACACCGACAACTAGGAAACCCTGGCCTGCGAGCGCTCCAACTGGAGAACATCCTTTACCAAAGGTGTCATGGGTTTTGAAGATGCTCGAACTCAGGACGAAAGGGAGAAATGTGCTAAGAGGAAGGCACGCTTGGCAACCCCTCACCATGATCAACTCCCGCCCGGAAACCTATGTCCCCACTGTGAAAGGACGTCCGGATCCGGAATTAGCCTACACAGTCACTTACAAACTCACTGTTCAAACCATGTGTATCTGAAGAAGTGTGCATCTGAAGAACCATGTGTATCTGAAGAAGTGTGCATGCACACGAAAGCTCATACCAAGAAAAAACTTAGTTGGTCTCTAAGGTGCTACTGGAAGGAATTATTTTATTTTTTACTTTGTTTTGACTATGGCAGACCAACACGGCTACCTACCTGTAACTGTTAAAACCATGTTTATGGAAGACAGTGTGCATGCACACAAAAGCTCATACCAAGAACAAAGTTAGTTGGTCTCTAAGGTGCTACTGGAAGGGATTTTTTTATTTTTTATTTTGTTTTGACTATGGAAGACAATCTTACTCTTGATCACCAAAGAAGAAAAAAGAAGACTAGCTATGATGGCTAAGTTCTACCTCCGGTGTCAGAGGCAGCATGGAAATTGCAGAATGCACAAAAAGTGCATTTCCTTCACTTTCCCTACAGAACGCATTTCCTATAAAAGAGACGCAAAACTTTGATTCCTGAGTACCCTAAAGCTGGGAGTCAGTCATGGAGAAAGTGCTGTTGCGCTCAAGTCCTGCTTTTGGACTCCCCATAGGCATCTCGTTGGCCACTGTGAGATCAGGATGCTAGACTAGAGTGGCCAATGGCTTGATCCAGCAGGTTCGCCTTACGTTTTCATATAGCACCTCTGTCCCCACATGTGACTAGAGATGAGCCAGCTCTCCCTACGGCTTCCATGATATTGGCTTAGAAAGATGCCAGGCGACATCCTCTCCATTCCTGCCTAAATAGGGAAATAGCTCCGTTTATTGCCAAGCTGAATTCCCTATAGAAATCAAAGGAGACATTGATGTCTCCCTTGATTTCAATAGAGAGCTTTACAGAGCCAACTAGGGGACGGCGGAAGACGCAATAACACTTTTCTAAGGAACTCAATTGAAATGGCCTCACAGGCCACACGGGGATTAGGCCCAAAGACTGGATGTTCCCCACTGTTGTCTCTCTAGGGCTAAATTAAAAGGTGTAGAGGCCGGCCTACATTAAACTTTGCTGCCACTTGATTCTTAAAACATGTTTTCTTGTTAGCGGCAATTCCCTGTAAAGTTTACGTGGGGGAAGCAAAACACCATCTGATTCAAAATTCGCTGCAAAGCTGGTCACTCACCTGCCTATCACAGGTAAGAAAAAATAACAATTATCATATGCCACTTGGGGAGAACAGGTGGGCTGCAAATATGTCCATCTGACTGTAACTCATCTTAGAAATGGTTGGCAGTAGCAAACCACCAACAGCTGTGATGATGGAGATGGATTCACTGCTCTTAGGCTATTATTATTATTATCATCATTTATTAAATTTGTATACTGGCCATACCTGCAGGTCTCAGGGCAGTTACAACATAAAATCACAATATAAAAACACAAAATGCATAATAAAAACAGAAACAACCCATTAAACCCTCCCTCCCCAACACATTTTAAAAGGGCATTGGATGTCAATCAGACAAAGGCCTAGTTAAAGAGGAACGTTTTTGCCTGGTGCCCAAAGATGTATAATAAAGCGTGTTCTCCTTCATGGAGAGCACGTGTTGCGGTGGGGGCCAGCAAGTCACCCCTCTGGTGCTGGGCGGGATCGTATGGATGGCTACTGTTGTGATTGGACCCTGGGTGTTGTTGGGGAGAATTGTATGTTGCAATTTATTGATGGAGAGCCCAGCGGATATATATTGGTGGGTATGCAACGTGATTCCCCCTCTTGGCTGCGTGCTTCTGATCACCTGCCCTCCCTCCCTATATTTTAGGCCTCTGTGTTGACATTGCTATGCCTGTCATGGGGTCGTCTGCTGTTGGGGCAGGGGCCTGGTAGGAATTTTTCCATTTGGCTAATTGGCTGGCGCCATCTGGTTTTTGTCTACTGCGTAGCAAATAGTCACAACTTGTAAGGTTGGCGGTTAGGCATTGGTTATTATGTTGGTTGGAGGAGGGGTTGTGATTGATTGCGTCTGCCCCTCCAATTGTTGCTGGTGTTAGGGGAATTCTGTTAAAGGAATCCAGGGGCTCGATGCTTTTTGTCCGAACCCCCGGTCGGGGGCTAGGGCCGTGCAAGAGCCCTGGGAGCCTGAGGGGAGAGGGGAGGGTCAGAGCACCCGGCTCCCTTTATCTCTCCAGAGGGTTTCCCCCTTACTGACAGTCGTCAGTTCTGTCCCCTGTGGGACAGATAGTCTTAACCAATGCCTAAGCAACCACTCACATTGTTTGTATTTTAATAAAGTTGTGGCCAAAATCATGCCAAAAACCAAAACTAAAATTCTGACTGATGTGTGAATTATTTGAGGGACCTCGACACGCAAAGGTGCCAGCCAAAACTCCTTGGGGAAAGCATTCTACAAACGGAGAGTCACTGCTGAAAAAAGGAAGATTCTGTTAGATTACCACTCTCATCAACTCCAGACAGAATGGTCAATGTTAAAGGGTGATGGGAATAGTAGGTTGGCAATATCTGGAGGGCCACAGGTTCCCCACCTCTGTAACAGAACACCTAGCAAACTCCCAGGGCTGTATCCAACCAAGTCAGTTGCATCTAGCTAAGATGGACACACATACACACACACACACACACACACACACACACAGCCTTTCAGAGCAGAATTGGAGTAAGTGGGGAAGGGGGGCTTTCATTTAGCAATCAGATGTCATCCTGCTTGTGCAATGACTTGGTTAGATTCAACCATTTTTTCAAAAGCTGTTTACCTTTTTTCAGGGACCAGATTCAAGTTGCTCATCAGTTCTGACGCTTTCTCTGTGCCAGAGAAGATGTACAGAGCAGGGAGAAAAGGCACAGTAAATGCCAGCAAATATTTAAATAAATACATTTATACACCAGGACTCCGTTGCAGCAATAAAACACATTGGCCGTCTGTTCTTTTGTGCAGCAGTCAATTCACATTTGGAAAATGGTCCAGCATTTGATACAACTCATCTCTTTCCCTCTCTGCTGCACAAGAAACTGATTCTGTGCCTGTAGTCAAAAGATGTGACTTACAATACGGGAGGCGTGAACGTGCTGACTAAGAAAGCGATACCTCGGCGCACCAGTGTTGGAGACATGAACCTCCGTTTGTGAATCTAGAATCAGCTTCCCCTCTCTTCCCCTCCTAATGAATATCTCAAGAGGCCACCCAGTTGCAAATTGTATCTGCTGCTTTTGCAGCAGGGCAGTGCTGCAAATTATGGTTGCTGTGGGGAGAATAGCTGGCGTTTTTCGCAGCAAACAGGAAATGTGTGGAAGTAAAAAAATGTGTACATGTGCATGTCTTTTTAAAAAAATCATGCGCATTTCTGGCTGGGGAAATGGAATACTACTGTAATCAGGTGCCTCTATAGATGTATTCAGAATGACAGAAGTGGATCGCCAGGGGAGGTGGAGTTGCTGCACCAGCTTCCCAGCAGGTTGTGTCACTGTTGCTCAAGGGGTAGGAGAGAGGAGACAGTGGGGTGGTCATTGCGGTACAAATGCACTAGCATAGACAGTCTGGTGCTCCTGCCAGTGTGTTTGCACCACGCTGACCTTCCCAGCACTTTGGTTCTCTCTGTCCCAGCAAGCAACAGGGACCCACCTGCCAGGAAGCTAGCTTTGTGGCGCCACTGCACCCGGTGAGCTGTTTCTGCAGAATGAATGCATGTGAGCTTAATGTGGGTACCAGATAGAAGCATGCACACCAATGCCACCCCTAATATGTTCAATAGCCATGGGATGCTGAGTTACTGTTGGGTTAAAAACAGGGGAGGGGAAACAGGGGCAGGAGGAATGGGGTGCTGTGGCTGTTGCCTTGAGCAGAAAGCGCACCACACTGCAACACTTTGTTGCAGCTCCCACTTTTGTTTTTTGTTTTTAAATTCAAGCAAACTAATGGACATGCATACTTCATATTCAATCCACTGCCGTCATATATAGTGAGGTTGATCTGATGTTTGTTTGAAAGCTTCCAAGGTGTTTAGTTTTGACAAGAGATATTTCAAAGAGAAGCCGTGTTTTATTAAGCTGTACCCACCCTTTCAGCAATGAAATCGCAGCAACTTAAAAGACACATCATTTCCATTTACAAGCACATTGAACTGTAAATTGCATTTAACTCTTTGACAATTTATATTGCGAAATGGGTGAATGCTAAAGATGTGCTACTTATCAGCTTTCAGCATTTCTCTGTTGTGTTATTTACTCTCCTTATTAAAACCTTGTGAACATGTGCTCTGTGTGTGCTCCATTGATCATTCCATTTTCCAAGGGTGCCAATAATATAGATAGATAGATAGATAGATAGATATAGATAGATAGATAGATAGATAGATAGATAGATAGATAGATAGATATAGATAGATAGATAGATATAGATATAGATATAGATATAGATATAGATATATAGATATATAGATAAATATATATAGATAAATATATATATTTATATATATATCTATATCTATATATAAAGAATTTTAACCCAAACCTCGCAGATTAAAAAACCAACAACAGTGGTATCACCTTTGTTTTTAAGTTACCACTGAAATTTCACAATTCCTCATTCAGGTACAGTGGTACCCCGCAAGACGAATGGCTCTCAAGACGAAAAACTCGCTAGACGAAAGAGTTTTTCAATTTTGAAGTCGCTTCGCATGATGAATTTCCCTATGGGCTTGCTTCGCGAGACGAAAACGTCTTGCGAGTTCCCAATGCATTCCTATGGGAAACCGTGCTTCAATGCATTCCTATGGGGAACCGCGCTTCATAGGTCCGTGCTTCGCAAGACGACAAACCTCGCAAGACGACAAAACTCACGGAACGAATTAATTTCGTCTTGCGAGGCACCACTGTACAACTTATTTTGTTATCATGCGTGTGTTTATAAGGTTTTAAGCAGTTGAGTAAGAGAGAGCAAATTTTAGCTTCACTGATAATATTGATGGAGCGATAACTGGCAAAGAGTTGATAGGAAAGGGATCTCGGGTGAGAAGCTCAAAGAAAACATCAACCCAATATGTGGCAGTTGTGCAAAAGATGGATTTCATCTGAAGGATTATTAGGAAAGGAACTGAAATAAAATATAGCAATGCTTTTACACAAATATATCCTGAGGCCACACTTGGAATACTGTGTACAGTTCTGGTTACCACATCTCAAAAAAGGATATGTGGAGCAGGAAAAGGTGCTGAAAAACAGCAACCCAAATGATCACGGAGCTGGAGCAACTTCCGTATGATGGAAGGCTAAAACACTGGGAGCTTTTTAGTTTAGGTGATGGGGGGGGGGTATGATAGACCATAGCTGTCAACTTTCGGATTTGAAAATAAGGGATTTTTTCAAACTTTCAGATTTGAAAATAAAGGATGCCACGAGGGCGGTGCAATGGCACCAAGTAGCCTCGCCACCCTGCGCTCCAGAGGCTGCGCGCGAACAGGTGAGCGAAAGAGCGAGCGCATAGACGGCAGGCAGGTTGGGCGTGAGGGTCTGGCTGCACAAGGCATGCAAGCTCCGCCCCCAGTCGGTCTCAGACTCCTTATTGGCAGCCGAGCAACGCAGCTGAGGAGCCTCCCTGGCCGGCAGGGAGGGAGAGGAGCTGCTTCCTTTGAAATCCGGGAAATTTAAGGGATATCAACAATCCGGGATAGCAGCGGGAAATGGCATTGAGTTTCCCACAAAAAAAGGGAGGGTTGACAGCTATGATGATAGACGTGTATGGGGACTCAGCTACATTAGTTCCAAAAGAGTGTTTTGAATGCTTTTATACATGCAACATCAGATGGTGCTGGAGAGCAAAAGAAATAAAAATACTACCGGTATGTGATTTCCCCCCCCCCTTTTGTTATAATGATTTAATGTATTTATAGTGGGTTTCCCCCCCTGTGTGTAGATCCACCCTAGGATTCTGCACAGTATGGAGAATGTAGAAGTACAGAGGAAGAGGAAGTTCATGCTCTTATAATACTAGAAGCACCTGTGGTCATCTAGTGAAATTTCATGGTGGGAGATACAGGATAGGCAAGGGGGGGCACTTCTTCACACAGCACATGACTGGAGTGGTCCCTGACTGCAAATAATTAAACTATGGGATTCACTTCCGCAAAATGTGTTACGGCCACCAACTAAGATGGTTTTAAAAGGGGATTAGACAAATTAATGAAGGGTAAGGTTATCCATGGTGTCTAACTATGGTGTCTATATAAAGGTAAAAAGGTAAAGGACCCCTGGATGGTTAAGTCCAGTCAAAGGCGACTATGGGGTTGCGGTGCTCATCTCACTTTCAGGCTGAGGGAGCCAGCATTTGTCCACAGACAGCTTTCCAAGTCATGTGGCCAGCATGACTAAACCGCTTCTGGTGCAACAGAACACCGTGACGGAAACCAGAGAGCACGGAAATGCAGTTTACCTTCCCGCCGCAGAGGTACCTATTTATCTACTTGCACTGGTGTGCTTTCGAACTGCTAGGTTGGCAGGAACTGGGACAGAGCAACGGGAGCTCACTCCATCGCAAGGATTCGAACCGCCAACCTTCTGATCGGCAAGCCCAAGAGGCTCAGTGGTTTACACCACAGCCTTTACCTTACCTTTACCTTTACCATAAATTTTTCTATATACTACCTCTTGGATCAGAGGTAGCATGGATACATGTGTTTTGGGAATTCTGGATGGAGATACATGTACATGTGATAATATGATAGGTAAAACGCATGCGTACTTCATCTTTTATTCTTAAAAAAAGGAAAGCATTAGCAACAACACAGGTCAGGCCTATGCATGTGCTGATGTACATGCAAACTCTCTGCATCGAATCTACTCAGTAGAAAGTGCAGCTGTACCCCTTTTTACACAGGGCTCCAGGGTGATACATATTTGAACTGCCCTCCAGATCAAGGGAAGTAATAGCAGTACTCTATTCTGCCTTGGTCAAACCCCACCTGGAGTACTGTGTCCAGTTTTGGGCACCACAGTTTAAGAAGGTTATTCTCAAGCTGCTATGTGTGCAGAGGAAGGTAACTACGTTGATAAAGGGCCTGGAAAGCAAGTCTTATGAGGAACGGTTGAGGGAACTGGAAAAGAGGAAACTGAGAAGAGATATGATAGCCATCTTCAAATATCTCAAGGGTTGTCACATGGAAGATGGAGCAAGCTTGTCTTCTGCTGCTCCAGAAGGTAGGACCAATGGATTCAAGTGACATTAAAAGAGATTCCGGCTAAACATGAGGAAGAGCTCTTCCAACAGTGGAATGGAATGCCCCAAAAGGGGGTAAACTCTCCTTCATTTGAGGTTTTAAAACAGATATTGGATGGCTTTCTGTCAGGGATTCTTCACCTGTGATTCCCCAAATTGCTGGGGGTTGAACTAGGCAACCCTTTGGGTCCCTTCTAACTCTACAATTCTGTGATTCTCCCCCCCCCCCCATGAAATAACCAACTCCCTGCATCCTGATACTGTGCCACATATTCCAGTACATGGGGCAAGTGTGACTTCAAACCAGAACTACAATCAAACTGCAACAGCCATCAAGTCAGTTTCTTAATACACACAATAACTTGCCGAAATGCACACTAATGGCCTTTACTTTTCATGCTCCAAAATAATGACTTTGATGCTTGACAAACGGGGGTTCTGAAACAGCAGACGTGACACTCTGTACATTTCAAGCACCCAAGGAATAAAAAACAACAACCACTGTTTAACAAGCACGGGGAAGCTTTTTATGCAACTCTTGCGTTAGTATGCTAAACATTAAAACCTGACATTATCGCCCATTTATCATTATTAAGGGTCTCTTCACCCTTGGATGAGCAAAGCAACTTCCTGTTAATAATACTGATGCTTCTACCCAACCATAAGGGAAAAATGGGCCTATTTGATCTTACAGAATTCCAGAAGAGCACACAGAAACAAAAGCACCGCAGGAATGCCACTGAGTAACATTCAGATGGATTTCTACACCAATGCTCCACTAAAAATACAAAACAGAAAGCAAACACCACAGCGAGAAAAGCTATTATCTTAACACTGAAGGTGAAATCGTTTGGGCTGTTTATTTAAGGCTAGGCTGCACTCGACTGCCCAGACACTAGGCAAGAGGAATTGCTAAGTTCCCCATTAATCATCATCATCATCACCATAATTCATATAGGGCTTTGCAGTGTTCAAAGGGCATCACATATGTGAAGACACTGTGGCAATATTAATTTACTATTATGAAAATGGAGATTTCACTCCTTTGCCTTTGGGAAATGACAACAGTTTAGGCAAAGGGCTGTAGCTCAGTGGTGGACAAGAATGGAGATTTCTCACAGTGTGTATTTAAAGGCAATTTCACCTAATTAGCACTTCCCGGGACCAAAACACAGCCATCCTTTGAAATTTGCACTTTACTGAATTTTGCCATGCAGTTCTCCAGAAAAATAACAGGTTAAGAAAATGCGTAGACCAGGATAACATGTGCATAGCAATGGATATATTAGTGAACGCAGCATATAAAAATTCATCATGTTAAAGAAATGTGCTTGGGGGGAAAATGTATGTTAGGTGAAATTGCATGCAGAAATGCTTGTGTTAGGAGGGGGAAAGTGCTGGTGAATTTTCATGAGGATTTAAATAAATAAATCTGTAAACTTGTGAAAATGCGGGGCAAACTGAACTTCAGTCGATGGCTATGCAATGAAGAGCAGTTGAGAAATGTTTTAAATAAAATAATATAGAAAATCAACAAATATATGAGCAATGAAGCCCCTGGGGTCCTCCAGCTATTGCTGGAATCAAAACTTCAGCAGCCCCACCCAACATAGCAAATGCTCAAAGATGACGGAAGTTTTTTTATTTATTTAGCAGAAATTGTATACTTTGCCATGGTAAGCAAAACCTGGATGCCGAGCCCATCTCTCTTCTACAGTAGATCCTCGGTTTGGAGGTCCTTTAACTATCAGTGGAAAGCACTGATGATGTCACTTACTAAAGACATTTGAAATCTCTGGAGATTCCCTGAGCTTGCCGTACAGAAAAAAGAAGAAGAAGAAAATTGAAAGTGCAAGATTCTCATACTCATTAAGTTTCCGGAAGGAGGCACTCTGGGGAAATGAAATTCTAGGAGTAATACAGAGCTCCCTAATGCAGAACTGGCATCATCCAGTAGCACTATTGCAACACCAATGCTACAATGATTAGAAAGGGTCACCGGAGGACCTTCTGTTCTCTGTTTGCTGCCGTGCCCCTTTATAAGTCCATCTCACGTTGTTGTATGAAATGTGACTCTGCACTATTTGGCCTATACCTTCATCTCTAACTCACCATAACAGGGCCACCAAGGAGTCATAGTCATTGAGGACCTGCACATACAATATTCTAAGGTGCCATACAGAAAGTCAGAACTTCTGGGCTTTGGGGGTAAAGGGTGAGTAAAAAATGAAAATAAAATAACAACAAGAGCAGATCTGAATGTTCTATGTGATGTTTGGCTGCCAGTAAACACTAAGCCTCTGAGGTCCCAATATGAGGCTACAATATGGAATCTGAAAATGACATCTCCATAAAAACAAGGGCTATAGTTCTATATCCCCTTCTTTTGGAGTAAATCTCATTGGATTGTATCCAGTGCTAGTCCTAGTCATGATAGATTTATTGAAGTTAATGGGCATGACTAACTTAGGTTCATCAGTTTCAAAGGGTCTGCTCTGAGCAGCACATAAGTGGGTGTGACTCACTGAAAGCAGCAGGACTTACTTCTGAGTAGACATGTACTCAGGCTGGTTCAGTGACATGTGTCCACCATGGACCGCAGCAGCTGTTAAACAACCATCACTGTGAGAAGTGAAGTTACAGGGAACCAGGCAGAGGGCCATTTCAGTAGTGGTGTCCACCCTCCCATCAGATGTCAAGGAAATAAACAACTATCTGACTTTTAGAAGACCTCTGAGGGCAGCCCTGTATGGGGAAATTTTAAATGTTGTTTTACTGTGCTTAATGTGTTTAATTTGTTGGAAGCCACACAAAGTGGCTGGGGCAACCCAGTCAGATGGGTGGCATATAAAAAAATAAAATAACATTGTTGTTGTTGTTGTTAGTCAAGGAGATGGATTAAGGGAGATGAGAACCTGTTGTTTTTGTTGGGATACATTCTTAGGATCAGAGTACCAAACCCCAGATACCCCCTCTTTGTGTAACATTTTGTCTGATGAAGAATTCCAGAGAATCTGAAAGCTTGGATCAACCTGGATTTGATTTTTAGTTCCCAGCACTGGCAGAATGAAATCATAGAATTGTAGAGTTGGAAGGGACCGTGAGAGTTATCTAGTCCAGCCACCTGCAATGCAGGAATCTTTTGTCCAACGTGGGGCTTCAAACCCACAACCCCGAGATTAAGACTTGCCTCCGACTGTTGGACACAGCTCTTTAAGATGTGCAGAAAGAGATGGTGCCTTCTGCAAATCAGACTCAGCGTAATTCTATATTCAAGCCTTGTACCACAGTAGGTATCCAATAGTAACTAAGCAATGCCATTTGAACAACACATAAATATTTCATGCTGTTCTAAAAGCCACAAATGCCAAACTCTAAAGTGTGTGAAAACATCCAAGGCTTCCATCTCCTAGAATGTAATTGCAGCTTTGGGATTTGTGGGGGATCTTGTTGAAAAGAGCCCTTTCATTCAGGATGTTAGTGATAACAGTCTCGTCAACTTTACAAGCAGGACAGCATTCAAATCTTTTGAATTTCGGCCTCCCTATTGCTGATTAGAAAGGGCGGATATTGTTTCTATCCTGCATGCTCATTTCTTATGAAAACAATATGTCAAGGATCACAGTGCCTGTCCTTCTCTGTCTCATGCTAGCTGAGCAAATACTGTGACAGCTTCGGTTGATTTTTATTTATTTTTTAATGCTATGGAATAAATCACAGGCTGATCTTGGCTAGCAGATGAATTCTGTAACTCTGTGCACTCCCTTACTTGCACAAATGGTTTGCTCAAAGGTATCCCTCTCACAAATTTGTTCTCCCATATACACTATTCCCGCTGCTGCTGCTGCTGCTGCTGCTGCTGCTGCATCACGTGAAAATCTACAGTAAATCTACAAGAGCAATGCTTTATGGGGGTGGGGAGAGGGGAATATTGGTATCTCCAGCCCCAATGGCTACTAGGAGGGCAGAGTGCTCTTGTGCTTGAATCCTGCTTGTGGGTTTCCAACAGGCATCTGCTTGGCCACTGTGGGAGCAGGATGCTGGACTAGATGGGCCATCGGCCTGATCCAGCCAGCTCTTCTTAGGTTCTTATGATATGCATGAACTGAAGGAAGAAGAAGACTTGGATCCCATGCCTTTCCACACTTGGATAGCAGTTTCCTTTCTTCATAGCTAGGCAACATCGTTTCACTTGTGGAACTCAAGCGAAAGTCACTTTCACTCAAGTGAAAGACAAGTGAAAGTCACACCGACTTTCAGAACAACAGGGGTTGTGGATGTTGTAAAACACACAGAGGGCCTGTCCTTTGGGATTTAAGGAGGTGAATCACCACCTTCCGTCTGCAACAGAAGGCACACTGACACACATTTCTTGCTGTTGAAAAGGATGGCAGACTGAAGAGTCCAGTGCTTCCTTTGAAACAGAATTACTCCCTGCCTCAAGTATTTAATAACTAGGTTTTTACATTGATCTGGATAAATGACATTGTATTACCTACTGCAGCTCCCTTTGTACTCTACTAGAATATAAGTAGGTCATTCTACAAGATGAACTGAGATCCAATATATATTTTCTATATGAACATCCTAAAACAATGCCCACCCATTATGCATACTCTGATTTTGTTACAAAAGACAACTAAGACCAATTTGTCTATGCTAAGCTTTGTGGCTTTCTGTTTCCATAGCTTGCAAAGTGGACTTATACTTAGTTAGACCAATGATCTAGTCAGTGGTATTTTTTCTAGAAAAAGAGGTGCCAAAATTCACCATGAACATCTCCATCGTTCTCTTAGAATGGCAATGGCACCCATCAGAGAGATGCCGGAACTGAGTTCCGGCAAGTTCCGGCTGAAAAGCAAGCCCTATTATTAGTCACAAGGATGGGAAACAGGCTGGACTGTAACTCCCATCATGTCAGATGCTTGGTCCTGCTGGCCGAGGCAGGCAGGAGCTGAAGACCAACAACACTCGGAGAACCCCCGGGCACTCACACCTGGCCAATGTTCTTTCCCACCCTTTGGTATCTCAGTTCAGGCTCTGTTTGGCTTCCAGGGCCTGAGGCTAGGATCTAGTCCATGCAAAGTATTTCCTTTTCTCAATAAGAGAAATCCTTCCCATTTTTCAGAAGAAGAAAGAACACAATTTACTTTTCCATTGTTTTGAACAAACAAACATGTTGATGAGTCCTGTTGTAACTCTTAGAAACTAACTTCAGATTACCTGTTTACTGAGCGTTCATCCTGATTTGCACACACAAAGCTCACACAGAGGTCAGATTTTATCTGGTCTTTATTTAGCACCTGTTCTGATTTGTCAGCAGGTAAGCTATACAAAAATGAACAAATTCATCCTGATTTGCTTATGGAGTGTCTTCCCATGAATCACTGGTTCATTCCACACCTTTCAATGCATTCCCCATCACTTTCCTCTCTGCGAAAGTTACATACATTTCTTTAAAGCAGGTTTGCCGCACTTGGATGACAGTGTATGAATGAGTGAATTGCATTTATATCCCAGCTTTTTCGCCAAGAAGCTCAAGGTGGCATACTTGGTTCTCCCCCTCCTTGTTTAATTTCTACAACAACCCTGTGAGGTAGGTTAGGCCAAGAGGCAGTGACTGGCCCAACATCACCCAGTGAGCCTCATGGCCAAGTGGAGATTTGAACCTGGGTCTCCCAGGTCCTAGTCCAACAGTCTAACCACTACACCACATTGGCTCCCATTTTAATTGTGCAAACCTGCATTTCCCAGTAGGGACGCGGGTGGCACTGTGGGTTAAACCACAGAGCCTAGGGCTTGCCGATCAGAAGGTCGGCGGTTCGAATCCCCACGACGGGGTGAGCTCCCGTTGCTCGGTCCCTACTCCTATCAACCTAGCAGTTCAAAAGCATGTCAAAGTGCAAGTAGATAAATAGGTACCACTCCGGCGGGAAGGCAAACGGCATTTCCGTGCACTGCTCTGGTTCGCCAGAAGCAGCTTAGTCATGCTGGCCACATGACCCGGAAGCTGTACGCCGGCTCCCTCAGCCAATAAAGCAAGATGAACGCTGCAACCCCAGAGTCGTCCGCGACTGGACCTAATGGTCAGGGGTCCCTTTACCTTTACCTTTACATTTCCCAGTATCTGCTTGAATTCCTCCCACACAACACCAGAAGTCTCCAGAGGCACCCCAATTTCGTTTCTCCTGATAACCAACCTCCAGCAAAGCTAACTGTTCAAAATAAAAGTTTTGGTGAACCCTTGCATTTCTGCCGCTTGACACCAGTCTATGCTCTTCCTGGTTTAAGTGGCCACTTGACAACTGTCTGTGATGACAGGAAACAACTAAGAGGTTAACAGAAAATGCATTTATCCAGAGTGGGCTGGGCTGGGGGGGATTGTTATCCAAGCATTAGACATTTTTGCATCTCAGAAGTCCAGGCACATCTCCGATTTGCTTGACAGTTACTGACAGATGTCTGCTGGACAGATTTCTTATCTGGAAGTAGGAAATGAACAATGCCCTCAATAACTGGAGGTGTCTCTCCTTCCCTGCCCCCCCCCAAAAAAAAACTGGTGGGTGATGCTGACAATTTAACTGTTTTGTTGTGGGAAACCCTAGCAGCATTTAATTACATTCAGACAGCGAAATTGCAAGTGTATGCCTTTGTTCAGGTCAGTGATCCAGTGTTTCTCAGGTGTCATGGTTAATGACTTCCTATTTATTTACAAATAGGGTTTTTCCCCTTATACCACCTCGTAGACTTAAAGCCTAGCTCTTAAGAAAGAAGCATGTGCAAGCCTGACAAGAAGTCCTGTGCTTTTCTATTGTAAAAAAAAAGAGGTCAGAACAAAATGTATCAATGCTTGCTGAGGCTGATGGAATTTGCAGTCCAAAACGATTGAAGGGCATCAGGGCCAGTGAAAGCTGATTTAAAGAGTGTGGGGGTTTTGGGGGTGATTTTTACCAAATAATATTTTTGTAAACTCATTTTAGTGATTAAAAAAACCCCAAACCCTGGGATCAAAGGTTTATTTCCACCTGTAATGCTGATTTCAAACTTAGCACAAGGGGTTCTGCTGGCTAGGTGAACCCTACCCTATAAATTTACATAGACACATTTAAATTTGCATATGCAAGTTTTATGCTAAACTGTGGCCTCTTTTGTCTCTTTTTTTTTGCTGGCATATTTCCTCTTTTTTGACAATTCATAAGTGGTCACCTGCAACAGAGCACCAAACATAGGAGAGGACAAGGAACGAATGACGATTACCTCCTTCCTAGCCTAGCAAACTATATTAAAGCAACCCAATGTTTGCTTGTTCTAGTCATTGGTTGTTATGATGAATCAGTTAGAAATAGAGCTACAGGTGAATAAGACCTAGTATAAAGAACTCTGCGTGATAGATCTAAACTACTAAGTGTGTTCTTATTGGCACCATTAATAGACCAATATGATTCATATCTCTGGGGAGGGGGCGGTGTTTGTGAACACATACAGTCCACATATCATCACATTTTAGAATTTGGAAAGCAATTAATGTCCTTCCTTTAAAGGACGTTCCACTTGCTCAACAGTTGTCCTGGAATAAAACAAATGGTTTGATCTGACTGATTTCATTATTTGTGGACATTTCCATAGGGAGGGGGGAAATCCATAATCTCTACTAATTGAAGCTTCTAAGTCATCCTTAATGGCAGCCCCAAGTTTAATTCAACTGGAAACCTACTAGAACATGGGTCACCATGGCCAAATTATACCCATACAGGAAATTGGTAAATCAGATGATGAAGAAGAAGAGTTTGGATTTGATATCCCGCTTTATCACTACCCAAAGGAGTCTCAAAGCGGCTAACATTCTCCTTTCCCTTCCTCCCCCACAACAGACACTCTGTGGGGTGAGTGGGGCTGAGAGACTTCAAAGAAGTGTGACTAGCCCAAGGTCACTATCAGTGCCTGGAGGGCAGCGACTGAGGAGGGAGCACAAGGTGAGCTGAGCTTGTAGGTTTTGAGGGTTTGTCTTTTTGGGGCTGTGTGTGATTAAGTTTGTGTGCTTATTTGTTTCCTTATTTGTTTGTGTGTTTCCCAGGCTTGTGTGTGCGAGAGAGTTTGTTTCTGGCTTGTGTGTGTGTGTTTGTCTGGTGACTAGCTGTGGGCGGAGCTAATCAGTGCCTGGAGGGTAGCGACTGAGGAGGGAGCACAAGGTGAGCTGAGCTTGTAGGTTTTGAGGGCTTGTCTTTTTGGGGCTGTGTGTGATTAAGTTTGTGTGCTTATTTGTTTCCTTATTTGTTTGTGTGTTTCCCAGGCTTGTGTGTGCAAGAGAGTTTGTTTCTGGCTTGTGTGTGTGTGTTTGTCTGGTGACTAGCTGTGGGCGGAGCTAATCAGTGCCTGGAGGGCAGAGACTGAGGAAGTAGGCAAAAGGTGAGCTGAGCTTGTAGGGCGGAGCTAATCAGTGCCTGGAGGGCAGCGACTGAGGAGGGAGCACAAGGTGAGCTGAGCTTGTAGGTTTTGAGGGTTTGTCTTTTTGGGGCTGTGTGTGATTAAGTTTGTGTGCTTATTTGTTTCCTTATTTGTTTGTGTGTTTCCCAGGCTTGTGTGTGCGAGAGAGTTTGTTTCTGGCTTGTGTGTGTGTGTTTGTCTGGTGACTAGCTGTGGGCAGAGCTAATCAGTGCCTGGAGGGTAGCGACTGAGGAGGGAGCACAAGGTGAGCTGAGCTTGTAGGTTTTGAGGGCTTGTCTTTTTGGGGCTGTGTGTGATTAAGTTTGTGTGCTTATTTGTTTCCTTATTTGTTTGTGTGTTTCCCAGGCTTGTGTGTGCGAGAGAGTTTGTTTCTGGCTTGTGTGTGTGTGTTTGTCTGGTGACTAGCTGTGGGCGGAGCTAATCAGTGCCTGGAGGGTAGCGACTGAGGAGGGAGCACAAGGTGAGCTGAGCTTGTAGGTTTTGAGGGCTTGTCTTTTTGGGGCTGTGTGTGATTAAGTTTGTGTGCTTATTTGTTTCCTTATTTGTTTGTGTGTTTCCCAGGCTTGTGTGTGCAAGAGAGTTTGTTTCTGGCTTGTGTGTGTGTGTTTGTCTGGTGACTAGCTGTGGGCGGAGCTAATCAGTGCCTGGAGGGTAGCGACTGAGGAGGGAGCACAAGGTGAGCTGAGCTTGTAGGTTTTGAGGGCTTGTCTTTTTGGGGCTGTGTGTGATTAAGTTTGTGTGCTTATTTGTTTCCTTATTTGTTTGTGTGTTTCCCAGGCTTGTGTGTGCAAGAGAGTTTGTTTCTGGCTTGTGTGTGTGTGTTTGTCTGGTGACTAGCTGTGGGCGGAGCTAATCAGTGCCTGGAGGGCAGAGACTGAGGAAGTAGGCAAAAGGTGAGCTGAGCTTGTAGGGCGGAGCTAATCAGTGCCTGGAGGGCAGCGACTGAGGAGGGAGCACAAGGTGAGCTGAGCTTGTAGGTTTTGAGGGTTTGTCTTTTTGGGGCTGTGTGTGATTAAGTTTGTGTGCTTATTTGTTTCCTTATTTGTTTGTGTGTTTCCCAGGCTTGTGTGTGCGAGAGAGTTTGTTTCTGGCTTGTGTGTGTGTGTTTGTCTGGTGACTAGCTGTGGGCGGAGCTAATCAGTGCCTGGAGGGTAGCGACTGAGGAGGGAGCACAAGGTGAGCTGAGCTTGTAGGTTTTGAGGGCTTGTCTTTTTGGGGCTGTGTGTGATTAAGTTTGTGTGCTTATTTGTTTCCTTATTTGTTTGTGTGTTTCCCAGGCTTGTGTGTGCGAGAGAGTTTGTTTCTGGCTTGTGTGTGTGTGTTTGTCTGGTGACTAGCTGTGGGCGGAGCTAATCAGTGCCTGGAGGGTAGCGACTGAGGAGGGAGCACAAGGTGAGCTGAGCTTGTAGGTTTTGAGGGCTTGTCTTTTTGGGGCTGTGTGTGATTAAGTTTGTGTGCTTATTTGTTTCCTTATTTGTTTGTGTGTTTCCCAGGCTTGTGTGTGCAAGAGAGTTTGTTTCTGGCTTGTGTGTGTGTGTTTGTCTGGTGACTAGCTGTGGGCGGAGCTAATCAGTGCCTGGAGGGCAGAGACTGAGGAAGTAGGCAAAAGGTGAGCTGAGCTTGTAGGGCGGAGCTAATCAGTGCCTGGAGGGCAGCGACTGAGGAGGGAGCACAAGGTGAGCTGAGCTTGTAGGTTTTGAGGGTTTGTCTTTTTGGGGCTGTGTGTGATTAAGTTTGTGTGCTTATTTGTTTCCTTATTTGTTTGTGTGTTTCCCAGGCTTGTGTGTGCGAGAGAGTTTGTTTCTGGCTTGTGTGTGTGTGTTTGTCTGGTGACTAGCTGTGGGCGGAGCTAATCAGTGCCTGGAGGGTAGCGACTGAGGAGGGAGCACAAGGTGAGCTGAGCTTGTAGGTTTTGAGGGCTTGTCTTTTTGGGGCTGTGTGTGATTAAGTTTGTGTGCTTATTTGTTTCCTTATTTGTTTGTGTGTTTCCCAGGCTTGTGTGTGCGAGAGAGTTTGTTTCTGGCTTGTGTGTGTGTGTTTGTCTGGTGACTAGCTGTGGGCGGAGCTAATCAGTGCCTGGAGGGTAGCGACTGAGGAGGGAGCACAAGGTGAGCTGAGCTTGTAGGTTTTGAGGGCTTGTCTTTTTGGGGCTGTGTGTGATTAAGTTTGTGTGCTTATTTGTTTCCTTATTTGTTTGTTTGTTTCCCAGGCTTGTGTGTGCAAGAGAGTTTGTTTCTGGCTTGTGTGTGTGTGTTTGTCTGGTGACTAGCTGTGGGCGGAGCTAATCAGTGCCTGGAGGGTAGCGACTGAGGAGGGAGCACAAGGTGAGCTGAGCTTGTAGGTTTTGAGGGCTTGTCTTTTTGGGGCTGTGTGTGATTAAGTTTGTGTGCTTATTTGTTTCCTTATTTGTTTGTTTGTTTCCCAGGCTTGTGTGTGCAAGAGAGTTTGTTTCTGGCTTGTGTGTGTGTGTTTGTCTGGTGACTAGCTGTGGGCGGAGCTAATCAGTGCCTGGAGGGTAGCGGCGCGCGCCTAGCGGCGCGCGCAGTTTGACCTATCTTTTAAATTAAGGAGAGCTAGTCTCAAACGTTTACTTGGGGAGACCTAGGCTTCTTTTTTGTGTGTCCTGACTTCAAGCTTCAAGATGGAGGGTGAGGGAACAACTGTAGTCGCCTGCAATTCCTGCGCAATGTTTGCCTTCTTGCCAAAGGATGTAGGCAGCTACACCTGCAGCAAGTGCAAGTTGGTTGCCCTACTTGAAGACAAGGTCCGGCAACTTCAGGAGGGGGAAGGAACAACTGTAGTCGCCTGTAATTCCTGCGCAATGTTTGTCTTCTTGCCAAAGGTTGTAGACAGCTACACCTGCAGCAACTGCAAGTTGGTTGCCATACTCGAAGACAAGGTCCAGCAACTTCAGGCCCGTGTATCTACGCTCCAGAAAATTAAAGAGCTGGAGCTTTTCTTGGATGCAGCAGAGCACACTGTCTCCACCAAGCAGGAGACAGGGCACATCCCTGAGGAGGAGATCAGTTCCCCAACTCAGGAGCCAGATGTATGGAGGAACGTGACTCACAGAAGTAGAATGCCCAGGGATCGCTCTGAGTGTTTAGAACTACAAAATCAATTTGAAGTGCTCTCAAATCTGGAAGATGAAGACCAGACTCCATTGGAAGATCTCTCCCTCATCACAGTTGATGAGGTATATGAAGACGAGCAGCATAGTCAGTCCTCCGGGAATGTGCAGGCGACCTTGGAAGGGACAGCACGTGTAAGAATCCCGACCAAGCCTAAGAGGAGACGTGTAGTGGTGATAGGGGATTCCCTACTGAGGGGTACCGAAGCAGTGATCTGTGGGCCTGACAAGATGTCTCGAGAGGTATGCTGTCTCCCCGGGGCCAAGATCTATGATGTTACAGAACGGCTGCAAGGAATAATAAAACCTACGGATAAAAACCCCTTCCTTTTAGTCCATGTGGGAACCAATGACACCGCAAGCCATAGCCTCCAGAAGATCAAAAGTGATTATGAGGCTCTGGGCAGGAAGCTGAAGCAATTAAATGCACAAATTGTCATCTCATCTGTCCTCCCAGTTGAACGCCGTGGCCCAGGAAGAGAGGGGAAAATAGGAGAAGTGAACAACTGGCTTCGCAAATGGTGCCGGCAGGAACGGTTTGGATTCTTAGATCACGGCCTGCAGTTTCTTGAAGATGGACTTCTGGCAAGTGATGGGCTGCACCTCACAAGGGTTGGGAGGAATGTTTTTGCCAACAATCTCAAAAACCTCATCAGGAGGGCTTTAAACTGACTTATGTGGGGGAGGGAGACAGTGGTCCTGAAGGTAGGAGTCTATCAAATGCTGAAGATGATCATCCAAAAGTCAAGGACCAAATGGAGCAAACAGCACACAGACCTAGTGGTGGGAGGAAAAAATCCTTAAGTAGGAGACTAGGGGGAATGATCAATGGTTTTCAATGTCTGTATACAAATGCACAGAGCATGGGAAATAAACAAGATGAACTTGAGCTCTTGATACAGCAAACTAAATACGACATAATAGGCATCACTGAAACCTGGTGGGATGAGTCTCATGATTGGAATGTAGTAATAGAGGGATACAATCTATTTCAGAGAAATAGACCAAACAGGAAAGGAGGAGGAGTGGCATTATATGTCAGGGATGTGTATACCTGTGAAGAGATCCATGATTTAAAACTTCAAAGCCAAATTGAGAGTATCTGGGTCAAAATTAAGGGAGAGAAAAATAACAGTGATCTCATTGTGGGAGTTTACTATAGATCCCCGAGCCAAACTGAGGACATAGATGATGCCTTCCTGGAACAGATGACCAAGCATTCAAAAGGAAATGAGATAGTAGTAATGGGGGATTTCAACTATCCTGATATTTGTTGGATGTCAAACTCAGCCAAGAGCATAAGGTCGAACAGATTCCTCACTGGCCTTGCAGACAACTTCATTGTCCAGAAAGTGGTAGAAGCAACAAGAGGATCAGCCATTTTAGATCTGGTCCTAACCAATAGTGATGACCTGGTTAGTGGGGTAGAAGTGGCAGGATCATTAGGTGGGAGTGATCATGCTCTTCTGGAGTTTATTATACATCAGAAAGGAGCAACCAAGCATACTAAGACTCAAATTCTAGACTTTAAGAAAGCCGACTTCAGAAAACTTAGGGAAATGCTGGATGTGATCCCATGGTCAGTAATACTAAAAGGGATGGGAGTTCATGATGGATGGGAGTTTGTTAAAAGGGAGATATTAAAAGCACAACTTCAAGCAGTACCAATGCGACGAAAACATGGAAGGTGCCTAAAGAAGCCAGGGTGGCTATCTAAAGAACTTTTAACTGAGTTAAGATTTAAAAGGGATATGTACAAGAAATGGAAAAAGGGGGAAACCACCAGAGAGGAATTCAAACAAATAGCCAGCACATGTAGAGACAAAGTCAGAAAAGCTAAAGCACAGAATGAACTCAGGCTTGCTAGAGAGGTTAAAAGCAATAAAAAGAGTTTTTATGGGTATGTCCGTAGCAAAAGGAAGAACAAGGAAACAGTGGGGTCACTTAGAGGAGAAGATGGTGAAATGCGAACAGGGGACGCAGAAAGGGCAGAACTCCTCAATACCTTCTTTGCCTCAGTCTTCTCCAAAAAAGAAAACAATGCCCGACCTGAAGAATATGGAGCAGATGATTCAGCAGGGGAAACACAGCCCAGAATAAGTAAGGAGGTAGTACAAGAACACTTGGCTAGTTTAGATGTATTCAAGTCTCCAGGGCCAGATGAACTACATCCCAGAGTATTAAAAGAACTGGCAGAGGTGATTTCAGAACCACTGGCAGTAATCTTTGAGAATTCCTGGAAAACAGGTGAAGTCCCAGCAGACTGGAGGAGGGCAAATGTTGTCCCTATTTTCAAAAAGGGGAAAAGAGAGGACCCAAACAATTACCGCCCAGTCAGCCTGACATCAATACCAGGAAAGATTCTAGAGCAGATCATTAAGCAAACGGTCTGTGAGCACCTAGAAAGGAACGCTGTGATCACTAAAAGTCAGCATGGGTTTCTGAAAAATAAGTCATGTCAGACTAATCTGATCTCATTTTTTGACAGAATTACAAGCCTGGTAGACGAAGGGAACACTGTGGATGTAGCCTATCTTGATTTCAGCAAGGCCTTTGACAAGGTGCCCCATGATATTCTTGTAAAGAAGCTGGTAAAATGCGGGCTAGACAATGCTACCATTCAGTGGATTTGTAACTGGCTGACTGACCGAACCCAAAGGGTGCTCATCAATGGCTCCTCTTCATCCTGGAGAGAAGTGACTAGTGGGGTGCCACAGGGTTCTGTCTTGGGCCCAGTCTTATTCAACATCTTTATCAATGACTTGGATGATGGGCTTGAGGGCATCCTGATCAAGTTTGCAGATGACACCAAATTGGGAGGGGTGGCTAATACCCCAGAGGACAGGATCACACTTCAAAATGACCTTAACAGATTAGAGAACTGGGCCAAGGCAAACAGGATGAATTTTAACAGGGAGAAATGTAAAGTACTACACTTGGGCAAAAAAAATGAAAGGCACAAATACAGGATGGGTGATACCTGGCTTGAGAGCAGTACAAGTGAAAAGGATCTAGGAGTCTTGGTAGACCACAAACTTGACATGAGTCAACAGTGTGATGCAGCAGCTAAAAAAGCCAATGCAATTCTGGGCTGCATCAATAGGAGTATAGCATCTAGATCAAGGGAAGTAATAGTACCACTGTATTCCGCTCTGGTCAGACCCCACCTGGAATACTGTGTCCAGTTCTGGGCACCACAGTTCAAGAAGGATATTGACAAGCTGGAACGTGTCCAGAGGAGGGCAACCAAAATGGTCAAAGGCCTGGAAACGATGCCTTATGAGGAACGGCTTAGGGAGCTGGGTATGTTTAGCCTGGAGAAGAGAAGGTTAAGGGGTGATATGATAGCCATGTTCAAATATATAAAAGGATGTCATATAGAGGAGGGAGAAAGGTTGTTTTCTGCTGCTCCAGAGAAGCGGACACGGAGCAATGGATTCAAACTACAAGAAAGAAGATTCCACCTAAACATTAGGAAGAATTTCTTGACAGTAAGAGCTGTTCGACAATGGAATTTGCTGCCAAGGAGTGTGGTGGAGTCTCCTTCTTTGGAGGTCTTTAAGCAGAGGCTTGACAGCCACCTTTCAGGAATGCTTTGATGGTGTTTCCTGCTTGGCAGGGGGTTGGACTGGATGGCCCTTGTGGTCTCTTCCAACTCTATGATTCTGTGATTCTGTGATTCTGTGATTCTGTCACCCAGCAGCTGCATGTGGAGGAGCGGGGAAGTGAACCTGGTTCACCAGATTATGAGTCTACCACTCTTAACCACTACACTACACTGGCTGGTGAAAGTCACGCAACATCACTTAGACCACCTGGGCTGTTAGGAACATAGCTGAAATGGCAAGCACCCCCAAACTGCAAACCTGATCTCTGAGAGGAAGTGTGACCCTATCCAAAACAGGATGAATGCTAATTCCTCAGTTTCTCCATCTTGTCAGGATTTTCAGGGTGGTTGCTTTTTGTTTTGGGTTTTTTTGTGCTCTCATCTGGCCCATTACTGCACCCAGGCACTCCCTTCACAGTTGCATCTGATCTGAATGTCATGAAGAAATATAGCAGAGCACCGTTAACATACTAATAGCACCTTATCAAAGTCCCCAAATGACCTCACCCACTGGCTTCACATAGATCAGGCACCCCCAAACTCGGCCCCTCCAGCTGTTTTGGGACTACAACTCCCATCATCCCTAGCTAACAGGACCAGTGGTCAGGGATGATCACCTCCATTATCAGGACTGCAGGTCCGGGAAGAGAACTTCAGGCAGTTCAAGTCAGGTTATTAACAACATAGATCTTCCTAATCCTGAGAATCGGGAGACCTTTCACTTAATTATTGTGCCTCATCTATTCAATCCCCTCACTTCCTGCTTTGGCTAACAAGCACATTGCCTGAGTCCATACTCATTGGAAAGTAACATAATTCCCTTTTTGCTCAACTGTGGTGGCTGCCTTTGTACCTTATCAATCATAATATTGTGAACATCTCTTATCCTGGTTGCATGGTCTACCTCAAATGATTATTTCGTTGTTAATTATCTACAGGCGACGGTGCAACAGATGGGTCTTTAAATTAATCTGAAGAACTTCAGTTATTTCTGAATTCCTGTTTTTACACATTCCTGTTTTTAAATCTGTGTTTCTAATGCTGCTGTATCATTTTTATGATACTGTTTTATTGCTTATGCTATTTTTGTGTATCTCACTTAAGAGATGTTAAAATACTGAGCTGCTTAGGAACACTTCAAACCAGATAAGTGGGCCAAAACAGGCTCAATACAGATAAGAAGAAGGGTCAAAATGCAAACAGCAATCCATATTTGTTACTGACGGCAACTGCGCCACTCCCTACTGTTCAGAGGATGGTGAGCCATTACTCTGAATGATGCCCATGAATCCAGATTCTAATTACCTTAAGAGATCACTTCATGACATTTATTAATTTATTATTAAAGAGACCTGCAAGGGAGAAAGCGGGGGAGTGGAGAGAAAAGCCATTCCAAACTGCCTGCAGTCTTTCTGCCCATTAGTCTATTTTTTATTAATATTATATAATTGGAAATAGTTTTAATGACTAAAAAAAAAGTAAAATACATAATGTCCCCAATCATAACAAAACACTTTCCAGATGTAAAAATATAAGGCAGTAGAAGTGTTGTCTGTGCCATGAACAGGAATCCTCGGACAAGCAATGTTGCAATGAAATATTAATGCTTGATCATTTGTCATGCGTTAATTAGCAGAATAAGCTGTAGGAAGTCTAGATTGCCATGCAAATGTTAATTAGGTCATAATTTATGTTAAGCATTTCCAAAGCATAGGAGTCTAACATCTCATTTAGCAGCAGCTGAACTTTGGAAATAATTTCCATTTGTTACAGCTTTTTTCTTCTCCTCCTGTTTGAAACTGACAGTTGCTACAGGTTAATAAATACCGGGAACCACATTAACAATACTTACCTATCTTTGGGGTTAAACACCCACACAATTCATACACTAATGCTTGAATCTGGCCTTCGATTCATTATTCCTATAGCATAGGTATTGATGAAACAAAATAAAAAAAATCCTTCCAGTAGCACCTTAGAGACCAACTAAGTTTGTTCTTGGTATGAGCTTTCGTGTACCAAGAACAAACCAAGAACAAACTTAGTTGGTCTCTAAGGTGCTACCGGAAGGAATTTTTTTATTTTGTTTTGACTATGACAGACCAACACGGCTATCTACCTGTAATAGGTATTGATAGTGAGTGTTTGACTTACGCTTTCGGACTGTGGGTCTTCTTGAGATGCCAACTTGTTCCCATGTTGCCTCATCCATTGGGCCTTTCATCAGATGTACCTGATGCTGCCAGCACCATTTCCTGCTGGTGGCTGGCCTCAATTGGGCCCAACGAGCAGTAACACCCCCACCATGGGTTTTGAGCATTTGAAAGGAACGCCCAAACATCTAGCTCTGAGTGTATTGCCTCCCTCGTGCAATGAATGCTAGAAGGGGCAAGGAGTGGTGGTGCAAAATTGGATGGCAGAAGTGTGGTTTATGTGACCTGCTCTGCACCCTGGTTGCAATCTGGGCTTGAAGGTGTCCATTCCGGCCCTAGATCGCACTCAGCACAGGCCTCCCAGGACAGATTCAGTACCAATTTAAACAGTTAGGAATACCACTTGGTGATTACCATATTACAGTAACCAGGTCAACATCCACCCTCAAATAACAACAACAACAGCCGCAACAGCAGCAGCAACAACAATTTTCCCCAGCCACTCTGGGAGGCTTACAGTACATATAAGAACATACAGGGCTGCCGTCAGGTGTTTTCTAAAAGTCAGATGGTTGATCATTTCATAAAAACATTTGATGGGAGGGTGTTCCATAAGGAGGGTGCCACTGCTGCCGGGGGGGGGGGCAAACTCAAAGTTTCTGTAGACACGATGTGAGATATCAGTTTTCGGTAGTCAAAAAAGACAAGATGAGTGTGCTATTTTGCAGCATTTAATTTTTTAAAAATTAAAAATTCAGGACTTCTCCTCCACCAAGTGAACAATACATGGGAGTCTGAGAAATTATAATTAGTATTAATTTGACTGATTATAGGTTCAGATAAGTTGTACATAAATGACTTCAGTTTCTCTAGGGAATTATTTTTTAATGAAGTACCCCATCAGCTGCATGCACCAGTTACTTTTAAACAAAAAAAGAAGAGAGTAAAGGACCTGCAGATAAGTAATTAATTAATTAGCAGAATCTACAAAGAAAAGAGATGCTGGGAAAAAGGGATCCAGAAACTAAGCAGAGAAACTTTAACCAATTGTTTCATATGGGTGGCACACCATATGTGCCACCCAGGAAGTAGCAGGAAGAGGCCAGTCCGTATTTTTACAGGTATTTTAATGGGGGGGGCTCTGAAAGCAATTAGCATTATTGCTGGAGGCAGAATGTGACGAGAACCAGTTGCCCCAGGACCCAGTACACCCCCGTCTCTTTGTTTAATCAGCAGAGTAGTGGAACTTCAGCTTGCGCATGGATTCCAAAAACACACAGCATGAAATGTCTTTAGTAGAGATTTACAAAGGTATGAAGCATACAGTTCGTAGCCAGCTCCCTAGCAAGTCAAAACTTAGCTCATTAAGAGCAAATCCAGTTTCCAGCAGTAAAAATCACACCACACGAAAATAATGCAAAAATGAAAGCAAGAACACTCCAGTAAGATAGAACAGTAGAAGGAGACAGAGTACGCTAGCTTCCTGGTAGACAGTTGACGTGGTCTGTCTCCAGAGCGAATGTCCTTGAAGTTTACAGTAGGAAAACAACAGCTGTGCTCTCTCTGCCTTCGAGAAGACTTGAGAACCTTTTAAAGCACTAGAATGTACCAGAATGCTTCTGTATTTCACAAGACTTACTCCCTGACAGAATACCAGTACCTCTGAACACCTGTTCCAGGAAATTGCAAGTGGGAAGAGTGTTGTTGCCTCAGGTTCTTCTTGTGAGCTTTCCACAGGCACCTGGCTGGTCAAGATGAGAATATAGTGATGGACTAGATGGGACTTTGGACTGATCCTGTAGGGCTCTTCTTATGTGCTGCCCAGTCTTTTTGCGCTGCCCAATAACAAAGGTTATTTTGTGGCATACAGCACGACCCTACATCTTGTCACAAGCTCCTTTCGAAAGCCTTCTTGTTTCAAAAGCAGTTTGCTATGCAGCATGGAGCATTACTATCCAAGAAACAAAAGGCCAACTCCCTTAGGTAGCCAGTCAGTTCTTCGGATCATGTGAACATCAGGGGAGCTCTGCAGGATCAGACCAAAAGCTTATATAATCCATCGCCCAGTTTCCTACAGCATCTAACGAGATCCCTCTGGGAAGACCACAAATAGGGCATGACAGCAACAAATGAAATACATTTCCGAGCACAATTCAAAGTGTTGGTGCTGACCTTTAAAGCCCTAAACAGCCTCAGCCTAGTATACCTGAAGGAGCGTCCCTACCTCCATCATTCAGCCCGGACACTGAAGTCCACTTCCGAGGGTCTTCTGGTGGTTTCATCATTGCAAGAAGTAAAGTTACAGGGAACCAGACAGAGGGCCTTCTCGGCATTGATGCCCTCCCTGTGGAATGCCCTCCCATCAGATAAAAAAATTAGAAAATATCTGAAGGCAGCCCTGTTCAGGGAAGTTTTTAATGTCTGACATTTTATTTTTATTTTTCTGGAAACCGCCCAGAGTGGCTGGGGAAACTGGAGAAATTATTATTATTATTATTATTATTATTATTATTATTATTATTATTATGATTTATATCTCAGTGGTAGAGCATCTGCTTTGTGTGCATAAGATTCTTCAACTTAGTTGAGAATGCCCCCCATTTGAAACCCTGGACAGACACTGCTAGTCAGTGTAGGCAATTCTGAACTTCTCACCCAGTATAAGGCAACTTCCTATGCTAGTGTGTTCCTAAACCTCACTGCTGTTCGTCAGTCACACGTATTCTGAGGCAGGTCACCTCTGATCCTGGAGTTTGTATACAGCCATCATAACTAGAAACCATTGATCCTAGTGTGGAAAACAAATTGTCCTAAAAGTCAGTTCTATAGCAGCCAACCATTGACTGCAAATACACAAAATAAGTCAAGTTAATGATCCAATAATTGGACTCCCCAATTTAGCTACCAAATACCTGTAAGAATAAATGAGCCATATACTTTCCCCCAAGAAATCCAGCCACAGTTCAGAGGAAAACCAAAATGAAGAACATCAAAGTATCTTATGGTCACATTTGGGGAACAGTGTCGCTGTGGAGTATCTCATGCTGGCATCGCTCTGGGCCAGAAGGTGTTGTCCGACTACAACTCCTATCATCCCCAGCTAGCATGCTGAATGGACAGCAATGATGGGTGATTTAGTCCAACAGTATCTGGAGGGCACCATGTTGGCTACCCTTGCTCTGCACCCATAGCAATCATTTAAGTCTAGATATACCATCTGAACTCCCAACATTGAGCTATGCTAGTAGAGCAAAAATACTGCATAAAACACAAACGCAAGTAGTAATATGCAGCAAGGGAAACGACACTGACTCAGATTTATGTATTGTGTTTGTTCTTTAAAAAAATCTGATGCTGCCTTTCTGCCTTCCAGTGATATTTAATGTAGTTTACAAAAAGATCATCCTACAAAAAGATAGAACCCAGAGCAAGACTTCCCTACTGTCTCTCTATTCTGTCTAAAAAGAAAATGGTTCTGAATGACCCCAAAGTTGGCCTCTTCCAATACTTCCAGAGGTCTGTTAAAAAAGAAAGAGAAAACTGACATTGTTTTATCCATCTTATATTACTGGAATCAGTATAGAAGAACCTAATATAATGAACAACATAGCTGAACCTTTGGGGATGTAATGTGCAACTATGGTTCACCACAGCCTTTCAGATGTTCTTGAGCTACAATTCCCATCAGCCCCAGCCCACTTGCTCAATGGTCAGGGATGATGGGAAATGTAGTCCAAAGCATTTGGGGCACCAGGTTACAGAAGACTGGCTTAGCATGATACGAATGGGCCTGCAAGGTGCTTGGTCTCTCATTGGTATCTCCCCTCTCTCCTACTGGCATGGCAGTGATAACACCAGAAATTTTTGCTCCTTTGTTTAAATTAGTCACAGTTCCCTGCTGTGTCTGAATTCAAGACAGCTGAGGTGTAAATTATGGTTAGTTCAAACAAAAGACTGTGGTTCTTGTGTGAACAGAACACATGCAAATAGATGCAGACGCAGGTGCTTATTGACATCACCCTACCTGTTTCAAGAACTTTCCCACCACAACAAGTTATTATACACTTTCTGCTTTCATATCAAACCACTTTGAATGCTAGCAAATAAAATGTAATTGATGTATTTGTGACGTGAAATGAAACCAAACCAGGGAAATAAAAGTCATAATCTTTCCCCAACCATACCAATTTAATAATGCAGATAAGTGAGACAACAAACAGAAAAGCACATCAAAAGAACAAATGTCAGACATGTTACATCTCTTTTACAAATGTAGCTAATATTTGACATATTCAGGATATAGACCATTATCTCTTGACGAAGATAGCAGAACTCATTTATTGAAGTCCAAAGCGTCTGATGAAATGAAATGTTGTAGAAAGAATAAGGGGATGTTGATTTTCGTCATAAACATCTCTTGATTCGCTGGTGAAATCAGCAACCTGAATACATCTTCTCTTGAAAGTAAGGCATGTGCCTTCCCACCTTATGATACACCCCCATCATACATGAGAACACAATGGAAAGAGGGTGTGAGGATCCCCTACAGAGGCCACCATCCTAGAACCCAAGCAAGCTATGACCTCAGAATGAGAGGTGGGGTTAGTAGCATCCTTTATCTCCCCATTCCCTTAGCTTCTGAACTCTGGTCACCAAGACACCTGAAAATTATGGCTGCCCCTGCATTTAGTCCCCTACCTGTTACAATGCCTCCTATTATTAATTAATTATTAATCTTTATTGTCATTGTCCCCTTGCGAGGACAACGAAATTGCTCAGAAATTGCTCAGCCAGAGGAAATTGCTCCTCTGGCTTAACTGCAATTACCAAACTCCTTGTGGCAATCCCACTTTTTAGACCAGACCAACTGTGGCCATTGTGCCCATGGAAATACCTTTATCCAGTGGAGCCATCCACCAGGACCGGTGCTAGCGATTTTGGCGCCCTAGGCAAGGGGGCGGGCCACGTGACGTCATTGCGCATGACGCACGTTGCGGAGCAGTGTCCCGCCCCCTGCCCGGCCGGGCGCCCCCCGCCACCACGGTTTTCGCCCCAAGTTCCTTGCTCCGCCGCTGGTTGGGGCGGCACCGGGCGGCGGCAGGGGGCGAGGGGCAGGCTGGCCAGCGCCCCCTCCATTTTGGTGCCCCCGCCACCGCGGTTTTCGCCCCAAGCTGCTTGCTCCACCACTGGTTGGGGTGGCACCGGGCGGCGGTGGGGGGCGGGGAGCAGGCTGGCCAGCGCTCCCTCCATTTTGGCGCCCTAGGCAACTGCCTAGTTCGCCTTAATGGACGCGCCGGCCCTGCCACCAACATAAGAAAGAGGGGTGTTGTTTTCACCATGTTCACATGCAGCCCTGACAATCTGCACCTTGTTCTGGATGGCCCCAACACCTTAAAGCTGGTGTTTGAGTGGGCAATGGCACTGTATGAGGAGAACAGGAATCAGTAAATATCAGCTGCCCTCACCGTCTGTTAACTCAAGTCTTACTTGCGTGGTACCCTCCAACTATTGTTAGACTACAATTCCTATCACCCCTCATAATTGGCCATGCTGGTTACAGCTGATAGGATTTGGAGTCCAGCACCACATGGACTATCCCTGCCTTACAAAATCACTTCTATGGGTACAAGGGCACCAGTTAGATTCCATCCAAAAAAGAGCGAGAGAGATAAACAAAGTTCTCCATAGCTGACAAGAACAACCACATAGCAACTTTGCTACCTTGCTTCCTTGTGTTGTTGATTCCTCTGAGATGAATGGGGAATGTTTTTTGCTACAATCACAAAACTTTGGAAATGTCCATGACCACCGATATTTCTTAATGTTCACTTATTTTCAGGGGGAACTTTTTGGATCTTTCACAATATAACGGAATTTGCAGTATATATATATTATTGCAGACCTATTGGCAAAATTTCTGATAAAGTGTTGGTTATGAACATTAGAAACAAAACAAAAATCCTTGCTATTAAAATTCATTTGCAAACAACTGGAAATCTCCAAACTGATCGCAACCACGTTGGAGGAGTGGCTGCGGCTATCGTCTGTGTAGACATATAGTTAGGATTTCAGCCTTGGTCTTTGTTATCTATTAGAATTCAAAATCCCCACACATTGTTAATCCGCATGCAGTGCCTGATCTATTAAGATTTACAAATAGCAATAGAAATTTTAAAAATCAAAACACTCAGAAAGTTAGTAGGTTTTCTTGCGCTCCAGAAATATGGCCCATTTTTAGCAGATGTTTAAAATTGGAATCTTACAGCAGAGGAAACTATAGTGTGGCATCATTTTTGCAGCCCGCTCCTCCCCTTTATTTAATAGGATTGCAGAGACTGTAAATTAACAAAGAATTTGGCCTTTAATGAATATGCATACAACAGATATGGCTCCCAATAAATCCAATCTGCTGGCTAAGCATCATTTTTGTTTACAGCAGGAGTTTCACATCCATTGGAATTAACTATTTTCACCATAAAGTAGCACGTTGAAGCTGTATAATATTTTTGGAATGGGTCTTATTTTCTCTACTTTGCTTTGATAAATTGCTTCGATTCTAGTTCAGCACTTGCAGTTAAAATATAGGACCAAATCATTCAATTAGGAGAATGTTTATAAAATGGAAGCAGCAAACAGAATGCTACCTATAATCCTGCTATCTTTCATATGCTTAAACACAATTTCTTGTAATTATAAGTACCTTACTAAAAAGTGGAGGACTATTCGCTTAATCTTTATTTGTGTTCGGCAATGCAAATGCATGGTAAAATGAGGAATTTACAATAAGAAACCTCATCTGGAGGGCAAATCAAACGGTAAGTTTTTGTTTCTTTTTTTGCTATTTACCATCTCTGATGTCTGGAAGCATAGAGCATTTCTACATAATGCAAGAAACTCGTGTATTTCACTTAGGGATGGAGGCAGACTTGGGTAACAGCTGAGCTTTGCATTTCCAGAGATGGAGAATCAACCATCGTATGTTTCTCCTTCCCAGAAGACACTGCGGCAACCCAATTCTCCATTTGTGTGACCTGCTACGTCCTCCCATGTTCCCTCTTAAGACTCTTACAAGGTGCAAACACACAGCTTTACCATCTGACAATGTTTTCCCCCTTCCTTCCTTCCTTCCTTCCTTCCTTCCTTCCTTCCTTCTGCCACCACCTGCTTTGTTTACCATCTAGCCCAGGAGTGGGAAACTGGTCCCAATTCTTTATCTCCCACACACTCCACTAGGCAAGTTTGACAGGTTGGCAGGGCCACCCAACTGCCGATGACCTGGCATCACAATAATATCAGGTGACCCATTTTAGCCTGATCTGACAATCAGCTGATTGTCGGGACTTGCAAAGCATTGCACACCTGACAACAGGTGTGAGGCTGGTGGGCACAGCTTAGCCAAGATTGTCTTGCAGGCCAAAGGGGGAGGATGACTGGCCTGATTAGGCCAGAGGTCCCCCACCCCTGATCTAGGCTGATGAAGAGTTCTGCAGAACCTGAAAGCTTGCACATTGTTTTGTGGCATTTCAGTTGAACTAATAAAGGTTTTGCCCTAACGTAGATTGGGGCATTTTTTCTTATGGGCTAATGTGGCGGCTTTTACTTTTTGTGCAGTGATCTTACTCCTCTCACAGTTTCAAGTGCTACCACTTTATTTCCAGGGTGGTTCCCTGCCAGTCCTAGCACATCCACATGGCAGGCAATAAGTGCAAATCCAGGATGGTACCAGGCAGCATTTTCAGCTTTGTTGATGCTGAAACCTACTAGCTGGAAAGATGCATTGGGTGTATCGGTTTTGGCTGACATTGTGCAGGGGAGGAGGGAGAAGGGCAGTCAGAATGTGATGCTCATTAAATGTCCACTTGACAGATAGGGATTATCACATATTTGAGGGAAAATAAACAGCTGATGTTCATTTGCACGTTTTAGAACTAGGTTAGATGCAACACCATTGAATCCAGGTAATTGCAAAGCAACTCCTTATCTTACATAGGTGATAGCCTTTGTGTCAGATTCATGGACACCCCTCCAACATTGCTAAGGGAAGATGGATGGACCTCTTTAGAAATGTACAATATTCTTCATGGTTATCTTCATGTATTACAGCCCTGGGAATATGATTGAAGGGTGGCATTAAAATAAACCTTACAATAAGTAATAAGTAAAGAATACAGCTCCAACACTGATTTTTCATGCGGTGACATTGCAGATATCAGATGTCAAGAGTACATAAAGGTGTGACAGCATGCTCACTTTGTGGGATTCCATTTGTTCCCAGTTTTCCTTCTGTTGACCATAGTGTGATCCACACCATATTGTGGCTATCCACGGTTTCCCAAACTTGGGTCTTCAGCTCTTTTTGGACTAGAGTTCCCATCATCCCTGACCACTGGTCCTGCTAGCTAGGGATAATGGGAGTCGTAGTCTAAAAAGAGCTGGAGACCTAAGTTTGGTAAACCCTGCTCTAGGCCAAAGGCACAAGATACCTCCACCCAAAGGAGCTCAAGAAGGAGTATGTGTTTCTCACCTTCTCTACTTTATCCCCACAACAACCCTCTGAAGTAGGTCAGGCTGAGAGACAGTGACTGACCCAAAGTCACTGAGTGAACTTTGTGATTGAGTGGGGATTTGATCCCTGGTCACCCAAATCAACCACTACACCACACTGGCTTTCTGAGTATTCTCTACAACAGTAGCACCAATATTGGGTCTCGCAATATGTCATTTCTTGGTTTAGGACAGTGATGGCTAACCTTGACACTCCAGATGTTTTGGAACTACAACTCCCATCATCCCTAGCTAACAGGACCAGTGGTCAGGGATGATGGGAGTTGTAGTTCCAAAACATCTGGAGTGTCAAGGTTAGCCATCACTGGATTAGGAGAAACCAGCAGAGGTGGTTTTAGGATAGCAGCAGAGGTGGGTTTAATGGCCAGTGCTCAGAGATCATGGGAGTTATAGGCCAACAACATCTGGAGGACCACAGTTTTTCCACCTTTGTCCTACAGGCTAGCAATGAGATGGAATGGAATTCATTAGTGACTGGCAACTGAGCTTGTTCTCAGGAGTGGCTGGCTGGCCAGGGTGCTGCCACAGAGCCAGACTTCCACCAGCAGCCTTGCTGCCATTCATCAGGATGGTGTAGGGGTGGTGCAGAATGGCAGTGAGGTTGCGGTAGTGCAAGTGTACTGGTAAAGCACCTGGTGAGTCTCAACAATGCTGCCACTGGGAGGGCAGCTTTGTGATGGATTTCCCAACCGGCAACCACTCCTGCATGTTCTAGGTCACAAAGTCAGGCTAAGCATGCCTTAAACTGGAGGGAGGAGTCATAACAATGCCATGTTTTCTGAAAATAAGGGTAGCCTCAAGATTCTGCCTCCTTGAGACAAGCTAAATGCAACAAGAATCTCTGCACTTTGAGAAGAGCTTGTATTGGTTTTCTGACACTGGGAACTGCCTTCCTTTGAAGAGTGAAATTGCCTCACTAAATTAGAGAAGACATGAAGATGATAGGGAAAGTAGCTAAATACCACAACTTCCATCCCCACAGAAATCAAACCTCCTTTGACTGGCGCCTCGATTTCTATGTATTTTTTATGTGTGTGTGTGGGTTTTTTTTGCACATTACCAAAAAGGAATAGAAATGCTGTCAGAATGAACAGGTACAAAAGGACACCTGGGGGGGGGGGGAGAGACCGAAATTTGGAGGAGAAGAAGAGAGAGATATGAAATGTTGAATGCTGTTAATGAAATTCACACTTGAACTACTAAAGCTGACACGCACCCTTCTTTCTCCTTTTAAATTCACAGAAGGGAAAAATGTCACTGAAAAAAGAAAAAAAAAAGGGGGGGGGATTACAACTTTCAAGAAAGGCCAGAAATGAATTGATGGAAAATGCAATGCATAATATACACTGTTTTATATTTTTTCATACAATGGTTCAGCTGTTTCTTCTGAAGCAAAAAGAGGAAACATCAAAAGACATTTCCCCCAAAAGGATAAAACTCTTTCCCAACATTACACACATAATATCTGGTGTGGTGTTGTTGTTTTTTACAGTGCTGTACAGACCCTTTTAAATTCTTGTTTGTTCTAAACCTTTTAAGGCTCATGATTCTAAGGCTTCAGCTCCATTCATTGTTGCTGTTTTTGTTGTTTATGTGCCCATTAATATCGTCACCCAAGTCCCTCCCTTCTACCAGGAGCGTATTGTGAGATTCTTGGTGGCTCCTGGGTGGCCTAGGGCAGCATTCTTCAACCCAGGATCCCCAGATGTCATTGGACTACAGCAGGGATGTCCAACCAGTAGATCGCAATCTACCGGTAGTTCCCTGGCTGATCCTGGTAGATTGCTGGATCCTTATCATGTACAAAAAGTTACAGGGGAAAGGCTAAAAACTCTGTGCAATCCCCCCCCCCCGCCAAAATCTCAACAACCTCGGGCACTACGCTCCTTAAAAAAGCTCAACAACTCTGGGCAATCCACCCACCCCATGCACGCTCCTCCTCCCTCCAATGACAATGGGTAGATCACTGCCAGTTTTTTAATACTGGGAGTAGATCACAGTCTCTCGGGAGTTGGACATGCCTGGACTACAGCTTCCATCACCCCTGGCCATTGTCCAAGCTGGCTGGGGGTGATGGGAGTAGTAGACCAACAACTTCTGGGTAGGGTGGAAGGCAAGGCTGAATAAAACTGACCAAGAGGATCTTGATGGCCCAGCAGAGAAGCCACTTGCAGATCACGAGACATACAAGTGCATCACAGTACAGCAACTGTTCACAGAATAGGGAAGAATGGCTCAGCCTATATAGGTCAGTTTTGCATGCATTCAAATCAAAATCCATTGCATCCCATTTTCAGTATTTTTAAAAACACACACACACAAACTGCATTGTAATTGTACAAATGTCTATGCACTTTCCCCTAAAACATGCCATTTGTACACATTCCCCTAATGCTTTTCTTGTCATTTACAAACATTATGTTTGACTGTTTACATTTGTATATGCATGACATGTTTTTTTTGTGGTGGGTGTCTCAGGGTGTCTGAGGATTGATTGTTATATGTACAGTGGTACCTCGGGTTACATACGCTTAAGGTTGCAGACGCTTCAGGTTACAAACTCTGCTAACCCAGAAATAGTACCACTGATTAAGAACTTTGTTTCAGAATGAGAACAGAAATCAGGCAGCGGCGGCGCGGCTGCAGCGGGAGGCCCCATTAGCTAAAGTGATGCTTCAGGTTAAGAACATTTTCAGGTTAAGAATGGACCTCCAGAATGAATTAAGTACATAAGCAGAGGTTACCACTGTATTGTTAGACACTGAAGAAGAAAATTAAGAAGGAAATGCAAAATGAAAAAGTGGTTTTATAAAATAATAAAATAAATAAATCCCAGACCATTGGCTGTGTTCCCTGGGGCTTGTGAGAGATGACATCTATAGGAACGTATGAGTTTTTTTAGCCTTTAACTTGGAGAGTTTTAGCTATTGTATGCTCCTTTAGTAGGTGGATATGTTAGACGGCTTTTTCTGAATGTTTTCGGCCGAAACGGCCGAAACGGCCCTGTATATCTGTATACCTGTATAAACGGCCGAAACGGTCCTGTATATTTCCCTAAACGGCCTCGGTCCTGTATACCTGAAGGAGCGTCTCCACTCCCATTATTCAGCCCGGACACTGAGGTCCAGCGCCGAGGGCCTTCTGGTGGTTCCCTCACTGCGAGAAGCAAAGCTACAGGGAACCAGGCAGAGGGCCTTTTTGGTAGTGGCGCCTGCCCTGTGGAACGCCCTCCCAGCAGAGGTCAAAGAGATAAACAACTATCTGACATTCAGAAAATACCTGAAGGCAACCATGTTTAGGGAAGTTTTTAACCTGTGATATTTTAATGTATTTTAATATCTGTTGGAGGCCGCCCAGAGTGGCTGGGGGGACCCAGCCAGATGGGCAGGGTACAAATAATAAATTATTATTATTATTATTTGTTTTAGTTGTTTTTTTAAAAAACTGGCTTTAATTTTTGTATTCTGTTGTAAGTCACTTTGAGTTTATTTTTCATTAAAAAGGGACTAATAAGGGCAGTTATTAATGATAATAATACACAATATAACAGCAACAACAACAACAATTATTGTTGCTATTGTTGTTACACAATAATAATAATAATAAATAATAATACACCATTGTGGCAGAAGGGACTGGAAAAACAAGTACAAGCTCCTTCTAATGGCTCAGCAACACCGCATCTCCCTGTCCTAATTGAAAGTGCAATGGGAGTAGGTCAGTCATCCAGTGGAGTATTTTAATGGAAGAGAAGAAATCATATTGTTTGATTCCTCCCCACCCTCTTTAATTTATAAAGGTCACAATTTTGAACACATGATTATAAGTGGCTGAAACTGGCCTCAAAGCACATCTGAGATAATAGGATCCTGTTAACAAGATCTGCGAGTCAGGCACATTATTAAATTGCACTCTGAGGTATGTAGGGGAGGGGAGGCAACCACCACAACATTGTCCATCAAAGCACATGTGGATTAGGAATCCAGGCAGATCACGAAGCATTCAGAGTGGGAGCAGATGCTTATAAAGAAAGGGCCTTATCCCAAGGAAGAAGCGCGATGTGTTTTTGCCTCTAGAAGAAAGCAATTAGGCAGATAAAGGCTGCTTTGGTAAGCCTGATGACCCTTGAATAGGCCCTCACATAATGAGATTGATTTAAATTCTTCATGCTGCCTCGCTATAAGTTACTATGCAATCCGATCATGCATACATGAAAAAGCACAAGTTGGAACTGTCCGTGAAAAATGGCAGCAGAGGTAGCTATAAGAAGGCCCAGATGCACAAAACCTCTACATATCCATTACAGATTACAGGCAGATCCTTTGCCCCCCTGATCACATATTTGTTGCTCTGCCTTTCCCCTGGAGGATGGCTGGGCGCACACACATTGCACAGCTCATGACCTCGAGCTCAGCATCACAGGGGAGAAGTTGGCTGAGCCTGGGGCTGCTGTATCACTAAACGGGTAGTCAGACCAGGTACTGGTGCTGGTGTTTCATAGACCAAAGAGCACAAAGGATGGTGGTTTGGAACCCATGGAACCTAAGGCTGGTCGTCCAGTTCCTGTGGAGTCTGAGCCAAGACCCTCACAGATGTTGTCAACTGAGCCTCAATCATCAGAGGAACCAGCTGCTTCCTGTATCACTACACCTACCTAACAGCACAGAAGGCTGCAGAAAGGCAAGGAGATGCTTGTCTGAAGGCCAGGGAGGTGGCTTCTTGGGTCAAGGGGGTGTAGCTTAGGACTTATAAGGCCTCAGTTCACCTCCCACCATCATCAGAACAAGTTATTCTTTTAGAGCTATCCATGGTGCTGAAACCACCAACATTTCTTATCTCTCTGTGGGTACCTGATACATAGAGGTCAGTATAAGCAGGATCACTCTTTAGTGCCTCTGCCTTATGATTAGGAACACAGGAAGGTGTCTTACACAAAACCAAATCAAAATCATTTGGGCCATTTGAGTATTAATAGCATCTTTTCTAATTTCCCCTGCAACTTTGTTGGAAACTCAAATGGAAAGGCCTACAGATTAAAATGAAGAGAGGAAAAGTGCCTCTTTGAAAATTAAAATGGCAAGTGGCTATGGTCTCACCAGCACTGACCTTTGGAGCATGCTCAATTGCCCTGTAAACCTTTGAAAAAAGAAAAAAGAAAAATGGTGAGGGACAACTGGAGATCTAGGACCTGTGGGACAGGTCTTGAGTTCCCTTGGTTATCCTCTATAAACTCCCCTGGTGTAAAGAATATGTTCTGCCATGGGGCTATAGTCTCTGCCTTTGAGTTTGGAGGTTGGCCTGGGGCATGTCTGAAGAATACACTATAAACTTTCTTTTAATCTTTTGCAGGGGCAGTCAAGATAGTGCCCTCAAAACATTATTGGACTGAATCGCTCTGACTATTGGTCATACTGACTGGGGTCCAACAACTTCCAGAGCTGCCCCTCCCCAGTCTTCTACTGCAATGTCATTAGAGTTAGCACAGCCTGTGATTCATCAAGCCAGACACAGTCATGCGGCAGGGCCTGATCAGGATTTGACCCCCTCCTTTTGTTTTTCCAAGTCAAAGTGCAGAAGATTAACCAGGCCAAAGATTTTGTAGGGCTTCAGTAATCCACTGTCTAGAGAGTTTGGTAACTTTAAAAATATATACTAAAGAGAACTTGGCTTCTTAATCCACCTCTTTGCATTTGACCATGGGAAAAAGGTGAAGCCCCAAATTGCCCCTGTGCAAAACAATCCTCATTCTGTGGTTAGTAATACTGTTGCACTTACACCATTATAGTCTCCCAGCAGGATCAAAGCCAAGGAAAAGCTGAAAGGTAAAACACATCAGCAAAGCATTCTTATTCAAGCACAACGAGATAATTGCAAAGGTTAATCCAATAATGACGGAAGGATAATTGCTTTTGTATATAGTAAAAATTCTCAAATGGGGTTCAAATTCCATTTATCCAGAGATGGTGTCACTCAATTGCAACATTTGGATAAACGCTGCACAATGGGAAAGTGCTCTGTAATAGGAATTTTGAGGGAAGAGGACTGGATGGCAGCTGAGCCCTTTTGAAATACTCAGTACTGAGCAAGGATGCCAGTTTCCAGTACAGGGCAAAATTCTCTCTCACACACACACATAAGCACATACCTTTTCACCAAACTGTTCACCCCCTGCAAATGAAGGGTGATCGTTGGTGCTTGCAGAGGTTTTTGCAAGCCCTGACAATCAGCTGATCACCAGCACTTGAAAAAGCAATGAGCTGTAGGGAGCGAACAAGTCTGTAAGGTGCCCGCAAACCCCACTTTCAGTAGGGAGATGCACCTCTACCTGCCTCACACCTGCACATGCCATCAGTCAGAGGGCCTTCTCGGTAGTGGCGCCCACCCTGTGGAACACCCTTCCATCAGATGTCAAGGAAATAAGCAGCTATCCTATTTTTAAGAGACAGCTGAAGGCAGCCCTGTTTAGGGAAGTTTTTAATATTTAATGCTGTATTGTTTTAACATTCGATTGGGAGCCGCCCAGAGTGGCTGGGGAAACTCAGCCAGATGGGCGGGGTACAAATAAATTATTATTATTATTATTATTATTATTATTATTATTATTATTATTATTACTGTCGTGAGGTGGGTGTGGCTTGGCTAAAGGGGCCCTACAGGCCACATGGGGAGGCCTTGTGAGCCTAATTACACCCAGAATCCCGAGGTCCCCCAATGCTATGCTCTATGGTTCTGGAGCAAAACAGTGAAGAGCAACAGGCAGCTTTCTTCATCCGCCACACTTCCTAGAAAGCCCTTTAGAGACTACTTTGCTAAGTGGGCCTTCTAGGAAGCCGAGAGACAGAGAAACTGGCTTGCAGCTGCTGTGTACAAAACAAAAGCCAGTGCAAAAAGACACCACTCAGCCACCTCATAATGATTTTAAGATAGGAGTTAAAGCTGTTTCCTCCCCGCACGCCCACCTGAACATTTCTTCAAAGTACTCATACTGAGCTCATTTTTTCACATGCAATTGCTTTTCACCTGCCCACCACAAAACGTTGGGGGGTGGGGGAATGACGACAACACTAACATTTCTGCCCAAATATAAGAATGTAGCCATGTGTTTGGAGCCAGACCCGTCAGCTTAAACTTTGGACTCCTGCTGAATGGCAATGGTAACCCAGTTTAAAATCCCCCCTCTCTCTTAGAATGTCACAAATAAAACTTGTTGAAATGGAGCAATTAATAGGAAACCGGATCGCTTCCCTGTGGCTTCTCTTATGCTTCCTTCTGGTTATGGTTTGTGAGACTATACATGATATGCTGGGCCATTAATCTAAGCTCAGTATGTTAGGGTCCTTTTAGAATACATGTAGCTTTGGCTCTTAAAAATCTCCCCAAAAACACAGCTGCCTGTGGCCTGCCATGCCTAGAAAAGCTTCTTAATGGCAGCGTGAGACTCACCTGGTAATATAGTATATTAAGAAGCTCTTTTATTGCTCCAGAGAAGCTGCTGATAGGGGTCTAATAAGCAGGATGACTACAGTCACTAAGTCTCAAGCCCTTCAGATGGTGCAGAGAGCCAGTGTGGTGTAGTGGTTAAGAGCTGTGGACTCGTAATCTGGGGAACCGGGTTTGCTTCCCTGCTCCTCCACATGCAGCTGCTGGGTGACCTTGGGCTAGTCACACTTCTCTGAAGTCTCTTAGCCCCACTCACCTCACAGAGTGTTTGTTGTGGGGGAGGAAGGGAAAGGAGAATGTTAGCCGCTTTGAGACTCCTTCAGGTAGTGATAAAGCGGGATATCAAATCCAAACTCTTCTTCTTCTTCTTCTTCTTCTTCAAGCCCTTCGGATGGTGCAGGGAACACAAATAAAGCTGAGAACAAGCCCACTGTTTTTTATGAATGTTTAAGGTGGGGAGGGGGAGACACCTAGGGAATGATTCTACATTGCCTAGTGGCCACCACTTAAGGGGGTATCTGATGGTAACACAAACACAATTTCTAAGCAGAGGTCATTCTTCATTACAACGCAGCTTGCAAGGGTCTTTTTATTTATTTATAAAGGAGCCCTTTCTACTAAATGCAGGTTTTTGTAGTGCCAAAAAATAATAATCAAATTGTTGGGAGGAAATCTCTCCCACCCACCCCCGCAAGAGATGCTGAAGTTCATTAATTTGTTTTTGTTAATTTCCAAATTAGCATCCAGCGCCTTACATAACTTTTGTCTCCTGCTGTCATCAAGGCATTCACACGCCTTAATCCATGACAAATGGCTTCATTTGATCCATAACTGATTTCTCTGCCTGCTAACTAGAAAGAGAAAGCAGAGGAGGGCAGGCAGAGATGGGGTTGGGTGAGGAGAGAGGGTGAGGGAAGCACAAAATAACTTCTATTTATTGGAAACAAAAGAGGGGGGAATGGTATTTGTTTGGGCAGCTTCTTGGAGAATGTCATGATGGCTTTTAATCCAAGAGAGGGCAGTTTCCAACACACCAAAAAGACAAACCACATCCCTCCACCCACCTCCAAAAGCTCATACAAAACCACTGTAGAGACTTGAAGTGGTTTGATGGAAATGATTCCAACGTCTGACTTGGGCTAAGACTGAAATTAAAACCCAGGGATTTCCCTTGAAAATAGAGGTGCTTTCTGCAGATCCCTTAACACACTCTCCAAGTCAGAAACATTAGTTATCAATATGCTTCCAGGTACAATTTAAAGTGCTGCTTATTAGCTACCAAGTCCCAAATGGCTTAGCTCCAGGGTGCCTAAACTACTGCATCGTCCCTTATGATCCAGTCTATAGTCAAATATATGATGAAGAGGCCCTTCCTGTGTCCCGATGTCAGTGGATCGTTCTGTGGCCACAGCTCACATCATAAAATAATTACTGATTTCTTTTTCTTTGAACGTTGTTAACCATCTTAAGTGCTGTTCTGGTAAGACAAAACGTGAGCTATAAAATATCCTAATAAATGCATAGTAATATGTCATATCTAAAAAGATTATGAACCAACCACAATATTCAGTCTGGACTCTGATCTGGGGCTTCAGAAAACACCTCCTCAAACTGAAGCACGTTCTAGGCTTTATCCCCTTCCATTTAATATTGGATTCATAAAAATGGAAACAACTTTTTTTTTACAGGCATACCAGTCTCCCTCCAGATTGGATAAAGCTTGCCAAATTGCAGGCTAGTGGGTCCAGGAGCATTGATGCTAGGTACCTTTCTAAAGTTTGTTTGGTTAAAAAAACGAAATGCCAATAACCATTTAATTTTGGTGTGTGATTTGATGAAATTTGCAGGCAACCCCACTCTTTCTGAAGGTAAGACTCATGCAAAATTTCAGAAGGGTTCACTACAGTGATTTTTCACCCAAGGGTGGATTTAAAAAGGAGTCACTTAATCTCCCCTAATGTTTTATAGGACATTGGTCTGAAAATTGATTATATGAGATCGATACTACTGCCAAAGAAATCTGCCAAAATGCAGGCAAATAAGTCCAGGGGCTTTTGTGCTAGGCACCTTAAAAAAGGATTTTTAGTGGAAATAACTAAAAGTGATTTGCTTTCTGGGTAAAATCATTCCTTCTGATTCTAACCTTGACCTATGAGTCAGAACAGAGCTTCTCTCAGCCAAATTCCCACTTTGGTGTTCTTCCTTCCTTCCTCCATCATCCTATCTTGGCCTTGTGGCAGACACTTGACTGAAGTATTATTTTATATCTAGGTTGCAAAGTGTTTCATGGGTATCCACTTCAACTTGTGTGACTTTGCACAGCTCTTGCTCCATGTCTGACAAGCCAAAAGTCCCTCCAGGGGAGCCCTGCTACACCTTGGGAGCTGGGATTCATCCAAATCTGATTGACCCCTCTAATGTCAGATTAATCTGCAAATTTTGGAATCTCCGTCAGATATCAGAACAAGAGCTTTTTATTTTCTAAAAAAGGAACAAAGTTCCAATGGGTATATAGCCAAAGAGCTCTGGTGGCAAAGATCACAATTTCCAGTGCTTTCAACCCACAATCAATTTTTGATTGATTGTTGTAGCTAAGGTTATATACTGCTTAATCTATACACAAAATAGATTAATACATAAAATGTAGGAACACAGAAAAGTATAGGAAAACTGTAGGAACAATAGGAACTGTTTGTCAGGCTATTTGGGAGCAATCCAACTCAAATTGCACCAGGCTGAGTAGGGTTTGGAATAAGTGCAAAAGGTCTATGCTGGCAGAAGTACTCCGTCCCAGACATGTCCCAAACAGGGCATTCTGGGGGAATTGTTGAGCTAGGACAGGGCAGTGGGAGACCGTATATCGAACTTCATTCAGCTCAGTCACATGACCTAGCAATGCAGTGGAAGTTACATTGGTGTAAAGGCAGGTATAAAAAGAGCCTGCTGGATCAGGTAGTCCAGCCTCCTGTTCTCACAGTGACCAACCAGGTGCCTGTGGGAAACCAGCAAGCAGGACCTGAGCACAAGAGCCATCTCCCTTCCTGCAGTTTCCAGCAACTGGTATTCAGAAGCATTGCTGCAGGGAGAGCATCACCATTGACTCTGTTTTAAATGCCAGTTTTCCCTCTCCCAGGCTCAGGCCAGCAATAGCCATGCTCCTAAATGGAGTTTAGAATATGGGTAAGTTACACCCAAGCTGGAATTAAGTTGAATCCCAAGCCTGAATTAAGATTGCCGGAAGAAATATCAACAACCTCAGATATGCTGATGACACAACCTTGATGGCAGAAAGTGAGGAGGAATTAAAGAACCTTTTAATGAGGGTGAAAGAGGAGAGCGCAAAATATGGTCTGAAGCTCAACATCAAAAAAACTAAGATCATGGCCACTGGTCCCATCACCTCTTGGGAAATAGAAGGGGAAGAAATGGAGGCAGTGAGAGATTTTACTTTCTTGGGCTCCATGATCACTTCAGGTGGTGACAGCAGTCATGAAATTAAAAGACGCCTGCTTCTTGGAAGAAAAGCAATGACAAACCTAGACAGCATCTTAAAAAGCAGAGACATCACCTTGCCGACAAAGGTCTGTATAGTTAAAGCTATGGTTTCCCCAGTAGTGATGTATGGAAGTGAGAGCTGGACCATAAAGAAGTCTGATCGCTGAAGAATGGATGCTTTTGAATTATGGTGCTGGAGGAGACTCTTGAGAGTCCCATGGACTGCAAGAAGATCAAACCTCTCCATTCTTAAGGAAATCAGCCCTGAGTGCTCACTGGAAGGACAGATCCTGAAGCTGAGGCTCCAATACTTTGGCCACCTCATGAGAAGAGAAGACTCCCTGGTAAAGACCCTGATGTTGGGAAAGATTGAGAGCACAAGGAGAAGGGACGCAGAGGACGAGATGCTTGAACAGTGTTCTCGAAGCTACCAACATGAGTCTGACAAAACTGCGGGAGGCAGTGGAAGACAAGAGTGCCTGGCGTGCTCTGGTCCATGGGGTCACGAAGAGTCGGACACGACTAAACAACTAAACAACAACAAAGTTACACCAGAATAATTTAATTACAGTGACTTCCTTCAGTTTGGGTTGCTCTTCCCATCTATCTAACTCAGTATCAACAACTCTGGCTGACAACAACAACAACAACAACAACAACAACAACAACTTATTTCCTATACCCGATCCATCTGACTGGCTGCTCCAGCCACTCTGGGAAGCTTCCAACAAAAATACAGGAAAACAACAACATCAAACGTTAAAAGCTTCTCAAAACAGGGCTGTCTTCAGATGTCTAGGGAAAATCAGGGAGAGGTCTTTCCTATTCCACCTGCTACCTGGAAATGCAGTGAGCTGAACCTAGCAGCTTCTTCATGCAAACTATTCCTCTAGCACTGTGCGCTGGTCCCTTCTAGAAATTCCAGGCACACAGGGTGTTGGGTTCAGTATCTGTGACAGGTTACTGCCCCAAGCAGGTTGCAATCTCGGTTTTGACAGTCAGGGAGACAACTAAGGCAGGGGGAGGCACTAGGGCAAAACCTCCGTGTTGATTTTGTTCTTACAATTCTCAAAGGGTCAAGGGATCCTAAAGGAGAGGCAAGGCTAAAAATAAATCAGACTGAATGCACAGTGGACTATGTGACAGCATATCCCAAGCAAGTTTGCTCCAAATCTCTACAGAAGCTGCAAGCATTTTTCATATACAAACATTGCAACCATCCAGACTGCTTTGCCCTGCCTGATTGTCTTCTGGAAAGGATATGCCTGCTGGCGTGTCTATGTATGCATTGATGCACAAGATGTCTCACTCAGAAGGGATAAATCTGCCACCACTGCTTCTGCACTATTCCCTGGCACAGTAAATAAATTTATGAATAGGAAAGGAGGAAGGGAAATCTCCCATCTTTTTCTTTCTTTCTTTTTTTAATCATTTTTTTCGATACAAACATCAACCGCAAAAGACACATGCAACAAAAACCATAATAACAATAATAACACAGTTTGACAATTCAGATTTGAATACACTGATATACCTATGACTACACCCTTTTTAAAAAAACAATATTTTCCCACCTCTCTCTCCTCCCCCCAGTTCCCACCACTATCCGCCTTATCACTTAAATATTCGTTCCGGATTTCTTCATATTTATCCATTCTTATTTTGCGTCGACATGCAATTCATTCGTATGTAGATAATCTGTCCATATTATCAACCCATGTGCTCAATGGAATCTTTTTGCGGCTCTTCCAATTCATCAAAACAAGTTTTTTTGCTTCTAATATAGCACGATAAATCCATTTAATTTTTTTACCCCTTGAAATCTTCCATGTTTCCGGATTATAATTTAGAATTAAATTCAGTTCTCCTAAATAACAATTTCTTTTTATTACTCTTGCTATAAATATCCTCACGTCGCATCAAAATGATCTTACCATCGGGCAGTTAATCAACATATGTGCTAAATTCGCCTTTTTACTCCCACATCTCCAGCAGTTGTCTGCACTTGTTATTTTCTTCTGGTATAATTTTGCTGGAGTCCAGTGGACTCTGAATATTATTTTCTCTTGAATAAGTCTTAGTCTTAAATCCATAGAGGCTATTTCTGTTGATTTTATACTTGGCTCCCATCTTTTTCTTGAGGTGTATCATTTCACACTTTGCATTTCCTAGCCATATGTACAGGAAGAAAGACAGGCAGATTAAGGAGAAGTTGGAGATGTTGGGTTCAACCCCAATCCATGATCTGCTGGGGTGAGCACGTGAGGATCCAGAAGATCTCTGGCTCAGCACAACTTAGGCTACACTGCCATAACCTCATCTCAGCTCAACTGGTGCTAAGCTGCCTGAGCTGGGGGCAGCAGATCTTATGCCTGCATAAACCCTGAAAAATGGGCAGTCCAGGGGAGCGGTGGGAGCAGGACCAGGTAAGGGACGGGGGCTTATGCTGGATCCTAAGTCAGTTCAGCTTAATCACATGACCTGGAAACCCAGCAGAACATACACTGGCAGAAAGGGTAATGGTTATAGTTTTGGCCTGTGACCTGAGAAACCAAGGCTCAAATCCCCACTCAAGCATGAACCACAGAGCCTAAGGCTTGTCGATCAGAAGGTTGGCGGTGTTATGATATACCCCACCTGGGGCAAGTTGTGAGACTGCCCCAAAAGCCAGAGCACATCAGGCTAGCACATCCCCGGCTACAAGAGTCCGGAGTGCTGTTAATATGCGATTGTTCCCAGATAGAAAGAAACAATACACACTAGCCGATCATTAGGCTAATCTATTTATTCCGAGTAATTGTGCAGAGATTTCTCTGCTGCCAGCCCGTGTAAAACCTGTGCTGCCATTTCGCCATCCGTCTGGCTTGAGGACAAGCAGTGAAGTAAAAGTAAGCTCGCAGGCTCAGATTACAACAGTACATTCCATATCAGGACGTAAACAAAGCATACTTTCTCACAAGTCTGTGTGAAAGGTAAAAGCCACATGATTCCAGCCAGCAGCATTTGCCACTTGGCTTGGAGAAAAATCACAACAGGCGGTTCGAATCCCCACGATGGGGTGAGCTCCCATTGCTCGGTCCCAGCTCCTGCCAACCTAGCAGTTCAAAAGCACATCAAAATGCAAGTAGATAAACAGGTACCGCTCTGGCGGGAACGTAAACGGTGTTTCCGTGCGCTGCTCTGGTTTCGCCAGAAGCGGCTTAGTCATGCTGGCCACATGACCCGGAAGCTGTATGCCAGCTCCCTTGGCCAAGAAAGCGAGATGAGCACCGCAACCCCAGAGTCGTCTGCAACTGGACCTAATGGTCAGGGGTCCCTTTATCTTTTTAACCTACCTCACAGGTTTGATGTGAGAGTAAAATGGGGAGGGGAGAACTATTTATACCACATTGAGCTCCTTGAAGGAAAAGGTGGTATATAGACAAGACATAAGTAAATAAGTCAAACTTAGCAGTGGGGATAGGGAGGAGGTTAGGATTACATCCTAAATGGGTAGTAGGGCAGATGGGTTTAGTGTTTTAGGATGATGACCCATACAACCTAGCAACTCAGATCTAGAGTTCCTCACATTTGAATGTTTTGTGACCCCAGTCCCTTCAGGCAAATAATGTTGCTGCTATTTAAGACGTGATAATAGGATTCTCTCCCCTACCCCCTGTAGTCACAGATATAATCCTTGGCTAAAATCAGCCAGAGTCATTCCATGGTCAATCAATGTAGTTACACATAAATAAGATTACTTGGCTGTCTCGCTTTTATTCAACAGTATGCTTCCTTTCTGCAAATATAACAGGATGTCAGAAATATTTTAGAGACTGCAGGGGAAAGATGCTGATCTCATTTAATCCGCAGTAACTTCAAAAGAGGGTCTAAAGATCTTTTTCCTTGCTCAAATTTAGACTCAAGATACATGAGACAAACACTGAATCCAAAGAAGTCATTGAAGTCAGAAATGGAAAGAATTTTGCACATGTTTTGAAAGAGCTGCCACCATCTAGATAGATCAAGATGCTTGGGCCTCACTCGCAGTCAGCTGCACCAAAACTGTGAGGATAGCTTGATACATATTAATTGTGTGTTCTAATAGCGAACTCCAAAGCTGAGTTATGGTGGCTATGCAGCCAAATCAGGTTGAGTGAGGAATAAGAGCAACATGGGTTTCTCCATGCTGGGGGTGGGGGGTAACTGAAGACGTAGCGGTGGCAAAAAGGGGAATTGATCAGAAAAAAGGCAGTATGGCATAGTGGTTGGATTGTTGCTCTAGGACAGAGCTTTCCAAACTTTCCAGGTTGGTGACACACTTTTTAGACATGCATCATTTCACGACACAGTAAATCAGTTTTACTAGCAAGCCAGAGGTTCAACTAACCTCTTTCCAGCCCCGGGAGGAGCATGGGCAGCATTCGCACAACAAGCCTACACACTGCAGCTGACACACTAATGTGTCGCGACACACAGTTTGGAAAGCTCTGCTCTAGGATCTGGGAGGCCAAGATTCAAATCCCTGCTCAGCCATGAAACTCACTGGGTGACCTTGAGCCAATCAGAGCCTCTCTGCCTAGCCTACCTCATAGGGTTGTTGTCAGGATCAAATTGGCAGGAAGAGAACTGCCCTAGGGCTGCCATACACCCAGGTTTTCCAAGACACGTCTGGGAATCGGACTGTGAAAATAGTATCTGGGCAGATTTTTGCCAAATCTGCAAAACGCCTGGAAAAACCGAAACAGATGGCAACTAGGGGAATTTTCTAAGAAAAATGCTGCAAAAAAAGGCCCAAAGACTTCTTTGTGGGGGGAGACCTTGATCTCCTTGGGAAAAAGATAGAATATAATTGTGATAAATGGTAGGTAGGTATGTAGGTAGGTAGACAGACTTAAGGTGGAAACCCCACCTTAAATCAACAACAACAAAAAATCAGTGAAGAGACTTTATTTACATCTTTAAGCATGAACAATGTGCAGAAGGAATACAATGATATATTTATCTATTATTTTAGGTATTCTTACTATTCAGGGATATTTGTGGGTGCAGCATACCCTCTTTGGAGGGGTACTGAAGAAATGGTAAATTCTACATTGTTTTACTAATAGTAACAAACTGAATTTAAAAATGTTAGCATCTCCAGGCATTTACTTCTGCAAATTCTGATAAAGTACACCCCCCTTTGATGTCTCTGTAAATTTCTGGAAGCTATTTCTTGACTTCATCGGTAGTCAAGGCCACCAAGGAGATATTGAGAGCCACAAGGCTTAGAATGTCGCCGTCTCATTGACTTGATCTGTCCCTCATACTGAGTAGTAGAGTGACCTGTGAGGTCAGAGTTTAGCCGGGTATCTTAAAGGCCGAGTTCAGATGCCACAATCCTGATCCTGGATCTGCATCTGATTTGCAGGGAGCTCTCAAACCATAGTTTCCCAGAAGATTGCACAGGAAACTAGGAAATAGTTACTGTGTGAGGGGAAGAAAGGAAGGAACTGCACGGACGTGTGGCTCATTCCTGGTCCAATAAAACATCAGATTGGGATAATTACATCTGAATTTAAGTCTTCAGTCTTAATATATAGGAATTCAGTCTGACACTAAGAAAGCATGCCTGACTGGTTAGAGCATGGTGCTGATGACTCCAAGGTTGCCGGTTTGACTGGTGTCCATTGGACCTAACCCTAAGTTAACTATATTCTAACATCATTGGGAAATATGGGGAAACTCCCACATTTGACTGGTTTAGGAGCCCAGCTGCACATCCAGATGAGATGTCCTTCTCTACTCAGTGATTCTGCAGAAAGTAGAACGGAGGGGGAGTTCCCTGCAGCTGGGGAGCCATTGTGCGGCAAATGGCAGGGGGAGAGAAGCAAGATGGAGTGCAGGCAGCCTGGTGTTCTCCAGATGTTGCTGCACTACAGTTCCCATCAGTGTGCATGCTGGCTGGGGATGATAGGAGCTGCCATCCAACATCTGGTGCCCACTAAGCTGGCAAAGGCTGAGCTAGTGAAACATTGGGAAGAGAACCTAGGGCATTGGCTGGTTTTCTACACACCTAATGTTCTCCTGTATGGAATGAAGAGCCCATTTCCTGATACAGAGGATAGATAGCTCATTAGGACACTATGGGTGGACACTGAGATCCAGCGCCGAGGGCCTTCTGGCGGTTCCCTCACTGCGAGAAGCAAAGCTACAGGGAACCAGGCAGAGGGCCTTCTCGGTAGTGGCACCCGCCCTGTGGAACGCCCTCCCATCAGAGGTCAAAGAGATAAACAACTACATGTAATTTAGAAAATAATTGAAGGCAGCCCTGTTTAGGGAAGTTTTTAATCTGTGATATTTTAATGTATTTTGATATTTGTTGGAAGCCGCCCAGAGTGGCTGCGGAGACCCGACCAGATGGGCGGGGTACAAATAATAAATTATTATTATTATTATTATTATTATTATTATTATTATTATTCAACTGAATTCTTGCCCGAGTACAAGGATTAGTGCTAGTGCAATGGGATTTCTCTCCTCTTCTCCCCAACACAACGTCCCCCAAACTGCTCTAGAGGGTTGGAGGGAACCCAGAACAGATATCAGGTGCACACAGGTGGAGGAGAGTGGGAGAATGTTCCATTCTTGCGCTGATGGGATGTTCACTTTCATGCTATGTTGAAGACAACCCTTTATTTCAATCTTGGAAAGGATACTCCAGAGCTGCGTCCCATTAACCCTTTTCATTTCCCGCTCAGTTTATAGGCCACAAGAATGTACAGTGGTACCTGTGGTTGCAGACACGATCCGTTCCGGGATGCAGTTTGCGCCCCGGAAAGTCCGCAACCAGAGCGGTGCTTCTGCACATGTGCGAAGCACGGTAGAGCGCTTCTGCACATGCGCGCGCGTGCGACGAAACCCAGAGGTAAACACTTCCGCGTTTGTCACATTCTTAACCTGAAAAAATGCAACATGAAGCGTTCGCAAGAAGAGGTATGACTGTACTTCATGCTCTGCTGCCACTTTGTTTACTATTTTACTCGCATTCCTCCCCAAGGTCCCTCTGGACAAAACTCAAAAAAAGTAGATCCGATGTACACTGCAGCCCAAGAATGCACAGCAGCTCTCTGCCCAAAGCACATTAAGGAGTCTCCGGCACTGTTTTAATGCTAAACTAAGTTTGGCTCCAGAGAATGACTCTGTTTATAGCATTTGAAGTTAGGGGAAGATGTGAAATCCCAGAAGAAGGCAGAAACCTTGCTCTTAGCAAATCTCGGTTTCATGACAGGCTGGAAAGGGAAACATTAAAAATGGGGGAGGGGGGCCAACAAAAACCATAACACTAAAACTGAAGGAGGAGAAAAGATCAAACCATTCTGGTAACTAAAAGGAAGAAGTTATACGGGTCTTGAGAGGAAATACACCCAGTGATCCCTTTCAGCGCACGGTATTAAACCATGGTTTATTAAGCTTATTAAACCATGGCTTTGTGTTAGGCTGCCACATAAGCATGTGACTAGGAAAATGGGGAGGAAGAGCCCAAGAGGCATCAGCTCCTATAGGGTGCTGATGGACCCTGATAAGCCACATAACACCGGTCCTGAGAGATCTACATTGGCTCCCAGTACGTTTCCGAGCACAATTCAAAGTGTTGGCGCTGACCTTTAAAGCCCTAAACGGCCTCGGTCCTGTATACCTGAAGGAGCGTCTCCACCCCCACCGTTCAGCCCGGACACTGAGATCCAGCGCCGAGGGCCTTCTGGCGGTTCCCTCACTGCGAGAAGCAAAGCTACAGGGAACCAGGCAGAGGGCCTTCTTGGTAATGGAGCCCGCCCTGTGGAACACCCTCCCATAAGAGGTTAAAGGGATCAACAACTACATGACATTTAGAAAATACCTGAAGGCAGCCCTGTTTAGGGAAGTTTTTAATCTGTGATGTGTTAATGTATTTTAATGTCTGCTGGAAGCCGCCCAGAGTGGCTGGGGAAACCCAGCCAGATGGGCGGGGTATAAATAATAAATTATCATCATCATCATTATTATTATTATTATTATTATTATTATTATTATTATTATTATTCAAGCACAGCAGCTGGCCAAGATTGCTGGTGTCACCAGATTCTGCCTTCGATTCAATTTTTGCCTGCCTGATTTTGTTCTGCCTCTAGACTTTGCTGGAGCAAATCAAAGATCCATCTAGACCATTACATTGCTTCCGACAGGAGCCAACCAGATGTCTGAAGGAAGCTCAAAGGGACATCATGAAGGAATAGTCTTGTCTGCTCTCCCCCAGCAGCTAGTATTCAGAGGCATGCTGGTTCCAAACTTGGAAGTTGCTTCTACCCAATATGATAACTTTACCACACACTGAGTGAATTCTACGATATGTTATGTGAACTAGAGACATACAAATCCATCAGTTTGGGTTTCTTTCGCTTTCTCACTTTGCCATCATAATTCCCCCCAATTTCTGCATGAGTTTGTGGTTTATTTTTATTTTTATTTTTAAGTCGGCATGGAAACTTATACACGTTTTGAGGGGAATTTCTCCTAATCTGCGATTTTTTTGTGTGCACAATTTTACCAATACATGCAGTGTAGAAAGTTGTTTCCCCCGATATAATGCATTTTTGAATGTCATTTCCCCATAACACATGCTTCTTTGTACACAAAATTCAGAGAAATGTGAATTTCAAAGGATAGCCACATACTGGTTTTTGTAGCAGTTTGGGAAACATGAATCGGGTAGGTCTGCATTAAGATATTATGATGCAAACTTAATGTATTGCTCCCCCATCCACAATACGCACAATCTCCCCCCCCCCAAAAAAAATAACTGTCAAGGTTCTGCCTCTGATTTAGTTCTGCTCCTGGTACCCACTGCCAGGACACCAGTATTTTTGAAATCACAGGTGAACAATTTGGAGCTATAATCAGGTTTAAAGGTAAGCTTTGGATTCTGAGATGTTATCCTTGTGATACTTCAAAACTGTTTGTGAAATGTCTTGTTACTCTATTTGGGACTGAAGCAAAGAAATTAAAGTCATTTGTCCTAGTTTATTCATTTTTAGTGAGTAGCAGGCTCACATTCCCCTTCATGTTCCTTGCCCTTTTATTTCTAACATCCCTTGGTAGTTGTCACTCCTTGTAGATTTGCCTTTCTACTTGAAGCATTACATGCTTGCTGTGTAGCATTACACATATATTCAGCAGAATCATTTTCATTTTCCATTCCCACCTCCCTTTCCCCCTTGCATTACAAAGCCTTTGTATGGCCATGATGATTTCACACTTTAAAAATACAATGACTCTGGGTCCGTTGCAGTTTTGCAACTTTGTGTTCTCAAGCATCCAACCCACTCACTTCTAGGGCTCTGGAGGAGTTGGTTGAAACCTGCAGAGTCACTCTAGCAGTTCAGGTGAACTATTTGTAAAATGAATCCATGAAGAACACAAGACAGAGCAGTGGAAATCAGAATATTCAGATCGTTTCTGGTAAATGGAGGCCATTGGAAAGGATTGGGTTGAAACTTGAATTGCAAATATTCTGATGTGTGACTAAAATGCAATACATAAACAATACAAAAATGCAAATATGTTGCCCTTAATTGTAAGAGCTAAGTCACACAGTCCAAATCAGTTCCACAGACCATCTTCAGCCTCTTATTTAACCAGGAGAACATTCTGTATGTGAAGTGGAGAATTCCCACGATTGCACCAGGAGGTTTCCCTTGTGTGTTGGGATTTTAGAGTAGGCTCTATTTGTCTTGCTTGTTATTATTTATTAAATTTCTTTGCCACCCTTCATCCAAGGATCACAGGGTGGTTTACAACATAAAAACACAAAAATACACAATGTAGTAGCAAACAAAAACTATACCCCCCCAATCACCACACCAAGTTTATCATTCTACAGCCTACAGGCGACTCAGCCTATTTCCAGCCTATCTTACTTTCAAATGGGTTCACTCCTAAGTCCATTCCTTCTCATTTCTGCATAAATACACATTTTTCATTTGACAACTCACATTTCATTGTATAGTTAAATGTGTGGTTTCTCTCAAAACATATTTTCTCCTGAAAAATTACACTTCTGGATACATTATAATGTGTGTGTGTGTGTGTGTGTGTGTGTGTGTGTGTGTGTTTAACTGATAAGTGCACCACAACATTCAAAGTGCAAAATCTGATTGAGATCTACATTCTAATCCTCACATAAGTTCAGAAGGTTTGGACCGGGGCACTTTGTTTCAGAAATGACAAAAACTCAATTCATCAAACACACCTATTTTATAGTAAGATTGATGCCTACGCTGGATGTCTCACAGTTCTTGTTAGGATTGCTTACATCAAGCTTGTAAAGAGTCACTTTCTACCCCTTTCCAGGCTCTTAAAGGATGCGACAGCAACTGGTTGAACATCACAATGCATGGCTGTGGAACCCTTGCACACCACCTTCCAAATTGACCTTTATGATGTGTTCCATCTCCATGCCACGCTGAAGTGGCACAGGTGTGCAGGAGAGGGAAATGCTATAGCCACCTAGACAAAGAATGCCCAAGAAAACTCAATTCACACGATTTTTATTCATATTTGTTTGGGGCCCTTTTCAGATCACTAGTAACATTCTAATCTGGGAACTTCTAGAGCAGGCACAGCCAACTCTCTAGAGACTGCTATCTACTCCGAGTATAATAAAACTGGCAGTGATCTACCCATTGTCATAGTTGTTGAGCTTTCTTTAGGGGGTGAGACCAGAGTTGCTGAGCATTTGGGGGGCGGGGGAGAGGCCAGAGTTCTTGAGCTTTTGGGGGGAAATAATGGCCAGCGTTGTTTACCTTTCTTTTAGGAAGGGTTGGCACAAGTTGTTGAGCTTCTTTTCGGGTGGGGGGGGTGACAAGAGTTATTAAGTTTTTTTGGGGGGGAGGATTGCATAAAATTGCTAGCACAAAATTCTGCTGCCCTCTATCCTTCCCACACTCTGACGCCGATGCAGGGAATACAACCTTTCTAAGCAGTGATGGTGCCAGGGATGGAACACAGCGCCAGGGGCGCAGCACAGCATGCTCCCTGACAGGAAACCGGCCAATCACTTTTTTATCTCCCGCAATCAACCGGGAGATGATCTACCTGTCGATCGCGATTGACCGGTTGGACATTGCTGTTCTAGAGCATATGATTCATATCAGAAATGCCTTACAGTGGTGCAGTCCTGGAGCAGTTAACGCCTGTGCTGCCATACTCTCTCCCCACACCACCCCAAAAAAAGTTTTGAGTTACATCCAACGAAGTGTCCCATTGGTGCAAGGACTTCAGTTTATGCAAAAGAACTTCACGTCCCTCCTCATCTCTCCATGCAACCCCCAGATCTCCTCCAAAGTGTTGGAGGGAGTTACCTGAACATATGCATGTGGTGGGAGGAGAGGGAAGTTTTGCTGTTCAGACATCAGTGTCTGGATGGGAGAATGTGGTTGGATACAACCCATAATCATTTGCTTTTATAGCTTCAAGTCAGGGGCAGCAATCAAGGCAAAGAAACTAGTCCAAGCACAAAACAAGGCAATAGTTAAGGAAATCAAATCACACGCCACATGACAGTCGTGGCTGTAGAGCAGCATGTGTGACATCACCCAAATCTCCTGCCCAAGCTTGTTTTGTGGAACCACCAGAACAGCATTGGCAGGGCATCAGTTGGTGGCACCCCGGGATTCCCGGGATAAGGGCCACATGTCTTTGTACTTCTAAACCTAGCAAAAAAGCATTTAAACTCACCATATTCCCCATGCTCTTAGTTTCAAAATCACCAACCTAACCATCCACTTGGAGAAATGGTTGTCTACGCAGCTCTATTTAAAGCCAAATTCTAGAGCAATAGATTAAGTCCACTAAATCATGCAATATTTAAAATGCTGCACACTGTGGTCTTTAAAGGAGATCTTCCATTTATCAAGTCAAGGAGGTGGAAGACGTAGTGAGACTTGTCTTCCTTAATTTCCCCATGCTCTTGTCAAGCTTTTAAAAATTATTTGGAAGGACTCTTACAAATTAAAGACCCCCACCAAGAATTATGGACTGAACCGCCATAAAGTGCTGGGAGATTGTGATAGTTGGGGTGGAGGTGTGCTAGACAATTAATTACAGTTGTGTGTGTTTCCACCTTATTAAAAATAGAAAAGGCCTTCTAGTACAACAGGATGAAATTAGAAAATTATGCATCGATTCATCTTCTCCAGTTTTTATTCACTCTTCCCCCCTTCCTGATGCAGTGTTTTAATCTTCCTTAAACAGTGGCTAACTCAAAGTGGCTAACTCAAAGTAAATGATGCATTCCTAATAATATAAATATGAAAAATAGCAATCGCTTGAGGACTGCAGCTGAATATATTAAAAACTCTGCTCATTTTCATCATTAACACATTTCCATTTCCTTTTTCTTCATGTTGTGCAACACTCCCCAACCACCACCACTTGCATTCTCAAATAAGATGACAAATTCACATATTAGATAGATAGAGAGATAGAATTTTCATATTGTGACAAAAGAAATCTCATAAAAACCTCTAACTCTGTCTTCCTAAAGGACTCTCAGTGTATCTTCTCCTATCCAGACATGGAACAACCTGAATCAATGGTGAGCATTTCCATCAAATTCCACTCATCTGTCAACGTAGTGGCTTATTTCTTGAGAGACTGAAATTGGCTGCCTGGGCTCAGAAGACCATCAATCTTACTCATGTAGGGTGCAGGCTGCCTGCCTCAGAAAGTCTCGCAAGAGGGAAAGCTCTGCTGTTCCTAAGCAGGTGATGAGGCAGCTGTAAAGCCTTCACTCTGTATCACAGCCCCTGGGAAAGATATGTCATATTTCCCATTTCCCCCAATACTTTGTATGCACCCCATGCCGTGCTCTTCTAGCTTCATAAAGGAGGTGATTTTTCAAGCTTAGGCAAATGCTGCCAACCACCGGAAGGTCTATCCCTCTTTTCTTTTCTCTCTCTCATCATGTCACTTGTTTCAACTGATTGTGCAAAAATGAGATTGCATTTTCCCTTTGACTATTTATACATACAGTGGCTTGTTTGTCCATTGTGCTGCCATTGGTGGCAGATCGCTGCCACCTTTCTGTTTCAATGGGTGCTTTGTTTCCTTCTCTTGGTGGCTCTGAGAGAAAGACATGTGTACCAGTTGTTCCCACCTGCCTCCGATCAGTTACAATGACAGCCGGTGAAGCAATCGGTTGCGCACCCTAGAGCAAAATGTATATGAGATCCACAACATTTGGAGTGCAACACACAGAATGGCGTGGGTATACAAGACATAAGAGTAGAACTGTGCTCCTGTGCAACTCTGATTCAAGGGCTGTATCTAGAGGAAGCTACCAATGAGCAATTTCACCGCAATACTTTTGGGCAAGCCTTCCCTTTCGTTTCTAAGATTCTTAAGCTATTACTTCCTGGTCTGAAGGACAGCTATGAAAAAAAAGGAACCCTTTTCCTCACCCACATCAGATGGAATAAAGACGTTGACATCTATTGGAGCCAAAAGTGATATTCTCAAAATCTGCAGAGCATGATTACCCGTCATCACTACACGCATTTCACCTTTGAAACTCTAAGAGAAAGAAAAAGGGGGGCTCACCACATTCTATGAGCAGTGGCCATCAGCCTTCTCATATTGCATTGTACGCACATGGATCATTTCCTGGACAGTAAACCCATGAAGCAAGTTCCAAATGAATGGTCAGCTTTGAAATATTACATTGTTGATTTCCATCTGAGGAATGGCAACGCAACGCAATGCCTTAGACGCAATCTTACCTTAATCAATTTCTATTACCGACACCAAAATCCTTCTCTCCCCCCCCCAACCTTTCAGCCATGGAACATCCTTGGAAAAATGACATGCTTTACCACCAGAGATACCGTTCGCCTTATCATACGTTCACCACGATCGCAAATAGCAGGGTTTGACAAAAATGCAGGCCATGTCGCAGCATGGCATAACCATCCCAGGAACAATAAGTGGTTACATAAGGCTTGAATTAAGGGGCTTCCCGGAGGCATGGCTTAGGTTGCAATCCTAAACACATTTACCAGGGCATAAGCATCCTTGAACACAGGGGGACTTACTTCTGAGTAAAAGGGCTCAGATTGTGCTGCAACATTGCCAAGCGGGTCTCCCCACATTCTTGAACTCACCCTGCATATGGCAGTAAAGGATAATGCATAGTTATTGGTAGGTGGGTGTTTTGAGTTTTTTTTGTCTCCCTCCACAGATGTAAGAGAAAATAAGTTACTAAAATAGGCATGTGATTATCTCTCCATTTCTCATCTGAATGCAAACATTGGGCCCATGTCTTTTTTTTCTTTCCTTTTCTTTTGCAGGGAGGGGAGACTTGTGCCTCAATTCGCAAATGTACAGGAAACAAAAGTGCTCAAAGTTATATAACTGTATCATTTCTCCACAGGAGAGAATCTTATTCTCTGACCACACAGTGTAAAAAGAATCTACGGTATAATCTAAAGAGCTTTCCCATGCCAATTTGAGGAAATTGACAGAAACACACACACACACACACACACACACCCAAAAAATAGGTTGTGAGTTTCCACGACAGGAGAGCAAATATTTGGTTGATTTCATTGTCATGCAAGGAAGCAGCTCATAGAATGTCAGGGGTGAAACAGATTAACCCCATTGCATCGATATACAGTATAGGCTCATACATGAGGTTGCACAGAGCAGTGTCTTTGTAACTGGTCCTACCTGGTCTGTGCAGAGGATGCTGCTGGAAGGTGTGGTGAAGTGAGCCCTGACAGAGCAGCATGGCACAGGCACTTATCCACAAATACAGGACCCAGGACATTGCAGAGACCATGGCCGTTCTCTAAAGGAAATAGTAGACAACAATTAGCACCCACTGCAAGTGAATCCACATTCTGCTTCCATTCGGATGCCACTTGCATCTGAACCATGTTGGAAGGAAGGTAGTGGGGAGGGGGATGTTTCCCCACCTCAATTCCCCCCCCCTTTTCCTCCAGACTGCCAGTTGTCATGTGACAAAGGAGTGCGTCCAAAGGAATGCAAGGAAGCTGCCTGCTTCGAGATTAACTTTTAATAATTCAGGGGCATAAATGAAAGCAGTGCTAAAAGAAGCCCAAGGTTAACAGGAAACCAAGGTGCAGCAGATGAAGGAGGTCTGAGCCTACCAAAGCTCATGTCACGAGGGACGTGTCAGCTCCATGGGACAGTCTTAAGGCAGGAGCTAAGAAATCCACGCTCCATTTCATTCTTTAATTGCACTTTCAAGGCGTGATCAGAAACACTCTAGGCAAGTATTTCTTCAGTGAGTAACTCTGTTTCATGATATGGGCACACAAAGCATGCAAGCAAATGGCTTGGGCGTACAATATTTTCGAGAGTGAACCCATCCTGCAAAATAGCAACAACGTGCGGTGTAGTGGGTGCCATCGCAGGGTGCCATTCACGCCTTCCTAGCCAATGGAAACTGACCAGGAAAACTGGGCATTGGAGCTGGAACATGCTGCTGCTGCCAAATCTCACAGCATTAAGGTGCCTGTGCAATCACAGAGAGACTAATATAGATGAGCCCTCTCTCAGAACTCCATAAAGCACGTTGTAAATAGTAACTTGACATCCAGTGCCAAGACACATTTCAAGCAAGCTCTGCCTTGACAATCTGGCAAGTCTAATACCTCTCCGGCAGGGGCTGCATCGTTTTTAACTTCTAGGGCCATTAATTTTTAATTGCAGTGTTGTCTGCTAAGCAAAGTAATTGTTTCTCAGAACTCTGTTCTATCAGTCCATACACACACAGCTTCCTTTTCTTTTGTGTCTCGTCTAAAGAAAACTTGTAGGACTAGACTGAATTTCCTGAGTAATGGAGGAAGGGCGGAGGACTGATCTATTCAGAAATCAATTTGTATCGAAAATAGAAAGGAATCCTCATTACAAAAGCAAGAGATCTCTCTCTGCTAGGGAGACATATGCCATCACTTGATACCTCTCTGGCACTGGGCATTTCCACACACACACACACACACACTCCTTGTAAACTTTACAAGTTTAACAGCCTCTCCTCTAAGCCTTCAAGGATCGCCAGATTTCCAAGGCTTGGCTATGCTGCGCTCCATCCAGTTCTTTTAACAACACCTTCTGCTGCATTCCACATTGCCAAATTAATCAAACTTCAGGCATGCTCCTTAGTCAGCCAATGACATGATGGCATTTTCTATCTAATAATCCAATCAGCTGAACATCTTCTTCTTTTTTCCCAGAGGAAGGGGGAAAAGACATTCAAGCTCAAATAAACCTCTTTTATCTCTCATGCAGAACAACTCACACACACACACACACACACACACACACACACACACACTTGGAGGTTGGGCTTAGAGTATTAAAAAAAACCCAGAAGTGATCTATCCTCACGGTTGGTTAACAATTGAAATCACTGCCAGTGGCAGATCAGTCACGGAGTGCAAGTGTCAAGTGCGAGACATGGACATCATTGTTCTTTTTTTGAATTTTTAGGCATGTTCTTTGTAAGAGACTTTTTCGAGGGGGGGGTGAATAGGGAGGGAGGAAGCTGAATGGATCAAACAGAAGTTTCCAGCTCCAAAGGAGAAGCATAATTAACAACCAAATTGCAAAACATAATTTTCACCAGCGGGATGCCCTTTTACTCTCTGCTCTGTGTTTCTGATGTACTCACCCAGCATATATATATAATTAGTTGTTTCCTTCGCCCTGCTGTTTACTTTTGGCTTACCTTTCTTCCCCCCCCCTCTTTTATTTCCTTAAACCTCAGCAACAAAAGCACCACCACACAGCCAGCCCTTCCATTCCAAGCACCTCACAAATGCACTTCTGGGTGGATTTCAAAGAGATGGATGCCCCTCCCCCTTTTCGTTTGGGATATATATATATATATGAATGATGTGCGTGTGTGTATCTGATGCAATCAGAAAATACATTTAAAGGGGAAAAGAGGCTTCCTCCCCCACCCCCCAGTGGGACTGATCTTCCAAGCAGAGTAGTCTTTTAAACAGCGGAGAAAGGCGGGGGGGGGGACTTATCCTGCTGATCTTTTCGCATTCTCTCTTCTTTCAGGCAGCATTTCTAGAGTGAGGACTTTTCAACACCCCCCCCCCCCGGCAAGCGTTCACCATCCATCTTCAAACAACATTATTGGTATGAACTTTTCTCCAGAGCCAACATTTCCCTTTGCTAACATTTCTTCCCTGGGTTTGATGATCTGACTCTCTCTCTCTCTCTCTCTCTCTCTCTCTCTCTCTCTCTCTCTCTCATATCCGAATAACAACAACAACTATTATTATTATTATTATTATTATTATTATTATTATTATTATTACTGATACATATGGGTATATTTATTTGACATTCGCTCGGCGGAAGGATCCAGAGAAGTCCTCCGAGCAGCTCCGTCCTTACCTGAGGATTCCAACCCAAAGCACAGTGTCCGGTTCGCGTTCATTGGAAAGACTGGACACTTTCCCCAAAAAAATCCATCTGCACCACAACACGGGATCGTGCAGTTTCGCCCAGCAATCTTCGACAGCAGCCTTTCTTCAGGACGCACGAAAACAAAACCGGGGATTGGTTTGTGTGTCTCTGTGTCTCGTTGGCAATCCTATTCCAAGAGTAAGGAAGACATCTAGGCTCTCGCTCTCTCTCGCTCTCTGCCTCTCTCTCTGTCTCTCCTTCTCTCTCTCTCAGGCTGTCAGAAAAGTAGCCAAGCTTTGAGAGGTGGAAAGCCTGTCATTTTCACCTTTAAATCATCTCGGAGCGACACCTTCTGCTCGATGAGACCTTTCAAGTGATCTTGAGATAATTCGCAGGCTTCCAGGGCACTTAGAGAGGAGGATCGGTGGATGTTTAATGACAGACCAGCCCACCCCTCTCTCTCTCCTTTTTTTCCTCCACCCTCTCTCCCCTTTCCTCTCTCTCTCTCTCTCTCTCTCTCTCTCTCTCTCTCTCTCTCTCTCCAGTGCACTCAGAGCGGAGTAAGAGCAGATGTACGTAGGAAAAGCACAGATCGCCTATACAGCGCGGTGTAAGTACCGAAGAGTCTATTTCAATGCATTCCCCCGGCTGGGGGGAAAGTATCACATGTCTTTAAAGGGACACGGCCCCTCTTCTGGCAGACGGGAGCCTCCGGCTGACTCACCTGCCCTGCCCTGCCCAGCCCTCCTACTTGAACGCCTGCGGAAGGTGCTCGGGAACACCGGGAGGGTCCCTAAATCTGGCTGCTACCCTAATCTGTGCAAGTCTCTCTTCCTCCTCCTCCTCCTCCTGCTCCACCGCCACCAAAGAGAAGGGAGGAGTTTTGAATCCGCTCGAGATTGGGCAGGGAAGCACCTACAGTCCAATGTGGGAAGACAACTTTTCTTCTTCTTCTTCTTTAAGCAAAGGCGGGCACCCAAAATAATCATCATATGAGGGGGTGTCATTCATATATATATACGGAGCCTTTGTCGGTATTGCGGGAAAGGCTCAGAAATTTCGCTTAGCAATGCTGACCATCTCCTGAATGCCCCTAAAACCGAACGAACAAAGCTTCCCCCCCCCTTTTTTTTCTTTTTGGGTGGCATCTTAAAAGATGTACAGGTTTTACTGTGGCATAAAAGCATATTCTTGGGAGTGCTGGAACCTGCCTGTGGTGGATAATTGTACCAGCATCTGATGAAGATGAAGGAGACTCTAGTCTAGTCCATAAGGGCTAGAAACCTGTTAAGTCTTTTAAAGGAGGCAAAGCTCTTATTTCCTGCGACAGGCTAACAAGGTTACAACCTCTGCAAGGAAAAGGCAGTGGTAGCTCACAGGGCTAGGATGAATCCCCAGCATCTCCACATAGAACTGGGAGAGGCACCTGTAGCTAGGTAGACTGAGGGTCTGACTCAGCATAAGGAAAATTTCTACCTACCTAAGTTGTCATGAATGTCCAAAAACTCTGACTTCTGCTAAAAGACTGGTATTAATTTGCTGGAGAAATAATGCCATGACCCCCTTCCATCAATCGATAGAAGACATGGCACCTCTAGCAAAATATGAACAGATTGCTTTTAGATGTAAATTGTAAATTTGGAATACATTCATAAAAAAGTATAATGTCTTGTTAACAATTTTATATTTATTGGAATAACTGGATTACATATATAGCCATATATTCTATTTATCACATCCCCCCCTTTCTTTGTCTTTCTTTCCTTTCACAGTATTCTCCCACTGAAAACCTTTAATTAAAAAAATGAATGTCCAAAAACTCTTAAATGTGATTCACCTGGGTACCTCTGAAAAGTGGGTTTTTAAATAAGTATTTGGGTAAATAATTAGTATTTGGGTAAATACAATTAAAATACAGTTCGTGCCCAAAAGTTAGCAACTGTCAGCATTCATATGAGCATACATCAGTTGTTGCTGATTGTCACAGTTAGTCATAACTGGGCAATGCCTTCATTCGGGTCAACTTTAGGTGCCACAAAATGGTGGCAAGCTTTTGGATTCTCTAGAGCTCTTCGTCAATCAGGAAGCTACACAAATCAGGGAGTGTGGGGTGAGGACAGCCTCTGCTGTGTGTAGCATCTTTCCTGTTGCAGAGTTCTGAAATACTCAAAGACTTGCTACAGTTTCTTTGCTGTTTTGGTTGGTTTCAACAAAGGTATTCCCCAGCTGTGAATTTTGCTGTTGGTTTGTTATGGACAACCACCATTTTCTCTTGAGTTTTGGGATATTTGCAAAAGTTGTCTAGGCATGCTAACATTTGCATGTGAATGTCAAATTGACTCGAACAGTTTCAAAGCAAAAACAAAACAACCCCAAATTATTTGATGCTGGTTAAGCATGTAAGATTCGGCAGGCAGGGAAGCAAAGATAACTGGGAAACTGGGAGAATGAAGGAGTCTGGTCCCATGAATGAATGTGCTTTCGAAATGCTTCTCCTTTGCCATAAGTAAAAATAAAACAAAATTGAGAGTGCAAGACAGGCAAAAGGAACCACTTTTATTTCCAATTTATTTCAATGGGACAAGTGGGTATGCATTCAAATTCTTCCTTGTTGAGGGTCAGTGGGGGTGCTTAATTTTGCCAGATCATATATACAGGATTTTCTAATTCTGAAATAGTGCAGGATGTGCTGGGAAAGAGTAAAGTCCCTTTCCCTTCCTCAGCATCCTACCCTAACATGAGGCCTTGACATGAAGAACAATTTATTGCAGTCATTTATTTGCTGCCAACAACTTAAGTGGTCATTTACAGGAATGAACTCATTTCCCTCCCCCTCTTCTCATATATTATCCTGACAATAACGACATTCAAGAGGCAATCCTATGGCACGCTTACCTGAGAGCAAACCCGACTGATCTCAGCAAAGCATGCTTCCAAGTAAACACACGAGAGGGGTCAGGCAATTGGGTCCTGAATGGGCTTGCTTGAGAAAGTCAGTTCCTTAAAAGTAATGGCGTTTGCTTTGCACTAAAACCTGGGAAGGATCAAGATGCATCATCTCCTATAAATCCAAGCTCTTCGCATAAAGGCATAGCTACAGTGGCCAACACTGCAGGTGACACAATAAAATACAAGTTCCAAGTTCACAGTAACACTCACGCTGGCCTCGAGCCACAAACAATTCCATCCACAGTATTCTTGCTCCGAACCCTGCACTGGAACTACTCTAGAGCAGGCAGTTTATGAATGTCCTTCTGCTGTTCTTCCTTTTTCAAATGGTTAAAATTATTGTGCTTAAAAAACAGACAAACAAACCTGTAGTAATTACACTCATGCCAATAAGCTCCTTTGCTAAAAATTCAGAGATGTCAACTAGCGTAGAGAGTAATATTAAGAGGATGCAGCAGTGCAGTCTCTCCCATGGCTTTTAATGCCTCCTTTGGCACTATTATATTTTATCGTGTAATATATATAAAGAGACTGAGACGGTTCTTCCCTCCCATCGCCCGAGACTGACTTTGGTCTTTGAGGCAGTGAAGTTCAATAGTACAGCTCCAGATTCAACAAATGTATCTGCTGAATCCGGTCCAGCAAATGCTGTGTGGAAGCCAAGGCTCCAATGCATCTCAAACCCTCATCATTTCCTTTAATATCAAGGTGCGGGCCATGGATATATCTATCTCCCCACCACTCATGGGTGTAGCCAGGATTTTTGCTGGGGGTGGGGGACAAAAAGTTGTTCAGGTTTTTTTTTTTTGAAAGATCACCCAAAAAGTTGTTCAGCTTTTTTTGGGGGGGGGAGATCAGGGGAAGAAATCCCCCCCAAAAAAGGACATTACAGGGGACGGGCTTTTGTTGGGGGGCAGGTTTCTGCTACGGGGGGGCAGAACCTCAGTTAATTAAGTATTTTTAATGGTTTTCAATACTTTTTGAGGATTTAGGGGAGGCAGCTGCTCCCCTGCCTCCCCTTATCCACACCCATGCCATGTTTGTTTGTTTTTCTAAGAAACCTCAAAGCTTGAAACAGCTTACAAAAGTACTGAAAGCTCATTTTCAATACATAGCCTTGTAAAGGTAAAGGTAAAGGGACCCCTGACCATTTGGTCCAGTCGTGTCCGACTCTGGGGTTGCGGCGCTCATCTCGCTTTATTGGCCGAGAGCCGGCGTACAGCTTCCGGGTCATGTGGCCAGCATGACAAAGCCGCTTCTGGCAAACCAGAGCAGCGCACGGAAACGCTGTTTACCTTCCCGCCGGAGCGGTTCCTATTTATCTACTTTCACTTTGACGTGCTTTCGAACTGCTAGGTTGGCAGGAGCTGAGACTGAGCAACGGGAGCTCACCCCATCGCAGGGATTCGAACTGCCGACCTTCTGATCAGCAAGCCCTAGGCTCTGTGGTTTAACCCACAGCACCACCAAAGGGGCTATTGTGGAAATAATGCATATGAGTGAGGAGAGTGGCTTTGAGCTTGCTTTGCTCCTGCCCATCCTTATTGCCTCCCATGACCCGAAGAGTAGCTAGCTGAGGTTCGGACCCTGTTTCTTTTTTTTTTTTTTTTTTTTTACTTTTTATTAACATTTCAAACAAATTACAAATAATATAAAAGAAAAAAACAAATAAAAATACAAATATAATACAATGTCACCATATTTACATATACATTAATTTCCTAAAGCTCTCTCAAGCTTCCTGACTTCCCTCCTTTCACACCCTGGGTTTCATAAGTTGGTTCTTTCCTACGCTTTCTATTACATAAATTGGTTTTATATATACTATATTTCTTCAGTATAATTCTCATATAAAATTCTAACGTTTCCAAATATTTTGTATAATTTTATTAATTACATTGTAAGTGTTTTTTCATACCCTGTGAATGTATTCCCTTCATTATGGTATTTCTTCAAATATTCAATAAATTTATTCCATTCTTGTTGAAGCTCATGGTCTTTTTGTTCTCTTATTCTGTTTGTTAATTTCGCTAATTCCATATATCCTATCATTTTTATTCTCCATTCCTCTAAAGTTGGTACCTCTTTAATTTTCCATTTCTGGGCCCATAATAACCTGGCAGCCGTCGTAGCATATAGAAACATTTTTTGGTCAATCCTTTTAATTTCTCCTCCCACCATTCCTAACAAAAAACTTTCCGGTGTTTTCGGGAAATTGTATCTTAGTATTTTTTTTAATTCATTATATATAGAGTCCCAGAAAGATTTGGCCTTTTCACATTTCCACCACATGTGGTAGAGGTTTCCCTCCTCCACCGTGCATTTCCAGCATTTCTTATCTTTTTTTCTGTACATCTTAGCTAATCTGGTGGGTGTTATGTACCACCGGTACATCATCTTCATTATATTTTCTTTGAGCAGTGTGCAAGCTGTAAATTTAATATTTTGATTCCATACCTTATGCCAATTTTCAAAATAAATGTTATGTCCAATGTCCATGGCCCATTTCGTCATACATTCTTTAATTTCCTCATCCATCGTATACCAGTCCAATAATATGTTGTACATTTTTGATAATAGTTTTGTTTTACCTTCTACTACTTCTATTTGAAATTTAGATTTCTCTCTTTCAAAACCATTTTCTCTATTATCTTTATTAAATAGGCCGTGTATTTGATGATATTGCATCCATCCTGTTAATTTGTCACACACCTGCTCATATGGCTTCAGCTTCCACCCTTTATCCGTTTCTACTATTAAATCATCATATGTTAACCAATTTCCTTCAATTTGTAAATTTTTAATAGTCAAAATTTCTATCGGGGACACCCATCTTGGAGTCTTCCTTTCTATTAACTTTTTATTTCTCAGCCAAACTTCCATTAATGGTTTTCTAAATACATGGCCAAAAAAATCTTTATGTATTTTTCCTTGCCACAGATACTCATGCCATCTGTATCTATTATTAAATCCTTCTAATTCTAGCAGGTCTTTTTCTTTCAATAAGATCCACTCCCTTATCCATGTTAAACAGGCCGCGTCATAATAAATTTTTATATCTGGTAGGCCAAACCCACCTCTCTCTTTTTTGTCCACCAGCAATTTATGTTTTATTCTAGGTGGCTTGCCCTGCCATATGAATTTAGAAATCATTTTCTGCCACTCCTTTAATTGTGAGGTCCCCTTCACCACCGGAATCATTTGAAATAAAAAAAGAACTTTTGGTAATAGGTTCATTTTTACGGCGGCTATTCTGCCCCAAAAAGATAGTGTCAATCTTGACCAAATTTCTAAATCCTTCTTGATCTCTTTCCACAGATTAACATAGTTGTCATTAAATAAGTTTATATTTTTTGCCGTCAATTTTACACCCAAATATTTTATTTGTTTTCCTATCTCTATTCCAAATTCTTTTTGTATTTCTTCTATTTCATTCTTTGTCAAATTTTTCACCAACATTTTTGTTTTTTTCATATTAATTTTAAAGCCGGCTACCTTACCAAATTCATCTAATTCTTTCAAAAGTTCTCCCATACAAGTTTTAGGATCTTCCAAACTTACTACAATATCATCCGCGAATGCTTTTATCTTGAATTCAAATTTTCCTAATTTTACTCCCTTGATTGTCTTATTTTCTCTTATGTTATTTAATAATATTTCCAATACCATAATAAACAAAAGTGGGGATAAGGGGCAACCTTGCCTTGTACCCTTGGCAATGTGTATATCTTTTGATAATACATTATTTATAATTAATTTGGCCGATTGATCTTTATATATTGTTTTTATACCTCTTACAAATCTCTCTCCCAGTTCCATCTTTTCCATAACTTTATCCATAAATCTCCATGATAAATTATCAAACGCTTTTTCTGCGTCTATAAAAATTAAACTTGCTTTTTTATCTAAGGTTCGGACCCTGTTTCTACTTCTGTAGGTTCCCCATGTGATCTTGAACCCTGGAAAATCAGGGCTGGGTTCAATTAAATTAGTTGCACTAGCGGAAGCAAGCACAGGTCCCTTCTAGTGCAACGGGGCTTTCTTCCTTCCCGCTCCACATGCACCCCTGTTCCCCCAATCAGTTCTGGAAGGGTCAGGAGAACCCACAGAACATAATGCAGGGAGGAGAAATGCTTGTGTTAGTGGAGCGATTGGATTAGCATGATGCTGAATTCTACCTTCGAGGTTCTAGATTAATGTGTGGGAGACTACAGGGGCTACAAGTGGTGTCAGGTCCGCGTAGCGGTTGCTCACAAGTAACGACAAAGTCCGTCTTGTCTATATACAGGTTTATTGTACAACCCAGGTAGGTGGAAGATTAAACACTATGTTTCAAACGTTGCAAACAGAAGAAGGTACTTAGCTCTTCCAAAATCTGAACGTTTCTGTAAATGCAGTAAGAATGAACTTGATACATTGGACCATATCTTCTTCTCTTGTGATTTTGGCACTAATGCTAGAAGTCAACTATTAAATGCTTTACAAATGGACAGACCTACCTCTACGTTTCCAACTATTCAAATACTATTATTGGATAGTAATGATAAAATTACCTCAATAGTGGCTGAATTTTTAAGCTCAGTCCATGCAGAAAGATTCAGCCATCACAAAGAGGATTTGGGGATCTTAATTAAATAGTAATACGGAATTGATATATTGTTATATGATTTATAATTGATGTTTCAACTTAGGTTTGCTATGAGAAGTTCAAAGTTATTTTTTATGAATTAGTGAATTTTAGTGTTAAAGATTTAATTAATACAAACCTTAGTTTGGTCACTAAGGATTGTTTTGTACATGCAAACCTGTTGTACAATGTTTGCTCTGAAATCGTCTGGTCTGTTATGCCTAATAAAGGTTATTGAATTGAATTGAATTGAATTGAATTGAAGGCAGCACCCTTCCGATTCAAGTTTCCAAAAAGGCTGAGGACAGCCCCAGAGTTAAGCTAGATGTCACAGCATATAGAAAGACGCAAGACTCACAACATTCAAGGGTACCTTGTCACAGAGGAAGGCCAGATGAAGGCTGTTCTTGATAGATGGAGGGGATGTGGTGTGGCAGTGGATGCCAGGGGCAGGAAAGCGAATCAGGAAGGCCAAGAAAAAGCTCAGGCCATGGGTGGATTAATACTTTGGTGATGGAGGCACTGCCAGCTTTTGCAAGCCACAGATTTCTGTAAGGCACAATCTCGCTGTTGCTCAGCCAAATCCTGCTCCCTCGATGTGCAATGCAAGTCATGCCACTCTGTGACCCCAGACAGATGCTGCCACTGTGCAGGGCTGTTGCTTAGGAAGCATGGGGCATGTTGCTTTGAGTAATGGGGAGGGAATATTCAACAGACAGGGTTGCTTCCTTAATCTCTTCCCTGCCCTGGTTCTTGACCTCATTGAGAGGAACAAAAGAGTCCTTGGCGGATACTGTTGTGCGTCTTCAACCCGCACCTGCCTTGATATTGCCTCTGCCAATTTTAAGAACTACGATGCGGAGGAAAAAGCTCATCTCCCCAGGATCCCACTAGACAGACACAGGACTGTTACCTGCAGCTGCAAATGAGCTCGGAGCAGCACCTCCGTGGGCTCCCTCGGCCCGCTCGGTTTATAAGTCAGCAGTTTCTGCCAGCAGTAAAGGCAAGCTTGTCTACGGCAGATTGAGCCCCTGTGCCAAATTCAGGGCGATGAAAATCAGAATGAGTTAGAATAAGAAAGGCTTCAAGTGTGTGTGTGTGTGTGTGTGTGTGTGTGTGTGTGTGTGTGTTGTATGAGGAGTAAGGGGGGAAGAGAAAATCTCTGGAAGCTGTACAAAATTAAAAGAGAGAGAGAGAAATCCTTCCTCACAAAATGGAGAGTCTGGGAAATAATTGTCTGATTTGCAAAATGCAGCAAAAGCTTTCTCAGAGACAAACCAGGAACCATGCCAGAAGTTTAAGTCAGGTCAATGAGGGTGAGATGGCAGGGCAGCGGCTCTGAAAGGAATAGGGGAGACTCTGGACTCCACTGTCTCCTTGCTGCCTGCTGCCTATTTCTGTGTCTGCCTGGGAGCGTCAAAGGTTTCTTCGGCATCTAAGTGCAGCTGGCTCCATTGCTCTCTGGGGATATCCCCAGGCTGACTTCATGCTGGCAGGCGTGTCAGGGCAGGTTTCTCTCTGGTTCCAGATCTATGCCACAGGCTCAGGGCAGTGAGGAGAGGGAAGGAGGCAGAAAACAGTGGGTTACACAGCGCAGGCAGCATGAAGGAGAAGGCAATTGATGGCTATGAGACATTGTGAATGCCCCTCAAGTGTCCCAGAAAAACCGGGACTTCCTGTTTCTCCCCGTGAGAGGATGGCGGCCATTTTGGTTTTAGTCCTGTCAGCTGGAGAAACAGAGAAGAAGTCAGTTGAGGGACCCCTGGAGCTGCTTTTGGAAGAGGCTCCACGAGGAGAGAGGAAGGGAAATCCTGTTGTGCAAGTAGAGACAACTCTAGAACTCCATCAATCCTAATACAGTGGTTGAGGACAAAAAGTTAAGAACTTAATTCGTTCCGGAGGTCCGTTCTTAACCTGAAACTGTTCTTAACCTGAGGTTCCACTTTAGCTAATGGGGCCTCCCGCTGCCGCCGTGCAATTTCTGTTCTCATCCTGAGGTAGGCTAAAGTTCTTAACCCAAGGTACTACTTCCAGGTTGACAGAGTCTGTAACGTGAACCGTTTGTAACCCGAGGTACCACTGTAACAACTTTTGAAGTACAACTCTTCTTCCTAGCTGTTTGTTGGTATAACTGTTCGCTGTGGGCTGGAAAAGCCCCAAAGCCGAGCACTGCAAACCAATGGAGTCCAGCAGGCTCCGCAGTGCTTACTAGCAGAGATTACCTTCAGAAAGGTTGCAATCTGAGTTCAATCTGAGACAGCACCACTTACCCCCCCACACACACATTCATCCAAAACACAACCTTTGTGATCACCTTTCTCCAGGGTGTGTGTGCAGAGATTAAGGGACTAGTGCAGTGGGCATGATCCAGAAAACCCTTTTTATTTCAATGGATGGGATAAGAGTACGTGTTCAATTCTCTCATACTGAAACCAATGAATGTTTAAAGAGCAGCTTGTTTTCTCCTGCTCTGGAGGGTAGGACTCGAACCAATGGATTCAAATTGCAAGAAAGAAGATTCCAACTAAACACCAAGAAGAACTTTCTGACATAGGTAGGTAGCCATGCTACTGGGAGGAATTTTTTCCCCAACTTTCTGACAGTAAGAGCTGCTCGACAGTGAAACGAATTCCCTTAGAAGATTGTGGACTCTCCGTTGGAGGCTTTTAAGCAGAGCTTAGATGGCCACCCTCCATGGATGCTTTAGTTGAGATGCCTGCACTGCAGGGGGTTGGTCTAGATGACCCTTGGGGGGTCTCTTCCAACTCTACAATTCTATAGCGCCCTCCCCAACCCTATGACCTGGTCTGTAGGATGCTATGGTCATTTTCATCTCCTTGGCACCTTTTGCATCATCCTTGAACATCTGCTGATACGTAACTAAAATACAAACATGGGTAAGAGTAGCGGAAGCTAAACTTTTTGTCCTCAACCTAGCATAAACTTTATTTTAAAAACTGAGATCAAGTCATGACTCACGAAATCCAGATACAAAAATATTATCCCCCTTTTTTTAGGATGGGAGGAGGGAAAAAAAGGGAAGTGTATAAAGAAGTAAGTCTTGATTTATTTGTCAAGGAAGTTTATACCTAAAGTTTATTTTTACACAATAAATAGAGTACACTGCAGAAGCCATCAATAACTTGCATATAGCTGGCAATGATGTACAGCCACGTCCTGGCGAAAGCTAAAAAAAACGACTAACAAAGGTGACCAGTCTCTGGGTCTTGGGGAAAGTGGTACCTAGGGAGGTGGCTCAGAGTCTCTCGGTCCTTTGATGGATCAGTGCACAAGGCACAGAAAGTTGAATGTTGGACAAGGAGTTTCGAAACTGATGCCCAAAGAAAAAGAACTAGAACTCTGGGAACACTCAATGAAGCTGAATGTCAGAAGATTCAGGACAAACAAAAGAAATGACTTCTTCACACAGCGCATAGTTAATTTGCTCTGCACCCACCCAGCATGATTCAGAGTGGGCCACTTCCCCCTGTCGCCCACGGCCTTTGATTCCCACTTCAACAGTTGGGTAAGGTTGATTTGATTCCCTTCTTTTTCCTGATGTAGATCTTCACTCACCTCCTTGTTTCCAATGTAGATCTTTATTCCCTACTTGCTCCCCATGTAGATCTTCACTCATTCCTTCTTCTCCAACAGGTGAGGCCTGCCATTTTGTGGTTTGCCTCAAAATGGCTTGGGCAGACCATGACTGCAGGTCTTGGGCACACTGTTCCAGCACTTTCAGGGTCTACTGGCCCCGTGGTGATTGTATACAACCTGCTCTGAATTCCTCCTGACCGTTGGACAAAACGCAGAAAAGGTGAAGTGTACAGACTGCCTGGTTCCCAGGCAACTGATGCTAATTCTCTGCTGCTGACTCTGGGACCTGGACAAGGTGTGACCACCTTTACGGTAGACTCAGACCCTCCAAGTGTCCCTATTTTCCAGGGACAGTCCTGGATTTCCCTGTTACTGATTTGATCCTGGAATTTCCTGCTTTTCCTTAGGACATCCCCATTTTTGCCGGTGAAATGTTGGAGGGTATGGAGTTATGCGACCCCTGAACCAAGGAGATAATTTTCCATCTATAAGACACCCCCATGTATAAGATGCCCCCTATTTGGGGAGACTCAGATTTAAGAAAATGGAGGGAGATACATCCGTGTATAAGAAACCCCCCTAATTTTTGACATTAATTTTTAAGGGAAAAGCCTAGTCTTATACACGGAAAAATACAGTAACTATCCAACCTTTAGAAGACACCTGAAGGCAGCCCTGTATGGGGAAGTTTTTAAATGTTTAATGCTTTATTATGTTTTTATATATGCTGGAAGCCGCCCAGAGTGGCTGGGGCAACCCAGTCAGATGGGTGGGGTATAAATAATAATAATAATAACAACAACAACAATAATAATAATAATAATAATAATAATAATAATAATAATAGAATAAAGGTAAAGGTAAAGGGACCCCTGACCATTAGGTCCAGTCGCGGACGACTCTGGGGTTGCAGTGCTCATCTCGCTCTATAGGCCAAGGGAGCCGGCATACAACTTCCGGGTCATGTGGCCAGCATGACTAAGCCGCTTCTGGCAAACTAGAGCAGCGCATGGAAACGCCGTTTACCTACCCGCCAGAGCAGTACCTATTATCTACTTGCACTTTGACATGCTTTTGAACTGCTAGGTTGGCAGGAGCTGGGACCGAGCAACGGGAGCTCACCCCGTCGTGGGGATTTGAACCGCCGACCTTCTGATCGGCAAGCCCTAGGCTCTGTGGTTTAATCCACAGCACCACCCGCGTCCCTTCAATAATAGAATAGGACATCCCTATTTTCATCGGAGAAATGCTGGAGGATATGTAGACTGACATACTTAACCATTTATTTGCATTTTGTAGTTGTCATTTTATATCTATTAAATAACAATACCAATTTGACCAATTTTAGAATGGCAAGTAATAAAGTCTCTGGTTTCCTGTGGACAGATTTGATATCACAAAACTTAGTCAGGTATGCTTGCTGAAACTGAGACTTTCCTGTGCAGAAATTCTTCCAAACCAAAGCCAAATGAAACCAAAAGCACCTCTTAGAAATGCCAGTGTTGAGTACCAAGTACTGAAATAGAATCAGCAGTGTGTTGAGCTGCCAGTTTGAGCAAAGAAGCTGAATGGGTTAAGAACATTGCATCTCTTCTCCAATTGGTTATTGGATCTGCAAACTTTGTGCACCAGGATGGACCTGGTAGATGTTTTGCACAAACTATTGGCCGCCTTTTTGCTTCTGATATAAACCTCATTCATTTACCAGACTTAAGGCCTATTGAGCTCTTCAAAGCTCAATAATCAGATGCTGCGTCGCCTGCTCGTGTGTGTGTGTGTGTTTGTGTGTGTGTTTTGTGGCTTCGTGCCTCTTTCTGTCTCTCCCCAAAACAATGCAGCAGCCTGTTCTTGCCGAGGGCCATACTGGAAACATACCATAATGAACTGGATTTCGACAGCCAATCTGCATTTCATTAACACATAATTTATATAATCAACATAAAAGTTGCATGAGGACGGTGGATGCCAGCCACCATTGATGAATATATTGCCATGTGTGCAATTTCCATTACGAAAAGTGGCCATTCAGAGGATGCTTTCGGTACGGCAGAGCATCAATTGAGACTTTGAGTTGCACTTGTGATGGTTCAGCAAAGAAAATGTTTGCTCGTAAATGGAAGTGCTACCAGGGTAAAGTGAGAGATGCTGACAGTGTGTGTGACTAATGGGTGGACAATACATGTTGTCACTGCTTGGAATACTTTTTTTTAAAAAAAAGTATTAGTAGTTAAGACACCCTTGCCATCAAACTTGAACCCTGTTCTTAATGCATAAAGGTAAAGGTAAAGGGACCCCTGACCATTAGGTCCAGTCGTGTCCGACTCTGCGGTTGCACCGCTCATCTCGCTTTATTGGCCGAGAGCCAGCGTACAGCTTCCAGGTCATGTGGTCAGCATGACTAAGCCGCTTCTGGCGAACCAGAGCAGCACACGGAAACGCCGTTTACCTTCCCACTGCAGCAGTACCTATTTATCTACTTGCACTTTGACATGCTTTCGAACTGCTAGGTGGGCAGGAGCAGGGACCGAGCAACAGGAGCTCACCCTGTCACAGGGATTCGAACCGCCGACCTTCTGATCAGCAAGCCCTAGCCTCTGTGGTTTAACCCACAGCGCCACCTGGGTTATAATGAGAGGCATTTTGAGCTAATGTCCCACTTTTTGCACCTGCACAGTGTTTCTCGAACCAGACTAGGAGTAGCATGCTCCAAACTTGATTATCAAACTCCTTACTTGCTCTCAATGGTTATAACCAGCCTTCTTTCCTGATAGCCCAGTGTTCGTATCCCCACTCTGTTGGCTTGCTAGTCCCAGTCCCAGTCTTTAAATCACCAAGTCCTGCTGCCTGCTTCCGCAACAGACCCTTCTGCTGTGAACTTCTCATAGCAAGATAAAGCTATCAATGGCTACCAGCAACAGTGACTGTGCTCTGCCTCTCATGTTGGGAACAGTAGTCCTTTCAATGCCGGTTGCTGGGAACTGCAAGCAGGGAGAGGGTCGTTGTGCTTGGGTTCCACTTGCATGCTTCTCATGAGCATTTGATTGGTCACCGTGAGAACAGAGTATTTGATGAGATGGGCCTTTTGACCAATCCAGCAGGGGTTTTCTTAGGTTCTTATGATTAACCCATGCTGTCATTTACCAGCATCAGGCTCTACTTCTATGTATGGAGGAAAACTGTGGGGAAAGTGGAAGGTGGTCTAAGGGAGCATCAGTCTTCCATTTGAAGGTTGAGATTACCATCACCACCCATGGCACTGGAGCTGCTGCTATCTCAACCTTTAACTAAAAATAGACATATGATGTTGTGTCTATGTTTTTTAGGGGGACAAAAGCCCTTTCTCTTTCAGAATATGGTTCCCCACCCACCCAAGGGGTTCCCAGCTTATGAATCATGGCAAGGTCTTGTGTCATAACCTGGGAACCCATTGGGTGGGCTAGAGATAGTTGATGATGATGATGATGATGATGATTTCTTCAGTTCTGAAAATGAAGAATGACATGAAAACCAATTAAGAGCTAGATATACTGGTGACTTTCAGTGAAAACAAAACCTCAAAGTAAATTTGGAGGTTCTTGTCAGGGCCAAACAGCTCAATATTTTATTTTATTTTTGCGGGGGAGAGATGAAACATTTTCCATAAGTCATGCAATCTTGAGGCAGGTGGAGTTGCACTGCACACCCGGTTTCACAACCCTTTCTGCCAAGAACTTAGAAGTGTCTACAGCAGCATCTTGAGGTTGGTCGCTCCCCCCACCACCACCACAAAAACAGATCTGGAAGCTGAAAAACAGGCCCAGTTCTATAACACTTCAGCATCCTCCTTCGGGTGGCTGTGTGTGTGATGAGCAGATGGCAGCCCAGAAAGATGGCATGTGCTGAGGAGAACTGAAATTGAAAAGCAGACATTCTGACACCTATGCAAATGCTCAAAGGAGCATTGTCTGTCGGAAACGGCTTGGAAACGTGCAATGCCCCATTTGCGTAAATGGTTCCAAATATTCTCAACACGAAGAGGCTCAACATATGCTGCTAGGGGTAAGTTCCATGTACATGTTTACACAACAGCGTTAGACAAGGGTGGCTCTCCAGATGTTGTTGGACTACAACGGCCACCATCTCTTTCCCTTTTCCAGGTTGGCTGGGGGTGATGGGACTTGAAGTTCCTCAGCACCTGGAGGGTGATTGGTTCCCCAGCCTTGTCGCAAAAGAACAAACCACAATGCAATTTATTAATCCGGTCTCTTTTAAAAAGATTTCTATCCCCCTCTAGCCTTAAGAAACTAACTATTATCAGGTCCACGCTGGATTCATGTTAAAATGCTTTTATATCTGTCCAGTGCTGTAGGCTACTAATATTTCCTCATATGATTTCTCTGTGCAAGAGAACTAAAATGTGAGTTGCTTAAGAGCAGCTTCACAAAACAGAGACTAGAAAGCACATTTTGTGCACAACAATTATATATGCAGCAGGTAGATCTGCTGTTTGCTTGGTACACTGCAATGGCCTCTGTAAGTAGGCCACTTAAAAATCCCATGCTTCTTGCATAGATTAATGTCTTCGAGACATTTGCATTTTTCAACTTCTGTCCAGAGCAATTTAATAGTGTGGCGTGTTTTCAGAACCACATAATACCTCCTACCATTTGCCTCGAGGAAGATGAAGTATGTTAAACTGAAGTCTTTACAATTAAATTCACAAAACACTTTAATTCTGTGACAGTTAGACACCGCGGAACAGCAAAATAATTTCTTCTCATAATGTTTTGGGCCCCGAGGCAAATGTAAACGGTCTGTGGTGATCAAGCGAGGATTTATTGCCAGTGCTTAACAGAGTGTGGGCTGATTTGTTTGGAATTTGGCTGGATTTTTCTACGAGATTTATGAAATTGTTTACGGAATTTCAGTCACAAAAGTTAATAGCAACTTTGAACGAACGGGCTTATTTGTGCCAAAACATGCCTTATATATCAAGCACCCGAGTGGTGTTAGGGTAATGTGAAGCCAAGTAAAATTAATAAACTGGATTGTAAACATGAGCTATTACTACTTAACACATTCCGTTCAGCCAAAGACCTCCGAAAGCTCTCACAGAGAAAAATGTCAAGTTGAAGAAGGAAAAGTAGAAAACAAACTTTGCTGCTTTCAATGCCTGTAGACAAATGTGGTGCAAATAACTCTTTTTCGAGGCTACCTGACAATGTTCACTATTGTTGCAGTAGCTATTTCTGCGGAATAAGAATGTGAGAACCCTGCTGGATCAGGCCAATGGGCCCTCTAGTCCAGCATTATGTTCTCACAGTGGCCAACCAGATGCCTATGGGAAGCCCACAAGCAAGACCTGAGCACAACAGCATTCACCACAGTTCCAGTTGACCTCTAGCTCGGGGTTAAATATATATCTTACTGTCTCAGAAAATGACATGCCAGGCATATCTGATGAAGGACTGGCAGTGCTAGTGGGTGGCAAAAGTGTGTTTGCTGTGAACCCCACAATCCAGTGACCTCTCAGACAAAATTTTCTGCTGCAAACCCTTAGAATCATGTACCCTGACATATCCAGTCGTGATTATTAGTTGACCCCCAAATCCAACACAAATGACACAGCTTGGCCTTGAAGGGTGCTACAATGCTGGACCACTGTTACAGTAGCAACTGTGCTCATGAAACTTATTTCCATGAAGATTTTAAGTGCAACTGTCAGGGGCTGGGCAGAGGAGGAGGAGTGGTGGAGACCGCCTCCCCATCCTGACCCTCCCAGGGAGGAGGAAGCGGAAGACAGTATAGATTTACAACAGGGGTTTGCAGGAGGTCACAGCTCAGAGGCAGATGAGGGTGAAAAGTTGGGAAATAATGGGAGAGTAGGAGCAGGCAGAGCCGGAGCAGGAGCTGGCTGACATGTCACTAGAAGGCATTCTAGACCCTCCATCTCCCAGAACCCGGCGAGCCTTAAAAGTAGGAGAGTAAAGAGCTCAAAGACAGAGGGCCCTTAGTGGCACCTGTAGAGGAGACGATGAGAATGACGAATGAGGAAGTGGGAGATTCACTCGGGACACCATTATCCAAGAGGCTGGGTGTGAAATCAGAAGTTAATGAGGAAAGAATTGAGTAGCAAAAATGGAAGATGGTAATGAGAAAAAGAATGTAAAATACATGATTATGTTATATCTGGTATGGTGAAAAAGAAAAACCAATAAAGATCAATAATTGGGGTGGGGGAGAGGCTGGGTTCTCTAGCCTCTCTCTGTAAAGTTTGAAATAAAGAAGGACTGTAAGAAACTCTTCCTTGTCTTTATGTGGCTGGGGGGACCCGGCCAGATGGGCGGGGTACAAATAAAAAATTATTATTATTATTATTATTTATACTTCCCTGGGCAACCAGCCGGGAGCAGCTGATACCACCCTGACAGCAACTGAATGACAACCCAGCTGGGGACCCTTCCTATTTTAGGGTTCCTTGAGCATGATTTTAAAAACCACACAAAACCACAGAGCTAAAAATATATAGCACGACCAAGTGCTAAAATGCCAAAGGGCAGCATGCCTGATATTTTAGATGGTGCTTTCACAAGTGATCTAAAATGACTTAGTTTCGTGAGTTTGGTTAATGCAATGTAGAACAATGAGAATTTGCCGTTTTGAATTTGAAGGCTTGCGGATCAGTAGTAGAGAACATTCTTCTCATGCAAACAGTCCCAGGTTCAGCCCCTGGTATCTGCATGTAGGACCAGCAAAGATGCTTGTCAGAAATCCCAGAGAGCTGCTGCCAGCCAGTCTAGACAGTGTTGTTCAAGATGGAACAACGCTTTAACTTCAACCGGGTTCCTGTGCCCTAAAAATGGCTATTTTTCTTTGAATAATTTGATAGGTGTTCATACGAAGTCTTAAAGGTGTGCATCTTTGGTTTTTGCCAGTAAGTCACATAGCACAGTGAACTTACCTTCAGAGAGAGAGAGAGAGAGAGAGAGAGAGAGAGAGAGAGAGAGAGAGAGAGATTGAGATTGTATTACATATACCTTATGGCACACAAATATTAACTTCTGGATTTTTTTAAATATCAGAATGGTGACAATCGCTGATCAAAGTTTACAGCTTCATTTTCGACAGAGCTGGCTCCCTCAGTCCCACACACTACATATTGGTTCAGGTCCTGGGATGAATCTCTTCCTAGGCTCAGTTACAGGTAGGTAGCCGTGTTGGTCTGCCATAGTCAAAACAAAATAAAAAATAAAAAAATTCCTTCCAGTAGCACCTTAGAAACCAACTAAGTTTGTTCTCTTCCTAGGCGTTAGTTTGAAAAAGCTTTTGGAAGGGGGGAGGTTCTGAAAGACAGGCAACTAAAAAAGAGGAGGGTTGGACAAGACTTGCCACATCTGGGCCGACACTTTAGGAAGTACAGACTGACCCATGTCCTGTTCTGGCTGCGGCTGAGCCCTTTATCCCTGCAACACTGAGGCAGGGTGGATGTGTTAATGTGCTGGCTCCCTTTCAGTTCTCTGCTCATGTAAGGCTATTGGTTTGATGCAAACTGGAAAAGGCTTCTGGCATGGCAGCTGGCTGGGCAAGCGGCAGGAACATGTTGTGAACTGAACCTCACGGTGACACGATTTAATACTGCTAGCACAGCACACTCCTCTTTCCAGCAAAGTTGCATTTTATAGCTTTCCCAATTCTAATAGAGACATTTTACAAGTCCATGTTGTTCCCCGTAACTATCGCACGGGAGTCTGTTTCCCATCCTTCTGGGCCCAATATCTCCACAACATCTTTGATGTCAAATAGTTTCAGTGGCATTCCAGACTGTGTCAAAGCACAAACCGAAAAGAGTAATTGGAAATTTTGCAGTTTTTGTCACAACCTTTCCCAGCTAACATACCATGTTATCCGTTCTATCATTAGACAGCTACATATCTCCATCTCCATCTATAGACACAATGGGTTTGCGGCTGAACCATTTTTCTTCTTCCCTGAGCTCCTTTATGAAACACAGCCTGTGAAGCAGGAATCTGTTTTATAGGCTTTTATATGTTTGGGTTTTTTTACAACGGGACGCGGGTGGCGCTGTGGGTTAAACCACTGAGACTAGGGATTGCTGATCAGATGGTCAACGGTTCGAATCCATCCCCGCGACGGGGTGAGCTCCCGTTGCTTGGTCCCTGCTCCTGCCAACCTAGCAGTTCGAAAGCACGTCAAAGTGCAAGTAGATAAATAGGTACCGCTGCAGCGGGAAGGTAAACAGCGTTTCCGTGCGCTGCTCTGGTTTGCCAGAAGTGGCTTAGTCATGCTGGCCACATGACCTGGAAGCTGTATGCCGGCTCCCTCAGCCAGTAAAGCGAGATGAGCACTGCAACCCCAGAGTCGGTCACGACTGGACCTAATGGTCAGGGGTCCCTTTACCTTTACCTATGTTTTTACACTGTAGTAATAATAATAATATCCCACAGGTAAAACACTGAAAACATGTAGGTTGTATTTCTGTGTTAACGTTAATTATTTTTATATTGTACGTACTGTACACAGAAAAGAGATTTATTTATTTATTTATTTGAAATAGTAAGCAGTTTAAAAATGCTTAAAATAAAATAAATAAGCAGAGAAGTAGTCACTAAAGGGAAATGGGGGCGTAGGATTTAGTGGGTCTCCAGAAAAGAACACTAGCCTAATTCTCAAAACCGAAAAGTCCATCAACATTGCCCCCCACCGCCCCAAAAGAGAGAACTTCTCAAAGTTAATAAAAAGTATTACAATACTTATTTATTCCACATACATCATTCTAATACTGAAGTTGCAGCATACTAAACAGACCCTGCTGATGTCAAACAAATCTACTCGTAAGAGCTACAATTTTGCAGAATTATCCTCTCACAAACCAGTCCATGTAATAGCTGAAGGCATTTCGACCGCTTGATTTTCATCAGCAGCTTGCACACATCAAGTCGCTTTCTGTATACAGAGCACACTTGAAATCCTACTTGACATAAATGAGCAGCCAATTTGTTTCAAAGTCTCCAGGAAAAGTCCTCCTGCAGTGACTACATCCTCGTTCTGGCTTCCATGGATTAAATGTGACCATGTTAATCCCATATGTTATTGGGGGGTAGCGGGACCAATCCCCTTTGCCCAAAGCAATTGTTTTGCAAGTCAGCAGGAAGCCCAGTTGTGGAAGAAGCTACACTAGCCTTCCCAAACCAGGTGACTTACAAATATAATAATAATAATAATAATAATAATAATAATAATAATAATAATAATTTATTTATTTATACATACCCCGCCCTCCCTGGCCAAGACCGGAATCAGGGCAGCTAACACTGAATAGAAATACAGTAAAAAAAAACCAGTTGATTAAAAATATAAGTTAGAATACATAATAATAATAATAATAATAATAATAATAATAATAATAATAATAATAATTTATTATTTATACCCCATCCATCTGGCCGGGTCTCCCCAGCCACTCTAGGTGCCTTCCAGCAAATATTAAAATACATAAACATTTCACAGAATAAAAACTTTCCTGAACAGGGCTGTCTTCAGGCATTTTCTAAATGTCAGATAGTTGTTAGCACCTACGACTTCTGATGGGAGGGCGTTCCACAGGGCGGGCGCCACTACCGAGAAGGCCCTCTGCCTGGTTCCCTGTAGCTTTGCTTCTCGTAATGAGGGAACCGCCAGAAGGCCCTCGGCGCTGGATCTCAGTGTCCGGGCTGAACGGTGGGGGTGGAGACGCTCCTTCAGGTATACTGGACCGAGGCCGTTTAGGTTTAAAATGCAGTTTAAAATGCAGCCTCGTTTTAGTGGTAGCCTATAGATCAAAGCCATAAGGGGAGAAAATGTCAAATATTCACCGGGGCCAACTATCCATGCTGGTACTACATAGGCCAGCAAAAAGAGCCAAGGGAAAATTTATATACAAATCCCATATAAGGGTTGTTGGGTTGCAACTTCCATCATCCATGACTATTGGCTGTGACAGCTAGGGCTTCTGGGAGCTGTAGTCCATGTTGGGGACTGGGTTAAGCTACACTCACCTTGTTAAGATCCCTGTACGTAGCTTTTGTATGTGCATATATCCCAGGAATCTCAAATCTTTTTTTAAAACAGGAAGGGCAAGGGAACACATTCAATGGATGTGCTCTACCACTGAGCTAAGGTCTTTCTCCATCATTCTGAGTACGTTTCTATTCGATTAGTTAGCTTACTATAATCTAATAAGAAAGTGGCAAACAGCTTAGTCATTTGTGAACCTTTTGTCAAAAACAAACTGTCATTTCATGTTTTTTCCTAAGCATTTTTCCTTTTTTCCTCATTTTCCCAGTCTTGAGTTTAATTCCCACCATTTCAACACCATAAAAAAATTCATATGGAAATTCATATGCCTTTTTCAACACAATTTCATCTGATACAGATATTTTTGCAAGCCGGTTTGTCTGTGTTCATGAAAATAAACATCTTTGTGTACACTTTCCCCTGATGTGCATAAGTTTAGATGCATTTTTCTTGACTGTGTTTCAATTCACATATTAGTTCAGGAAGTGTGAATTTGCTGTGCTAACCAAATGATTTCCCTCCCTATCCCTATTATAGATACATTCAAAATATAGAAGTTTGATACCTGTAGCAAATCTCAAGCATGTCTTCCTTCTCCTTCTTCTTTAAACAAGTACTTACAGATCATTTTCTGTATTCAGTTGGTTATTGATGGAATGTCTCCAAGTGCTTATCACAGTTATTGTTAACATCATGAATCTGTCATTACAATCAACTTTTGCTGCATCAACTCACAAGCCGGCTATTGTAAGGCTGTTCTTCTTTCCAGTGCATGTCAGTTTAGCCACAGATACTTAATTATGAACCATATATCATCCGCCACTTACAATGCTTTCCTTCGTCTGGCCTGTCATTATACACACCCTGGAAAAAGATGCAGGCCCCGGATACAGCAGCCATTCAACAGCTGTCTCAAGACATTGGAAGGTGTTTACTTCTTTGTATTTACATGTATAATTTAATCTTTTCCTGTACATTGGAGGTTTACAAGCTTGTCAAGTGTGCCTTCCTAGTCAATAATAAATTAATTTGAGCCTCCCCACATATAAATAAGACAACACAAGCCCTTTAAAATAATTAAATTTAAGGAAGCCCTTTCATAAACAGTCACTGAATACAAGCATGTGTTTCAGGTAAGGACATAAGAAGATTTCTGCTGGATCAGGCCAAATACCCATCATAGTCTGGTATTCTGGTCTCTCGGTGGTCAACCAGATGCCTATGAGCAGGGCCTGAGCACAACAGCGCTCTCCTGACTTGTGAGTCTAAGCAACTGGTATTCAGAGGCACACTGCCTCTGACAGTGGAGCGAGAACACAGCCAACATGTCTAGTAGCCAATGAAATCCTCATCTTCCATGAATTTGTCCAGTCCTCTTTTAAAGCCATCCAAGTTGGTGGCCATCACTGCCTCTTGTGTGAAGAAATATTTTGTTTTGATTGCATCACTCTTCCTCTCCAAGCCTTCACGGCCATCCACTTCCTGGCGTTTATGCTAATGATATACATATTTAAGTGAGCATTGTAAGATGAAGTGAGGAACCAAAAATAAATGCTGCCCAGACTTATGCATGTACTCACTGGGGCTTAGTTGCAGCTGCATCAGATCTCAGTCATTGACTCTTGGGTTTGATGAAACTTTGGTGGAGACCATTCTGGTAGTTATGAAAAAAATCACTGATTCGCCATTAATACAAGCCTACCAGGCCTTAAGGGACACAGGTGGCGCTGTGGCCTAAACCACAGAGCCTAGGGCTTGTCGATCAGAAGGTCGGCGGTTCAAATCCCTGTGACAGATTGAGCTCCCGTTGTTTAGTCCCAGCTCCTGCCCACCTAGCAGTTTGAAAGCACGTCAAAGTGCAAGTAGATAAATAGATACCGCTCCGACAGGAAGTTAAACAGCGTTTCCGTGCACTGCTCTGGTTCGCCAGAAGCAGCTTAGTCATGCTGGCCACATGACCCGGAAGCTGTCTGCGGACAAAACGCCGGCTCCCTCGGCCTATAGAGCGAGATGAGCGCCGCAACCCCAGAGTCATCCGCGACTGGACTTAACGGTCAGGGGTACCTTTACCTATACCAGGCCTTAAGGTCAGCATCTGAGGTCAGCCTGCAAGGCTACCATTAAGATCCACCAGACTACTAGGCTACCAGGCTTTTCTCTCTCCCCAAAGAAGGATGTGAGGCTTCATTTTTGTTAAGATTCTAAATGGACCTTAAACATTTATTCATTTCAAACTGCATTCTGTTAAAAGTGCAACAAGCTGGGCTTCAATGGCTTTAAACTGGGGATATCTTTCATTGGTTTTGTAAATGCATTGTTTAATATGCTCTTCAAAAACCATATTATGGTTTAAATTACCTTTTGTAAGCTGCCTTGGTGGTGGGGCCTTGTCCTGAAAGGCAACACAGAAATTTATTAATTAAACTTAATTAGTTTCAAGGAGTTATTGGAAATGTGGCAGCTCCACATTTTGAGAAAGGTTCTCTGTGGCACCTGCACTTGAATTTGTGACCATCACCATCCATGTTAACGAATGTCCTGTGCTAACTGTGTACTACCTGAAAAGTACTGAGGGGGACAGATTGGGAACGGCTTTTGCCAGCCAGTGTAATTGGACAGTCCTTAAGGAGGTCAGTCAGAGATGAGCTTCAGCAGAGTCAGTGAGGAGAAGGATGAGGGAAGAGAGGTAATTAAGGGGGATGCGGAGTGGCTCTTTCGCTCTAAGGACTATGATAGATGAATGCAGAAAAGAGAAAGAGTCCAGCGCAGAGAGCAAAAACAGGAAAGGAGGCAGAGAAATATGATTTTAACAGAGGCACTCTGAACTGATTGAAGAGGATAGAGAGAAGAGGAGGGAAGGTTGATGTGGAGGAGGTCAGAATACTTGAAGGCCAAAGCCCGGGGAAAGGTTTTAGTCACGGATGCAGAAGAAAATTATTAGGTGGGAGAACCAGCCGTCTGAAAAGTCAGAAGCAAAGAAGCAGAGGCATAATGCAAATAATAGAGCCTTTGCTCTATTCACACTTCAGACATAATTTTTGTTTGGGTTTCTGGCATAATTTAGGCCACAACTTTATTAAAATACAAATCATGTGAGTGGTTGCGTAGGCATTGGTTCAGACTAGCTGTCCGACGGGACAGAGCTGACCACGTGTCAGCAAAGGGAAATCCCATCTGGGGAGAGTTATGGAGGCTGGGAGCAGAGCCCTCCCTCCCCCCAGAGGTTCCCAGGGGCTCTTGCGTGGCCCTGTCCCCCGACTGGGGCTTCGGACAAAAGCATGTCGAGCCCCTGGATTCCTTTAATGGAATTCCCATCACCATCATCACTTTGGAGGGCGACCGCCCTTCCAGCAACCAACATAACCAATGCCTAACAATCAACCTTACAAGTTGTGACTAGTTGCTACATAGTAGGCGAAAACCAAATGGCACCAGCCAATCCGCCATATGGAAAAATTCCTACTAGGCCCCTGCCCAATGGCAGACGACCCCATGACAAGCAATAGCAAGGTCAATGCAGAGGCCTAATAAAACAGGGAGGGAGGGTGGGTGATCCGAAGCACGCAGCCAAGAGGAAGGTCGCACCATGTGCTGACCAATATATAGGACGCTGGGCTGTCCATCACAAATTGCAACATATAAATCTCCCCAGTAACACCACCAGGTCCAATCCAAGCTGTGGCCATCTACCAACTCACCCCAGCTACAGGGGAGGTGGCTTGCTAGCCCCCACCGCAACACGTGCTCTCCAAGAGGGAGAACATGCTTAAGTTGCTGGGAGGAAATCAGTGTAGCACTAAGGAGATGGAGCAACCTCCCCTCTCAGCTTGCCGGATGGAACAATCGACTCTCTTCTCTCCCTGCATGCTGTTCTGGGGCGTTCTCTGACTCCCACCCCAACCCTGAGTCAATAATAATAATAATAATAATAATAATAATAATAATAATTTATTATTTGTACCCCGCCCATCTGGCCGGGTCTCCCCAGCCACTCTGGGCGGCTTCCAACAAATATAAAAATACATTAAAATATCACAGATTAAAAACCTCCCTGAACAGGGCTGCCTTCAGGTGTTTTCTAAAGGTCATGTGGTTGTTTATCGCTTTGACCTCTGATGGGAGGGCGTTCCACCGGGCAGGCGCCACCACCGAGAAGGCCCTCTGCCTGGTTCCCTGTAGCTTCGCTTCTCGCAGTGAGGGAACCGCCAGAAGGCCCTCGGTGCTGGATCTCAGTCTCCGGGCTGAACGGTGGGGGTGGAGACGCTCCTTCAGGTATACAGGACCGAGGCCGTTTAGGGCTTTAAAGGTCAGCACCAACACTTTGAATTGTGCTCGGAAACGTACTGGGAGCCAATGTAAATCTCTCAGGACCGGTGTTATGTGGTCCCGGCGGCCACTCCCAGTCACCAGTCTAGCTGCCGCATTCTGGATTAATTGCAGTTTCCGGGTCACCTTCAAAGGTAGCCCCACGTAGAGCGCATTGCAGTAGTCCAAACGGGAGATAACTAGAGTATGCACCACTCTGGCGAGACAGTCTGCGGGCAGGTAGGGTCTCAGCCTGCGTACCAGATGGAGCTGGTAGACAGCTGCCCTGGACACAGAGTTAACCTGCACCTCCATGGACAGCTGTGAGTCCAAAATGACTCCCAGGCTGAGCACCTGGTCCTTCAGGGGCACAGTTACCCCATTCAGGACCAGGGAGTCCCCCACACCCGCTCGCACCCTGTCCCCCAAAAACAGTACTTCTGTCTTGTCAGGATTCAACCTCAATCTGTTAGCCGCCATCCATCCTCCAACCGCCTCCAGGCACTCACACAGGACCTTCACCGCCTTCACTGGTTCTGATTTGAAAGAGAGGTAGAGCTGGGTATCATCCGCATACTGATGAACACCCAGCCCAAACCCCCTGATGATCTCTCCCAGCGGCTTCATATAGATATTAAAAAGCATGGGGGAGAGGACGGAACCCTGAGGCACCCCACAAGTGAGAGCCCAGGGGTCTGAACACTCATCCCCCACCACCACTTTCCCAAGAGGAAGGAGCGGAACCACTGTATAACAGTGCCCCCAGCTCCCAACCCCTCTAGACGGTCCAGAAGGATGTTCTGGTCAATGGTGTCAAAGGCCGCTGAGAGATCCAGCAGAACCAGGAAACAGCTCTCACCTTTGTCCCTAGCCCGCCAGAGATCATCAACCAGCGCAACCAAGGCAATAGGTTTGCCATACATCAGGAAAATCCCTGACATGTCCTGGTTTTCATGTGTAAAAACGGCATCAGGGGGCAAAACGTCAGGGAAAACATTTCCCCAAGAAAGCTCAAAAATTTGGGTTTGTTCCCCAAAAAAGCTCAACATCTTTGCGGGTGTCAGAAACTTTACTTTTTGAAATATGGCAACCCTACCACTGCACTAGCGGAAGTCCTTGAATTGGCTTCTGCTAGCAGGGCTCATTAGCTGAATCTAGTCTACAGGAAGGTTCAACCCTCATTAAACAGTATGGAAAAGTCCCTGATCAGGAAGTTGTGTGCAATGAATAGGATAGTGATGCAGTATTCTGGGGGTGGGGTGGGGTGGGGTGGGGTGGGAAGATGGTGATGATGGGTTTAATGAAATTCTCATGCCCCACCTTCTGACTACCCAAGGCTCACCAAATCTATGCCCCCTTATAGCATAAACAGTAGCTAAAGAAAAAATAAGGAGGGGTTGTTCTGCCTCTGGCTCCCCTGTAATATGAGTTTTGTTATGGGGTCAGTCAACAGACCAGTTAAATATTGTCAACTGATCACTGTGGTTGACTGTGCTCAAATAATCTGTATAACCAGCACTACGCTTATAAGTCGACCTTTTAATCACATCATGGGGTATTGCAATAGCTTTGCAGCACCCCTGAGTAGGAACAGGTCAACAGGTGTGTGCAACAGGTGTTCTTTAGTGGCATCCACAAGTGCTCAGGATTTGGGCTGCCATTGTGTGTGCTGGTTGGAGGAAGTGCCACCATGTGATCTGGCATGTTGCTCTCTACAATATAAAACTTCAAGGAGAGAATGGACACAGGAGTCTTTCAGAATGCATCTGGGTGGCTGCTGTGAGAATAAGATGCTGAATTGCATGGATCTTATGTTCCTAATACAGGTGTTTTGCGTGTGTGTGTGTGTGTGTGTGTGTGTGTGTGTGTGTTAGCACAATTCCTGGGCAACAATAATAATGCAGCTTCATTGTTGCTTCAAATGCAGACTCTCCTTTCTGTTCTTTTTGAAAATAAAGTGACTTAGATGAGACATTGGGCTAGAAATAGCAGTGAGCCTCTTGTGAAGGAAACTATTTCTGAAGAGAACTTTATAAGGCGGGAAACCCCTAAATAACTTTAGAAGAAACAACCCCCGCGCTCCTTCTACATTTATGTTCCACTTCTACAATGTAAAGATAAATCTCTTGCCAAAATCACTAGTCAGGAGCGCATTGGCCAAGAACAATCCTTCACTTTGGGAGAAATGTGATATAGTGAGGCAACGGAATGAAGCTAATTAATGAAAATTCAGGTTTTTGCTGCAGTGATTTAAGGTTTTGCTGAATTTGAGGTTTTCTGCCAATGCTCTACGGGTCAGAGATTTAGATAAATTAAGGGCATAAATCAGCTGGAAGCTGGTTTATAAATACAATCTTTTTATCCCTCTTTATTTTATGGCTCGGCTATCATTATGTTAAGACAGTTCCTTCAATGGGATTTCTGCCTGCCTACTTCATCTCTTTCCAGGATTCTTGGCTCCTCAGCACAGCAGATCATGACTATGGGGAAACCCATGTTACTTGCATCCGAAGTATTGGTAGCAGCTGGTGCTGTCTGCATATCGGCTTCTTGTAGGCATCTGGCTGGCCCTGAAATAACAGAATGCTGGACTAGATGGGTCTTTGGCCTCATCCAGCTGGGCTCTTCTTGCATTCTCAGCATCAACCATTCTGATATCACTGCAATGGTTCCCAACAGAGTTGCCGCAAGCAGCCTTTTCCTACCACCAGACATCATAAGAACATATATTGATGGATCAGACCAGTGGCCCATCTAGTCCAGCAGCCTGCTCTGACAGTGGCCAATGAGGTGCCCATGGGAAGCCCACAAAAGCAGGACCTGAGCACAAGAGGACTCTCCCCTCCTGTGGCTTCCAGCAACTGGTGTTCAGAAGCAGTACTGCCTCCGACCATGGATAGTCATGGATAGACTGATACACTCGTCCCCTACAAATACGTCCAATTCTCTTTTAAAGCCATCTAGGTTGGTGGCCGTTACTGCCTCCTGTGGAACGAGGTCTGTAGTTTAATAATAATAATAATAATAATAATAATAATAATAATAATAATAATTTATTTACACTCCGCTCATCTGGCTGGGTTTCTCCAGTCACTCTGGGCGGCTCCCAAAATAATAATAATAATAATAATAATAATAATAATAATAATAATAATAATAATAATTTATTATTTACACTCCGCTCATCTGGCTGGGTTTCTCCAGTCACTCTGGGCGGCTCCCAACAGAATAATAATATTAATAATTATATTAATAATAATGTAAAAAATTTTTTAAAAAAATCCTTCCAGTAGCACCTTAGAGACCAACTAAGTTTGATCTTGGTATGAGCTTGGTATGAGCTTTTTTTATTATTTATTATTTGTTTTGTTTTGACTACGGCAGACCAACATGGCTACCTACCTGTAATAAAAATTAGGATGTAAGTCATATTATTATTTATACCCCACCCACCTGGCTGGTTTCCCCAGCCACTCTGGGCAGCTCCCAACATTAATAATAATAATAATAATAATAATAATAATAATAATAATAATAATAATAATAATGTGGCAAAACATCAAATATTAAAAACTTCCCTTAACAGGGATAGTTGTTTATTTCCTTGACATCTGGTGGGAGGGCGTTCCACAGGGCAAGCACCACTACCAAGAAGGCCCTCTGCCTGGTTCCCTGTAACCACACTTCTCATAGGAAGGGAACCGCCAGAAGGCCCTCAGCGCTGGACCTCAGTGTCCGAGCTGAACGATGGGGGTGGAGACGCTCCTTCAGGTATACTGGGCCGAGGCCAATTAGGGCTTTAAAGGTCAGCACCAACACTTTGAATTGTGCTCGGAAACGTACTGGGAGCCAGTGTAGGTCTTTCAAGACCGGTGTTATGTGGTCTTGGCGGCCGCTCCCAGTCACCAGTCTAGCTGCCGCATTCTGGATTAGTTGTAGTTTCCGGGGTCACTGTGTGCAGAAGTCCTTTCTTTTATCCACCCTGAACCTCCCAACACTCAGTTTTGTTGAACATCCAGCATTATGAGAGAGGGAGAAAAAACCTTTTCTCTACCCACTTTCTCCACCACCTTCGAGCAATCATTTCTTCAGTCCGACTGCGGTTGCTGGAGGTAGTGTTGCCAGAGAAATATCGAGTGCAGAGCAGTGCTGCAGTGAAGTGCACCGACGTCATGTCGGGCTCAACTGCCGAAACACCTAAACGTATAAATCTCAGAATAAAGTGCCTTGATTGATAAGGTTTTCAGGAAACATCTGCGAGAAGATGAGTAAGTTTACTCAGAGCTCCCCAGGGAGGCGATAAGCTGCTCCTCACAATGAGCTGACGTACAGCGCCAGCCTTGCCACAGCAGCATTATGGTTGGCACAGTGGCCTTGTAAATGCGCCGTGCCACTGGGGGCCCTGTTGCACACTGGCCATTATCGCTGACTGACTGGTTGAAAGGAGACATAAAATTAAATGCTGCACGAATGCAGATGTGACTAACAACCTTCTTAAAACATTTAACCAGCTATGAGGCTCACTGACGAAAGCCCGCTGTCAACAACCCATCTGCTTCCTCATTGTTGGTTTGTTAAATAGGGAGAGCAATGTTGACGGCAGTTGCACAGACTGAACGGTTGCATGTTTGAATCAAAATATAGTTCTGAGCAGCAGTAACCCAGCAATCAATGCAGAAGAACATCTGTATGACTTTCTCATTTTGCCTACAGAGAGCTCTGATTAGGGCAGTGGGGTTGCAGTGTGTGTGTGTGTTTTCATCTTTTTTTTTATCTTTGGGGAGCCTTTTCCACATCGATTTTCCCACCAGCAAACCTCTGTGGCCTGTGCATTATTGGATGTACACACAGTTTATGCAAAATGCTAAACACTCATGCTGAGCCTCCCCATGTTGTTGTTCAGTCGTTCAGTCGTGTCCGACTCTTCGTGACCCCATGGACCAGAGCATGCCAGGCACGCCTATCCTTCACTGCCTCTCGCAGTTTGGCCAAACTCATGTTAGTAGCTTCGAGAACACTGACCATCCATCTCATCCTCTGCCGTCCCCTTCTCCTTGTGCCCTCAACCTTTCCCAACATCAGGGTCTTTTCTAGGGAGTCTTCTCTTCTCATGAGGTGGCCAAAGTACTGGAGCCTCAACTTCAGTATCTGTCCTTCTAGTGAGCATGCAGGGCTGATTTCTTTAAGAATGGATAGGTTTGATCTTCTTGCAGTCCATGGGACTCTCAAGAGTCCCATGGACTGCAAGAAGATCAATCCTATGCTGAGCCTCACCATGGTCTCCTGCAAATGGAGAGTGCACTGTCAAAGGCATGCAGAACTCCCTGGGGGAGATGCTTAGTGACAGACAAGCTGCCTTACCTAAAAACATGGCCACTCATTGAGGAATTGCTGCTAGGCTTCACTGATGGGGCACTATGTTTTGGGTCAATGAAGATAGTGGGTGGTCACAGTGAATGAGAGCCAAAGTTGACCGCCAACCCAATATGACACCGCCAACAGTCCACTGCCAAAATGCCATCCAGGGGACCAGAGGGGATCGAGTTGAGTCATGCTGCTGCTGGCAGTAGCAGATAAAAGGTTGCACTGCACAGTCACCTTGTGACATGTGAGAGTTGTGGTTGTGCTTTACCGCCCAGACTTATCACTTGCTAAGTTGGTTGTCTGTATTCACCCATATGCGTGATGGCATCTAAAGCTCCATTTGCAGCTGGAGGCCTTTTGAATACTGATTTGCACAGCTGCTGCAAACCTCACCTCCTTGCAACTGCCCCAGTAGCAGTAGGGTAGTGACCAGCATCCTTTCATGATAGTCACAGCCGCATCCCTCACAGATTATAATCCCTCTAAGATTATACAAACATCTAAAATCATACAATAATTTTATACAATAATATTAGGGAAGCATTGCAACAACCAGTGCAGATCTCCATGTGTTGGCTTTCAGCTAGATCCATTTTCTGTGCATGGACATAGAGCAAATTATTTGGAGTCCTCCAATATCTTATTTAGGAGTGACTTACATTTTGTTTCCCTTGAACTTCCATTGTACAACAACAGAACTTGCACACCATTCTCTTGACAGCAAAGATCCCCTGTGTTGCGAAAAATCCCCTACTTTGGGAAATTCTCTGAAGTCGCATTAGTCGGTGTCACCTTGTATATATTGTATGCCACTTGACTTTATATAATAATAATAATAATAATAATAATAATAATAATAATAATAATAATAATATAATAATAATAATAATAATAATTTATTATTTGTACCCCGCCCATCTGGCCGGGTCTCCCCAGCCACTCTGGGCGGCTTCCAGCAAACATTAAAATACATTAACACATCACAGATTAAAAACTTCCCTAAACAGGGCTGCCTTCAGGTGTTTTCTAAAGGTCATGTAGTTGTTGATCGCTTTGACCTCTGAAGGGAGGGCGTTCCACAGGGCGGGCTCCACTACCGAGAAGGCCCTCTGCCTGGTTCCCTGTAGCTTTGCTTCTCGCAGTGAGGGAACCGCCAGAAGGCCCTCGGCGCTGGATCTCAGTGTCTGGGCTGAACGGTGGGGGTGGAGACACTCCTTCGGGTATACAGGACCGAGGCCGTTTAGGGCTTTGAATGAAGATACAATTTAGTAGCTATATAAAGTGTTGCAATCAAATTATTAGCCTGCCATGTTGCTTTTAGGTTACCATTCTCTTGAAGCTGTAGGACCCTCTACTTTCAGTGTTCCTAAATGCTCAGCACAAAGGAAGAGAAGGCTTCTTCTCAGTGGCTGAAAAGCTCCCCTTTCACGCTGATTGGGTGCCTCTAGGATGCTGGAGATAGGAAGTCTGCTGCTGAAATAGTAACAGGTTTTTGACACACCCCATGCAACTCAAGATCACTGCATCTCTGCCCAGTGGTGTGATGCAAATGAGCCAAAAGCAACCTTTGCACCCGGGCCAAGTATTGGACATTGCCAACTTGAATTGTGACCCTTGGAAATCCTCTTTCGTTGATCTGACAGTTGATTGCTGGACCACAGAATCTGGAAACATGAGGGTTAATGTGAGCTTTATTTGTGTTTTCTATTGTAGAAAACCAAACGAAAATCCTGGATTCCAAATTTAGCTGTGAAGCCTGCCTCTCAAACATGTTTGGTGATTAATTTTTAATCCTCAGCCGATAAAAGTCATGCGCGCACAATAATGTTAACATTAAGATCCTCCTCGTTTTAAGCCATTAATCTGAAGCTCCTTGTTTTTACTAATGGGGCTTATTGTGTTTCTGAAAGGAGCAGTGAACAATAGCCAAAAAGTCCGCCCAAACAAGGCAGCTATGAAAAGGGACAATACTCAAATGAAAAGATTATTGTTCTCTTTAAAAATAAAAAATAAATGTGAGGGGGAGAGGGAGCAATGCATGCTAGCTTTTTTGTTAGGTAATAATAAAGGCACTTTGGTATTAGTCTCCAATCTAAAAGAAGCATATTCACTATAACCAGAAAAAAAGCATTAGTTCCGTTGCATAAAAGCAAAACATTTCCTTTCCACTTTGCGTATATTAAGGTTTTTGGGTTTTTTAAAGACATGGCTTTTCATGGTTTTGGATCAGCTGAGAAAGTGATAAAATAGAAGGCAATTTTATTAATAATTTACAATATGGGGTTATTTATAGCTTGCCCAGTGAGCAAGCAAATTGAAGGCGCACGACAATAAACAAATCATTAGGAGCCATGGGATGGAGAGGGCTTTCAATTTGCAGTTAATTGTGTGCAAATAATATGTAAGCCATTAAAGAAACTTTAGAAGGGGGGTGGGGAGCTGGAGGTTTCCTGCTAAATTGAACCCTGATCTGGGTGTATGTATGTACACCTCATCATATGGGCCACTCTAGGTGGAAGTTCTGTGCACATCCGATGTATGCAATCTTTGAAGGGCCCACAGTCCATTCTGCAGTTCCACACACTCCTGCATGGCTGTGGGGCAGGAGAAGTTGGGGGGCGGAGTCATCCCTAGAGTCTGGTGGGTGATTCAAGCCAAGCGGCTCAAGCCAGGGAGGTTCCAGCTCTTGGAAGGAACTAGTTCCGTTTAACAACGTTTACTGAATTCATTCAAAAACATCTGAACTATCCCTAAAATATTTCCCTTAATTGTCAGGTGAAGTGAATTACATTCATTTTGGGGTGGAACATTAATTTCCCTTACATGTGATTTTACCCTCTATAATCTTTGGGCCTAAAGCTTAAAGGTCATAATTGTTTGAGGAAATTACATTAAGCAGTTCACATATCACCGTGTGCTTGTGTGTTTTAATGTTATCTCAGGCTATAAAGTTTAATGGTGGTTTCCCTTTGCAGGTGGCTCGCTGCTCTGCAGCGCCCTCTGGCGTCCCATTTTAATAACGCATTTTTAATGTTATAAACGACCAGTGTCGATCCGCCCTTAAGTCTTCTTAAGCCTATTTTTTACTTTGCACATTCTGGACTCTGGGGGGAAAGCTTGCCACTGACCATTTGTATGACCTTGAACGGAACTGTGGGCTGAACGTGAACTGAACCAGTTTCATTTTGTGAAAGGATAAATATGAAACTGGAATTAGCTTCTTTCTGGACATCTTGAACTTAAACTACTTCCTTTAAAAAAAATAACTTTCCAATAACTGAATGGTACAGAAGGCGGGCCCGGGGGTCTCCCTCAAAGAGGATGTTGATGCAGGAGAAACAATACATACACCCTCCTCTTCCTCAAGTGGCGCATGACAGGTTCCAGCAGGAGTGCCGCCCAAGTTTTGTTTCATTTGTAAGAATGACTGCTCCCCACATCAAATGGGGGGTGCTGTTTGTGTGGTCGCGCGCAGCCCCCCCCCCAATACGGTCATTGATGGTTTCTGTTGAAGGACCGGGAAGGAATTTCCCTGCATTGGCAGGTTTTGCCTTCCCTGTAGCAAAACGTCACAACTTTGGTGGTTTCAGGCCTTGGGCGGAATCCTTTAGTCTATCTTCCCTAAATGGGGGGGGCATGAAGTGGTGACCCCTGCCCCCCGTGGCGGCGATCCTAGGGTTCCCCGTTAAAGGGGTTGTGTTGAGGGGAGTCACTGGCTATATGCTGAAAGGTTGTCAGTGCTCTCCCCTGTGTTGCGGCAAAATGGGGGGCAGGCTCTCTGCTTAGACATACGTCTTCCAGAGCCAGCCCAATCCCCACACAGATTGGATAACCCTGGTGTTCCCCAGATACCCGGAAGGGGACTGGGAGGGATATACACCCAATGCCTAAGCCAAGGTCTCCCTACATCTGAAAGTTTAATAAAGTTGTGGCCAATTTTAATCCCATAACACGTTGTCATGTGTCATTATTCCACCCAGGTGTTGCCTGGGGTTGGGGGGGGCACACAAATTTCACTGGTGACCTTTCCTGTCTTTGTAGTGTGTTTGCTTCATTTTGTTGGTTTGTTGACAACTCTGGAGTCAAGTGGCTGAGATAATAAGAGAAAGTTTAAAGGCTGAACTTCTAGTAAAGCCCATAGTGTGCTTACTGTCCTAAATTTTGAGAGAGGTAGGTCTCTGGCAAGATGTAAGAGCCTGCATATGTTAACCATTGCAAGGCTGTTCGATGCTAGAGACTGCGAACATTCTTGTAATGAAACTGACTAAACAAGACATAATTAGGAAAATTTGGGAACAGTTCAATCTGATTAAATTAACATTGATGCTAAAGAACAGAGAAAATTGCCAAGTGGAATTAGACAAATAGGTTTTGTTAATGGGCTATCTAAAAAAAGAAAAAGAAAATTAGGAGTACCAGGTGCTGAAGTAGATTGTTCATTGTTGTAAAGTGTTATGAAAATGTAGGGTAGCACCACTGGCATAAGTAATCAGTTAATACGTCCTAACACTGAGAAGAATTAACACACCAATATATTTTCTATTTTAAAAAACCCACAGACCCCTGTTCTTATAAAATATCGTGGGTGAAAACTGACACTGATTGTGTTGTCTGTCTCTTTGGAATCACCATATATATCTATAGGTAAAGGTAAAGGGACCCCTGACAGTTAAGTCCAGTTGCGAACGACTCTGGGGTTGCAGCGCTCATCTCGCTTTACAGGCCAAGGGAGCTGGTGTTTGTCCGCTCCGCAGACAGTTTTTCCAGGTCATGTGGCCAGCATGACTAAGCCACTTCTGGCGCAATGAAACACTGACACCAGAGCAGCGCACGGAAACGCCATTTACCTTCCCACCAGAGCGGTACCTATAAATCTACTTGCACTTTTTAGAGTGCTTTCGAACTGCTAGGTTGGCAGGAGCAGGGACCGAGCAATGGGAGCTCACCCCATCGTGGGGATTAGAACCACTGACCTTTTGATCAGCAAGCCCTAGGCTCTGTGGTTTAGACCACAGCGCCACCCGCACCCCTGATATATATATATATCTATTCCCAGTGCTTTTTTCGGGGGGGGACGCAGGGGTACACATACAGCTAAACATTTTGTGAATCTAATGGGAGAAGAAACTAAAAAAAAAAATTTCAAAAAATAGTTTCTTCTCTAGCATGATGAATCGTCAGTTCTGTTGCTACCCCTGATGACGGCCTCATTTCCTGTCATGGTGTTTCCTGAGTCTCAGATGGAAGCAAGCATTTAATGTGTGGAGCTGTGTGGAATGTGGATGTGTGGTGTTTTGCTGATGAAAGTTTGGCCTCATTTCAATATGAGTAGGAAAATTACTATTTTTCATCACAGGAATAGGGAAGGTGTTAGTGCACAAAACCTCATGCCCATGTGGAAGTTACTGTGAGTTGTCAGCTGTGTAATATGAGATAATGCCTGTTCTTTGTACTTTTGTCCATTTACTGTATTTATTTTTCCCAATTTGAACTATAAAATGGTGGTTTTCTTGAGTCAAAATGAGAGTACCCCTAAACATTTTTAGAAAAAAAGCACTGTCATCTATATCTATATATCTAAATATCTAAATATCTATCTATCTATATCTATATCTATATCTATATCTATATCTATATCTATATATATATCTATATCATCTACAGTGGAACCCCGGGTTACGTACGCGATCCGTTCCGGGGTCACGCTGCATAACCCGGGCATGTGTAACATGAATGCATGAGAAAACAAAAAACAAAAAATGAAAGTTTGCTTTTTTGCGCTTCTGCGCATGCGCGAACTGTTCAGAGCGCTTCTGCGCACCCGCGCATCGCGCGCGCTCCGCGGAGGACTTCCGGGTCACCTCCGTTCTTATCCCGAGCGTACGCAACATGGAGCGTACGCAACACGAGGTATGACTGTTTTTCTATTTCTATTATTTCTATTATTTCTATTATTTCTATTATTTCTATTATTTCTATTATTTCTATTATTTCTATTTCTATATCACTCTGTGGGGGATATGGCTATCAATTGACTACCACAATTGAAGGCAGAAATGTCAGGAATCCAGGTTCCCAGCTTGATAAGTAAGCGTAGCTATCAAGCAGGTTCCCAGCTTGATACAGTAAGCGTAGCTAATTAAAAAGGAGGATTTATTGCAAAAACAAACAGAGAGCTCTAACAACGCCTCCGGTATCATTACTCAAGATGACCCTTCTGAAGGCTCCTTCCGGCATCTCCAGCAGATATTGAACTTATGACCCTTACATTTCTTGTTTTGTTTCCTGTCTGACAACCCTCCCATTTGCCGACTCCTTGGACTTATTGGATCAGCTCCAACTTCTTCTGGTTCTGAGAGGCTGCATCTGAGTTTATTCACGCCTGATTGTGCTTCCGGCAATCTTTGGCTGTGTTCTAGCCTGCTCTCAGCTACTGTCTTATCAGTCTCTCCGTCAAGGTCAGGAAGAGCCGAAGTCTGCAGCTGCCAGCTCTCCCTTGTCTGGCTAACATCAAAGCCTCTCTGTTCCTGGCTGCTTTCTGCAGTTGACTCCAAACCGTCGCTTGGAGCTGGCTCATTCCTGACAAGTAATGCTTCTGCATGCCCATTGCTGGGAATGGGAGGTGAGCAAGAGTGCTGTTGTACTCAGGTCCCACTTGCAGGCTTCCCATAGGCATCTGGTTGGCTGCTTTGAGAACAAGATGTGGGACTGGATGGGCCATTGGCCTGATCCAGCAGGACTTAGGCTGGAAGTGCTCTCAAGATTTGTCATCGGCTGAAGTCCCTGGAACCCACTTTGGGCTTTCCTTATGTGTGCAAATAAACACATTGGAAATGGGCACAAGAATGAATAAAGAGATGAGTGCTCTAGCTTCTCATTGCCATGGTTCCCGTTGCCATCCAATTTTCAAAGGGTGGCTTTGTGAAGCGGGGAGCATGCTTATGGAGGATTCCCCGTACATTGTGGAACCCTGGAAAATCAGGGTTCTCAATTGTGTGGGGTCTCCATGAGAACAGGAGGTTCCATGAGGATACCCTCAGTGTGCCGTAGGGTGACCAGAATGGCAAGAGGTGCAGAGCTAACATGCTCGCGCTCCATGAATGTAGAACATCTGAAAAAAAGGCTTAGGATGTGGCAGAATCCTGATCACACCTATATTTGGGGTGTTCAGAACAAACACTACCCATGTGAATAGCTGCAAAAAAAAAAAGTCACATCCAAACTGAATGCGAGAGGCAAGCGGCAGAGTCTGAAACCCCTATGCACATAGCTGTCAACCCTCCCTTTTTTTGCGGGAAACTCCCTTATTCCAATGCCGTTTCCCAATGCTATTCCAGATTGTTGATATCCCTTAAATTTCCCGGATTTCAAAGGAAGCAGCTCCTCTCCCTCCCTACCGGCCAGGGAGGCTCCTCAGCTGCATTGCTCAGCTGCCAAAAAGGAGTCTGAGACTGACTGGGGGCGGAGCTTGCATGCCTTGTGCAGCCAGACCCTCACGCCCAACCAGACAGACAGCCTGTCTGCCGTCTACGCACTCGCTCTTTCGCTCACCCTTTCGCGCGCAGCCTCTGGAGCGCAGGGTGGTGAGGCTACTTGGTGCCATTGCACTGCCCTCGCAGCATCCCTTATTTTCAAATCCGAAAGTTTGAAAAAATCCCTTATTTTTCAAATCCGAAAGTTGACAGCTATGCCTATGCGACAGTGATGAGAATTGTGGGTTTGTACTTGATTCAAAACCCCATGAAATACTTTTTTATCATTTCAGTCTAAGAGTCACTGCTTCACCACTTAAAAACTAAGGTCTAGGATATAAGTCATAATCTAGGGTAATGAAGAATTCCAAAAATTTGAGCTGGAAGCCAATGTATCATTAAATGAATGTTCCATCTGCACATTCTTGTTCTCCTCCTCTTCTCCCCTGCCCTACATGTGTCCCCTAAATCTGCAAAAGGAAATCCTTGTGTGGACATGATGTGGTAGTTGAATGCCACCCACGATGGCATGCCACAATTGAAATACTTGGGATTGTTGGTAAAATAATAGTAACGTCACCAACAATACACTTCCCTTTTGATAGAATAATAATTTGTGTCGAGTGGACTACCTTAATGGATCCAAAGTCCAGAAAGCCACCACATCATTCTGTTTCCTTCTCCCCAACATGAGTATGCCAACTCTTTGAGTCATTTTGGGGAATAACTCAATTTACCACCCTATAGTTCAGGAAGCCAATTTCCTGGAATAAAGCACATGGTATATTTCTCAAAATTACATTATCAGAAAAGCAACTGGCAGCATAACAGGATTTCTGCTTATTTATAAAGAGCAAAACTGGATGGAAGTATGAAACACTGGCTTTATGTAGGCACAGAATCTGTTATTTAGGCTGGTTAATGGTGATATCCTGTTGAGTCATACAGAGGTACAATGAGCATGGACATAATTATAGTAATCCCATAATTATATTAATCCTTACTTTCTACTCCTTTTTTTATAGAGGCTCTGGGTAATAGAGGCAGAAGTAGGCATCAGAGGTATATGCTTTGGGGTGTGCAGACAACACTAATATCTATGCTACCCATAAAGCTCACGGCCTTTATTAAGCATGTAAAACCCATTGCTTTTTATTGCACCCCTATTGTCCATAATACAGCCATGTATATGGGGACGTGCTGTTGGGCATCTTGCACTGTAACACTGCATGGACATATAGATGTAAGCATGTATATACTTTGCACATATGTATATTTATGCACGCATTAAGTTTATATGAGGGTGTTTATCTACTTATTAATCTTGGGAATAAAGTAATAGCAAGTGGATCAGGCATTTGAAAATGAATTGAGGAGCACTGAGAATAGCTCCCTGGAAATAAGATTCAATAAACATGTTGGGTTGTAAATCTAAACCCTTTTCCTGGCAGAATATCTTAAAGAGAGCCTCTACAGAATTATAAAGAGCATTCTGAAACAGCCATTTAAACACGGAAATATAACTCTGAGCTGTGCCGCTGAAGAAAAGCCATCAAGCCCACAAATCAGGAACAACATCTTTTCTTTAGATTTTTACATTTTAATTCCTCGAACATGTTACATTAGCTAAATGGCTACTCCTAGCAGCAGATAGCAATTTTCTCATAAATTGCATGGTGTTTTATTGCGAGTACAATGAAAACCAGAGAGTAGTGGTTGTGTTAGCATTAGAACCTTTGTTTAACAAAATGTTTGAGATGACTTAAAGGAGGCGCCGTCAAGGAGAGAAAGGTATTGTGTGCTTATATTATGGGGTGCATTATTTCCAGGAGATAAGGCTGGCTATAGATGCCGCTAATGTAGTCTTCCATCAATGCCTACTCCGCTAAAAACAGTGAATGAAAATGACGGATCTACAATTTGCATCCGCCTTTCAGTCCATCAACAGAACATTATTAAAACCAGCGAGCCAAAAGCCCATTAGAACAGCTCTCACGTATGAAACAATGCATAGGTCGGCTTGTTCCCCATTTTTATGCACAGCTATAGGACTATAAATATTCATCGTAATGTAACTGAAAATTATTGAAGTGAGAAAAAGAGAAACAGGGAAGCCATTTGCTTCAATTCATAAACAGCATCTGTTGGGAAGTTATTCATAGATTGCTTCAGGGCCTGCTGAGCAGTAAGCCCATGCAAAAGGATGCCATTGCAAGCAAATTGGCCCAAACTGCAATGGAGATGCCATTAAACATGATTCACCGACAGCCAAGGAGAACGATCAGGCAGGGGGTTGTTTTATGTCTTCTTTTATCACTGGGACACAGGAGTAGCCTCCAGCCAAAGTCTCGCACAGTTCAAATTAGAAGAGCAACCTTCTAAGTATATTAACGCCTAACCAGCGGTTACAGAAAGTTGCACGGGGTGATATTACTGACGACTGTGGTTGTTTATTTGTCCCTACCTGAGGCACATGCAAAAATGTATCCCATGAAGCAGATCTGACCTTTCCCTGCTGTGTATTTTTTCCCCTGTTAGAAGATGCTAAAATGGCTTGCTTGGAAGAAGACAGGCATCAAAGTCTAGAATAGGAGGAAAGGCAATTAATAAGACGCTAAAGAGTACTGACAGTGACACACACACACATACAAAATGCTTAAGGTTGGAGCCATATAGAGTGAAAAATGCTGGGGCCAATTTGACAGTGACTTCACCAGGGGAGCTAAGTTCTGTTCCCTACTCAGTACCACCTACTCTGCCCCAGATTTATCATCTCCTCTGTTCCACTTTTCATTTTCTAGCCTACACCCAAATGCATCCAAGGTTGACATTGTTTGATACGAAATATATAGCCATTTGCTCAGGTTGAATTATTTTTAAAGAACACTTCCTGAAACAAGTCCAAGAAACAGAGAATGTGGTTGTGTAAGTTGTCTTGTAACTTGAAGAGAGTGAACTTGAAGAGAGGGAAGTAATAGGACAGCTCTATTCTGCCTTGGTCAGACCACGCCTGGAATACTGTGTCCAGTTCTGGGCACCACAATTTAAGAAGGATGTTGACAAGCTAGAACCTGTGCAGAGGAGGGCGACCAAGATGATCAAGGGTCTGGAAACCAAGCCTTATGAGGAACAGTTGAAGGAGCTGGGTATGTTTCTGGGTATGTCTCAAAGGCTGTCACATGGAAGAGGGAACAGGCTTGTTTTCTCCTGCTCCGGAGAGTCGGACCTGAACCACAAGAGAAGAGATTTAAAACATTAGGAAGAACTTTCTGATAGGAAGAGCTGTTCTGTAGTGAAACAGACATCCCTGAGAGGTGTGGACTCTGCTTCCTTGGAGCTTGGATTTTGGGTGCTTCTCACTGTTCTTAGCTTATCAGTTTCTTTCTGCAGACTTTAGGAATGCAAGGAATTCCCTTATTCTGCATATTTTACAAATTTATAAACCGTTTCACAGCTTGAGGCCATCAAAGCAGCATACAAAAGATATAATAAAAAATGGAATAAAATATTTGTAGTTGAGACCAGTCAGGCCTCCATAGCACATGGGTCAACAAACGGCATTCCTTCAGATGATCTCATTGATGGAGCTAGGATATTTATAGTGGCTTAGGCTGGGACCTAACTATCCTGGATCCATGTTGTTCATCAGCATTCCCTTCTGTGTCCTGCAGTCACTAGTCCATAAGAAAACCTATCCATTTGTTTTGTTCCTTTTTTTGTTTTTTGACAATGTATTGATTCCCCTCCCACCAATAAAATCCCAAAATTCGATATTTGTTGTAATGGTTTTTTTTTTCTTTTTCTTTACTTTGGAGCCTTGGGTGATGCAGCTGACAATTTAAAACAGCACCGAATTAAAGCAACAGGATTCATCAACCTAACCTACCTCACAGGGCTGCTGTGAGGATAAAATGCTCACAGCCTTGAGCTCTTTGAAGGAAAGGTGGGACACAAATATAATAACAGTAAAAAAGATTATGATGATGGTGATATGTTAAGAATGCATTCTAAATAAAGAAGCACATGAGTAATAGGAAAGAGGTAAAGGAAGATAACGGAGGCAGAAAGATCCCTAATTGAAATAACATAGTTAACTGGAGAAGGAATAGAAAAGATCTGTCCCTTGTTTTCAACACTTGCCATATCACAAAAAAATGGAAGAAAACAGACTTCAACATGCAAACAAACAATAGTCCCTGGATGAATGCTCCTCTCACTTATTCAGAAGTCATTTTACACTTTTAATTAGCTGAGGCACAGAATCAATTCCAAGTATAACTGAAGCTGTAATCAAGTTAGCAAATTTCTGGAGGGCTGTGTGCTACGGCGACCAAAATGTGTGCCAAGCCACCTGCTTGCATTGTATTATAGATAGGATGCAATTGTGTCCCTGGCTTCTTAAAGATGGCCAGAAATACTTCAACTCTTCTCTGTACTGCTGCTGCTGTCAAAATGCACAAAAAGCAATAAACTCTGGAGATCTATTGCAATAAAGGCATTTCTCCCTCCCACCCAAGTACCCAGTTCCCATTTTACTGGCTACAATTCTCTCCACAGCTGCCTTTGTTTTGCTTGCCTTTGTGTTTGTTAGTAGGCATCCAGCTGGCCACTGTGAGAAGAGGCTGCTGGACTAGACAGGCCTTTGACTTGACCCAGCAGGCTCTTCTCATGTTCTTATGATGTAAGAAGACATCATTTCCTATTCCACCTTGGATTCGTCGCATGCAGCACCGCTTCCATTCTGCTGCAGGCTGCTTTCTGCCAAATGTTGTGCTATCTGTCTCACTGTCTGCTGTGGTGACATTATGAAACTTACATAATTTACAGAACTAATTACCGTACATAAATTGTGTTGTCGTTGTGTTTTTCCACCCTGTTGCACAGGAAATGTAGTGCGTATGGGGGAAAATGTTAATTACGGTCATAGACCAGCATTTAAAATCTGAAAAGTGCTTTACAGAGCTAAAAGAAATTAAAACGCAGAATGAATAAAGCAGTCTAAAAATTTAAAAGGGGCTAAAATATCCAAGAGGAGGGTCCAGCTTGCATTTTCCCAGCTTCTGCTCAAGGTCTTCATTCCATTCCCGAACAGAAGAGCTGCTACCCGCAGCCCAACACCAAGTTCAATACTCCGCTGACTGGTTTGTTCTGGGAGGGTAGACTGTGCCTGCAAATCTGCGTGCAGAATCTAGCCACCATCCGGGTTATCTTTTGCTCTTTGCCTAGTAAAAGGGCATTTAGTTTAGTCTTATCTGGAAGGTCAGCTAACCTCTCCAATAGGGGGGCAATGATGTCTCTGCGGGCCTTGTCGTAAAAAGGGCATCTAAAGAATAGATGCTCGGGGCTACCTACTTCCCCCAGTGGGCAGGAGAGTATAATAAATGATGCATCATTTGCAGACTGAAAGCAACCATTGTATTCACTGGACTGATTTCCATTCTAGACATGGGATGAACAAGCCAGCACTGGAAATTTTCCCTCCCACTTCCCTTTTCCCCTGGAATCCTTTGGCCTCCCCATTTATTAGTAGGTGCATTTATTTATATACTCGTTTTATTCGTTTTGCAAATTATATTGTTCTCCCCACCTCCACAATTGCCATATCTAATCCATCAAACTGCAAGACATCTTTACCTCTTCACCTTACATCGTTTTTAGTTAATTAGCTAGTTATTTCCGCTATTGAGGGGGTGAGGGCGGCACAACATAGTGTTGCAGCTCCCACTTTGCATGCAGAAGGTCCCAGGTTCAATCTTCAGCATCTCCAAGTAGGGCGGAGAAAGATTCCTGCCTGAAACCCTGGTGCAAACAATACTGATGAGCCAATAGTTCACCAATAAGGCACCTTCCTGTGTAAAAGTTTCTCAGGTACCATCCGAATAGGCTAAGAATCTCAATAGGCATGGCACAGCAGGAAAAAGGAATGAGGAGGGGGGAGAAGCAAATGCATGTACAGTACTAATTCTTCATAAGGTTAGACATATGTTTAAGGATCTGGTGGAATAACCACTGAGCGGGGAGTCACATGGCTGTTGGGTCTAGAAATGCTGAAGGAACCCATTCTCTTGAGCTGAAGATGTATTCACCAAACAATATATTAAGGCAAAGAATATAAGATGTGCTGAAGCTGACTCCTTCCTTCCTTCCTTCCTTCCTTCCTTCCTTCCTTGTTGAACATAAAATCTGATAGCAGAGATTTGCCATGTAGCACTCTCAGAGGTCAAGGCTAATGCACTCAGGTAAGTCAGGGTTAAGATGCCAATGGCTGAACTCAAAAACAAAAGAGTTGCTTGGACCCAAAAGGACAGTTTGGACCAAAGGATCCTGGCTTAATAGAGCATGGTTTGTTCAGATGTGAATGAGTGATGTGCCTACACACACCTCTTGCTCTTCTGTTCCTTTCGCATGCTTCTTTGCATGCTTCGTATTGCAGTTCTGGTGCTTGTCTCTGTTGGGCACATGGGTGGTGGGAAATGTGGACACAGCAGGGAGAGGTCAGCAGTGGGAGGCAGGTCTGGTCCACACAGTCCCATGAGCCTGTGTTTCACCATGCTGGTGCACGGGGAGGGATCTATGTTCTACTGCAGCAGAGCAAGTAGAAAGCGTGGGACTGACTTCTAATGAGGTAGAAATTGTGCAAAAGGCCAGTGTCATGTACATAAGAGTGCAGCCTGACCATAAAACTGGTATGAACCAGTTTAGGAGGAACCTACTTGACTGCTAGGGTGGAAAAACAACTGCAGATAAGACACATCTTAACAACTGCATACACAAACAAGCCAAACCCTACGCCAAAGGATAAATGGACATAAATCTGACATCAGGAATCACAAGACAGAGAAACCAGTAGGAGAACACTTCAATCTCCCAGGACATTCTATACAAGATCTCAAAGTAGCTGTCTCATTACAAAAGAATTTCAGAAATAGACTGGAAAGAGAAGTTGATGAATTGGAACTTATTACCAAACTTAAAACCATGGAGAGACCTGGTCTGAATAGAGACATTGGATTCTTATCTCATTATACATGATAAAGCTATTTTTAGCCATCTCACCCCTTGCTTTTTCCTGTAAGACCAATTGCAGTTGTTAACAGTCGTCAACAGGTTTACCACACCTATCAGCCTATCACCCATTCCCACCACCCTTCTGAGTAATACCCCTCCCCACCCTCTCACTATATATAAGGGTCTGGTGACTTCTGTTTCAGTGTATCTGAAGAAGTGTGCATGCACACGAAAGCTCATACCAAGAACAAACTTAGTTGGTCTCTAAGGTGCTACTGGAAGGATTTTTTTATTTTTTATTTTGTTTGGATGAAGAGATGGTGAGGTGTTGGGGCGGCAGAAGATGGCTGGCTAGAGAATGAACAGCCAAGATGGCGTATGTTTAGCCTATATACATAGGCTGTGTCCTAATGGAATCCCTTTTGGCTGTCTGGTAATGCTTTACAAAATAAAACCTGACTAGGAATCTGATTTGGAACTCCAAAGGAAATTTTCTCCCACACTAAACACGATAATTCTCATAGTGTTACTAGTGATTTTGGTGAGACAGGCACTTCCTAAAGTCTTTTGGGGGCAATGGTGTCGGGACTTGCAGGTCTCGGATAGCACTGTGGCAATGTTCGGCTTCAGTGGAAAGGAGGAGGCTGTGCATTCACTGTCAGAATATATTTAGTGCTGCCGGGTGCCAAAGACGCAGTTGCTAGCGGCGGTGGGCGGGGGCAGAATGCCTGACTGAGATTTGTGTTCACAATAACTTTTAATATTTGCTGGCAGGGTTCTTTGTAAGAAGCATGTATCAAAACTGAATGGTAAGTTCTTAAGCGGGCCACAGATGGAATTAATACCATCTGGCTTATCACATCAGTCTCAAATAAGCAACAGATCACACATTGACAGTTTGCAACCAATCAAGAAACTGCCGCAAAAATAACAGAAAAAGAACACAGGATTAACTCGATACATTCAATCAACATTTCCGTGAGCGAAAACCCAGCCACTGGAAATGTTACAAGATGGAAAGATGTTGCGTTCATAAATGTATTATGCACAAAGTGAAATAATATTAGCTCAGCATTCACCACCTGCCCACTGGCCTGCATCAGACAGAGGTTTGACCAATGTAAGCAGTCATCCAGCTGAATTCCTAATTCTATAAGGTCTTTGTAAGGTTCTGTCTTGGGCCCAGTCTTATTCAACATCTTTATCAATGACTTGGATGATGGGCTTGAGGGCATCCTGATCAAGTTTGCAGATGACACCAAATTGGGAGGGGTGGCTAATACCCCAGAGGACAGGATCACACTTCAAAATGACCTTAACAGATTAGAGAACTGGGCCAAGGCAAACAGGATGAATTTTAACAGGGAGAAATGTAAAGTACTACACTTGGGCAAAAAAAATGAAAGGCACAAATACAGGATGGGTGATACCTGGCTTGAGAGCAGTACAAGTGAAAAGGATCTAGGAGTCTTGGTAGACCACAAACTTGACATGAGTCAACAGTGTGATGCAGCAGCTAAAAAAGCCAATGCAATTCTGGGCTGCATCAATAGGAGTATAGCATCTAGATCAAGGGAAGTAATAGTACCACTGTATTCCGCTCTGGTCAGACCTCACCTGGAATACTGTGTCCAGTTCTGGGCACCACAGTTCAAGAAGGATATTGACAAGCTGGAACGTGTCCAGAGGAGGGCAACCAAAATGGTCAAAGGCCTGGAAACGATGCCTTATGAGGAACGGCTTAGGGAGCTGGGTATGTTTAGCCTGGAGAAGAGAAGGTTAAGGGGTGATATGATAGCCATGTTCAAATATATAAAAGGATGTCATATAGAGGAGGGAGAAAGGTTGTTTTCTGCTGCTCCAGAGAAGCGGACACGGAGCAATGGATTCAAACTACAAGAAAGAAGATTCCACCTAAACATTAGGAAGAATTTCTTGACAGTAAGAGCTGTTCGACAGTGGAATTTGCTGCCAAGGAGTGTGGTGGAGTCTCCTTCTTTGGAGGTCTTTAAGCAGAGGCTTGACAGCCACCTGTCAGGAATGCTTTGATGGTGTTTCCTGCTTGGCAGGGGGTTGGACTGGATGGCCCTTGTGGTCTCTTCCAACTCTATGATTCTATGATTCTATGATTCTATGATTGTAATAAATTTATGAATGTAATGCATGCTTATAGATTTCCCGTCCCTGCTTTCTAAGAGCAAACAAAGCCATTTTCCCCACAGAGGTATCTCTGCTCAATATTGTGGGATGTAAAACTGCAGTCAAGTACAACATTCCTATAGTGGACATGTTAGGGGATGTTTTGTACCACTCAGGAGAAGACTTCCTGTTTCCTCCGGAGCTGGGACAGACTTCCACTACATATATATATATATATATATATATATATATATATATATATATACTCCTTTTCTTCTCTTTCATACTTCTCCTTTCTTTCTTTCTTTCTTTCTTTCTTTCTTTCTTTCTTTCTTCTTCTATATTATAATTTTACTTTTCCTTATTAATTTTTGATTCTTTTTTTTATTTACTTAATATGTTTGATGACTGTAAGTTTTGTTCTAATGGTTTGTGTATGCAACATAATTCAATAAAAAGATTTTTTAAAAGAAAAGAAAAATGTAATTGTAATGTCTCCGGGAAAACCTTGGACCTCAGCAATGAGGAAGCAACGCTACTAGACAGTCTTTATCAAACAGCATTCATAGTTTATTAAGGAACGGCGTCCACACCGAAGGGGGAGGAAACGACAGAGTGAATTACAGGGAGGGGAACAGGTTCCAACTAAAATACCTGTATCCCAGCTAATAGGATTCAGGTGCACACAATGAAATTCCACAGTTAAAGACACATACATCACAGTAATGGCTACTTTTTATTTATATACCTCTTGTGAGGTGTACAGGAAGTCTCACCAGGCGCCTTCATTACTTATGTTGTTCAACATCTTTAAAAACAACTTTGATGAAGGAATTGAGGGGATGTTCATCAAATCTGCAGGTGACAGCAAACTGGGAGGGGTAGCTAATGCAGCAGAAGACAGAACTGGAATTCAAGGCGGCCTCCACAGATTGAAGAACAGGGTCAAAACTAAAGAAATGTATTTCAATGGGACAAAGGTAAGGTTCTATGCTTATGCAAGAAGAACCAGCTGTACGTGTATAAGATAGGGGACACCTGGCTTACTAGCAGTACGTGTGAAAGGGATCTAGGGGTCTTAGTAGACCACCAGCTTAACATGAGTTCACAGTGTGATGCAGCAGCAAAAAAAGGGGGGGGTGAATGCTATTCTAGGCTGCATCAAGAGAAGTAAAGTGTCCCTACATCTCATCCCACCAGGCTTTTACATCTCTAATGCAGAAAACATTGACCCTGGGCATGCACTCGAGGCCAAAGATGTAGCTGTAGTGTCAACTGGGGGCTGCACCCATCGCAGATACTCAATTTAAACCTTTGGCCATTTGATGTTGATATCCACCCATGGTAGCATAAACAGGAAGTTTTCTCTCTCTCCTTTGAATTGCCAGCTTTACATCCTATTATGAAATGGTAATATATTTGGTTGAATTAAAATCCTTCTGGACCTGATCTAAACTAAAAGCTATTTTCTCAAGAAAGCAAAATGTTAATTGTTCTATAAATGCCAGTCTGTTCATTATGAAACACATGAAGTGGGTCTTATTTTTGTTCGTGCCTTTTTTTTTTTTTTTTTTTGCAGATTCTCGTTCCTTGACATTCTCTCCCCCTTGTTACCTATGAATGAGCTCCATAGCAACCCCTTAATCGCAAATCCTGCATTAATACATTTGAGGATGGTCTACCAGCCTTTGTCTTTCATTTCGCTGCAGTCTATCGGCAGAGAAGTTTAAATCTGGATAAATGAACTAAATACCCACTGAGCTTAGCAGCTTGTTATCAAAGCAGATCTGAATGCCCTCACCTAGAGTTGATTTGTTAATTACAAGATCTGCCTGAAACTGAAATGACTTTAATCAAATTTAGCCCGCCTTTCCCAAAGTGAAGCCTTTCACACTGTAGCTCGGTCTGCATCTATGCCTGTCCAGAAAGAACCCCTGCCTCAACTTAGAATCATAGAGTTGGAAGGGATTCCAAGGGCCATTTAGTCCAACCCACTGCAATGCAGGAATCTCAACTAGTTCACACATGAAACTGCGTTTTAACCCAGTTTAACAATTATATTGTTATTCTTTTAATAATGTTGGATGGTTTTTGTGTAAAGGCATGGTCCTCACAAGTCTAATAAATCTATCTAAATGAAAAGATGGTCATCCAACCTACTTCCCTTCCCCTGTTGTTTCCTGAAACTGCAGCTGTGAGATGAGCTACAATAATCTAAATCCTACATCACAACTGCTGTATCTCCCAGAAGACCCAAGCCAATACGCTATGCTTGCATGGCATCATAGAATAGCCTACTTCTGTGTAACAGAGACACACAGCTTGAATGGTTCATTCCCCGCTCCTTTTCTAGCTACAGTCCCAATATTTGGGTATTGAGAGCACAACCGTGTCACAGTGCAAGAAAAGCAGCCTATATTTTCGCACAAACATTGCATTTCACAGCACTGCCTGTCCTGAAATGTCATGCTCTGTGGAAAGGAAAAGATGAGGTGTTACACAACATGACACCTTAATGTGTCATCAGAAGCTACAAGGCAACTGTCAAGGTAGCAGCGCATGCAAGAGGTGTAGTGAAAGTGCCTTTCATTGATTTAAAAAGGTAGAAAGGTAGCTTATCAAAAGTCAGACCGATGATCCATTGACCTCAGAACTGTCTACACTGCATGGTGCCCCATGATTACAGACATGGACATTCCCAGCCCTGTCTGAGATTGAACATGAAACCTCTGGCATGTAAATTATGTGCTCCACCACTGAACAATGGTCCTTCCCCATTTTGTCATAAGTTTGCTTTCTTTCTGAAACAACTGATACACAGCTTAGGGATGCTCTTGGAACCTTCTTTGTTCATTGAGAACCTCTGTGGCGAAGAGCACCTATCACAAGCTTTGGCTGGTGCATCAACTGTGCCCTTTCCTGGATAGGGATCATTTGGCCACTGTGATGCATGCATTGGTGACATCATGTCTGGAGTATTGCAGTGTGCTCTGTGTAGGGTTTCCATTGCAGCTGCTCTGATACTGCAGGAGGTACAGGATGCTGCAGCCTGGGTAGTGAGTGGTGCTCACAAATACTAAGGGGTCTTTACTGGCTGCCTATTAGCCACTGAACCAGTTTTTATGTTCTGTTATTAACATGCAAAGTCACAAATAATTCTGGACCAGGTAACCTAAAAAAAGAAAATCATCTCAATTGCCCAGTAATGGTATTATGATCAGCAAAGGGAAACTAGGTTGTTTTGCTATGACCCAATGATTATTGTTTTCTGGAAACACAGAGATGGTCTTTGTCACTGGCGCCACTGGTGTGGAATGCCTTCCCTGCTGAAATGTGAGAGGCTCCATCAGCACTGGCATTCCGCTGGCTCCTGAAAACACACCTGTTTAAGCAAGCATTCCCCTGAATTTAAACTGACCTTATTGTTTTAATTATTTTAACTGTTTATCATGCTTTTTATCTGGCTTGCTTTATTCAACTAATGATGTTTTGATGTTCCCATCAAATTGTTATTGTGTATTTTAATTATGTATGTATTCTATAATTGGCTTTGTAGTTGTAAACGGTGCCGAGAAGCCATTTTGGTATGTAAGCAGTATATAAATTAAATAATAGTAGTAACTGCTTTCTGACTTTGTATGGCATTACTGGCTAGTACAACACCACAAATGGATTTATATGGAGTCCCATCACTCACATGCTGATGTGGGACACGTATTCTTTTCAGAATATTTTCCCATTATATTCCTAGCTTCACTGGTAATTGGTTTTATTTTATTTATTTGTTTCTTAAAAAAAAAAAAAAAAAAACATTTCTGGTGCCATGTGGCCAAGTGCAAAAAATGAAGACTATGATCACATTCTCACTTTGGTTTCCCCTTGCTGATAGAAATTTTCAATTTCAAGATTCCTGCTTTTCGTAATGATGAAATAGCATTTTGTCGTGGGGATGTTAAATCAAGTGCAACAAATAGTTCACTGTGTTTCTGTTACTTCTGCTCTGTGCTTCTGTCATCAAAAATGTAGCATGTGTTTTACTAGCCCAGAGCAAATCTCACTTCAAGCAAAAGATTAAAGGAAGGGTGTGAGGAATGACAAAGCCTGCTGTCATGTATTCTCAAGCCATCGGACAGGGCACGCTCTATAGTCTATACCCTTATCTCCACTTAATCTCCATGTTTCAGGTTTCTGCCTTTGTGTCAACTGTAGGCATTGTTGTTTCCTCTTAATTAGCACTCGTTTGAGGCATCCATGTTGTATGTCTGCAGCAGGGAGCCACCATAGCACAGTGGGCAGAGTGTCAGACTACAACTGCACAGACGCAGGTTCAAATCCCCACTCAACCATGAAGCTCACGGAATGATCTCAGGATATGATACATTTATTCATTTCAGCCATTCATGTATACTGCTTGATCACAGTCATCCAGCGTACCCCTGACTCAATAGAATAAAAATGAGTTAAAACGATAAAACTAAAATTCAATTTTTATAATTTTATAATTTTATTTATCATTTTTCATTACAATGTTTCACATTTCATTGAATATAACTGTACTTTCAACCACTGACTTCCCTTCCCCCCTTCCACGGTTCTAGTTATTTATCCATTAAGACTGCATATTCCAATTTCCCCACATATTCATATTTCTCCCTTCCCCCTTTATCTTAAACACTTTACACTGCTGAATTTACAATAACCCTGCTAATATTTAACCTGATTCGTCAGATATTCTACAAACAATGATATATGGGATCAGGTGATCCCTGAGTTCTGCCTTCTCTCTTACCAAAAGCTAAGCTAAGACCAGCACCTAGATTACAGTTCAGTTTTTCTGAAGGGAGACAAACCATGAGGCAATGTAGGTGCTGAGCAGTTCTACCGTCTCTCTGTCACCCAATAACATTTCTCCATCTTCTTAATTTGCAAGTTCAGTTTCCATCTTCTCCAAGCAAGGGACCTTCTATTTTCTTGTTCTTCTTATTTCAAACATAGCCAAAGAAAACTATTTTGTTTGCAAGCTTATTTTAAGCTTTAGGTTCCTAACCTCCTCCCTGCAACTGTTGGCTACTCGTGTAAACTCTTCTTTGAGAGCCAGTGTGGTGTAGTGGTTAAGAGCGGTGGACTCGTAATCTGGGGAACCAGGTTCGCTTCCCCACGCCTCCACATGCAGCTGCTGAGTGACCTTGGGCTAGTCATACTTCTTTGAAGTCTCTCAGCCCCACTCACCTCACAGAGTGTTTGTTGTGAGGGAGGAAGGGAAAGGAGAATGTTAGCCGCTATGAGACTCCTTCAGGTAGTGATAAAGCGGGATATCAAATCCAAACTCTTCTTCTTCTTCCTTCATGATTTCTCCTTTCTTCCATTTCTTATACATTCCATTCTTACATCTCAGCTCCTCTGTTAGCTTCCTATGCATCCGCACCAGCTTCTTTTAAGTGCTTCCCACATTTCTTTCTTGTTGAAATTGTCTGCATTTCTACCTTCAACGTTTCACCTTTAACAAACTCCTATCTATCTTGGACTGCTTTCTCTTTGAGTATTTCTGACTATGGGATTTCACCTAGCAGTTCCTAAACTTTTTTGAAATCAGCCTTCTTAAAGTCCAGTGTGGATGTCGGACTCCACTCAGCTTTCCCATGCTTGTACATAATGAAACCCAAAAGGTCACGATCCCTTCCTTCATCAATCAGTTCACCCCTGCTGATGAGGATTAGGTCCAAGAGAGATGACCATCTTGTTGCTTCTTCCACCTTCTGGGAAATGAAAGCAAGGAATAGAGAAAACAGGAAGGGAGGTTGTATGTAAAGGATATACACTTGACGAGAGATCCATGACTTAGAGCATGGAAGGCAAATTGAGAGTATATGGGTAAAAACTGCGGGAGATGGTAACAACAGTGACATTGCTGTGTCTGCTGTAGACCTCCAAGCCAGACTGAGGACTCGAACAATGCCTTCCTAGATAACAGAAACATTCAAAAAGGAGAGATATAGTAGCCATGGGGAATTTCAACTACCCTGATATCTGTTGGAACGCAAACTCTCCCAAGAATGTAAGGTCCAACAAATTCCTCAATTGCATTGCTGACAATTTCTTTTCCCACAAACATCCCTGCTCTTATTTCTGGGAGTGGCACATGTCTGTCACAAAACAGTTAACAGTTTACATCAGCAAAGGAGGCGGAAAGCAATTGCGAAACAACAAGGCCTCCGTAAGAAAATATCTTAAGGTTACCAGACGTCCCCGTATTCTGGGGACAGTCCCAGATTTACAAATCAGTCCCCATACAAAATCCATTGAAGTTGAAATGGTGTCTCCGGATTCATTGAAAAAAATCTGGTTAGCTTAAAATATCTTATCCAATTGCCCTCCTTGTCCTGGTATTTCCCCCTCCTTGTTGTTAAACAGCTTTCTCCCCCCCCCACCCCATTTCTTCCCCCTCCCACACTGGGACAGCTTCACTTAAAGTACTGCAGGTGAGTACAGTGGTACCTCTGGTTACGTACTTAATTCGTTCTGGAGGTCCGTTCTTAACCTGAAAACGTTCTTAACCTGAAGCACCACTTTAGCTAATGGGGCCTCCCGCTGCCGCTGCGCCACCGCTGCCCGATTTCTGTTCTCATCCTGAAGCAAAGTTCTTAACCCAAGGTAATATTTCTGGGTTAGCAGAGTCTGTAACCTGAAGCGTATGTAACCCGAGGTACCACTGTAGTTAGAAAAGGAATCATTTATCTCTCCCCCACCATGCTCTATGCACATTTGCTTTCTATATTTTGGCCTGACATAATCGGAGCTTTCAATATGTGAAAACATGTGGCCCCTTTGTTAACACTTTAAGATGTGAAAAGTTGTCACTAGGTGGTTCAATTTACAATTGCTTGGCCTTATTCTTTTCACACAGCAGAGGGAGGAGGGGGGGAAGTGGTGGTGGAGAAAGAATTATGTATTTTTCACCTCCCCACCCCCTATTTGCTACCAGAAAGAAACTGTGTCCTTAAGAACTGCAAGTGGGGAAAAATATAAAGATTTGCTAAACAATGGGGTTGACAATCGCTAATCAGGAAAAGTACAGCGATGGCAGGGATGGGAACAAAAGCCCTAAAATGCCTTCTCCAGCTTGTTGAGCTTTTAAGGGGAGCAAGGAACACACTTGAACACTTTATTTCCCCCTCTTGTGAAGACAGATTGCAAAGGAGAGCAATTCCTATCCCATCCATAAGACAAAGAAGAAGAAAAACAACACGTCCCCATATTTGACAAATAAAATGTGCAGCTTTTCTCACCTTATGGAAAAGGTCTGGACCAACACAGCACCGATATATAGGAAGTTGCCTTAGGAAGAGCAAGTGTTGTGTAGTAGTTAGAACACTGGACTAAGTGTTGAAGAGCAGGGTTGTTGTTTAGTCATGTCCGACTCTTCGTGACCCCATGGACCATAGCACGCCAGGCACTCCTGTCTTCCACTGCCTCCCGCAGTTTGGTCAGACTCATGTTGGTAGCTTCAAGAACACTGTCCAACCATCTCGTCCCCTTCTCCTTGTGCCCTCCCATCTTTCCCAACATCAGGGTCTTTTCCAGGAAGTTTTCTCCTGAGGTGGCCAAAGTATTGGAGCCTCAGCTTCAGGATCTGTCCTTCCAGTGAGCACTCAGGGCTGATTTCCTTCAGAATGGATTTCCCTCACGCCCAGCCAGACAGACAGCCTGCCTGCCATCTACGCGCTCGCTCTTTTGCTCACCCGTTCGTGCGCAGCCTCTGGAGCGCAGTGTGGTGAGGCTACTTGGTGCCATTGCACCGCCCTCACGGCATCCCTTATTTTCAAATCCGAAAGTTTGAAAAAATCCCTTATTTTCAAATCCGAAAGTTGACAGCTATGTGTTGGGGTCCTGCTTGCAAGTTTCCCACAGGCATCTGGTTGGCCACAGTGAGAACACAATGCTTGGCTAGATGGCTATTGGCTTGACCCAACAGGCTCTCTTTGTGCACTTATGTATCCCTGAACAGACAACCACCACATATCATTGCTGTTGTGTGGATAAAATTGTGAGAGAAATCTTGCATGATGCTGCGAGTTCCTTCGGGGGGGGGGGGAAGGTGAGATACAACCAGTAGCAGACAGCATGACCTCAAGCTAGTTGTGCTGCTACCACTTACATGGAGGTAGAAAAGGAGAGGAAAGGTGTCGGCAAGGTCTGTATGGTGCAAACACACCAGCGGAGCCAATACGGTGTTCCTGCCCGTGCATTAGCACCGTGATGACCTTACCACTGCCTCAACCCCTCCACCTCTGTGACCCATCAGGTGAGTGGTGCAACTGTCCTCTAATACAATATAGATAAACAAGAGAGAGAGAGAGAGAGAGAGAGAGAGAGAGAGAGAGAGAGAGAGAGAGAAAGAAAGAAAGAAAGAAAGAAAGAAAGAAAGAAAGAAAGAAAGAAAGAAAGAAAGAAAGATGCAGACAAGGTCTTCAGTGAAATATTAATTTGGATGTATAAGGCTTCACATTGCAGTAGGGAGAAACATTTTAAGATTCTTAATAATTAAACTACAGCTGATGTTGGATGCTGTAGAGTACTTAATATAATGGCTACTCCTGCCCTGCTGGCAAAAATAACAGTTAAATAGGAGAGTTCTTTTTTAAAAAATAAAAAAAGAGGAGGGGCAAGTATTGTCTCGGTTCCATCCAGATATTGCAGTGTCATCATCACCAGCTGTGCCTTGCATCTCTAAAGCAGTCTAGAGGCAGGATGAGGCCAAGAACTTTAAAAAAGGTGTTGTCACTTGTGAAACATTTCCATCTGTTGACGGGAAACTATAAATGGAACTCCCCCCCCCCCGCCCGTCCCCAACAATGCCAGAAGGCAAGGCTTTCAAGGTATCTGATACAGAATGCATGAAGCAGCTGACAGTGATGAATACATGTTTGTGACGTTGTTTGATCAAAACTTTGAAAAGAAAGTCCAAATTCTATTTGCTAACTGTGCAGACGTTGAGAAGAGACCATTTAGAATGAGTAATGATTCTTTTCCATTGTATTTATCAGTCTCTTGCTTCAACAGCTGAAGCTAGTTCTCTCTCTCTCTCTCTCTCTCTCTCTCTCTCTCTCTCTCTCTTTCTCTTTAAAGTAATGTATAAAGATTTGAATGTGAACTTCTCAAGCACTTTAGCCACAATTTCTTCCAGATGATGGATCGGTTCATGTTTTTGCACAGTAGCTCAGCTTCGGGCGCCCACGTCCTCCCCCTCCTCTCCTGGAAATAATGGCCAGTTAACACAGAAAAAAACCAAAATGAAATGTCTAATAAAAATTACCTCATGAGAAAAGGGGCCATGTTGAGCTCCTAACGTAAATTCCACCTAACATCTTTGAGCGATGGATTTCTGAGGAACGTTTTATTCATCACCATCATGTTGTTCTTGTTGTCTGGTGAAGTGCCTAACAATTACTGAGTGCTCTGTGAATGTGCTTAAGATGGGGCCTGCATGTGCCCATGAGGGAAAGGGTTGTTGGAAGAAGAGGTGCATGCTAGTTTAAATATTGTAGGCGGGGGGAAGCTGTGTAAACAGCTGAGTTCTACTCAGTCTCAATACATTCCTGCATAAGGAAGATATGGACAATCCTATCAACTCCCTTTTAATCTTTGGCTACGAATCGGCCTATTAGAAGCTTCTGTGGTGATATATCGTCTTCGCTTTCCAGCGTTTGTTTGCAAGATCAGTTATCCTAATTATCCTTAATGTGTTTCAGTCATCCTGTGATCCCATTGTTTAAAAGACAAGCTTGCCCTCACGGATTGAGAGGAGCAAGAGCTCCAGATGTCTCCTCATGCCTGACTATGCACCTCATCTATTTGTCAGATTCCTACCCAAGCAGATGCCTCCATTTGGCCATTAATCAATGCCGGTGAGAACCAACAGTGGCCACACATTCACAACATAACATTTTGAACAGTCATGGCTTCTTCCCCCAAAGAACTTTGATGGAAGAGTTCTTAGGAGAACCCTATTCCCCTCACAAAGCTGCAGTTCTCTGTGAAGATGGATTGATTGTTTAACCACTTTAAACCATAGCTTTGTGAGAGGAATATGGGTCTCCTAGCAGCTCTTAGCACCCTTAACAAACTACAACTTCCCAGAATTCTTGGACCTACATTGGCTCCCAGTACGTTTCTGAGCACAATTCAAAGTGTTGGTGCTGACCTTTAAAGCCCTAAATGGCCTCGGCCCAGTATACCTGAAGCAGTGTCTCCACCCCCATCGTTCAGCTCGGACACTGAGGTCCAACTCCGAGGGCCTTCTGGCAGTTCCCTTGCTGCGAGAAGCCAAGTTACAGGGAACCAGGCAGAGGGCCTTCTCGGTAGTTGCGCCCACCCTATGGAATGCCCTCCCATCAGATGTCAAGGAAATAAACAATTATCTGACTCTTAGGAGACATCTGAAGGCAGGGAAGTTTTTCAGGTTTGATTTATTTTTATTATTATTATTATTATTATTATTATTATTATTATTATTATTATTCTGTTGGGAGCTGCCCAGAGTGGCTGGGGAAACTAGCCAGATAGGTGGGGTATAAATAATAAAATATTATTATTATTATTTGGGGGAAACCAGGACTGTTCAGAGTAGTTTGATACTGCTTAATAACAACAACAATAATAATTGTACCTATCTGATTGGGTTGCCCCAGCCACTGCATTAAATGTATTGTGGGAATGTGGGCAGTGTGTTAAGGATAGAAACCTCCACCTCAATTTTGCACATGGAACTCCATTGGCAGTCCCCTGTTTTGCACTCATCACTCAAGGCCAAGGACACACTTAGCATATCTATCCAGACTCGTTCAAAATCCTCACCTCTACTCTTTCAGACAACTCCATTCCTACTGTGATAGGAAACTTACCACTCTCTTGGCTGTTTATAATACCTTTTCTGTTTGTTTTGTTTCAGATAATCCCACCCCTTGGGACAGCAAGTCTTTAAGTTTTTGTCCCCAAGTGAACAGTACAGTGGTACCTCGGGTTACGTACTTAATGTGTTCTGGGGTGCTGTTCGTAACCCGATAAATACGTAACCCAAACAGCGATATTGTGCATGCGCGAAAGCGCGATATCGAGCTTCTGTGCACGCGCGAACTGCGCAGAACGCTTCTGCGCATGTGCGGACCGTGCGGAAGACTTCTGCGCATGCACGGATCACACTTCTGGGTTACCGGAGTACGTAACCCAAAAAACCGTAACCCGAAGCAGACGTAACCCGAGGTACGACTGTACTTTTTTGTAAAAAACAAAACAAAAAAACAACCACCCCACTTTCTCTTTTGCTATGCTTAGTTCTTCCTAGCTCTTTTGCTATACTCATGCCCTATGCTTAGTCTTAAACTGTTGTCTTTACAGGCCTAGTCCAGGAATGACCCTGAGGAAGTGGACTGCAACTGCAATTCTGCACTCAGTTACACACATGTAAATATTACTGAAATCAATAGGATGTACGTTTATGTGACTGAGTTCAGAGTACTGACTAAACCACTATTTTCATGCACTAAAATCTTTCTTGCCTGATCTTATCTAAACCATTATTTTTCCTTCCAAGTTTGAAGTGTAGAGTCCTGCATCTTCATTTGTGGGCTGAAAGTATGGGGAAGGGAAACTGATTAAAACATTCTCCAATGTACATTAACTGACATTTGATCAATGCTTGCCCATTGTGTTTGTTCACATTATAGTGTGCAACTGAAAGTGTTCGGGGCGGGGGGGGGGGTGTTCTATTTTCAACTCATGCACAACTCCTACACTTACAGCTTGACAAAAAGGATGTGGCACCTACTTTCTCTGCAGAGAACTGATTGCTTGGGACCCAAGGGCAGATTGCTAATCTGTACCCAAAAAGAATTAACTTAAGAGATAGGATAATTTTGGCTATCAATTCTATACCAATAGACTTCTGCAAGTTGGTCCCATAGCACAATCTTGCCTCATCAGATTAGGTTTAACTAATTTGCATTATCTGCTTTCATACTATTGGGTGTCTCATGATACCAAATCATGTCTAGCAAAGTCAGTTCTGTTTGGGTGACTGGATATAACTTCTCTTCTTCTTCCCAATTTGAAAGTTGAACATACCTGTATCTGCTTCGGTGATGGGGAACGTATAACCCTCCAGATGTTGTCGTCATCTATATTCCTTTAGCCTCAGCCTGTATGGCCGATGGCCAAGAATAACAGAAGTTCCATCTAGCTATGCTGGCAGCATTAAGATAAATTCAACAGTGTAAATAGGTTTTGATGGATGCAATAATGGAATACTGAATGGTATGGTTTTTGTAAAATATGCAGGGATTTAAGACATGCAAAATGAACCATAGGACCCAGGTGACACTGTGGGTTAAACCACAGAGCCAAGGGCTTGCTGATCAGAAGGTTGGTGGTTCGAATCCCTGCGACGGGGTGAGCTCCCGTTGCTTGGTCCCAGCTCCTGCCCACCTAGCAGTTCGAAAGCACGTCAAAGTACAAGTAGATAAATAGGTACCGCTGCAGCGGGAAGGTAAACAGCATTTCCATGTGCTGGTCTGGTTCGCCAGAAGAGGCTTAGTCATGCTGGCCACATGACCCGGAAACTGTACGCCGGCTCCCTCGGCCAATAAAGCGAGATGAGTGCCGCAACCCCAGAGTCGGACACGACTGGACCTAATGGTCAGGGGTCCCTTTACGTTTTAAAATGAACCATGGAAAGAGAAGAATGGAAGTCATTGATATCTTAAGGATGTAAAATGAGTATTTTAAATTGTAAAACAGAAAATTTAATAAAAAATATATATATAAAAAAACTCAAAAGGTTAAGCGAATATTGTACTGAAACTGAATTGAATTTGTTCAATTGTATGAATATCAATAAAAAGGGGGGAAAGAAGAAGTAGTAGTAGTTCCAGCCAGTTATATCTGGAGGGCCACAGGTTCCTCACTTGGTGAGCATGCTTGCAGATGTCCTCACATGGCGCAACATAAAGACAGCCTCTTCTGTTGCCTAAAATGCTTTTCAACATGTAGTACAGTAGCAGACACCACAGAGGGGCATCATTGCTCAGATGACCCCTGGAGGGCCACATTGCTGCTGCTTACTGGAAAGTAGAAGGGGAAGAGCAAGGTCAGCACAATGCAAATGCAATGGCAAAGTCAATTTAGTGATGTGTCTGTACCACACTGACCTAGCCTAGGTGCTGCCTTACCCCCACCTCACCTGGGGTTAGTGGTGCAGCTCCACCAAGCCATCATCTACTGAGGTAGAAGCCCTACTCTTCCCTTGGTGAGAAAATCTATCATGGTGTATGCTCATATCACCAGTGGTTTTGCAGCCCAGTATAATAATAATAATAATAATAATAATAATAATAATAATAATAATAATAATTTATACCCCGCCCATCTGGCTGGGTTTCCCCAGCCACTCTAAAACTGTGTTTTCAGAAACTGCAAAGCCTGCTATAAATAAATGAGCATGCAGTCTTCCTGCACTTCTTCACAAATTTCTGTCTTCATTTGAGCTGTTTGTGAAATAATAAGGGACAGAGAAATGAGGGGCACAAACTGCTCTGGTGTACTCATCATGCCTGGACTCTTTCACACAACCTTATTAAGGAGGATGGGTTTCATATATGTGTGTGCGCGCACCCACCCTTCTTTAGGGATCACAGTGTTCTGTATTTTAGTTTTATGTAAGTAACTTCAGTTTTTGTGTTATATTTGATTTTGTTTGTTTGTTTCCCCTTGTAGAAGAATGCATAAGCTTGAAAATGTGGGAATGTTCAGGGAAGCAGGAGAGGATATATTGTTTAATGATATCCTTCCTAACTTGGGTTAGCAAGTTCTATATCTTAGCAGAGTTTAAACATTCCCCTTTAAACACACAGTGGTTTGCTTGTTGCAGGCTCGTCTGAGCCTCTCTATATAAGATTCCTGGTAAGATCCCTTATTGTCCCTCTTAAAAAGAATAGACATGACAATCTTATTAAAGTCAATATAAAAGTAATTTACTCACATTCATTCAGTTCACAGTTGAATCCCTGAAGGCAGACTTAGGTTACAAAAGTATATATACACATGGAACTATGCCATAAGGGAGTTAGTCCCAAGTGACTGCCGACAGGGACTGCCGACAGGAACGTGTTAGCAGTCACTTCTGCTAACACGTAGAAAAACAAAATGGAGAAAAAAGAGCAAAAGAAGAACGCGTACTCCCCTACCCAAATTAGGCCACGGCCACATCTTGTCACATGCAGAGGAAGTTTGTCACAGGAAGTCTTCTCCTGAGTGGTACAAAGCATCCCCTAGTCTGTCCATTCTAGGAATGTTGTACTTGACTGCTATGTGTTTCACATCCCACAGAAAAGCATTCAGAAATTTGGAAATCACTCCTTTCGCCATGCATCGGTTCTGGCTTTTGCATCCTTCTGCAATCTGCCACCTATTTAACTCATGATTTCACCGGGACAGCTTTAAAATGAGTGATGGTATGTCACCGTAGGCATGTGCTTGCAGCCCACTGTTGAAAAGTGAGCATTGCCCTTTCATCTCTTGCAACTTCCTCTGCTGCAGTTGTTTTAATAACCCCGCTCCCTGCCATTGCCAATTCCATCCAGCATGCACAGAGCATAACACACAGAACCTGCGCGTCCTTGTTTAGCATTCTAAGGAGAGGTTTGCTTTGCTCTGTAGTATTAATTCCCTTTGCTAAGCCCATAGGCTTATTTGGTATGATAAATACACACATGAAAATGATGAGATTAAAGCAACACTTATCGGACCAACAATATGAAGTTATTACAGCGGTAAGGCCAAGAAATGGCTAGGCTGAAACATCATGCCACTTCCCCGCCAGCCGTGGTGATGGTCTTGCCATTGCAAATAGCAGCATTCTAGTCTGTAAATGCTTCACACACACACACACACACACAGAGAGAGAGAGAGAGAGAGAGAGAGAGAGAGAGAGAGAGGTGGATTTCTGCTTGGGCAGTTGTTTTTCCTCGTCCTCCTGGAGAACAAAAGCAGTGATAAATAAACAGGATGCTTATTTATTTATATCTTTATTTAACAAGATTCAGATGCGCAACTGATATGCTTGCATGATTGGTTATAACCCTTGTAAACCTCTCAGAAGTCTTATTTTTGGTATTAAGCAAAATATAAATAAAACAATTACAATATTATTAACAGCAATCTTATTGGCAGTACTGTAAGTTTTTAATGTTTGATCCTTTATTGTGTTTTTAGTATCCTGTTGGAAACCGCCCAGAGTGGCTGGAGCATAAAATAATAAAATTATTATTATTATTATTATTATTATTATTATTATTATTATTATTATACTGCTTAAACAGAAAAAACCCATCTAAGCAGGTTACATGAAAGAATGTGAAATATTCCTGAGAAAATGCTGATAAAGCCAAAACTTAAAAACAATATAGATAAAAATCAACAGTTTTAAAAAACAAATACTCATAATGAAATTGTATCTATGGGTATGCTTGCCTAAACGATAAAGGTTTTCAGCAGGTGTTGAAGACAGTGCTGTGAAGGTGCCTGCCTAATATTAATATTACTCTTCTGCCTTTGCCTCTCTTTCATTCTAGCTGGCAAGGAAGCAAATCTTCTCCTTGCTCCCTAGAAAGACCCCTCACCAATGGTGAGTCACCATACCAAACTACAAGTAGTCTTACCTGTGTAAGTGTAAGCTATCGGATTCTCTAAATCAGAATGTATTGAACTGACCTTAAATAATTTGTGTAGGAGAAAAGAGAAACGAACTTGTCTCTAGAGATCTGACAGCTTTTTGATAGGCCTTTAAGTTTCTGTGCCTTTAAAAGCGGCATGATCTGTAAACATCAGCAGGTGATAATATTTATAACTATACCATAAAAGCTTCATCTATGGATCAAGTGCTCTTAAAGACACGGAAGCAAGCCATGCAACCCGCCTGGGTCAGTTGGCAACACTGTTCCTCATTCAGGTAAAGGTAAAGGGACCCCTGACCATTAGGTACAGTCGTGTCCGACTCTGGGGTTGTGGCACTCATCTCACGTTACTGGCCGAGGGAGCCGGCGTACAGCTTCCAGGTCATGTGGCCAGCATGACTAAGCCACTTCTGGCGAACGAGAGCAGCACACGGAAACGCCATTTACCTTCCCACCGGAGCGGTACCTATTTATCTACTTGCATTTTGACGTGCTTTCGAACTGCTAGGTTGGCAGGAGCAGGGACCGAGCAACGGGAGCTCACCCCATCGCGGGGATTCAAACCGCCGACCTTCTGATCGACAAGCCCTAGGCTCTGTGGTTTAACCCACAGCGCCACCCGCGTCCCATAAAGGGACCCATAAATCCTGAACCGATTTCTTAATTTGTATTGCATTTCCCCGCTCTCCCCCATCATATTAGGTTATGGGTAATACTTGGTTTTGTTCCTTTATCCCAGAAGCCTGTGCCAAATAAAGGCACCTTTAGATGTGGCTTTTATTAGATCACTGTGTTTTATGTGTTCAATTTGACTGCTAACTACCAAGGTATTTCTTAGCTGATGGCCACAACCACTTAGCAAGATTATTGTGTTTTAAATATATTAATGGCATTATTTGGGGCAGCAACAGCCCTACATATTAATTTGGAGAACTTTTTACAGCAGTGCGATAAAGCACTCTAAAGCCACAACTTCCTTTGCAGTATCCTTTGGATATTCACGCAAGTGCTCAGTCCAATACACATAACTTAGAAACATATCTAAATAAAATGAAGAAGGCCACCTTAAAAGGGACATAGAAGGGAAAATGCATCTGCTGAGCCCAGTGGAAGAGCACCTACTTTTTGTGTGCTGAAAGTACCACGTTCAATCCCTAGCATCTCCAGTTAAAAGGATCAGGTAGCAAGTGATGAGAACACCAAAACATCAAAGGGGTCTGCATACTTTAGTGGCGTATTACACAGATCAAACACCATCAGTTGAAATTTCATATCGCTACGCATTGCATGAAGCACAATATTGTCATGTTGACACATGCAGCGGTGAATAATCCAATGAGATGAAATCAGCTGATGTACATTCATATGTAAGCCTTCCCTTATGCATGACCCTCCAGTTACCAGTTACCATCAGCCCCAGCCAGCATGGCCAAACGGTCAGGAATCATAGGATGCCACAGATTCCCCACCCCTGCCTTAGTACTTTAGATTGCTACACTTAGAAATTGCTTGATATTGCACTCAACTTAGAAATAAGGACTGGAGCCAGTCGTTGCCCAGGTCACACATTGGCTGTCAGGAGTCCAGGTTCCCAGCTTGATAACACAGTAAGCGTAGGTAATTAAAAAGGAGGATTTATTGCAAAAACAAACAGATAGGTAGCTCCGGACGACTCTAACAAAGCCTCTGGCATCATCACTCAAGATGACCCTTCTGAAGATTCCTTCCAGTGTCTATGGAAGATATTGAACTTACGACCCTTACATCTCTTGTTTTGCTTCCTATCCAGCAGCCCTCCCATTCACCTACGCTTCGGACTTAGTGGATCAGCTTCTGCCTCTTCTTGGCCCTCTCTGTGTCTGCTCGCTCCTGTTTGTGCTTCCTGCTAGCTTTGGCTGTGTTCCAGCCTGCTCTCAACTACTGCCTTATCATCCGGCCATTCAAGGTCAGGAAGAGCCAAAGTCTGCAGTTGTCGGCTCTCCTCTGCCTGAGTGAAATCTAAGCCTCTCTGTTCCTGGCTGCTTTCTGCAGTTGGCTGTAAATCTTCGCTTGGAGCTGGCTCATTCCTGACATTGGCTAAGGGTCCCAGGGACTCAGAAGGGCCTCTCACCACCCTCGTTGCCAGGTCCTCAGCTCGTTGTTTTTATGAGCAGAAGGTGGTGGTGATGCCGCCTTTGAGTTCCCATCTGTGGGGGTCACCTGTCATCTTAACTTACCCAAAATGCAATGCCCCAGCCTGTTCAGACTCACAGAATTCCAGAACTGGAAGGGACCCCAAGGGTCATCCACTCCATTTCCCCACAATGCAATAAGCACAACTAAAGAATCCCTGGCAGATGGGCATCCAACCTCTGTTTAATAACTTCCAGTGAAGGAGAGTCCACCACTTTCGGAGGTAGTCCATTCCACTGCCAGTACTAAAATAACCCAGGCCCAGGTGAGAGCAAGGGGATGGCAGTAAGTGGCGATGCTGCCGTGGTGGCTGGGATGGAGGGGGAAATTATGGCACAGCTGCATTGGGAAGGGGGCATTGGTGACACCATGCTGAAGTCTGTGTCTGACTCCTTGTTCAACCCAAACAGTTGTGTTTGCTCAGTCCACACCGTTGTGATCCAACACATTCTTCAAGGGATCAAAAACACCTCCAGTGCTGACTCTTCTAAAGGAAGCTTTTCCAACAAGGGCTGAACTGAACTTTCCACCACTGAGATAAAGAGCAACAAAATTCTGAATAGGCATGTTACAAAGCCACACAAATGGGCAAGTGCACTGCGGGATATGTGGAGAAATGATCATCCTAGGAAATCAATATTTGAAAATATCACCAAGTGAGCGAGAAGACCAAACTGCTAACCGCTATCTGAAGATCGGTAGAATTGGTGGGAGATCACAATGCCATATGTTGCAACAGCCAAGAGTGATGTCAGACATTACGGGGAGATGAAACTTTCTCTCTCCAGAAGAACAGTTAAGGAAGCAGAACAAGCATTGTTGTTTTCACCAGTGGAGATTGGTAGGTACAGGCCAGGAAAAGCAGAAGGTGAAGAGTTAGCAATTATTAGGAACCTGCTGGGGCAGCTCTTCTGTTCCCACCACCTACACATGAAGCAATAATTGAAAAAAGGAACTCATGCATCTTCCTCATGGGATGTGTGCAAGACCCAAACCTATCTGAAGTGCAGTTGCCATACTATGTAATATGTCTGGGTGCTGTTTCTGAGCATTAGACTATTGTATTTTAATATACTGTTGGAAGCTGCCCAGAGTGGCTGGGGAAACCCAGCCACCCAGCCAGATGGGTGGGGTATAAATAATAAATTATTATTATTATTATTATTATTATTATTATTATTATTATTTGCAAGTGAGAAGCCTCCCATGCAATCCTCCCTGTCTTGCCTAGTCCAAAGAGGTGTGGAGTAGCAGTTATTGGGAGAAGAGTCTTATCTCTGCCTGTGAATCTGGAAAGCTGCTGCCAGTCAGAGTAGTCAGTACTGGGCTAGATGGATCAGCTAGTCTGACACCTTATTATTACCAGCATGGCAGAAGTCAGTAGTTCAAGCCCACTGCTGCATCTACTTTGTGATACATATTGCAATATATGTGCCCTGTTCCTGCCAACACTGATGCCTGGCTCAGATTCTCATCTCATTGGCAATGCCAGCAGACCAGGGACCAAGGCTCCCAATATATCAGGGTTACTAGCTACGGCCACAATGAACTGGGAGCTGAGACAGAGGTGTTTTGCATCTTCTACCCAGCAGCCTGGGTCTTCTGTCCTATTCCTTCCTGGGCCTCGTCTTGAGCCTCTGCTGTTTCCGGCTTCTACCTCTTGAACAAGGCTTAAGAGAGGGGGGACCTCTCCATCTGGCCTGGACCTCCGATTAGTCTTACTTTACTTTCTGCTCCTGGGGTTCAAGAGGTGATTTTAAGGTCTAGAGTTGGGGGAACAAGTCAAGGTGTGCCTCCCTGCAAGTGGTACACCTTCTTGTTCAAATAAGTTTCTATTAGTTTTCCAATATTCCACCAGTAATAGCCAAATTATAACAATATCAATTAATTCCAAATTGATACAATTATTCAATTGCCAATCAACTTCCAATGAATAAATTTCAGTTAAAATGACTCCCCGTGTGGTGGATTGGATGCATTTCCGAAGGTGCCCCTTCTTAGGTTGTGATCTCAGTAGGGCTGTCAGACTTTCCTGACAGCCCTTGATCTCTATTAAGTGCTGGGGCCAAATATGGGGTCCTCTTCTGAGGAGCTCTGGTATAGTTTGGGTCTGGCTCCAACAGGAAAGTGGAGCGTGATGTTCAGAACCCAGGCTCAGTTAAGTGACACATGTTGATCCTTCAATATTCCAGAAGGCAACTCTTACGGAGACCTCTAGGTTTTCAGCAAGATAGTTTAAAAGCATTTTTATTATTTGCCTAGGCATTTAAAGAAGGGACTGGTGTACTTTCAGATAAGTGGGTTTTTCTTCTACTTTATGCATGCCAGTACAGAGAGCTTACATTTGAGTCGCATGTACCTCCACGGTTACTTAAGAGGCTGTCATTTAATAACTATCAATGATGTGAAGTGACTTACTTCAGACAACAAATTAGTTTGGCCATGCTCTATGCTTCCCTGACACTAGCTCTGTCACGTTTAGAAAGCCTTCACAAAAGGAAGCATATGCAGGAAGCTATTTACCAAACTATACTGGTGGGGTTTTTTTGGGGGGGGAGGTGCGGGGAAGACAGAGAGAAAGAGAAATCAATACTGTACATTCAATGTTTGTCAAGGGTACACAGCTTCTTTGAAGAAGCCTTTCTAGAGTTAGATCAGAGGCTATGGCAACCCTTAAATGCTAAGATGCAAAATTCTTCTGATCGCAAACTTACTTCCTTTTACCTGCACAAACAGAGCAAGACAGCCGTGCAGGCACGTTCCCCCACCCTATCCTGCCATTCTCTCACTTGAAAATCTGCCATCGTTTCCAGCACGTTACTGAGCCCATTTCAAGGTGATCACATTGGTGTTATAAACCCCAAATGACTCCGGCCCCAAATATCTGAAAGACTGCCTCCTTCCCTACAGATCCTCTCAGCAGTTCCACTGCCTTCAGAGACCGGAAGAGTGGCAGCCCAGGAAACAGCCTCTCCTCCTCCTCGACAGCTCTCTAGCAGCTGGTACGAGTGGCCCAAGGGATGAGGCCAGCAAGGGATGTGGCCAGCAGCAGCATCCATGAAGAGGCCATGGAGAGGCAACAGGATGTTCTCCCCACCACCACCATTGCCCAGGACAAGCAGCGGCTCATCCTCCTCCTCAAGCTCAGCAGCGCTGGGGCTGGCAGGGGAAATAGGACACTCTATACAAGATCTCAAAGTAGCTGTCTTATTGCAAAGGAATTTCAGAAATAGACTGGAAAGAGAAGTTGCTGAATTGCAACTCATTACCAAGCTTAAAACCATGGAGAGACCTGGTCTGAACAAAGACATTGGATTCTTATCTCATTATACATGACAAAGCTTTTTTAACCTTCTCACCCCTTGCTTTTTCCTGTAAGACTAATTGCAGCCGTTAACAGTCGTCAACAGGTTTACCACAGCTATCAACCTTTCACCCATTTCCACCACCCCTCTGAGTAATACCCCTCCCCACCCTCTCACTATATATCAGGGTCTGGTGACTTCTGTTTCAGTGTAGCTGAAGAAGTGTGCATGCACACGAAAGCTCATACCAAGAACAAACTTAGTTGGTCTCTAAGGTGCTACTGGAAGGATTTTTTATTATTATTATTTTTTGTTTTGACTATGACAGACCAACACGGCTATCTACCTTTAAGGGGAAATAGGGACATTCTGGGATCAAATCAGAAGCTGGGGTGGCTTTCATAATTCCAGGACTGGAAAATTGGGACACTTAGAGGGTATGTGTTATGTACTGAGATGAATCCTAGAACAATAGGATCCAAAATGCAGCAGTCTGATTGGTCCACAGGAGCCACCCAATCCAGCTCCAGGTGGAAGTGAATCAGTGACCTGGTTGGCCTGCAAGAGCAGCCAATCAGGCTCCTGGATGAAGTGAATCCGCAACCTGATTGGCCTACAGGAGTAGCCCGGAATTAGCCAATCACGTGGGGCCCATTGTGTAAATAATGTATATATAGCAGACATTTTGGGGAAATATTCATTCCTTGCTACTATGAGCTGAATAAAGAGCATGAAATTCACACTTGACTCCGAGTATATTTCAGTATGCAAATACCTTCCATTGCCATCAAGCTTAACAGGCTCATCGGTGGCTGTTCTCTGAGGCCTATGCACCCTGATGAAAGTTGGGGGTAGGATAAAGAGATTATGTACCCATTGACCTTAGCAGGAGATGGAGAATTCCAACCTTCTTTCCTCTTTGGGAAGGTGGGCCAGCTTGAGTGAACATTCCCGGGGATTGGAAAAATGCTCCATCTGCTCTTCCTTTCATAATTTGGTTCGGTTGACTGCAGATCTTAACGTTATATAAGAATGATGAACTTTACGTCAAGTGCTATATCTGTCGAGACTTCTTTCTGGGCAGGCAAGGGCAATGTGGAATATCTTCCTCTGTCCATAGTTCTTCCACCGTTGCAGCCGTGTACTGAATCTGCAGCTAGCACCGCAGCTGATCTGCCAGCCCTTGTTACCTGGCTGGGAAAATATCGTCGGTTTTTAGAAGTGACCTCAAAACTTTGCTATCCTGACCTGAATTTTGAAATTCTAATTGGCTTCGTTGTTGAGGAGCGAAATGTTATGTGACAACAAATACGTGCAAATTCATGACATCTAAATGTGTGGGTTTTTTCCCCCTGCGTGGCAGGGAAATGCATATTTAAAAGTGACTATTTTAAGCATGTTTTGAAATAGGGCATGTCACCAGAATGACTCCATGGAAGCAGCTCGTGCATTGGGCTGGCTTGCTATCGTACTGTGTAAATCCCTTGTGGACCTCAACGTAGAAAGCATACATTTCTTTCCCCTGGCTATCAAATACCAGAGGGTATGACAAGGTATCTCTAGCCTCACGGCCTTTTCTCTCTAGTTCCCAACCAGTGCTGCTTCTAAACAGCTCCCTCCAGGAAAGAACACATGACTTGAAAGGGTCGGCTAGCACGGCCGCTCTGCTACAACAGCAGCTGAAAGCTCTCTGCGAGCAAAGGAGGAAATGGCAACTGAGGATCCCAGACCTAGACAGGCGCCTGGGGCAATCCAAAGGACCAGGAAAGCAAAGCAGCTGAGATTACCCAATCCCAAAAATTCACCGGCGAAATGGAGACAAACTCAACACGAGCATTTCCTGAAGTCATTTCCTCAAACCCAGTCCTTCTGGGAAATGGAAATGAATTAAAACGTTGCCCAGGGCTTTGCAAAAAGAACCCCTGTAGCTGTCACCTACTTATCATGTCAATGACAGTGACGGACGCAAAGCCATGTTTGCTGGAAACGGTGTGTTCACTTTCTGACATTCTTGTTAACCCCCCATGTAAACAAGCGGGCCACTTTGATCCATCACATGCAATTAATTTGGGTTTCTTAAAACAGTGCAGATGTGATTTCTGCTTTCTCTGTAAAATCATTAGGAACATTATTGTTATTTTCATTTTTTTAGAAGAAAAAAAAGGGGGTGTTGAGAGACGTTACACGTTATGTCCCAGCTTCAAGCAATCATGGAAGTGGCCATTGTTGTTGTTCTTTAGTCGTTTAGTCATGTCCAACTCTTCATGACCCCATGGACCAGAGCATGCCAGGCACTCCTGTCTTCCATTGCCTCCCACAGTTTGGTCAGACTCATGTTGGTAGCTTCGAGAACACTGTCCAACCATCTCGTCCTCTGTCGGCCCCTTCTCCTTGTGCCCTCAATCTTTCCCAATAGCAAGGTCTTTTCCAGGGAGTCTTCTCTTCTCCTGAGGTGGCCAAAGTAGTGGAGCCTCAGCTTCAGGACCTGTCCTTCCAGTGAGCACTCAGGGCTGATTTCCTTAAGAATGGAAGTGGCCGTATGGAAGCAGAAATCATGCCTTTGTATGAGGTAATAACTGGACCACTATCTGTGTAGCTGAGACAGATGTCATTGTGTGTGCATGAGCATTGGGGGGGGGTGTCTGCCAGTGTCGACTCTGCAGGTGGAGCATTAAATTATTGTTTCTGCTTTGATTTGTTGCCCTCTGTACTATGCAATATTCACTGGCCATCCTAATCCTGCCTGCTGTTCTGAACTAAACCTCCGGACACTTTAGAGCAGCAGAAGGCAAGAGAGCTCCATTCCCACCCCCAACAGCCAGTAGAGCAAGAGACTCTTAATCTTAGGGTCGGTGGGTTTGAGCCCCACTTTGGGCAAAAGATTCCTGCACTGCAGAGGGTTGGAATAGATGATCCTCGTGGTCCCCTCCAACTCTACAATTCTATGATTCTATTCTGTGAAGCAATAATAATAATAATAATAATAATAATAATAATAATTTATTATTTATACCCCGCCCATCTGGCTGGGTCTCCCCAGCCACTCTGTGCGGCTTCCAAAAGAACATTAAAATACAATAATCTGAAGCATTGCAAACAAGAGAACTGGATGCCCTGGAAGTGGTGGGACTTGCCAGAGTTGTCTCTTGCATGGGAAGAGAAACGAACACCCAAATAGGGCTAATCTCTAGTTGGACCCAACATTTCCTTCATATCTGTTTTCAATGAAATCCTTAACTGGTAGCAACTGCTGGTCTGGGCCTGATTTCAGCCCCACATCCATCTGTGACTCTTTCTTTTCCAACTCTCCACCCCCATCACTACTTCTGTACATGCTGACATGTCACTAGTTGCCATTCTCTATCATTACCTCTTTTTCAAGCTATGTGATATTCCTTTAACAAGAAGGAACATTGTTATTAAAAAGCAAGCTTGGATGATTTAGGTAATTGTTTTGATGTACATTGGTGCCCGCCAGGCTTATCATCAATAGTTCTATGCTATTCATGCCTGACAAATATATCTGGCGAAAACTGCAGAGTCTTATTATTGTATGCAGATTTGTATCTGATGCAAGGGCCCTGTGGTTAGAGTCCAAAGAGATAGGCCTGAAATGGTGGCCTGATAAAATCTCTCCTGCATGCACCTGAATTTCCCAGGAACGGCGTACACTGCTTTATGCTCTGTACATTGCTTTGGATTCAAACATCCTCTAAGATAAACATCAGTCTGTTTTTCCAAAGCATGAGATGCCTGTGGGAACTGCCCAGATTGTCCAAACAATGGTGTAGGGGGAGGTCAAGAAACATTGAGGGAACATGGATATAAGTATGTTAGAGGAGGATAGATAATGCAAATCAGCAGGCAAGTTGGAATCAAGACTTGATGTGTACTTTTTCAAGTTTGCCTTTCCTTCCCATGCACTTGGGATGCGGGTGGCTCTGTGGGTTAAACCACAGAGCCTAGGGCTTGCCGATCAGAAGGTTGGCGGTTCGAATCCCTGCGACGGGGTGAGCTCCTGTTGCTCGATCCCTGCTCCTGCCAACCTAGCAGTTTGAAAGCACGTCAAAGTGCAAGTAGATAAATAGGAACCACTCCGGTGGGAAGGTAAACAGCGTTTCCGTGCGCTGCTCTGGTTCGCCAGAAGCAGCTTAGTCATGCTGGCCACATGACCCGGAAGCTGTACGCCGGCTCCCTCAGCCAATAAAGCGAGATGAGCGCTGCAACCCCAGAGTCGGTCACGACTGGACCTAATGGCCAGGGGTCCCTTTACCTTTACCCATGCACTTACACACAAAAGAGAGGGGGGCACTTCCAAACTGTTTTCAGATGGGATTCAATCACTTACCAGCGAATTCAGATTGCACAATTATAGTTGATTAGGAGGCAGTGGTGAAGGAAGGGGGTGCGGGGGGTGCGGTTCGCCCCGGGTGTCATCACTGGACGAAGGGTGCTGTATAAATTTAATAAATAAAATGAAATAAGACATAGATCTTTTTTTTCTTTGTGATTTTGTCTGCACTGGGAACGGCTCATATTGTTGAAGGATTTAAATGGCATGGAAAAAAATGTACTAGGTAATTTTTGCAGATTTATTTCATTCTGCATTGTTCCCACACACCTACCTACAATACAGCGTATCTGATCTCCGCATTACAGGTATCAAAGCAGGCTCTTCCCCCCTGCTCACCGTGGCATTGCTTTAATTTCACAACTCAGTAGTCCAAGCACTTCCTGAATTCCTAAAAAGAATTGAATAATTGATCCACGATAATTAATGGATGCACCACGCTAGATAAGAACAGTAACATGATACTAGTTAATACACCGGGCAACTTTGGGGAATGAAGTTGTGTGCTTTGCATGCCATTAATTTTCATTAACTCTTCTCACATCAACACTGTCGCATTCTGAAAGATGCTTCAGGGCGCTACAGCCAAGGTGCTTTAGAGTTAAGCATCATTCTGGTTTGAGTGCATGCAGCTAGCTAGCTAGATAGATAGATAGATAGATAGATAGATAGATAGATAGATAGACAGATAGATATATAGATATAGATATAGATATAGATATAGATCATAAATAAAAAAAGTTTGAGCAGTGCAGGTCTGAAAGAGACAGTTGTATGGGACTTTGGTGGTCAGAGCAATGCAAATCCCTCTTTTAAGCAGGCTGGGGGAGCGGTGTGGGTTGGGCACAGTTTTCCCTCAGCCCAGCTCTGCTGGCTAATCCAGCCTCCCACTGTTGGCACAAACGTCCCACTTCCACCTGCTGAATGTGTAGGCAAGCAAAGACGCTGCTGGTGGGATCCCTGGCAATGGCAGTCAGCAGAAAGCCCCCAAATGGGATGCCCCTAGTAGGGGAAGGGACTGAGCAAGCACAGAATCTGTTGGATCCTGAGCTGAATCCTATTCCACCAGGTAACAGTAGGGGACGACAGAAGGGGACGAGATGGTTGGACAGTGTTCTCGAAGCTACCAACATGAGTCTGACCAAACTGTGGGAGGCAGTGGAAGGCAGGAGTGCCTGGTGTTCTCTGGTCCATGGGGTCACGAAGAGTCGGACACGACTAAATGACTAAACAACAACAACAGTATCTGCCCTAATTTGGGCCCGATTGCTGCAACAGCTCTAGGGTGGTGTAGAAATATGCCCATCTTCTGCCCCAGAAGCTCCGATTATATGTTATTTTATATTTGTAAGATGCTGAACCTGTGTTTGGACAAGAACACGATTCTCTGTGACTATTTGGAAATAACATTGTTTGTTTTCATGTCCGTTTGAAGAAAGTTCTGTTAGTAAAGCTTTGGGACCTTATTTTTGGTCTGGACAATTTTTATTCGAAGAAGGGTCAGTTTTTATTCATCTTATTGCTTCAAGCTGTGCAATATTAATACCTGCGGTAATTCCTCCAACTTAACACCTAGCTTAAGTCAAAAGGGGAGCAGGGGTAAAAAAATTGGGGGGGGTCCAAAATGTACTCCCTTTTGACTTTGTTTGTTTGTTTGTTTGTTTGTTTGTGTGAGTGTGCATTGTTGTTCAGAGGAGGTTTCAAGCAACTACCAGAAGGACCACTGTTCTGTCAAGCAGTTAAGTTGGCTTGTGGTCTTGAAATTCACTCTGCCCTATCAAAGACTTCAGCAATAGGGCCTCCCCCATTTCACCATCCTTGGTTCCCCCCCATCCCCACATTTATGGAATACCCTATTCAGAAAAAATTTCCTTGGAACCACTCAGGTTCAGGTCCTGATGTTCAATCCATCAATTTGAACAAATATTTTTACCCGAGCTTTTAATTGAACGGTGATGAGAAGACATTATCTGCTGCTGCTGAAGTCTTACACAGTAACCGTTTTATTGTTATTTTATCTTGGGTTTTTATGCTGCTTTCTGCCGGTTTTTATGACGACGCTTTACAGTTTTATTATCTTGTTTCCCTGTGATGTTTTATTCTTTTGAGAGCCACCATGTGACTTCTGTCTAGAAGTGAAAGGTGAGTGACAAATGTCTGGAATAATAAATAAATAAATGCCGGCCTGCGTGCATCAAGGGAGAACTGGAATACAAATGAGCAACAGTATTGAAAAGGGATATGCGAACCCTGAAAGTATAATTTCCAAGTCGGGGAAAGGATGCTGTTAAAATTATAATGAAAGCCCACCAGTACCGACATTTCCCCCAGTCTCATCTTTGATACATAACTAGGCCACACAAAAACAGATGTGGTGGGGGCGGGGGAACCCAGCCAAAGGTGTAAGAAGAGCTCTATTGGATCAGACCAAAGCCCAATCTTAGCTAACCTTTCAGTCGCCGGCCAGATACCTTACAGGAAACAGTCAAGAAGCACCTAAGGGCTCTGACCTGCTTGTGTATGGAAAGCCTACCAAGTTCTGTAGCCTGCTTCCCACAATGGCCAACCAGATAATAATAATAATAATAATAATAATAATAATAATAATAATAATAATAATAATTTATTATTTATACCCTGCCCATCTGACTGGGTTTCCCCAGCCACTCTGGGCAGCTTTCAACAGAATATTAAAATTCAATAGTCTATTAAACATTGAAAGCTTCCCTAAACAGGGCTGCCTTCAGATGTCTTCTAAAAGTCTGGTAGTTGTTTTTCTCTTTGACATCTGGTGGGAGGGCGTTCCACAGGGCGGGCGCCACTACCGAGAAGGCCCTCTGCCTGGTTCCCTGTAACTTGGCATCTCGATTCTTGCAGCGAGGGAACCGCCAGAAGGCCCTCGGCGCTGGACCTCAGTGTCCGGGCAGAACGATGGGGGTGGAGACGCTCCTTCAGGTATACTGGACTGAGGCCGCTTAGGGCGGGTCAGCACCAACACTTTGAATTGTGCTCGGAAACATACTGAGAGCCAATGTAGGTCTTTCAAGACCGGTGTTATGCGGTCTCAGCCGCCACTCCCAGTCACCAGTCTAGCTGCCGCATTCTGGATTAGTTATAGTTTCCAGGTCACCTTCAAAGGTAGCCCCACACAGAGCGCAGTAGCCAATGGTGAGTTGGGGGTAAATTGCCACCCATCCCTCCCCCCTCCCCCACTCTCCCTGCTCAGTCTTCCTTCTCTGCAAGTGCTCCACCTTGCCGCCGCAATGGAAGGGGCCAGGGCTGTGTGACGTCAGCATGCCTCATAGACACTGATGTGCTGTGTGCACACCCTGTGGCATGTGACTACATCCGCTGGGGAATTTGGAGGGGCCCCGGCCTCTTCCTTGAAAATTTCATGGTGACCCTGGCCCCCCAGCCCCCAGATGGTCAATCCAACCCCCATTTCTTTATGTGCTGCCCCATCTCTCTCTCTCTCTCTCTCTCTCTCTCTCTCTCTCTCTCTCCCCCCCCCCAGTAGTGGTTTAGAGCGGTGGACTCCTAATCTGGGGAACCGGGTTCGCGTCTCCGCTCCTCCACATGCAGCTGCTGGGTGACCTTGGGCTAGTCACACTTCTCTGAAGTCTCCCAGCCCCACTCACCTCACAGAGTGTTTGTTGTGGGGGAGGAAGGGAAAGGAGAATGTTAGCCGCTTTGAGACTCCTTTGGGTAGTGATAAAGCGGGATATCAAATCCAAACTCTTCTTCTTCTTCTCTCTCTCTCTCTCTCCCATGACACCCCATCCCATGACTTCATCTCTCTCTCTGCTACTCCCTCAGAGGTCTAGAGGTCTGAGGTGGCCCCCTGACTTTGGAAACCTCTCCCCAGGGAAACTCACCCCCAACAATGACCTCAGCATCTTTTCAGTCCTGCGCAAAGACCTTTTTATTCACTCGGGGTTTTTAAGTTGTTTAAGGGCTGCTTTTGATCTGCCCTCTTCTGCCTAGCCCTGTTCTGTTTGGGCGTTTCTATCTATCCTTGTTGTGTTTTAAAATACATTGAGCTGCTGGGAGAGGCTTTTGGCTGTCAGGACAGAAATTGCCTAAATAAATAAATGAATAAAAGTAGATCCCCTGCTGCGAGGTAGGGCAAGATAAACAACAAAAAAGGGATAAATAATAATAAAAAACCACTGAACAACCAGTTATTGCTGGGCTTGTGGGATTTCTGCAGCCAGGGCTGAAATCCTATGCACAATTAAAAAAAAAACTTGAGGAGAGAAAAATCCCATTGAACTCAGTGGGACTTTCAAGAAAACACACGTTGGATCTGGGTGATTATTGATTAGGTCGCAGAACAAATGAGGATGAGAGTGCTCCAAAATGTTTCTGAAGAGCATCCCTAAATGGGCAAGCTGTCAGCATCTGAGCACTGATGTACTTGTGCGTCTCGGTACTGTGACAATATCACTATGCAGTTGGCGCATGAATTTTGCTAGCCATCTGGAACAGCTTGTCAATGGCCATTCTCCCAACTGTGTGTTAAAGGTTTCTCAACTTTAGGGTAGGGACCATAATTTGGTGGCCAGGCACATGCTTTGATGAATCATTGTATTTTAATATTCTGCTGGAAGCCGCACAGAGTGGCTGAGGAAACCCAGCCAGACGGGCGGGGTATAAATATTATTATTATTATTATTATTATTATTATTATTATTATTATTATTATTATCTATGTTCTTGAACCCGGGGTGGGGGTGGGGGATGCAAATGGAATTCTGGCAGTTTGGAAGAAAGCATAAGAGAGAAATCCATAAAGAGAGATTACCGGTAGTGAAAGCACTGGTAACTCTGCCACATATACAATATTAAAGATTTGTCTTTTAAAGTTAGCTTATATAAACAGTTGGCATAGATTTGGAAACATTATTATGTATTGGCATTCTCCTTTTCTTTGCCCAGTCTGGAAGAGGAAATAAAATGTAAGTTTTTGAATATAGGTTCAGCAATCATAATACACAAACACTTGTCATATGTTTTAGGGAGCAGTACAGGCTCAACTGCAGAGTTGATCACAGTTATAGTGTAGACAGAATTCTCATTTTGATTGAGATACTTTCAAAACATAAGGGAGAGATTGTCTTAATTTGGATTAAAAGATCTACTTATTGCCCATGAGATAGATGATGCTGAACAGCCTGGAAAGTTCAGAGAGCGAGTGGTATCCCAAGGTATGTCAACTTGTGAAAAATACATCAATGGAGAAACTTGTGTTGTATTGCAGCAGCCAAGTGCAAATATTTTTGATCTGCCATATTTAAGTACCATTTGAAATATGAAACAGAACCATATGGTTCTGTTGTCTCTCGCTGGGTAGAGTATTGTGGCATCAAAGCTTTGACATTAAAAACATTTGATGATTAGAGACAACAAGCTTTCTCATCTCTGAAACAGATTCTATTATAGAACCAAAGTCTGGAACTAACAAAGGGGTGGAAGGAATAGCTATTACAAAAAGGGAGATATATAGGGTCATGTGTACTGAAATCCTCTAGAAATCAGTAGGACAAATAATTCTGAGCTGGTTGTTGAAATTCGAATCCAATCTTCACGTTTTGGGAACTCAGTTTTCAGCTACTGTTCTAACATTATGGATATTTTCCCCTTCTTATCCTAAAGATGTATGTTGCCTGCACGAAAACCATTTGTGTGTGTTGAGAGCCCCTATCATTGATATCTATCTATCATCTATCTATCTATCTATCTATCTAATCTATCTTTCTTTTAGGAGACATCTGAAGGCAGCCCTGTTTAGGGAAGCTTTTAATGTTTTATAGATTGTTGTGTTTTAATGTTCTGTTGGAAGCCGCCCAGAGTGGCTGGGGAGACCCAGCCAGATGGGCGGGGTATAAATAAAAATTTATTATTATTATTATTATTATTATTATTATTATTATTATTATTATTATCTCATCATCTATCTATCTATCTATCTATCTATCATCACTTCAGTTAGATGATAGGCCTATCTCAGGTTTGGGGGATCATAGAATCATAGAGTTCATAATCATCTAGTCCAGGGTTGGCAACCTAAGACCCATGGGCCGATAGCGGCCCACAAGGCTTGTCTAACCGGCCCATGGCGCCCCCTGTCCCCTGTTCGGCACAGGACAGACTTCCGGGTTGATGGCGCACAACCCAGATGTGCGCCGGAAATATCATGTGCGCACACGTGCGGGACAGAGAAGTGCCTGTGTGCATGCGCACACACTATTTCTGGCGCACTTCTGGGTCGGAGGAGCACCAGAAATAGCATGTGCGCATGCGCATGAGCACTCCTCTAACCCAGAAGAGCGCCCGTGCGCACACGCTCCGGCCCGTCCTCCGACGGACAGAGCATGGACCGGCCATCCTCAGATAAGGTTGCCAACCTCTGATCTAGTCCAACCCCCTGCAATGCAGCTGTCCCATACGGGGATCAAACCTGCAACCTTGGCATTATCAGAACCATGGTCTAAACAACTGACCTATTTCCCCCCTCAAGCTGTTGCTAAACTACAACTCCAATCATCCCAGGTCATTGGCCATGCTTGCAGTTGTAGTTCAATGGTTCCCCATTAAACTGGACCATCTTTTCTAACACACTGTGATTCCCAGTGATATCAAGCAGATACCTATAGGAAGTACATGACCAGGCAGTGGCGTGCAGTCATTGGACTAAGGGGACGAGGCTAGTCCCCAAAATGTTCCCCTGGTGCCTCCTTCGCAAAGCCTGGGAAGCTTCTGCGTGGCTTAGGGAGGGAGGTGCGATGTTCACTTGTGCGACATCAGGATGTCACAACATCACACGGATGACATCAAACCCCCAAGCCCCTTGCAAGCCAGTGCCTCTGGCCCTAACTGTTACACTATGAAAAATTTCACTGCATACCACTGTCCAGGTTGCCCTCATGTCCTGGTTGTGTACTTCCCAGAGGTCTTCCCAGAAAACCAAGCCAGATGGGTGGGGTATAAATTATTATTATTATTATTATTATTATTATTATTATTATTATTATTATTATTATTTATTTACAACTTACTTTCCCCCAGCCTTCCGCAAGACCAATCTGTGCATTAGGGGAACCACCGCTGTTTCAACAGGCTATATTCCAGTTTGAAACGGATCCAGCTATGTAGGTTGTTGTTGTTGTTGTTTAGTCGTTTAGTCGTGTCTGACTCTTCGTGACCCCATGGACCAGAGCACGCCAGGCACTCCTGTCTTCCACTGCCTCCCGCAGTTTGGTCAGACTCATGTTGGTAGCTTCGAGAACACTGTCCAACCATCTCGTCCCCTTCTGCCGTCCCCTTCTCCTTGTGCCCTCCATCTTTCCCAACATCAGGGTCTTTTCCAGGAAGTTTTCTCCTGAGGTGGCCAAAGTATTGGAGCCTCAGCTTCAGGATCTGTCCTTCCAGTGAGCACTCAGGGCTGATTTCCTATGTAGGTTACTGTTTGACAAACCCTACAGGAAAAATAAATGCCGGAGCAGTTGCTGCCCTCCGTGTAGGTAGCAATCATACAATCGACTCAGGCCACCTGTCTGGCCTTCCTCAGCATCGGCCTCAGCTGATGGTATTGTGCAGAATCTCTAGGGTGGTTCCACCGTCAGTTCACAAGCGCTACAGGAAATCCGGGTGGGGGGGGATAGAGGGAACTCTAGTGCATTTGAAAGATGAGGCCTCATAAGCTTGTAATCCTCAACCGTGTATGCTATTGGATAGTAGTAGATGTTTTATCCTGTAAGTGAATAATGGCCTGGTTCTCTCCTATATATATTTACAAATTAGAGATTCTTGAGGTGTCCCACAAGATCCAGCTTAGCGTTTTAACATTCCTTAGCCATATCTGTCTCTTCTCCCCTTCCCTCCCATTTGACTTTCTGCACAGTGCTTCTGAACATTCGAGACGGCAGCTGGGGCTGCCTGCGGAGCAAGCATTAACTCAGAAAATAAAGAACGTGAATTATTATTTTTTTACATATGTGAAGGATCTCGCAGACTCTAATAAGGTCACGGAGTCACAGCTCTTGTGGATGCATAGAGTGCTTCTCCTGGGAGCAGAGTCTGGAAGAGTTCGCCTTCTTGACACCAATGTGAGGTTAAGCCTAATTCATTTCTACCTGTGATTTGGAATATGACAGTCCCTCACTCGCCGGGAAACAGTGAGGGCATTTATTCAGATGCCTGACAGCTTGTGTAATAGGTGCTTCTAATCATCACAAGAGAAGGGGCAGACAGCAAGGTGCTCAAATTATCCCACCAACTTTCTGGCTGTAACCGGTGCCCCGAGATTTCAACGTCTTTGAGAGCTGAAAAGATAACAGCATTTTTCTTGGAGATATTTATTAGAATCCTAATCTGTTTGACCATATACTTTTCTTGGCCGCTTGTAAGAAGCACAGCTTAATATGCAAAAATTATCGTTCTGGGAGAAAAACTCGGTAATAAAAATGAATATATTGTTAGTAAAATAACAATATTAAGGATGAGAGATAAAGATTGCAATGTAAATAAGAATATTAAGGAATAAGAAATGACGTACACTGGTGGAGGGAAGTCACATAAGTGAGGTATTTCTTTTTGTATTATTTGTATTCAAGTTTTCTAAAATGAGTGACTATATGTTTGGTTGTATGTGCATATTAAATAATAAAAGTATAATAGAATAAAAAAGCTACTTGTTTATGGAAGAGGAATTTAAAGCAGCAACAGCAACAACTCCTCATGAAGTTCATCAGCACTTGGTGTGAATTTCTGCTAAAATATTTGTTGTTGGCATCCGTCTGTCTTGAGAGGCAATGGAGGAATGCTTCTTTGCCTGCTGTGGCTATGTAGAGACTGATCCAAGAGAGACATGTTTTGTTGCAGCTGGGGCAGATGAAGGCACCTGGTTGTGCTGCTGCAGATGCACCATGGTGTTTCTTCTCTCTGTGCTCCTCCAAGCGGCCATCCTCTGGTCGCTGCTGTGGATGCAGGACCTGACTGTCTGTCTCAGTTTTTGCAAAGCAATTTACCCTGTCTCTGTTGTGGCTTGCAGAACACTCTCCTCTTGAAGGTCCACCCCTTGCCTGTGCTGACATTCTTTTCATGTCAAGTAAAAATTTACACACACACAGATAGATAGATAGATAGATAGATAGATAGATAGATAGATAGATAGATGATAGATAGATGATAGATAGATAGATAGATATAGATATAGATAGATATAGATAGATAGATAGATATAGATAGATAGATGATAGATAGATAGATAGATAGATAGATAGATAGATAGATAGAGATAGAGATAGATAGATATAGATGATAGATAGATAGATAGATAGATAGATAGATAGATAGATAGATAGATGATAGATGATAGATAGATAGATAGATAGATAGATAGATAGATAGATAGATACAGATAGATAGATGATAGATAGATAGATATAGATAGATGATAGATATAGATAGATAGATAGATAGAGATAGATAGATAGTTAGTTCTTGAAATTGTTATAAGCCACTTGGGGACCTTTCTGTGTAATAAGTGATGATGATGATGATGATGATGATGATGATGATACACTGTCTTAATAAATAAATAAATAAATAAATAACGTGACACAAGGCTTTTTGTCATCTTCTTTTCCAGAGCTGGCTGCTCTTTTGGTATCTCTTGAAAAGAATGACAATCCATGGTGGTCCTCTCGGAATCTGCTGCATAGATGACATTCTTCAATGGGAGCTCTCTTTTACCATTCAAAATCAGGAAGATCTGAACATAACAGGAAGCTTCTAAGGTAATCAGATGTAGAAGTAACCGTAAACGGAGAAGATCTCAAAAATAAATATCCAAATAGATTGTGTTACATGAGATTTCTGAAGATAACTGGCCTTCCAGCTCACCGAAGCATCCAAGTCGCTACTTTATTCTGTTTCTTCTTGAACAGATGGTGGTTTTGCAGTCCCCATAAAACACCAAAGGCATTCTGGAAAACGCAAGGGATAAAAATATTCATTTGCTGGCAAAAAAAAAAAAATTATACTTTTTTATGGTACGAAATCTTTCCTCATTCTCTTTCAAATTCTATTTGAAGAGGGCTGTTATCTCCCTGCCTCTAAAGGCATAAATCCCAGGCAGTGTATATATTTTAGAAAGCTTAATAAGGCATGGGTTTTATGAGTGACTGCAGTTCGTTAAAGGTAAAAATCCTTCCCTGTTGATCCTTTATACAAACCGTGTGCCCAGTCTTCCTATCTTCCTCCAGCACTTTGGCAATGGTTTGCATTCCTGATGTCGCAAGAGATTAGCATCCTGTTCTTTTCAGAGAAAGGACCTCAAGCACTCCATTTGGTCATGAAGTCACTGTAGCAATATAATAAAAACCAGTGCCAGTCAGATAAAGACAAAGAGGTTTCGTAGCTTTCTAGTGCACACAACCATACGAGAAAAGATCTCCCTGTTGTTGTTGTTGTTGTTGTTGTTGTTGTTGTTGTTTTGGGGCCTTTGGATAATGGGTTAGCAAACTTTTGAGGCAAGGCATGAAGCTAAACTGCCCTGGAGAAAGTTCTCCTCTCCCATCCAAAACTGTTATTATCCACTGGGGATGGGAAGAAGCTTTCCTTCTGAGACAAAATGCAGCTGGGGGAAGAGGGATTTTCATCAGGACCTTGAGTGGACAGGAAAACACACACACACACACATGCTGTGGTGTTGACAAATGTTGAGGAGTCCTATGATGTAGCACAGTTGCAAGTGAAACTTTTACTATTTTATCTAGTTTGGCCCCAACTGAATAAATGTGAAGGGGGCAAGAGGAGAAACAAATTCAAAATGCACAACTTGCACGGCTCATATTCTTTTCCATTGGGCTTGTGCAGGTAGATTGTGCTCAACTCAGTATCACTGCTGCAGAAAATATTAGTTGAGAGCTGCATCTCCAAAGCAGAATTTTAAACATATGGAAGGCAGTTGCAGAACCACCAGGATTTCAGCAAATATTCCATGACTGATATTATTTTTCAGCATCATACATATATAAGGACTCGTTTGCATTCTACTACGGCAGTGGTTATCAACCAGTGTGCCATGGCACCCTGGGGTACCTTGAATAGTGGTCAGGGGTGTTGCAGGCAACCCTGGCCTCTGTCCCTCTTCCCTTCCCTCCCGCCTGCCTCTCTGCCTCCCAAAGGCTTGCACAGCTGTTTGCTGCAGCAGCCGTGGCTATAAGCTCCTTAGGCAAATGGTGCCTCTGGGGCTGGCCAGGGGGTGCTGGTTGCTAGGAGCTGAGGCGGCTCAGAGACCAGGAGTGGCTGTGACAGCTGCCTGGAGGACTCCTAAGGAGAGGGGAGAGCAGAGGAGGCCGAGGGACCACTCCACAAGGGAGGGTGTTTGAAAAAGGGTGAGGGGCTGCCAGCTCTGCAGGCAAGGGGTGACATAACTGGGCTCCTGAGCGCCACAGGGCTGCTGCAGAAAGAATGTAGTTGATCAAGGGAGCCGTGGACTCAAAAAGGTTGAAAACCTCTGTACTAAGGTCTCACCCACACTTGCCTTTGCTCTGCATTTCTAGGCACAAGCCCAGGCTTTCCAGAGCAGTGCGTCACAGCTTTTTTCTCACCCCACCACTTTCCCCATGAAAATCCACCCTTTACTACTGAATCAGGGCAAACGGTAATCCCTGGCAAACCTGAATTGTCTTTTGCTCCGATTCAGCAGTAAAGATTGGGTTTTCTGGGGATAGTGGAGGGCAGGGAGGAAAGCATTCAAATATGGACCCGGAAAATGCAGCCCTGTGCCTAGAAAGCACAGGGTGAAAGGTAAGTTTGGGTGAGCCTTAAGAAAGAGCAGAGTTACATCTGAAATCATCATCAGATTCAAGATCATCAACAGAAGCCCTTCTCTGGGCTGCCTTGCCATTCCCATGATGGTTGATTGCTGGAGGAAGGGCCTTTCCAGGGATGGTTTCCTGGTTTTCAAATGTTCTTCCAGAAAGACTCATCAGGTGCACAATATATTGATCTTTCCAAGGCAAGGCAAAAAAGAAAGAAAGAAAAAATCCAACCTTTTAAACCTCTGTTGATCTTGGGTTCTTTGGAAGTTCATTACCCTGCTGGTAATGTGTTGGGAAGGCAGGGCAAAAATCCGGAGAAATAAATGCCTTCATGCATATAGTATACATATTTGCCCAAGAGAGTATGGTTGATTTCTAATCCATCAAAAATGACACTCACAAAAACATGACAATGACAAAGGCGACAGTGGTAATAAAGGGCTCAACAGACCACAAATTGCTCCATGTACCATCTCCATGTAAGATAACATTGCTGCATATCTTTACTTTCCTACTGTTCTATAGATATTAAAGGAAACCTCCCAGAAAAAACAACATGTAAACATCTTAGAGTACAAAATTAGAGGCCTCCAGGCAAAATGCAATAAGAATAAATATAGACAAACTATCAGAGCCAGAAGATGAAAATACAGCACAATAACAAAATATTGGTAAAAATATAAAGTCACTGTTATTAAACACTCTATCAACCTATACTATCTTATCAGCTTTCCTATAGTGAATCCTATAACTTATTTATAAATAAGTAAACAAATGTATCAAAATCTGTGGTGTTTCTAACCGAAAGGACCCTAACTGAAAGACACCCCCCCTCACACACACACACACACACGCACACAATCTACTGTTCATTTAGGGTTTTGGTGTAAAGGTACAGATCATAAATCTAATTCCACTGGTGTTTTTCTTCAGTTTTATTTCAATAAAAGTAGCATTGAAATAGCCAGATCAGCTGAACGAGGACCTTGGCAAATGTAAGGCAAACTCTTACAAGATAGTTATCTGAAGGTGGCTCTCAAAACAGTAGCACATTGGAGAAATGATGTACACTTCAGCCATCTAGGGCTGCAGTCCTCCTCCTCTGACTTGGTGCCTTCCCAGTATTTTGGACTGTAACTTCCATCAGCACCAGCCAGCATAGTCTACGTTTTCGCCATGCCTTCCTCAGCCTGTGTGCAGTGCTGGCTGGAGTTGCTGGTAGCTGTAGCCAAAACATCTGAAGAACATGGGGTTGGAGACAGTTGCCTCAAGCACTCTTACCAAAAAAAAACAAGAAGTTGAAATCCCTTGCATGTCGACTCTGAAGTAAGCATTAAGGGGTTTTTACTCCCGGAAGTACAGATGGGTTTGCTGCCTACATCAGATGGAATCCAATTTACTTCTGAGAAAAGGTGCTTAGGATCCAGTCTGTAGGCTCATAAACAGTCGTGGTTTGGTCAGTATAAAGCCAAAGATCAGTCATGAACTTCCTTTCAGGCATGTTGTAGCAAAGCTCAGTAGTAGAGCACATGCTTTTTATGCAGGTTTAATCTCTGGCATCTCCCAGGAAACAGCAGCTGGCGATGGGAAAGACCTCTGCCACACAATGAGATACTGGGCAGGATGGTCAAATGGTCTGAACTGGTATAAGAAAACTTCCTCGGTCCCTATGGGTGGTATTCAACTCGGTTTTCCTTGGAGTATTATTCGTTGTTTCTGTATTGTTGTTTATTTTATTTACAGTGGTACCTCGGGTTACAGACGCTTCAGGTTACAGACGCTTCGGGTTACAAACTCCGCTAACCAGGAAGTGGTTGCTCCAGGTTAAGAACTTTGCCCCAGGATAAGAACGGAAATTGCACGCCAGTAGCGCAGCGGCAGCAAGAGGCCCCATTAGCGGAAGCACGCCTCAGGTTAAGAACCATTTCAGGTTAAGAATGGACCTCTGGAGCGAATTAAGTTATTAACCCGAGGTACCACTGTATATCCCACACTTTCCTCCAAGGAGCCCAAAGTGGTGTACATGGTTCTCCTCCTCTTTCCCATAATAATAATAAATAATAATAAATTTTTATTTGTACCCCGCCCTTCCCAGCCAAGACTGGGCTCAGAGTGGCTAACACCCATAAAATCACAACAGAACATACAAAACAATCAATTAAAAACAAAACAATCAATAAAAATTCATTTCATCTTCACAACAGCCCTGTGAGGTAGGTTAAGGTGACTAGGCCAAGGTCATACCCAGTGAGCTTCATAGCTGGGTGGGGATTCAAACCCTGGTCTCCCAGGCCATAGTCCAACACTCTAGGCCAGTGATGGCTAACATTGACACTCCAGGTGTTTTGGAACTACAACTCCCATCATCCCTAGCTAACAGGACCAGTGGTCAGGGATGATGGGAGTTGTAGTTCCAAAACATCTGGAGTGTCAAGGTTAGCCGTCACTGCTCTAGGCAGTAAAATAGACTGGCTCCAACATAGAGCCACTGAGATTAATGAACATGGCTAAGTTAGCAACATGAATTTAAAATGGCTGGCACCAACCTAATAACTGTTTTACCCATCCTTCTCAACACAGAAACAGCCTACAATGATTAGCACTGGATGTCTGCAAAAAAAGAAAAAAAGGGACTCTTTCTTGTGATCCTCAACATCTGGCATTCGGACGCATATGACCTCTGATAATGGAGGCATGATGAAGTCATCATGATCGACAGTCATCAAGAGCTTTATCCTCCATGAATCTGTCTCACCTCCTTTTAAATCCATCCACCAGCTTGAATCAGAAGAGCGCTGAAGCTGAGGAACCATGGTTTGCCTAAGGCCACCTGGTGACTTCATCGCAGAGATGAGATTTGAGTTAAGGACATCCCAGCACACACACTTATCCACAACACTACCCTGCCTCAAAACAGAGATGTGTGTGCGTGCACTGAAACAAATATGATAATATTCAAATTTATCTATTGCACTAGAAGCTAAATTTGAAAGGAGAAAAATTGCCTGCTTGAGATCATTATGAGAGCCTTGCCAAATAAAAGCCCGGCAATGTCGTTCTATGTCTTTCTAGGATTATAATATGGAATGAGCTTTCATTTGATTCCAAAAGGAGGGTGTGCAAGGTGTCACTATTTGCATGGGGTTTTTCTTGAAATTCAGCCCGCATGTCAGCATCGCTCCACCATTTCTGGTCCTCAGAGCAAGATTTGGCAACTTGAGCATTGCAGCTTGGAAATGGGAGAAATGATAAAAGCAGCCACAATTGCAGCCTCTGAGGTTTTGCTTCCGATCCATTAGATTATAAACAATCACCCAAATAGGGGGTGGTTTGCGTTACCTTCTCCCTCATCACCCCTCCCAGCTATTTCCTGAATCTAGGAAATCCACAAATTACACATCAAGGCATCCCATTTCTATTCCACTGTCTGTCTGAGCCGCCTCATCCACTCTGCAGAAATTCATTTCCATTGTGGACCTTCAATTGAGTTGTTAAGAGTCATCTTCTGCGCCTGCAGATCTTTCAAGAGCTGTCAGAGTGTGTTGCCTCCTCGCCTGATCTTTGCGTTTGGTTTCCATCCCGTCTTCCCTTCCATGACAATTCATCTGTCTAGATAAAGTGAAACTTTCTCCACTTCTTACTGTTCTTCCCCCTATGCTTTGCTGCTTTCTTCTGCTTTCCCCACTTTCATCAACTTTCCCTTGGAAGCTTGTACCTCCACCCAGGTAACACTGAGAGCCTTAGCGGTGGTCCTGCGGAGATCTAGGCAGCCGAAAAGAAGGAGATGGACAAAGTTACAGTCAGAATGGGAAATTGGATGCCTGCACTATTAATAACTCCCATAAGGCCCACTTCTTACTTTATTTTTTTTAGTTTTTATGTCACAGCTACATGCATTTCTCCTGGAAGATGGAAATGCTGATTTGCTTCTGCTGTAATGCTGTCCCAGCAGGGTCACCATTCAAGAACTATGAATAATGTGAAGCTGCAGCAAAAGCGGGATGACTTGGGAAGATGTGAATGTGTGTGTGTGTGTGTGTGTGTGTGTGTGTGTGTGTGTGTATTTATGAGTTAGCTGCATATATAGACAGTCAATATTTTAATGCACATATCAGGAAGAGTCCTAATCACTTGGCTATCCTAGGTCACATAGCTCCAAATGGAAGAAGAAGAAGAAGAAGAAGAAGAAGAAGAAGAAGAAGAAGAAGAAGAGGAGGAGGAGGAGGAGGAGGAGGAGGAGGAGGAGTTTGGATTTGATATCCCACTTTATCACTACCCTGAGGAATCTCAAAGCGACTAACATTCTCCTTTGCCTTCCTCCCTCACAACAAACACTCTGTGAGGTGAGTGGGGCTGAGAGACTTCAAAGAAGTGTGACTAGCCCAAGGTCACCCAGCAGCTGCATGTGGAGGAGCGGGGACACGAACCCGGTTCCCCAGATTATGAGTCCACTGCTCTTAACCACTACACCACACTGGCTCTCATAGTATGGAATCATAGTATAGCAAAGGAGGAGAACCTTTTGTTTTCACTACAAACCTCTGGTTTGAGAGCCAATGTGGCCCTCCAGGCCTCCTCACCTGGCCCTTGGGACTGTCCCCTGGCCACACCTCTTACAAGGTCACACCCCCTCTTCCCAGGACCCACTCCTCATCAGCCCTCTTCAAATGCCTTCACCTGGTCGGAATCGGTCTTTGAACCATGATAATGTGCTTGATTGCCTGGATAGAGTACTGTGTGTTTTGAGAGAGAGAGAGAGAGAGAGAGAGAGAGAGAGAGAGAGAGAGAGAGAGAGAACTTTTAATTTCTGTATGACTGGAACATAGCCCATTGTACAAAGGTAAGAGTCACACCTTTTGATCCATCCACTGCCACAGGCCAGAGCTTCTTGGAGGTGGTGGACTCTCCTTTGCTGGAGGTTTTCAAGTAGAGGTTGGACGTCCATCTGCCGTGGATGCTTTCATTGAGATTCCTGCATTGCAGGGAGTTGGACTAGATGACCCTTGGTGTCCCTTCCAACTCTACAATTCTATATGTCCACTTTTCCCCACTGTGGTTTCCAGCAACTGGTATTCAGAAGCATTACATCCTCCGGCTGCAGAAGCAGAGCATAGTCACCATGGCTGCTAGACATCAATAGCCCATGGAGATGAATTTGTCTCATCCTCTTTCAAAGCTGCCTTGGTTGATGGCCATCACCGCCTCCTCCTCTTTTAGCAAGTTTCACAGTCTAATGATGCACTGTGTGAATAAGTATATTCTTTTACCTGCCCGGAATATTTTCAACATTGTTGTTGCCCACAAGTGATGAGAGAGGAAGAAAAAGTTTTCATTATCCGCTTTCTTCATGCCACGCACCGTTTTATAAACTTCTATCACATCACCTCTCACTCGCCTTTTCTCTTAACTAAATGTCCCCAATGCCGCAACCTTTCCTCATAGGGGAGTCGCTCCATCCCCTTGATCATTTTGGTTGCCCTTTTCCTAACCTTTTCCGGCTCTACAATATCCTTTTTGAGGTGAGGCAACCAGAATAAAGGAAGCTCATCCAAGTATTCCATGGGGAAGGACTTGGAAGAAATCATCTCCCCGGCAATAAAATACCTACCATGTAGCAATTCTTCCTTGGATTTTACAATCTGCCCTCAACCTGGTTTTAATTTTGTTCTGGCCCTACATCTGAAGGTTGCGACAAGCAAATGGAAGTACTGCCTGACCTAGAGAATAAACCAAGGAGGATTGGGTCCCTGTATTCATTCATATATATCTTTTCCAGCCTATAAGTGTCAAACCAGAATTCAATGCACCAATTACCAACCAGAGGGGGTTTCATTGACAAAGAAATGAGTTCAAATGAGTTCCCCGTGGAAAACTTGCTCATGCATTGGACCCAATCGAAAATCAGGATTGAACTCTCCGCTCTTCAGCTGAAGGGCTGGGAGTTCAATTCTGCTTGCTCGCTTTCTCCCCACCCCACCCCACCCCACCCCAGTGGACCAACTTTGACATCAATGTGGTGTTGCCAGGGACACTTCCAGCTAAAGGAATGCACACGGCAGAGAGTTCACTCTTTATTGTCAAAGATAACAGATACCTGCACAATCTCTGCAGCTACTCCCAGGTCTGCATTCTATGGAGCAGTCGCAGCAACAGGGGACCACTCCCCAGCCAACAGTTTATGTACCTTCCCACAAAGGGCTGTGCACATGTAGCTGGAGACTATGTCTCCATGGAAACTTCCTCTGCTCTTCTTGCTTCAGTTCTCTACTGGTTCTGGGAGACAGTGGTGCAAGAGAGGATGGGAAAGCACCTGGCCCTTCGGTTGCCTGGCCTGCCTCTTCCTCCAGCTCTGAAGCTTCCCCTGCCTCTGATTCCTGCCTCCTGGCCGGTGAACCACCCTGAGATCTTTTGATGAAGGGTAGTATACAAATTTAATAAATAATAATTGCAAACCACTGCCCCCCTCTCCTGAGTCAGACTCCAGTACTACTTCCTCCAGTGCACACTCATCAGCATCCTGCCAGTCCTTAGCAGGTGTTTAGGGCATAGAGAGAATTATCTTGTGGGGCCTGGTTGGCCTATGATGAGGGGACAGCCTTTGACTCCAACCAGAGGTGGGACAAGCCAGGACCTGAGATTTGACTGCAGTTTATGTCAGGGGCCAAGTCACTACCCAGGGGCGGAGCAAGGGTGGGGCATTGGGGGCGGGCCACCCCAGGTTTCACCCTGGAGGGGACGACACTCTGGGCGCCCCCCCCCCGCGATGTCCAAGCTGTGCCCCATCACCTGGCACCCTGTCCGTGCAGGGCTGCTCGCACGGCAACTCGTAAGGTTGCCGCGGGAGCAGCAGCACCACCATGGATGGACAGGATGAGGGATGGCCGCACACACGCCGTTCATCCTGTCCATCCGTGCTGCTGCTCCCACGGCAACCTTAAGAGCTGCCAAGTGAGCGGCAACTAGTAAGGCTGCCGCGCGCGAACAGCGCAAACAGCACGCATAAGGCTGCCTCGTCTGTGCTGTTTTTCGCGCTCAGCAGCCTTACAAGTTGCCGCTTGCTCGGTGGCTCGTAAGGTTGCCACGGGAGCAGCAGCACGGACGGAGAGGACGAACGGCACATGTGCGGCCATCCCGCATGTGCGCCGTTCGTCCTGACGCATGATGCTCTGGAGCGACGTCCCGCCCCCAGGGGGTGCCTCTGCATTTGCTGCCCCGGGCAGCCAAGTGGCTCTGATCGCCACTGTCACTACCAGGAAAGGAGTTTGATAAGTGGACACCTGGCAACTAAGCAAGCCTGTGCGACCACAAGGCAGGTGGTTCCACCCCACCTGCAACGTTGGGAGTACAGATCTGGATGGCATGGCAATAGACACCCATGTCATTCCAGACCTGAGTGTTCTATTTGTGTGTGTCATGGGGGGCTCAACTCATATACAGAGGAAAGTTCTTCCAACCTGCAAGAGCAAATCCTGCTACAGTTGATGGAGGGGGTGTAATGTACCTTTGCCCTTGTACATGAGAGATAGAGAGGCACACAAAGATCTGCTCCGCATCCTGCTGCCTTCCCCACCCCACAAAGTGAGGCTGCTGCAGAATCAGTACCGAACCAGCTTGAGGTGAGGTCCGTTAAATCTGAGATTCTTGACTGTGATTAAATAGGCTTCTGGTTAATTTGAAATCAAGCCACTCATTTTCCACTTTCTCGGATGACATAATTGGTATTTTCGATGCAAAGGCTGGCAGTCTCACTGCCCATGGCTAGCAGGTCTTAGACCTCCGATAGGAATCTGCAGTATATGCAGCGCACTTACGGACAACAAGGGAAGTGTTAACAAAGGGCCTTTGGCAAATTTGGGATGCTTCAAACCCAGGTGCTTTGCTGCTCTGTTCAATGATGCACAGAAGAATGAGACTCGGAGCTCTGTGTGCTGGTAGACTAGCCTGCTGCTTTCCAGGCATTTTGTGACAGCTTTCAATTCCGCTCAAAGGAGCAGACAAGACAGCTGCCTCTGAAGTCACAAACCGATTTTAACCCACCTCTGACCTGGTCACTTCCTCTCCTTTTCATGGCAATAATGTTGCTCCCTTCGCCAGAACAAAGAGCAATATCACTATCATTTGTTGTTGTTTCTTTTGAGGATTGCTGTAACACAAACGCAGGGCTAAATAAAGGTTGAAATTGCCATTTTGGCCTGGAATCCAACATTTTATAGACAGAGCCCACAGGCCAATAACCAGCTGCAACACAAGGCCACCCTGCTGAACAGACTCTTGGGTTGGGGTGTTGTTGCTATTGGTATTGTGTAACCTCTATTTTAGATCTTGTGATTTATGTGGAAACTGGTCAGTTTGGTTGTATATTTTTTAATGTTTTATTTATGGTTTCCATAAATGATTTCCACTTTTGTTATGTTGCAGTTATGTATGTTTTCCATGTTGTAAGCTGCCTTGAGCTTGGTTTGAACTGTGGGAAGGCAGAATGCAAATACAATTATGTAATATGTATGCATTTGGAAATGACCAATGGGGAGAGAACATCTTGATGGTGTTTTCATGGGAAGGATGTGAGGTTTTTGTTGTGCTCACCTTACTTTTGAGGTGGCTGGGGGGTTTTGTAAGTGTTCTTCCATTCTACAAATCACCTCTCTGGTGGTTTGTATTCCATGACATCTTCCGCAGGCCTTTCCTGGGTGTGCAGGGAGATGCACTTTTCATTGTTTGGAATATATGTTGGAAGCTGCCCAGAGTGGCTGGGGCAACCCAGTCAGATGGATGGGGTACAAATAACAAAGTTGTTGTTGTTGTTGTTTTGCTTTTCATTGTTTTGTTTTGTTTTGTTTTGCTTTTCTTTAATCTTTAAATACTTTTTAAAATAACAGTTACAGGTAGGTAGCCGTGTTGGTCTGCCGTAGTCAAAACAAAATAAAAAATTTAAAATTTTTTAAAAAATTGCTGAAGAAGTGTGCATGCACACGAAAGCTCATACCAAAAACAAACTTAGTTGGTCTCTAAGGTGCTACTGGAAGGAATTTTTATATTTTTTATTTTGTTTATTTTGGTTTTTTAAAAATAAGTAAGTGTGGAAGTGTGTGTGTGTGTGTGTGTGTGTGTGTGTGTGTAGTTCTATATAAAAGTAAAAGTAATGAGTTCTATTAAAAACAAAATGAACTAGTGTGCAGAACTCAGGCGCTTGGTAGTCAGCCTTCCTGGCTAAAGTCCAAGAGAAGATATTATGAGATAACTCCTCCCATGGGTCTTCTTCAGACCAGAAAGCATGGGCAGCCAGGGAGGCTGCAAAGAGCTAGAGAAATGTTTAATAGAAATAAAACCATGCACAGCCTCTCACATGCTGTCCTATAAAGAAATCCAAAAGTTATCTGCAAATGGGGCAGAAAAGCAAAAACCTCTTTCACTGGGGAAGAAAAGAAGTAGAAGGGCAGGTTTCAACACAGTACGCCTAAGAAGGGTTCCTGGCTGACAGGTGCTGCTTTTTGTAGCAAGAGGAGTGTTTGCTCCTTACGCCTCATTGAGGTGGTAAACTTGTATCTCAGCTGCGCTATGTCAGATTTCAAGAAGATGTTGAGGTTGAATACACCTCAATGCATACAAAGAAAAAGTAGCCTAGCCTTCTGCCTGACATGCTAGTTTTCTATACAGATACAATTCGGTGTTTGCATGGAGATGTACTCAATGATGTCACTTACCTTTTTGAACTCTGCCATGGTAAAGCCCAAGTATATTACCTACTGAGAACTTGATTTTAGAGGTGACTGACAATGGCCCTTGTGGGCTCCAACTAAACAGGGAAAATGGCCTCTGAAGCAGAGTGCTGGAATGAAAACCGGAACATCTCTTATGTAGAGTGTGATATATTTTCATATGTACTCTGAAATATTTGTAGTGTGGATATATTTTATTTACAGAGTTCACTGCTCTTGGAAGCCTCACTACCCTAATGTAATTGAGGGTCTTCTTTCCCCCATTTAATTAGCAGGTCTTTGTCGTACTGCAAATATCGTGGTGCTGACGTCCTGCAAATCAGTGCTTTTGCTTAATGAAGGTAAATTCTACTTCTTCTTTATTAGCTTGGTTAGTTTGCTAGAATTGCAATTAGCATGTTTAAAATCAATCTAATTGAAGTCAAATTTTGAGTTTGTTCAAATAAGCACCTTAAGTGAATTACACAGAGAAAGAACAGCTCACTAATTTCCACTCCTGCTTTCCTTCAACATCCCAAGAAAGTAATTCACATGAACCTAATGTCTGGGTTTACTTACATAGCAGCTAATATGACTAGAGAAGGAACTAATTCTCTACATGTTTACTCAAAAGTAAATCTCACAGAGTTCAGGGTGAGGCTTACTCTCAAGTAAGCATGCATAGGATTGCAGCCTGAGATCTTGTGAATTTCTAGGCCAGCTCAGGACTTCATGGCTGCCATGACAGCTATGGGGCTATTTCTATGCAGCATATGCCCAACACATAAAGGTAAAGGGACCCCTGACCATTAGGTCCAGTCGCGGACGACTCTGGGGTTGCAGTGCTCATCTCGCTTTACTGGCTGAGGGAGCCGGCGTACAGCTTCCAGGTCATGTGGCCAGCATGACTAAGCCGCTTCTGGCGAACCAGAGCAGCACATGGAAACGCCGTTTACCTTCCCGACGGAGCGGTACCTTTTTATCTACTTGCACTTTGACGTGTTTTCGAACTGCTAGGTTGGTAGGAGCAGGGACCAAGCAACGGGAGCTCACCCCGTTGTGGGGATTCGAACCGCCGACCTTCTGATCGGCAAGCCCTAGGCCCTGTGGTTTAACCCACAGTGCTACCCATGTCCAACACATACCGCAGGTCATACAGTTTTTGCTACATACAGAAACAAAAGGTTGTGTTCAATGCTTATGTTCCATTCACGAAGCAGACATCTGCTTGCACAATGGAACTCCCCTTCCTCTCCTCCTCCCTGAACTTGCACCATACACCCTCAAAATCTGGTCCAAAGGGTTGGGGGCTCTTCCAGAGCAGATTTTGGGAGTGCACAGGGGAAGAAGAAGGAGGAGGACAATTGCACAGAATTGAAAAAAAAATCCTTAAAAAAATAGTTATTTCAAGATACTGACCTAGATACTGTACAACGTTGTCTGACTGCCAGCGCATGGGTAAGATGACTGGTTGTGCAATATGAAACCCAGTGCCACAGCTATGCTAGTGGAACCTCTTGTGCCACCGGTTGTGCAACAGGAAGTATCAGGGCTACGGCAATCGGTTGTGCAACCTGCCACGAGAACCATGCTGGTTTTCTGTGGCTTCTGCCATGCAGCTAGTACACCACTAAGGGACTCTAACTTTTAGCGCTTAACACCATCCAGTTGAAATACAATGCACCAGGAACCAGGCAGAGGGCCTTCTCGGTAGTGGCGCCCGCCCTGTGGAACGCCCTCCCATCAGAGGTCAAAGCGATAAACAACTACCTGACATTTAGAAAATACCTGAAGGCAGCCCTGTTTAGGGAAGTTTTTAATCTGTGATATTTTAATGTATTTTGATATTTGTTGGAAGCCGCCCAGAGTGGCTAGGGAGACCCGGCCAGATGGGCGGGGTACAAATAATAAATTATTATTATATTATTATTATCCAGCTAAGTTCTACGCAGAGTGGACCTACTGAAAGCAATGGCCCCAACTCAGTCATGTCATTTCGATGGGTCTACTCTGCCTAAAACTCAGATGAACACCGCCCAAGGTCATTAAGTGTACCCACGTCATTTACTTTGAACTGCCTCGTTTTGAGGCTGTGCTATTGTGTGTTTGGAACGCCTTTAAAATAACAAATAGCACGTTTTAAAGGAGAGGTCTGTGCATCGCATTGGTTGGCTGCCTAAGGACTCAAAGCTATGTATTAAATTGCCCTGCGTTCTCTCCCTCCCTCCCCCCCCCCGCGCCGCTGCCTTTTTGAATAGGCAACATGTCACATAACCAACGGATATGTTGAGTCTGTGTGAAGAAGAAAGAAGATTAATGTGAAGGAGAGGCACCGGTTCATTTGAGACGTTGGCATTTGCGAGCTCCTTTGAAGTTCAAAGGTCAGCTTTGGCTATTCAAGCTGTCTGGCCTTCGATGCAATTTGCACCTAAAGAGCAGGCCATCTTCCCGAAGAGACTGTTAATAAGACATCCCAGACCTTCCGGGAGTCAATCAATATGACAACTGTGGCTTGATAAAATGGCTGGAACCGAACGGAGCTTCAAAAGAACATGCCACACAAATAAAGAAGAGCCCTATCAGGGTCTGAAATATATGCTGCAGGAGACACTGTCTCTAAAAAGGGCTATTTTAATTTCATTAGTCCTTATCTCTCCCCGCACCCCCCCTTGAAAATACAGAAGAGGCTTCTTCTTTTTTTAAGGTGCTGTCTTGAAAAGTGCAGAGAGGCTTTACGCAACAATAACCCCCCAAAAAAACCAAAACTATAACGAGGGCTTTATAGAAAAGGGAAAGAGAGAAATCAGAAGGCCCAAGCAAATGATGGATGTCAGTGGGAAAGAATTCAATATGATGAATGTGCTTGGCTGTTTATTTGCTATTAAGTGAATCCCTGTGATGCAGTTTGCCCATCCTGAGCCCATATTTCCAGAGGAAATTGCACATGCTTCGCCATGCAAATTCACAGCAGCTGCACAGGGGACACGAAGCATAATGCAGGTGCTGGCAATCAAAGGTAGCAGCTAGACCTTCCTTATTCCTGCTCAGAGAAGTGTTTTGCTTTGGTGTCCCGTTGACGTTCTCCACTGAGGAGGAAGTAGGAGGAGCTGACGCTTGTCCGTGCACTTGGTATACTCTGTATTGTTGTTTTCTTAGCAGCAGCAGTAATGCAGCAAATGAATAAAAATAATTAATTCTTAAGGTGGCTTGCTTAGGGACCCAGGTGGTGCTGTGGGTTAAACCACAGAGCCTAGGGCTTGCTGATCAGAAGGTCGGCGGTTCAAATCCCTGCGACGGGGTGAGCTCCCGTTGCTCGGTCCCAGCTCCTGCCCACCTAGCAGTTTGAAAGCACGTCAAAGTGCAAGTAGATAAATAGGCAGGAAGGTAAACGGCGTTTCCGTGCGCTGCTCTGATTCGCCAGAAGCGGCTTTGTCATGCTGGCCACATGACCTGGAAGCTGTACGCCGGCTCCCTCGGCCAGTAAAGCAAGATGAGCACCGCAACCCCAGAGTCGGATACGACTGGACCTAATGGTCAGGGGTCCCTTTACCTAAGGTTGCTTGCACAATACATGCCAAAGATTAAGAGTTGCATCCAGTGAAGTCATCGCATTAGTGCAAGGCCTTCCATTTGAGCAATTGAGCTTTCCCTCCCTCTCCTCCTCCTATGTTCCCTCAAATACAGGTATGTTCTGGGGATTCCCACCCCCAGTAGCCTTCAGGAGCGGATCTGGGGGATGGAGAGCAGAAAGGGACAGGAAGTTCCCTTGGACAACAGGAAGTCCTTGCTAACGGGCTGACATCGTTGCATACAACCGCGTGAGTTTATCAACTCTGGCTTGCAACTCTGCAGTTGTGATACGAGAATAACAGCTCTAGCGCACACTGAGAAATTGCTGGCAATCTCAAAATAGTCACTCACCAAAAACCGAACCGGGCTTCTTTTCTTCTTAGCAACAGGTACTTGGATTCACAGTCACATCAAGAAACGTTGGGGTACATAGACTGCATAAATTGGAAACGCTGCAGCAATCTCTGTGGTCATTGTGACTTGGAAAAGGGCAGCTGTGATCCTGTATCATCCATGCCAAATCTTCTTCGTGTGGTTATGTCACCTGCACAATCCCACGGAGAAAATAAATGCCTCTGGTTTTCTCAGTGGAACTCTGAGGTCCTCTCACTGCTGATGCTGATGTATTTATTGTGTATTTATTGTGTTTATAGCCCACCTTTTTTCTCAAAGTGGCACACATGGCTCTCCCTCTCCTCATTTAATCCCCACAACCACCCTGTGAGGTAGGTTAGGCTGAGAGGCGGTGACTGCCCAAGGTGAACTTCATGGCTGAGTGGGGATTTGAACCCTGGTCTCTCATGTCCTGGGGTGAATTCTGGCCGATCGCCACACCCACTCCACTGGAGACGTGCCTGAGCAGCAGCCACCTCATCCTGAGCTCCTTTCGTGCGAGGGACTGTTTTGACGCTGGGTGTGCCCACACCTGCCCCGTCTGCGCATGTGCACCAACCCTGCACCCATCCCTGCCCCCTCAGGAGAAGCAGGCAGCACCCACTAGCCCACCCTGCACCCATCCCTGGGTGGTAGATCACTGCCAGTTTTTATATAGATCACACCCTGCTTCTTGTTGGACATGCCTGCCCTGGTCAATCACTCTAATCACTGCGCCAATCTTTTTTATTATTATTTTAACAAAGTAATAATAATAAATAAATAAAAAATGTGCACCCCACCCCCGAGACCATTCCATTGTAACTATCCAACCTCCCAAAATTTCAACACCTCTTGCGATGGTTTCCGTTTTAACAGTACAAATCCTACAAAAGAAAATTACTATAAGTTAGTATGGAGATGGTATTTAACACCAGTAAGATTAAATCAAATAAACAAGGAATATTCGGTGTTATATTGGAAGGGATGCCAGGAAACCGTGGCTTATGTTCACATGTGGTGGGGGTGTAAATATGTACACATTTTGTGGCAAAGGGTGTTTAAGGAGATAGCAGAAATCACTGGGTTAAAGCTGACCAAAAGTCCAGAGGTAGCATTGTTATTAATTTATGATGGGGTGGAAGGTTTGCTGGCTATGAAGGACTTGCTCACAAATTTATTGACAGCTGCACGAGTTATTATAGCTAGGAAGTGGAAGGGGCAAGGTGAATGTAACATGGAATAATGGTGTAAAGAGGTGTGGGATATAGCTATTAATGGGAATATGCAGGAGAAATGGTTTTGAAGAGATATGGAAGGTATTTATCCTTATAGACAACATTTTCAAAGTGTGTTTCTCCCATATTTCCCCCCAGCTTTGACTCTTTATCTGCCCTGTTGTCTCCTTTTCCCACACCTCTTTTAATTGATCTTGTTGATCCTCCATTTCTACTGTTTTATAAATTTCACTGGTTTCCCCTTTTATAGCTATATGTTCTTCTTTATCTCCCCTTTTTATAATCTTTCCCCCCCAAAATTTTGCATATTCTTTGCATTTCTTGTTTTTCCTTCACCACTTCTTTGTCCATTGCTCCAGTTGTATACAGTTAAGCCAAGTTATTTTACTTCCTGTTAGAGCTTCTCTTATTTGTTATTTGCTTCTCATTTTCTCCACCCATTCCTTTATTTTAAGCATTTTCTTCTCTTTCGCTTCTCTCTCAATTTCCTTTTTAAATACAATCACTGAGGACAATGCGCACACACTAAGGATGGCTGTGTGTACAGAGGACAGTCCTGTGTTTGAAGTACAGACCTTTATTCGAAGGGCTGCCTATTCCAAGGCTGGTTTAAAAAAAGAATCGTGAGAAGGGAGAGGAGGAGCCTTGAAGTTGCCCATCAACAGTCAGCTGCTACATAGCACACAGGTGGTAGAAGAAGAAGAGGAAGATGAGTTTGGATTTGATATCCCGCTTTATCACTACCCAAAGGAGTCTCAAAGCAGCTAACATTCTCCTTTCCCTTCCTCCCCCACAACAAACACCCTCTGAGGTGAGTGGGGCTGAGAGACTTCAGAGAAGTGTGACTAGCCCAAGGTCACCCAGCAGCTGCATGTGGAGGAGCGGGGACGCGAACCCGGTTCACCAGATTACGAGTCTACCGCTCTTAACCACTACAACACACTGGCTCTCAGGTAAAGGTAAAGGGACCCCTGACCATTAGGTCCAGTCGTGTCCGACTCTGGGGTTGTGGCGCTCATCTCACGTTACTGGCTGAGGGAGCCGGCATACAGTCATGTGGCCAGCATGACTAAGCCGCTTTTGGCGAACCAGAACAGCGCATGGAAACGCCGTTTACCTTCCCGCTGGAGCGGTACCTATTTATCTACTTGCATTTTGACGTGCTTTCGAACTACTAGGTTGGCAGAAGCTGGGACCGAGCAACGGGAGCTCACCCCGTCGCGGGAATTCGAACCGCCGACCTTCTGATCAGCAAGCCCTAGGCCACAGCGCCACCTGCGTCCCATGGCTCTCAGCTAGCCTTCCTTAATATGATGAGATGTGTTTCTATTGTTATGATACCAGTTAGTTCTAGACATTAGCATATTTAAATCTGTGCCCCCTTCCCCGTCCCCTTCTTTTGGGGGGGACGCATTTCCTCAGGGCGGGGGGGGGGAGGTGAGTTGTACTTTTTTAGGCATACATCAAGATATTTTTAAGCATGCACTCTAAAATGTGAATTTGAGCAATGTGTGGATGGAAACACATGCAGCATAAAGAAAGATTCATCGGGGAGCCAGGATTGCCTGCAGCAATATAAAAGAGCTAGGAAAGGACCACGCAGAAACGGGTAGCTGGAATTCCCAAAATAGGGCCACAAATAATTAGAAGGGAGGCTGGAGCTGCGCCGTGGTCCTTGCATGACGCAGCCCTGAGCTAGCGCAGGAACAAAAGGTGGTTATTTTATTGGATTCTAGGGATTTAAGACACGTAAAAGAGAAACACCCATTAAGCCTGAACATTACCCTAATGCCATCTCAATGCTGCTAGGTTTCTGTTTTGTTTTTTTAAATAGCAAGCATGCTATGTCTTTCATTTCTTCGTTCGAAAATTCCTGCCAAATGGATTGAGGAAAAGATTAGGGGAGGAAATTACAAGAGCTGCTTTCCAATGTTTTTAGGCTATTTCATACCAAGCAAGGTGATGAAGGCAGCAGTATCGGTCTACCTGTAGTTACACACACATACACTTACTATATCTGCCAAAACCAAAATGTTTTTTATTATGAGCAGCAAGGGTGTGGCATTCCTGATAAATGCTACTTTAAGATTCTCTTGGGTTATGGCCTGCCTACATACCTATTATCAATTTAGTAATAGGATTCTGCCACTTTTGTCCGGCCATCATTGAGGGGCGTCGTTTACTCTCAAATGACAAAAAAGGAAAATGCTCTTAAACGTCCAATTTTTCTCTTTTTCCCTGAGTGAGTGACTAATGACTGAGAAGAATATCTTTTATTCATGTTGTCAAGGTGACAAACCCTTGCAGACTGATGAATATCAAATACTGATGTTTTTATTTAACTTCTCCCCCCCCCAAAAAAAAAAGTCAACACCAATTTTTAGACCTTAAACAAAAAAAGATGTGTGTTGGAAGAGGTGGTGATTATTGTTATTGTAGAGAGCTACAAATTCCCAGTGCTCAAATAACAGCTAGAAGGGGCCTGCCCTCTCGTCTTTTGCTCAGTGTTTGGGAACCTGTGGTCCTTCAGATGTTGTTGGGTGTTGGAAATGCAACAGCAGGGATCATTCCAATTGTAATTTAAGGTTTAACTGTTGTCAATAAGTCATTTGTCCAAGAGGGATGGTGAAGGTGTTGCTTAGCAACCAGGGGAGGTGGCATGTTTGCTGAGGTTGCACATGCTCCAATTGGCTATGTAGTTTTGGGGGAACGCTTCTTCTGTATGTTTGGTTGACTGTCTCTCTACTATGTACAAGGCCTAAAGAAAGAGAAAACCTCACCCTTCCTTTACTCAGTTTCCCTCAGTTACATACTACAGTCATACCTCGTGTTGCGTACGCTCCGTGTTGCGTACGTTCAGGATAAGCACGGAGGCGACCCGGAAGTCCTCTGCAGAGAGAGCGTGACGCACGGGTACACACGGGTGCGCAGAAGCGTTCTGCACAGTTTGTGCATGTGCAGAAGTGCAAAAACCGTGAACTTCCAGGTTTTTTGTTGTTTTTTTTATCGTGTGTTCATGTCACGCACGCCCGGGTTACGCAGTGCGACCCCGCAACGGATCGCGTGCGTAACCCGGGGTTCCACTGTATCAGTATTTCTTTTCTCTCTGGACTCCATCAGTGTTATTTAAGTGACTTTGTTAAAACAACAATGATAGGAATTGTAGTCCAAAAACATCTGGAGGCCCACAAGTTCCCATTCCCTGCTTTAGCTAATGTTTTTAGATGGCTAACGTGAAACTGTGAAAACAAAATAAAATAAAAAAATTCCTTCCAGTAGCACCTTAGAGACCAACTAAGTTTGTTCTTGGTATGAGCTTTCGTGTGCATGCACACTTCTTCAGATACTGTGATTTCTTCAGAAACTGTGATTTTGCTAAAACTGAAGAACTAGGGGAGAGGGAGAATCAGTAAAAGGGGCTTAGGGGCTTTCCTTTCCAAGGCTGAGGCAGATGGTGGATTCCATTATGGATTTTCATTTGGATCAGTTGCACACACCTGGTTAGACTAGATCTGGGGAAGCCAACATGGGGCCTTCCAGTATGTACATCAGTCGGAGTTGACGGAGGTTGTAGTCTAACAGCATCTAAAGGACACGACATTGGCTACCCCCAGAATTGACTACCCCAATCCAGGAAAAATAGGTGAACTTCATCAACTATGCAAGCAGTTCACACCTCACATATCCCCAGGCACTATGTTGTTCCTGCAAATAGACCCTCCATTTGCTAGAGAGAGAGAGAGAGAGAGAGAGAGAGAGAGAGAGAGAGAGAGAGAGGAAGAGGATAAGGCACAAGCCCTGTATGCATGTGAATTGCTTTCTATGCACAATCTTATGAAACAAAGAAACCAGCATGGGCATCTGAGACTAGGATCATTCCAGGGTTGTCTCAGCCAGCTCCAGCAAAAGCCCAGATTGTTGTGAATCAGGCCAATTTGGTTCACAATCCAGACTTTGGTCAGATAAGTTGCACAGCTATACTGGAAACACAGCACACCTATTGGGCATCCAGTATAGGTTGTAGCTCCTTTTCAGGTTGTCATTCAGGAGCAAACCACATTTGCTGCCACAGGAACTTCTATAAAGGTCCTTAAAGGACTTGCAATATAAAGTCATAGCACATTTTTTTCCATAAAGTATAGAAGTGCTAATTTGCCTGGATAGATGCCACTGGAAAAGCAAGATGGGAGGGTTACCCATCTGCACTGCACTTTGCAGTGCTCCCAGACACCCTATAAACAAAGTAAAAGGTTTTCAAAGCGGGGTGGAGGGGAAGGAGATCCAGGACCCCCTGGCCAACTCCTTACAATGCCCCTGCTTTCTGCCACAATATGTGGGGAAACTGCTATATTTAAGTAAGTATCCTCTCAGTGGGCCATGCCATTGTCTCAGCCAGGGGTCGGCATGGTTTACCTCGCCTGGGCTGGTTCACTCCAGCGGAGATCCCTCCGTGGGTCGGATCGCGTGTGCGCCTGTGATTCCCGGAATCTGCGTCAGGACAGACACGATTTCCGTTGTCACGGAAGCGAGTCCCTGCGCCGCGCTGCGCCAGTTTACCGCAGCGCGCAGGGACTCGCCGAGTGGGTGGCTCAGTTTGGGGGGCGGCTCGGGGGCTGGTTAAATGACCCCCGTGGGCCGCTTGTGGCCCATGGGCCTTAGGTTGCCGACCCCTGGTCTCAGCTGTCCCCAGCCTACCTGTTAAAATAGTTGTAACTCTTGCAATGCTTTTAATTTGCCACTAGGTGTTGGCACAGTGCCAATCACAGTATAACAACTTCCCCTGAACAAATGATAGCGTTAACTCAGAATAAGCAAGGAGCTGTCCACCCCAAGTGGCCTTTCCTTCTTTCGCTGTCTATAGTAGGGAGGGAGAAATCATTCCCCTTCTGGAGGAAGAGGAGGCTGCACTTTATTTATGCAAACAAGCAACTCTGGTTGGAAGCCAAAGTATAATGTTAGGAGTTTGTGGGTGCTAGACGTTTCTAAATTCCTGGGTCCAGTAGGTGTTAGAATTCAATCAAGGCTTGGGGTGTTAAAACTAGGTGCCAGACCCATGTGTATTAAGTTGTTTACTAGACACTTCTAATCCCCTGGAATCGGCAAGTGTCAAAAGCTCAGGAAGCCAGGCTAAGCTTCCTGCATGAGGTGATATTCTGAGGCATGAGCCATTAAGAAAACAAAGGATCAGAGAACTCTGCGTGAGCTGTTGGCCTACTTCTGAGTCTGTGGCCTAGAACTGTCTGTGGTGATTCAAGGAATCCTTACTATTTGCTCAGGATGACCTTGCCCTGTTCTTCTGCACATAGGCGACACAAAATCTCGACTCTGCCCTGGTCTAGTTTATATTTATATCCCTGCCAGCCCTTATATCTGTTTGACCTTAAACTTCAGTAGCTGACTTTCAATGCAATATTCCAGTCCCCCCCAAACCTGGTACCCACTAGATTTTGGGACTACAACTCACATCAGCCCCAGCCAATGTTGCCAGTGAACAAGGATGATGGGAGTTGTAGTCCAAAGCATCACTAGGGCACCAGTTTGTGGAACGCCGTGAAATGTGGTAAGCAGACTGCAAGATCAGGAGATGGCATATGTTCATTTGTCTAGTATTACAGAAGAGAAACCATCCAATTCCATGATTCTGTGATTCCACTTAAAGACACTTCTGTGCCAAAAAAAAACCCAGCAACAACACAGCGCCACAAGCCACAACGAGGGATTGTTTAGCAAATGTAGGCCAAACTGAAAGAAAATATGTTCTGTTTCATCATTTAGTGGGATCTCTCCTTGCTGCAAAGATCTGCTGTGGTCGTGCAGCAGGTTGTGTAATGTGTAAACTCCACAAAATAAGCATCCCCAGCTATTTTCCGTCTTTCTGATTACACTGCTAGAAATGCACGATAACGTTTGACAAATGTAAGAAAACAGCAGATGTCAATCCAGCCTTCTTCCCGAACTGTTCTATTTCTGATTTTCAGTTTGTTGAGATATCCTTGCCTCACCTGACTCACTTGTGACACATCGCTTGTCAGCTTTGGGAATGTGTTGCAGGATGGTGCTAAGATCTATGGCTAAACAATTCTGAAACTGTGACAGTTGTAAGAGAGGAAATGGCTGTGCTTGAGGGACAGGCTAAGTTACGGGCTGAATCAAATTGGCAAACGCTGAGAATTTGCAAGCTCTTTTATACATTAAGGCTGCCATCCTGTACAGTTGTTGCTAGATCACAATTTCCATCATCCCTGACCGTTGGCGCATCCTGACTGGGACTGATGGAAGTTGGGCAGCATCTGAAGGGCCACTGCTTCTCCAGCCCTGCTTCAAACATTTACCTAGGAGTAGCAGTACAAGCCTATGCATATCTGCTCAGAAGTAACTTCCAGGGGGCTAACAGCAAGATGGGAGTGCACAAGATTGCTGCATAAATCCCACGGAAAACAGTGGGGATTACTGAGCATGCTGTAGCACTCTTAAAGGTAAAGGGACCCCTGACCATTAGGTCCAGTTGTGACCGACTCTGGGGTTGCGGCGCTCATCTCGCTTTACTGGCCGAGGGAGCAGGCGTACAGCTTCCAGGTCATGTGGCCAGCATTCTGGCGAACCAGAGCAGCGCACGGGAACGCCGTTTACCTTCCCGCCGGAGTGGTACCTATTTATCTACTTGCACTTTGACGTGCTTTCGAACTGCTAGGTGGGCAGGAGCTGGGACCGAGCAACGGGAGCTCACCCCGTCGCAGGGATTCGAACCTCCGACCTTCTGATCGGCAAGCCCTAGGCTCTGTGGTTTAACCCACAGCACCACCCACGTCCCTCTTAGTGTACTATTAAATAGTCCCACCTTGCTTCTTCTGGTTGTCCATGTGTTCCCATGCTGGCACATCAGAGTGCCCCTCTCATGTGGCCTAGCATTGGAGGGGGACAAATCCACTCATATTCTGCAGATAGCGTGATCTTTAAATCCATCCTGTGATTTGGAAAACTTGATATACAATTCCAGTCCTGGAAATATACAGTCTCGCTCAGAAGAGAGATTTCTTGAAGATGGGGACGGGACTTCTAAACATAGTGCTTCAACCACTGGTTACAAGGTCCAGGAAGGTGGAGAAGGAAGCCCTCTGCTCACACCACACACACCCCATGGCCTGTATTCTAAAGGGTTCCATGGTTCCAACTCACCTCCCATGCTGTGAGGCCCTCCAGAGATGGGATGGAACTTGGTTTCTCCTTTCCGTTAGATTCAGGTGAGGCAGTAGACATATTGGATCAGTAATGGTAAATGGAAGCCAATGAGCGGAAACTCGGTTCAGATGAAATGGAGGTTCATTTCCACCTTCTGAAGAGGGGAAGGAATCCAGCTCCCTGGTATATATATGTCATGGAATTCTACTCAATATTGATCCAATGTATCGTTAGCAGAGTAACAACTTAAACACATTGCAGGATTCCCAAAAAATAGACCAGAGGCAATTGTATTTCACCCAGCAGAGCTTTACTGCTACTGAAGGCAAATGAGCATAATGGTCACAAATCCAATACATTCAAGATTGGAACTGTCCATAAGAAAACCAGTTGCAGCAGACTTAACTTAAACTTACAATAACTCATAATAAGACTAAACCTTAACACTAAGCATACTATGTGCAGAACACCACACCAGAAGGAAAAGAGATGGAAAGAAAAAGTGAAGACCCAGGCTCCTTCTGGCCTTTTATTATAGTCAGCATGACCTTGACAGAAGAGATAACAGAGCCAGTTTAAACCAGCTGTACTCAGCTTCTCTGAAGGAATAACCCAAACATGAAGTTTCTTTCACACAGAGAATCTTCCAGAACCCTCTTGAATGAAGTAGAATAGGAAAGAGCTCTATGCATCAAATCAATACTTTCTGTACTGAGAAATGCAAACGGACAATATATACCTCATGCTTTGTCCCAGCCTCAACCCCTGGTGTCTCGAGGTAGACCTGAAAAGGATCCTTGCCTGCATCCCTGGACAGCTGCCACCACACAGTGTTACTGACCTGGATGGACCAATGGGCTGACCTGATGCAAGGCAGTTCCCCATGTTTCTGTATGCAGCAGCTCAGCAGAATTTCACCTCCTTACATAAGGGCAAGAGTGGAATCATGGCTAGGAAATCACACACTTGATGTCAGGGACTGGGCAGAGGCGGAATGGTGGAGACTGCCTCCCCATCCTGACCCTTCCAAGGAGGAGGAAGAGGAAGGCAGTAGAGATTTACAACAGAGGTTTGAGGGAGGTCACAGCTCAGAGGCAGATGAGGAGGAAAGCTGGGAAATCATGGGAGAGTCAGAACAACAACACCCAGCTGACACGTTGTTTGTTGCACGGCCAGAGAAAGAACAATGCTGTCCAGGGTTGTAAAGATTGCGTAGAGAATAATTGGGTGCACTCTTCCCACCTTGGATCAAATCTATGCCTCCAGGTGCTATAAGAAAGCTGCAGGATAGTGCGCACCCCGGAAATGATCTCTTTCAGCTTCTGCCTTCTGGAAGAAGGTACAGGGTTATAAAGACCAGGACTAGCCGCCTGAGAAATAGTTTCTATCCAAAAGCGATTTTGGTTTTAAACGCAGTGTAAGGCAGTCTCTAAGGGAGTGTCTGTATTTAGTTGCGGGGCATCAGAGTTTTTAGGGGGTTAACCAGATAGGGTATTAAAGTTTTAGGAGGTTAATTATGCATAGGAGGGATGGGGAATGAGTCGACAGGCATTTTCTGGATAGTAGGCTTGTCGGGTTTTGGATGTTTGATGTAGATTTTCAATTTCGTTGTTCTGTATGGGACAATGACAATAAAGATTATCGTATCGATCGTGATTAGAAAGCATTCTAGACCCTCCATCTCCCAGAACCTGGCAAGCCTTAAAAGTAGGAGAGCAGAGAGCTCAAAGACAGAGGGCACTTTTCAGCATCCATAGAGAAGATGTGAATGAAGAATGAGACAGTGGGAGAGACAGGAGAGGTGAAGATTCACTTGGGACAATGCCATTATCCAAGAGGCTGGGTTCTATAGCCTCTCTCTGTAAAGTTTGAAATAAAAAAGGACTGTAAGAAACTTTCCCTTGTCTTTATAATTTCCTGGGCAACCAGCCGGGAGCCTCTGACAGCATCCTGACACTTGCCATTCGTTTGCACCAGACCCAAGTGCCCAACGCCTCTCTCCCTCAGTTGATTCACGGTGTAAGTCTATCAAATATTGGGGTGGAAGTGTTGGGCTCTGAGGCCTGTGAAGAGACTTCAAGCCTGGCTCAGAAAGGCCTAGGAGGATGGTGAGAACCAACCAATCAGAAGCCGACCCAAGACGCTTCTGTGCGTCACATGTATCAGAAGACATTTCTAGTCTGCTTTAATTGAGAATAATTATACGCCTCCACTTGCTGCCTAGCCGGCAGAGCCGGTGAGCAACACTCCTTGAACGCAGACTAGCAGAAGGTCATTTCTTCGCCATGCCCATTGATATTGCTGTATCTGTATCTCCTATTACCACATGTGCTTGAAGCTCTGCCTGAGGCATCCCACTTCCTGGCTGCTCAAGGGGGAATCTGATGCTTTATACGGGTATCCTTGGTATGTTTACAAATAATTCTCTACATCAAAATGGGTTTGTGTAAGAGGCAGCATGCAAGTGTAAATAAAAGTGTGCATTATTTTCAGTAAAACATACTGATCAGGGTAATTAAGTGACCCGAATAAAAGGCATGTGTTTTGAAATGAAATGCTATTAACATTTTTAAGGCAGATTTAAATTCAAATTGCTCTGCAAAGATGATTTGAAGGAGGGGGACACCACAAGGATATTAAAATGCTTTTTTGAAATTATTCTGATTTAAAAAAAAAAAAAATCAGGGGAGTGAATGGGTCTTCACGGCTCCATTTCAGACCCAGCCTCACTTTGCCTGAATATTTTTGCATTATATTTTAATTAAAGTTATAATTACAGAACTAAATATAATTAGCTCCTTTCTTCAAAAGACATCGGAAGCCAACTTACTTTATTAAATTTTCAATTTGTTTCCCGCAGTGTTACATAGTTTATTCTAATTAATTGAAGGAGATCTCATAAATATTTTATCAACATAGGGATGTGATTAAAAGCAAAAGGACTCTCACATATTTTTTTTAAAATGCCGTTTCCCACCCCTTTTCAAATGCATCAAAATTTTAAATAAATAAATGTCTCTTTTCCTTTTGTTTCCCATACACACCCTCTGCCTTTTCTATTAATAATCTCAAAAAGAGAGCTATAACTAAATTCACTGCTATAATAGATAAAATAGATTATATTTGAGCGGTTCCATCAGGCTCCTGTAAGCCCTTATTTCTTTACCTCTGGGAATGGCTGCTAGTTAAGAAATTCCTTGCCTGTTGCAGACTACGGAAAAAGATTCTAGTCGCTGATATGATTTTCAAATTAAGTCGCTCGCCATTGTTTTTTTCCAGATTACTATTTGCATATCTAAAAGGCAGCTATTCTTGAAGAATATCCCATACTCCCCCCTCCCCATTCTCTGAGGTAAAAAAAAAGTGTCAACGTTTATTTCCCCCTGCATGGTTAATATAGGAAATTGCCTTAGACCCAGTCAGACCATTGATCCATCTTGCTCAGTTATATCTACATGGCTGGCCCCAGCTCTCCAGGGTTTAAGACAGGGGTCTCTCTCCCAGTTCTACCTGGAGTTGTTGGAAGTCAAACCTGGGACCTTCTGCATGCAAAGCAGATGCTGTGCCACCGAGCGACAGCACTTTCCCCTTCCCCAGAGATATAAGGGGAAGACAGATGCAACATGTACCGTGCAGAGGGACCAAGACAGATGCTGTTTCATGCTGTTCAAACGTGACATGAATGAGCTCTGGGAGAAGCAAAGGGTTTGCCTAAACTATGGCAGAATCTGGCTGCGCACAGGGCTCATTGTGATGTCAACAAAGGCTCTCTTCCCCAATCCTCAAAGCAGTTTTGCACTCCTAACATTTTACTTTTTGAAACCTGAGGAATAAATAGATAATATTGTAAATTTTCAAAGCTGGGCAGCAAAAGGTAAAGCATGAAGAGGGACAAAACTTCCCTGTGTTTTATTCCTACTTGCAAAGCCGCGGTTGAGGAATAGGCTGTGAACTCTCATCTTCTCAATCTTCTCTAGGATTGGGAGAACTGGTCAATTTCATTTGCTCTCCATTTCTCATTTTTTTCCATTCAGTTCAGTTCTCCACATTTCCACGTCAGTTTGTGGATTTATATATTTTTAAAGTTCTTTACTTTGCTCATCTCCGATCAAATGAACTGTTATTTGTACAACTTTGACAATAATGTTAACGGCAAGCACAATTTTTATGCAGTTTTGGTTAGCTGCATTTTTTCTCCAGTTCCTAATGTGCTGAGAATGATGGGAAAGGGCAGGAAAGTTGTGCTTGTCGTTAAAGTGACAATATTGCGGGGATTTTCTAAACTCATTACAGGAAAGGACTGGGACGCATATGTAATATTTAAGACATCCTAAATTGTTTAGGCGTTTACATTATTTATCACCAATGCAGTATATTTCCTGAATATTTATTTCCAACTCTACAGATATTACTCTTGGAATAAAGTGAAAAGAGAGAGAGAGTTTTCATCTGTCCTAGTACAATATGTTATATAAAAGCTGTTCTGGAAGGCTTAGAGGACACATTAGTCAGGAAGCTAAGCAAGAATTTTATTAACTCTGTCCAAGAAGAACAGAACTGGAACAGGAAACTCCTGATTCTTCCCAAATATAATTAGACCCAGTGCAACCTAGTGGCTTAATTATATAATGACACTATCCACACAAGTCACTACTTCATCCATTTGTTCAGCGTAATGTAGCCAACACATTAACCCAACGTTTGGATCAGTGAACCACTAAAACTCTATCTCCCAGAGAGGAGAAATATTCAGACATGTGCTCTTTTGCAAGAGCTTTTCCTGATTTGGAAAGGAGTGCCATGAGAATATCAGTCAGCAACACGTCTGCACCACCAGAAAGTGCTGAAGCAGCCACTATTCAGTTTTAAGATTTGGGATTTGGACGGGAGAAAGCTAATGTGGTTAGAAGAACTTCTGAACCTTCCCTGGCAAAGTTCCAGGGGGAAATCTGCCAGGTACACCTTTTGTTAAAGAGTTTGCTGATTGATTGCTCTCAGCAGCTGAATCTTCTACAGATTTTCTGAACAGGATAGGAAGGCATTCTTTTGCCTCCTGGCCAAGGATGATGTAGTCTAGGTCTCTGTGTGCAAAGAAAGAGTCCTCGGGCAGGAGATATAGAAGCATGATAAGCTACACCAACAGGTTAAAGAACAGTTTCTACCCGCGGGCCGTGAGGCTGCTGAATGGAAGACAGCAAAATCGGGGTGGGAGGTTGTACGATAGCACATAGACTGAGAGATTGTGGGGGAGAGGGGGCTCGTATAATCTCACTGTAAACATGTGGTACAGTGACAATAAAGTATTTGTATTTCTAAAATCACAGTTGTAGGTGGGGAGCGAAGTTCTGGATTCTGTAAGCTTGGGAAAGTGCCTTTTGAGGGGGCTATAATGTACCCTGTGTGTCTCCACCTGTGTTCAACCTGTATATATGTAAATAAATTAGTATTACAAAGTGTTATAAGCCTCCTGCATCCTCCTTCCAAGGAAAACAAACACAGGCAAGTGCTATACCCCTAGAACTTCTCTCTGTTGAGCAATCATAACAAGAAGGGGTTGCCGTAATTTGTAGGGGCCTTCTTGCCGGGTGGACCTGAGTATTTTGTGTCAGGCGCCAGATCTCCTGTTCCTCTTCCCTTTCTTTAAACCTTTTTTTTTTTAAATGCACTTTGTGTAACCCACTGCTGTGTATCAGTTTAACAGGCTATGCATACTCAGCAGGAGAGTTGTGGCAGGGAGAAGCCACCATGATGGGCAACTGGCTTATTACCTCAGAAATGCTGGAATGATGCCTTTTGCCTCCTTTCTGTAAGGCCCTGAACCATTCAGAACAGGTTGGTAGTGAGAATTCCCATAAGGTTTTAAAATGAGCTATGAACTTCCCCCAACACTATAAGATCTTTGTTTGTCGGTGTTGGTTATGTTGCAAAGGGACGTGAGGTGCAGTTTCTGGAGAGCTCAGCTCTGTTGTGGAGCTGATGTGAATGAGAAGAGGCCATTTCCCCTCCAGCCAGCAGGAAGATCAAGATTCAGGGAGAGGTTTTGTGGTGTCATGAGCTGAAAAACAGAACTTTGAAAGGATGGTGCTCTGTTTTAGAAAGTTTATGACACTTAGGAACAGAGAAAGATTTGCTTGTAGGATGCCTGGGCATTTTGCAAAGCTCGGTGCTGATGAGATCCCAGGAACAGGTCAGCTTCCAGAAGCTGTCCTCTTTTGTGTTGTGAGGATAAAGTAGGCAGAGGGGAAACCCATGGGCACTCCTCTGAATTCCTTGAGGAAAGTGTGGAGTTGAAAATAGATTTGACCCATGTGTGTGTAATTAACAAAAGAATTGGCTGGGCACCTAGATTCTTTTTTTTAATAATAATAATTTTTATTAATAAAATTTTAAATCCATACAAATTATCAAACAATACAATCCAATACATTTTCCCCCTTTCCCCCTCCCTTCTCCCCTACCCTCCCTCTCCCCTACCCTCCCTCACCCTCCAGGACTTCCCCCAGCTCCCTTAACTGTTTTGTTAACTCAATATTGTTTCTGCATATTAGTCCATTTAAAATACTGTTTTCCTGTTATTCAATTTCATAATCCATTCTTAAAGATATCAGCCCTGAGTGCTCATTAGAAGGACAGATCCTGAAGTTGAGGCTTCTCTTGAGAAGAGAAGACTCCCTTAAAAAGACCCTGATGTTGGGAAAGGTTGAGGGCACAAGGAGAAGGGGACGGCAGAGGATGAGATGGTTGGACAGTGTTCTCGAAGCTACTAACATGAGTTTGGCCAAACTGCGAGAGACAGTGAAGGATAGGCATGCCTGGCGTGCTCTGGTCCATGGGGTCACGAAGAGTCGGACACGACTGAACGACTGAACAACAAATGTTTATTCAAATCCTGCCAGTAAAACTAAGTCTCTTTGTTGTTTTTTTCAAATAGTTTGTATAAAATTCCCATTCTTCCTTAAAGTCCCAATTGTCCTTTTCATGCAATTTATTTGCTAATTTTGCCAGTTCTGCATAGCTCACCCATTTTTCTTGCCATTGTTCCTTCATTGGTATTTCTTCCTTCTTCCATCCTTGTGCTAGCAAGACTCTCGCCACCGTTGTAGCATACATAAATAAATTCTTTATTTTCTTTGGTATATCTTGTCCTAAAATCCCTAATAGAAAAGCTTCCGGCTTTTTTTAAATAAAAGTCATTTTAAACATTTTTTTCAATTCATTATAAATCATTTCCCAGTATTTTTTAACTTCTCTACATTCCCACCACATATGATAAAAAAAGTTCTGTCTTTTTCCTTACATTTCCAACATGTATTAATCCCTGTTTTATACATTTTTTGCTATTGGGACTGTATACCATCATTTTCATATAATTTTCCTTCAACAAAGAACAATCTGTAAATTTCAAATTCACATTCCACAACTTTTTCCATTCCCCAAATTGTATATTATGCCCAAAATCCTGTGCCCATTTAATCATTACTGATTTAACCTCCTCATCCTTCATTTGCTGGGCACCTAGATTCAAAACACAAGGCTTTGCATACTCTCCAGCAGAAGAGGGCTCCCAGAGGAGTTAAAAACACAGCAGCATAGCATTGAATATAGACTGTTAAATCCTTCTGCATATCCCGTTTAGTCTGCTTACAGCTCTTGCCCTCACTGTCTACCCCTCTAGCAATGAACAGACTACATAGCATTAAGTAAGTTTAAAAAAAAAAACAACTTTACTTATTAAATCCAAAGGTCTGGTTCATGCATTATTCCATGCAGCAGCAAGGAGAACACAGGTACATTACTGTCAGATGCAAAATACAGAATGTAGTTTCAAACATGTGTCCTGAACTTTGGAGTGAATTCAGAGACATCTGTCCCGGCCTGTTACATGGCTGGAAGAGAGTGAAAGGGAAAGTTTCGCTTCCTCTCTCATGGAGGAGAGGGGTATGTGATCAAGCTGGGTCTAGGAACAGACCTCTCTCGTCTTAACCCTTTCATGCACTACCCTTGAGCTACAATAAGTAAGATGGGTGTGTCACCCCTGTTTTCTTTGACACCAAGAGCAGTCCCGGGTGGCTGACCCAGGCAAGCCGAACCTCTTCTTGTCCGCCTAACAGAGAACTCTAAACTTACAATGAGAGCATTTTATCTGCCCTTTCTTGCTTTAGTTTGTTTTCATATCTCTGCAGCCCTGTTTTTCAGCTTGTAACATAACTCTAGATGCTTTTCCTGTCACAGCTTTCTTTATTGCTTGCCGTATCTTTTCTGGTGGCATATGGGGAGAACCGTCTCCACGCTTTCATCTGTTCTGCATTCTTAGCACAGTGGATGGTGAGCCGTGCCGTTGTTAAAAGAGAGTCAAACAGGATGTATGCAATGGGGTCTGGTGAAGAGAGAGACCTGCCAGGGGTTTTCTTATCAGTGCTTGAGGTGTTTAAGCTGGCAAGTCAAAATTTATTAGCATTTAAACTGGCAAGACAAACATAGGGAACTAGCCTGGAATCAAGCAAAGCTCAAGTTTTAACAGGCAGCCAAATAAAATATTATGCCTGAAATTGCAATTCACAGTACAATCCTATATCTGCCTACTTGTACAGATGTTCCACCTAGTCAAATGGAGCTTAGCCCCAAATAAGCAGGTATAGGGTTGCAGCCATAGAGCTTTGAGACTGACACCAAACCAAACACAGTCTGATATGTACAAAGAGTCAAAAGCTTGCAACTGAGACTCCTACTCCCCACCCACCCTTTTTGGCAAAATTTTGTTTGGCGCTTCTCAAACAACAACAACAACAACAACAACAACAACAACAACAACAACAACAATAATAATAATAATAATAATAATTTATTACTTATACCCCGCCCATCTGGCTGGGTTTCCCCAGCCACTCTGGGCAGCTTCCAACAGAACATTAAAATACAATAATCTATGAAACTAGTTATTTCAAATTCATTTTTATACCCGCTTGAGATGAATCTCTGTTTTAATTTTTGGCTGGACCTGCGGCAACACTTATTCATTTACTTGCCGATCATATGTGCATCCCACCCAACCTCTAAGGGGTGTTCCAATTGCAACCACATGAGATAGGTCAGACTAAGTGATGAACCTCAAGGTCACCCAGTCACTTTGTAATCGAGTGGAGATTTGATCCTGGATTCCCATGATCAGAATGCAGTACTCCACCTGCTGCACCACAATGACTTGGATCTTAAGCTAAGTGAACAGAAGGGATGGAGTTCTCCTGCTCCCTCCACAGCTGCCTGAACCCCCAAGAGCCTCTTCATTGGGCCCTGATGCACAATTTTGTCACATGGAATGCTCCTGCTCAAGGTTCCAGACAGGACTTCTGCCTTCTCTTCCAATGGATGGTCAGAATTCCACAGCCACTGAGCATTCTCAAGTCTTCATTGAGCTGTTGCTCATTCGCTTGTTTTTGTCCTGTCCCTCACAGCTGCACAAAGAACTTGAACTTCGGCTTCTGCCAAAGGCTTTAATGCTCAAATCAGCCCTGTACATAGGCAAGGCACAGCAGGTACAAAAGCGCTATAGATACATGGCTAAGTGCAAGCTAAGATCTTGATCCAACCAGTAACCACGCCCCCTGCACCTTCCTTTTGAAGGACAGGGTAGGTACAGCACTTAGGGTGGCAAACGGCTCAGGCAATCGATCACTCTTTCAAGTCGGTTGAGCTTACAAAAGTCTGATCCTGCTGGTGGGTGTCCGTGTGTCCTTGGAGAGTTAGTGGTAGAGTCAGCAACTGATTACACTCAGTTGACTTCTCCAGAGGAGGCTCTTCGTCTACAGGAAGAAGCCCTGAAGGTATCTGAGTAAGGGTGTCCAGGGCAGAATACTCTTCTGTCAACTCATCTGGTCCCTCTCCTGCACCCAGCTCTCCATTCTCCAGGCTATTGACCTCCTCCCCAGGTTCAGACACATCTTGGGGTCCTTTTTGGACTTCCCAAAATCTGCTAAGATCCTCCCTGAAGTTATTGGTTTGGTTTTACTATGTATTTTGAAATTTTTTTTAATCTAGTATTTTTATGTTGTGAACTGCCTTGAGATCTACAGATGAAGGGTGGTATGCAAATTTAAATAATAAGAAGAAGAATAACTCCCTATGCCACTCCCAACCCTCCTCAGGATCCGTCCACCCTCTCCATGGCACTTTCACAAGTCTCAGGACAGTTTCTGCAACCCTTGTGGAAAGATGGTATAAAAGGAACCACATTCACCCCTGAACTTGGCAAACAGAGGGAATGATGATAGCGGCAGAATCTCAGAGGCACTCAATCAAGCCTTCCTCCCACAAGATGATGGTGATTATGGCACTGCAGGTGAATTGTGCAATGATTGAATGGGGTAGCTCCTTCCCTCTAGTTGAGGGCAAGCTTGACTTTGAGAGTCCTGCAGGGCGGAATATGGAGTGAGCTGTGCTGAGTTTCTAAAAGAAAAGCGAAGAAATAAGTTATCAGTGCTACAGGCGCTGAAGAATATAGTACACTAACTTCACCGGGCCCTAAAAGGATGATGAATTATGAGTGGGAGAATGGTTGGCACTGTGCATCTCTATAACCATTTGTCCAGGATCATTTTACGACAAACCTCTGTCTTCCTGGCAGCAAAATTCTCGCCATATAAATATTATTAGCTGGGATGCATCAAGCTGGCATACTTAATAAGCCAGAACTCCTGCGAATGACCACAGTGGGATTTAAAAAGAAGATGGTAGTAAAGATGGCCATGAATTTTCCCTGCTGGAGCCTTACCTGCTAGGGAAGGGCGGCTGAATTCATTATTGGGATGCTTCAGCTTTGATTAAATATGTATTTTGGCCATGTCCTAGGGAGGGAAACAAACAAAAAAAGCAGAGACTCGGCTGTGCCGCCTTCATGTGGCATATTGTGTCACATCGCTTCATGTACGAATGAGAGCAGCAGGGAGCTCCGATCAGTGAATTTTGCTTTTGCTTCTCCCCCCCACCCCCCAGCCTGTCGGAAATTTATGTAAGAGCTGGTAACCGTACAACTGCTAAGAGGTTGGCTGTGCTACTCACTGCTGGAACAATCCATAGCCAAAACCTGCATTGGGGAGAGTATGGCTAGGTTCTTTGATTCCCAGGCTCAATGGCTGTCATTGCAACCTTGGGAGAATATTCTTTTGCATCTCCCAGGATAACATCTATGGCCCTCTGTCTCTTCCCCTGCCTTCGTCATTGCCTGACACCTTTCATTCTTGCCCATGGGACATGTGTTTCACCCTCTGCCTAATATGGCAGGGGGGACCTTTTTCAGCCAGAGGGTCACATTCTCTTCTGGGCAACTTTCCAGGGGTCACAGGCAAAAGTGGGCAAAGCAATGCCCACTCACATGCCCCTCTTTATGCCCCAGGCAAGCAAGAGGCATAAACACTCATGAAGCACAGGTGGTGAGGAACATGGTCTGAAGAAAGTGGATTCAATGGGGGGGGAGTCTAATGCAGGCTTCCTCAACCTTGGCCCTCCAGATGTTTTGAGACTACACTTCCCATCATCCCTGACCACTGGTCCTGCTAGCTAGGGATCATGGGAGTTGTAGGCCAAAAACATCTGGAGGGCTGAGTTTGAGGAAACCTGGTCTAATGGGCCAGCTAGAAAGGCATGGGGGGCCAGAATTTACCCCCCAGATCTGAGGTTCCCAACCCACACAATATGGCATGCGAATACCATACACAAAAAATAGGCACAGCTTCAGGAAATGTATCTTTAGAGTAAATGTATCTTAGAGGAGGAGGAGACCACAGGGGCAGAGGACATGTCCCAGGACCATCCCCAAAAGCATTCGTTGGGATGCTTTTTCGTTGTTCCCGAAGGGGACAATGACAATAAATATATTCTATTCTATTCCCAAGAGAGTCCATGTCTGCAGAGTCCTCCATGGAAGACTCCATCCCTGTCACCACCGAAACCCATCTTCAGATGCCAGTGACTTCTTTCCTGAAACTTTAATAGCTCCCAGCTTCCCACTTTCACCACCTTGCCACATCCAAAGGTGGCAATGGCTGCGCTTAAGGCAAATCCCAACATAGCTAGAACACATGGCTCCCAAGTGTGATTGAGTGCCAGCGCTTGAACAGAAGATTGTCTCTTTCCCAATAAGTTGGGTATGGACCCTAAACCTTCTTGCCTTTCAGAGCTCAGTTGGCTCTTGATTAATTATGATGCAACCCTAAGGGTGACCTTCTTCCTGGTTTAGCCTTACATCCAGTTCTCTGTCCATGGTCCTGCTGCTTTGCCAGCTATCCCAGATTCCTAACCTAAGTCTGGAACAGCGTTAAGTGCTCAGGGTTCCAACTCACAGGGACAGCCTCTGCTTGTTGGCAGGCTGCCTTGCTGCAGACATCCTCCCCAATGAGCTTGAACCGGGCTTGTCAGTCTACAGGCATTTGGCCAATCTTCACTCCAGCAGACTAAATGCCAATAATGCGCGATTTAATTCTCAGATGATGTATTTCAGACACCCGACTTTATGTTGTTTTCTTTCATGCCAACAAAGGACATATTGGGAACCTGTAAGAGAAGCAGCTCGCCGTGGTCTGCAGTGCAGCTTTTGTCACCTGGCTGTGAGTCAAGGACACCTGGGGGATTGTTCCCCATGACTTGCCACTTGAAAGGCCTCAAAGCTTCGCTAAATCGCTTTGATGTTGGCCAAGAATGCAGAGCATCCAGAGGTAGCTCAAAGCAGTCAATCACATCCAACAATGCTCTTGTTTTCCGCGTAGGCTGACTTGAATGGCTTCCCTAGCGTCAGTCTCCGAGGGCCAAGAAGCAGCTTTGTGGGAGTCATACTGCTGTGATGTGTGCTCCCAGATGGACTGGCAGCGATAAGGGAATGGTTGGGGAGTCCTGCTACTGAAAAGCATTGCAGGATACGGTAGAGCTTCTCAGAAAACAAAAGCGCTGGCACTAAGTTGTCTCCCGAAATGACTCCACAGAGCAGGCTCACTTTGATTGCAGATGTAATCATAATATCCTGGCTATTGTGGCGAGAGGGGGAAGCAATCGTATTTAGTCAAGGTACCGGTAGTATTCTTTAACTAGGTACCACTTCCTGAAAGACATTTTCCTGTGATTTTGCAAGCTACCTGGCCTCTGTGCAGTGTTTTTGTTTATTAAAACGATCTTGATTTCTTCCAGGTGGTTGCAAGAATCTCCCCTTTCGCTCGGCTCGTCTTCTGCTATCTATGCTTCCTGTGGTCAAATCAGAACTAAAATCATAGTGAATCACATTGAAATTAGGTAGCGAATAGCATTGCCTATTGGCCCACTGGCACTTGTGCCATGGGGTTCCTCATGGCACCATTTTGCATATGAAGCTGCTGGGAGGAGGAGGAGGAGGAGTTTGGATTTGGTATCCCGCTTTATCACTCCCCGAAGGAGTCTCAAAGCGGCTAACATTCTCCTTTCCCTTCCTCCCCCACAACAAACACTCTGTGAGGTGAGTGGGGCTGAGAGACTTCAGAGAAGTGTGACTAGCCCAAGGTCACCCAGCAGCTGCATGTGGAGGAGCGGAGACACGAACCCGGTTCACCAGATTACAAGTCCACCGCTCTTAACCACTACACCACACTGGGAGTGGTCATTAGGGGTTTTGGAGCGGATGATACAAACTAACAAATTTGGCATTCCTGGGACCTCTGGGTATGCAGAACCTCTGCCTCATCTGCAGATGCTCCTGCTTCATGTCCTGCTGACAGACACAAGACCACCGAGTTCACTATTAGTTGTATCTAGAGACAGATGACAGCAGTACTAAATTCCTGAAGAAATCTGCTCTTCAGCCCGGAAAAAAAAATGGCACCATTTTTGGAGCATATGCCTAACTCTTTTATTAAAGTCAAAAAGCAGTGAGGCTTTGCAGTGTTTAACCAGCCAGATTGCACCTTCCATTTTCCTTCTCCAGGTGTTGTATTTTACATTTTCGAGACCCTTCACATACTTTTGCTCATTGCGTCCAATTAGAATTTCCTGTGTCTCAGCTGAAAATTCTTTTCAGTCCAGAAACCACACTGTATTCAGCACAACCTTATGAAAGTCACATGACATGGTGGGGTAGCCCAGGGGGCAAAAGTGGGCAGAACAATAAAACATGTACCATGGGCTAATTTGGGCACACACTCACACATACACCTCTTTGATCCTTTGTCTATAAACAAGAGGCATGATCAGAGGATGCAGGCCAGCCTGGCAAAAATGCCCAGGCAAGGGGCAAAGCGAGGCCAATGCCTGTTTAGTGTCCCAAGGGCCAGATAGAAAGACCTGAACTCATGTGCTTCAACCATGGATGATCCATTTACCAGGCCTGCACAGATCAAATGTCACACTTCGAGTCTACTGTGTGTCACGAGCATAGTGTGCAAGGACAGCACAGAGATTAATTGTGCAAGGAAGCCAAGGCAGACCCTGCAGGGGGATCTGTTAGCCAGCCAGATCTTCAGGGAAATCCCTTCCCAGTCCCAAAGACTCCAAACTTTTCTTTGCGTCTCCATTAGTTGTAATATATATACATCTAAAGCTTATCAAAGAGCTCAAAGGCTAACCAATGAATGAGAATGAACAAAGATTCCTGCCATAATTCAAAGGATTCCCCCCCAAAAAGACCAAGGGGTGTTGTAGCGGGGGGGGGGGATCCAAAGCTCAGGCAATTGTGCATAATTTACATCAAAGTATGCACCAGTTTTGACTACACAAGTAGTCTAATTTCATAGTATCCTTTAACTAAGACCACTTGCCATAGGCAAAGATTTAAAATTTTAGGCTGACTCCATGTGCACATGATTTCCCGAAGTAGAGTTTGGCTCCTGCATTCACATTTAGATGGCAAAAAATGGCTAATAATATTATCAGATCCGATTCAGCAGAAAGGGGAATTAGCCGTATCCCTCTACCGTGTCTCTCTCCTTGTTGTGCTGAGGTTTGCTGGTCCCTCCATTTTTGTCTTCCTCATTTAGTTAATCAGTTTCCCTGTTTCCTTAGTTCCACCTACTCAGCGATGGAGGAGAATTTCATCTGTTCTGCATTTTTAAGTGAACTAGCAGAATCTGCACACCTGGACTAATACCTAGATCAGAACATAATTTTTAAAAATTGTTTTTATTAAAAAAAAATCTGGGGTTACAAAAGTACATACAACGTCTCTTATTTTCAGATCATAAAGTCCTTTCCACAGGTCAATTGTATTTGATGAGAGTCTTTGATGTTGTCTACAGTATAAAGAGAGAGAGAGAACATTTTGTGATTACGTTATCGGCACAAAAATGTGTAGATAATGGGCTGTATCCAATGCTCCCATTACAGTTGCACAACCAGCTTCTGCTTATGCTATGGACCTTCCCCCTCCTCAATAGGCAGGGAGTTCCAAAGTGTTGGTGCTGCCACACTCAACAATCAAGTTCTTACAGATGTGCTGTGTGTATTATGGGGTCAATTCTGCAACAGGCAATTCGCTGTAGCTTTCCTAAATGTTTCAGTTAACTCTCAGGTTTGGCCTTTTATTTTTGGAGTTTCCTTCCCCCCCCCCAAAGCCAATCCTATGAAACACAAAGTAAAGAAGAGAGTACCTGTAAGCATGTGCAAAGTGCCCTCCTCCCATATACCATACCCATTGTTTTATGTTTCATGTTTTAATGTACTTCTATATACTCTTGTGTTGTTTTTAATATCCTTTAAGTTTTATTGTCCTTGTGTATATTGTTGTACACTGCCTTGATACTTCAGAATACTTTGTGGTATATAAATTTTTAAATAAATAAATGCCAACTGAGGGTGCTCAGTTAGGCAGAGAAGATTCTGAGCCTCTGCAGTTGGCATCAATTCGGTTATTACGTATTTCTCGCTCCATAAGACGCATTTTTTTCCGCCTAAAATGTAAGGGGAGATGTCTGTGCATCTTATGGAGCGAATGCGTGGTCCCTGGAGTCGGATTGCCCAGCGGCGAAAAGCAGATGTGCTTTTTTTTTTTTTTTTACAAAGAGAGAAGGGGGTGTTGAAAGGAAGCCGCTGATCAGCTGATCAGCAAACGATCGGAAGAGAAATAAGGGATGCTAGCAATAAAGGCTCCCTTTCCGGCCCCGGCCCCTTGCCCAGGCCTCCATTGTTGAATGTTCTGCAGACGGAGGCTGTTTGTTTCCCCAGCGACATGTGACTGGCTGATTAGATTATCTGTCTGGAAACTGTAGAAACAGCTCCCTTTCCTGAAGAAGCTGCAGAACTGTGAGTTGAACCCCATAAAACAGGATTTTTTCCCTTTGCAGAGTAAGCTAAACAACTTTGAGCTGTTCCTCAAAAAAAAAAAAATAGGGCTTTTCTCCTTTGCAAAAGAAGCTGCACAAATTTGAGGTGATCCTCAAAAAAGGGGGCTTTTCTCCTTTGCAAAAGAAGCTGCACAAATTTGAGCTGATCCTCAAAAAAATGGGCCTTTCCCCCTTTCCTCCTCTAAAAACTAGGTGTGTCTTATGGTCAGGTGCACCTTATAGAGCGAAAAATACGGTATTTACATAATGATACCGAGTTTTGTGAAGGGAGTATCACTCCTTGAGTTCGTTCTCAGCTAGGGATTTATTTTAAATAATAGACAAGACCAAATATATTTAGCAAGGCACCCTTTATTATCTGTTATAGCAGGGCTCCCTGTTCTTTTACAGACTTCAAGGAGACAGAGGAATAATTCCTCCACAGCTTGTTGAGGCTTTCTTAGTTGCCATTCTATTTTTTTTCTGTATTCGATTGCTTGTCTCCCTCATCTCCATCTCCTTTATGTTCTATTTTTATCTGAGGGATATATATTCATCATACTGTTATTTCAGCATTTTATGTTAATTGCCTGTCTTTCCCCAAACAGAATGTAGCCGAGCAGACAACTTTTCCTCTTTAAAAGCAATTCTGTTTATTTGAATCACAGTTGTCATTGTGAAGCCCGCTTATTACACTAACAATATTGTCCCAAAAGACATTTCATTAAGTGATTGGAGGGCAGTTGAGGTGGGGGCGGGGGATATAAGGACAATTGTATGAAATGAATGCAGAACAAGCCATAAGATGGGAAAATCCACAGAGATTTCACACGTGAAAGGAAAAATAGATTTACACACACATACAAACATTCCTTCCAAAATAATCACAGGCACAGAAAATAAAAAGACATTCAGATTAAATTTTCATGGCTGTAGGGCTTTTGCTAGCTATGCACAACAGCTATAGAATTCCTATCCACTTGACATCAGACATGCAGATTCAGGGAATTCATTTAAGGCAAAATTGAAAACTTATCTTTTGAGTCTGTCTCTGTGAGCCTTAAATGCAGCTAAATTTTCAAGCTGCTAGATATTATTTTATGTAAAGCCCTCCGAGATCCTTTGTATAAGCAGTGCTATAGAAATTTACTTTGGATTGTACTTAGTCTGTGGGTCTTTTGAAATAGCAACGAGACGGCAAAAAGTGCTTATAGTGGGAGAGGCAACAGAGTCAGTTACACATGCTGAAGAGTAAACACAGGGGAAATTCAAAGCTCCATTTCCCCCGATTTGCCTATTTAAATCACAAGGGGAAAGTTAGGCTGCAATCGTAACCCCAGTTAACTGGGACTAAACCCAGTGGGAGTTACTTCTGAGTAGACACGGTTAGGATTATGCTTCTTAAGGGCTTTATTTGCTATCATGTATACAGACGTATATATTGCAATAGTTTCCATTCACCACACAGTGAGGCATCTAGTTTGCAGAGTTGCCAGAGAGACATTTCCCCCCAAGGATTGGTCCTTCATATGAACTGCTGTGCTTTGTCACATTTCTCTGTTTCACCAGCCAACCAGAGCTCTACAGAACAAAAGGAATGGTTCTCACCCAAAAACATCACGGTCATTCAAAGCATCACGGGCTTGCTTCCCTCTGAGGGAGGGAAGGATGAATCTTCCAATTTTGGTTTCTCTCATTTTATTTTATTTTTTTCCCCAACCTTAAGTTCAGGTCACCACATTTCTCCATCAGTTTGTGGATTTTGGGGTGGGAAAGGCCTCAGAGAATTTGTCCATGCTGTATTTTAGTGCACATGTTTCCCTCATATGTGCATTTTAATGCAGTTTTGCAAGCAATCCTTACATAATAAGGTCCACGAATAATAATACGCTGGAGGTTCCAACCCATAAGGTGGCTAGGTTGGTCTCAACCAGGGCCAGAGTTTTCTCAGTCTTGGCCCCAATCTGGTGGAACGCACTGTCTCAAGAGACTAGGGCCCTGCGGGATCTGATAGCCTTCCGCAGGGCCTGCAAGACGGAGCTGTTCCACCTAGCTTTTTGTTATTTCGACCCAACCTGACCCTCGTGCTATAATATAATACTGTAAATAAGACTCTCTCCTATTCTTTCATATTCATGGGCTGCTGCGTTAAGATGGTTTTTAATTTTTAATCTTTTAATCTGTACAGTTAATTAATTGTTTTTCTTTTATGCTTGATGTTTTTATTGTGATTTTAGTGATGTGAGCCGCCCTGAGCCCGGCGTTGCCGGGGAGGGCGGGGTATAAATAAAAATTATTATTATTATTATTATTATTATTATTATTATTATTATTATTATACGGTGCATTTTTGTGTGTTGTTTTCCCTAATATGCATTTCTGAACAAATGTTTTTGCTTGGAGGACTATGTTGCAAAATTCAGAGAAATGCAAATTCTGAAGGCCCTCCACAGTCCCTAGTTTCCCCAGCAAGCCTTGACTCTTTCTGCTGCTGCATGGTGAGGTAGCTAGCACATGTCACTGTCAAACATCTAACAGTTTAAGGTGAAAGGCCAGAAACATATAAATCAGATAAATATTGATGGGAAGGATCGTGTGAAACACTTGACTTCAAAAAGTAAACATGATGTAACAATGGCATGCTATGCCAAGTTATTTCAGTATGGTATTCAATCAATAAAGCGGTATCATATTTGTAATCTGAATTCTTCTCAGGTTGCTGCCACAAAGCTTGTGACATAGCAAAGATGCCTAGACCTTTCCACAAGAAAAAGATGCATCTTTTAGTATGTCTGTTGTTGGGCTGCCTGATCAAATCACCATTTCACTTCAGACACTTAGCTTTGTAGAGCCTAGAGCACCGTCAGGTGACTAAGCTTCTGCTGGGACTCCTCTATCTTTCTTCTGGGTTGCTCAGTCCATCTGCCTTTCCAGCTCCACGTGTCCAGATACAATTTTCCACTCACTTTCTCAGTCAATACACTATCCCAATCAAAGCCCAGTGTGAGCTGGGGTAGGTCCTTTTCAGTGGTGGCACCTGAACCAGAAGTGGATGAATCAACCTATTTCCAACCCACGTCAGTTTCTCCTTACTGGTCCATGTTGTCCTGTTTGTGTGTGGACTGTAAAAAAATAAATCCTAAAAAACAACAGTGAAGTTCCACGAAAATAATTAACAAAAGGCATGTGTTTATGAGGTGGTCTGAGGCCTGCCTTCTGTAACATTTTACAGCTCCTTGGAGCAGTTAGCAGCTTCATTGTATCTGCTAAAATGCTCCCAGGAAGCAACTTATCTTAAATGTGACCAGTTTGTATTATTACAACAGGCAGCTTATTAGTGGTTGCTACAGCTCATAATGAGCATCATTAGAAGGGAGTGTAAACTGTGGATTAGGTGTGTAGGAGAATTCACACCCAAGAACAGCAAAAGCAACCACCTTTCAGAACAGGAGAGCTCGGAAATCCCTTTTCTTTCTCCTTTTCTTTTTCTTTTTCTCATGAACATTGTTTCCCAAGTGCTACAGAAGTTCCTGCTTCGGATATTATTGCCCCATTCATGGTATTAGACTAGTGCTGTGCAGGGTTAATTGTGCAAACAAGCAACTAGTTCATGGGAAGAAGAAGAAGAAGAAGAAGAGTTTGGATTTGATATCCCGCTTTATCACTCCCCGAAGGAGTCTCAAAGCAGCTAACATTCTCCTTTCCCTTCCTCCCCCACAACAAACACTCTGTGAGGTGAGTGGGGCTGAGAGACTTCAGAGAAGTGTGACTAGCCCAAGGTCAACCAGCAGCTGCATGTGGAGGAGCGGAGACGCGAACCCGGTTCACCAGATTACGAGTCCACCGCTCTTAACCACTATACCACACTGGCAAACTAAGGCCCGGGGCTGGATCCGGCCCAATCGCCTTCTAAATCCGGATGGTCCAGGAATCAGCATGTTTTCACATGAGTAGAATGTGTCCTTTTATTTAAAATGCATCTCTGGGTTATTTGTGGGGCATAGGAATTCGTTCATTTTTTTCTCTTCAAAATATAGCCCACACACCCTCCCACAAGGTCTGAGGGACAGTGGACCGGCCCCCTGCTGAAAAAGTTTGCTGGCCCCTGAACTAGTTGCAAGGTTCAGATCCAGCCCTACTAGGAACTGTTTGCTGGTAATGCGAATGGATTGAATCCCACATTAAAACGACATGCTGGTTTTTAATTTATCCTGAGGAGCCCCACTTCCAGCTCCTTGACACTGTTTTGTCAAACAATGGGCTCTGCTGCAAGAATATGACACCGCACTGTAAAACAGGATTTCAAAGTTTACATCGTAATCCGTTGTTATCTGCCAGGCAAGCCTTTTCCAAGGATTATTTGGGGAAAACTGTATTTTGAAGGATTAAAGGAAATAAAGCCAAATGCTCTTTTTATTGGGGAAAGAAGGGTTTTTTAGGGCGATCTTCTTCCCCACTCCATAGGAATAGGCCTCACTCAATACTATCGGTCTTTGAAACACTTTTCTACCACTTTTCTATTTAGATAATTAGTGTGTGTGTGTGTGTTTTATTTATCTGTGTAGGCCTGAGCCTAGGTTTAGGATTTATTGACCTGGTTCACACCAGAGTTTGGCTTTCTGTGACCATGCAGATGCTGGCTGGTTACAACCATTTAAAATTCATTATTAAAAGCAGTTCAGAAACAAATTACTGTTACAAGAATAGGGTGGATCCTATTGCAAAGACAGGACTGGGGGAAGGGGATAGAATAATGAAGGGCTTTTTTCTGGTGGGACGCAGGGGTACGCATACCCCTAAACATTTTGTGAATCTAACAGGAGAAGAAACTAAAAAAAATAAAAAATTAGTTTCTTCTGTGGCCCGCTGAATCATCAATTCCGTTGCTCCCCCCAATGGCAGCCTCATTTCCTGTCACTGTGTTTCCTGAGTCTCAGATGGAATGAGAGTACCCCTAAACATTTTTTTAGGGGGGGAAAGCACTGGAATAATGAATGGAATCTTGAGCTCCTGAATGGAAAAGCAAGATATAACTATATTATGTCATTCACAGTAGCACCCTTGCTTTAACTGCAGCATTTCACAGTCTTGATCTTTACTGCAAAACACCAAAACTAAACAAAAAAGTTTGCCAACCCAAATTAATAACAAGAAGCAAATAATAATAATACTCAAATTTCGTTGTCTGAACTACCATCTCTCAGCCTAGCCTACCTCCCAGGGGCATTGTGAGGATAAAAGGGAGACGGGGAAGACAATGCACATAGGCTTGAGGTTCTGGGAGTAAAAACAAGAAACAAATCGACAACAAACAGGTGAAATCCAGAACTCTCAGCGAAACACATGCACAGAACATCTTGCCAACCTCAATACACAAAAAAGTATCCTTGTGTTTAAGTACAGTCTGTAGGAATGTTAGCTTGCTGCAGCTGTAAGGTGTCTGATTTTTCATTTTGGTTATTCCTGCTGCATATTAATAAATAACAGCCCAGTGGTAACATTGGTTGATTTGCTAAGCCTATACTGCGTAAGGGGACCCAGGTGGCGCTGTGGGTTAAACCACTGAGCCTAGGGCTTGCTGATCAGAAGGTGGGCGGTTCGAATCCCTGCGACGGGGTGAGCTCCCGTTGCTCGTTCCCAGCTCCTGCCCACCTAGCAGTTCGAAAGCACGTCAAAGTGCAAGTAGATAAATAGGGACCGCTCTGGCGGGAAGGTAAACGGCGTTTCCGTGCGCTGCTCTGGTTCGCCAGAAGGGGCTTAGTCATGCTGGCCACATGACCTGGAAGCTGTACGCAGGCTCCCTTGGCCAGTAAAGCTAGATGAGCGCTGCAACCCCAGAGTCGTCTGTGACTGGACCTAATGGCCAGGGGTCCCTTTACCTTTACCTTTTTATACTGCGTAAGAGGCATATTTCCTGTATGGAGCTATCATGTGTTTCTGTTGTGGGGGGGGGGGAGAGAGAAAAGAAAGAGAGAGAGAGAGAGAGAGAGAGAGAGAGAGAGAGAGAGAGAGAGAGAGATGCTGGTTAAGTGAGTCCAGGTTTCTAGTGCCTATTGAGCTGTGACTATCGAACCTGTTTCTAATTGGGTTGCATGTGCCAAACGCAAGCCAAATTGTGGCTACAATGCAGCAAGCTCAATGCTGTGCGATTACAGCTGAAGTATATGGTATCAGATTTAACAAAGCCCTGCTCTTAAGCCTATTTTGTAGCAAAATTGTCCTAATATTGATATAGCGTCTAAACAGAAGCGGGATGCTTTCCTTCAAAGCATCGCATTGGGCGCATGAAGTCATCTAAGTGGAAACAATCTCCCGAGTCACATATGAGGCAGTCGTTGCCCAGAGTGCTGGGGAATAGTACTGCGTTGCTTTGAAGCCATCTTCCTGGGATGGCAAAGAAGAACTTCAATATACTTGCATGAATTATAGATGAAGGCTGATCCTCTTGTTAAAGGAGATACAGTGTGATTTTTTTTTCCTTCCCAAAGACCCTACAGCTTATTGCAATGCTATTTTGCATGTGCAAACACAAGCCATTTGTTTTTTTGAGGGGTGGAGTGCAGATGGAAACCTTTTTTTATTATTGTTGTTGGAGGTGCTTTCAGTAAACTGTTTTCTTTTGTTTGATGGTGGTGGTAGTTTTCTGTTTTTTCTTATTGTTAATTCAGTGCTTTGCAGATATTCCTCTAATCTGGAAATGAAGTCATGGCTTTTAAACAATTAGGTTTTTTTAAAAAACAAAACAAAAACAAAAACCAAACTGACACAGAATTGATTAGAAGGGAATAAATGCCCATAAAGACATAAGAGACAAAACCAGAAATTGATTCCAAGGGACAGTTCCTAAATAGTTCAGACATTTTGGTGCCTTGAATTAAGCATCTCGGCTGTCAAACAGAAGCATAATGATATGCAGCAAGGCAGATCAAAGGCTGGGAATTATGGCTTTGCTTTCTCAGCTTCACAAATGATTTCATTTACATTCTTTTTATATTGTTTTGTATTGCTTTTAGAGCCAAACAATTCACTAGTTACAGCTTTGCCTAATGGCACAGAATGAATGATGGAGAGCCCTAACTCCATTCTCTGCAATATTAGACGCCAGGGCAGCAAGCTGCACTAAGTATTCTCTGGTTTCAATTTTCAGATAGAAAACAACCATTTCAGTGGGGTAGAAATGCTCCCTGAAATACTCGCCTTTTAAAAGCTGCAAAAACAACAACATAAAACCCTGCTTGGTGCCATCCTTTCCCCTGGCTTCTACACATTTTTCTCTCTAGCTTTCCTTCTTTCTGTATTAGTCAAATGGACAGTTCCACTGAGTCACAGATCAAAGAGTGAGCAGTATAATACAGGCGACTCTCAACTTACGTGGGGGTTATGTTCCAAGCATAGCGCATCAAGCCAAAATGGCGTATAATCAAAGCACCTTGGGTTCAATGGCAGGTGGGATTGCCAAAGTTGTTTTCCCTGGACACCTGGCCCCTTTTTATTTTTATTTTTGCCAAGCGCATAAAGCTGAATGAGCATAAGTCAAATGTGTGTCAGCTGTAAGTTACCTGTATTACAATCCTGCACAGCCAATCAGATTTATCTTATACAGTGGTACCTCAGGTTACAGACGCTTCAGGTTACAGACGCTTCAGGTTACAGACTCTGTTAACCCAGAAATATTACCTCGGGTTAAGAACTTTGCTTCAGGATGAGAACATAAATCGGGCAGCGGCGGCGCAGCGTCAGGGGGACGCCCCATTAGCTAAAGTGGTACCTCAGGTTAAGAACAGTTTCCGGTTAAGAACGGACCTCCGGAACAAATTAAGTACGTAACCAGAGGTACCACTGTATGATGATGTCCCTGAGGCCTAGTGAGCCTGAGGAGAAGGACACTCAGTGTACACAATAAACATTTCACATAAAGAATGACAAAATGAAATGCAAAAAACAGGAAGCAGTTTTCAACGCTGCCTTCCCCGCCCACCCCTCGCCTACGCACATACAAAGTACACAAAAATATGTTTTGTGTTAAGAAATTACAATTAAGCTATTTATGGGAGAAGCATGTTGACTTCTCAGCCTCACTGAGCCCAGGAAGGACCAAAATAAACATTGAGTGTTGTGTGTGTGATAATGTTGAGAGGCCACAAAATATCGTGAATAGAAACGGAATGCAAATAGCAACATTAATTTTGAGCACTAGTTGAATATCTAAAAATGGCTGAGAGAATCTCAAGGCTTTATTCCCAAGTCTCATAATCCATTGCATTGTTTGCTTGGGGAGGGGCAGGGACACTGTACAGTGACTACCTATTCCTTTTGTCCCTACCCACAGGCTAGTACAGGAAAGGGCTTTAGCTCAGTGACAGAGCATCTGCTTTGTCCCAAAGGCATGGTCTTGCTTAGTGTTTTCAGCTGTGTGGCATATTGCTGTATACTTTCCTTCATTTTCTGCATCCAGAAAGTCCTAGGTTCAATCCCCAGCATCTCCAGGTAGGTCTGAGAGAGAGGTTCCTGCCTGAATCCCTGGAGAACTGCTGACAGTCAGCATAATAACCTTCAGCTCTATACAGTTGATTCTCAACTTACATGTTCTGGAAATAGTGCGTAAAGCCAAAACCCCATGTATAGTCAAAATACACTCTCCCTGTGCCTCCAAATGGTCAAGGCCTCTGAACACTCTCCCAAAAACTTGGGAATTAAGCTTATTTTTGGCCCCTCCATAAAACCAGGAAAAAGTGTTTAAAAATCAACGTGTTTTTGATCAAATAATATGCTGTCACTTCTAATTGTCCTTGAAACTATATAGAAAGTGGGGGGGGGCAGTGGCATAGTGTGGGTTGCCAGTGCCCAGAGCACAAAACGAAGAAGGGAAGGAAGAGATAGTAAGAAGTTCTGATGGGAGGAAAGAATGCGGAAGCTTCAGAAAGTGTCAAGGGCTGCATTAAATGAGGTGAGGGCAGCATCCACCTGCAATTTAACACCTCCTTTGGAACCTCAATGCAGTAAGAGAGAAAAATGAATTGACAGGGTGGAGCAGCCACAAGCACACTCCCACAGTCCCTCCTAGTCTCCTCCCCTTGAGTCCAGCAAGGGTCATATCATGCTCTAGCTGCCATGCAGATTCTGCCTTAGATAGTCCCGCATTGCAGCTGTCCCCAGGTGGGTCTGTCAATGGGCTTATCTGTTTTCTCCAGCTCACCTAAAAGTGACTAGGGGGGAAATGGGGGTATCCACTGGTCTGAAGAAAAGTGCCCAATGGAACAGTTCGGTCCACAGAGGAGTCTTGTTCTTCTAACTTACTTACCTTAACAAAATATCCCTTAGAGGAGCTAAGCTTTTGCAACAAGCTTTGGTTTGACCTAGGCCTGCATTCAGCTATGAGGTCCATTGCATTCATTTTGCTGGTTACAATGCTGGTGGTCCTGTCCTGATTTCTAACATTCCATTTGCTCTACAATACCATGGAACTGATATTTTAAAAAATCAACACACCACCATGTTGTGCTAAATTTCAAATGGCAGGAAAAAGCTGTGTCAATATACCACCCCAAATTTTGTCAATGCAAAACCCCCACCATTTTATGGATTAATGGGGCTGCAGACGGATGTTTTCCTGCAAACAATTAATACAAGAAGAAGAATTTCCATTCAATTTCCAGGAGCGACTTTTACGTTGTGCGAAAAGATCACATAAAATGTGAAAATGAACAGGTAAGGTAACATTGTGAGCATGGAATAAAGTGCCATCTGAATGCAGCCATAGCCATTCAGCTCTTGTGAAACATAGCTTTGGCTTATCTTAATTGCCAATAACTTGACTGAGGAAAGATGCATTGTGACAATGAACACCTTGTAGTGCTTTGGAGAAAGCCAGACGGAGCAGAAACATATAACGTACAGCGCCGATAAGACAGAAAAATAATATGAAAGTAGATCACCCGTGATATCAGTGTTGGCAGCTCTGCTTCAATATACAGGCAGCGACTGTCACTGCAATAGATGTGTAACTGGTTGCCTATTAAGAGCAAGAAGATAAAACTATACAAATCTCCTTATAATAGATACTTCTAATGCTCAGTGTTGGCTTGTTCGCTGTTCATTTTGAGAGGTTTGTTAAAAGCCTTGGCTTCCATAATGGCAGCGCAGGGCTGGTGTCACTATTGGGCTTGCTAGGTTGGTTAATTTGACAAGGCCTGTAAAGAAGGGGCAGAAACAGAACAAAACCTGCCTCGCTTGTAGCTCTACAGACAGCAGCCATTTTCCTGGATCAACAGCAGGACAAGGATTAGTTCTTCTCTGAAGAACTAGGTAGTTCTTCTTCTTCAGTCAGACTAGGTAGTCTGAAGCATGCTAAACTTGGAGCCATGATTCTGACCAAAGCTAATGGAAGAGAGCCAGAGTCAGGCTAGGAAATCAAGATGGAGGGGGCCCTCACTGGGGTGGAGTGTCTGTAAGACCATGGAAGGGCCTTTTCACCCCATTGTTTTTCTCATCCATTTTTTCTTCGTTCAGTCATTATAACATAGGCAAAAGGTAAAGGTAAAGAACCTCTGGACAGTTAAGTCCAGTCAAAGGCGTCTATGGGGTTGCGGTGCTCAGCTCGCTTTTCAGGCCGAGGGAGCCGACATTTGTCCACAGGCAGCTTTGACTGGACTTAACTGTCCAGAGGTTCTTTACCTTTACCTTGACTAAACTGCTACTGGCTTACAGAGGACCGTGACAAGTGCCAGAGCGCATGGAAATGCTGTTTACCTTCCTGCCACAGCGGTACCTATTTATCTACTTGCACTGGTGTGCTTTCGAACTGCTAGGTTGGCAGAAGCTGGGGCAGAGCAACAGGAGCTCACTCCATTGCGGGGATTCGAACTGCCAACCTTCTGATCGGCAAGCCCAAGAGGCTCAGTGGTTTAGACCACAGCACCACCTACGTCCCTCACCATTTTACCATTATTACATGATTATGGCTAGAAACAGGGAAGGGAATGTTTGGTTTCCATTGCACCCCCCAATCCACACCAGCAAATCGTGCATGCTCTGAATCATGGGCAAAGCAATTCTAAGGCCACATTGATGCCATAGGTTTAAAGCACCAAGATACCACTTTGAACAGTCATGGCTTCCCCCAAAGAATTCTGGGAGGTGTAGTTTGTTAAGGGTTCTGAGAGTTGTTAGGAGACCCCTGCTCCCCTCACACAGCTACCATTCCCTGAATGGTTTAACAATCTGTCCCTCTTCACAGGATATTCTGGAAATTGTAGCTCTCTAAGGGGAGTAGGGACCCCCTAACAACTCTCAGCACCCTTAACAAACTAAAGCTCCCAGAATTCTTTGGGGGAAGGCACGAAAGTGGTATGGTGGGAAATGTACGCTGTGGATGTAGCCTAAGGTGGCCAGGGAGAGAGATTCCATAAGTGGAAGTGAGTTCCATGACAGAAATAGCAGTGTTGGATACAACCTCCCCCCCTACCCCAAACATCCACAACTGCAGCACCCATAATAAATATGTCTGTGTGTGTGCCTTTAAAGTGACCTGGGAAAATAGAATGATTCAATTTGAGATCCTCTATCTTAGGCTGAGCTCTCTAAGTCTATTCCTTGGAGGCAGGTTGTGGGTGTCTAGAAAGTGGCTCTCTGCAAATATCAAGGCCACCTTTCTGCTTCACTTGTCAACACATTGTGTATCTTGCTTATTTGCTAATTGTTCCCCAGATAATTCGAGCAAAGTCAGCCAAGGAGCAAAGGAACACATATCCTGTACTTGCTCTCTCGGTTTTGCCCATGACTCTCTTGTCAATGAACACAGTGCTGACCTGGGTTTATTTACTTTTTGGGGATTTGTTTTTTTGCTCCTAAAGTGCTTTTGCTTATACATCCGAAAGCTTCTGCAGGCACAAATAGTATTAAAATTAGGATTATGCATGACCATTGTTGTGGAGGTGGGGGATGATTGACAAAATCCTCCTGGCAAACTGAGATTATCCCATCACTCCCCCAAGTTTAGGATATTCCACCATTCTTCAGCAGAGTTTCTTTTTACTTGAGAAAAATAAGTAGCTCACGTAAATGTAAACTAAGCTTTAATAATGAAGAAAACTATCATGAAGTAACATAATGAGAGAAGCTAAATACAACGTGAGGCAAGTCTGAGGCAAGAAGAGGCAGTTGGTCCCTCTTAACTGACATTCTTAACTGAACATAACTGAACACACACTGAAGGGAGGGGCTGATTCCGGAGCAAAACACACAGGCCCCGCCCACCAGATACCAAACACTCTACTATTCAAATTAGGCCCCAGTGTTTTTCTTACAAGCACTCCAGGAGCATCATGGGCACAAGTCATCATGGATGTGCAATAAAAAGAATGTTTGGAGGCACCCTTGGTCTGTATGGTGCTACAAGACTGTTGTTGTTGTTGTTGTTGTTGTTTTCCAATAAATCTGACATTATTAGTGGCAATGTCTGGCTGCACTGAGGATACTTGTTTAGACAGATTCGCAAATGCATATTTGTCACAGTGACTGTGAAACCAGTAATGATTTTCATGTGTTGATAGAAACATAAGAGGAACCAGCTGGATCGGGACAAAGGCCCATCTAGTCCATCATCCTCTTCTCACAGTGGCCCACCAGATAATTGTAGGAAATCCAAAAGCAGGGCCTGAGCACAAGAGCATTTTCCCCTCCTGTGGTTTCCAGCAACTGGTATTCAGAAGCATCACTGCCTCCAACTGTGGAGAAAGAGCATAGCCATCGTGGTTAGTAGCCACTGATAGCCTTCATCTCCGAGAATTTGTCCAATCCTCTTTTTAAACCACCCAGGTTGGTGGTCATCACCGTCTGTGATGAGCTATCACAGATCGAACACCACATATAAAACCTTGATAGTACTTCATATCCTTTCAAACACATCACATTTCAGTGCACTTAGACCAACCATTCATCTGGTAGTTGCAGAAAAAAATCCAGTAAGTGCACACAGATATGTGAACAAGGCCACCACACCCACCAATGAGTCAACAAACATACACTTCCTTTCTTGCACACCTTTTGTTGTCAGCAGGTAAAGACTGAGCATTGAGGCCACTTAACTGAAGGCTACGTCTAGCATGCTGAAGCATAAGCGTTCATCCAGTACAATCATGCAACTTCCGGGACACAATGGGCTGTATCTAGCAGTGACTTTCTGTTCACCAAAAGGTTTTTCATCCAGCGGAGGCCTCAACTGATATTATGAATGACCTGCTAGCGAACGCTTCCCAACTCAAGGGCATTTTAACAAAAGAAAATAATGAAATGTCAAAGAAATAATAATAATCAGAAAAGGAGTGATTCATGAGACAAGAGGAGCAAGCCTAAGCAGATATGCTACCAGTACTTACAATAATAGAGAGAAGTCAACTTTAGGCTGAGGGGTGCAATTCTTGACATCTGGGATGCAACAGTATCACCAAAATACATTCACTGGTGTCAAGACTCATAATTTTTCAGATAAGAAGGAAAATGTGACTCTAATAGGACTCAAAAAGTTTCTGATAAGAAGGCAAATGTGACTACAGTAATATTGCCAGTCCTAATTTCTCCATTATGCCAGTCTCAGCCCTTTCAATACCCCTCAACTGACCTAAATCAGACCTATTCTTGAGTTTTTGAAGTTGCACAGGCAACTTCATGTGAAACTCTTCAGAAATGCTTTGCTGTATTCTATGAAATTGCATAGAGCTCCCACACAGAACCTGGGACATTCATACATGCATATTAACCGGGAGCCAGTCCCTGTTTTCGTTTTTGTTGTTTTATGAATTGCCCTATCGGTTCCCATTTTGCCTTTTGGGAATGCTTTGTTAAAATTGTATTTGTGTGCAAGGCTAAAGTTGTTGTTCTAGAGTGTTCAGCTCCCTCGTCACAGTGCGAAGAAGCTCATTCTGAGTGGGAGGGGAAGATACCACTAGTCTCCAGTAGGCATGCAGACAAATGCCTGCACAGGAACATAAGCTGTAACTCGATGCTGCAGTCATCTGGTACATGAGCACAGATGTGTGCAATAGCCCCAAGTAATTCGATGGGGAGATATTAAATGATGTGCGTGCTGATATGAACCAGCCCACACAATTAAGGCACCGAGGGCAAGCAATACTTGTGCTGGTTGTTCAGCTAACCAAGAACAGGTGCCATTCCGTACCTGAGAATTATAAATGCAAAAGGAGCTGGGGGTGGATGAGAACCGGGCTCCTGGGATCCGGGGAGGTGACTTTAATGTTCAACATCTCAAACCAGCAGCATGTCAAATTATCGATGCAAAGCATTTGATGACTGTCTTTAAGAGGCAGGGACATGGGCTGTCTAGACATGATCAGATATCAAAGTCGACGAGTTTCGCAATCTGATGATTTTCTTTTTCTTTTTATGGCAGTAAAGAGGCACCTGTCAGGACTTGACAGGCTGCAAACCCAGTGATTATAACAACAATAACTGCTCTAGGTGGTATTATCAGCCTTTGGAATAACTTTGTCTTAAGAAAGCTCTTGTTGCTCGCTTATCTATAGCTTGGTTTTCACCGCTGAGTAGACTGACTTGCTTACTTTACTTATTTATTTATATTTTTCTAGACCCCTCAGAAACAAGTTCTCTTGGCATCATAGAAATCAAATAAAAACATCATTATGTACCCCACTATGTGGTAAAATCTGCAATATATCTTTAAAATCCAACCCATCAGAAAATACCCAAATAGAAAATATGTAACACAATAAAATACAATGCAAATCATGGAAGCTTATGAAGAGAGTGGCCTTTACTCGCAAGTCGCAACAGATTTAGGATTCATTTGCACTGAAAATGGTTATTTGTTTCTGTGAGTGCTGTTTGATCAAGCGCTTTACCAATTTTCTAAATAAAATTAATAAATGAATAGTAAAGGTCTAAAGTAAAGAGGAGACTCTTGAGAGTCCCATGGGCTGCAAGAAGATCAAACCTATCCATTCTTAAAGAAATCAGCCCTGAGTGCTCACTAGAAGGACAGATCCTGAAGTTGAGGCTCCAGTACTTTGGCCACCTCATGAGAAGAGAAGACTCCCTGGAAAAGACCCTGATGTTGGGAAAGATTGAGGGGATGACAGAGGATGAGATGGTTGGGCAGTGTTCTCGAAGCTACTAACATGAGTTTGGCCAAACTGCGAGAGACAGTGAAGGATAGGCGTGCCTGGCGTGCTCTGGTCCATGGGGTCACGAAGAGTCGGACACGACTGAACGACTGAACAACAACAACAAAGGTCTTCCAACTAGTACAGGGAGACCCCCCCACACACACACACAGAAAGAGAAAATACTCCTCACACACAGTCTAGGCGTTACCACTTTTGTACTATTTACAAGATGGATGAATAGTTGTTTTGTTGCAAGTACCAAGTAGGGGGTTTGGTCCAGATTGGGACCCTGGTGGAGAAGCTTTGCTGACATTAACCCTCTGCCCCCCCCCAATTGTGACCCCAGTCAAATAAGAACTTGTCCCCCACTGCAAACAGCAGGCAGGGATCCTGCGATCCAGCTTGGGACCATAGCAGGGAGCAAATGTTGAAGCTCCACAGATCACTGCCCTGGGCCCAAGCTGTATCTCTCTCCACCCGCACCCCAGCCTGCTATATACTTTTTTAAACCTTCTCTGCAATTGCTTTTTGTGTGAATGGTGTCACCTCTCAGTAAGTATATGCTGAATATTTGATAATTCCCACCAGCTTTGCATGGTATGACAGCTGTGATGGTTCCTGGACGAGGGACGCTTGGTCACGGTAGTTCAGGCATGGGTAACGCCAGAGGTGTAGCAAGCCCAGGTGGTACCCGGGGCGGATTTTTTTTTGTCACCCCCCACTTTAATTTTAAAATTTTTTTTAAAAAAATTAAAAAGTGTCACCCCCCTCTGATGGTGCCACTTTGTGAGGTGTGTGTGTGTGTGTGTGTGTGTGTGTGTGTGTGTGTGTGTCTATTATCTCTTTTTTCAATGAAGTTAGAATTTAAAAAAAAAATAAAAACATTTTTTTTAAAGTGTCACCCCCCCGGGGTGGAACCTGGGGCGGACCGCCCCCCCCCACCCGCCTTGCTACGCCCCTGGGTACCGCCAACACTGGATTACTGCAATTTGCTCTATGTGGGGCTTCCCTCGCACTTGACCCACAAACTGGAGTTAGCGCAGAATGCTCCAGCGTGGTTGTTGACAGCAGTGAGATCCTGACAGCACTTAAAAATCTCTGCCAATTGGTTACCAGGCAAAGTTCAGGGAGTTACTATTGGCATATAAATCCCTTTAAATGACAGCAACAACAGTAGTAAAAGTAGTAAAAATACTGACCCGATAAGGTTGTCAAACCATGGCATATATCGAATGGCATCATCCTGATGCAACATCGCAAACATGTTCAAAGTTTATGTCCTAAATTGAAGTTCTGACAGCCAGTAGCAACATCCACAGAAGTTGCATCACCTAAGCTGCAGATCTAACTTCTTTTCCGGTATATTATTATCAGATATAATTCATGGTAATCAACCCTATTGCTTTCCTAGGTTATCATCTGATTTTGTCTCTGACAACTAATTTTGTAGGCGACAAATCTGTACTCAGACTGTGACAGTGCTTTAGACTTGGGAGCAGCTGCTATCCCGTATCTTGAAATGAGCCTCGGGTTCAGAGGCCACAATCTGCTGGGAGCTTGGCATTTAAATTATTGCGAGTGCCGCAAGAGAACTGCTGTGAGGCCTGCGTTTCTTTAGCCTCCTAGCGCTTTGTCCCAGTAGAGTTTGATGGTTGGGGAAATGGGATGAACCCGCATGGAGTCAAACAAGACCACAACAACATTGTTCAGGCTGCATTTTCTTTCTTTTATGTATGCATCTTGCTGAGTTGCTTTGTTGTTTCATTTTCTTCCCGAAACTCATACATCTGACTGTCTCTCCTTACAGGAGGGACTCATAGTGGTAGAGGACATCTCTTTCAATCCCAGGTAGGGCTGGGAATGACTCAAATCCTGGAATGCTGGTGCCTCCTGGTGTTAACTAGGGTGGCAAACTGGATCCGGCCTGGGAGCCAGACCTTTATATCCCCTACCCCATGGGCTGAGCTTCACAGGTTAGGCAGCATTGCCCACCTGTCAATCACCTAGCATCACAGTGATGTCAGGTCACCTCTTTTCCTTTGCCGGTGGAGTTTGACATCAAACTGAGCAAGGCAATGCAGCACTAGCAAAGTGCAGGTGCCTGTCAAGTCCTTTTCAGTAGAGCTACATCTTTGTCTGCTTCACACATCTGATGTTATATATATGACACCAGGTGTAAGGCAGGTGGGGTGGGGCTTGGCTGAAATGTGGAGGCATCCCACAGGTCAGAGGTTTTGCAATGCTACAGGTAGTGTAGACAGTACCGGATTAAATGGGCCAATGCTGTGATGCCTATAGCTTCTTATATCCATTTTCTTAGCGAGAAAAACCCTTCAAGGTCAAATAGAAATAAAAGTCAGCATTACACCTAGGGTACATTACATAGTCCTCCCCTCCACAGCACTTTTATTTATTTATTTTATTTGGGTTTTGTGTAGGTGGATCCTGCTAATGTCGGCATAGAAGTCTTTTATTTCCAAGCGTCTGATTTGATTCGGACGTTGCTATGGATGCCATTCAGGTGAATACCCACGAGCAAAATTGGATAATGTTGTTATCCGCAAGGAGATTAAGTGATTTGATGTGGAACTTCACTCTCATATCTTAAAAGAAAAATAAGTTTTGGAAAGCATGGAGTGGGGGAAAGGCATAGCTGTGGTGCCTCTCCTTGGTTGGGCTCTTAAAAGAATAATGTCCAGCAATGTCAGATGCCTGTGAGTCAAATCACACTTTTTCCAGCCACATCTTAGGAAGAGAACAGTGGCAGGCACTGGTTGCCAGGCCTAATCTCTCCATCATATTTCAGAGGCTGGCAACTCAATGTTCAGAAAAAAACACATAGGACCTGCAGTACAGCATCGAATGTAGAGTGTTTGTGCTCAGGGTTCCAGCCAGCCAGTCATGCCCTTTTCCAGAATACTGTACACTGTTCAGACCTTGCCCAACCCAGTGCCCTCAATATTATTTTGGACTACAATTCCCAACAGCACCAGCATGGTCAAGGTCAAGGACGATGGGGGTTGTAGTCTTCTTGTCACTTTTTTCCGGGATAATGAGGAACCATTAATGAGCACTCTTTGGGTTCAGTCAGTCAACCAGCTACAAATCCACCTAACAGTCCAGCCCACATTTTACCAGCTCTGCAAGAATATCATGGGTGTTTTTGTTTTGCTTGGTCTTGTTTTTTGGTCAAAAGCTTGTTTTGGGTCTGAAAATTGCATGTAATTATATGCATGGACTTTAATTATGTTGTCAGCCACCTCAGAAGAAGAGGTTGGGAGGCAGGAAATAAATATGTTAAACAAATAAAAGCTTCTTTTCTGCAGGTATAGATACCCTTTCCTCGCTCACAGAGCTTTAATTTCTCACTCAGGGAACTGCAGCTCTGTCGCTCTGTGAGGGGAATAAGAGGTCTTCTAACAACTCTCAGCACCCTTAACAAACTACGTCTGCCAGAAATATTTGGTGTCAATGTGGTTTGAGATAGTATTGTGATGTCACACTCAATCTCAGATGCCAGAGCTGCAGTAGTGAACTACAGTTCACCTTACTAGAGGCACTGTGGGGATTTCAAAATGGCAGCTCCAAGCCACCTGGTGGTGCTGCCCCTGGCCTGGCACTAGTGGGAATTTTGCCAAGTACCCCCTCAGACCTAGAGCCAACTCCGGCTGCAGAATTTGACCAAAGTGAGTCCTACCTCAGCCCCTTGCTGAGCTTTACCGACGTCACTGGAGCCTCAAGCTCGAGACGAATGAATAATTATCACATAATTCGTTATTATACTCCTGTTTGTTTTATTTAAGGCATTTCTAGCCCAGTCTTCATTAAAAATAAATAAATCCCAGAGCGGGGTAGAAATGCCCTAAACAAACAACACAGAGACAGACACCATAAGCAAGGAAATAAGAAGCACAATTGCACAGCCTTAGCCCCGGACTTAGAGTATGTGTTTGTTTCTCTTGGAACAATTTTCATCTGAAAATGGCAGGGCCAGGTCATATCATTTGACCTGCTCGTGAAGTTCAACTGGCCTTGTTATCTTGCCTTTACTTTGCTGTGCATCTCCCAGCTTGTGTTCCAGCCCACATTCATTGGTTGTTGACAGTAGGGGCAGAGCAGCAGGCAGCTCCATGGAGCATCTGCTTTGCAAGCAGAAAGTCCCAGGTTCAGTCCCCAGCATCTCATAGAATCATAGTGTCATAGAGTTGGAAGAGACCACAAGGGCCATCCAGTCCAACCCCCTGCCAAGCAGGAAACTCCATCAAAGCATTCCCGACAAGTGGCTGTCAAGCCTCTGCTTAAAGACCTCCAAAGAAGGAGACTCCACCACACTCCTTGGCAGCAAATTCCACTGTCGAACAGCTCTTACTGTCAGGAAGTTCTTTCTAATGTTTAGGTGGAATCTTCTTTCTTGTAGTTTGAATCCATTGCTCCGTGTCCGCTTCTCTGGAGCAGCAGAAAACAACCTTACTCCCTCCTCTATATGACATCCTTTTATATATTTGAACATGGCTATCATATCCCCATCATGAATGTGGGCTGGAACAAAAGAATTGATGCTTTTGAATTATGGTGCTGGAGGAGACTCTTGAGAGTCCCATGGACTGCAAGAAGATCAAACCTATCCATTCTTAAAGAAATCAGCCCTGAGTGCTCACTAGAAGGACATATCCTGAAGTTGAGGCTCCAGTACTTTGGCCACCTCATGAGAAGAGAAAACTCCCTAGAAAAGACCCTGATGTTGGGAAAGATGGAGGGCACAAGGAGAAGGGGACGACAGAGGACGAGATGGTTGGACAGTGTTCTCGAAGCTACTAGCATGAGTTTGGCCAAACTGCGAGAGGCAGTGGAGGATAGGTGTGCCTGGCGTGCCTTGGTCCATGGGGTCACGAAGAGTCGGACATGACTGAACGACTGAACAACAACAACAAATCATATCACCCCTTAACCTTCTCTTCTCCAGGCTAAACATACCCAGCTCCCTAAGCCGTTCAGAGAGACCCTTGTCTGGAACCATGGACAGCCACTGCAAGTAAGTACAGACAGTCCTGAGGTCAACTGACCAATGGTCTGACTTGGTATAAGTGTCATGAGTTTCCTCCAACGCTTGTTCCCAATGTAGATCTTCATCCCCGCCTTGTATTCAATGTAGATCTCCACTCACCACTTCTTCCTTGGTAATAGGGTGCCATTTTGTGGTTCACCTCAGGTACCAAAATGTTTGGGGTCAGCCCTGCATCTAGCTCGCTATTGTTTATAGTGACTGGTAGGGGCTCTGGGGAATTTTCCCCCAGTCCTACCTGCAAATGGCAGGGACTCAGTCTGGGACCTTTCACAAACAAAGCACATGCTATAGCCCTGAGCTACAGCCCTTCTCAGCTGGACTGCAGGGTTGTTGCAAGTCTTACTCCGATTCCATAATGACAATTTTACTATTTATACCCCACACATCCTAATGTTTTGCCCCAGCCACTCTGGGCAGCTTCCAACATATATAGAAACATAATAAAACATTAAACATTTAAAAAAAAAAACTTCCCTATACAGGATTGCCTCCGAAAGGCTTGGGGGTTGGATAACTCCATGCCCTCCAACATTTCTCTATTGAAAATAGGGACATCCTAAGGAAAGGTTTGACCCAACTGCGGGAGGCAGTGGAAGACAGGAGTGCCTGGTGTGCTCTGGTCCATGGGACCACGAAGTGTCAGACACAACTAAATGACTAAACAACAACAAAGGAAAAGTGGGACATTCCGAGATCAAATCAGAAACCGGGCTCAATCATCCTTTCCAGTTTGCATTGTGTGGATAATGACACTGGAGCACATTGTCAAGTTGTCAAACGCCACTCTCTGCTCCCAACCCAGCTTGCAGTACATGAGTTTTAACAATCTGGTATTTTCATTGACCGTTCTATTTAAAAAAAGTTCGTGTGTGTGTGTGTGTGTGTGTGTGTGTGTGTATGCATGTTTCAAAAATGCAGTATACAGAATAATAATACAAAACACTATTACAATTACCATAAAAAACACTTTAAAATAGCAGGGTCAGTCATATTTCACACACACAACACCGTGCAAGTGTTTTTGTTTGTGTGTTTGTTTGGGGGAGGGTTATGAACTTCTGCTTTGGGACACAGGCACTACTATGAAATCATTGCAATGATAAATCCTTCCATTGTCTCTTACAAGAATTTGTCATATTTTAGTACCCTCTTCTAAGCTGGCCGTTTAGTTCTGGAGAACTACATCTAGTGTACCAGCATAAATTGGTAATCTCTCTCTCTTTTGTGGGTGTGTGGAGAGTATATTACTTATATTGGGCTATAAATCTTTTTTTCAAAAAAAAATAAAATCATTTTAAAAAATGAAACCCATAAAAAATTGAAGCAAAAGAAAGTGTGGGACAGAAATATCCTTTTTCCTCCCACCATTGCCTAACCAGACATTTTGCTCTCTGCTTCTTTTATGAACCGATGTCAAAGAGCAGCCTGACATCAGCGCCTATCTTTCAAATCTTTCAACGCCACTTCTCAAAAGGTCCTCTAGACTCTTGACATAAGCAGGATTGTTCTGTATTATGAGTAACGGTGGCTAAGCAATCATGGAGAACAGTACGGAGATGCCCCTCCATCGATCTTCAGGAATGAGAAAACTTTTGTCAGGAGATATCATCATTTTGCCAATGCCTGTAGAACTGCTTAATGGACCAAGAAGCCTTTTTATTATTATTTTTCATTATTTTTGCACACACATTTCTGGAACACATCTTATAGGGAGGAAAAATGCTTTTCCCTGGCACTGAGATTTTTTTTGCAGAGACATTCCCAACTCAAAGAGCGAATGAAGCATGTGTGTGCGTAGTGGTTAATTGAATCACAGACAGTTGGTTGGAACTTGGAGACTAGGGTCCACGCTGTCGTTTATTACACTTTGCCCACTGCTTGGGGCCACTTACATTGGAGAGTTTTTGACGTCAATTGCAGCGTTCTAATTGAGCTGCCCAGACGTAGAGGAATTGCTTTGTGCTAAAGGAAAATGGCTGGCGGAATTACAAAAAAATAAAATAAAAAATGTTATTACCAGGGGTGGGTGGCGGGGAGTGTAGTGTACTTTCCTGCTTTTTGAAATGTCATACTCCCAGGCACCAATTTATCTGACTTACATTATATTGCTACAAATAGCCGGCGACTGTAACCGGGCCATTTTTCACAATAAAGGTACTTTCAGAACTGCTATTTTAGCTCCATAATGATTGTACAGATCTATTTATTATGCATTTGTGTTTCCTCTCTAACTAATACCTTGCTTTTGGCAGTGCGCTGGAATGTGTGCATGATATTAATCAGGGTGGGCTGCTTAGTTCACCGTGAGCCTGCATTTCAGGGAATGGAGAGGAGGAGAGAGTTAATGTGCGGACGTAATGCTGTTTGCACAGGGGTAGTAAAATCCATAGGGCGGGGGATTAAGAAATCTTTTTTCCTGTTCTTCTAATTTCATCTCGTTTCCACTCTTCATAGCAGCATAATGGCTGTATTGACGGTGGGCGATGAGATCGCACAGACTGCAGAGAGCAGCACAAAATGGATATATAAAAGGTCAATCAGGAGAAATGGCAGTGCCCCTCTCTTGGCTCATTTGGCTTTTGGATCAGTGTACAGGATGTTGCAGCACAGACAAACCTGTTATGTATCATAGGAGCAAAGGCAACCTTTGCTTTCCATCAGCACTGGCGCAAGGTAGGCCTTCCTTTCCTCCCACTGTTTGACACTTGAAGCATCAGCCAAGTCCCAGATGAAGAAGTGGAAGAGATTGTGCTGCGCTATTTTGTATTTTGATATTTGTTGGAAGCCGCCGAGAGTGGCTGGGGAGACCCGGCCAGATGGGCAGGGTACAAATAATAAATTATTATTATTATTGTTTGCCTGGTGCTCTATTCGCGCTTTGGCTGGGCTGAAGCGTGCCAGAAGTGCAAGCATGAGAAATATACCCGCTGCGAGCAGAAGCAGTGTGGCACATGAGGACAACCTGAAGCTAATGCCAGACAGCCAACCAGTGTGGTGTCCATAGTTCTCCACCTCCCTGTGTCTTTTTTTGTTTTATTTTATTAATTTTCAAGAAACAGGATACAGTGGTACCTCAGGTTGCGAACACGATCCGTTCCAGGGTGCCGTTCGCACCCCGAAAAGTCCACAACCAGTGCAGTGTTTTTGCGCATGCGCGAAGCATGTGCGCGCGGCGAAACCCGGAAGTAAACACTTCCGGGTTTGCCGCATTCTTAACCTGAAAAAATGCAACATGAAACATTCGCAAGAAGAGGTATGACTGTATAAGCATAAGCAAAACATTATCAAAACAACTGGTTTCCCCACAACCACCCCAACCCCAGAACAGAAGGCCAATACAGCAGATGTTCCCATAAATCTATATGCGTAGTTCTTGGGTGCTGGCTGTCAGGGTGTTCATTTGAATACTTTACAAAGGGATGCCATATTTTAGCAAACTTGTCCATATCAGTTGCATCACCCAAGGCATGTACTCTCTTAGTTTCCTCACAACAACCCTGTGAGGTAGGTTAATCTCGGAGACAGTGACTGGCCCAGGGTCACCCATTGAGCTTCATGGCTGAGTAAGGATTTGAACCCTGGTCATCCAGGTCAACATCCAGCACTCTAGCCACTCTAGAGTTTGTAAGAGAGACCTGATTAGGTAAGTGGGTCAGTTGCTCCTGTTGCTGCTATCGGTAACCGCTATTTAGAGATCTGATATGACTTCTCATGTTGTGATTTTAACTTGGGTTCCATGATCACGAAATTGGGTTCCAGCAGTCACGAAATTAAAAGACACCTGCTTCTTGGGAGAAAAGCAATGACAAACCTAGACAGCATCTTAAAAAGCAGAGAAATCACCTTGCCGACAAAGGTCCGTATAGTTAAAGCTATGGTTTTCCCAGTAGTGATGTATGGAAGTGAGAGCTGGACCATAAAGAAGGCTGATCGCCGAAGAATTGATGCTTTTGAATTATGGTGCTGGAGGAGACTCCTGAGAGTCCCATAGACTGCAAGAAGATCAAACCTCTCCATTCTGAAGAAAATCAGCCCTGAGTGCTCACTGGAAGGACAGATCCTGAATCTAAGGCTCCAATACTTTGGCCACCTCATGAGAAGAGAAGACTCCCAGGAAAAGACCCTGATGTTGAGAAAGACTGAAGGCACAAGGAGAAGGGGACGACAGAGGACAAGATGGTTGGACAGTGTTCTCGAAGCTACCAACATGAGTCTGACCAAACTGCGGGAGGCAGTGGAAGACAGGAGTGCCTGGCGTGCTCTGGTCCATGGGGTCACGAAGAATCGGATACGACTAAACGACTACACAACAACAGTAAGGGATTCAATGCACTCTTTTTACCCTGTTTGAATTCGTTGTAAGCCACTCTGCTTACAATTTATTTATTTTTAATCTATAAATAAATAAATGGCTGGATAACACAGTTGGTTAGACTAGAGCATGGTGCTGATAACACCAAGGTCTTAGGTTCAATCCGCATCTGGGACAGCTGCATATTCCTGCACTGCCTAGCTAACAGGACCAGTGGTCAGGGATGATGGGAGTTGTAGTCCCAAAACATCTGGAGTGTCAAGGTTAGCCATCACTGGACTAGATGGTCCTCAGGGTCCTTTCCAACTCTACAATTCTATGATTCTATGAAATAAATGAATGAATGAATGAATAAAGACATTCTCTGCAACAGCACAAACTTGATCTGCTAGGAGCAAGGCCAGGTCTGGAAGCATTTCCAGAATGAAAACCTGATCTTTCAGAGGGATCTCATCCACAACTGTTTAGATTGCCTTTTCCTGGACTGGATTTCCTATTGATCAAAAGCAGCACATGCCTGGATTAAGTCTCACCTTGTTAGCCAGCCCTTTACACCCTCCAGGCATGCTCAAACTGGCCAACCTGCCCAAGGATCAGGTATGTGAACCGTCAGCCACACAAGTCCGAGGATCTTGTCCGTTTGGTCAGGCTGAACAAACAAACAAAAAACATCCATTGCAACAGAAGAAGCAGAGGCATCAGATTCAGCTGCCCGTATTCCAAATCAGAATGCATTAAAAAAAAGTGATAAATGATAGCACACTGAGTTGGGGTAATATTATATATCCAATTAATATAAAACCAGAATGTCTGTTTTATCAAATTAAATTTCATAAGCGATAGTACTACACGAAACACCACAGATATGCATCGCAGTGTATCTCTTGTCCAGGTTTGTTACGTGCATACCTATTTAGAGGAGATGTTCACTACGAACAGCCAAATCTCGGTAAACGCTTGGATTTCATCATATGTAGCCAGAAGCACAAGGCGAATCTGAAGAAAACAGAAATCTAAAGAAAAAAATATTTGTGTTTCTGGGTACGTATGCATGCATGAGACAAGGGGGGGGGGGAATTATCTCCAATATGCTTCACCATCTGTTCCATGTAAATGTGCAAAAACATATCCAGGAGTGATTAGGGTATTATTTGTACTAGTAACAATTTGCATTTATAACACTTTCCCCCAGCACTAGCTGATTCTGCTCATCGGCAAGGATGATAACTGAGGATAGATCCTTAGCCGAAACAACCAACCGTAGCTTCAGCAGTCAGTGGCACAAAGTTCTTGCTAAATGAAACCAGCTGAGGAGCAAACATGGGTCTGAATTCACCCCTCTGATTAATCCTTGCCTATCAAGCCATTGTTCCTGTCATTATTTTGGGACAATCAGCACTATGGAATTATTATTTATTTTATCTATTCACAGAAATGCATACAGTGCCATCACTGAGGAAAATCATGGTGGTGAATTACGTAAGATTGGCAAGAAAGCTACATCTATACAACCAATATAGAAATACACCCCCATCAGCAGTTCAGATGAATGCATTGACATAGATGGTTCACTCCTTAGGGAAAGAAAACTTTGGTGAGCAGGCAAGTTTTAAACAGGCACCTCTTACTAGATTTTTTTGAAATATTAAGTGGTATATAAATACTTTGAAATAGTTTATAATCCCAGCACTGTAGGTACTTGGAGATTACACACATGACAGAGTAGGAATACCAAATTATTCGGCTTCCGGATTCCAAAGTCCTGCCCCTTCAGGCAAACAATCTCAAAACTGGATTGTTTTGGCCTAAACTATCTGGGTGAAATAAAATTCATGTTTTATTTTAACTGATACTCATCAGAATATATGCAAAGGTTTGTCCCAAATACAAAGTATCTTTTCATAATATACCAGAATAAAATAAATATTTTTTAAATAAATCTAATCTAAGAAGAAACAGGAGAAAAGAAAAGAAGAAGAAGAAAACATAAGAAAGGAAAGGGGGAAAGAAAAAGAAAAAGGGGGAAAGATTAAAAGACTTCAGATTCTCTGTCTGTCAGCTAAATACATTAAGTTGTCCAACATATTCACTCAAATTTACATCCAACTATTCTGTTTTCTATAAGCCAATATTTTTTTCAATCTTCAAATCCAGCTATTCCAAGTTCATATCCTCTTCCATGCAAAAAGTCCATAAGAAGTTTCCAATCCATAATATATGTCAATAATGATTTTTCTCTGATCAAACACATTAATTTTGCCATCTCAGCTAAATCCAATACAGTGATCCCTCGACTTACGAATGACCCGACTTACGAGTTTTTCGAGTTACGAGGGATCAAAGCGGCCGCCGCTTCTGAATTTTTTCGACTTCCGAAAGGAAGTCGCGGCCATTTTAGATGCGGTTTCCTCGACTTGCGAAGGTTTTTTCGACCTACGAATGCGTTCTCCCAATGCATTCCTATGGGGACTCGAGTTACGATGATTTCAACCTACGAAGATTCCGTCGGAACGGATTATCTTCGTAAGTCAAGGGTCCACTGTAATTTTATCAACCATTCATCCATAGAAGGTAGGACTGTATCTTTCCATCTTTGTGCATCTCACCGCTGTAATCCTATATCAAATTAATCTTCATTGGAGGCAAACCAACTGGGCTTTGGGCCCCAGAGTCCATTCCTACTGGCAACTACTGCTTTGGGTGAAACTCAGAAGCAACGATAATCCTCTCTAGCATGCACTCTCCATCTCACCCAGCCTGCCTTTTCCGCAGGAGAAAATCCTACTGCTATAGCAAATCTTGCAAGGGTGTGGTTATAGCTGCTTTTGGAACATCATTTCACAGAAGTGCCAAACAGCAGACATACCGAGAATATGAATGGAGAGCAATTACAAGCTTTGCTGGCAACGTCTGCTTGAGACTCAGAGCTCTTCTGAGTACGCATGGGTTTTTGTGTATAAATTAGATCCTTTAAAATAAACTGTGGGAAGACACCACAGATTAATTAGCAAATAAAGTAGCTCAGACTGTGGTTTCGTATGTGACTAACATCCTCGTTATACTTTGATGCCGCATATGTTGCTAGAGTATTCTTAGGGAGGGCCTAAGGGCTCAGCTGTTTGGCAGTGGCCGCGATAATACGTAGGAGAAGGAATCTGGGAGGTGGTCGGTGCCCCATCAAGACGTGCGGAGAAGCCATGCTGCATAAAGCAGAGGCTTGCTCTTTCTGAGGGAGATGCACTTACGGTTCGCGCAACATAGAGATTCTCTACCAGCAGTAATACCCCATCTGGGAATTTAGATCTTGCTCTGAAAGAAAGGAAAACAGAATGATCTAAAAGCTCCTAGCTCTGTAGCCAGATGGAGAAGAATATGTTTCGGCTGGGATGGAAGAGGGGTGGGGCACTTTTTCAGCCTGAGAACCTCATTGGTTTGTGGACATAAATTCCATGGGGTGCAGGCCAGTGGTGCGTGGGGTCAGAGGCAAAATGTGGGTGGAGCTAGAGATACGACCCTTAGCTCTGTGCAATAGATTATATTCCAGCCATGTAAATGCCAGAGGGGTCTCACTCTCTCTCTCTCTCTCTTTCTCTCTCTCTCTCTCTCTCTCTCTCTCTCTCTCTCTCTCTCACACACACACACACACACACACACACAATTCTCTTTCCATCCAGGCTAGCAAAAGCTATTTTCACAATTCAAGGACATGTTTCAGACAGGGAAAAGAAGCATGGGCAGAAGACCCAGGCTCCAGGAAGTCCATCATGTTTGTAGCTAGCCTCGCTTATATATATACTTTCTTTTAAGGGGTTGGTACAGCGGGTGGTGCTGTGGGTTAAACCACAGAGCCTAGGGCTTGCCGATCAGAAGGTCGGCGGTTCGAATCCCCGCAACGGGGTGAGCTCCCATTGCTTGGTCCCTGCTCCTGCCAACCTAGCAGTTCGAAAGCGCAAAGCAGTCAAAATGCAAGTACTCCTACTCTGGCGGGAAGGTAAACGGCGTTTCCGTGCGCGGCTCTGGTTCGCCAGAAGCGGCTTAGTCATGCTGGCCACATAACCCGGAAGCTGTACGCCGGCTCCCTCAGCCAGTAAAGCGAGATGAGCGCCGCAACCCCAGAGTCGGTCACGACTGGACCTAATGGTCAGGGGTCCTTTTACCTTTACTGTGAAAAGTACAGGCCAGGTGACCACAGATTCAGCTGCTGCATCTTCATGACCACCAATGCCTCTGCGCCCATTGTTATGCCTAGAGACGTTCTGGAGAAATGGAGATGGTGGCAGCAGCTGCAGCCAATGCTGATGGCTTATCTTCTGCCACTGCCTATCCTCACTGCTGCCTGCCACTGCCCACCACCATTTGCCCCGACACCTCTGCCTGCTGACTTAACCTGCGAAAAACACTCTGCAGTTCAAAGGCAGTCTCAAGCCTGTTGGGCTTTCGCCTCAAATTTGTGTGAGTGTGTACACGGACCGTACATTTGTTGAACAATGTATGTGACTAACTAGAAGTATACACCTCAGCTGCTCATGTACGCAGACATTGAATATAATGTGTGAACATGTGTCCTAGTCCATGGAGATTTTCTATGTTCCTATGTATATATGGGTGGAACAGTGTAGCGGCCCCACGACTCCTACATATGACTTAGTTCTTTTCCAGGTAAAATGCAAACTTTTTCATTTTTATGCATCTCACATAAGCCGGTAAGGTGAAGGAAGTAAAAAAAAAATGGAGGGGGGAGAGACAAATCACACAATGGGGAATGTTCACAGTAACCCGTTCTTGATGGGAATGACAGCCCTATTTGTGTTGTTAAACAGTACATAATTAAAAGTCAATACACCCAGATCATAATAAAATCTGTGTAACTAGTCAACCTCTCCCTCCGAATACCTGCGAGAGAACCTCATTTAAAACTCAGCTCTGTCTAATTTGCAAACAAAAGAAGAAGAAGAAACAAAAGCAACCTCGAATATAAAGTTTCACTATTATATCAAAGCTGTAGATTAACTTCCATAGGCAAAGTTCAGTTTAAGGTTATCTAGCTCTCTGGGTAAGCTGGGGAGTGTTGTGCCAAGGAGATAAATGGTCGTTTACTTCTACAGGTTGTCTGTAGTATACTGTGCAGAAATGAGCTTTGCTCCTTAGAGAATATCTGTCATATCAAACAGGAAAGAATACCTTATTAGGCTGTGCCCATTTCATAATGAACAGAAGCTGCGAATCTCCGGAGAGGAGAGCTTTCTGCTTGCAAGTTCTGAGACGACTTTTAAAGAAAGAAAGGTAACCATTTTTCAGGAAGCTAATGCAATCAAATTAATTGTTTGCTTTTGCTTTACTTGCGCTGGTGCAAAGTGCTCATCATAAAATTACCCAGTTAACTCCTAATTTGGATGGGCATGATAGGCAGCCAGCTAAGTTTTACTCAGCGTTAGAGACACCGGAATTAATGGACATGACTAAGTTAGCTCCATTCATTTCAATGGGTCTACTCTGAATAAAGCTTAGCTGAATATCACCTCATGTGTTCTACTTTACAGAGGACAATCCTTTGCTTTGAAGATGTCCTCTAGTGGAGGGCTGCCCAGTCCAAGTCTTCTTTAAAAGATAAGGAACAATAAGATTCTTGAAGTCAACCGTCAAGAGTTAGCAGCACCTGGTCAGCAGTTTGAGTAGGTACACAAGTCACCTGCTGTCTTCCCCACCATGGTGAGGTGTATTGTGTTTCTATCTAAATTACAGTTACAGGTAGGTAGCCGTGTTGGTCTGCCATAGTCAAAACAAAATAAAAACAATTCCTTCCAGTAGCACCTTAGAGACCAACTAAGTTTGTTATTTGTATGAGCTTTCGTGTGCATGCATCTGAAGAATCTGAAGAAGTGTGCATGCACACGAAAGCTCATACCAATAACAAACTTAGTTGGTCTCTAAGGTGCCACTGGAAGGAATTTTTTTATTTTGTTTTATCTAAATTACAGTAATTAGTCTTAACTTTGCTTCTATACATATAAATTTCCATACACAAACTTTATGAAGATTTGGGTTCTCTTTTGTCTTTCATGTGTTCCTCTTGGCATGTACCATCTGAGGCCTTGCTCCAGGTTCCATGGTCAAATGAGCTACAGCAGGCAGTCACTAAGAGCAGGGCCTTTTCCATAATGGCCTCCACTTCCCAGAATGCTCTCCCGAGGGACGTTCATGAGACCCTGACACCATTCATTTAGGCAACAGGCCAAAGCATTGCTGTTCCAGAAAGCTTTCAGTTGACTCTCCTCTCAGCTTCTTTATTTTGGTGCTGTTCCTCAATGACTGATGCTTTGTTATGTTTGATTTTATTATTATTTTTGTAACTTTATGGTGGAGATGTTTTTATCTGTTGTATAATGCTTCCGTACTGTAGGTCTCTTAGGGTTCACTTGCAAAAACTGGCCCATCAGTGATACTTTGAGCCATTCTCACCCACCCACAGCGGCCTGCAATCTGTGTGGTGTACATTTCTAGTTTCCGACCTTGGTCTTTATTTATGTTAAAGGCATTTATATACCACTTTTTATTAGCAGATTTCAAATCAGTGTACAGAAAAGTAAGATCCTACTTTGAAACAATAAAAAAGCAATATACCATCTATCATAATAAATCCCAGTACTACACAGTAACCAGCCATATGCACAAACCAGTAAGACTGGCCAGGGAATGGCTGAGTAAACAGGTAAGTCTTCAGCATGTGCTGGAAACATCTGTAGCACATTTGTCAAGGAGGTAAGGACATCTCCCCCCACCCACTCACCTCCACCATATAAACTCAAGACACAAGTTGGGGTCCAATGCTAGTCCTAAGATTAGACCCATTGCAATTAATGAACCTAATTTAGTCAAGCCCATTTGTGGGAATGGTGAGAAAAGCACAACGCAGAGACAGGATGATGGTATGGGAAGGTAACCTCGAAACCTCAGCAAGGGTCCCTTTTATTAAGAATCTCACACCTTGGTTAATGGTTAACAACATAGGTACATCTCAAGACACCAAATAAGGGAGCATCTACCCCAGCTGTGGCACATAGCACCATGTAAGGACTTGTTTTCCTAAATGTGACTCCCCCCAAACTCCCCCCATGCCTCCACCATTGCGTACGTGACTGCCTGCATGCTCCTCACACATGCTCTCCTCATGCACCCCTCCTCATGCTCACCTCGTGCTTTCTGTAACTTTCCACCACCCTTCATTGTTCTATTGTATGCCTCTGAATCGTGTCTGTCATCCTGACGTTCAGCGCAGTGTGGCTTGCCAGCGCAACACCTTTGGTCTGGGTAAAATTCCCGTGGTATGCCAATGCAGTGTTTTATTATGACTGGTTCAGTGTGGTGTGCCAGCACGCTATTTTAATATATTTCCTATACACCCATTAATTTAAACGTGTCTCATGTAAGTAGGTACAAGCCCCACACAATGGGTAGGATCCAACTTCTGCCAGTGGAAGCCTAAATAAGAACTTCTGCTAGCACGGTGGGGTTCTCCCACCTGCACCCCCCAAAACTGGCTCTGTGGGGGTCGGGAGAACCCCCAGAACAGCACATTGGAGAAGGATGGGGGATCACTGCATCTGGCCATTTAGGGCTGGTATTTAAGAGTAGTCAAACTCAGTTAATGGACATGACTAAATTAGGTTAATTCATATTGGTTGAACTGCTCTACATTGTTCTCAGTGGAATGCCACTATTAGTAGTAGTAGTCGTAGTAGTAGTAGTAGTATTCCTTCACAAAATCATTGTAAGCATATCCGTCCTTATTGGTACTTCCGATACCATTCGCTTTGCATCTTCACAAAATTCACAGCCCCGAGGCTACCTGCTTATTTCGTCCTGTATATTTCTGTGACATAATGTAGATTTTAAAACGCCAGGTAATTACCAGTGATACATTTCCAGGGACAGTCTTGTTATCTGTGAATGGGAAACTGCTTTTTAAAAGATATATTTTCCCCAAATGTGCCCAGCAATTAGTTGGCATCTTTATTGTAAAGTGAACTAATTTTATGGGGCTACCTTCTGGTCCCCATTTATAGCAATCTAAAGTCTGAAGTAATAGTGTATCACTAAAGGGGGGGAGGAGGGCCGCTGGCACTCTGATGTGCTAACAGCCTATTTAGGTGTTATAAAGCAAACTGCTGTACACAGATTTAAATTCAGGTGCAGTCTAAGGTCAGCCTTGAATTGTATGTGTAATATGTTTGTCAGGCACCCCATGTGTACGACTGACAGCTCTTAACTTACTTGCCACAGGCTGTTTTGTGCAGCTGGGAATATTCTATGTTTTGGACCCAGGTGATGTGCACATAAAAAGAAAATTCTTCTACGCTGAGAAATCCTGCGGAGTCAGATCATACCCAAGAAAGAATTATGCCATAAATGTACATAACTGAAGGCGTTCAGTTTTAGAGTTAATGTAGCCAAGAAAACAGAGCACCTACCAAAATAAGTTTTACATTTTTTTCACTAGGTGTCATAGATGGGGGTCAGGTACAGAGTTGTGTATGGAAGGAAGTATATGGAAGGAGCAATATTTATATTTCTCATTTACTTATATATTAGATTAGTTCCCTGGCTTTTTGACAGTCCCTGAAAATGAATTGCAACATTTTTATTTTATTTGTTTATTTGTTTTTCGGCAAGCTATATACTGCTTATATTTAAACAAAACTCTAAGTAGCTTGCGACATAAGTTTAAAACATCTTAGCAAATATTTAAAAATACCAGAGAATTTCCACATTTTTAAAAACATCAGCTACAATAAAACAGAATGCCTTCTAAACACCAGGAAATAAACTAAGACCTTTATTATATACCCTGCCGCTGTCCCAGAAAAAAAATGGCATATCCAATTTTTTCCCCTCACGAACGAATGGAGGCCATTTTGGACACCGTGATCTTGTGCGATTCTGCTCTGCAATTTCTGCAGGGCCACGATCTTGTGTGGTGCCAGAAACATGTGTTTTTGGGCACTGTGCCTGAAAAAAATACTATTTGGGGGGGGGGGAATTGCGGTGTGAAATCTCACGAGATCATAATGTTCAAAATGGCTGCTGTTCTCTCATGAGAAAAAATGGGAAGATGGCATCTGGGAAGATTGTATCTTAGATTTTCCCATCGAGGTGTTGGAGGGTATCCTATTACATTTGATAACTTTCTAGTTTAACCAAGAATGAAAGACCAGTCCAATTAAAGCAGAAGATGTCTGGTGTCATATTTGTCACCTTGCCTGCCCACTTCCTGGCTTCCTTTTCAAAAGCCACTTCCACACCATACATTTAAAGCACTATGATATCACTATAAACAGTCATGGCTTCCCCCAAAGAATTCTGGGAGCTGTAGTTTTTAAGAGTGCTAAGAGTTGTTAGGAGACCCCCTTCCCCTCAGAGAGCAGCATTTGCTGGAGTGGATTAACAGTCAATGCCTCTTCACCGGGAACTCTGGAAATTATCACACTGGGGGACGGGGGGATAGATTGCCCCTAGCAACTCTCAGCTTCTGTTAACAAACTACAGATCCCATAATTCTTTGGGGGACACAATGAATGTTTAAAGTGGTATCATAGGATTTAGCTACATTCATAAAGATAAAGCACTTTATATACTTTATAACACTGTGACACCAGATGGCGCTGCAGAGTCCCGTTTTTCGCCAACGGGATTTCCCTGTGTGAAGTTTACAACATGTTTAACTGAACTGCTTCTTTGATGTGTCTAGATCCAGCCATGGTGCTTTGAATGTATGCTGTAAATGTGTTTTTCGCATGGGGCAGAGGTGTGCCTCTGCCAGCCTATCGCCAGCAAGGAGCACCCCAATGTGTCTGTTCATATGATGGGTTCATAGAAGCTACCATCAGTGGCATTGCCGCTAGTGGACCCTCCCCCCCCTGGGATGTTTGGGGGGCAGGGAGGGGCCAAGGCTGGGCCAGCCCAGGATTCATTTTCTCCAGAGCCAGCCCTGCTGCCGTCACATGATGGCAACCGCCTCAGTTGGGGCCTCTTTCTCCAGCCAGGAGCCGTCACAGCAAATAGCCACTTTTTCATGCATCACGAGCCTCTGCGGTCAGACTGTTGACATGGCAGTGCTGGTGCTGCTCTATCAAGTCCTGCCTCTGCTGGCCAAGCTTTGGGATTGCAGGTGTGTGTGTGTGTGTGTGTGTGTGTGTGTGTGTGTGTGTGTCTTCTATCTGCAACAACATCTGCTCTGCCGCTGCCGTTTCTTCTCTTTTTGTCGCTGAAGACCAGGAGCCCTTGATGCAGCCATCTGCAAATAGGAGAGGACCGCAATCAAGGACCCTTTATTGCAGGGGAGGGCACAGTGTAGGTCAAGAACTATTGGTAGATCTTTCAATGATTCAGCAGAGGTTTCTGACTCACAGTTGTTTAACGATGGTGACAACTAAAAGTCTTTCCCTGCAAGCCGGCCAGCCAGCCAGCCAGCCTGTTGGAAAACCAAGGGAAGATTTTTGTAGAAAGGGGCTGGTACTAAATAAAATAAAATAAAATTCCTTGAACATGTGCTCAGGGACAGCTTCCCTGTCCATTCATTCAAGCCCCCAGATCCAGTGTTCCTTCTGGTTGCTGATCCTAGGAAGTTCTAGCAATGAAGAGAGTAGATCCCATAAACCTGAACTCTGCCCAGTTTGCGCCAATGTAGTTACAGAACCATTCTGTGCTAAGCAAGCCTGTCTTTTTTAGCCTGCCTCTGACTTGCGGTCTCATTATAGCTTGCTTGCTTGCTTGCTGTATGTGAAGGATCATAGAGTTGTTTAGGCCACCAGAAAACATCTGTGCTTCTTGTTGAAGTAAGGTTCCGACCCCTGAACTCATCATGACCTCACCACAGCTCTCTCTAGCTATGCCTTCAGATGCCATTGCATTGTCCTACTGTACACTGAACACTGAAATTACAATGAAGCAGGTGAAGAGGAGGAGGAGGAGGAGTTTGGATTTGATATCCCGCTTTATCACTACCCAAAGGAGTCTCAAAGCGGCTAACATTCTCCTTTTCCCTTCCTCCCCCACAACAAACACTCTGTGAGGTGAGTGAGGCTGAGAGACTTCAAGGAAGTGTGACTAGTCCAAGGTCACCCAGCAGCTGCATGTGGAGGAGCGGGGACGCGAACCCGGTTCACCAGATTATGAGTCTACCACTCTTAACCACTACACCACACTGGCTGAAGGGGAGAGAAAGGCAGGAAGCTCAGTATTGTCCACACAGCTCAGTATTGTCTACACTGACTAGCTGGGGTTCTCCAAGGATGCAGGCAGCGGCCTAATCTGGCCCTACCTGGATATTCGGGGAACTAAACCTGGGACCTTACAAAGCAGGTTCTCTATCACTGAGGTACGGCCCTTTCCTATTGGATAGGATGGATCTTTGGCTGTGAGGTGATGTGCTAAGATAGAGGATGGCCATGCTAGGATACAGTCAGGAACCTACAGTATGTCAGAGTCATCCAGAATATGCACATACCCGGTGCTAATTCTGCCTTGATGCAGTTTTGAAGGATGCTTCTTGTATGTGTGTGCCCACATGTGTGTGGGGGAATAGTCAGAGGGGAGTGGGTGAGGGGGGGAAACACACCGATAATGGGCACAGTGGCTGTGTGAGTCATTCCTCCTACGGAAAATTATCTGCCCCCCTCACCTGGTATGAGTTATAATTATAATGAGGGCCACAGCTGCACAGATGGTAAATCATTACTCATGAGGCAGTCTTTAATGGGGGGGACCAAAACACAAAAATAAACCCTGCTTCGTTTGCAATAAAGGTTACCTACCTCCTCCCCACACAAATACATTTCTACTTATTTTTGTTATTTCCTCCCAAACATCCCTTTTCTCAGAGTCCTTCCACCAACACAGATCTCTCCCTTGAATAAGGCATTCTGGCAATTGCTTTCTCTTCCCTCCTCCTGCAGGTGAAAAGAAGTGGGTGCTGGATTCCACATCACATTTACACTGCAATTCTGAAGACAAAAGGTGGAGGTTGTTTCCAATCCTTGGCAAACGTTTCTGCCACTGTTCTGGAGTTTCATAGCAAATGGCTAAGGCCTCCGGGGCTCTCGGTCCATGTGGTGTGACCACTGCAATGGGAACTCCAGAACGGAAGCTGTCCTGTGTACAGCAAAACAGATTACAATGGTCTTCACTCTTTATATGTTGCCCAAATGAGGAGACAGAAGTGGGGTTACCACCCCCTGTTGTCTACTCCAGTTAGACATGTACACAGGAAGCAAGTTTAAGCTATCTACAGGAACTGCTGCAGATTCTTAAATGAATCACGTAACTACGTTGTGGTCTTATACTTGTTTTGCATTTTCATTGGGGGCAACTGATGCATCTTCAAAATACAGAAGCTCTTTCACAGATCAGGAAAAATAGGGTGCATTTTTTTTATCTCTGTAAAGTGGGTACAAGGGCAGAAGATGTAAAGCATAAGAAAGTAGCTAGCTATAGGGAGGCTGGATACAGCAAAATACCCTTTTCCAAAGTCTTGCTTATGTTCTTCAACTTCAAAAAAGAGAAAGCTTGCATGTGCAAAATTAACATCAACAGCTGTTTGGCTTCGGCCTGAAATAAAGAACCTGCAGAAGGTAATACCACCTGCACACATCTAATTGCAGCCCCTCGCAATCTGTTCCACAGCTATGGTGTAATGGGGAAATAATAGGTGGCACTCTCCATCCAAAGATTGCAAAATAAGTTTACAAACAGGAATGCATTAAGCCTCCCAAACTAAAACAGCTTAGATCTGCTTGCCCTGTCCAAACATCAGTTATCTCCTCCACTAAGAAAGCAGCATTGTGCTTTAAAGGCAAGGATGGGCAATCTACAGCCTTCTAAAAAATAAATTGCTGGACTACAATCCCCATCATTCATGGGGCTGCATCTGGTGGGCTTTGGAGTGGGCTTTGTGTTCAGGTGTTAGTATGAATATATCCAAATGGGGCTGGCGGCAGGGGCACTCACCCAAGCCCCACCTCTCCCATCCATGGACATTTATTTATATCTTTGCATGGTTAGCACAAAGGTGTGCTTAAAAACCTTCCTCTGATTGTAAAGTTTCTGATTGCAGGGAGGCTTCTCGGCACATTCAAATGATTGGGCTCAGAAATATAATGTCCTGGGAGCGTGCTGGTCAGTAATCACATAGTTCAACGTTAGCTCTTTATTAGCAAAAACAAGATCTCCAAAGACTTGGTTGAGTGACAGGCATATTGAGCAGGTCAGCCCATTCCTGGTGATCTTACTTCATGAAAATCAATTGCTGAGACTGAAAGTGCCCACCTCCTCTCCAAGGCTTTCCTACTCTCCAAGGCTTTCCCCCAAGCAATCAGAGATTGCACTTGTGTGCAGCCTGCTGCTGCTCCACCCATTTCAGTCCTCTTCTGGTTCTGGGAGGAGAGCTTGTCGCAGCAGGAGGGAGAGATACCTGTGACTCTTCACCAGCCTGACTCATCTCTGCCTCTTGGCCTCCCTCCTCTGACTCTCCTGCTTCACCTTCTGACTCTGATTCTGGCCTCCTCTCTGCCGCAGACTCTCAAGCTCACCATGCCCTGTTGCCTCTCCAGCTTCTGACACTTCCTCTTCCCAATCTTCTCCCTCTGACCACTCATCATTGTCCCATCACCACTCCCTGGGCTCTGAGTCTTCTTCCCTTGGTGGTTCTTCAGCTGGTCCTTCCCATCATTCCTCTGCATCCAATGCAGCATCGATCCCAGGATTGAGAACTGGCAACCCTTGACTAGACAGATTAGATCGGCCACATGTTTTGTTGACTCCTACTGTACCATTGTGAAGTTCATGAATACGGTATGTTAGCAAAGCTGGCCAAAGAACAGCATGGCATCCAAATAGGTTTACAGCTGAATTCCAGCACAAATGCTGTGCTGAATATCGGTAGTAGCATGGATTTAATGTAACTACAGTTATCATGACTTATGAACCTTCCATCCGGAGTAACAGTGGAATGGATGGTGAATATTCATTTGTATGTTGGCATTGAATCTAATCCCAGCTATCAAGCTGATGAACTTTCCACTTGGGAGATATAGTTGAGATGTATCTTTCGAGTGCTGTAATTATTTATTGATGCCATTGCTCAGGTTCCTTGTCTGTTGTAGCCTACTGTATAATAAACATAGCTGGTTCTATTACATTACACATATTTTGATCCATTCCCATAGTGTCATTTTTCTTGGCGGTACTACAGTATGGCTAGGGAAAATATCTGAACCTGGCCTGGCCGTGTATGGACAGCCAGGGAGCATGTTTTATCAGAGGCGTCACAAGCTGTTGGCTGTCTGCCCACATCATCCTGCACCAGCTGGAACTTCCAGACCAGGCGTGAGGGCAGCCTACGTAGAATGCATCGCAGAAACCTAGTCTCACAGTTGCAAATTTGTAGACTACAGTAGCCAGGTTTCAAACTGCATCCAGCTGTACTCACTTAGAATCTCTTTTAATATAAGGGTCTGCAAGATGAGGTCGATGGCCAACCTAGTCCAGCATCCTGTTCTCATAGTGGCCAACCAAATGCCTGCGGGACACCTGCAAAGTTTTTCCATACTGCGGTTTTCAGCAACTGGTCATCAGAAGCATTCTTGCCTCCAACTCAGTATGGGAAGATCTAAAGTGGAGCCACCATGCAGGGGGGGTGGGGAGCTGTGCCAGACCCATAGGTGCTGGGTCCAGGGGGCCCTAGGTGCTCTAGCCCCCACAAAATTCCCCCTGAGGGGGATGGGCACCCACAAATTTTGGTAGTGCACACACAGGGTACGTGCGTCCAATGTAAGTGTTGGGCACCCACAGTCATAGGGGTAAGCCAGCACTGCTGGCCATGCCCCTTCCCAGGCCACAACCCTCAACCACCTTGCTCTGCACTCTGCTTGAGTGCTTTTCATGGAATCATAGAACTGTAGAATTGAAAGGGACCACAAGGATAATTTAGTCAATGCAGGAATCTTTCGCCCAACGTGGGGCTCAAACCCATGACCCTGAGAGTCTAATACTCTACCAGCTGATGGGACGTATACACAGAGGGTGTGAGTGTATATCAAAACCTCCTTCTTTTCCGTAACTTGAAACACAATGAATTTTACCAATGTAAGAGTTCTGTCTGTTGCTGCACCCACTGTTGCCTTTAGACCTTCCCACCACTGGAATGTAGTCCCTGGAAGGTTGCCTAGGTGGAACTGTGGCCTTCAGAGTGAAAGAGGTTCCCTCCCACTTCCTGGGGTGGGGAGAGAATCAAGTCGTCGTCCCCCCCATGACATTCCTGGAGATATTCTCCTCCTCCTGGAGAATATTTGGCAAAATAATACCACCGCTTTTGCTGCCAGCAAAGTGGGGAAAGAGTTTGGGGAGACAATTTTTGCCCAGCTCTGCTTGAAACCCATTGTTTTAGCACACAGAGTAAAATACAGCTATATTATCATTTTCATAATATAGGAAGCCATATTAAGGGCATAAAATCATACTGACAAATTTTCTATCCGGCTATTTAAACTGTTTCTCTGATTATGTATAATAATATTGCATCGTTTTTGCTTAGGCTTTATATATTAAACCAATAAATTGGTGGAGAGAAAAGACCACGTAATAAAAAACGGAAATGTGCATGTTCTTTTCATAACTACAATGTTTCCTAATCATGCCAATGTGAATTCGATACAACAAATCTATTTTTTTTTTCTATTCTCTGTCCTGGCCGAAATCAATTCTTCAAAGGAGAAAGCAATAAGAACATTCGCAGATGTAAATGTCTGCTTGAAATCAATGCAATTATTCTACAGCCCTATTTGGGGGGGGGAGGGGGGGTTAAGTACAATGAACCATTGCTGAGGTGTACCTTTTTCAGTTCTGTACTTTCCACAGAAGGCTCTTCTCCCATGGGAGAGCTGAGGGCTGAAGCTATACATGGCATACACACGACACCTTTAAATAAGTTAATTTCATTCCACCCCTCAAATAATTCTGGGCACTGTAGTTTGTTAAGAGTTGCTGGGAATTGTAAATCTCTGAGGAGTAAACAACACTACCCAAATTTCTTTGAGTGGAAAATGTGCTTTGAATGTGCTTTAAAGGTATAGCCTATACAGAGACTCTGTGACGCAGCAGCCCAGGATTCCATACCCTCCAACATTTCTCCAATGAAAATAGGAACGTCCCATTCCATATTTATACCCCACACATCTTACTGGGGACTCAGCTAGACTGGCAAAGAAAAGGCGTTTTAAATGTGTTGTATGTGCAAAATAACATTGTGCCATCAGATAGCGACGTGGAGTTCCGTTTTTCTCTACATGTTTTCCCTGTTTAAATTTACAACGCTTCTTGGATGCGTCTAGATCTAGCCTCGGTTGCCCCAGCCATTCTGGGCAGCTTCCAACATATATAAAAACACAATAAAACATTTTTAAAAACCCTTCCCTATACAGGATTGCCTTCAGACAGCTCGGGGGTCGGATAGCTCCACAACCTCCAACATTTCTCCAATGAAAATAGGGACATTCTAAGGAAAAGTGGGACATTCCAGGATCAAATCAGAAACCCGGATGGCTTCTCTAAATCAGGGACGTACCTGGGGGAAAAGGACACTTGGAGGATCTGGGATTCCGGTTCCCTCACAAGCTCAGTTCCTTTGGCCTTTTCTCAAAGAAGCCCACAAGTACCTCTTTTCCAAGAAGCTGCTATCAGTCCCTCGACTATCAGTCCATCTATTGTTTGTTATCAGTTTATTATTTATAAGATCTGTATACTGTCCTTCATCTCATCTGTAGATCTCAGGGCTTTTCACAACATAAAAATACAGCATAAAAGAACACAAAATACATAATAAAAATTAGAACAAAAACAAATAATCCCCCTCCCACAAAACATTTAAAAGGGTATTGGACGTTAATCGCCGCTGCCTACACTGACTGGAAAATGGCTTCCAGCTCTACTTGAACTAAATCTGGGACATCTTGTGTGGGGGATGGTGGAGAAGCAGGGCATCTTCACCCTTCTGTGGCCCAAGCTTGAAGGTGGCTGCTGTGGTACCAGGATGAGGTCACCTCCTGCAGAGGTAGTCATAAGAGACAATTCTCAGAGGACTTTTGAGCGGCCTACCCTGAAAATCATATGAGAGTGGTTCTCAGGGGTCTGGTGGGTGTGGCAGTAGCCATGGCCTACGGTGATGCATTTCACCATAAAATATTCTGGATCCCATTAATAGCAAGGTCTGGATTGATCAACCTGGACATGTCAGATAAGGTTTAGATTTCCTGGAACAGAAGGGCCCTGCTCTGTGATTCTCTCTTCAGAAGGTATGCTGGGATTAATATATTTACCTTCCTTAATATAGTCACAACTTTAGTTCTTTATTTCTGATCTGCTCAAAGAAAACAAGTGGAAGGTGAAGGGGGGAATAATAGCTGTGGTGAAACATTTACAATATGTGCATTGCCGAAAATCAGAAGCCATTTCTGAGCCTTAAAAAAAACAAACCCAAAAAATCTGCACAGACATTTGCATTTATATACGGAGCTAAATAATAGTTTTGAATGCACATGTCTAAACATATATTCTCTCATAATAAACATTTATCTTAAAATGTGTGTTTTAAAAGGTATTTTGATACTTTTTTTTTTTTAGCTGAGTACTTACTGCAAAATTCAGAGAAATGCAAAATCCAAAAGATGACTACATTAGTCTGGAGTGTGTGGATCTGTTTGGCTCACAGCAGAATTCACAAAGGATAAATTCCTCAAGCTTCCTTGCTGCACACTGGAGAAGACACATTCACCTGGTCTGTCATGAAACAGCAGGTACACACACGCGCGCACAAATACATAGAGAGTTGCTAAGCAATCTACACATTCTTCCTTTACTTTAAAATACTGGCAAACAGTTGACTTCATAGCTGATGCTAATGTGAAGTGGCTCCTTTAGATACCTTCAAACAACACAGCAAGATTTGCTATTTCAACGGTACACTTTTTATTTGACAGAAGCTCCTAACTTGAGCTCACAAGCAAAATGCCAGCAATTGGGGGGGGGGAGGTTGCTGCCTCAGGTGCTATTGGGAGATCCTTGTTACTGGAGAGGCTTGTTAGTCAATCAGAAACTCCGCATGAAATAGGCACACATAATGCGCTGGAGATGAAAATAGATTTCTCCATTTCCTAACAACGTAACGGCAAATGGTGGTCTGTGATGCGTCAGGAATAACATTCAGCAGCAACACTTTCAAAGTGCAGGTAGCTCAAGCAGATTCATTGGAGACTAAGAAATCAGGGCCTACAACCAACCCACTTGCAGAGTATCTTATTTTTACCTTCCCTTTTCTCTTTCTTTCTTTCTTTCTTTCTTTCTTTCTTTTCTTTTTTTTACCACCAGCGGCAGTTTCCTGCTTCTGGCAAAACAGGTTGTCTGGCTCATTCACCGTGATCAGAACATGGAATTTTGCACGCCGCTGTAAACTCCCCCAATGTAGGTTGAGCAGTGGAGTGAAAAATGCCAGGTTTTGCTTATGATGAATAATCATTCAACCCATTCTCCACAGCGGGGAAGAAACAAGCTTCCCCTCAGAAGAGTTTTTAGCATGTGTCATACCTAAGGCTGAAGCAAATCCAGTCTTCTCAGAGCCAGTGAGGTTCAGTGGAGAAAGGAAAAGATTTACTGGATGGGTTCAGCTGAAACCAGACAGTGAGTTTTCTGGGCTCCCTTTAGGGTTGCCAACTCCTGCTTCCTTTTATTGCCCTTGCTTGTGTAGCTATAGTGTAAGAATGCCATAGCAGTAAAATATTTCTCCTTTGCCAAGAAGAGCATCACCCGCTGGATTTCCTTTAAAGGTGCAGAGCAGAGCAATTAAAACATTTTTAACTCTCAACTTCTTCAGAAGGAACTTAGCTGAAGGAATTGTTTTAGGTGGATAGTGTTATTCTATTGTTCAGTCAATAGGTGGCACTGGACTTAGTTGTATCTGAATAGGGCTGGTTGGTTGGTTTTTCTTGTTTAAGAGAGACTATACATTTATTATCTAGCCTCCTGACTGTCCTGTCCTCTCAGCTGTTCATGGCATGATGTCAGAAGTCGGGTTTTAACATATGAGAGATGTTTCCGTTGTTTAGATTAAACCTGGAATAATATTCTTAGCTGAGCTGCTTTCAACTATTTGCAACAGGAGGGGTGAAAGGAAAATGCCCCCCACCCCAACTGTGGTGGTTTCGGATAAATTACTGAAAATTTCAGAACAGGTGCTGTTTTAATTTACTTTAGAGATGTGTGGTTGCAAGTAGGTTTGTTTGTTTAGATGGCTTATATATCAGCCTTTTCACAGATCATTGGGTGGTTTACAATAAAAGAAAGTAGTTGAGAGTACATAAAATCCATAAAAATAAGACAGTCCATGAAGAATGTGCAACAGATCACTGAATGCCAATTACTAATAGCAGCACCAGTCAGGTCTCTCCTCCTCCAAATGCCCTCCAAAATGATGCATCTTGAAGTTATAAAGAGATGAGGCCAGACAGACCTAAGGAAGGGCAGAAGTCCACAAGAAGGGCCACCACTGAAAAAGCCCTTTCCTGGAGCCCTCACCTCACCCTGCAATAGGAATCACCAGGAGGGCTTCATCTGCTGATCTTAAATCATGGGCAGGTCAATATGGGAGGTGGAATTCTTGCAGGTATTTGGCTTTTCTTTCTTTTGTTAATATTTGTTTATGCCTCACCAGCCTCTAATCACAGCTGGCAAGACTCCCCATCTGCATAGCCTGATGTGACGGATTGGGGCTGTTTGGAGTGGAACTCCAGGGTGTGAAGAGTTAAACCCAGACTCTCAGTTGATTGACGCATTCCATTCCATGGGGGCGGGCCAGCCACTGGTTTAAAGGGGTTGGAAAACCGTTAACTGGGGGGAGTGTGTTGAGAGGGTTTTGGGAGAGGGAGTGTGAGGGTGGTAGAGGTAGAGTGTTAGAGAGGTTTACTGAGTTTGTAATAACCAGTTTGAGACATAAGTAACGAAGATGCTGAACTAATGAAACCATAAAGAATTATACATGAACTACAGTTAAATAAAGCTTTCCTTTATGTTATGAAAACGGATGTTCCTCTTTGTTCCAGCAAAGTATCTATACTCCAAGAAGGGGGGTGACTGAAGAGGAGAGGTGAAACTAGGCCTGAAAGAGTAGGCAGTTAGTTTATTTCTCACAGTCACTCTCAGCAGAGGCAAGTGCAAGGGAGAAGGTGCAACAGAGTAGCAAGGGTGCTGAGGGCACAGCTGCTGAGGTGAACTTGAGGTGAACCTAAGGGCACAGTGAAACTCCTGCAACATTTGCCTGGGGATATTAAAGGTACTGAACCACGTTGGGTGGGGAGCTGGAGCCTCATTCTATGTACTAGCGAACCCATAATAGGACAGGGGGTCTATTTGGGTAGAAGAAGGAAATAGAGGGTTGTTTTAAAGCGACAACTATATTCCTTTAGGCTGAAGCTAGTAATAGTGAAGGAGGTACATCGCATAGCGTCGAAGGGGTTCGTCGCATTTAATTGGTGGCAGCGTCGCGATTCGAATCCACGACCACAGCCGAAGTTTGTGGTAGTTTGAAAGGAAATTTCCAAAGAAGGAAATGGCGCATTTAAGGAAAGCGAGAGAGCCTAGAGGCGATGAAGGGACAAGTGGGGCTGAAGAAAGCCCTAGTTCCGAAATTGAATTAATGAAAATGAGACTACGGTTGGCCGAAATTGAGGCTCAGAAAGAGGAAAAAAGATTAGCCGCTGAGGAAAAAATGCAGTCAGAGAAATTAGCTGCTGAGGGAAAAAGGCAGGCAGAGAAATTAGCTGCTGAGGAAAAAAGACTAGAGGCTGAGGAAAGGATGCAGAGAATGGAGATGGAGAGAGATATTCAATTAGAAAGAATGAAACTTGAGGGAATAAAACTGCGGGGAGAACTACCCCAGAGCAGAGATGAGGAGGGGTTTTCCCCAGCCAAGCTCAAGAGGTTCCCTAAGTTTGTGCAGGGTGATGATATAGAGGCTTATTTCTTTAGCTTTGAAAGGGTCTGCCAAGAATTGAAAATAGCTGAGGATAGCTGGATGGTGTACCTGAGACCTCAGATTTGTGGCATCTTGAGCGAAATCTACTCAGACTTGCGGGATACAGAGCTGTCCAGTTATGAAATATTTAAGCAGCGTGTGAGAACACGCTGTGGCTTGTCTGCGGACCAAAGTCGAAAATCCTTTCGCGATCTGAAGCGGGGTCCTAAAGAGACATTTTCTCAGCTGGCAAGCAAATTAGAGCGCTTGTTAGATAGATGGATTGAGGGGAGTGGGGTGACAAGCTTCCAGGCTTTAAAACAGTTAATTTGCGTGGAGCAGTTTTATAAGCACGTCCCGATTAACCTGCGCTGGTTTATAAAAGATAAAAAGCTGCAGAGTGTGGCAGAAATGGCTTCAATATTAGATGAGCTCGAAGGGGACTTCCCTGAAATGATAATCCCAAAACAGTGGCCAAGGAACAGACAGGGGAAGCCCTGTGAGAAGCCCTATGAAAAGGCGGAGAAAACAGGCAAGGGTCCTGTTCAAGAAAACCCTCCGGTAGCCAAAAAGATAGCCTGCTATTTTTGTGGTCTGGAAGGGCACATTCGAACTCGGTGCCTGCAATTGGCAAAAAAGCAAAATGCTATCGCAGCTACCAAGTCGGTTAAGTTGCTGACACAGGCTGAGGTAAATAAAACACCTCAGAAAAGTAGCCCAGAATCAACTGACAGTGCCTCAGAGACGGTGGCTAACATAAGGCAGGTCTGGAGAGCTGATCAGGGAATTAATAATGACTTTATGGAACCAGTGACCGTAAACGGTCAGGAATTTCTGGGATTGCGCGACACTGGCGCAGAAGTTAGTCTTGTGAGATCGCACTGTGTGGCACAGGAGCAGTACCTCAAAGACCAAACCTTTACTTTAAAAGGGATCTGGGGTCCTGGGTTCGAGGTCCCAGTCGCTTTAGTGGACATTGTTTACAATGGCGTGAGGGGTAAATGGAAGGTGGGCATCTGGGACAACCTTGATACACCGGTGCTAATAGGCAATGACGTAGCAAAGCCTAAATTTAATGTCCAGGTCATGACTAGAGCCCAAACCTCAGCCATAGGGGGCCCATTAAATGCATTAGAAGAAGCCCAAGCCGATCCTGGGGAGGACGGAATGTTGGGGAGTATGGCAGTTGTAACAGCCATAACAGCCAACAAGGCCCAGTTCCTAACTGAACAGAAGGCTGATGAGACCTTAAAGGAACTGTGGGAAGAAGCTCAAGGGCAGCAGGACACCGAGGTGTCAACAGAACGGCCCTGGGTTTTTTGTACAAAAGAAGAACTGTTATTTAGAATATCGCTAAGGCGAAAGGCTGCAGCTGAGTGGGTGCGGCAAGAGCAGTTGGTGGTGCCCAGAAAATATAGACTGGAAGTTTTGCAACTGGTGCATGATGCTCCCACGGCAGCGCACTTGGGAATAAGCAACACCAAGTCGAAAGTGCAAGCCCAGTTTTACTGGCCTAAAATGGGAAGGGACATTAAATCCTATTGTCAGGCATGTGACCTGTGCCAGAGAAGGGACACAGGCCAAGACATAGAAAAGGCCAGAGAAATAACTGTTGAACCCGAGAGTAAAGTATTACTATTAAGAACAGAAAAAGAAAACAAAATACCAGTAGCTTGGGAGGGACCAAGCAAGGTTAAAACCAAGTTGAAGGACGAAAAGGGCATAATCCAACAAAGGGATGAGTGGGGCAAGGTGGTTCATGCGAACAAGTTAAAGCCTTATCACAAACCTGAAGACTGGGCTCTTGATGACATAAGAGAGTACCCAGAGAATACAAACCAACCATGTTGGGAAGGGAGAGAGGAACAACAGTGTGACCCAAACGTGTGTCAACCTCTGGGTCAGAGGGAAGCAGTACAAGTTCCTTATCCTGTCCTTGAGTCAAACACTGAGCATTTGTGTGTAGACAGAGTACTGGAAGGCGGTCCCTTTCGAAGTCAGACATGGGCTCGAGTCCCACACATAGAAAAGATCCAAGGGAGTGGGAAAACTAAATCAATTCTGAGAAAGCCGCAACATATCATCCCATGTAATGTTACAGTACCAGATACTCCAGTTACATTAAAACTGATGCCCAAAAGGAAAAAGCTGACCACTATAAGTTCAGTTAAGCAGAAAAATAATATAACGTCTGAAGTTAAAATGAATGAAGAAGAGATAGAAACCTCGAAAGAGGATGGGTCATCAGACACTCCTAGTGGAGAGATTGCAAAATTAGGTGATGCACCTATCCCTCAAGCTGTTAGGAGGGGGAGAAAAAGAAAGGCTGGAAAACTGGCAGCAGTGGAAAATGCTGCAGTGCCTATAGCTTTAAAAGCCGGTCCTAAAAGAGAAAGATCACCTAATTACAACGTAAAGATTCCAAAACCCAGAAGACAAACACAACTGATAAAAGTTTCACAGTCTGAGAGTGATGATGGCTGCGAGGAAGAAAAAAGAAAAGGAGCTAAAGGAGAATGCCTGGATGACCAGATGACCAGAATTCGGGATCGTCGCAAATGCCTCGAAAACAGGGAGCTGCGCTGGACTATTTCATCGGAAAGAGGAAAACAGCTGGCATCCCATCGAGTCCGGGAGAAGAAAAGGAAAGGAGAAGAATTGGCGTTCAGAGGAGAACACCTCTTGCGGCGGCTGCGAACGAGGAAAAAGAACAGTGAACTGTTGAGGTGGGCCCTATGGCTACAGGACTCTGAATTCACCGTAACCCAGGCCTTGTCCAAGAGTCCAGAAGGAATAGGTTGACCATGGACAGTTATCTGAGTGTTTAATATGTTTCAGAACTTATGTAAATAGTATGTCTTGCACTAAGTCTTGCATACCAGTGATTATTTGTAAACATGTAAGTAAGTATAGAAAATGTGTGTTGTTTCTTTAAAAGTTGTGGGATAGCTGCAACAAAGGTTACTGTACATAGAGCACCTGGAGGGGGAACCAGGCCAAGGAAACCGGGATCCCAACTCCCTGCTTCGGCATTACTCTGGTTTTTGAGTTTGCCTACGCAGTGTCTGGGGGAAAGGGAGAAATGTGACGGATTGGGGCTGTTTGGAGTGGAACTCCAGGGTGTGAAGAGTTAAACCCAGACTCTCAGTTGATTGACGCATTCCATTCCATGGGGGCGGGCCAGCCACTGGTTTAAAGGGGTTGGAAAACCGTTAACTGGGGGGAGTGTGTTGAGAGGGTTTTGGGAGAGGGAGTGTGAGGGTGGTAGAGGTAGAGTGTTAGAGAGGTTTACTGAGTTTGTAATAACCAGTTTGAGACATAAGTAACGAAGATGCTGAACTAATGAAACCATAAAGAATTATACATGAACTACAGTTAAATAAAGCTTTCCTTTATGTTATGAAAACGGATGTTCCTCTTTGTTCCAGCAAAGTATCTATACTCCAAGAAGGGGGGTGACTGAAGAGGAGAGGTGAAACTAGGCCTGAAAGAGTAGGCAGTTAGTTTATTTCTCACAGTCACTCTCAGCAGAGGCAAGTGCAAGGGAGAAGGTGCAACAGAGTAGCAAGGGTGCTGAGGGCACAGCTGCTGAGGTGAACTTGAGGTGAACCTAAGGGCACAGTGAAACTCCTGCAACATTTGCCTGGGGATATTAAAGGTACTGAACCACGTTGGGTGGGGAGCTGGAGCCTCATTCTATGTACTAGCGAACCCATAATAGGACAGGGGGTCTATTTGGGTAGAAGAAGGAAATAGAGGGTTGTTTTAAAGCGACAACTATATTCCTTTAGGCTGAAGCTAGTAATAGTGAAGGAGGTACATCGCATAGCGTCGAAGGGGTTCGTCGCACCTGAGCACCATCCAGTCTGTGCCAGTCAGATTCCCATGGAAACAGTGCTACATGACTAGAAGGGACTAAGAAGACTGTGGAAACGGAGAAAGAGAGACATGTACAAAGTCTAGTAAAGAGGGAGGGAAGTGGAGGCCTTGCCATGCACCACCTCCTGCACCCCTCCCCTGTTGCAGTGGCCAGGTTAGGTGCATGGCCTTGTGAGCACCTGCTTTCCATGCAGAAGATCTTGGGTTAAATCCCCAGCTTCTCTGGGTAGGGCTGGTAGAGATCCCTGCCTGGACAGCCAGTGCCAGTCATTGCAGACAGTACTGAGCGAGATGGTTCATTGGTCTGACTCAGTAGAAGGCTGCTTCCTATAACAAGCACAGAAACCATCACGTGTCTGCTCCTGATTCAGCTCAGAGTTTCCTCTCCTGTTGCCCCCATTCTCAACTTTCAGAGGGAGAAGGCATTCTCGACCTGCGGGGAGTTTTGTTCCCCTTGTTTGGCATTTTTAATGGATCTGTTGGATGTTATAGATGCTGCGAGCCACTTTAAGAGGTCTGTATGAAAAATAGAATACAAATCTAATATAACATAAGCACTATAATAGTCAGGTGAAGGACAACCTGGTCTGTGTAAATGGAAATAAAATAACTTCTGACTGAAGTGCAGAAGAGTCCGATTTCTGGACACCCACAAAGTTGCAAGCCTAGGTAACCACACTCTGTTTGGTCAACATCATGTTTAGCCACATCTCTAAAATTCTTCTGCACAGAATTGTTATTCACTACACCACAATTATACTAATGTCATGGGTGTCTACTTTTTAAGTTTACCTGTTTTGGGGTTGTTTTTCAATCTGTTTTAGCTGGTTTTTCTGTATTCTGTACATTGCCCTGAGACATGTGTGAAAGGTCCACATGAGGAGGCCACCAATAATAATTGGACTTTGCATTTTCTGGCTCAGAAACGCAAGAGTGTAAGAAGAGTGCTGCTGGCTCAAGCCAAACACCCAGCTAGTCCAGCCTCTTGCTCTCACAGAAACCATTGAGAAGCTTATGGAAAGCCCACAAAGTAGGCCCTGAGTGCCACACCATTCTCTCCACTTGCAGTTCCCAGCAACTGGGGTTCACGCTGAAGATAATGCACAGCCATCATGGCAAATGGCCATTTTGATAGCCTTGTCCTCCATGGATTTGTCAGTTTGTAACAGTCACCTGAAAGACAAGGTGAGCATTGCATTCCCAGAAGTTCTTCTCTGGCTCAGACTTAAATCCAAGCTGTAGGCGAACTTGTCCTCCTTCGACATCCAACCATCTGCCTGACCTCCAATCTCGCTCCCCCAGCCTTACACATTTTCAAACTCAGTTTCCCCTGATTACCTAGCTCACTGATCTAGTTGTGGCAATGGAACAGGAAGTGTCTTCTCCCCTATGTCATGCCTCTATGGCTGGAGGATGAGAAAGTGTGGCTTTCCCAGCTCTGCTGGCATACATCATTGTGGGTAAGGGAAGCAGGTTTGATTGAGCTTGAAATAAATTGGGCTGCTTTCCATGTTTTGGGGAGAAAACTGTTTGGCTTCCCAAGCCAAATTCTGAGCTTGATTGGGAGAACTTTCCCATCACTAATCTATTCCTCCGAAGCTCTTGACAACCTCACCTATCTCCGTTTCTATTAGAAGTTCTCAATTCTCTCCTTCTATCAGTATGAGAAAAACCAATCTCTACAAAATGATCTTGAGATAAAGCCTCAGAACCTGCTAGGAGAGATAGCTGTATCCTTCCTCTCCTCATCTCTCATCTCCGAACGTTCAGCATTTCCACAACTCATGACATCTCCCTCTACCTTCCTGCCTTTTACATCTCTGTCTTCAACTCTTGTCATTCCTTCAGTATCAGAGAAGGAGCTATTAGGGCATTGTCTTCATCTGCAATAGCAGGACTTGCAGCAAATAACTATTTTCTCCTCTATCTTGAAAGGTCCACCGTTTCCACAGCTCCTATTTCCTAGCCCAGGATAAGCTTTTTCTGCTAACTGATCCTGAAGGGAATCGACTGTCACTTTCCATACTGCATTCCTACTCACCATGTCTTTGCGACTGACTTTTGCAATTTTATGTCAGTCTTGCTAGCTCCCTGTGAAAGCACCCTGTTCTGCTCCAGGAAATACATTTCATTCTCTTTGTCCCAGAGAGCAGCTCTTAAACCTTCTTTCTCCAGCAAAACACAACTGAACGTTCCTGCTCTTCTTTATTTTATTGTTCCTAATAAAACAAATATCCTCCATTGTTCTTATCACCTGTGAGGGATGAGGGAAATGTTCTATTTGGTGCTCCTTTCAGTGAGAAACTATCTAATTTGCGCTTCTAGAAACAATACTCAAAACACATCTGCAGTTCTCCAACAAAACAATGTTTACAAAAATACATATACTAGTCACAAGTGTGGGTGAAAGTGCATACATGGGTAAAACATACAAATTGCATGTGCACATTCGTCAAAATTGCACACCAAACTGTGTTAGGAGAAATTTGCACTAAAATGCTGTCAATTTTTAATGCAAATTTCATTTTGTAAAACAATCTGCAAATTGCTGTGGAAATTAGGAGAACTGAATTTAAGTTTGGAAAAATTAGGAATTGGGTGCATAGGAGCCAACTCCTTGGGGCCAGGGGGTCTTAGCTCCATCCAATAAAATCTTTGAGGGGGCTGCCCCCTCCCCAGTTGATGGGCATTGCCTTTCAAATGGTGTGCATGCATCACATTATGTGATCGGTTGTGTGAGGGCAGGGCTTACCTGGGGCCTCCAATATTTTGTTCAAGTTGGCACCCCAATTGAGAGAAATGAACATTGACTGATTTGTCCATCCATACCACCTGCCCAACGTCACTCTGACCTTGTCCCAACATTTCATAGGCCCTGGGGCAGTATGGCAAGTACAGAGAAAAGGAGGTGCTGACAGATGGGGATCCAGTGGTCTGGGCAGATCTCTACACCCAGGTCAGGAGAGCCCAAGGAAGAGCATCCTGAGGAAGGTCCTAGTGGGGTATTTCCCTCACCTCACTCCATCTCCCTGTTTGTCCCCACAGCACTGGGATCAGGTTGTTCCTCCATCTTCAGACCTGTTGGAGACTGGTTTGGGCTCATCTGCTTTGATTATTGTGCCACCAACTCCACCTCTGGTGTTGTCAGAAGCCACGTCCAGTCCCATCTCTCCAAGGAGGGTTGGTACCCTGCCTCTCCCATCTGGCTCTGAGCAGGTAGTGATGTCTCCTCCATCACCCAGGTCATGGAGATGCTGTTGTAGGCTTCAACAGACAGGGCTGACTCACCCTTCTCAGGAAAGTACTAGGTTGCTTGCCCAGCCTGAGGGTTGGGTCCATTCGCTGCACTAACTTGTGCCCACCTCTTTCCCTTATAACAGGGCTGCAAGGAGTGTGTCATTGTCGGATCAATGCCTTTGCTTGAGTAGCCATATCACCTGCTGTGCTTTTCTGCAGCTATGTGTATCACCTGCAGTGCCTTTGGACAATGTTTTTCATATGTATTGCACTGCTCTGTGCATTAAAGCAGTCACAGGCAAACTCGATCCTCCAGATGTTTTGGGACTACAACTCCCATGATCCCTAGCTAACAGGACCAGTGGTCAGGGATGATGGGAATTGTAGTCCCAAAACATCTGGAGGGCTGAGTTTGCCAATGCCTGCATTAAAGCTTTTGGTAGAAACACCATCTGAGTTCAAGTCTGTCATCGAGTTAGAAGCAGGACTACCTTCTAGCATGACCAACTTGATTAGCTAGTAATCAATAAACTCTTTGGCAGGTTTTCTCCTAGCTTGCTCTGGAGGGACTCCCCAGTGTAGCTGGGTGCATGACTCAGCTCCTCTGTCGAGACCAATCAGGTCTGGCCTTCTAAGCTAACGTGATGGCTGACTGTTTCAGGTGACTCTCTTTCCTCTTCTGGGATATCTGGCACAGTTAGGACAGGGACATTTTTTGGTGCACTACTCAGCCCCTCCTCAACGGCAGGTTCAACGCTCTCAGTATCACTCCCTGGCGTTCTCATTCCATGCCTCCTCCCTCTCTGACCAGTCCTGCAAGAGTTTTCCACAGGGCCCATGGCAATCCCCATCTCAGCTTGTCATCCACTCCCTTGCAAGAGAAATATATCATGCAGAAAAAGAAATCAAGTCCATACAGTGGATTCACAGTACACTGCTTCCCCCGATTAATTCATCTTAGTCATTGAATTTCAGCTTCTTGATCACAAATTTTTCATGTGGATGTTATTGTGTGGACAGCATGAATGATGTCTAAGCAGTATTTGGTTGTTCCCCCCAATGGAAACAAGAATTGCCACAATGGCTTTTTAGGAGGGAAATTTGCATGAAAGCAGTTGGCAGAAGTGACATCATTTGTAAACTGGCTGTATGAGTTATAATTGATGGAATTGATGAAATATGCATATTGATGAAATCTGCCTGTTCAGTTTATATCCTGCACATTCAGCACACCTGGACTCCGAGGGTGGCTTACAATATGAAGATTAAAAACAATACCTTCAACCATTTAAATGTGCAAATGAATAAAAGGAATAACTCTGAAGAAAAGAAACATGCCTTGTTTAGGTAATGCACAAACGTGTTCAAATGTGCACCATTTTAGAAGAGGTCACGTCTCTTTCTTTTTTCAGAAAGAAAAAAGAACCTGCTGCCTTCTAATCAATCAAACGATTTTCAATACATTACCGTAACTGGCTAATTGCAACTGACACTTCTGCCCTACTTGGATAGTTTGATTCACAGCAGAAGGAGTAAAACCACCACTTCATTCCTTCATTCCTACATTAGTGAACCAAGGCTCCCAGTTTCCTGGGAGTAAGCCCCATCAATCTTAACAGGACCTACTTTTGAGTAGACATGACTAGGACTGCATTGCATTCTGCTTTCTGCAGATCTTCTTCAGGTGTGGGACCAACTCTGGGCCAGTAGCAGTCAGTAAATCTGTTTCCTCCTCCACATGGTAGGAAGCTTCCACTAGGGAGAATATAATAAACTTTCTGCTTGTAACAAACACCACTTCTATTTACAAGCCTTGGCAGCTGGTAAAGCCATTTTCTTTAGAATTTCTCCTTTCACATTCTAAAGGGTTTCTATTGTCATACATACATACCTGGCTGTAAATGACAGGACCACAGCATGGGGCTGGCAATCTGTCAGCCCTTCTCCCACAAGCTGCTACTTGTGCGTATTCACTAGGGAAGCAGTGAGTTTTTTGAGCTCTTAAAAGCAGAGTCTGTAACCTTTTAAGCTCTCCAGACTATCAAAGGGCGCACCAGCAGCAGCAACATTCAGTCCAGAAGGTGGAAACTGGGGATGGGAAAGTGGGGGAAATAAACTATTCTATATTTGTACTATCAACCCCCTCCCCCCCAAAAAATTCTATAAAACACCTGTGTATTAAAACGTGCACTGCACATACATTATACACCAAAGTAAGACAGAATGTTTATTATAAACCTGTTGTAACAATTAGTGAAGTATAATAAATTTGAAGATTGGTTTTAAAAGGTGTCCCTGATTAATCAGGGGGCAGATCTGAGAGAGAGAGAGAGAGAGAGAGAGAGAGAGAGAGAGAGAGAGAGAGAGAGAGAGAGAATGAATGAAAGTACGCAGAAAAAAAACTATGAACTGGCTGAACTCCATATGGTTTTCACCTCTGCATGCTGGGAGTTTACCTGCATTTGGAAACTGGGAGCTAACATGGTCCCTTTTCATGGGGACGCTTTGTTCACCAAAGGCAGAGCAAGCTACCCAGGGTGGGTTAAGCCTCAGTGAGAGTTTGCTGACTGTTGAAGCAACATTTGAGCTCACTTATCACTATCCCTGAGCTTCACATGGAGCTCTCCATGGTGCTACCCAATTTGCTGGCATCTTCCCTCTTCTTTTGCTCAAATTTGTCTTATCGGAATCTGACCTCTGTTTTGACTTGTTTAGACTTTGCCTGATCATGACATCAGATTGCCAGGTGGGTGGCCCTGCCCACCCATCAAAACTGGTCGACGGAATGAAAGGAGTTCCAGACTGCTGGACCACACAGGTTGCTCACCTCTGCCTTTTTGGAACCTGGTACATTAAACCTGCAACTGGTGCTGCTTTCACTTATGTGATTGATTTCACTTGATTTTGATTTATTTTTCTCTGACACAAATAACTCTGCGTTGATTTGATCTGCTGCAGTTTCCTTTGGTGTAACAAAATTATCAGCTACACAGTCTGATATATAATCTTGCTGATTTCCATCATGTTCTGCAGTCTGAGGAGTGCTCACATGTTGCCTGATAGTTCTAATTGGTTGATCAGAAATCTCAGGCTGTTGACCAGAACTGTTGCAGTGGTCTGTTTCCAGTGCCAAGGGTTTTTGAATATGCTCTGAAAGAGTGCTCATTTCAATTGCAGTTAAAATGTTATTATTCAAGAATGCTTTCAGTTCTATGACAATTTTATTGGCACAGTAAGACATTCTGCAAATGCAGCTCATCCACATCTTTCTGTAATAAGAGCTTTACATTTCTTAGCATCCTAGAATTTTCTTTCTCTGCACTTAGGGCCATGGCCAGAGCCTTATTATTGTGTTTCAAAGAAGTCTTAAAAAGTGGGGAGTTGCTTATTATCTTAGCTTTGATTTTACATACAAGACCAGCATTAAGCTGCCCAGCTTTTAGAGCTCCATTCTTCTTCCCTCCGACATGTCTTTTAATATCTCCAAAGGTCAAAGAGGAAGATGCTTCTGAAGTTACATTGCTTTCCATTTTAAAGGATTCAGTTTATTACCCAGTAGAAATAGGTTGTCCACATTCCTCCCCAAACTGAACCTTCACATAAGTGGCAGGCCAGCTGTATTTGTTTTGCTTGATTTTGCCTTACTTGAAGCTGAGTTTAAAATGCTCCACTGTGCCTTGCTTCCCATCTTGGAATCCAAATATGTATTCTGCATGCTAAAACACCTTACAGCAGAGACACTCCCCATCGGGGGAAAACAGCATGAAACCAGAGTAATGTAGCCCAGTGACACACACACACACACACACACACACACACACACCTAGAAATATAATATCTGTCTTATCCAACTTGGACATACGTAACACTGGTGCTGTGCTATTATTTGGCCACACGGTAAGTTTGAATTTTATTATCCAGTGTGGCTATAGGGTAGAGCAAGAAGAACTAGAGGACAATAGTCTGAGATGCTTCATTTTCTCCTTTGGGAGTGTTTAATGTTATGGCAGCTCTTCTGCAGATTTAAGTTGTGTCACCATCAGGAGTAGGTGGGGGTCTACCCACTGAATGAACATAGGATTTCAACTAAACTCTGGTCCCCCTTGATGTGCCCATCATCCTGCCTAATTTAGTATCTTACATTTGCAGATTCCTGATGGCATTAAGGGTGATGCCCTCAAACTCCCACCAGCACCAGGGTATTGCGTAACTTTTTCTTTTCTTGCCAGCAAAATAGTGTGCTCTGCTGATGCAGTGCAAGAAGGTTTAGGAGGAATCAAATCCAACTGGCAGCATAACTTGATGAAAATATCAGTGTGTGAGTCACTATTCTACAGTAGCTTTCTGCAGTTTTGTGTCCAGAAATGTCAGACTGAACTAAAAATAAAATAAACATGCACTAATATGCTTATTGTCAATGTACAATTCTGCTTTCAATGTAATTTACATCTTCTTTGAAGTTCAAGTTTTGAGTTAGCACATGGGATTGCAAGCTATGTTTTGTTTTTTGTTTTTGGAGGGGTGGGAATTGAAATTCAGGATGAAATAATATACATCCCTCAGCCATTCTTGACAGACATTGTCTAATTACCTGCACAACAGAATAAAAAATTTCATTCAAACAGAACTCAGGAAAATTGAATTCTGAAACTTCTCAGCTGTAATGAAATCCATGCCGGGAAGTTTTTAAAAAAGATATCTTGATTGGGATAAAAGTCCAGATCACACCGAACAGCAAAAGACAGCTTAGATCTGTACAGATGAGAGCATTATTGAACAAGTAACAGACTGTGTGCGTGCAGGTCAAATGGAAACCAGATGAAAATAAATCAAGAGATGAAGCAGCCTTGGTCGGAGCATGTTTGGAAACAGCAATCATCCCATGCAGTCAAAAGAGGAAGGTTTACAGCCTGTACATCTTACGACAGTGACAAATGACTCTGACAACATGGTACCTCGCAAAGAAAACGGATCAGAAATTTCTTCCAAAGGCTGTGGCAACCAGGAAGTGAAAAACGATGTTGAACATTCCGTTCAACCCTCACCCAGCAGGTGCTGAAGGATTTCTCTTTTCAAGAACCTGCAAAGCCCTTTTGAGAAAGAGAGAGAAATAGGTCTATGCATCTTGGGAAACACCACCTCTGTCAATCAAAAGCTTTAATTAGTTTGTTTTATTTATTTATTTAACCTCTTTAAATGACTGCCCCCCTCCCCCACCTAAACCGCAGGTAAATAACAGCCTGCAGTTATTTCTCCCCAAACCAGATTGATTGGTAGCCGTAGTGGTGGGTGGGTGACTTATGGCTCCTCGTCTGTTGCTAGACCGCAACTTCAGGCACCCCTGATAATTGGCAATGCTAGCTGGGGATGATGGGAGTTGGAGTCCAGCAACGTCTGGACGACCACAGGTTTCCCATCCCTGCCAGACACTTGGGAGCATGCAAGCAGCTTGATCCCCTTCAACAAATGGGCAATGACACACATGAGGGGCTGTGTTTGCTTTCTTGCTTTTATTTATTTAAAGATCATCAGGTGGCTTTCCAGACAGCATCTATAGCCATAAAAAAGCATTATAAACATGGTGTATCTCTGAACATAAAATACCTTCAAAGTCAACTTTTAAGAACAATAACAAAAGGAAATGATGGCAAAAGTAACACAAGACTCACACAATACAATGGCAATCAGCACTATTTCAGTTAACAACACCACGGCATCTTTGAAAGTAAGCCAGTTGGAATAAATGAGTCTATAAAGCGGGTGGTGCTGTGGGTTAAACCACAGAGCCTAGGGCTTGCTGATCAGAAGGTCGGCGGTTCAAATCCCTGCAACGGGGTGAGCTCCCATTGCTTTGTCCCAGCTCCTGTCAACCTAGCAGTTCGAAAGCACGTCAAAGTGCAAGTAGATAAATAGGTACCACTCCGACGGGAAGGTAAACGGTGTTTCCGTGCACTGCTCTGGTTCGCCAGAAGCGGCTTAGTCATGCTGGCCCCATGACCTGGAAGCTGTATGCCGGCTTCCTCGGTCAATAAAGCAAGATGAGCGCCGCAACCCCAGAGTCGTCCGTGACTGGACCTAATGGTCAGGGGTCTCTTTACCTTTAAAGCTCATTTAAAGGCCTGTGTATTTGGGAGGCAGCTCCATAGCCAAGGGGCTTCCACTCAGAAGGCCCTCTCTCTTGAGCCCAATAAATTCTGACCCTGTGGGCTCATGGAGCACCTACTCTGCTGGGGTAAAAGGCCTACGTTTTTGCAGGGTTAGGGTCTTTGTGTGCTTTAACAAAATGCTCCACCAAAAGAAACACACACACACACACACACACAAAAAACAGTATTATGTGAATTTAGGATAGTGCACAGAGTTGAAACCAGAGGCCATGTTAAGTTTTGTTTCAAACTAAATCCGTCTCAAGAATGCTCCAAAGGTTGGGGGAAAGCGCTTGTGAAGCTTTGTAGTAACCTGTCTTTTAGGAAACAAAGATCCACTGTGTGCACATGCAAACATCTTAAGTGTGAATAGTCATAGAGGAGGCACAATTTGGGTCCAGGTTGATGCATTGCTGAGACTGATCCAGTGAATTGAAAAGAAAAAAACCTTAGAAATATCAACACCTGGGCTAGTACAAGGGTGTGTGTGAACATTATATATCCTCAGTATGAAGCCAAACACTTCCACCAAATATCTCCATGAATCTCCTTCTGAGATACGAGCCATGATTGAAACCCAACAGATGCCCTGGGAATTAGCCATTTCTGTTCCATGATGCATTTATGGGAGAGATATCAGCTGTGCTTTAACAGTCATGTGAGCTATTGATCCCAGGCTTCTGAAAGAAACACACAAGACAATAAGCCATCTGAGCACCAAAGAGTGCTAAACTGAAATATATGTTCATTGGTTCCTACTGTGTAGTGTTATTGAATTTCCCACCTATCACAGACCATTTCTCCCCTTCGCTGAATTTATGTAGTTTATTGAAGGAGTAATAGAACCAGTGAATAAAATAAAAATATTCTAACCAATATGTCATCCAAATGGAATCGGATTTAGTGAAAGGGTGAATAGAGTTCCACTCTTCATCCACAATGTTAACATTCATGTCTCCCAACCAAGATTGTTTATCCGATAAAAGCTCCTTCATTTGGGGTCGGATATTAATACATAAATCCCAGAGATGTGTCTAGAAAAACTCATACAATTTGAGCAAACAAAAAGATAAATAAATTACACTGAAAACTAAAGCAGAATAATAGTCTTTCAGAACGAAATGTGACTTCTTGACCTTCTTTAGAATAACAGCATAAATAGATGCGTCTGGGGAGAGGAGTACACAAGCATGGAAGGGATTATTAAATCAGGCTTCCCCAACCTGGTGCCCTCCAGATATTTGGAACTACATCTCCCATCACCCTTAGTCAGGATGGCCAATGGTCAAGGGTGATGGGAGCTATAGTCCCAAACATCAGGATGACACCAGGATGGGAAAATCTGTTTTATATTATTCTTTAAGCAGAGTTTCACTGAATGAGATTAATGGAACAGCTAAATGGTTGTAATAATTATGTCTACTTGCCCTTGAAATATTGCAAACAGCTCTCCCAGGTAGACTGAGCCTTCCAGGCTTTTTATGGTCTCAGGTGACTCTAAGCCAGTGTTCGCTAAGCTCGTGCTCTCCAGATGTTTTGGACTGAAGCTTCCATCAGCACAAGTTGGTGGTGGCTGCTCTATGGGCTCGTCTGCACTCCTGCTTGTCCCATGCCTGGAAAACACTGATCTGAGCAGTTTTCCACTTCTCCCATGCTTTCCAGGCACAGGTCCAAGCGGTTTTGCCTTTGCTCTGCCACTTCCCCCCAGAAAACCCACCCTTCAGCACTAAATTGGAGCAAGTGTCAATCTGGAGAAAACTTGATTGACATTTGCTCTGATTCATTGGTAAACAGCGAGAGAAAGTGGCAGGAGAATTGGAAGTGTGCATGAGCCCGAAGTCTCTCTTCTTTTCAAACTCAGTAGCAAAGCAAACCCAGTAGGAGCTGTCCAGGGTCCTGTTTTGCTTTGCTTTGCTTTGCCTTCCCTTGCCTTGCCTAGCCCTACCACAACCTGACCTGGACTGGAAGAGGCTCTGGTATTCCCAACCATTCCCCCCACAGGTCCCAAGCCCCAGAAGAAAAGGATACAAGGAGGAGCTACAAGCAGAATTGGGCTTCTGATTGTGAATTGCCCTCCCTGAGAATACATAATACTTTCTGTCCTTTCACATTCCAATCTAGGTTGTCATGGAGAACAACAATTCTACATCCAGCACTTGCCACAGGTGTGAAATAGATGATCAGCATTGGGAGTTTGTCATCCACAGATTTTATTTTGGGCAGTTAAGGGAAAAAAGGAGGGACAGAACCAAGTCTGGCAGCCACTGCCTTCACCCGTCTTGTACAAGGCAATCTGATCCACACTGAAGTATCAGCAGACAGCATTTGGCAGACCTACTGTAGATCCATTTTCACAAGCATAGGATGGGCCTCTGCTACAAAACAAAAAACTGAAAGATGGCATGGTGTTCAGATGCCTTTTCTTTTAAAATCATGATTGCAGGATATTTCTTTTTAAACACAAAGCTATTGTGTGTTTGGGATTTGTAGCTTTGTAGGTCACCAAACACATGGGGAGGTGTGATACAAGGGTGCGTCGACAGAGGCAATCAATTACATGTATAGAGGGGGGAGGACAAAATAAAAAAAGGGAGAGAGCTGTAAATATGATTCCCAAGGTGAAAAATGATACACTCTGAAAAGATACAAAATTGTACACCGATTATTACCTGTGTGTTGGAGGGGGATGTAAAATTCATATATGCATATATGGTGGGACTGCTCCACCATACATGATTTTTGTGTGGTGGTTTTTGTGGCAATCTCTGATTTAGTTCAGCAGGCTGTGTTTCGAAATCCTATGCTCACTTTGACTTTGATACATGAGGGTTTCTCACATTCCTTATAAGGATTTGGTTATGCGCCTATTGGTGGTGGCATGATTGGAGGCAGCAAAGCACAGGAAAGCAAGAAGAGGTGCACTTTGTGGTGCTGGTTTTCATGTAGGTGCCAGGTGGCACTGTCAGAAAGATTAACTCACCAGGTTAGGTTAACAAGGGAAACAGTGAAATAATAGTTGTACAGAGATCTGGTTCCCTTTCCTTGCATATGTTAATGAGAGGGTGGAGAGCATCAAGCTGCCAGGCTATCGGAGGTCCAGCTGGACAGAAAAGAAAAGCTTGATTTCTGTGTAATGATGTACACAACTGATGACAAAGAACCATTGTACTCAGGCAGGTGCTCATTGTTGTAAAAGTTCACAATCTAAGTATAAAGGCAAGAGAATCTATTATATTGCATGTCCGTTTTGAGTGTAACATTTTGGATTTGTTTCTGTAGAATTTTTCCTTAGATAACGAGCTTCCAGGAAACACACTGGGAATGATAGTCACCTCAATGTTCTCTTTATGTGACACAAGAACAATCTCTTCCAATGTGTACCTATTCCAGCCTCCCTTGCTGTTTCAATAACAGCATGTTTACCAGGATAGGGGCTTTTCCATTGTTGCAGCTAACTTTTCTTACTTCCTCATGGGGAGTCTTGTTCCCCCCCCCCCTGTTGGCTTCCGACAAGAGACAAAATCAGTATTGGGGTTTTTTTGGTGTAGCACTGAGATTTTGTCCTCTCTGCTGGTTTTTGTTGGGGTGGTGAGCTGGTAGTTTATTTTCTTGCTTTGCTGCTTTTAATAGTTGCAGTTGTTGTTGTTGTTGATGATGTTGACGTTGTTTACTCACTTTCCCCACAGAATGCCTGCCCCAAACCAACTTTCATTAAAACAATATCCAATTAAAAAATCTTTAAAAACACTGATAAAGGGCAGGGCTTGCACATCCCACCCAACTAAAAGAAGCCACAACACTACCCTTCAAATTAACGGCCAGGGGTAAAGAGTCATTGCCTGGTACCAAAAAATAGATCAAGATGGTGCCCAGTATGCCTCTCTGGGAAGAGCATTCCCTAAGTAGGAGCCACCACTGAAAAGGCCCAATCTCGTGTTGCTACCCTCGAAGCCGCACAGTGGCCAACCAGATGCCTATGGGAAGCTTGCAAGCTGGACATGAATGCAACAGCATTCTGCCTACCTGTGATTCCTAGCAAGCGGTATTCAGCGGCATAACGCCGCTGGCACTCAAGGTAGAACATAGTGGATGCTAACCATTGAAAATGGTTTAATCTTTTTTTACTTTACACATTTGTCAACTACCAAACCAGTCCCCTGGGAGTTGGCACCTCTGATTCATGGTGGGATCTTGGATTGAGGAGGATCATTCATATGAGTGGTCCAGAAAAGAAGAAGGAAGAACACCTTGGAGCAGGTAGTGGCATTGTGGCATTGCAGCAGTGGTGGTGGTTGAGGCTGCAATCCTAACTTCAGTTGCTTGGGAGTAAGCCCCACTGAATTCAATAGGAGGACTTCAAAGTCTGAGCAGACATAGTTAGGATTGCATTGTTACCTGGGAGCAGGTTTCAGTGTAAAGGGTTGCACCGTAAGAAAAACAAGCCCCTAATCAGGATCTCAAATACAAACTGAATATTCACGCAGTTGATTATATATATATATAGCACCTGTCCCATCATAATTGCTAGTTTCTACACAAAAGTCAAACCAAAACGGAAGGATGTTCAGTGCAGCTCCTAACTTTACTTCAAATATAAATAAAATTACCTCTTGGAAGACAGAACACTTTGAAACCTTCAGGCTGAAAGCCAAATAAAAAGTGTTATAATGAAGTTAAGTTGCCCTCGTTAACTCTTGCCTTTCCTACCATGAAGGTTACAATTAAAAACTCTGTTTGTTTATACTGCGCCAGCTGCTTAGCTTCTTTCAACTCACTTTATTCTTTTACTGTAGATTTTAATTAATGAGGCTTCCTGGATTATTATCGGAATGGCTGGCTTTCTACAAATGAAAATTAGTCCCCTGCTAAAAATGTCATCTTAGTTGATCGATAAAAAGCTCCTCCAAATAGAACCTATATCTATCTATCTTACCGTGACATTTGAGTGACTGAGCAGGTAATTCAATAGAATGATGTACTGTCCACCCACTTTGAAAGATCCAAGTTGAACAGAGAATCAAACTCTGCTACATTTAGGTGGGGTGGGGTGGGGGAAGGAAACATTATTCATGAAGCCTTTCTGTCTCTGTAAAATAACCTGACACATAGCATGAGGCTATGTGTGCCCTGTGTCAAAATATAGACACGTTCTGCATCTAAGTGGGGGTGGGTGGGTGTTATTGGGTTATTTTGATTTTGATTATGTATTTTGTGGTTCTATATTTTGATTTTTATTCTGTGAACTGCCCTGAAACCTCTGGGGATAGGGTGGTATATAAATTCAATGAAGAAGAATAGCAACAACAACAACAACAACAACAACAACAACAACAACAACAACATTAAAATTCTATTGTTGGACCAGATCTGAGCTCTATCACTTTATCTTCAACAGCAGCCTTGTCAAGAAAACAAAAACAAAATAAAACCTATCACAAGCAAAGCAATGTGCCAGACCCTGTTTCTTTTTTCCTTTTGTGTACCCAGCACCAGGCAACAAAGTATATTGCCTCTGACAATGGGGGGTTCTATATCACATGGCCAATATAATCATTGTGGCCAATATAAGACCTATACTCTATGTATTTATCTAATTTTCCTTCTCATATCAACTTCTATACTAGTGGTCATCATGACATCCTCTTCCAAGGAATCCCATGCATTTGCAAAATTTAGAGATTAGAATGCACACACACAAAAAAAATATTGAAAAATTGCAATCACTTTATTCCTTTTCACAGAAGTGGTTGAAATTTACAGGCATACGAGCCCTTCCTGGGTGGATTAAGTCTGCCATATTACAAGAAAATTGGTCTAGGGGAGACATACAGGATACCTTTAAATTTTGTTTCAAAACAAACTAAAATAGAAAATGTCTATAACTTATTCATTCATTCATTTTGCAGAACTGGATGACGTTTTTAGGCATGTTTACTCCTTCTGATAAAAGGCACTTTGAGCCACACATGCTACTTGAACAGTGATGGTTAAGTGTTGGGGGCATCATTCATATTCTCAGGATCTGATTACAAGCCGTAGAAAAACAAACATGTGTACCAATGTTAATGACAAGTCTATAACACTACCTTCACATGCCTATGCATATCCTGAATTTGCAATTCTGTGCATGCTTACCTGGGAACACAGAATAGTCCAATTGAACAATGCATGTAGACATACATAGAACTGTGTCTACAAAAGCTGGAAAAGCCAACAGTTTTTCTTAATGTCAATTTAGATATGCAGAACTTTGGTGTATAGCCCTGATTGAGAATTTTTTGCACATGGCAAGGTTGGCAAGAGGTCACACAGGCGGATTTGACTTTTATGCCACATGGTGTGACTTTATAACATGCACAAATCAAAGATGAGCACATCATAATCTTCCCAAGCCATTCCTACAGATCTGGGGGGGAAAGACTGATAAAATACGATGCAGTTTATAGAGGTGAACAGGAGACAGCAACACCCTCCAAATCACCTGGAAGACAATGCCAGAACTTTAGTGAGACTTTCCTGTAACTAAAGAGACAAATTTCAGCTAAACTCGGATACTATGCTACCGTGAACACATACAATCTGTATTCTTTTCTTTTTCTATTACTTTCCTTGTCTTTAGAGTTTCTTGGAAAGTTCAGATTTAAAAACAGGTGTTTTTTTAAGAGTCTCCAATTCAAATGTGCTGTAACCAATGCTAATCCCTACTCCGAGTAGACAAACTGAAATTCATGATGCTTTGTTAGTTGGGTCTAGTAGTGTCACTGGGTCTACTCTGAGTAGGACCAGCTCTGGCGACAACCCTTAGATCAGCTTTTTCCCTAAATGGGCATGCCATCTGTTCTCTCTTCAGCTTTATAAGATCCATGACTTCTCTCTCTCTCTCTCTCTCTCTCTCTCTCTCTTCAGTCCAGTGAGAGAAAGACTTCTGAAAAATAGAGTGCTGAGAGGTATTATTAGCGTATTGTTACGTGAAGGGGTCCGTGCCTTTTCATGAAAGGCAATGCCTGCCAGATATTCGCTATACTCAAAAGGAAGATGCTGAAGAACAAAACGTATTCCTACCTTGAAAAATACCCGAGACTGAAACTGCTCCCGTCTCAGCAGCTCCGACTGTTCATTGTCAGTGTTTATTAATCAGAGTCTGCATATGTGGCCTACCGTCAGGTGACAAGGAGCGCAAGAGTAGCTCACAATGAATAATAGGCCTTACAAAGTTTCCTGGAACACCTGCCTGCCTGCTGTGTACATCCCTCTAAACGATTTCTTATGCAGCAGGATTTGAAGGTGTGTTTTCAAAACCTTAAGACAGTTCCCGGCAGCCCCATATGAGGGGATTCATTGGGATTTCTGCGTTGGAATTAGGCTGCCATTCTAGGAATATAGGAAGCGGCCTTGCAATATGCCAGAGCATTGTTCCATCTGGCTCGGTATTATGTTCATGGACTGGCAGGTTTTCTCCAGGTTTCAGCCAAGACTTTTCTCCAGCCCTACCTGGAGACACCAGGGACCTTCTGAATGCTGAGCAGATTCCCTACCTGTGAGCTACAGTCCTAAATGCACTTATTGGAGAGTGAATTCATTGAACTCTGCAGGACTTACATTAAAGTAAGCAGGCTTAGGATTGCTCTGCGCCTGCTCCCCCATTATTATTTTTTAATCTACTGCGCCTGCTCCCCCATTATTATTTTTTAATCTACTATCAAAATGACCTTAACAGATTAGAGAATTGGGCCAAAGCAAACAAGATGAATTTTAACAGGGAGAAATGTAAAGTACTACACTTGGGCAAAAAAATGAAAGGCACAAATACAGGATGGGTGACACCTGGCTTGAGAGCAGTACATGTGAAAAGGATCTAGGAGTCTTGGTAGACCACAAACTTGACATGAGTCAACAGTGTGATGCAGCAGCTAAAAAGCCAATGCAATTCTGGGCTGCATCAATAGGAGTATAGCATCTAGAGCAAGGGAAGTAATAGTACCACTGTATTCCGCTCTGGTCAGACCCCACCTGGAATACTGTGTCCAGTTCTGGGCACCACAGTTCAAGAAGGATACTGACAAGCTGGAACGTGTCCAGAGGAGGGCAACCAAAATGGTCAAAGGCCTGGAAACGATGCCTTATGAGGAACGGCTTAGGGAGCTGGGTATGTTTAGCCTGGAGAAGAGAAGGTTAAGGGGTGATATGATAGCCATGTTCAAATATATAAAAGGATGTCATATAGAGGAGGGAGAAAGGTTGTTTTCTGCTGCTCCAGAGAAGCGGACACGGAGCAATGGATTCAAACTACAAGAAAGAAGATTCCACCTAAACATTAGGAAGAATTTCTTGACAGTAAGAGCTGTTCGACAATGGAATTTGCTGCCAAGGAGTGTGGTGGAGTCTCCTTCTTTGGAGGTCTTTAAGCAGAGGCTTGACAGCCACCTTTCAGGAATGCTTTGATGGTGTTTCCTGCTTGGCAGGGGGTTGGACTGGATGGCCCTTGTGGTCTCTTCCAACTCTATGATTCTATGATCTATTTTGGCAAGTTGCTTGCTGGCATCTGGGCACCTCTTAAGATATCATAAACACATTTTACAAGGTTGTCCCCAAGATCAAGATTTTTGCCTGTGCTTCGATACAACTGGATGCCATTTTGAATCAAGATGGCAAAACGAGCTACACTGAGGAAAGGCAGCCATTTGTCTCTGAGGCAACAATGGCACATCAAGAGGCAGGACCAGCCTCAGATCCCACAAGAAGAACACTCAGCTTCAGCCAAATATTTCTCAGGGTGGGGTGGGGAAAATAGGCATTCCCAAGAGAAGCTATTTAAAAGTGTGGTGGGTAGGTGGGGCTGGTTCTTGGAACATCACACTCCTGTGCAGTCTCAGATTGCACCTCTTGATCCTGGAATCCTGATCCCAGGCCTTTTCCCTGAACTGAGGGGCCCTCGAAGCTCCTGTCCCGTATTGGCTTAATCCTTGCCACATCTCTGCTGCCTAAGGGAGCCTGGGCTGATTTCTGCTCTTCTCCTGTTACTGAGTTCGCACTGTCAGTCTGCTAGAATAAAGCTTGGTTTCTTATGAGAAAGTGCAGCTGCCATTGTCCTTGCTTATGTCCTTCCTACAAAGAGCTCCAGGTGACATAAATTATTCCACCCAATTTACTTCACAACAACCCTGTAAAGTAGGTTTGGCTGAGGCAGAGAGAGAGAGAGAGAGAGAGAGAGAGAGAGAGAGAGAGAGAGAGACTGGCCATGGTCATTCAGTGAGCCTCATGGCAGAGTGGGATATGGACCTAGGTTGTGTACAAACCATACATTTAAAACACACGACTTCTCCCAGAGAATCCTGGGAACAACAATTTGCCCCTCACAGGATTATTTGGGGGAAAGTCATGTGTTTTAAATGTGCTTTTAAATGTACAGTGTGCACGCAGTCTACATTATACCACAGGCTCACACACTCTACTATGTTAGAAGGGTGGAGTCATGCATACAGAATATACCTTTTTTTTTTCTTTTTAGTAAAAAGGCTAAAATCTGAGATAAAGATATATAAAAAAAATACACGTCTAGACCCTTACCTCAAATGCCAGAACTATTTCAGTGATGCCTTTGAACAGAAGTTCTTTACTTTCTGTCATATAAATGAATATGTGCCACTCATTCATATGAGGAGATATAAAGTGCTAGAACTGGAGCGAAAATTGAAAACCTCGCCGACAGAGCTCACATGGGCAGGGGACAAAGTGGGTCTTTGCAGGCCTCCTCGTCACAAAAGGCTCCACCCTTCATGACAGGCGTTCCATTAGCTTCTTGAAAGCACTCGGGATTGTGAAATGGAACACAGCTACTCTTGCTGGTTCTCTGTAGAGGCCTCCAGCCTCTAGTCTTTGCAAAAGGCCTCCAACCCCCGTATAATTAGAAGTTTGCTTAAGAGCACCTGAAAACTCTGGATTCTCTCCCCACTCATCAAAGCTGCCCGTTCCCACTTAGTGATAAGCAGATTTCACCGAGAAACTTTAATAGATGGAAATTCAATCAAAGTAAATGGAAGGTCTAAAATAAGGAGCATTTAAAATAAGCGAATAAAGCAGTGGGTAGCTTCCACAATGCAGGGTATTGCTGGGTGCACATTACCTGAATTTTATACATTAAATCTCCACTGGCTCTTCAATGAGCTGCTCATTTATACTTTCCATTCTCCCCTCGGAATTTTTTAGGGCAATATGAATTTTCTGTCATATGTTTCTTATCACCTTGCTTGTGTGGAATTTGTTTTTAATCTTCCTTGGTTCTTCAGTGAACACAGAATCTTTCATCAAGAGTAGATTGATATTAAAAACACAATTGGGAAAGATTCTGAGTATAGACTTCATTTTATGCATTTAAAGCTTAAGAGAACTAAACTGTATGCCGACTGCATGGTAAACTAACTCTCTCTTTCTCTTTACACACACACACAGACACACACACACACACGGTTAAATTCACAGATGCTCTGATCCTTTACTAACTTAGACTGAAAGCAGAACCACTGGCAGCCTGGAGCAATTTTAACTTAAATGTGCTATTTCATGCAGAATATCAGGATGGAATTTCCAGAGCTTTTACTACAGTCAGAGTAGTGGCTTGAGATGCTTTCACTCTGTTAAAGAAGCATACGGTGATTTGAAACATCTTTACCTTTTTATATGTCAAACCCAGGGTCCCTGGGAAATTTAGTAAGTTCCAGTTTAAGCAACTGATATGTTTTATGACATACAGAACTGGTTGAATTGACTGCTGTAGTCCAGATAGGAAAATCCTTATACAAACGCAGTTGTAGAATTGTGGAGCTGGACAGGGCCAGAGGGTCAACTAGTCCTATCCAATGCAATGCAGAATCTCAACTAAAGCAACCACGACAGATGGCCATCCAACCTCTGCTTAAAAACCTCCAAGGAAGGAGAGTCCACCACCTTCTGAAGGAGTCCATTCCACTGTCAAATAGCTCTTACTGCCAGAAAGTCCTTTCTGTTGTTTAGTCGGAATCTCCTTTCTTGTATCTTGAAGCCATTGGTTCGAGTCCTACCCTACAGAGCAGTAGAAAGCAAACTTGCTCCATCGTCCATGTGACAGCCCTTGGAGATTTCTCCAGTAGTACAGTAAGGCTCAGATACTTCAATTGGCAGTACAGATACAGGATGACATGGGACATCTCTGCTGGTTCCAGGCACTCTATCCTTCCCATCAAGATTTGGGTCTGAAAGGCTAAGGAAATCTGTGGCTGTAGGAAGGGTAAATTGTAAACAAGCACAATTTGTGACATTGCTAAACTTCAGGATGGCTGCAGTTTCTGCCTTAGCTTCCAGTTTCCCAGCTTTGTGCAGTTTGAGTCAACATAAAATAGCCTCACCTCTGATGTTAAACTAGCAGGCATGTGTAATGTGTATGAACTTGATTTTCACTGAACATTTGAACCTGATAAAGTTACAGCAAAACCCTAATTTAGATCTGCATAGTCACTACGCAGCCTTTAAAATGTTTCATTTTGAAATTAATTATATGACGAATTTGCCTCAATTTGTGTCATTTTATTATTCCATTCTCTCCCTCCCTCCATCACATGGGTCCATTATGACTGAATTACTGCATCCTCTCTCTAACCTCTTTTGCTTAAATTCTAAGAAAGGCACCTCACCTTATGTTTTAAAGATGACTGGATGGCTTTCTGGAGTAAATCCCGTGTCTGAAAAGATGTGCAAATGTTTTGCTGAATGGATAATGCACAATGTGGCTCCCAGCCAGCCCTGCTGAACTTCAAAACACTTGGAAGTGGTTGGAAGTTCACAGGTCTGACTCTGAAAGCTGTAATTGTACATTACCAATTCAGAAAAAGAAAGTTTTTTTATAAGATACAGGAGCCAACATCCATCTTCAGTTGTAACACACGGCCAAACTAGACATCAGACCTAAGAAGCTGTGTTACACTGAGCCAGAGCAGTCGTCCCTCTAGCTCAGTAGGGTCTACACTGGATGGCAGTGGCTCTCTAGGGTTTCAGGCAAGGGGACATTTCCAGCCCTACCTGGAGATGTTGGGAAATGAACCTGGGACCTTCTGCACTCAAAACAGATGCTCTGCCACTGAGCTATGGTCCTCCACTGACCATGGGATACACATGAAATGCCTCCCAATGTATCAGCCTGCCTGTTTTAGTAGAGAAAGAATTGAGAGAGAGGCTGAGCAATACCTAAGATGTACTGCAAGAATAGTCTCCTGGATCAGGCCAATGGCCCATCGAGTTCAGCATCCTGTTCTCACAGCGGCAAACCAGATGCCTATGGGAAACCAGGGAGCAGAACATGAGCACACCAGCACTCTTCACTCCCATGGCATCCATCCATTAGTATTTGGAAGTATTACTGTGAAGGGAGCATGTGGCAAGACGACTTCCGAGTGCACCCACCATTGAAATCACTTATTCCTTTAGTATCACCATATGCGGCAACTTTGATTTCCATGCTGAACTTTGGACAATTCTTTGCTTTGTCTTTATTGCATTCACTACACTTGTCTCATCATATCCTTCAAGGAGCTTCTTAAGCCGTCTTTGAAGGGGTCACAGTCACCTTTTATCGGTGGTCCTTCCTCTTGAGAAGTCATTTTCCTCCACTAGATCTCACAGCTCAGATCTTAGCACTTTTTACCTCCTTGGTCCTCCATTGTCTCTGACAGAAATCCAATAAAATTGCCTCTCTCTCCCTGCAATATAGAGCAGCTCTGCCTATCTGGAACCGAGTGTCTTGCAACAAATCTCTCTCGATAGACTGGGGCTCCCTCTCTTCTTCGCTACACAGCAGCCTTTTCGATAAAGATGAAACATGCCTTTCGTAAATTGATGTGCTGCTTGTTTTCAACCCATTCATTTCAATCATAATTACTGTCCTCTGTGTGTGTGTCTCTCTGTGTGTGGAAGTTCACACCATCCGTTACCAAAAGAATGAGGGATTATTATAACACTCTGTCCACACCAGCTGTAAATTTCCTTTAAACACAAACACACACACATTCTTTTGCTCTTGTTTCTCTTCAGCTTGCTATTTCCTCTTGAGTGTTTCCTTGGAACAAAATTTTTAGGTCTCTTGAGGTAGGTGGAAAGGTTAGTCACTGAGTTCTTTGAAGCTACGATTTCACTGTAGGGTTCTTCAGATCGCTTGCAATGAAAGGCACAACCACAGACCACCCAGACCTCAGCAGGGCAACCCGTAGCCCCCGTAGCCTCACGCAGCTCCTGGCCTCATTTCATATGGCTCACCACACTTCCTGAAGCTGCCTCATTTTCCCATCCCATCAGACTTCCTTCCTTCCTATTCATTTCCTCATTATTTCCTCCTCTTCTGGCTTTTAACAGTGTTTTTGTTTTTACATTGCTTCAGAGCAACTGGAAAGGGCAGTATTAGCTGTGATTCATGCATTGACTGGGCGAACCTTCCAACTCTACAATTCTATGATTTGATAAAAATTAAATTTTTATTATTATTATTTGTTTATAAAAAACATAGTTGTATAGCTTGGGGAAAAGAAGCCCCTGACAGAGCCAGTGTGGTGTAGTGGTTAAGAGCGGTGGACTTGTAATCTGGTGAACCGGGTTCGTGTCTCCACTCCTCCACATGCAGCTGCTGGGTGACCTTGGGCTAGTCGCACTTCTCTGAAGTCTCTCAGCCCCACTCACCTCACAGAGTGTTTGTTGTGGGGGAGGAAGGGAAAGGAGAATGTTAGCCGCTTTGAGACTCCTTTGGGTAGTGATAAAGCGGGATATCAAATCCAAACTCTTCTTCTTCTTCTCCTGACAACAAATTGGTTGGTGAGGTTGGTGTGTTGCAGGTGCACCAGTGAAGCCAATCCCGTGCTCTTGCTACTGCATTTGCATTTGTCAATCCCAACCCCACCGCCCCCTCTACCTCCTGGTAATGTGACCAGCTGACAAGAGTTAGGGGAGTTGCATCACCGCCCCACCACTGCTGCTTATTTGAAAGTAGTGTACCTATTTTGAGAGTAACCCTGTCAAATCCTCTCAGGTTGAGAGGACTGGGTCAATCTGTATTGAATAATCCCGAAGTCTTTTGCCTCTGGCTCCCGCATGCATCGCCCGCAAATTACTGCCAAAAGGATATGGCCCTCAACAGTGAGTGCTGCTCATCCCCTGCTCCAAACCAGCTCATTATCCATCCCTGAACATTGGTGTAACTGGTTTTTTATACTAGCCAAACCCTTTAGAAGCCTATTTTGGCACTGAGCGCTAAATAATAGACAGCAAGTCACCATATACTTGTTGATTGGTTGAATTTATATCCCACCTTTTTTCTCCAAAAAGATCAGGGAGGTAAGCATGGTTCTCCCTTTGCTCATTACTCCTCAAAACAGCCCTGTGAGGTAGGTTGAGAGGCAGTACCTGTCTCAAGGTTATCCAGTGAGCATCATGGCTGAGGAGTTTGAACCCTGTTCTCATAGGTCTTAGTTCTACACTCTAACCACCACATCACACTGGCTCTGATGCAGATACATCCTCAGACTTTTTTTGGAATTCCCCAAGGAATGAGTTTCCATATACCGCATTGGCCTGAGTATAAGCCTCACTCCCCCTGCCCCAAATTCTGACTGTGAAAAGTTAAGTGCGGCTTAAATTCACGACTTTAAAAAATGGGCTTTTACGGTATCGCTGCTGAAACAGACACACGACAAAACGGAACGGGTGTGAGTGCCTGCGGAATTTTAAGGGAGCGGCTTATATTCGGGTATTGTCTTTTTCCCCCTCCCCCCCCCGAATTTTAAATATAAGCTGCTTATATTCGGGTGTGGCTTATATGCAGGCCAATACGTTAATCTACCTTATGGGTTTAAACAGTTTATATATGCCAGGACCATTCCGTGAAGGGCAGGCTGTAGGTACAAATAATAAAATAAATTAGTGTCAAAACAAATCAGTCATTTGTTTTTCTCAGTGAGAAAATTCTGAAAGATGATTCCTCGCCTTTTGTCCCCTTTTCCTTTTTGCTTGAAGAATTCCCACTTCAGTCAACGGGGACCAACAACATTGTGAAATGAGTGAAGGTGAATTTTCTCTTGGTCTATTTCATTCTAAATTAGAATCTGTTATCCATTAAAAAAAAAAAAACCCACACCAAGCCATAAATGTTTTTTCCCCCGCCTTCACTGCTGTAATAGCTGTTTTATTCTTGACATGTACCAGCAGGAGCTCAGATGGTATTCAGGGCATTTCTTTCTTTCTTTCCTTTGAAAGCTCCATGCAGCCCTGGTGGTTAAAATGAGTTTGTATTTGTCAAATAGTTTTTTTTTAATGCTTAAATAAGAGGTTAATGATAAACAACATTCCTTGAACTGCTGGGCACTCACCACCCAAGCGCTGTGCACGGCATTCATCTCGAACCAAACAGAAAAGGACCTACACAAAAGATATTGGAAATGAACAGGCTATTTTAGCATTAGCATGCACTGACCAGAGTATAAGGAAATGAGGGGGAAATGCGATGTCGGTTCCAAAAGGCTCTGCAAACTAATAATCTTAAGAAGATGTTTGGAATGAAGGAAGTAAGGTTCAAGGTAATTTTCGAATGCACCAAGACGAGCGCAGCTGGATCAGTCCAAAGGCCAATCTAGTCCAGCATCCCGTTCTTTTAGTGGTCAGCCAGATGTCCATGGGAAATTTGCAAGCAGACCCTTTTGGGAGTTGCTATTATTATTATTATTACAATAGTGAGCACAGACTGAAATCCCCGTTGCATCAATAAGTACGTACTGAAAGGGTGGAACGCGCACCTGCTCATTACTCTTTTTTAATAGCCATCCTGGTTAAAAGGTCTTCATGGGTGATTTAATTTTAAGGGGTCTGGGATGCTTGTAATAAAAGCGTTATACAAGGGTCACTACACATATGAAGTCCATGCATTGACCCCCATGCTCTGGGGCACTTCACAAGCCACAGCAAATTCACATGGGAGATTTGTCACAGATAATCAGGAAACTGTCATGCACAAAGTGGCTCTATGTTTGAAACAGGAAAAGCCATCCTTACCGCCCAAAGCTGCCCTCTTCTTACAAAGTCTTGTGGAATGCTGTCCCTATGAAGGTTCATCTGGCTCCTTCATTGCATCTCTTTTAGGCACCAGGCACAAATGTTTCTCTATAACAGCCTTGGAATACTCTCTATGGCCTTTTAAACGTGTTTGTGGGAGGGAGGTTATTAGTTTGGCTTTTTTGTATCATGCATTTTGTGTTCTCATTTTGTGTTTGTGTCCTCTGAATCCCCCCTGTGATGTTCGAATGACAAACTGAATCAATAAATAATAATAATACTAATAATACTAATACTAATAATAATAATAAGGGGAAAAGGAGGATCTGAAATATTTTCCCCGGAGCTTGAATTTCTTTTATTATGGATTGTCTTGTGGCATGTTTTAATGTGTTGTAAACCGCTTTTGAGATTTTTCCTTTAAAATATAAAGCGGTATAGAAAGGAACAACAACAACAAACTGTATCGTGGGTTGTAGCAAAACATCTCAACTGTCCGGGCCTCGGGGCCGGCTTTAAGAACGCTCATCCTGAAATCGGCTCGATTTCATTAATGAAACATAAATGGGGGCTCAGGAGCATCACTCCGGCAGCAAGGTGTTCTGTGCAGATCACCCCCATGTATGTACAGCTGCACTCCTTCAGCCCCACCCTAGGCACGCCAGTGGGCTTCTTTCAAAGCAGCATAGAGTTGCCCTGGCGCCTGAATCTGGGCATGGCGCGCGGGTGCGTTTTTGCGCGCGGGGGAAGCACGGCGAGGCGGTGTAGCCGGTCGCCCTGGCATTAGGCGCTTTTCGGGGCCACTGGAGTGGCTCAAAGGTCGCCGCAGGCTAGCGGCTGGAAGCGGACGAAGGCAAGCCGCTCCCCGCTTCTTACTCCTCTCGGAAAGAGCTGTACTTATTCCGTCCCCAAGCAGCGGTCTCCAAGGTCCGCGAGGGAGCATTTCCCCTCAAGCAGACGCCCCCGCCACGGCGCGCAGGCAGCGGCGGCGCCTTCCTTTCCCCGCCCCCGCCCCCGCCTCCGCCTCCGCCTCCTTGCTGGGGCCGCCCCTGGGCTGTCTCCGCTCAGGCGGCCGCCCCTCCTCGCTGCCCACGTGTGGCCCGACTTAAGATGGCGTCTCCCATGGCAAGCCAGGCTGGGACAGCGCTGCGGGACTTGGCTTTGCTCAGAGCTTCCCTGCTGGCGAGGCGCAGCCCGGTGAGTGCGCCCGGCCTCTTCCGGCGTCTCCGGCTTTCCTGTCCGGGCGCCGTAGCGTCCCGGCGGAGGGTTGGAGCGGCTGGCCAGGCTTAGGCGGAGGTTTCCCTCACTGCCCTTGGTCTCCTTTGGGTGCTGCTGCTGCTGCTGTTCTTGGGCAAGGGATCCCGGTGGCAGTTCTGCGAGCTCGGCTTTCCTCTCGGCCTTTTCTTCTAGGAGCGTCTTTAAATTCCTTCTTTAGCCTGTGCTGATTTTTTTTTTTACTGGACCCGTTCGCAGTGATAACGGAAAGGCACTCTGTTCATGCTCAAAACACTCGAAGCGCATAACAGCAAGCTTTTTCTCTGATACACAATCCTAGGCGTGTATACTCGGAAGCAAGTCCCACTGATTTGAATGGCAGTTACTGCCTTTCAAACCACACCGCACCAACCAGGGCTAGACTTTGAAAGATTCTCGGCAACGTGTCCATCCCCTGACTCCCGTAAAGGAGCCTCATCCTGCCACCCAGTGGGTGCAGTTTCCCTTGCCTTGCTCATACAGGCAACCTCAGCTGAGCCCTGGTTTAAGTGGTTTAAGGAATACTTGCTGACAGCTTTGCACCTTCGCTGGTGCTAGTCTGGCTCTGCTCTGCCATGGGAAAAATAAGGCAGTGGAGCTCCCTGTAGCTCCCTTCTGTTACCTTTTGCTCACCCGGTGCAGGTGGCTGCAGCTAATAAGCTTGCCATTGGTTTAGTTGGGACTTCATTAAGATGCTGTAATGCTGGCCCTTTCTGCAGCCCAGCCCAGAGGGGAGGTGTGTGGATGGAGGAGAAACCGCTTGCTTGCCCCAGCAGGATCTAATCCACCCAGAGCAAGCGGAGCTGGTGGCTTCCTTGAACCCCATGCTTGGTTGCTTGCTGAAGGAAATGAAGAGGAGGAAGAGTTTCAGCTGTCACTGCACGGTAGCTAGAAAAGAGAACAGGGCCCTCTGCTGCACGTTTAATAAGTGCGTAGATAGAAGACAGAACTACTGACCACCCTGCCACCTTTGCTGCACAGAGAACGAGGCCCTTAGAGGCCTTCTTATCTGTGGTGGTGGCACCTACTGTTTCTGTATCACAGGTTAGGCAGGGGTTGGTAAAGGTAAAGGGACCCCTGACCGTTAGGTCCAGTTGCGGATGACTCGGGTTGCGGCGCTCATCTCGCTTTACTGGCCGAGGGAGCCGGCGTACAGCTTCCTCGTCATGTGGCCAGCATGACTAAGGCGCTTCTGGCGAACCAGAGCAGCGCACGGAAATGCCGTTTACCTTCCCGCCGGAGTGGTACCTATTCTGAGGAGGGCCGTTGCTCAGTACTGGGGCATCTGCTTTGCATGCAGAAGGTCTGTGATTCAAGCCTCAGCATATTCTGATATAGCTGGGAGAGAGGCTAGTGGGAATCCTGACTGCCAGTCAGGGTAGATGATGCTAAACTCGATGGACTGATTTCTGACTTTTGGAATAAGGCAGTTTCCAACGTTGCTAGGAGCCAGCAGGCCCCACAATCAACGTTTCTTTTTTATCCTCTTCTGCCATTACAACTCATGCACACAACTCCTGTCCTTGCCCCCAGAGTTCTGGCCTTTTATATTTTTCTCTTAATTTCCCGCTCCCCACATCACAGCTCTCTTCCTGTCTTCCGTCACCATATTCTATGATCTTCATTCGTACTCCCCCCCCCCCACTCCCCACTTAATGTTTCTTCCACTTCAGGGCTCCCTTTTGTTTTTTATTTTTCTTCCTGATAGTATTTCGGAGCAGCTCATGGAATGTGATTTCCCTTGGGCCGTGGCTGTGGCGGTGGTCCTGCCGCCAGCCACTTTTACCTTCAAGAAACTGGGGCCTCAGGTCAGCGATTGACCCTCTGCCTGGCTGTGGGTTGCCAGTGTGTGCCTGACAATGGGTGGCCCTCTAAGCTGTGGCCTTGGCACATGCCCACTGGCCTTTTCGTTTAACAGAATAAACGTGGCTGCGTGGAGTTTGTACCCTCAGTTCATTAGTTCTGATATTCTAAGGGTGTGCCTTGACATCAAAGATAAAACTCTGTGCCTGAGGCCTGGTGAGCTCTGGCCCTGTGCCTAGATTGACACTTCATAGCAGAATAACAGCAGCAGTAGCAGTGATGCAGCTTAAAGCACTTACATGCATAAGCTCAGTAATACTAACTGTAACCCTGTAGGATGGGGCGGTGCATATCTAGCCTATATTGCATAAGTGTGAGGATATGTGAGAGAGTTTGTCAAAAGCTGCAGTCATGGGAAAAAGAAAGTGCACCCTCTTTGAATTCTGCTGACATAATAACAATCATCTGTTCCTTAGCAGGTTTTAAAATTGGGTAAATACAACCTCAGGGACCCAGGTGGCGTTGTGGGTTAAACCACAGACCCTAGGGCTTGCTGATCAGAAGGTCGGCGGTTCGAATCCCTGCGATGGGGTGAGCTCCCGTTGCTCGGTTCCCAGCTCCTGCCCACCTAGCAGTTCGAAAGCACGTCAAAGTGCAAGTAGATAATTAGGAACCACTCTGGCGGGAAGGTAAACAGCGTTTCCGTGCGCTGCTCTGGTTCGCCAGAAGCGGCTTAGTCATGCTGGCCACATGACCTGGAAGCTGTACGCCGGCTCTCGTCCAATAAAGCGAGATGAGCGCCGCAACCCCAGAGTCGGACACGACTGGACCTAATGGTCAGGGGTCCCTTTACCTTTACCTTTAAATACAACCTCAGGTGAATGACGACACATGACATATTACATAGTGCCATGATTTATTTAACAGAAATAAAGCCAAAATTGAGAAATCACATGTGAAAAACTAAGTACACCCTTACAGCTTCCATAGGAATTAAGAGGCTAAGTAAGCAGACAGGTGCTGCTAATCAAATGCTCTTGCTTAATTGATCATCAGCAAGTGTGCCCACCTCTATTAAAGCTGAAGTTTCAACAGTTTGCTGCTGTGGAGCATTCAGGTGTGTTTTAACACAGTGCCAAGGAGGAAAGACGACACAATGCTTTTAGAGAAGCAATTGCTGCTGCCCATGAAACTGGGAAGGATTATAAGGCCATCTCCAACCAATGTAAAGTCTATCATTCTACACTGAGGAAGATTATTCAAAAGTGGAAAACATTCAAGACAGTTGCCAATCTTCCTGGGAGTGGACGTCTCAGCAATTCACCCCAAGGTCAGACTGTGTAATGCTGAGAGAAATTGCAAAACAAACAAACAACCCCCCCAAAAAACCCCCAACAAACCACAACAAGAGTTACATCTCAGGCTCTACAGGCCTCAGCATGTTAAATGTCAAAGTTTATGACTGTACAGTTAGAAAAAGATAGCAAGTATGGTTTGTTTGAAAGGGTTGCCAGGAGAAAGCCTCTTCTCTCTAAAAAGAACATGGCAGCACTGCTTAGGTTTGCAAAGTTTCATCTGAACAAACCACAAGACTTCTGGAACAATGTCCTTTGGACAGATGAGACCAAAGTGGAGATGTTTGGCCATAATGCACAGCATCATGTTTGGTGAAAACCAAACAGCACATCAGCACAAACACCTCATACTAACTGTCAAGTGGTGGAAGGGTGATGATTTGGGCTTGTTTTGCAGCCACAGGACTTGGGAACCTTGCAGTCATTGAGTCAACCATAAACTCCTCTGTATGCCAAAGTATTTTAAGAGTCAAATGTGAGGCCATCTGCCTGACAGCTGAAGCTTGGCTGAAATTGGGTCATGCAACAGGATCCCAAGCACACCAGCAAATCTACAACAGAATGGCTGAAAAACAATCAAGGTGTTGCAATGGCCCAGTCAAAGTCCAGACCTCAACACAATTGAAATGTTGTGCGGGACCTTAAGAGAGCTGTGCATAAGCAAATGCCAGCAAACCTCAATGAACTGAAGCAACGTTGTAAAGAAGAATGGGCCAAAATTCCCCCACAGCAACGTAAGAGACTGATAATGTCCTACAGAAAACGATTACTTCAAGTTATTGCTACTTAAGGTGGTTCAAAAAGCTATTGAATCCTAAGGTGTACTTAGTTTTTCACACATGGCTTTTCCGTTTTAGCTTTATTTCTGTTAAATAAATCATGGCACTATGTAATATGTCATGTGCTGTTGTTCATCTGAGGTTCTATTTACCTAATTGTAAGACCTGCTAAGGAACATGTGATAGTTATTATGACTTCATATGTAAAACCACAGAATTCAAAGAGGGTGCACTTTCTTTTTCCCATGACTGTACCTAGTGAATTCATGGTGGATCTTCCATTGTGGAAGATGGTTTTCATAGGAGCAGCTGGCCAGATCCACCCCCCTCCCAGAATATGCTTGCAACATTATCTAGTCACTAGTCTGGTATATGCTTGCAACAATGGCCTAGGTCAGCGGTGGCGAACCTATGGCACGCGTGCCAGACTTGACACGCAGAGCCCTCACTGCTGGCACGCGTGCCACCAGCCCATCCACACTGTTGTCCCCCCTCCATTTGTTCTCCCACTCCCCCCCCCCCCCGCTGCAGCTTGTGTCCGCTGTTGAAACCCGGAACGTTTCTTTCTTTCTTTCTTTCTTTCTTTCTTTCTTTCTTTCTTTCTTTCTTTCTTTCTCTCTCTCTCTCTCTCTCTCTTTCTTTCTTTCTTTCTTTCTTTTTCTTTTTGCTGTTAGCTGGAGATTGTGTTCGGCAATTGGTCTGTTTTTCAATTTGCTGCATCTGGCTGTTTCTGATTGGGCATAACAGCGGGTTTTTTTAACCCTTATTGTGCTGGTTTTTCTTCGCGCTTTGGCAGACGATGATGTCGGTGCTGCACGTTAGTTCCAGCGAAGGTATTATTAATCATTTATTTCTGTTCTCTCTCCCCCCAAAAAAGCTCAGTAAAAGCAAAGCACCCCCCCAAAAAGTTCCAAAACTTTGGTCAGCAGCTCCCCCAAAAAGCTCAACAACTTTGGGGAGGCCCCCCCCCAAAAAAAACACTCAATGAAAAGCTCAACAACTCTGGGCACTTTGTGATAAATAAGTGGGTTTTGGTTTGCAGTTTGGGCACTTAGTCTTTAAAAGGTTCACCACCACTGGCCTAGGTGCTATTGCACTACAATAACTCGAAGATGCCTGCCCTAAGGGTACATAATGGTCTGTAGGTGTGTTTGCTCCATATTTTCTCTTGCAGTCGTCTGCTGGATTTCTTAAATCACGCGACCCTCCCTTCACTACATAACTCCAGTTCTGCTGGAGGTAAAAAGCTGATAGTTAGCTGTTGGTTTTTATGCATAACTGATGACATATGGTAAAGTAAAAACATTTAGCGGGATGAAAGGATGCTGAAAACTGTGCACCACCTGGAGCGGCACAAATGCTGTTAATTGGTCTTCGTTGACTTGTAGGTCTAACAGTCTTCCTAGCCCAGGTGTACATTAAATCCTAAGGACATGTGTGCTCTTAGCATTGCATTTTGTCAGAAAACAAGGAGCGTCATGGCTGGATCATTGCACGCATAGGTGAGCTGTGGCAGCAGGGCTCTTCTTTTGCTAATTGAGAAGGTCCGTCTACTGAGCCAAGGTTGTCCCTGAAAGCAGCTGGTACCAAATGATTACAGACGTTATTACTCTGCATTATATGCTGCTATAAGACCATGGTATTATACAGAGCGTGCCCTCGCTGGCACTCCAGAATATATAGCCTTCTGCTCTCTGTTGATCATTTCCTATTTAAGGATGCCGATATTGTTTCACATGAAATTATTTTACAGTGTGTATGTGTTTGTGTGTGTGTGTGTGGTTTTTTGGTTTTTTAAAAATCTCTCTTGTTGGCCAGAAGTTCCCTGTTCCCCTCTCTAGTTTTAATGTCCAGTTTGTTAGTTATCAAAACTTGAAGCTGTTGTTAACTTATACAGAGTCTAGCGCTCCACAGTCCTCCAAAATGTATTACAGCATTCAGCTGCAGTGATTTCCAAACATGGAATAATAATAATGTTGGAATTTGCATGCTGATTTTTGTGCGATGTAAGAATCAGGTGCAGTCAAACACAACATTTGCTAGAGTAGACATGAAGGTTGTCTCAGTCCTCCAGCCGGAACTTCCTGCCTTCCTGGACTGAGACAAAACTTCTGTATGTAACTTGAGATGGGTGCGGCCTCTCCTGGTTAGAGAAGAAGAACCACAGGCCGGGCCTCCATTTTGCCTCTTCTGTCTTCTCTCTCTCCTTTTTCTGATGACGCGATCAAAGTAACAGGATCGCTAAGATGCACTCTTCGCTTCAAGCTAAGATATGAAAAAGGGGCTTTTCTCCCATAAGGAGATAGTCTTCTCATGTATACTGTTTAGTAACTTTTAAGTCTGCCTCTGGGATCCTTTGTGTGAACAGATGATTTCTTGTGAGTAAACGTTTTATACTTTACTGAAGACTGTGCAGTGTCTTATTTAGGAGGGATTAAAAGGGGGAAAGTACCAGGACAATATTTCTAGAGACTCTAGCGAGTCTGTGCAAGCTATCCGCTGAGCGTGTGTTTAAAAGGGGAATGTTAACTCTGCAGATATTATAGAACTTGTAAACACAAGTTGGGATAGGATATCTTAAACAATATATCCTCCCCCACATCCCTAAACATTCCCACAATTTTCTCAGCTGCCTTTTAGGATAAAACACAGAAGCCCTCATCAGGCATTCACTGTAAACATGCACAGGGGCGGGTGGAAATGGGTTGGTAGCCTTACATGCAAGGAAGGTCGCCTAATGGTGATTACGTATCAGCTGGGTATTTGCCCCTAGGTGAATTTGTGCTGAACATGTGAAGAGGACGAGGGGGAGCACAATTATTCATTCCCTGTCCTTTCCAAATTACTAATTCATTGCTTCCTATGCTTTTAGCAGAGGAAGGGGAACTTTTGGAGACGACTGCATTCCCTTGGGGGTTGGCTACATGCTGGCAGTGGGTGAGGCTAGAGTCAAAGTTGTGTGAGGCATCCGCTTCCCTCTCTACTACCCTGTTTCTTTCTTTCTTTCTGTCCCCCCTCCTTTTTGTCATTGGATGGGTCCCATGTTTCCAGTCCCCATATTAGCATTTCACACTTTAGCCTACCCTGTTTGGAAGATGAATCAGGGATGCTTAGTAGACGCTTAATAGTGCTGGAGGAGACTCTTGAGAGTCCCATGGACTGCAAGAAGATCAAACCTATCCATTCTGAAGGAAATCAGCCCTGAGTGCTCACTGGAAGGACAGATCCTGAAGCTGAGGCTCCAATACTTTGGCCACCTCATGAGAAAAGAAGACTCCCTGGAAAAGACCCTGATGTTGGGAAAGATGGAGGGCACAAGGAGAAGGGGATGACAGAGGACGAGATGGTTGGACAGTGTTCTCGAAGCTACCAACATGAGTCTTGACCAAACTGTGGGAGGCAGTGGAAGACAGGAGTGTCTGGCGTGCTCTGGTCCATGGGGTCACGAAGAGTCGGACATGACTAAACGACTAAACAACAACAACAAATAGACAAATGGAAGCTTCTCATGCCCAAGTGTTGTGAAGGGCTGTAGAGCAATCTGCTTTGTAGACGGGAGGCCCCAGGTTCAGCCCCTGGTGTCTTTTCCTGGACTGGGAAAGAACCCTGCCTGAAACCTTGGAGAGTTGTTGCCGGTCAGAGTAGACAGTACTGCGCTAGATGGATCAATTGTATAATATAAGAAATGCTGCTGGCGGCGTGGTTTTTAGCGCAGACTCCCTCGGGAGGTTGTGGACTCTCCTTCCTTGGAGGATTTTAAACAGAGGTTGGATGGCGATCTGTCATGGATTGCCGTTTTTTGTTCTTGTTTTCTCATCTGTAAAGGTAGAACTTTTACAGTGCAAGCCTCTGAATCGTTACCTGGAAGCAAGTCTTATTTTGTTCACCGGGACTTCTAAATAAATACGCATAACATTGCAACCTCATATAAGAATGGACAAGAAGCAAAATATTGCCAAGGTCTTTGCATCTTAAACGTATTATAAAAATGATTAATGTCTGGAGCTGTCAACTGGTTGAAATTGCCCTGGAAATCCCAATTGACCCTTGAAGGGTAGAATATAAATTTTTGAAATGGAAGCGATAAATAAATCTTGCTTTTCTTTTTTTCTTTTCAATCATGTCTTTTACCTGACCAGTCAGTTGCATTTAAACATATTTGCATACTTACCAGAACCTAAACACAGCTGTCTTCCTGAAATATTGAAGGAAGGTAAATTACCGTTTAATGAACCTAAAATCTGTTTAGGAAAGGCCATTTAAAATATTTTCCTTTCTATCGTCTAGTGATGCTTGAGCTGCCCTCCCCAAGTCTGAATCATAATTAGGTCACCAATTATGAATGCCTTCTGCAAATGCTTAAGACATACAGCTTGGTGTTCTAAACCGGGTAGCATTTTCCTTTTGTGCATGCTTTGGGGAGGAAAAATTGTTGTCTAGACAACTGCATAACACCCCTTTAAATTTCCACATAGCTATGTTGTGCATCAGGGCAGCTTGCATTACGACTGGCTTCTTAATTGGTTTGTTTTGTGAATTTGTAAAGTTGGTCTGTCGATCCCGAAGTCTCCCCCCCCCCCCACTGCTCCTGCTAATGGTCACATTTTATTTTTCTAAATAGTGTTTTTTCCTGCTCATAAAGGCCTTATATACATTATGCATGTGCAGCAAGCATAAGCCATGATCCAGTTGTGTAGTGAACTTGCATGAGAGTTTAAACTAAGAGTATTTGTTTCTGCTTCAAGCAATTTGTTGTGTGTGTGTTGTTTTTATTAAAAAAGATGGCTTCACACTCTTTCACTTCAGTATTTTTGAAGCTTTCGTTCTCTATAGGTTCTCTCTTAGCAAGTCCTGCTTTGGGCCACGATGTGTTGTGTTGGGGTCACGATGATGTGATGCTCCCACAATGGCTTTCCCTGGAAGTGGTACCTGTTCCCTTGCCTCTTTGTCCATTGTAGGTGCAAATGGCAAATTTCGAACGCTGTACATACGCATTGATAGAAGTTGAAATCAATTTGTGCAATGGCTGAATATGCAACTAACAACACAACAGCAGTGGTGGGGTATTTTGTGCCCCTGGTTTTTGAGTCTTAACTTGATTGTGAGGAGAAGACCAGTGGCAAAGGAACTCACCCTGTGTTTGTTAATTGTGAGCTGCATAAACGTGCAGAGTAAGCTGGATATTTTTGAACTTCAATGACACCATGATCATCATCATCATCATCATTAATATCCTGCCCATCTGGCTAGGTTTCCCCAGCTATTCTGGGAGGCTTCCAGTATATATAAAAACACCAGTACAGGGCTACATAGCTCATAATCATAGTAACTAGGGCTGCTGCAATGTTTTGATTAAGAAGCTTTTCCTATTAATTGGTCAGCGGGTTTTAGAAATAATGGTTTTTAATACCAGTGTATTGCAGGCAAGTGCTTTCATAGGAGGCATTCCCTCCTATGTATGAGGCCGTGGGTAGTGCCTCTTCTAAGTTGATGCTTCCTGTGAAACAAAGAGACTATGCGCTTAAGGAAAACAGACATTTAAATTCAGTTTCATGCAGATTTAATTAAGCAATCTGATCATTTTACAGCTGCTTACCCAATTAATTAATATTTCCTCAGTCAGGCTACTGCTTGAAAAGTAACACACCTTAACTAAATAATATATTTTAAACATGTGTGTGCCCTTAATTGATAACCTCACTGTTTAAATTTGGCCTTTGCTCACACCAATTAACCAACAAATATATCAATTGAATAAGCTACCTATTAATTGCCTGCAGTCCTATTAATATCATCTTACCAAAATGTTATTTGGCTTAGTTTGGACTAATTGTTTCTGAAATCTTTCATAAACATAGGTTGTTTGGTTTTGCTTTTCAAATCTATTTTAGATTTTTTGTTATAAAAGGGCCTTTGAGCAAAGCCCTTATCTGTTTTCTCTACTAATTAACGAGAAGAAAATGAATGTTCATGCTGAATCAACTATAATACTAATATTGTTTTAAAATGAGATTAAAATTAGACTTTAATAGTTTTTAGGGTAGCATTTATTTGTGATCAGAATTTCAGCTGCAAGTTTACTCTCTGAGGTCAATTCCTCCTCATTGCAATTCAATCTTAGGCTACTTTACTGCAGAGAGAGCTTTATTTCAATTAAAACTGCCATTAGCTGTTTTAATGGAACACAGATGATCTCTGTGTAATATAACAGTATGTTCTTTAAATAATACAAGGGGAATCAATATGTTATGGCCTTGCAAATACTTTATTTCCTGCTTTTGTATAGACCAATTCTTACTATAGGTTGCACAATGTATTATCCTGGGTTAAAATCGGCCCCAAGTTGACCCAGTATTGTGCGTGAGTCGGGGGAAGGCCTGAGTGTCCAGGCTGAGCGATGGGTGCAAAATGTTCCTGGCGCCTAGCTAATTTTGAACATTGGGGGGGGGGAGCTCCCGTTGCTCTGTCCCAGCTTCTGCCAACCTAGCAGTTCGAAAGCATACCAGTGTACACTCATATCTGGTTATGATAGCTGCGGGTTGCGTTCGGCACTGGTTACGAACGCGCCAAACCCGGAAGTACCGGAACGGGTAGTCAGAAATTCTTCTGTGAATGCATTATGGAAAATGGTCAGCTGTGGTCTCCAATGTAAGGCCAGCAGGTCCTGGCCATGATAACAGGGTGCCCATCTGCACCCAGACTTTGGCAACAAGATCCTACATGCCTTAGGTCTCCATGCTTTCTAGGCATGGGTCCAAGTGGTTTTGCCTTTGTCCCACTGCTTTGCCCTGGAAAACCCACTCTTTCGTGCTAAATCAGAACAAATGGCAATTCATTTGTGGATTGGAAAACTCAATTGTTGTTTGTTCCAATGCACAGCTACACAGCAGGTTTCCTGCGGGAAAGTGGTAGAGCAAGTGCAAGTGTGGATTTAAATAAAAATGCTTATTTGCTATAATTTTGGGGAATTAATTGGAGTTCCATGCTCCTGAGCAAAACTAATAACCGGACTTTACACAGAAGTAGCTTTTAAGGCTTAGTATGTAAATATGATTTTGTTTTCATGAATGATGAAACCAGTTAAGTCATGCTGAAAGTAATAGTAGTAAATAAGGCTGTGGATAAAACAGGCTGTCAAGTTCCGGTATTTATTTGTCTGCCAAAACTTCAAAATGCCTTTTCTCCTCTTTAAACATGGTTTGTTTTATGGAGCCAAGCATACTTCGGCTATTCTCTCACAAGCTTTCAATTTTGCAAAGGGATGTTGCAATTGCAATTTAAAAGTTTTTAAAAGTTTCTGGATAGGGAGAGGCTGAAAGAAGTAAGAGCTAGTGCTTTAAAATGCATGTTCTTTGTTCTCCAAATACTCCAAAGCCTTTTCAAAAGGGTATGTGAAATATTAAATGTGTTGATAAAAATGTTCAATTAATTCAGTGTCTAATTACTACATACAAGTGAAAAGACTTTCTCAAAGGCAACATTCTTCAGTTAACTGCATCACACCATATGAAACTGTCTAGGTTGTTAATCATAATTTTACTTGTCCCTTTTATATAATTTCTTAGAAACTAAAAATGCTTTGGGTTTTTTGACGTATCTGGAATAACAGATACAGAATTTGCAATGATCGGGGGGGGGGGAAGAGTTTATTAACACATGCACCTTATGGCAAGAAATAATTCCTTCTCTCCTGCCCTCACAGAGCCCCACCTCTGAAATACTTGTCTGAGAATGCTACATTTAAATTGCAAGTGTCGTTTTGTTGGTTGGTTTTTTTGTTCTTTTGCCACAAAAACAACTGTGCACAAAAGCACTTGTTATCGACATCCCATTGTGGGTACATTGTTTACGCAGGTTCTAACGTAAGATGATGAGTGGGCTCTTTGGGAAGGAAGGGTGTGATATAAATCCAATAAATAAATAAAATAAAAATCTTGCGGAGGTAGAGGTTGCAGCTTGGAGGATGTGCTAGAAGTTTGCAGAAAAATTGTGGTGTTTTGAAAGAGGATAAAGGGGCCCTTTTCTCCCTCTGCACCACCTAATGAAATTAATGGGTTGTGGATTAAGGCCAGACAAAAGGGGAATACTTTTCAAAGGAACGGATAAGCCCATGTTTCTGAAACTTGGGTCCCCGGCTGTTGTTGGACTACAACTCCCATCATCCCTAGCTAGCAGGACCAGTGGTCAGGGATGATGGGAATTGTAGTCCAACGACAGCTGGGGACCCAAGTTTCAGAAATACTGGTATAAGCGATGGAATTTGGTACCACAGGACGCGGCTGAGGGGCCGTCACACCGTGGGAGAATGATTGTCGCCATGACTTGCTTGTAGGCTTCCTGGAATCACCTGGTTGGCCACTGTGGGAAGCCAGGTTGATCCTCAGATCTGATCCAGCAGGGCTCTTCTCATGTTAGCCCACTCTCCACAAGCCTCTTGGTTGATACAAAGCCTTGGCACTGCCAAGCGGAAATTAACCATTCTCGCCCTTGCTTTTGCTGCAAGAGCTTGGAAAGCACAAATGGTGGCCTCTGGAATTCCACAAAACACTGTTCCTAAAAGGTCTTCATTGGTTTCCAGCAGTGCTTTTTTTCTAGGAAAAATAGGTGCTGGTAGGGACCCAGGTGGCGCTGTGGGTTAAACCACAGAGCCTAGGGCTTGCTGATCAGAAGGTCGGCGGTTCGAATCCCTGCGACGGGGTGAGCTCCCGTTGCTCGGTCCCAGCTCCTGCCCACCTAGCAGTTCAAAAGCATGTCAAAGTGCAAGTAGATAAATAGGTACCACTGCAGCGGGAAGGTAAACGGTGTTTCCGTGTGCTGCTCTGGTTTGCCAGAAGCGGCTTTGTCATGCTGGCCACATGACCCGGAAGCTGTATGCCGGCTCCCTCGGCCAGTAACGCAAGATGAGCGCTGCAACCCCAGAGTCGGATACGACTGGACCTAATGGTCAGGGGTCCCTTTACCTTTACCTTACCATGAAGTTGTTACAGTCAGTGTCACACTTATTAACAGCAACTAAAAGAGGTGCCAGTACTGCATATCCTTGAGTACCCCCCAGTATGTTGACCTTTAAAGCCCTAAATGGCTTCAGCACTGTATACCTGAATTGTATACCTGAATCTCCACCTGCATCGTTCAGCCCAGACACTGAGATGTAGCTCCAAGGGCCTTCTGGCGGTCCCCCCATTGTGAGAAGCGAAGTTACAGGGAACCAGACGCAGGGCCTTCTCAGTAGTAGTGCCCACTCAGTGGAATGCCCTCCCATCAGATGTCAAGGCAGTAAGCAACTACCGTGTTTCCCCGAAAATAAGCCATACCCCAAAAATAAGACATAGTGACGCAGTGCTTCCCTTAAGACGGCCTGGATAGGCATGGCTATGCAGCGTACCGACGCGGAGCGGTTAAAATAAGACATCCCCCGAAAATAAGCCATAGTGAGGGGAAAAAAATATAAGACAGTGTCTTATTTTCGGGGAAACACGGTATCTTACTTTTAGAAGATATCTGAAGGCAGCCCTGTATTGAGATGCTTTTAATGTTTGATGTTTTCTATTTTCAGTTCTGTTGGAAGTCACCCAGAGTGGCTAGGGGCAACCCAGTCGGATGGGTGGGGTGCAAGAAGTGTTGTTGTTCCTTTGACTCCAGTAAACCGTTGCCGCTTTCTTCAAGCTCTCCTTCACAGTCTTCAGTTTGGAAACCTGTTCTTGTTTTGAATTTGGGACCACGGAAGGCCCTCTAAGTGACTTGGGAGGGAGGTATGCTTCTCTCTGTGTGCCTCACTGGAGAAGGAGAGAGAGAGAGAGCAAAAAAAATTGGCAGAACTTCCCTGTAGCTTGTGTTGTGCTGATTATGTTCAGACACAAAGCAGAACCTCTCTCACAATTCATTATCCTTGGTGTCAAATCCTTCACTCAGTAATCGTGTTTGCTGAAGAAGAATGCTTGGTCCCCTGTTATGTACCGATGATTCATGCTCAGCATTTGGGTCCCTGGGTGATCCGTTTCTTTGGCATGAAGCCTCGAAAGGCTTTCCTCTGGTGGCATATTTCGAGGGAAGGGCTTGCTAATGGCCCCTTGCTTTACTCTCTCTGAATCTGGTAAGTGTTCTTATGAGCATTATGTGATCAAGACAGCGAATGGGCCATTATGCCAAATGATTGCCAGGAAGATCCAGCAAATGGAAGCCTGGTCTGGCCACTGGCATCGTTAGCCGGGAGTTTCCCAACACAGAGATTGCATTAGGACACAGTGGCCACTCTTATTACAACAGGGGAACAATAGCCATGCCAAGAAATGTTGACACAGCTTGGCTTCGATGGAGAGGTTTGCTGGTTGTGGTGGAGTCCAGGTAGACAAAATGGTCTCCCACCTCAAGTTAATGATAATGTCCTAGTGTAATCAAATTAGGCAAAAGTGTTGCAAATGGTACTCTACTGAACGCACAAAGTCTTTTGTGAGGGAACGGTCACAGTCAGGCAAGAAAACATAGTCATGCGTGATGGTAATCGCAGATAGGCCCTCCCGCCGTCCCTCAGCGAAAGTAGATCTGAAGACTTGAATCCCGGATATAATCAGGTTTCGCGGGAGCTTCTTCAGTTCATCATGCTGTTTTTACAACACCATACAATGAAATTATAGATTCTCACAGGCACAGGTCTTCAGACTTTGCGTGTTCAGTAGAGTACCATTTGCAACACTTTTGCGTAATTTGATTCCGCTAGGACATTAGCATTAACCTCAGTATTATGCCATCAGTTTATTGAGTTTTTACAGGCTTGGATTTCCACGCTGCACCTTAATGTGTTCATTTTAACATGTTTGATTGAGTAAACTGTTCTCAATATTTATTAGCCAATTTGGTGTTTTGGAGTTTTGGTTTTGTTTGATCACAATTATTACAACACCTGATACTTTGTTTGTATACTCCCACCTCAAGTGGCAGGGAGTGGCATAAAAAGAACCCTTCCATGTGCGTCTGTAGTGAAGTTTACTAGCAGGGGTCAGCAAACTTTTTCAGCAGGGGGCCTATCCACTGTCCCTCAGACCTTGTGGGGGGGGCGGACTATATTTTGAAAATAAAAATAAAAAAATGAATGAATTCCTATGCCCCACAAATAAACCAGAGATGCATTTTAAATAAAATGACACATTCAACTCATGTAAAAACATGCCGATCCCTGGACCGTCGGCAGGCTGGATTTAGAAAGCGATTGGGCCGGATCCGGCCCCGGGGCCTAAGTTTGCCTACCCACGGTTTAGAGCACTTATATGGCAACGTTGGCCAGTCATGCAATGCACTTTCATAACCATGCCAGAAAGTCCCCAAACTTAAAGGCACCACATGAACCAACCTTAGGAACACATCCTTGTAAAATCCGTGTGACTCACAGCCCCCTTTGCTCCAATTTGTTTAGGATTCAGGGAAAGTAAATGAATAACCATAATAGATTTTTAGGGCTCTTTTGCACGATAGCTCCTCCAGGGACGCACAGAGTTTTGCTCAGTTGCATCTAGGTCAAAGATGATGCTGTATTTCCATTTAGTGCTGTGCGTCTTTATTCTGAAATTCAGACACACCTATATCTTTAGTGCCTTTATACGAGTTACATTAAAAAAAGAAATGCTCATTGCCAGTTAAAGGCTATGAAGCCTGAAGCCAATATATTGTACTTCTGGGTTAAGAAAATTAACTCATTTGAATGAAGGCTGCTGGACATTGCGCATTAAAATTTCACAAACACAATCCCCGTAAAGCTGTGCATTAGGTGGTTCAGAGGCTGTGTGTGCTTTTTAAAAGCAACCTCATAAGGCATTTCCGGCTTTCAAAACCATTGCTGCATATTTGGCCCAATGACAGTAAAGCAGGCAATTCTTTTTAATACACACACACACACACACACACACACACACACACACACACATATATATGCAATTGCCTGTGAAACTTGCTGCTGGTGAGTTTGCAGCTCAAGGTAGGGAAAATGACACCATCTATAATAATAATTGGCACTACAATTCCCATCATCCCTAGCTAACAGGACCAGCGGTCAGGGATGATGGGAATTGTAGTCCCAAACATCTGGAGGGCCGGAGTTTGCCTATGCCTGATCTATATCAAGAATGGGGGAGCTCTGCCCACAGGCCAGACTAGGTCTTCCAGGTCTCCCCACACCCACCTGCCCTATACCTGATGTCATAATGACTTCAGGTGAGGGCAGGGCTTCAAACCACTCCCCCCAACCAATCAGGAGCTTAAAGAGAGATTCCCAGCATTCCTTTGCTGGAGCAAGGCACACTGATGGGTGGTATGAGCTTGCCTTGCACCAGGAGGGTGAAGTAGTATCCATTGGGGAAACCACTTCTCAGTCCCCATGCTGCTTCCTGGACTTCTGAAAACTGGAGGTTCAAAGAGCAGTGTGCTAGGCTGTTTGAAAGCCCCTTTGCAAGCAGCCCCCTGCTGCTCTTTAAACCTCAGAAAACCAGAGGATCAAGGAACAGTGCAGGGCTGTTTGCAAGAGGGCTTTCAAACAGCCTGTTTGGAAGGCCCCACAACCTGGGCTTCAAAGCGCAGCATTGCCTGGCAGCATAGTGACGCCAGGTGGCTGGGCTTCCCCACTTGTCAAATTTGACAGTGGGTGAAGTAATAAAGATCTGTCCCACTGGCCAGCAAAAGTTCCACACTCTTGATTTAACTGAGCCACTGTGTTGACATGGGACCTATATAAACCCCCACCATGATTTGTGAACAGGTGGTTGTGGCCAGAAGTAGGTGTCACCTCTCCCAGAGGCAAAAATGCATTTTAAAATGTCCCAGGCAGCCGCACTACCTGTAAACTCCTTCGCCTCTGTGAACATGGCACAAGTTCTGGTAGGCTGGGCAGAATGGGCACTTAGTGGTGGAGGTCAGTGGGCTTTTGTACTGGATCATAGCTGATCATGTCACCTTTGCCCAGCGAGGCCTGATCTGCTGGTGCTTGGCAGCAAGCCTTGTTTGCCGCACTCTGAAAACAGGCCTCCATCTCATAGCATTAGAATGGAGCTTTCCTCCAGGCACCAAACACATAAGATGCCTTCTAAGAACGTTCAGTGCAGGCAAATAAACAAGGAAGGAGGGTATCTGAAGGTTTTGCTAATTTTGAGTTCCCTGGACACTTTGACGGACACTTTGATTAAATCTGTCTCTCTGCGTTGTGACAAGGAGACCTGAAGATGCTCGTCAAGTATTTTTTATTAGTACAAACACAACACATTTGTCCTACTTACTTATCCTTGGGAAAACCAGCCACGGGTCCCAAGTTTGCAAGTTGTACCCTGCAGTTGAACATCTTTGCCTAGGCAGACACCTGCTTGAAGTCCGTGGAGGTCTCTGAGACAGTTTAATGAGCAGGAAAAAACCTCCCCCTTCAACAACCTTCCATTGCATCTGCTTTATTCCTATCTTGTTTAACAGTGTTGACTGCCTGTCATTGAAAAGAGACAGGCAGATGCTCGGCTTAGAAAAGGGCAGTCTTGAAAAGGCTGGAGATTATTATTATTATTTTAAGATTCCCCACTTTTTCCCCCTCCCGAGTCGAGACGCAAGGTGTCAAACAAAATCCCTACAATATCAAAACATGGGAAGATGGGACCGAGACAAAGATAAATAGAATACCATAAACAGTGACTGACAACAATGAAACCTTTTAAAAGTGGTGCAACATTAAATTTGTGAATTAAGGATGGGGGAATTAGTTTCAGCCTAGGGGCTACATTCCAAGCTGGACCACCTTCTGGTAGCCACAAGATAGTGGTGCCAGGGTGGGAGGTCAACAGTGGGTGGGGTCAGGGACAAGTGGGCAGAGTAATGGGGGATGTACAGCCAATCAAAAACCAGAGGTTTCTTCTCTCTTTCTAACATTCTTCAGTGTCGTTCTTGATTCTTTTGGTGTCAAATGTTCACATTTGGCAAATCCCAGTGACTAGCCACCAAATAAATGTACATAGGATTGCATCCTTGCAGTTTAATCCGACACATGCCTACTTTGAAACAATTCCACCAAATTCAGTGGGAATTGCCTGAAAATGCATGGGATTGTAGCCTCGGTGTCACTCGCACCTGTATTCTACAATCGTTTGGGAAGGTCAAGGTTAATTGTGTTTCTTTAAACCTTTAACAGACCTGACCTGTTTCTTACTCTTGTTATTTAATCTGATTTGATGACATCTGAAGGCACCCTGCAGTTCTCTGTGCTGAAATTTCACTTGTGATTATGGCTTCCTTTTGGAAGGCTTCTGGTGCTACCTGTAGGGATATTTAAGTTCCATTGTTCTTTTAGCCTCTTTTTTTCTCCCTCCCCGCAATGGATTTTGATAATGTTGAACCTAACTCTTATAACTTACTGATAAATGCCAGCGGGTGTTTCGTATTGTAACAGTCTCTGCCTGAAGAAAAGTTTTCATGATTCATATCCAGAATTTGTGCCTGTAGGGAGGGGAAATCACGAACGGAAGCACAATTTGTCTTGGTGGGTTGGAGTTGCATGCATCTTTTAAAAAAGCTCAGTAACAAATCTAATTTTTAGGATGTTATTTCTCAGAATGGAAAAACAGCAGCCCTAAATCCCATGGGTTGGGTAAGGTAAAAAGGTAAAAGACCCCTGGGCGGTGAAGTCCAGTCAAAGGCAACTATGGGGTTGCTGCGCTCATCTCGCTTTCAGGCCAAGGGAGCCGGCGTTTGTCCACAGGCAGCTTTCCGGGTCATGTGGCCAGCATGACTAAACTGCTTCTGGCGCAACGGAACACCGTGACGGAAGCCAAAGCGAACGGAAACACCTTTTACCTTCCCGCCGCAGCAGTACCTATTTATCTACTTGCACTGGCGTGCTTTCGAACTGTTAGGTTGGCAGGAGCTGGGACAGAGCAACGGAACCGCCGACCTGATTGGCAAGCCCAAGAGGCTCAGTGGTTTAGTATGGTTCGACTAGCATTGGGAAGCAGTAGCAGATAAATAAGACAAGCAAAGGGAAAGGACCAAAGGTTCTGTGTATATTCTTATCAGTTAGGTGGGTCTGTACAGGTCTACCTGTTGGTGGCAGCATTCTGGACGCCTTCCTCATGCCCTGTCTCCAAGCAACGCCAGCCTTTCGCTCTGCAGGATGAATATGCGACTTTTAAAAAATGTCCAAGCAGTTTTAAGTTCCTGAAGACTAGGCTTTATCTTAAGAGTGTGTAGTAGAAAGAATACTGACCTTCAGGATTCAATGGACCTTAAATGATATCCCGCTTTGCCCTAAATTGAATTAGGCTTTTATGACTGAACTGTAAATGAAAGAGTATGTTTGCCAGAAAATGAATGGTTACTTCTCGGCATATCACTTTCAGCCGCTTAAATAAAAGCGCTCGTTCGGATGTTGTGTGCCCTGAGTAATTCAGGAATGATAAGCAAGCCTGATGACGGTAATAACCGGGGAAGGTGAAAAATGATAAGAGATTATGGTTTGTGTCACCCTCAGGGCTAATCCATGCAACGGGGGCCTCCTCTTCCCTCTTCTGCTCGGACTGCATCATATTCACGGCCAGCAGGTCAACAGGATTGGCTTTTCTGGGAGTTAGTGTGCTTTTGAGGCGGGTGGGATGGGGATGATTCGGATAAGACTTTTGTTGTGAGAAGAGTGCAGTAAAGAGCAGGAGGAAAGGAGCTCGAATATTCATGTGATTCGCTGCACCTGTTTTCAAGGGCTGGGGGAGATGCAGATGAGATGTGCAACAGGCTACCTGGAGCAAGGCGTCTGACACATTGTGCTTTAGCAGCTCAGAATGCGAGGTACATCTGCATTGCAAACTTGGATCCAATTCCCCACATCCATCTCTTTCATAAAAGAGAGCTAGAGGGAGAAATACTTCTTTTTCTTAGTATCTGGTCAGTTTGACATGGCAAATATTTCTTTGCATGTGATGAAACTTGGTACCTGCCATGTGACAGGAGCCTGTTTTGTTGCATGAGCTTTTTTTTTTTAATCAGCTGTCATCGCTAGGGACACGTTAACAGGAAATGCAAAGGGGGCCTGCAACAAAAGGCTGCAGCTAGTCTTCCTCAATGTTTCTGTCAGGCATTCCCTCCAACCAGGCCGTTCCACCACTGCCAATTTCCCATTTTTCTCTTTCTGTTGTTCTGTGGCTACTGGGCATGCTCAGTCCACATTAGTCTTTCTTCCCTTCTCAACCACTTTAGAGTTTCTTTTTAAATACGTACAGGAAACCTGCAACTTACTCACATTCAGTTTCATGGGCTTGGCAAAAATTTTTTAAGGTGGTGGGCATCTGGAAAAAAAGACTTTGGCATTGCTGCCCACCATTGCACCCAATATGTTTTGACTATGGGCTTTAGGTGCGATCCCTGGAGCATAACCCCCATGTAAGTTGTGGGTTTACTGAATTGGTCCCTACCTGCTGTGAGACGGATGTGTGTCTCCTCGGAAGTAAGCATCCACAAACGCCGTCTATTAACCAATCACTTTATTTTATAACATTGAACAGTCCAGACTTCACGGCTATGCATCCGACCCCTCGGAGTCAGATCCTTCGAGTACTGATTTGCGGCTCCGCCCCCAGCAGAGGAGCTTCGGAAACCCTAGTCTCCGCCTCTCCTTTTTCCGCTTCCGTGCCCTTGACCTAGGTGGTCCTCCTGCCCCCTCTTCCCTTTCGCTTTCGCCCTCCACGCTGGTTGTGTCTGATGCTCTGGCAGGCTCTCTAAGCCTCCCCTCCTCCTCGGACTCCCTCTCCTGGTCCCTTCCCATTGGCTGTGCTAGCCCTCTGGTGGAGGCTTCCTCCCATTGCTGCACCATCTGCTCTGGTGTCAGCAGGGGCTGTGCCTGCTCCTGGTCCCAGACCCTCAATAACTCCTCGGGCGTCAGCGGGGCTCTGTCTAGGTCCGCTGTCTCCTCTGGCACCGCTTCGGAACCCGGCCAGCCCCTGACACCTGCTCATGCTTACCTCTTGCTTCTCAGACGGCCCATTTTGTTGGTACCCACCACCTGAGTTTGCTATTTATAAGGGAGAGTAGTTGAGGCGCCACTCCTCGCCCCATTTATCTGTGAGGAAGCCCTATTGGATTTAGTAGGCCTTCCTTCTGGGCGAGCATGATTAGGATTGCGCCATTATTCATCTTGTGAAATCCCATGGTAAAACATCATCCATGTGATGATCTGTTGCTTTTGTGTGAGGACTGAACTTTTGTATCAGTTCTAAAAATGGTTCAGTCGCTTTTAGTCCTGGGAATTGGTAGTTCTGTGAGGTTGCAGCTCCCCTAACCCTGCCGCAGATACACAATCCCAGGAGTAAGTTGTCAGAGGTGGTAGTTAAGCCAATTTGCCGGCAATGGTTGTTCTCAACTGGGGAGAGTAAAATGTCTTTTCGTTGTTTTTTTCTCCCATACATATATTTCAACTGTCTATATCCTATTCAAGGTGGGGTTTACTATATACAGTGGTACCCCGGGTTGCGCACTCAATTCGTTCTGGGGTGCTGTTTGCACCCCGAACAGTGTGCAACCTGGGGGCGCTTTTGCGCATGTGCGAGAGCTCGCGAGATCGTGTGATCTCGCGCTTCTGTGCATGCACGAACTGAGCAGAATGCTTCTGCGCATCCACGGACCGCGCGGACATGCGCAGAAGTGTCCGTGCTCCATGTTGTACTTCCGGGTTTGCGGAGTATGCAACCTGAACGTACGCAACACGGAGCGTACGCAACACGGAGCGTACGCAACACTGGGTAAGACTGTAATAACAATTGAATTATGCGTAATAAACACTGAAACAATCTAATAAACCATACCGAAAATGGCTGAAAAGACTATTGTAGCGTGAGATCAATACAATGGGAGTAATTTGCAAGCGTTCTATGAAACAAAACTGTCTTCGCGGTCCATCGTAAAGCGGGTCTCCCAAGTGATGTTGGGCCACAACTGAAAAGGCCGTGTCCCAGGTTTGCACTTGTTGTGTGGCACCTGAAGCAGAAGGAGCCAAGTTGTCAGGCATGCTCATATGGATAAACTCACAGGTGTTTATTGAGATTGAAACAGCTTCTTTTGCTGTATCTTTATGCATGTGTAATACATTTATACTTTTCATGTGTGCCTTTTGGGGACTTAATGTGAAATGCTGACACATTTCCTAACTTTATCACCTATTATTATTATTAAGATTTGCACACCTGGGCTCTTCCATCATCCACTGAACGTCCCTATAAATGCTGTCCATTGCCGCCCTGCTTCTTATGAGTGCCTGGCTACTTTTATGAGTTGCTTTGGCAGTGACCTCTAATACTGCATCCTGATTTGATATCATCAGCAGCTGGGTCTCTTCAAGACCGCCTGAGTTTGGGTGAAAAATTGCTCTTCACCGTGCCTTCAGCTTACCTGATCTTGCTCTTACCACACAGTAAACGTTAGGGCATGTCTGAAAAAGTTCCAGAGGCCTAGTCAATGTTTGCATTTACAGGAAGCGATAAATCAAACATCCTTTTCTTTTGTAGACTTTCATTTGCTTGGAATGTTTGATCTTTAGGGCCAGCCTCTTTGATCATTGCAAGTAGGTGATGCTGCTGCTTGCCATTGTGACTTGCGTTATCAGTGCTTTCAGAATTGGCTTGTTCTCAGTTCTGTGCCTCTCCAGCATGGTTTCCAATCATCTTGTGTCAATCATGTGGATATGATAATTGAAGGTGATTTGAAGTGTGTGGGGGTAAATAGTAGTAACTGCAACATTTGCTACAGATCTTCACACTCCGAAAGTGAAATCCTAAACATGTCTACCTGAAAATAAGGATGGCTCATCATACTGCAGCATGCCAACGTATTGGGATTTTAAAGTACAAATTAAGATCAGACAAATCGTAGCTGGCAAAAGCAGTGGATTTTTTATTCTCCAGTGTGCACTCTTCTTATTTCTGAATTAAGAATTCCTTAGAATTACGAGTTGCGAGACAAACTTTAGCCACCTATATATTGGTATGATTTTTAAAGTTCAGTCCTGTACATATCTACTCAGAAATAAACGCCTTTGAGAATTTCAATGGGACTTGACTTACGTAGACAGTTGGGTGTAGGATTGTACCATTGGTGCTACTGAAGCCTCTCTGATAATTTTCTCAGCTGGGATCTGTTCCTCTTCAAGCAAAGGTACCGGTAATTCTTCATCACCTCTACAACTTTGCTGCATTGCTCAGCCATTCCTACCATTAGAGCATTTTGCTGATAAGCTGTGCAAACCTAATGGGCTGCAAAAAACATTTGTCCCCCTTTTTCTTTAGATTTTCTTCTTAGGCTGAAATGATCTGTCATTCTTGTTCTGTTCCTCTCTGTCCTCCCCCACTTCCATTCCACCCTCTGGCAGTTCTTAGTATGCTATTAAAAAAGACAATGACCTAAAGACTAAGGGAAATTGTGTACATTTGTGGCAGTGGCTTGGTGTAGAAATGTACAAGAACAGTAGAAATATGTGACTCATTAACCATCCCTACTAGTGTGAGATAGTCATTCTCGTATTGCAGACTGAACACAGCAATTGCTTTTCTTTGTGGAACACCTTCTGCAATGAACCACTGTGGCCGTAGTGAGCACACTATTGTACTTGGACTGGAGGGAACTGGATTTAGATCAATATTCTGCCAGAAAGCTAAGTTAGTCACTATTTCTCAGCCCAAACCTACCTCATAGACTTTTTTTGTGGGAGAATAAAATGTGTCAGGAGCATGCCAGCATTAAATCACACTGAGCAAATTGGAGTTAACTCTTTATTAGCAGAGACACAATCTGCACAGGAGTGTCAGGCCTACTGAGCACAGCGACTCATCTCCAGTAGGTCTTGGCCCCGTGAAGCAGTTGCTGAGACTGAAGGTCTCCGCCTCCCCACACCTGCCTAAGTCCCCCTCCTCTCCCGGGTTTCCCCCCCCCAAGCAATTGGTCACTGCGTCTAGCATTGCTGTTGTAAGAATTTAAGAGAGTTATCTAGAGGGTTTGATTCTGGGTGGAATCCTGAACCTCGGCAGGACGTTATTTTGAAACCCCTGGGAAGCAAGGTGGCTAGTAAGCCTGATCTTTATTAACAAATACTGTTGTAACAGGGTTCTCATTCACCACATTATGGATGGAGGAGCAACCTAGAACAAAAGTGCGGCCGCCCCTATATAGACATTTTGAATCGCCCCCCCCCCCCGGACCAAGACCACCCCCCAGAAACACCATGCATACACCATAGGAGGGGTGTAGCCTGAGACCCCCCCCCCCCGATACATCATGGTTACATCATGAAAGGGGAGGTCTGGTGGCAGCAATCTGAGCATCCTGGACCCTGCCCCCTCTTGTCCTCCACTAAACACCCACCAAGTGAAACAAAAGAGGTATTTACATTTCCCTGTTTCTCAGCCAAGTTAATCACACCCTTTTGTCTTCATCTGGGTTTGTTATCTCTGGAATGGCTACCTGTCTGGCACTCAGGTATCAGGATGCCAGGAATTATCACTCAGGCAGAGGGAGGGCTGCTGAGTAGCTGGAGGGGCAACCCCCCTTTGTTCCTGAGACAAAGAAATACACACATGTGGCCTTGTTTGCTTGGCACACTTATGAACATTTAATATATATATATAAAAGGCCTTGATTTCTTATTACATCGCCAATCTCTCCTCTGCCATTTTCTTGCCTCTTCTGCTCTTTGCAGGAGGAGGGGGAGACACTTCTTAACCAGGACTCATCTCTGCCTCTTGGCCTCCCTCCTCTCCTGCCTAAGCTTCTCTCTGAGACTTCTCTCTGCCCCACACTCTCTTAGCTCACCAATCCATGTTACCGGTACCTCCTCAGCTTCCAACACCTCCCTGGTCTTTTCCCTCTTCTCCCTCTGACCACTCATCGTTGTCCCCCGACCACTCCCTGGGCTCTGAGCCTTCTTCCCTTGGTGGTTCCCCAGCTGGTTCCTCCCACCATTCCTCTGCATTCAAACTGCCCATGACAAATAGGAGAAAACTCATGCATACATCCCCATGCTCTTTGGGAGAAGGATTTGATACAAATCTGTTCAGCAATAAATCTCATAGGCAGACAAGAAACAGGTGTTGGAATTAAGGGCAAATGATAAGCTAAGGCCACACACACACACATTGTTGCACTGCTGAAAGCAGAAGTCTAGGTTGAACGTTGCTGACACCCCATTAATACAGGCATGGACTCTCCAGATATTACTGGACTTCAGCATCCATCATCCCTGGCCATTGGCCATGCTGGATGGAGCTGATGGGAGTTGGCGTACAACAGCATTTGGAGGGCTACAGGTTTCCCATACTTCAATTGCTCTGTGTTTTTTGGTTCGAAGAATCATAGGACTGTAAGTTGGAAGGGACTCAGAGGGCTATCTAGTCCCTACAATGTAGGAATCCTGCCCACCGCCGTCCCTGGATGAGCTTGAGCCACCAGCCTTTTGGTCAACAGCCAGACGCACTGACCCACTGAGCCATCTGAAGGTGATAGGATACAGCTGAGATTATTATGATTATGATTACGATTATGATTTTATTTATTGCCTGGTCTTCACCTTAAGGTCCCAGGGCAAGTTACAACAATTTAAAATACATTAAAAACAGCTTTAAAAACTTTTGTTTGTAAAAAAATATATAATCACACACACACAAAAATAGAGTTAGTCCTGAAGATACTCATCTCTGGTGTCAAAAGTATTGTGCTCATTTCCTTCTAGATGCTTATCTTTTCCTAAAGGATCTTCATAGCCTTTGTATTTTAAAAGAGAATTTTGCTTTGTTTTGATGACAAAATCCATTCAATATTCAGTTTGTTTACTAACAGAAAGTCATTGACGTGGCCTGCCGAAGGGGTGGAATGAGTTGACCTTTGGGTCTTCTCTGATTCAAGCCACACAAAAGCTGGCTATTCCTATCTTGTTCGTTCTCCCTCAAGACCCCATCTCTCTAGCCATGCTTATTCCCTGGTTTGCTTGCCTCAGTTCTGAAATAAGCCCTTATTTATGCAATCTGGCTACTGCACATGAAGGAGCCATTTTTTAGATAGGTTCCCGCTGCTTCCCCTGTCGACCCTCCTTTCCCTCTCTGTTCTTCGCCGGCGTTTTCTCTCCCCTTCCTTTTCTCGTCGGGGGCAGCCCATAAGTCTGAATGTTGGAAGATTCCGGACATACAAAATGGAGTACTTCTTCACACAGCTCATAGTTAAACTGTGGAGCTCTGTGTTAAACTGTTCAAAACATAATTAGATGGGACAGAGATTGTTAGAAATTAATTTTAGTCATAAGTAGTAATAATATTTTTCAAAGCGACTGGCTTCTGTTTAATTTGTTACCACTAAAGGAGAGGAAGGTGGCGCTGTGGGTTAAACCACAGAGCCTAGAGCTTGCTGATCAGGTCGGCGGTTCGAATCCCTGCGACGGGGTGAGCTCCCGTTGCTCCTGCCCACCTAGCAGTTCGAAAGCATGTCAAAGTGCAAGTAGATCAATAGGTACCGCTCCAGCGGGAAGGTAAACGGCGTTTCCGTGCGCTGCTCTGGTTCGCTAGAAGCGGCTTAGTCATGCTGGCCACATGACCTGGAAGCTGTACACCGGCTCCCTCAGCCAATAAAGCGAGATGAGCACCGCAACCCCAGAGTCGGACACGACTGGACCTAATGGTTTTTTAAAGGAGAGGAAAAAATAGGTAAAGTTAACTCCCAAGTTATATTTTGTATTGTGTTCAATATTCTTAAAGACATTTCAGTTGTGGCTGAGGTCAAGATTCCTTGTGAAGTAGAAATGACATTTATGTCAGCGACCAGAATTTTTAAAAGCAGTTCTTCTTGACAAGATCATTGATCATAAGTTGGCTTTACTAAGCTCTCAGAGAAGGCAGAACAGCTTTGTGTGTAGCAAAACTACTGGAAAACACACACCAAAGTCTTTTTTGTGCACTATAAAATCTACTTTTTCCTTGGCTGTATTAAATACGCAAAACACTTCAGTGTTTTGCATAAATATAATTTTAATGTAGTAAAATGATGAAGTTAGGCATTTTATAAGATCAGAGCAAAAACATTAAACTTTCCCTTAAGGTACTTAAAATAAAAAAGAACATTTTCAATGCATAGAGAGAAAATAATTTCATTTAACTTTGGGGTTGCTAATGCATATCACATGCAATCTTATTTCATTTGCAAATGCAGTGAATGTATTACAGTATTTTATACAATTGATTATACAGTTGTATATTGCAGTGTGAATCTATTTTCATCAGAAACTTCAAAGTGCTTATTTTTTTAGGTCAGGAAAGCACGCCTTTCCCAGAGCTTTGAAGTTTTCATTAAGCAAAATAGTCATAAATTGACTTGAGTTAATTACATATGCAATATAATTTCTGTTGATAGCTGGCACATTGAAACTGAGTCACAGAATCAGAGGATCAGAGAATTGTAGAGTTGGAAGGGACCCCAAGGAGTACCTAGTCCAACCCCTTTGCAATGCAGAATCTCAACTAAAGCATCCATGACAGATGGCCATCTAACCTCTGCTTAGACACTTCCAATGAAGGAGAGTCCACCACCTCCCGAGGGAATGTGCCATCTGGAAATTTGATGAGTATCCTCTCAATTCCTTTATCTAAGCCTAAGACGTTGAACAACAATGGGCCCAGGACAGAACCTTGCAGCACCCCACTTTTTTCCAGGATGATGATGAAGCATTAGTGAGCACTCTGGGTTTGGTCAGTTAACCAGCTGCAAATCCACCTAACAGTTATCTTTGTCCAACCCACGTTTTACCGGCTTTTCTGCAAGAATTTCATGTAGGACTTTGTCAGAAGCCTTACTGAAATCAAGGTACAGCATCCCTCTGATCTACCAAGCTTTTGTTTTTTGTTCCTAAATGTTACCAGCGCCATATTTTCTAAATATTACTCACCACTCAGAATGTATAGGGTTGTGTCCCTCCATTGATGGAGGTCACATTGAAGCTTCAGTCAGTAGAATGGTGAGAGGTGATTTTTCAGTGATTTCCCTTCCTTCCAGCTGCTCCTTGGACCCCCCCCCCCCATATCTGCTACAAATGGGGGGGGACCTTTCGAACAGCATGGGGTGGTGGCAAAGGGGTTTGCAGAGAAAGGAAAAATTGTACTCGTTTTCTGGATTCGTGCAGCGGAAGAGTTTTCAGATATGCCACCTTCCATTGGCTCTAAATGAACCTCCAAATCTCCCTTTCCCTTTCTTAAACCAAATCTGTTTGTTTCATTTGCTGCAAAGCTTCCTTTAAGGTTTTGTAACTTCTATCAAGCTTAAATGGAGTTGTTCAACTTCTTCTCGGCGCTAATGAGAGGATAGATTTCTTTTGAGTCAAAATGTTTTGGTGAGTTAATGCTGAAGGCTGAACAAATGAAGACAGACTGAAGAAAAGCAGAATAAATACTTGGAGATGCGTTTAAATTAATTTTTTGGCGGAGGAAGGGAAGTGGCTCACAGCTCAGCGTTAAGTAAGCTGTTTAAGGGGTTTTGTTTCGTTTATAACGTTTTGAATGTCCTGCAAAACTTGACTTGTAATTAAGCAGAGAAATTAAAACGGGGGCCCTCCCTTCCCCTCCCTCTTTTATTTTGGTGTGCTAAGTAGATAATCCAGCGATTCTGGTGGATTAGTGAATACAGTTTCAGTTCTATGGATTTCCCTCCAGTGTTTTAGCTTTTTGCTAGTTAGTGGGTTTATTGGGAGATGAGCTTTGTGTAGCTTGACACTTAGCTTTTGTTTTGGTCAGAGGCTATTAAGGGTTTCTGTAATATTCCATGCTGATTATCCCATTTCCTATGGATTGAAATAGCTTTCAGTGTCCTTATTCTAATGAACCAATTTATTGTTCCACCGCTCTTCCCTGGTTGCAAAGATTAAGTGTTAACAGTGAAGCCAAGTGGTTTTTCTGTTTGTTGTTTCTCTATTTGAGACACCCCCCCCCCAAAAAAACCCACTCTCCTCAATTTCTGGTGCATGGAATGTGATAGGAGCACACTGCCTGGTCTTCTAGCTTTTGCTGTTCAAAGACAGTGAGTAAAATTAAACATATAGGCCTCGGTCCAGTATATCTGAAGGAGCGTCTCCACCCCCATCGATCTACTCGGACACTGAGGTCCAGCGCCAAGGGCCTTCTGGTGGTTCCCTCACTGTGAGAAGCCAAGTTACAGGGAACCAGGCAGGGGGCCTTCTCGGTAGTGGCACCTGCCCTGTGGAACGCCCTCCCAGCAGAGGTTAAAGTGATAAACAACTATCCTACATTCAGAAAATACCTGAAGGCAGCCCTGTTCAGGGAAGCTTTTAATGTTTGATGGATTATTGTATTTTAATATTTTGTTGGAAGCTGCCCAGAGTGGCTGGGGAAGCCCAGCCGGATGGGCGGGGTATGTATGTATGTATGTATGTATGAATGAATAAATAAATAATCAATCAATCAATCAATCGTAAGCACGGACACTGAGATCCAGCACCGAGGGCCTTCTGGCGGTTCCCTCACTGCGAGAAGCAAAGCTACAGGGAACCAGGCAGAGGGCCTTCTCGGTAGTGGCGCCCGCCCTGTGGAACACCCTCCCTTCAGATGTCAAAGGGATCAACAACTACATGACATTTAGAAAATACCTGAAGGCAACCCTGTTTAGGGAAGTTTTTAACCTGTGATATTTTAATGTATTTTGTGTTTGTTGGAAGCCGCCCAGAGTGGCTGGGGAGACCCAGCCAGATGGGCGGGGTACAAATAAAAAATATTATTATTATTATTATTATTATTATTATAAGCATGGAAGGGAAATGGCAGCCTGCTGTGAGCCAGAAAGAACTGTGTCTGGGCTCCTATCATGAGGGGCAAAAGAAAGTCACAGTCTTGTTCTGCTGTTGGAGTGTCTCTCAGCTTATTGACCCTAAATTCAAGTTTCTCATATGCCCTGACTCCTTGTATGATTTGCCTTCTCTGTAATATGACATAGTAACTACTCGCACAGGATAAATAGCAGAAAGATATTAAATGTTCTTACCAAAATGAAGGGGCTTTATGAAGGGCAAGCTGGGAGCAAGTTCAATTTTTCAAAGCTCGTTTAAGCATTAGTAAGCTCCTGATTTTACTCACTTTCTGACCTTTTATCATTTCATTCTGATTATTTACAGGGAAAGTTAACGGGTTGTATATTTAGAACCTTAACATTAAACTCTACGGAAAGGCTGAGCTAGAGGGCGAGAAAGGGTGCGGGAAAGTTTCCGCGATGAATTTCACTTTTGCTGTGTTGTCCCCGCTTCTTGTTAACCTTTGCGTCAAGTTGCTTCATTCCCCTCTGGTCCTACCCCCCCCCCCCCCGCCGGATGTCGAGTAAATAGTAATTGTGGGATTCTTGTTTCTCTTGACTTCAATCTTATCTCATGAAGACTTACCGATTAATTTCAACTCTATCTTCTGGATTCTGCAGTGTGCTCTCAGGTTTCTGGGCAGGATCTCTAGCATAGCCAGAATTACTCGTGGGGGAGGGGGGAAGAGGCTTTCTCCCAGGACACTGCAGATTGTAATAGAGAACACACAGTAGTCTGCAGTGCAGCGACTGGTCAGGGGAAAAAAAACACCCTACCTATCTCAAGTCACACCAGAAAGTATTCCCAGGAAGTCATTTGCACCTCCATTGGGAGACTTTAAACTTTGGGCATCTGTCTGGGAATGGGTTCACTGTTGCACACTCAAATTGTGCACTCTCTGCTGTGTCACGGACTAGTTGTGATCAACCTGGATCCAGAGAGTTCTGATATGGACAGTGGTGTTGCAGAAAGGAAAGTAGTATGAAGAGTGGCCTTGTTCCCTTAGATCTAGTTTGGATGGAGAACAGTGGGCCTCCCCCCACCCCCACCCCCCGGTGAGAGAAATGGGGAAGAAGAGAAGAAGAAGAGTTTGGATTTGATATTCCGCTTTATCACTACCCTAAGGAGTCTCAAAGCGGCCAACATTCTCCTTTCCCTTCCTCCCCCACAACAAACACTCTGTGAGGTGAGTGGGGCTGAGAGACTTCAAAGAAGTGTGACTAGCCGAAGGTCACCCAGCAGCTGCATGTGGAGGAGTGGAGATGCGAACCCGGTTCACCAGATTACGAGTCTGCCGCTGTTAACCACTACACCACACTGTAGAATCCTCTACAGTGGTACCTCGGTTTATGAACTTAATCCATTCCGGAAGTCTGTTCTTAAACCAAGGCGTGCTTTCCCATAGAAAGCAATGGAAAATGGATTAATCCGTTCCAGACTGAAAAACAACCCCTAAAACAGCAATTTAATATGAATTTTACTATCTAACAAGACCATTGATCCATAAAATGAAAGCAATAATCAATGTTCTGTACTATAAAATAAATAAAACAGTATTATAGATGAGAAAAATTAAAATTAATATTTTTTCTTACCTGCACCGATTATAGTCATAAAACAAAAAACAAGCGACAGTCACAAAATGAAAAAGCCACACAAACAAAATCGCAAAAAGATTAGCAAAAACAAAAGCACCAAATATCACTTCAGAACACTGCAATCAGAAACGGAAGGCTTTAATTACAATGGGGGGGGGACTCAAATGAGTGGGGCAAGGGCAGAAGCGGGAGGGGAAAGGCTTAAATTAAAATGGGGGGACGCAAACGAGTCACGCAAGGGCAGAAGCGGGAGTGGAAAGGCTCAATTACTATGCGGGGAACTCAAATTTGTTGCGGAACAGGAAAAACGGAAGCTCAGGAGCACATTCGGCTTCCGGGGCAAAGTTCACAAACCGGAACACCTACTTCCGGGTTTGCAGTGTTCGGGTTCGGAGTTGTTCATGAACCGGGCTGTTTGTAAACTGAGGTACCACTGTACTTTGGTTATGAGTTCTCAGTACAGGTCTCTGGCACGAACATAAATTAAGGTAAAGAAGGGAGGATCTCTTTCATAAGTCATCAGAATAAAGTTGATGCCATCTTTTGTTATAGCCAATAAAGGAATTTGTGGGGTATGTGAATACTAAAACATATGAAAGCAGGAGTTGGATTAGGTTGCCTAGGAGAGATGTGCATGTGGTTTGCATTGTTTTTCCAAGCGCTCTCCCCCCCTCTCTCCCCCCCCCGGTGGATCATTGTAAGATGTTTGGAATTGGGAAGACTAAGGCAGTGGATTGTTGCCGTTTTTTATGAATGGACCGTCTTGCAGAGTTGTGGAGTTCCCATGCTATGATTCTGGACTCTTGAAAGGAGTTTTTCCTCCTTGCTAACGACTTAAAACATATGCCACAGCGGTTCTTGGTGCCCGCTCTTCCATCCTGGATCTAGACATTTGCCAAAATGTTATTATCTTTTTTAAAGGCAATGTTTCAAAAGAATGGATGGAAACATGAAACTGGACCTAATCTGTTATGGAAACCAGAGGGGAAAGGTCTTGAACTGGGATTGTCTGCATTTAGATTCGCTGTCTTGCTTGGAAAGCTGCATGCATACTACGACAGACCCCTTTGGGTCTCCTTATTATTCTCCAGCTCGAGAGAGCGCTGCCCTGGTGATCCTTTTCTATAGTTTCTGTGTGGGGACTTGTAGGCAAGACATCTGCTTTGACAGTTGTCTTCCATATTTCGTCTTAGCCTTCCTGCCTTAGGTAACCACGCATCAATCTTTCCAGCCTGTCTGCACCTCCTATAATCATTCATTTGCCTTCATTTACCATCTGCTATCCTTCTTTCATGTCCTTCAACACACTTTTGAGGAGTACCAAATGACAAGGAGTTTGCATGTCACCTTTGTCCATTTATTGTAGGCCCTGATCCTGCAGGAACTTTAGCACACTGGTCCCGATGCTGCCAGCACTTGCCAGATTTTTTAAAATTATTATTTATTACAAAAGTCATAAAAATAAATTTGGATATTGAAGCCTATTGTGATGAATGAACCTATTGTCATTCTGTAGTTTTCTATACCAAAATCTTTACATTTTGATAAACTATTTGAAATTCAGTTAATCAGATAAACGAGAAACCTTTAATCATCTCAGTTTTCTACATAAATGTATGGATGTTGTTCATATCTGAATATTTTGGTGCTAGGTCTAATCATTATGCCTTCAGAGCATTGCAGCAGAAATGCCCGATTTTGCATCTGTGCAGGACGAACAGGCCATTGAAATTTAAATGAGAAAATAATGTTTTATCCCTCTTGAAGAAATTGCCTGTGAATACATGATAAAAATTTAATTGAAAGAATAATAAAGATATTGCTTCTAGTCATTTTTCCCACACATACGGAAAACCAATTACCGCATCTGCCTCACCTTTGGAGTAGCTCGGGTTAGTCAGATATTGTTTTGAAGAGATTAAGGTTTTTGGGTGGGAGAACTGGGTCCACAGTCACCCAGACCCAGAAACTCACCAGTGGACTTACAGACTGTGTTGAATGTTGGATATCTCAATAGAGCATAATAATAATGCTCTATGTCATTACCGAGGAGGCAGGCTTAGTCGTTGTTTGAGGACTATCCCTGCCTCCGGGTCTGGCCCTGACTGGACGGGTACTGGAATCAACAAGGGATACCCACATGACCTGAAAGTGTTGCTGTGTAATGCCAGGTCAATGATGAACAAAACCACTGCCATCCACGACCTGATTGTGGATGGGGGACTTGACCTGGCATGTGTGACAGAGACTTGGTTGGATGAGGCAGATGGGCCAGTCCTTGCCGCTGCTTGTCCACCAGGTTTCTCTTACGCACAGCAACCCAGGCCATCTGGGCGGGGAGGGGGGGTTGCAGTGATTTTTAGGAAGTCATTAGTTTGCACCAGGCGTCCTATTGGAAAGACCAAGTTTTCTGAGTGCATGTTCTGGAAGTTGGGCAATAGGGGCAGTACAGGATTCCTTTTGGTGTACCGACCTCCCCGCTGCACCAAGGATTCCCTGCCCGAGCTGCTTCAGGTCGTGGCGGATGTGCTCCTGGAGACACCTAGCCTGGTTGTCTTAGGAGATTTTAATATCCACGCCGACACGACCTTACAAGGGGCCGCTCGGGACTTCGTGGAAAGCATGGCCTCCATGGGGCTGTCCCTGAATAAGTCTGGCCCAACTCATAGCCGCGGACATGCCTTAGACCTAGTGTTTACCTCTATGGATGTTGGTGATCTGACACTAAGTAAAAGCGATACAAAAGAAGTGCCATGGTCAGATCACTTCCTGGTGCAACTAGACTTCTCCGCGACCCTTCCCCTCTGCCGGGAGGTGGGACCGATTCGGATGGTCCGCCCCCGCCACTTAATGGATCCAAATGGTTTCCAGAGAGTGGTAGGGGATGTTTTATCCCATGTTGATGGCCTTTCAGCTGATTCCCTGGTGGCCCGCTGGAATGTGGAGTTAACCAGGGCTATTGGCTGTCTGGCTCCGAAGCGCCCTCTCCGATTGCATGGAGCCCGGACAGCTCCGTGGTTTTCTCCGGAGCTGAGGGTGATGAAACAGTCGCTGAGACGGCTAGAGCGCCGGTGGCGGAAAACTCATTCTGAATCAGACCGGACACGGGCTAGAGCTCAACTTCGAGCCTACCAAGTGGCAATGGCAACGGCAAAGAGAACTTTCTTTGCCGTTTCTATTGCATCTGCAGAAAACAGCAGCAGGAGACTCTTCCAGGTGGTTCGCAATCTAGCAGAACCACCTCCGTCATCTGGGTCTGATAGGGACCCCAAGATCTCCTGCAATGCTTTTGCAATGTTTTTTGCAGATAAAGTCGCTCAGATTCGGAAGGAGGTAGACTCCACCGTGGGAGCAGAGCCGGGGCGGGAGAGTGCTAGAGCCCTGTCTAGTCATGTTTTATGGGATCAATTCCAATCTGTTACCTCCGAGGATGTGGACAGGCTGCTTGGACGAGTGAAACCGACCACCTGTCTTCTTGATCCTTGCCCATCCTGGCTAATAAAAGCTAGCCGGGAAGGGCTGGGCGATGGGCTCCGCGGGGTGGTGAATGCCTCTCTCTGTGAGGGAGCCTTCCCAGACCCACTAAAAGAGGCGGTTATTAAACCGCTTCTTAAAAAACCATCTTTGGATGTGGCCAATATGGCCAACTATCGCCCAGTCTCAAATCTTCCATTCTTGGGCAAGGTGATTGAGCGGGTGGTTGCTGAACAACTCCAGGCACGCCTGGAAGAAGCGGACCATTTGGATCCCTTCCAATCGGGGTTCAGACCTCATCATGGGACTGAATCTGCCTTGGTCGCACTGGTTGATGATCTCCGGCGGGCTAGGGACAAAGGTGAGAGCTGTTTCCTAGTTCTGCTGGATCTCTCAGCGGCTTTTGACACCATCGACCATGACATCCTTCTGGACCGCCTAGAGGGGTTGGGAGCTGGGGGCACTGTTATACAGTGGTTCCGCTCCTTCCTCCTGGGCCGTGTTCAGAAAGTGGTGGTGGGGGATGAGTGTTCAGACCCCTGGACTCTCACTTGTGGGGTACCTCAGGGCTCTGTCCTCTCCCCCATGCTTTTTAACATCTATATGCAGCCGCTGGGAGAGATCATCAGGGGGTTTGGGCTGGGTGTTCATCAGTATGCGGATGATACCCAGCTCTACCTCTCTTTCAAATCAGAACCAGTGAAGGCGGTGAAGGTCCTGTGTGAGTGTCTGGAGGCGGTTGGAGGATGGATGGCGGCTAACAGATTGAGACTGAATCCTGACAAGACAGAAGTACTGTTTTTGGGGGACAGGGGGCGGGCAGGTGTGGAGGACTCCCTGGTCCTGAATGGGGTAACTGTGCCCCTGAAGGACCAGGTGCGCAGCCTGGGAGTCATTCTGGACTCACAGCTGTCCATGGAGGCACAGGTTAATTCTGTATCCAGGGCAGCAGTCTACCAGCTCCATCTGGTACGCAGGCTGAGACCCTACCTGCCCGCGGACTGTCTCGCCAGAGTGGTGCATGCTCTAGTTATCTCTCGCTTGGATTACTGCAATGCGCTCTACGTGGGGCTACCTTTGAAGGTGACCCGGAAACTACAACTAATCCAGAATGCGGCAGCTAGACTGGTGACTGGGAGCGGCCGCCGAGACCACATAACACCGGTCTTGAAAGACCTACATTGGCTCCCAGTACGTTTCCGAGCACAATTCAAAGTGTTGGTGCTGACCTTTAAAGCCCTAAATGGCTTCGGTCCAGTATACCTAAAGGAGCGTCTCCACCCCCATCGGTCAGCCCGGACATTGAGGTCCAGCGCCGAGGGCCTTCTGGCGGTTCCCTCGCTGCGTGAAGCCAAGTTACAGGGAACCAGGCAGAGGGCCTTCTCGGTAGTGGCGCCCGCCCTGTGGAACGCCCTCCCTTCAGATGTCAAAGAGAACAACAACTACCAGACCTTTAGAAGACATCTGAAGGCAGCCCTGTTTAGGGAGGCTTTTAATGTTTAATAGATTACTGTATTTTAATGTTCTTTTGGAAGCCGCCCAGAGTGGCTGGGGAGACCCAGCCAGATGGGCGGGGTATAAATAATAAATTATTATTATTATTATTATTATTATAATAATAATAATAATAATAATAATAATAATAATAATTTTTTATTTGTACCCCGCCCACTCCAACAGATATTGAAATACATCAAAATATCACAGGTTAAAAACTTCCCTTGCCTTCAGGTATTTTCTGAATGTAGGATAGTTGTTTATCTCTTTGACCTCTGCTGGGAGGGCGTTCCACAGGGCGGGCGCCACTACCAATAAGGCCCTCTGCCTGGTTCCCTGTAGCTTTGCTTCTCGCAGTGAGGGAACCGCCAGAAGGCCCTCGGCGCTGGATCTCAGTGTCTGGGCTGAATGGTGGGGGTGGAGACGCTCCTTCAGGTATACAGGACCGAGGCCGTTTAGGGCTTTAAAGGTCAGCACCAACACTTTGAATTGTGCTCGGAAACGTACTGGGAGCCAATGTAGGTCTTTCAAGACTGGTGTTATGTGGTCCCGGCGGCCACTCCCAGTCACCAGTCTAGCTGCCGCATTCTGGATTAATTGCAGTTTCCGGGTCACCTTCACAGGTAGCCCCACGTAGAGCGCATTGCAGTAGTCCAAGCGGGAGATAACTAGAGCATGCACCACTCTGGCGAGACAGTCCGCGGGCAGGTAGGGTCTCAGCCTGCGTACCAGATGGAGCTGGTAGACTGCTGCCCTGGATACAGAATTAATCTGCGCTTCCATGGACAGCTGTGAGTCCAGAATGACTCCCAGGCTGCGCACCTGGTCCTTCAGGGGCACAGTTACCCCATTCAGGACCAGGGAATCCCCCACACCCGCTCGTACCCTGTCCCCCAAAAACAGTACTTCTGTCTTGTCAGGATTCAACCTCAATCTGTTAATCTCAGGGTTGTGGGTTCGAGCCCCATGTTGGGCAAAAGGTTCCTGCATTGCAGAGGGTTGGACTAGATGACCTTCGTAGTCACTTCCAACTCTATGAGCCTATGATTCTGTGATCTAGTGGCAATGTGGAAATAGGCCCTTTCTATAGTGGTGCCTGTTCTCTGGAATGCTCCCCTCCCATATTATTTAGGAAACATCAACTGTAGTGTGTTTCCAACCTTTATCTGAAACACTCACCTTTTGCTCTGATGTTTTCTGATTATTAACAGTGGGATATACAGTCCTGTTTTTTTATATATATATAAAAAACCTTTTTGAAGTGGTTTAATGTCTGTTTTTAATGTTGTGAACCACTTTGATATTTTCCTTGAGAGTAAGCAGTACAAAAATATTTTAAATAAATAGACTCCCTATTAGAGTCACGTGTGTCTTCAAAGGGGTTGCAAGTATCTCTTTAAAAGACAGAGGCAGGATGTTGATGTTTGCCATGAATTTAGGCCTGTATGAATTTAGGCCAGAATGAACAAATCTGGTAAAAGGAACATGACATGGCTGGAAGTTTGTCAAATACAGCAGAAACATTTGGATCAGACCATCAGGTGCTCCTGATTGTTCACAAAGAGTGATAATACATAGGTTTTATTTATTTCCTTTTTTATTACTAATGATAACCCTCCATGACTACCAGCCTGCCCCCAAATACTGCCTCTCACCCTTCTAATAATAAAAAACAAATAACACTTCTGTAAACTTGCCTGTGTGGGACGCGGGTGGCACTGTGGTCTAAACCACAGAGCCTAGGGCTTGCCGATCAGAAGGTCGGGGTGAGCTCCCATTGCTCAGTCCCTGCTCCTGCCAAGCTAGCAGTTCAAAAGCACGAATTGCAAGTAGATAAATAGGTACTGCTCCGGCGGGAAGGTAAACGGTGTTTCCGTGCACTGCTTTGGTTTGTCAGAAGCGGCTTAGTCATGCTGGCCACATGACCCGGAAGCTGTACGCCGGCTCCCTCGGCCAGTAAAGCGAGATGAGTGCCGCAACCCCAGAGTCGTCCGCAACAGGGGGTTCCTTTACCTTTACCTTTAAACTTGCCTGTAATTCTCAGAGGTCTTGGAGTTGAACTGTGCATTTCTTAATCTAATTAATTAATCTAGGGGACACTACAAAACAGAATCAAACTACAATAAAATACACAGAGATTAAAATATAATAGCTAGCACTTCAATTCACTTGTCTACAGAGCAGCAAATTGACTATTGCTCAGTACCAGTAGTAGAATACAGGCTATGCATGCAGAATGTCCGAGGTTCCGTCGCCAGCATCACAAGGTAAGGCTGGAGAAGACCACTGTCTGGAACCTTGGTTGAACCACTGCTGGTCATTGTAGACAGGGCTGACCTGGATGAGCCAACAGTCTGACACTGTGCAAGGCAGCTTCCTGGGTCCCTCTGAAAAGCCTGGGTGAAGAGGTGCCTCTTCGACTGGTGCCAAAATGCCAGCAGCTTCTGTGCCCCCCTCACCTCAGTGGGAAGGTGTACAAAGTCGGAGCACTATCACTGAAGGGGAGGGTGTTTGAAAATCAGGGCACCACCACCAAGAAGGCCTTGTCCTATATCCCAGCACATAAGTGTGTTGCCTAGTGATGGGGCAACAAGATGGGGCTCCCCCCTGAAATTAAAACATGGGCCAGTTGATAATTGATCTTTTGTCATACTATGTGCCCCCTGCCGCTGAAGCAATATTTATCTTGCCATCTTCAGTACTAAGGGACATTGATGTAGGTCTTTGTTAAATATGACTAGGTTCTCTGCTTATTTTAGTTGCGTTCTCACTTGGGGTAACAAAACCTCATGATGGGGGCCCAGAGGAGAAGCTGTTCCTAGGTTGCCCAGGGTCCAGGCACTAGTTGATAGTCTGTGACCTAATGTGCGTTATGTTGGGCTCATCTGAAAATTGTATCGGCTCAAGTTAACTTTGCTAATGCTCCTTTGGCTATGAACTGCTGCAACAAAGGTGTTGTCAGTTATGTTTATTGAATAATTCAGAGTCTGCAATAGAAAAGCTCTGCTCATTTTATTGATGAATTGTACCCCTTTTCATTATAGACAACTTGGCGTATTTCCTTTCACGTAGTCTTGAAATTGCAAAGAGTGCTTTGTATTACAGGTCATAGCACACAAGCAAATCGAATAAAATGTTGAACAGCGAGAAAGGCACTATATGTTTACTCTCTTCTTTCCCCCAGCAATGGATTCCCAATTCATCTGCCTTTTCCTGTTAAAGACTGTTTTCTAAATGCTTCTCTCCCATCCACCCACACCGTCAAGTTTACTTTTGCTAACATAATACCCTTTTAAAAAGATATTTCATAGCTTTACCACCCCACCCAAAGTCTAAGTCATTGGTAGATAATTGTCTGGTAATTTGCAATGCTAGAGCAGGAAATCTGTGATCCCAGGTTGCAAACAATGTCCGTTCAGTGAGGCAGCATGGCGAGAGGGAGACTGCATTTTCTCCCATTTCCTTTACATACTGTGTGTCATGGAACTAGTGCTTTCTTCTTCTGCAGGACCTGTGGCTGCTGCATGTACCGAGTTTATTTCTGAAGCCTACTTCTTTGTGTTCACATATTGCTGCATACTTGTACAGCCATTGGTAGACCTTTCGTCTTATTGAATACTTCAGTGTTGTAGCACTGTGACATCGTCCCATTTGCTGTGTTCTCTGATTTCCATGTGTCTAATACCGAAGGAAAAAAACTAGCAGTAACTCTCCCTCCCTCCCTCCCTCCCTCCCCCCTCTCTCTCTTTCTCTCTCTCTCTCTCTCTCTCTCTCTCTCTCTCTCTGTGTGTGTGTGTGTGTATAGCAGCTTTTAGAAGAACCAAAGCGAATATTCAGATTGTGAATATTCTCACAAAGTGGTGTTGGTGCATTCCCCCAGTAAAACATTTGTTTTTCTGCACCCTTGAGATTTCTTTCATCCCGCTTCTCTTGGCTCATTCTCTCCTTTAGTTCCTCCAATACCCCTAACCAAACAGAATTAATGTTTGAATAAAGCACGGACAAAACTTAGAGTATTTGGTGCAGGCATACGTCTAAGATTTCAGATGTTTATCAGATCCATCCTTCCTAGTGTACTTCTCTCTGCAGCAATTTGCATTGCATCCATGCTTCGTATTTGTTTTACAGACCACGGAAACAACCTCTGCGCTATCAATATTTAAAGAATACACATAGTGTTTAAAGATTTAAAGTTCTTTTGTCTTGTAAACCGGGATGGAAAGTGGCTGAGAGTGTGTATGACATGATCTTCTTTGGCCTCCTGAAATAGTTTTCGAAGCGTCTCCAGCTATGCAGCAGCACACTCCCTGCCCATTGAGCTGGCAGACTTTTTAATGTGTCCTGGGCAGGTGGGCAGCTGGAAGCTGACTTGACCAATCGGGGCGGTCAACTATGTACCAGTCAAAAACATGCTTGCAGATTGCATTAATAATAATAATAATAATAATAATAATAATAATAACAACAACAACAACAACTCAAGAAGCTGATTTAGAGTGTGAAGCAGAAGCATTTAAAGTAGGTTGTGAAAACATGAAATGATGGTTCAGTGAGAGAGTACAAACTGTGTTATAAAGTTGTCTGAAAATGTGAAATGAAGACAGGCAACATCAACCCTGCTGGGTGGGAATCCCTTACAGATGATCGCAGTGCCTGGAGGTGAGTCAGGTTGTGTATCCACATCAGTGACCAGAGGAGGCATGACTGCAGGGAGGTGTATAGAGAGACTCAGTGTTGCACCTGTAGTAGCAGAGCCAGATGCTTTCATCTGCCCCAGCTGCAACAAAACATGTCTCTCCTGTATTGGTCTTTATAGCCGTGGCAGGCGCTGTTAACTCTCCAATGGTTTGACTTCACATTTGAAGGCACACTCTTCCATTGTCTCCAGAGACAGATGGATGCCAACCATCAACATGACTCATAAGGACTGGATATCCCTCCTCTGTGGTTTCCTCAAAAAGATGGATTGGGGGGGGGATGGACCTGTGGCTCTTCAGATGTTGTTGGATTCTAACTCCCATCATTCCTGCTTTTTAATGTATGGGAATCCTGTTCAGTTGCTAAGAGTCAGTGTGGAAGTAGCATTTGTTGTTGTTGTTGTTTAGTTGTTTAGTCGTGTCTGACTCTTTGTGACCCTATGGACCACAGCATGCCAGTCACTACTGTCTTCCACTGCCTCCTGCAGTTTGGTCATACTCAGGTTGGTAGCTTCGAGAAGTGTGGTCTAGTGGTTAAGAGCAGTGGACTCGTAATCTGGTGAACTGGGTTCGCATCTCCTCTCCTCCACATGCAGCTGCTGGGTGACCTTGGGCTAGTCACACTTCCTTGAAGTCTCTCAGCCCCACTCACCTCACAGAGTGTTTGTTGTGGGGGAGGAAGGGAAAGGAGAATGTTAGCCGCTTTGAGACTCCTTAGGGTAGTGATAAAGTGGGATATCAAATCTAAATTCTCCTCCTCCTCCTCCTCCTCCTCCTCCTCCTCCTCCTCCTCCTCCTCCTTCTTCTTCTTCTTCTTCTTCTTCTTCTTCTTCTTCTTCTTCTTCCTTCCAACCATCTCATCCTCTGTCATTCCCTTCTCCTTGTGCCCTCAATATTTCCCAACATCAGGGTCTTTCCCAGGGAGTCTTCTCTTCTCATGAGGTGGCCAAAGTATTGAAGCCTCAGCTTCAGGATCTCTCCTTCCAGTGAGCACTCAGGGCTGATTTTCTTCAGAATGGATAGGTTTGATCTTCTTGCAGACCATGGGACTCTCAAGAGTCTCCTCCAGCACCATAATTCAAAAGCATCCATTCTTCGGCGATCAGCCTTCTTTATGGTCCAGCTCTCACTTCCATGCATCACTACTGGGAAAACCATAGCTTTAACTATACGGACCTTTGTTGGCAAGGTGATGTCTCTGCTTTTTAAGATGCTGTCTAGGTTTGTCATTGCTTTTCTCCCAAGAAGCAGGGGTCTTTTAATTTCGTGACTGCTGTCACCATCTGCAGTGATCATGGAACCCAAGGAAGTAAAACCTCTCACTGCCTCCATATCTTCCGCTTCTATTTGCCAGGAGGTGATGGGACCAGTGGCCATAATCTTAGTTTTTTTGATGTTGAGCTTCAGACCATATTTTGCGCTCTCCTCTTTCACCCTCATTAAGAGGTTCTTTAATTCCTCCTCACTTTCTGCCATCAAAGTTGTGTCTTCTGTGATCTTAATTCCGGCTTGGGATTCATCCAATCTCATGGATGAATTCTGCATATAAGTTAAATATGCAGGGAGACAATATACAGCCTTGTCGTACTCCTTTCCCAATTTTGAACCAATCAGTTATTCCATATCCAGTTCTAACTGTAGCTTCTTGTCCCACATAGAGATTTCTCAGGAGACAGATGACGTGATCAGGCACTCCCATTTCTTTAAGAACTTGCCATAGTTTGCTGTGGAGCTTTCAGGTCCTTGCACATCGGTCCCCACCCATGCACAGTATTTTGAGTTTGCTGGAAGAAAAATTGGGAACTGAAAGTCGCTTAGAAATACTGTATTCCCCTGCTAGAGTAGTATCAGCTGCTCTTCGTTATGCTACCCGTTCCCTGTGTGTGCAATGATGAGAGAATTTCAGTGAAAGGCTCTTGAGTGACTGGATAAAACAAAACTGCACATTATTGGGAGTGGGTCTAAATCATCTCAAATACAGCTTAAATCTACTATTCACTACAGCAGTTAGATCCACTGCAGTGCTTATGCAGTGTGTTCATGCAAGGGGAGTTCCTCTACCTTCTTCCTTGCTGCAATGCCCTGTCCCCTTGGAAAGGTTTTGTGGAACCTTGGAAAAGGCTTAGATTGTGGGGTGGAAGGAATCAGGGAATGAGGCAGAGGTAACTTATGCCAGCTCTGAGGGCAGAAATGTATGGCTGCCCTGTTCCTGAGAATCCATAAATGCTTTTGCCATCTTATATAAATGGGCTAATAAAAAGACAAAGCCGGGAATTGGTGTTTGTAATAATGGCCATAGCGAGACTGTTTTATTGGAAAGTCGGTGGATAAACAAATTATGGGAAATGGCAGCCTTGTCGGAATCAACAAATTATGTTCATCTTCAGGATAGAAGACAAAAAAAATCTAATGACTTGGCTCAAAGATGGATAGCCTTTATTTATATTGGAATAATAGGTACCAGATGAATGTCGATGAAACTGTTTCTGTTTATTAAAGACCATTTCAAGCATAATGGATACTTCTTTTTCTTACGCTGCATATAAAGAAACACAGGTTTTTTTTTAAAAAAGGCAATTGTGCAGAAAGTGCAGGATTTCCCCTCCTGAGCGCAAGTTTTAAATGGTCTTTGAGGGAATCAAACACAAATTACAAAAATCCTCTCACCAGTGTTGATGCTTTACCAGGCAGTATAACATTCCTCATTGCAAAACAAAATAAAAAATAAAAAATTCCTTCCAGTAGCACCTTAGAGACCAACTAAGTTTGTTCTTGGTATGAGCTTTCGTGTGCATGCACACTTCTTCAGAACTTCTTCCTCATTGCAGTGTGTGTGTGTGTGTGTGTGTGTGTGTGGCACAAGGTCTCCCTGTCATACTAGTGCAAGTCTTCCTTGTATCATGTGCTAGTGCATGCAGACAAATCCCATCAAATCCCAGTCCCATCAGTTACTGATCACTGAGTCCCGTAGTCTTCATACCTCAAGGGCCCCCTTAGCTGTACCTGTCTGCCAGGGCAGGAAAAGTTTATTGCCGTCCTTTTTTATTTCAATCTTTACAGAGAGAATCTGTAGAACCCAGCCTCTTGGATAATGGCATCTGGTTGATAACTGTGATAAACATGATTCTGGCTTAGATGCGACTTTGTTGTGACCCAGCAAAGCTCTTTTTATTAATTGTTGGAAGTACAACAAGAGGGATCATTCTGTGCATGACCTAAGGGTTGATTTTGTTAGTGTTACAGTCAACTAGCCAAGAGGGAGATGGGTAGATACGTTGCTTAGCAACCAGGGATCTTCCCACTGTATGTTTGATTGAACATCTCCTTGCTGAAGAAGTGTGCATGCACACGAAAGCTCATACCAATAACAAACTTAGTTGGTCTCTAAGGTGCTACTGGAAGGAATTTTTTTTTTTTGTTTCGACTATGGCAGACCAACACGACTACCTACCTGTAAATATCTTATTGCTTGTGTACAAGGCCTGAGACGAAACCTCTCTGTTCCTTTCTCTTCGAATTATACCGTTTTTTTGCTCACTTTGCTCAGTAAAGCTTGGGACTTTTCTCTCTGGTCTCCCATCTGTGTTATTTAAGTGACTTTCCTAACATTTATCTCATTTTAAATATTTATATCCTGCCTTTCTATGAATCACACAGTTCTAACTAAGCAGTAAAGCGGCAAAAATAAAAATAAAAATCACCACATCGTTGTGCAAAAAACAAACAAACACAAATACACCACATAGACCTTTAAATATTTATGTACATTATTATGTACATTATTATTATTATTAGAATTTTCTACTTAGAAGCAAAATATCAATTGTCAGCATAATGTTTTTAAAATAACACACTGTGAGAAGATGGTGTCCTCAGTTTTGAATGAAATGGAAATGCATTTTTTTTAAAAAAGATATATATCACAGACAGACACACATTGCTCTCTTGTAAGTAAATTTCAGGTGACATCCGGTGAACCTTGTTCGAACCCTGGTTTCCCCTGCTGTCCATCTGTCACGGCCAGGCCAGACTGCATGGCTACCTCTGGCATAATGCTGCAGAGGACATAGAGGTTCTTGACAGCAGTACGCAGTGGCAGGAAGGGATTGTCAGAATGAGTAGTACAGCTGGCAGGTACCTGATGCAAAAGCTGGATTCACATGCTGCTTTGATTCTCTGCCAAATGAAAGCAGCCTGTTTAGTAAGTCTCCAGGGGGCTACGCTGCCAGAGGGATGGTCTGAGAAATGTAGGGCTTCTTTTCAAACGTGAAAGTTACTTTACAGCTCTCATGCGTGCGACATGCGAGAAAGGTTGGTTCGTGGTCTTTGCAAATATCTGGCACATTTGCAGCGTGGCCCATGCTTAGCTTTGTATGTTTCCTGCACGCTGATTTGCACAAACATACTGCTGTGAGATTAATCAATATAAAGAAGTGGAAAGCTGTTTGCCTGGATCAGGTGTGCAGAGTCCTCAGGCACTGTGGCTGAATTTGGCTGTCCGGTACCCTGTACCCAACCCTAGGCCACACCCATTGCTAGGCCACACCCCTTCTCCCCAAACCACACCCTCTCACTAGATTTAGAATCATAGTGTCATAGAGTTGGAAGAGACCACAAGGGCCATCCAGTCCAACCCCCTGCCAAGCAGGAAACACCATCAAAGCATTCCTGACAGGTGGCTGTCAAGCCTCTGCTTAACAGGTGGGGTCTGACCAGAGCTTTGCTCCACAACCTTCTCACATGCTTTTTACCATGCTGGAATGTAGATGATGATTGGTTGATCCTTTGATGATGAGGGACCATCAATATCTTTTAAAAGGTTTTTTTTTTTTGAGGGGACGGCAAGATGCTTTGGCCACACTAGCTCATATGATCATAAGAACCTGCTAGATTAGGCCAGTAGCCCATCTAGTCCAACATCCTCGTCCTGCAGTGACCAAACAGATGTCTCTGGTAGTATTTTGAGCTCGAAGAAGATCTACGGTACATTGAAGATCAGGTTTGCATTAGTGTATTATTGTTTTGATATGAGAGAGAGAAGTTAGGGTGCATCAAATGGGGGAAATAAGGAAACACCATGGAAAATCGATGGGAATTTGACAAAACGAAAGAAAAATATATTATTTATTAGAATGTATATGTGAAGTTTCTGGACATTTAATAAAATATATCTGGAAAAGAAAGAAAATCAGATTTGCAGAGCCCATTTGAAACTGCCTGGTGACAAAATAGTGAGCTTTCTCCCTCACATTCAAGGTATGGGAAATCATTTTTGTGCTTTCCTAAGTATCTCACCCACTTTTTAAAAATAAATAAAAAATCCTTAATATTACTTGCTGTGATGAGATGTGAAAATCCCAATGTAAACCATTTGGATAGCTGTTCTTCATAGGAGGGATATTTTTCTTCTCTTTAGAGAGAGGTTCTATTTCTCTGAAGCTTGTAATGTAACTTTTAAACATGTTTTCTTTAGCTCTGCAGAGCTTTTAATACACAGTCAATTTCCAGCGATTTCCAAAGTGTACAGATAATCAATGACTGTTGTATGCAGGGGTAGGCTGCATTCATTCATCTTCACCGGTAGTTCATTTATCACAAGGAGTTTGTGTATTGTGAAAAATCCTGATTGAAATCCTGTCTCAGTTGAAATTCAGGATGGAAAGTGTTTGCTTGACGATTGGAATGTTTTTTATGGTCCACAAAGGGAAATGTTGATAAATAAGAATGCCTGGCGTGTGCGTTTCTGTCTTTCAATTGACAATGTGCTAAGACTTCTGATGATTTCTTTATACTGTCATTCTCAAGATTAGTTGCCTGCCTTACTTCCAAGTAAATGTTTCAACTTGCTAAACTTGCTGTAAGATTCTATTGTAAATGGGCTTGGGAGCACTATGCAGAAAGGTGATATAATTGTTTTACTGTTAGGTAATAAAAGGAAAACTAGTTTATTTTGCGATCCTGTAGAACATGGGTAGGCAAACTAAGGCCCGGGGGTCAGATCCGGCCCAATTGCCTTCTAAATCCGGACTGCAGATGGTCCGGGAATCAGCGTGTTTTTACATGAGAAGAATGTGTTCTTTTATTTAAAATGCATCTCTGGGTTATTTGTGGGGCATAGGAATTTGTTCATTCCCCCCCAAATATAGTCCGGCCCCCGACAAGGTCTGAGGGACAGTGGACCGGCCCCCTGCTGAAAAAGTTGCTGACCCCTGTTGTAGAAGCTCAACATGTGCAATAGAAAAGAGAAAAAGGACCTTAAGAATTCTTCAAATATTACGGTGTTCAGTGATGGGGTTGCTCTCCAAAGTTTGCATCAGATTAAGAAATAATCCCAATTCTTTTTTGTGGGGGGCAGGTAGGGAGGCAGAGAATATATGAGGAACTGTGGTAATTTAGCTGAACCAATAATCAGGATTAGGAAAAAGGCAAACACTTCAAATCCCTTGCTTCTACGCACCCCCCCCAGTTGTTTCTCTCATCCTTTCCCTGGCAAGTGGGGGGCAGGATTACCAGCAGGAGTACCAATGGTACCCTCCATTGTACCTGCCTTTTGGGTTTGTTCTCTCCCAGAATCCTATGCCTAGCAACTAATCTGCAAAGTTTGTTCATTGTGAACGTGAGTGTGCACTTATCTGTTCTGAGCATATATTAAGAACTTGGCCAATGGCTAAATGAAAATCTGTGAAGGGAGAAAGTACTATAGCTGTGGGCTTTGACAAGAAGGCATATTTCTTGAATGTAACTGCAAAATGGCTTGCATCCAGATTTGTACATAATATTTTACCTTCCAAAATAGCTTTCACCTGTTGTCTTCTAATCAGCTATTCTGATTTATCCTATGTCCTATTTGGTGATGAAACAAGGACTTATTGCCTATATGATGCAATGCATTTATTTATTTTTTAGTTGTCCTGATATTTCAGTAGCTTTGGGGTGAAGCAGGTAAGGTCAGAGGCAAAGCCTGGGCAAGTCTCTTTATGCGGAGGTGAAAGAAATCAGGACCCTGGACAGCTTCCAGTGAGCCTCCCCTACCTCTGTTATGGAGAGATGTTCTCTCAGTGGAGAGTTGAGGCCATCTGAAGTCTTATATAGACTGGTTAGGATTATATTGTACTTGGTCCTGCATCTTGGAAGAAGTTCTGTCTTAAAATGCCCTTGTCCGATTCTGCAAGTGTTTGCTTCTATCTTGAAAAGGGCATGTGGCTGTTATTGGAGCTTGCCCTGTTCTGTGGAAGGTACTGAGGGACCCTCTGCCCCAAGCAGCACTGCTTGTTTTTCTCCTCACCTAGGGAAGGCTGGGGTTGAGGAATCACAACAGCTCACACTGCATGGGTGACATTGTTCTGGCACTAGCACAGTGTTAGTCTCCATCCTGTTCATTCTCTCCCTTAATTGGCTCAAAGAGAAGACGCCTTACGATGTTTTGCCGTGGGCAGGGTGGATTTGATTTAAATAAAAACGATTTAAATCACTAGTCAGTAAGGCTCAGGGTGGATGAAAATCAATGGTTTTTTTTAAAAAAATAAAAAAAATCCGATTTAAATAAAAAAAATCCGATTTAAATAAAAAAATCTGATTTTTTTTTATTTTTTAAAAAAACATCGTTGATTTTTATCCACCCTGAGCCTTACTGACTAGTGATTTAAATCAAATCCACCCTGGCCGTGGGTGGTATCGCTTTTCTTTTCTTTTTTTTAAATTTTATTTATTGCTCATACATACAAGTTCATATATATATGTACATTCATATGCATACATACTTGTCCTTCACCCTCCACCATTACCCCCGTCCCACCTCCTCCCACCCTGTGCACAACTTCCAATCTTCTCAGTCGCAATATCTTCAACTTTCCATCCTTTTTTTTTATATCTATACGGGTGGTATCGCTTTTCAGTTCGGCACTGAACCTGGAATGGGAATTTCATTTGCATAAACTCTTGTTTGTCTGATTCGGAGAGCAGACAAATCTGGGATCGCCACCCTATCTCTTGCAAGCCACCCAGCACCAAGGTAGTGGAACTAACCACAGGATTGGATGTCGTAGAAATACTGTCTAAAAAATGCATATGTTAAGGGCATGCCCTTTCACAGCTTTAATTTCCCAACATTGAGTGACCATGGAAAGCCCTTAGCACAACTTCTTATAAACTGAAAAGTTTTCTTGTTTATTGAATTGTAATCTAAAATGTTTAAAGGACCTATGATCATTTATATTTATCAATAGCTTTACTCACAAAAGCGTCTCAAAGTGATTTGCAACACAGTATAAACATTAGAGCCAGCTACATCCAACCAACCAATAAAAACATCAAAAGCGACATTCACCATGCAGAAATAGTTGCTGACTTCTTGTTTGAAATGCTTTTAAGGCAGGGCCGAGAAATGGAATCCTGCCAGAGGCTGGATCCGGAATATCCCACCTTCTGTGGGCTACTTTGACAGCTTTGGTGACAAGAAAAATGTCAAAAAGTGAAAAAGTTCTTGATTCTAGTAGCTGGAAAGATTTTGGAGACACTCTCTTGGTTCTTCCTTTAGAATTTAACTTTCTTACCCTGAGCCTGAAGTCCTGCGATGTCAGGTTGGTGTGGTTTATCGCAAGCCACATTATGACCCAAATGAGGAGACTTGGTCACCTAATTAGGGCCACAGGTTCTCCATAGCTCATTTTAAGGTTTCATAGGTTTAATATTTTGCAGGATGTTTTCATTGAATCGTAGAAGGGAGTTGGAAGGGAGTCCAAGCGTCATCTAGTCCAACCCACTGCAATGCAAGAATAATTTAAATATATTCCCGTGGTGTTTTAATGACATTGAAGATGTGCATGGTGCTTTTGCATTTGTGGCATTAATCGTAATGGCCATTGTCAACCTCCAGCCTGCTTCTGTCCAGACGTTTTTGGACTATAGCTCCCAACAGCCCCAGCCAACACAGTCAGTGGGAGCTGTAGTTCAAAACATCTGGTGCGCACCAGGTTGGGAAAAGCTGATCTATGTTTTAGAAAGCGTTTTCCAGGACTCACGAATATTTCTAAATGAACAGTAATTGGGCAGCAGTTATGATCTTAAAAAGGTTACAAAACAAGACAAATACAGGCGTGGAAAGGACGTCAGGCGCCTGCAGAAACCCGAGCGAGCAGAATGCCAAAACTGACCCGTAGGATTGTAGTGAAAGGATAAAAAGCTGATTCGCTGTTCCCTTCATTCCCTCCCATTTTATTGCAATCCCATCATGTTCAGTTAGTGTTGCAGTTTGTTATAGAGAGGGAGACGAGATTTTCAAAACGGACCTTTCTTTTTGGCTTCCTTTGTCCCCCCCAGTGCACAAGACCTTGAGTGACTTGAGGTTAAGCGATGTGTTCTCTTCTACCTCTGCCTCAAATGCATCTTGCTCCTCCAGCCCCATTTGTTACTTGCCCCCAGAGGTCCCCGTTCCTGCTGCTCCTTAGTTGCAGAGGCAAACAAAGAGCCTGTCACAAACCCCAGCTAACTGTGCAGCAAACTTGGCTGCGTGCCTCAAGGTCACCTCTGACAGCTCTAAGCATCTGTGCAACTCCATTCCCCTACTGCAGCGCGGAGCCTGGCTTTCGCTCAAAGCGGTTGTACGCAGAGGGGGGACGTTGGCAGGCTCCCATGCACAGGCCCATGCACAAAGCCGAGCTGCGCTTCTTTACCCAGAGTGGGGCGGGAAGGAAATAACTTAGTTTGCGAGAGCCCGTATTTCAGCCCGTATTTCAGCCCGTATTCGGCAAATACTGTGCATGCTGAGCCATCATCTAAAGGGCAAAAATAGAAAGGAAAATCATAGTAAAAATGTGCATTGCTTTTTTTTGGGGGGGGGGGTCTTACACATTTTATTCTTGCCTTGAAGATGGCAGCCGGGAGTTTCTGAACCTAAATAAGCGGGTTTATGACTCTCACCAAGTTTGCAAATTGCTGTTGGAGCGTTTGAGGTGCCTTCCCCAACCCATCAACAAGGGCTCTCTGCCATATGCCTTCCTTTGGTCAAATGCTTCCTCTTCCATTGAGAGGTGGGTTGCCTGCCTCTGGGGAAGTGCCTGAGACTCATTTTCTCCTGAGTGTCGATTCCCAGCTTTGCATCTCAAAGCCCTCAAGGCTGAAGGAGAGCTTGTCTGTGAGGAACTGCACCCAGGAAGCCCTATGAGCACCTTGCAAGCGCACGTCAACGTCATAGATGAGGGTGTATCTTTCCAGCCTCAGTCTTGGGAATCAGTATGTAGCCTGTTCTGAGATGCATTGGGCCTCTGAAGCTGTCTTTGAAATAAAAAACCCAAAGCCAAGGTCAGTTTCCCTCAGTTTCTTCCTTAGCTTCGGCATTGGACTGGGGCTAGTCTGAACTGTGCTGTGGAGGCAACAGAGGCATCTTGTAAGAACAGCAGTATATGGAAAAGGTCCAGACCTCTTCCTCTTGGGAGGAGTGCATCTCAGAATGGTTCTGAGCATTGGAAGCTCATTATGATTTTTGGGCAGCCCAAGGCAAGCCAAAATCTGTATATCTCTGGGTCATTTTGAAGTTAACATCACAGTCTGCCTTTGTCAGGTTCTGCAACCAAGAGCCAATTGAGGCGTCTCATTTGGGACTTTTTAGCTTAGAGAAAAGTTGGGGGTGACATGTTAGAAGTTTATAATGTTGGATAGAGTTGTTGCTTTTTTACACTCTCTCATAGGGACGCGGGTGGCGCTGTGTGTTAAACCACAGAAGGTCAGAAGAAGAAGAAGAAGAAGAAGAAGAAGAAGAAGAAGAAGAAGAAGAAGAAGAAGAATTTATTATTTATACCCCGCCCATCTGGCTGGGTTTCCCCAGCCACTCTGGGCGGCTTCCAACAGAACATTAAAATACAATAATCTATTAAACATTAAAAGCCTCCCTAAACAGGGCTGCCTTCAGATGTCTTCTAAAGGTCTGATAGTTGTTGTTCTCTTTGACATTGGTAGGAGGGCGTCCCACAGGGTGGGTGCCACTACTGAGAAGGCCCTCTGCCTGGTTCCCTGTAACTTGGCTTCTCGTAGTGAGGGAACCGCCAGAAGGCCCTCGGCACTGGACCTCAGAAGGTCAGTGGTTCGAATCCCCGCGACGGGGTGAGCTCCTGTTGCTCGGCCTTGCTCCTGCCAACCTAGCAGTTATTTATCTACTTGCACGTCAAAGTGCAAGTAGATAAATAGGTACCGCTCTGGCGGGAAGGTAAACGGTGTTTCCGTGCGCTGCTCTGGTTCGCCAGAAGCGGCTTAGTCATGCTGGCCACATGACCCGGAAGCTGTATGCTGGCTCCCTCGGCCAGTAACGCGAGATGAGCACCACAACCCCAGAGTCGGTCACGACTGGACCTAATGGTCAGGGGTCCCTTTACCTTTACCTATAGTGCTAGAACTCTTGTACCTCCAGTGAAGCTGAATGTTGGAAGATTCAGGGCAGAGAAAAGAAAGTACTTTGTCACACAGCACATAGTCTAACCATGGAACCTGCACCTACAGGAGACGGCCACAAACTCAGATGGCTTTAAAAGAGGGTTAGGGAAATTCATGGAGCAGAGGGCTAGGATTAGCTACTAGCCATGATGGCTATGCTCTGCCTCCACAGTTGGAGGCAGCAATGCTTCTTGGGTACCAGTTGCTGGAAGCCTTATGTATTGTGGTTCAGTGTTTCTTGACTTAATGAACCATAGTTCCATTTACGTCCAAGCTAGGGAGACTACAGCTATTAAGACCAGAATGAGCCAAGATCATAAACCATGGTTTGAAGTTGGCTTAAGATCCTGGCATGCTCTGAACCTGGTAACCAGAAGTTTCCTGATTGGGGCATAAGAAACTATGGTCAATTAGCCTGGGAAATTAATAATAATTATAATAATTATAATAATTTGTATACCACCCTATACCTGCAGGTCTCAGGGCGGTTCACAGGATAAAACCACAATATAAAACCACAAAATACATAATCAAAATTAAAAACAAGAGCAACCCCAGGACATTTTTAAAGGGCATTGAATGTCAGTCAACCAATGGCCTGGCTAAAGAGGAACATTTTTGGAAATGTTGAATTGTGGTGCGCTGAGGACACAAAAGGCAGGTTTGAGGCCTGTTCATCGCTTGCTTGAATAAGCTGAGCTGCGTACATTCCAACTGGGCCATAAAGTGCTCCCTCTATGGTGCAGCATTCCCAGGCATTTGAGAGCCCGCAGAGCTCTCTCTCTCTCTCATACAGTGTTCCTTGCACATAACAAAGCTCTTCGTTCCAGCTCTAGCCCTCCTGTGTAGATTGAATAAATCAATAAATCTCCAAATATGCTCTTTAAATGCAAGGAAAGTCAACATGTTCTTACTGTTTTGTGTTATTCACTTTTTTGTGGCGCTGCCTATTTATCGCATCCTACAAAACTTGCATGTTTTGATGGTTGTGGTCCATGATGTGCAGTCGTAAAGTAGAGGCAGCAGCAGATGGGTGACTGCTTTTGATATAAGGCTTTAATATTGCATGCAAGCCATATACGTATATAGCTGTGAGATAATTACTTTTTTTTTTTGTAATGCAAAGCTGTCGAGGAAGAACCCGCTTCTCCAATGTGTTTGTGTGTGGACACACACACACACACACACACACACACACACACACACACTGCAGTATTAATCTAATCAATAATTCCTATGTGTCTGTTTTGTCTCAGTTGGTGGAGTTTTTTGCTTGATGAACAGCTGTTTGATTCTAGAAGGTTAGCTGCCAGAGGGGCACAGTTCATCTCTCCATAAGGAGGATGTCTTCCACAGGACATAGAATGTAATTACAGCACGGCTGGGTAGTACTACAGTTGCTTAGGTTGACTTCTCATTGCTATTTACAGGGAGTTTTTAATACTAGAACTTAGGGGCAGCCAATGAAGCTGACTGCTGAAAGATGCGGGGCAGACCAAAGGAAATACTTTGACATGGTCATATGACACTCTCATGACGCTCGCTCCCATGGGAGGCAACGATAGTCGCCAACTTGTATGTGTTTAAAAGAGGAATGGACAAATGGATGGAGGACTGGTTATGGTTGGAGGCAGCACGCCTCTGAATACCAGTTACTGGGGATCCCAAATTTAGAGAGCTGTGTTGTACTTCTTGTAGGCTTCCCATAGGCCTCTGTGAAGACAGGATGATTAACTCGACGGGCCTCTGGCCTGATCCACTAGGGCTCTTCTTACGCCCTTACTTGGACTTGGAACATGATTGTCAGTATGGGGCCAGTCCTTTGCAGGGTTGCATGCCGGGTGTATGCCGGATAATGCAAGCATGTGGAAGAGTACAAGGGAACAACTGGCACACTCATCGTTTGGGGCGAAAAGGTGATTTAGCCTTGCACGTTTAGTTAGCAAGGTTTCAAGATGGATAAGCAAGTGAGAATTGGTGGCAGGCTTGTCCAGGACCTCTGAGTTGCTCAGACAGCTAGCCACTTAGACAGTTTCATATAGTGCAGGGGCAGAGAACCTCTGGCTCTCCAAATGTTGTTGGGACTACAGCTCTCACTTTTGGTGACCAGTGACCATGCTGGTTGGCGCTGACGGAAACTGGAGTTGATCAACATATGGAGAGCCACAGAATCCCCATTCCTTACATGGCATATGTTGAACACTGGGCTGCGTCTTGAGGTTTGGTTTTCCAGGTGGACCAGACAGTGGTTGGATGGAGTTTTGAGTTTGTGTAGTTAACAATTTTGGCCTCCGGGGCATAGAATTGTAGAGTTGGAAGGGAACCCAAGGGTCATCCTGTCCAACCCCTTGCAATGCAGGAATCTTGCCCACAGCTATCCCTGGGTGGACTCAAACCACCAATCTTCTAGTTAACAGACAGACATACTGATCCATTGCACCACATCATAGAAATGGAAGGAACCATGAGGGTCATCTAGTCCAACCCCCTGCAAGGCAGGAATCATTTGCTTAACGTGGGGCTCGAACCCACAACCCTGAGATTAAGAGTCTCATGCTCTACTGACTGAGCTATCCCAGCATGACAATGTGTTGTGGTTATATGGCCTGACTGATGCCTGAGTGGCAAAGCGGATGAGGCCCAGGGACCATGGTTCAAGATCTATGGCACCTTTTAATCTTGGTTTGAACCAGTGTAAAATGTAGCCATGCTAACAAATATTTAAATAGCATATTTTATTTTTTTTTTAAAGTAAGTATGCACAGGATCATAGGGCTTGAAGAAGCTGTTAAGCTGATCAGGTTCTAATTTTAGGTCAACTTGAAAGTGATTATAGCAGCAAAATCTGAAATAGTTGTGGCGCTAGAAGAATCCATGCTGTTACAAGATTGTAATAGTAGGCTAGATCTTAAGCGTTCATTGTGTTTGCCACTGAGGGCCAACTTTCCCCGTTTCTTAGATTTGCAGATCTTCAGTTGTATAGGAAATAGAAATTTAACAGCCAATTTAACCCTCTTCAGTTCCATGCAAAGGTTTCTCTGTCCGCCCCCGCCCCCCAATCTTCTTTCTCTCTCTCTGCACAATTCAGCCACAATTGGAAGGAGTTTGGGGCATAGCCGTAGAGAGAAGTAGCCAGATTTGGAGCACATAACAAATTCATGGCTGATGAAGGATTGCAGCACAGGGCTCCCTAACCAGTACTCCACTAGATATCCATCAGTGGATATGGATGAAATATCTGCTAGATCACAGTGGTTCTCTCTCTTTTTTAATTTAGATTTTATTTAGAGCCTGTTTGACCCTGATGCCTTTTTTTAAAAAAAAATGTGCGTTTCTTGTTCATTTGGGGATGCTTGGAAAGTCTGAAACTCAGGTGAGAACTGCACTGAAATTAAGACTGAAAATCTCACAGTTACACAAGAATAAACCCCAATATTGTGACTGGGACTTGTCTGGATGGAAGCATGAACAACCTAATCTAATAACCTGATAACGATGTTTTGTACTTTGGGAGCTTGGGAAAGGGAAACCATCAAGATGCAATTTATTTCACAGAAGCTAGAGCACACCTGGATAAAATTAAGAAGCACTGGTGCCATCTAAATGCCTTCTTCTAAGGATGCGGAATATTTTGCTCATAAACATGCATACAGTGTACTCTATGCAAAAGTCTTAAAAGAGTTATTTCCTAGCCTTGTTTATCGCGGGTTGCAGGTGACCACAACTATGCTGCTTAATAGCTCTGTTGACTGCTGCATGAACTGCTCATAATGAACATTGTGATCTCCTCCCCATCTCATTTCTGTAGGCTGTTCAGTTGGCCCCTAGACGATGGCTAAACCTGCAGGAATACCAGAGTAAGAAACTGATGGCTGATCACGGGGTCACAGTTCAGAGATTCTTCGTGGCTGACACTGCAAACGATGCTCTTGAGGCTGCTAAGAGACTAAGTAAGTTGACTAGTAATGAAGTGAAACCTGCAGAGGCCTGGAAAATTATGTTGTGCTGCAAATATATCGTTGCATACATGTTGCATACAGTCCTTGAAGCGAAGACACGTTTTTATTCTAGGGATGGGAAATATATAAAGATAACGAACATGGTTTCCTATGCAATCTTTATTCCATTTAGTCCCGGAGGCTCTGAGTGTCAGCATATATACATATATAACAGAACGTGCAGTGTAGTGCAGAACAGCGGATGCTGTTGCTCAATATGACTTTTCCAGAATTTCATTTCCCTTTCTTGCTATCAGTCCTGCTAAACAGCAAACTTGGATAGTGAGCGCTGACAGGATTGTAGACAAACTGGGACCACTGATAAACAGGAGGGGTATTCCTATACTTGGGGTAGGGCTGGGGACCCTAGTATTGCAGGATCTAAAAAAAAAAACTTTTAAAAAAATCCACCAAAGGGGGCAACCTCCCCCCCAAAAAACCCCCAATGTGGAATGATAATGCTCGCTGTCGGGGATCTGCCTCCCCCTGCCAGTCCAGCTCTGAGTGTTTATAGGGAGCAGCCACCTGTTCTGACTACTGATTCATCTGCGAGTGAATCCAGCAGTTCCCCGGGGGAGAAGCAGTTAGTGGCTGGGAGGGAAGGAGTGCCAGGGCTCCAGAGATTGAGTGAGAGGCCTGGCACCACCCAGCAGGCTCGGTCGGAGGGAGAGTTGTCAGGTCCGGCGCAGAGATTGTGTAGGAGGAGGCGATTTCGGCTGCCAAGAATGTTGTGTAGGCGCCAAAACCGGAGGGAGGCACTTCCGGATTCTGCTAGTGAGTGAACAGACATGATAAGATTGAGCTCTGCACTGTATATAATTGAGCACTGATTAAAAGGACTAAAAGACAGATGGTGTGGCTCTCTTATTGAACAACCGACAAGGGGGGACCTGACACTTGCTAATTATGAAATGTTGACTATCAGTTGGAAAAGGAAAGTGGTGTGTAGGAGAGAATGGAATGGCATTCCAGAATGGGGCAGGGCTGGCTGCCTAGGCCCCTAAGCAAGAAACGTGCTGTTACATAATGAAGGTACTGCAATCTTGTGTTGCCAGGTCCCACATGTACTTTTTTAAAAAAAGAAAGAAAGAAAAAGAAAGTGTGGCTGGCGGAAGGAATTGTTGCTTAGTCTGCATGGTTACCAAGCTGCCAGGTGCCATTAGTTGGTTGCTAGATATGTATGCAAGTCTACATCTCTGCATTCTTATTTACTGAGCTGATTTTGTTACGTCGTTAGCGTGCTGCCAGAACTCCCCTTGGCTGTTATGCCAGGGGGTGGAGGTAGTCTCCCTGTGTATGTGTGAATTGTAGGTGTTTGCAGTATTAATGTTAATGGTTTATATGAATTTTTAATGGTATAATGTGTTTATGTTTATGTAAGTCACTTGGAAACCTTGGTAATAAGTGACTAATACATCTAAATATTATTACTATTATTAAGTAGCAAGTTTCCTCAGACTCTGGGGCTTATTTCTGCAAAAACCTGCATAGGACTGTGCTGCAAGCCATCGCTAAGTAGTTTATTTTATGTTCGTTACATTTCTACATAAAATTCCCAAGGTTCCTTCAGGTAAATAAACTGTCAAACAGTTGGTGCTTAAAAACATCTGCATAGCTGACCCCATGTAGCAGGAATCTAAACTAGATATTGCCAGCAGATCACACTTGTATGAACATCCACAGACAGGGACCTAACAGCACTCTGTTGCTGGGAACTCAGTTTTAGGAATAGTGCAATGCCATTCAAACCAGAGTTGACTATTTGGTGGTCAACTCTATCACCATCTGCAAATATATTGATCGAATACAGTGGTACCTCGGGTTACAAACGCTTCGGGTTACAAACACTTCGGGTTACAAACTCCGCTAACCCGGAAATAGTACCTCAGGTTAAGAACTTTGCCCCAGGATGAGAACGGAAATCGCGCGGTGGTGGCAGCAGGTTATGAACGGTTATGAAGCGCGCCTCAGGTTATGAACGGTTTCGGGTTAAGAACGGTTTCAGGTTAAGAACGGCCCACCGGAACGAATTAAGTTCGTAACCCGAGGTACCACTATAATTGAATTTCAGCCATCTCAATTCTGACTCCTGATACCTGTTTAGAATGTCCACAGTCTCACCTGAGTTCAGTGAAAATGGGAAAGAAACTTAATGTCTGATGCTTCACTCCAAATCCCCGAATAGCTGCATGTATCATGTAGACATGAAACAGAATGGAAATCAAAACAAAAAACAAAAACAAAATGGAAGCCAGCACCTCTTTAATCTCCTACCTTCGGGCAGGAGATATAGAAGTATAGTCAGCCGCACCAACAGGTTAAAGAACAGTTTTTATCCGTGGGCTGTTGGGCTGCTGAATGGCAAAAAATAGTGGTGCAATTGACTTCCGACAAGCACACAGAGTGCGAACAAGACTGAGTGTAGGGGGGGGGGGCTCGTTTAATTTCACTGCACACAAGTGGTGTAGTGACAATAAAGGTTTGTTTTATTTTAATTAATTTATTTATTTATGCATGCCAAATTCAAAACGTGCAGAATCTAGTACCATAATGTCACGGGGGAACCTTCTGAAATCAGTCAGGTAGTTGGTATGGAATCCTAGCATATTTCATTGAGCACTTTTATCCTGCTTTGTAGCCCCAAAGTGGCTTACTAAAGATTCTCACAGTATAATGAGTCTTCCCTTATATGTTCTTTCAGCCACCACATACTGGGCAGCAGCTTGTACTGAGCACCTCTGGGGCAAAGGAGTGGGGCGGAGTGAAGTCTTGCGGCGAAGTCTCACCTTTCCTTTCCCTGTTTTATGAAGAGCAACATGATTTCTGCCCACCCTGTCACACATGTGGAGATTGGGCAAGTGCCATCTTCCTTGGTTGCTTTGTGCTCTTGTCATACGATTAACTCAGGTCAATTGGGAAGACACACAGGCACTCATAGTTAAGAACTGAGCCAGGGACAGGTCTGGCTCCATGCCATTCAAGCCATTCTGGAAAAGTGGCAGAGGTACCCAGGAGCTGCACCTCGGTTGGCAACCTATTGGCTTTAATGCAGGCATAGGCAAACTCCGGCCCTCCAGATGTTTGTGACTACAATTCCCATCATCCCTAGCTAACAGGACCAGTGGTCAGGGATGATGGGAATTGTAGTCCCAAACATCTGGAGGGCCGGAGTTTGCCTATGCCTGCTTTAATGGGACTTCGAAGCCAATTCGTAACTGTGTGCTTAGTGCCGGTAAGTGCTACGTTCCAAATTAAAGAACTGAGCTCTACATATGCAGCCTTGCTCTTCCATAGGTGAAAGTTGTTTCAGTAATAGTCCTTCAGATTACAATGACAATAAGGCAGCAGAATGCAGCGTGTGCCACTTCAGCAGATTAAATGAAAATTATCTCCTGTGAGGCTCTGAACTCATCATTTTTAATCTCTCCCTTTTCATTCTCTCATCAGCTCACTTTAAGGACTGCTGAGCCCAGAAAAAGATCTTGTAGCGTACCTTTACTCGCTGCTTTTAACTTGAGATGTGATACTACTTAATAAGATAAGGGCTTTTATAAATAGGACTGAAAAGAAAACTATGTCGTATGCCTGTCATAATAAAAAGAGACGGATCTCTAGACTGAGTAATGTTCTCACTGTTCGGCATTTCCATGGTTTATTAATGATATTGCCATTGATTGCAGTGTATGATTACAGGGATATTAATATCGGAAGGCGGAAAAAAATACTTATTGTGTTTTTAAAACATGGCGCAAACAACAATAACAAAGGGGCCGGAGTTGTCAAGCATGGAATGTGTTTCTGCTTGCACAGGTTTCTGCCAGCCCCCCTACCTCTCTGCAGGTCCCCATTCCTGAGAGTCGCCCGACCCAAACTGGGATCTGAAGTGGGGGTTCATGCCTAATGCAATGGGGAGGCCATGGCTGGTCCATGGACTGGAGCAAGTCAGGAGCCCAGCTGTGACTGAGCAATGTTGTATGAGACTGGAATGCATAGTGGGAACGCATCGTTTCAGAGCCTAGCCAATGTCGGCTTGAAAACAAGCATGATACCGAACGATGGAGGAGGGTGTCTCTGCTGAAGGATGATAGCCCCTTTCCAGCATTCTTTTCGCCGTTCCAGGGTGCATAAATTGGCAGTCTAGACTTTGGGGAGGGGTACCCAAATTTTGTGACATCGATCACACGCAGTCTGCAGTCTGCTGGCAGTAGGAGTACAATATGGGCATGCCTTTAAGTTAACATCTTATATTAAAAATCTGACAGTTCCAAATTACCAAAGGCTATTTACAAAAGGCTATTTACTTAACGTCTTTCCTTCTGCGGTGTTGGGTGGCAGATTGAGAGGAGTTCCATACCAGGACAGACTACGCTCATGTGCCCAAGACATTGACTCTATAAAACATATTTTGCTGCACTGTGTGAAATTCGAGCAAGCCAGGGAAGAACTGATATTACCCTTGCTAGTACCTTTCCCGGGAAAATCAGAGGCTTACTATGTCAGGTTCCTACTGGAAGACCAGACAAATGACAGAACATTAGCAGTGGCGAAGTTTCTATCGGTGGTTGCAAGAACCAATGATCCCTATTCCTAAGCCTGAACAAAATGCTTGTGTAACCTGAAGACGGGCTGTCGAAATTGTGTATTGTTTTGTAATGAATTGTTGGGTCTCTGGACCGTAATAAAGATTTGATTTGATTTGATTTGATTATGATAGCCCCATATGTACTGGCATTCTGTTGGCTTTTGAAAATGGACCTGTTTACACAGGCATTCCCTTGATCTCCCGACCTTTTAAATTGCTCTGTTTAATTGGATTGTTTTATTGCCTGTTTTATTTATGGGTGCTTATATTTAAATATTTGTGGCTTTTTGCACTTTGTAAACCACTTAGGGGCCCATTTCAGCATTAAGCAATATATAAATTTATTTGTGTTGCTGCTGCTGCTGTTATTCTGCTGTCAGTGTTCCATCACTATGTCAGTAAAACACATGGCGGTGGAAAAAACGTTTATGATTCATTCATTGAACTGTCTTGCATCTTTCATCTTTGAAAGCATGTTTCCATCATTCGCGGCGATAATGTTCCATTTTATTTAAGTGTATCAAGTGCACAGTGAATTAACTGGATTATTTAAGACATCTTTGAATTTTAGTGTAAAGGGAATTGCAAGAGCTATGAAATTACTGCCATGCTCCACTAAGCCGTTAATTAACACAGTCCTTGTAGTTAACTTGCTTGTTGGGGCATCGTTTTGTTGTGTTTAGTTAGAATTCAGTCTGAATAATGCATTTCAAAATTGATATGTTGTTCGTCTACTTATCCCTACAAACCAACGTATGTTTCATTTAGTTATCTAGAACGTTGTTTGGGCCATTGCAGGAAATGACGCCATGATAGTTACATAAACAGAAACCACCATTGCACTTCTGTAGATTTCCCAGATGGTGTACAGAGCCATGTGCTTTTCTGCTGTACTCTGGGGTTGACAAACCCTGGCATTCCCTAGAAAGATCATCTTAGCTGGGTGTCTTCTCTTTCTCCATGCCCACAAGATAGACAAAGTGGTAAGACAGATGAAGACCAGTAAGAAACCTTTTAGTTGTGTTCATGTCTTCAACCAGACCTTTGGTTGATTAACAGTCTATTTCCTTTTAAATGTGTTCCTTTGGGGGGGTATTTTTTTATCACTGTTCTTATTAGGTATTTTGTGTTTACTTACATTGTAATTTTATGTTGTGAACCACCCTGAAATCTTCGGATGAAGGGTCGCATACAGATCTAATAAATAAATAAATAAAATATAATATGAAGTTCACCACAACCCTAAAGTTTAAAAAAGCAGATTTTAAACTAAAAGGACTGAACTACAGGAGTTGTTTAAAAATACTTGGATGAAGCAAAAGGTTTTCTCTTATCATTGAAAAAAAAACAACCCATGAGGATGCACACTTGACAGCACTGGTTGTTCCAGAGTCTTTGTTGGCATAGATCACAATGTGTGAGTGTCATCAGGTCTTTAATGGTTTGGGGGCAGATGTGACAATTCTCAGTCTCTTCACAAGGGATTCATTTGGGTTTTCCTCTTGGGCTTGCATCCCCCTTTCTCTCTGGTCTGAATCTCTCCCTACCTGCATGATCTTCACCATGCTGAAGGTAAAGGTAAAGGTACCCCTGACCGTTAGGTCCAGTCGTGGATGACCCTGGGGTTGCGTGCTCATCTCACTCTATAGACCGAGGCAGCCAGCGTTTGTCCGCAGACAGCTTCTGGGTCATGTGGCCAGCATGACTAAGCCGCTTCTGACAAACCAGAGCAGTGCACCGAAACGCCGTTTACCTTCCTGCCGGAGCGGTACCTATTTATCTACTTGCACTTGACATGCTTTCGAACTGCTAGGTGGGCAGCAGCTGGGACTGAACAACGGGAGCTCACCCCGTCGCAGGGATTCGGACCACCGACCTTCTGATCGGCAAGCCCTAGGCTCTGTGGTTTAGACCACCCGCGTCCCGAATGCTAACTGTAGTTCGATGTAAACTAGCATTTAAAACCCGATTCTGATGATTGTTTCAGCTGACCATAGCATCCCAGCTTGAGGGGCATGGGGAGTGTGTGAGCTTGTGGGGTGTTCATGATCTCTCATTCATCATGATTCAGAGATCTGGAAGCATTGCATCTGGGTTGAGCCAGGGAGAGACAGCCTTGGAATAGTTTGCCTGACTGCTAGTGCTTGCAGTTTATAAACAGCTTCCAAAGGTTTCTGTTTGCAAATGAAAATTTTAGTGGTGAATACAGTCCCTTCAGATACAAACCTCTGCAGTACTAAAGTCGGTGGCAATGTTAGAACGCCCTATGTATTTAATACATTTCTTGATTAACGGTTTCCCTGAAAATATGTCAAAAACTGCTGGAAGTTGCTAGTGAAAATGGGGGAAAGAACATAAAAGGATTTGTAAACATGCTTAATGGAGTTGATAGACTCTCCCCACCCCAAGCATAGCGGATGACTAGAAAATTAAAGTCATGGCATTAATGCATGCCTGCAAAGGGGATTCTGTCTAGTAAAAGAAAGAACCCAAAGGATTTCTGGCTTTGCACATTGCTAAGCAATTCTTAGTTGAAACGACTTTATAAGAAGCACTGCTTATAAGTCAGCGTTAAGTCATTTTATGCTCCAGGTCAGGAGCCTGCAAGTATCCGACAAATAAGGAAATAACACATTCTGTATAATCATGAAAGTACTCTGTTATGCCCAATCTCCCTTATGATAGAAGCTCAAAATAAACAATTTTGTTTTTTTTTATTTCTGTATTTAACATGGCATAACAAGCCAAGAGATTTGAGAGCTTGCTTCCGGAATTCGTCTGTGAGGGAACGATCATAATGTATCGTTAGTATTTGCACGGGGCTTTCGGTCGGTGTCAGGTATGAGGCTGAACTTCTTTAGAGAGAGCAGACAGATGGGATTAAGGTAGCAACCTAAAAATATCGGCATTGGTATTGACTTCTAATGAACGTGAATAAACAACCACATTTGCGAGCTGCAGATGCATTTGAAGTTGTTGGATTTTGGTTTTGCTGCATGAACAGAATAAGATCAGATTTCCCTTTATGGCTTCGGCTTGCTGAGGGCAGGTTTCTCTGGAAGGGGGGGGGGGACTGCCTTCAGTTAGTTCTTTGTGACAAAGGAATTTAATACTAGGATGTGAGCCATGCTAGTAAATGTTGTGTATTTCGGATTCCCACCTACACCTATCCCTGATCGAGAATTTCATTTGGTGGGGTGAGTGAAGGTTCTGCTGTGTGAGAAAACTTTCCGATTCACTGTCAAGAAGAGGACAGCTCTGTGCGGGGTTGCGTAGTTCCTTGGGTTCAAATAGACGTTTCTGCGAGCAGACATTTTTTGCTGAAAAAGCAGCATCCCCTGTGGGTGGGGGATGTGCTAAGCAGCTAATTTTGATCTCCTTAACACTCCATCAATCCGCCAATCCATCCCATTGTACGCATTTTGTGTGCACTGAACGAAAAATATGCGCTTAAAGTACATACCGTTTAATTGTTTTTCAGTGAGTTCTTCAATGCGCATTTGCACATACATAGTTTACATAATTTACATAAACCTCAAGAAGAGGTGGCGCATCAAGAAAAAAGAGGGAAACTTATTGGAAGAACTTTGCAAGTGCCACACATTCTTGGAACTCTTGTTGCTAATCCTGGACTCCTGAATCTTGGCCATTGCTCCTGGACCGGACTTACTGTTGCTTCAGATTTCACAGGCCCTGCTTCACTACCCCAGAATGTTTTTGCCCGGTTATTATTATATATTAAATTTACATACCGGCCTTCATCCATAGATCTTAGGGCGCTTCATAACATAAAATTACAATATAAAAAACACAAAATACATAGTAGAACTAAGAACAAAAACCAACTTAACAATTCTCCCTCCCAGGGAATCCTCAAGAAGCTGGCAAGGCAGACAAGGTCAAGTAACACGTTTTATTTTCTGTTTTTCCTTCTATTGACACACAAACAAGGCATGGCTGAACGTCAGTCAAACTTGACAGATCTTATCGCGATGTCTCCCCTCCAATGAGCATAATTTTGCAGAATTCACCCCAAGCCGATCAGGGAACTTGACCGCCTGGTCTCCGCTGATCTTTATGGTCACATCCTCGTCATCAGAGGACATGCAAATCTTGGTGTCTTCTCCCTGCTGGAAGAAGAACTGCCGCAGCTCCTTGCCCCTGTACTGCCTCCTTGTAATTGTGTCCCTGTACCCATCTGAACGCGGGTGGCGCTGTGGTCTAAACCACAGAGCCTAGGGCTTGCTGATCAGAAGGTCGGCGGTTCAAATTCCTGCAATGGGGTGAGCTCCCGTTGTTCAGTCCCTGCTCCTGCCCACCTAGCAGTTCGAAAGCACATCAAGTGCAAGTAGATAAATAGGTACCGCTCTGGCGGGAAGGTAAACGGTGTTTTCGTGCGCTGCTCTGGCTCGCCAGAAGCGGCTTAGTCATGCTGGCCACATGACCCGGAAGCTGTCTGTGGAAAAAAGCCGGCTCCCTCGGCCTATAGAGCGAGATGAGCATGCAACTCCAGAGTCGTCTGCGACTGGACCTAACGGTCAGGGGTACCTTTACCTTTACCCATCTGAATGGAGAATAGAGAGGAGTGTGTCTGTAGAAAACAGCTTTCTGTACAGAGGTAAAATTTACATTCGTTGTCCCAGCCACTTTTGCCTCTGCCCATCCCCGCTAAAGATTGCCCCAAAGCGAATGATATCTCTAGATCGCAAAAGGTTCCTCATCCCTCCCTTTATACCAACTGGGAAACCTGAAGCTGAGCTGCAAACAAAGAAGCTGAGTATATAGGTAAGAACTGATGTTGGCTTAAGGTAAACGAATAAAGCCTGCCTTGACACCTTCTCTTCTAAGTAACTAATTAATCTCCATGCTAGCTAATTATCATCACTTCTCCATCCGTCCTTAATATGTTTCATTTACCACCTATGGCTTTTTTTTTGTACCTGAGCCGGAGGGCAGTTTTGTTGTTGGAAATTAATACGGTGTTGAACTCCCAGTCTAGCGAGATCTTCTGAATTTCCCATTTGCCATGCCGTTCCAGCATTCTTTTCGCCGTTCCAGGGTGCATAAATTGGCAGTCTAGACTTTGGGGAGGGGTACCCAAATTTTGCCCCTTAAGACCTTGAATGTACTCTAGAATCTGTGAAATTAAGGGGTGGATTTATTCATGTTGGCTGATTTTACAGACACAGACAAAAGAGAGTAAGCCATTTGCCCAACACCACCGAGAAAATAAATACCTGAGCAGAGATTTTGTATGTAAGCCTCCAGCTTGGCTGTCAGTCAACAAGGACCTCTTCATTATTGGTGGTGTTTCTCATAATATTTTAAGACTCAGCAGGTAGGCAACCCATGGCCCTACAGAATTTGCTGGATTCCTACTATCCCTGACCCTTGGTTATGCTGATGGGAGCTGGAGTCGAACAGCATATGGAGGGCCACAGGATTCCCTAACCTCAGCTCAAAGTAACGTGGTCTCCAAACAAATCAAGCTTAATTAATAAAGCAGTGCTGATAGGAAAAACTTTGAATAAGAAAATTACTCTCCCTTCCTCCCTTATTCCCCTGCCCTCCAGCACTTAGAAGTATCCATTTATACTTTTAGAAACTTTCACTAAGGACGTAAGTGAGTGCAAGCTGCAGCATACCTTTAGTTATTTTATAACCCTTCTCTGCCACCAAACGTCTTTGAATCAAATAGATTTATAGTAATGTGAGTAATGGATAGGGGGCCAGCAAATCAAAATCTCATTTCAGCTGTTTGACACTAATGTTGTGCTGAGTTACTGTTCTCCGTGTTGGATTTCTGATCAAATTACTAAAATTGCCACTTGGAAGTGGGAATGGAGACGAAAATACAAACAAAATATTGTTATAAATTGAGTACTGAATTTCATAGTTAGCATATGCCACAGAAACCATTCTTTTTAATCCTGGCTATGTTGTGTGGTTTGTTTGTTGTTTGTTTTAAGGGAGTTTGATTGGTGACTTTTTCCGCAGAAGGCACGATTCCTAATATATAAATGTGATAAAAAGCCAGATTGTATTACAAATAACACGAACACAAGGATAATTTGGGTTCTTTATTTCTAATTTATCATGATGTATACTGTTATTCTTCAACTGTGAAAATAACTAAGCGTGCAAGTGAGGATGTGTTGTGAGTAACTCCACCTTCCTAATGTGTAAAATACAGAACTATTGTATGCTTAACATGGGCTGTGTTTCCATGTACGGCAGTTTGACACATGCTTTGTGGACTTCAGGTCCTCCAATGTTCTCACTTGAGGAAACCACGCAGACATGAGTCTACCCATGCCCACCCAACCACTTTCCCATGTTGAATTTTTACTGCTCTGACGCAAGATATACAATAGCTTGCAGCATCATGTGGTGAGATTTCTAAACTGTATTCCATGTCAGCAGCAGTTCCTGGTGAAGGCAGGATAGCCTACTTAAGACACTGCTTAACCTCTGCGACAGCAACTTGGGCAACTTGTTGTCTCCAGATGTTGTTTGGCTCCAACTCTGTTGGCCTCAGCCAACAAGACTGGCATGTTGGAGCTTGATGGGAGTTGTAGTCCAGTAACATCTGGAGAGGCACAAGTTGTCCATAGAGATTTTGTTGTTGGTTTAATTTTTATCCCACATTTTCAATGAGAAGCTCAGAATGCTACACATGTTCTCTTCTCCACAACACCTCCATGAAGTAGGTTAGGGAAAGAGAGAGACAGACAGACAGACAGACAGACAGACAGAGACCCAAGGTTGCCCAGGGAGCTTCATAGATGTTGTCACTGTTCTAATCCCTGACAGTGCCTCATGTCTGAAATGTTTTACAAGAATATGGCTGAGGCATGGGTAAAGTAGCAACTTGATTTGGAGAAAGGTATTAAAAAGGAAGGAGGGAGATGTGGAATATATAATGCAGTGGTTCTCAAAGGGTGTTGTGTATTGAGTATAAAGCAGTGGTTCTCAAAGGATGTCGTGTGCCACTCTGGTGTGGCAGGAGAGAGTGGCAAGAATGGTGGGAAGATTCAAGGACAATTTTTAAAAACAACATTTAAACCCTTTAAAGTAGTTGTGTTCCATGTTATAAATCAAGCACTGCTAGGAGTAGTTTCTTATGTGTATTTCTTATCAATAAAAAAATTCAGTGTGGCACAAGCATATTGTTATTCTGAAAGTGTGGCCCAGAGAAAAAAGTTTGAGAACCCTTGATATAATGCAACGGGGGTGGGGAAACGCCACACAAATTTGCAAGGCCATTTTCAGGAAACCACTCACCCTATACCTGATGTTGTATGTGAGGTGAGGCTTCAGAGGAACAATTGGAGCAAGCTGATCTGCTGTGGGAGCTCACCTTGATGAAGTAGGGGGAAGCCATTTTCATTAAGTGGAAACCATTTCTGCCTCCCGCTGCTGCTCTTTGAACTCAGCATCACTTGATGTCACTCTTGTGTCAAGTGATTGACAGGTGGGTGGCCCTACCCACATATCAAATTTGGCCTGCCAGGGTTGGAGAGATTAAGAACAGACCTGCCAGCTAGAAGAGTCGTTGGTGAGACCTGTTCTAAGTGTTGGAAAACACCTTGGGGGTGCCTGCAAAGCCCCGGATCTCTGAGCGTCCTCCGGTACGTGCAGCTCTGGAAAAGGCATCTCCCTTCTCTTCCAGTGCGATTCTAGTGACATATACCAGATGGTATATGCACACTAAGCTTCTGCCAGAACACAGCAAGAAGCGTGAGACATCGTAGAGCTAATCTACTATTTATTTACACACTGTGTACAGACAAAAGCATAATGGAGTCCGTTCTCTCCAGCTCCGAGAGAACAACAGGCACAAGTAAGAGTGAGAGTACATTCCAAAGTACCTACAGCGGAAGAGATAAGACTGTCTTCCGTTTCCCACACTCTTCTCAGACAGGCATGTGATTTACACCAATCACAAATGCAGCACCGGAGGAGTGAAATTGCTAACACTTAAGTTCATCTACAAGTTGCCGTTGTAGAGAGAAAATTCACTGCTTCCAAGCTGTTGGGCCTGGGAAAATCTTGGAAGACTCAGACTGCCAGTAGTGACCTCTACTTGCTACTACAAGCCAACTCCATAGAAATGGAAAACAGAAGGTTCCCTTGCCATAAGTACATTTGACCAGGGAACTATCCATCCAATAAATCCATGGTTAAAGGGTTGGGGTGGGGCTCCCAATGACTGCTGGATCTTTCTATGAATGGCCCTTATAGAAGAACCTGAAAGGGGGAGCCATCAGAGATTTGGAAATGCCCACTTTAAAAGGAAATGGGAGAAGGGAGAGTGGCCTGTAACCATTCTTCTTAATCTGCTATTCGGTTGATTTTCTCAGGATAGAGGAATGTTGTGGCATTCTTGTTTCTCGGCTTAAAAAGCTCAAGAACGTTGTTTCTAGTTGTTTTTCTTGCTGTCAGAACAGGCAAGGTATGATTGAATCAGAATTTCCCAATAGCATGGAATGCATTAGTACAGCGAGGGCTGTCAGTTTGTTTTGACATTAATTTTCCTGTCACTTTCATGTTCCTGAAATACTCAGACAAGATGTAAAATAATAGTCACGGTTGAAAAACCAGATAGCGTGTGATTGCCGTAACTTTGTCTTTCTTCCAGAAACAGTGTTATCCTCATGTCGACCACTGACATCACAAAGGCTTCCCCAGAAATTACCTGTTAATATGTTAATGTCCTCACACTGGATGTGAGAATGTATAGGCAGTCATTGCCATCTCCAGGCACCAGTTCAGCACCAATACAGGTATGTCTGGTACAGATGCCATATTGCAACTAGAGGTCCGCCTGGCCTAAAATTGCCATTGTGGCTTGCAGCAGGTGTCTGTTCCTTCCAAATAGCGGTCATGCGGATGAGTTTCTTGCATAGAAGAGATCCGGGTTGACAAAGAAGAAAAACACATTGCTACAGCTTTCCCCAACCTGGAGCTCTCCAGATGCTTTGACTACTACTCCTATAGTCCCTGGCCATTGGCCATGTTGAATGGGACTGATGGGAGCCAAAATGCAAGGACCCCAAGTTGGGAAAGATTGTGAGCTACAACCCCCACCCCCAATCTCTGTGAACAGTAATTGGGTGGCTAACAGTTGGAAAAGAGATTCATTTATCAGTGAAATATTCTTTTAGGCAAGCAAATGTTTGGAAATGCAGCATCCAACTCTGAAAGTAGGTCAGCGTAGACGGACTCTGGTGTCTGTTCTGTAGGACGTTGAGTGCATACGCCTGCTCACATTTCTTGAACCATCTGTCTCTTGTACGTTCTAAGGAATATTATGCTTTCTATGGTACTTCATTTAATTTGTAGTTTTCGAGGGTGACAGGGTGGGGGAAGTGAATGCTATGATGTTATCAGGAAAGGAACTAAAAACAGCAGTGTTAGAGGGTCGCAATGTCATTCCCGTGGCATGCCCCTGTTTAGCATGCACTAGGCTCCATATCAAAAGAATGCAGGCGGATGCAATATAAGGGCATAAGAAGATTCATCATGGATCAGAGCAAAAGTCCATGTAGTCTGGTATCTTTGCTTCCTTTGGTGGCCAACCAGAGGCTTCTGGGAACCCTACTAGCAGGACTCAAAGACCACACCCTACTTGTTGTTTTGTGGCATATTTCAACTAAACTGATAAAAAGGATTGGGCCGTTTAGGAAAGCCTAAATAGGTTGGGATCCTCAGTTCTGGAAGGAGAAAGAAGAGTTAAGCATGATAGAATTGAAGGACGTGCAATGAAATTGATCGCACGGTGGCCAACAGTAAACGATAAAAATAGAAGGCCTCGATTCACACAGCACATAATTTATAGAATTTGTGTCGTGATACTGTATCATATGGTGTGGCCATTGGTTTGGGTGGCTTTCGAAAAGGTTGGATAAATCCCTGAGGTCAAGTCTGTCAATGCCTATTAGACGTGACAATTAAAAGGCATTGATTCTTCTGTCAGATGTGAGGATCGGCAGGGGGCTTTTAATCTGTATCCTGTCCCTGCTGGTAGCTGCCCATGAGAGTCAAGCTAGAGTGCTATGCTAGGTCGACTTCTTATCTGATTCAGGGGGGGGGCAGTTTTTATGTTGAGTAAAGTGTAGAGGAATGGATTTTAATGGTGGGAATTGTATTGTTAGGCTTTTTGCAAAAGACAGAGATTGTGTGAGTAACAATGATAATGTTATCTTGCTCCTATTAATGTCCATTAATTTTATTGGGTATACTCTCAGCATGACTAACAGATACAGCCCCTAAGTGTTGGAATGCTGAGTAACCAGTTTTTCTGTATCTTGGCTTGCAAATGAAAAATGGTGTGAACTTAGGAGCAGGGAATGGGAAAGTAAAATTGTGAGGTTGTAGGAAGCTCTACTGGACAGTGAGAACATATAGAGAAGAGACGGAGAATAGTTTTTGTTGGTTTGTTTGTTTTTTCTGTTGAGTTGAACATTGCACAAGTGACAATCCTTGGACTAGCACAAAACACTAGTTAGATACCACCCAAGGTACTCAACTTAAGCAGCAACATCACTTTAACTGTCTTCTGCATTGAGCTTCCCGCAAACCTTTTAATTGCAGAAGCCACGCTTCCTTCAACCTCCAGTTCACTTTTAGTACCATTCACACAGACCAGTTATTCCTGATTAAATCATGGTCCACAAACTTAAACACTGCCTCCAGCTTGTTTGTCAGCATGTTTAATATACTGTATTGTAGAGACCACCCCTCTGTTGTTAGGAGGAGTTTCTCAAAGCTAGTCAGTGGCCTGGTGGACTTGTCAGCTTGCTGTATGTAACAAGAGAGCTCAGTCCCAAAATGCTACTCTGGGTTCCCCACCACCACCTCCCTCCCAGCAGCCCTGCACAAAAAGCACTCCCATTCTTCACATCTCCCCACCTCCTGCTTCTGCCATCAGAAGGCTCTTTGTTCTGTTCTGGTCCTCCTACTGAATGCTCCAAGCCTCATCCCAGCAGGAGCCTGAAATCTGTTTTCTTTAGCGGGACTATAAGCATGGTGTATGTCATTCTTCCCTCAAGAAAAGCAGCATGCTCCAGGTTCTTCTGCCCACCTCCCTTCTGCCCAGCTTCTCAGTTCTTCACAAACTAACAAGTTTTACCCCCCCCCCAAAAAAAAGGGTTCTGGGGAGACAAGCTGTCAGAAGGAAGGAGCTGATTAGTTAGAGACTTCTCCTTTTACTTGCCTTTGGGCTGCATGGAAGGGCAGCTGGGAGAGAGGCTAACAGCAGAGGAACATCATTTGGGAGATAAGTGGAGGCTGGGGGAGAAACAGGGATTCAGCTGAGGATGGGGCACCCAAATCAGGTGGGACACATCTAGCTGTCTATTGTCTATTCCAGGTGTAGCAAACATGGCATCTTTCAGATGTTGTTGGGCAATGACTCCCATCATCCCAGACCCACTGACTATGCTGATGGGAGTCCAACAACATCTGGAGAACACCACATGGGCTTCCCTGGTTCTACACTAACTTCCCAGGGTTTCTCCACCCTACCAGGAGATGTCAGGGATTGAACCAGGGATCTTCAGCCTGCAAAGCATCTGCTCTCCTGCTCAGACGTGGCCGTTGGATCAAGCCTTTGGTCTCATCAGGCAGGGTTCTCCTGAATTTTCGTAATTAAGATTGCTAGACTTTCATTTGATTGTACCCCAAATGATATTATTAATGGGAATAACCTGCCATTGCCACACACAATCTTTGCCGTCTTTAATGTGTGTTGCTGAAATTGACACACACACACTCGTTGTTTGTTTTCCTGCTGGCTTTTAATCCCGTATTGTTAATGGAAGGTCGTGGATGCAGTTAAACTTGTGTGCCAGCTTTAACACGTAGATTCGTATTAAAGTCAGATTTCATTTTGCAAGTACACACACACACTTAAAAACAACAACAACAGCTGATGTGATTATTAACCCTCCCTCCTTTTCACATGCTTTTAATTCTTCCCAGTCACAAAGAAGGAATGTGTCTTTCCAGGTAGTTGCAGCAAGTGCTTTGTCCCCCGGGTCTAGAAATGAAACTAACAAGCCCCGAGGGACACAGATAGCTGGGAAGATTTGCAGTGGGAAAGAATATGGTCTTATTTATAGCTCCTTATGCCAGGTATACTGCTAGTATTTTAACTTTTCCCATGACTTTAGAGATGTCCACTGCCACCATGTGATGTGTAACAAAAGGAAGTTTCCTTTTTGTTTACCTACATCTGGAAGTTACTCAAGTAACCTGGAATATGATGGATAATAAGTTCTCTGCTGACTTGGAGGTCCACTTGTAACTTTAGCATGTAGTTGTCTCCCCAACCTGAACCAATGCTTTACATATACAGTCGTACCTTGGAAGTCGAACAGAATCCTGCAGCCAATTGGAAGCCGTGGAAGTCCCGTTGGGCGTTCGGCTTCCAAAAGAACGTTCGGAAACCAGAACACTCATTTCTGGGTTTCAATCGTTCGGGAGCCTATTTGTTTGGGAGCCAAGGCGTTTGAGATCCAAGATACGATTGTACAGTCGTGCCTCGTGTTGCGTAACCTCCAGGTTACGGAATCTTCGGGTTACGGCCGTGGAAAACCCGGAAATGAGTTTGCCTCTGACGCGTGTGCAGAATCGATCCTCTGGTTACGGAATTTTCAGGATATGGCTGGGTCTCCGGAATGGATCCCGTTCGTAACTGGAGATACCACTGTATTTGCTTTCTCTCCCCCCCTTAATTTAGTGAGGATTTCAGATAAGTATTTATAAAATATCAAGACATTACGGCGAGTAATTCCGTCATCATAAAATGTGCAGTGGGACTCCAAACACCTCTTACATTCTGATATTAACTGGAATGCACCAGTTTTGTAGTTACCTTAGCTATTTCATTTCCCCTGAATCAGAAATTTATTTCCATTGTTCTGCAAATATGATCTTGCTGCAATGCACTGGGCCATGTAAATTCATAGGAGAAGCCACCCCCCCCACCTTCACTTATATGATCTGCCTACCTCATATTGATATGCATAGCAAGAACAGTCTTCATTTCTTAAGCCAAAATCTGCAGCATGAAGACAGAAATTACATAATAAGCTAGTGCTGCCTAGTGATTTAAAAGAGTGAGCTGTGGACCGGGATGAACTAGGAAATTCACCTTGGCCTTCTAAGCTAACTGACATGCCTTAGGCAAGCCAATCTCTTAGCCTCAATTTCCCCATTTGTTCTATGGGGAATGCTGACCTATCATATGTATTTATAGTATACAAGAAGCATATTGTGCATTTGGCATTTATAGAGAATGTTCCTTACACTGATTCTCTTTTAAGTAATCCTGTGTGAATATAGACACATACACAAATGCCCATTGCTGGGGAGACACATTTGGAGACGCCTATTGCCTTTCCCCTGGTTGGCCACTGTTGGAAGCAGAATGCTTTGGTCTGATAGGATGGATGGACATTTGGCCCAATCCAGTAGAACTGTTCTTTTGCTTTTGCTCCAAAAAAATTGACTGATCTTGATGCCAGCAATTATTCGTGGTCACCACAGACTCCACTGTTTCCCACATGTTTCCTGTCATGCTGAGACGATTTAGCTTCTCACTTCGTTCCAGGCGTTTAAGACATTTATGAGAAGTGAGAATCTCTGCTCTGTTTCAGGGTGTGTGTGAAGCCCGAGTGTGAAGTGTGAGTCCGACGCTCTCTTCTCTGTTCTGAGCAAATGACAGACGGCTCAAGAGAGGGCAGGGTCTGTCACTCACCCACCCACCAGCCTCTTCTCAGATCTTTGTGAGGCACAGAGAGTTAAACAGGAAGGGCATCTCACTTTGTGATGGGCATCATGGTCACCAGAAAGACACCTGGAGTTACTGCTGGTCACTTGGTGAACGCATGCGAAGAGCACATTTGTTCAGTATTCTTGAATATTTTGATGGTCACTACGTTGGAGATACTTTTAAGAGCGGCTCTTAAAAATAATCAGTAAATGTAGCAAAAGCTAGATTCTTCCAACTGAATCCAATGCAGTCGTACCTTGGAAGTCGAACAGAATCCGTTCTGGATTCTGGAAGCTCCTGCAGCCAATTGGAAGCCATGGAACCCCGTCGGACGTTTGGCTTCCAAAAATAGTTTGCAAACCGGAACAGTCACTTCCGGGTTTGCGGCGTTCAGGAACCAAAACGTTCAAGAACTAAGCTGTTCAGCAACCAAGGTATGACTGCATTTCTATAAAGAGATACACTCTTAGACGTGTTTAAATAGGCTGCTCTTCTTTTTTATTTAAAAAAAAGCAAAATCGGCAAATTTTGAAAGTAATATAGAGATTTGAAAGTCATAGCAACTTCTCAAATCTGAAGCAGCAGATTAAGCAAATGCCAGAACATCTTCAGCTGTACGAAAAGCTTTCCCAATTTAGGTAGAGATTAGCTAGGGAAAAAAGCACAGCACATAGAGCTAACGGGAGTTTAATTGCGCTTTCCAGCAATAGTTTCAGTGTTAAAATCCAATCTTGTTAACGCTTCTCCTCATGCACACAATTTGCTTTTGATTTTCACATATCATGTTTTAAATCATACCTAAAGTGCTTGCGAAAGAAATTTCTGTTTTTGTTCACCTGGAAACAGACAGTTGCCCAGAACAATATTTGCTGTCCCAACAACCCACCCGCCAGCCCGTGTTTATACTCTGAGGGTTGCTCTCCAGTTATTACGCTCTACTCGTTTGTCAGCATAGTGAAAAAGAGAACCAGGCAAAAGCTGGTCCCTTCAGGGACATTCAGATTTACCCCCTCACACATTTAAAGCGCACGAGAGGGAGCTGTGGGGTCAGCTCTGCCCCGCTGCTGCCAACTCGACTACTTCATTGAGTTGTGGGAAAGGGTTGTTGTGTTCATGTGTGAATGCACATGCGACAAACAGCTCCATGTTTGGGGGGAGGGGAGGGAGGTTTACTACTACATGGGTAGGCAAACTAAGACCCGGGGCCCGGATCCAGTCCAATCACCTTCTAAATCTGGCCCGTGGACTGTCCGGTAATCAGCGTGTTTACATTAGTAGAATGTGTGCTTTTATTTAAAATGCATCTCTGGGTTATTTGTGGGGCATAGGAATTCGTTCTTCCCCCCCCCCTTCCAAAATATACCATATTTTTCGGTCCATAAGACGCACCGGACCATAAGACGCACATATATTTTTAAAGGGGGGAAATCAAGAAAAAAAAAATCTGCCTCAAACCTGGCGGCTGCAGAGGAGGAAAAAGCAGCTTTTGGGCTGCACATTCCTCCGCAGCCGCCGCCAGCAGCAAAGGGGCGGGGCAGACGTTCCTCCTTCCTCCCCCGCCCCTTTGCCACTGGCTTTAAAGCCAGCTGGGGGAGAAGGGTAGGACACTATGGTCCGTCACTTCTCCCTAGCAGGCTTTAAAGCGATGGGGGGGGGAGGAGAACCACTAGCGCCACGCACAGTGTCAGGGCGCCTCTCCCCTTCCAGGCCACTAGTTCCCGCCTCCCACCACCCCCTGCCTCTTGCCTCGTTCAGTGAGAGACGGGGGCGGCAGCGGGCAGCATAGAAGATGCTGCTTGATCCTCCGCTGCCCACTGCCCCCCGGCCTCTCGCCACTTGCTTGACAGGGAGCCTTCGTTCCATAAGACGCACCAACATTTCCCCTTACTTTTTAGGAGGGAAAAAGTGCGTCTTATGGAGCAAAAAATATGGTAGTACCCACAAGGTCTGAGGGACAGTGGACCGGCCAAACAAGTTTGCTGACCCCTGGTCTACTACTTACTTTGAAAAGGTGCCACTTCTCCCTCTGGCATGGCATCATTGCAAGGAATTCTTGGAGGTTCAGGAAACAGGAAGCAGTACACCTTCCTGTTTCCTGAACCTCCAAGACTTCCTTGCAATGGTGCTATGCCAGAGGAAGAGGTGGCACTTTTTAAAGGTAGGCAGAGGTGCCCAGTTTCAGCAGAGGCTTGGAAGCCACTGGAAGGAGCTGTCCTAGGTACTAGTGGATTTACATTGATTTGCCCCTAGAGATGTGGATCTGGTTGGATTTTAGGAAGTTCTGGAAGCATATTTATCCATCAGTTGGGCAATGCGCAGGATCTGGGGATCTGGTGGGATTCTGGACCTTCCTATGCAAGGCTCAAGTTGACCTCTACTTGAGGTAAATTGCCTGATCCCATGGAAGCCTTTAGGTGTGTCAACAATGATGATATGTGGGTTTTCCTGAAAATCTGCATAGGGTAAGTTGCATTAGAAAATGTAGCATATTTACTTGTATTTAGTAAACAAAGCTAGAAAAAAAGACACCCGTGTTAATTTTTGTCCCAGCATACCGCAAGTATTTCATCATGAATATTGGGGTAGGGGTGGGGGGGTAAGGAACTAAAACATACTTTATGTGATTATAAATATTATATTGGACAGAAATTTTAATTGGAATACTACTTAAAGACAACAGATTTCAGACAACCATTTCTTTGTTTAAATCTCAATAAAAAACACAAATGTACTGAAAACTGTTGACACACCAACAAATTTTTAGCAACCCAAAGAATTGTGTACAATATGCTGACTCACATATTTTCTTGGGCTAATCACCTGAAAAATGTTAATTGCAACTATGAAACTGCCAAGCTTGCCTAATATTGTATTTGCCATTAGCATCCATTCATTGTTACTAATGCATTTACAAAGCAGAACAATTTCCACAAAAATAATAATGCACTGAATTGAAAAAATAGAGGGATGAAAAGGGGAGACAGAAATGAAACACGGTTTAGGTATCCAGATTATCGCTTCTACAATCTCCTCCTACATTTCTTTCTTTTCTTTTTTACTTCTAAATGAGACTTTAGGTATATAGCTATATCAGTGCAGCATTCAAAATGAATAATAACAGCCGCGAGAGCCACTGGGTATTATTAAGAGCTGGTACAAAAAGCACAAAATAAAATTAGCAATTAACATTCTCCTACATTTTTATCCGGAAAAGCCTGTCTAAATTTTCCTGCTAAGGAAGCAAACTAGGTCACTTCTAATGTTACATATTTATCCTCGTAATTTAGCATTTATCTAAATCTATAAAACAATGGCCGGCTTCTATTTTTGGCAAAAGAAAAACGCCAAGTGTTCCTTCTAGAGTGCTATGAAAGAGAGTATAAATAAATTAAACAGACAGAATAAAACTTCTGCCTTGTGTGTTTGTGCATGCATGATTAAACTTTAGTAGATTTTTAAAAATAAATAAAAATCTGTTTTCTGAAGCATTGATGACTAAAAGTCCTCTCTGTGGCAACTCTAGAATTGCTGGTGTGAGAGTAGGTGCTTGCTTTAATAAGTTTTGAAAATAAGTTTTGTTTTAGTATTGGCATATTTGCTGCCCTTGGCTCCTTTGAGGATATAAATTTAATTAATTTACTACAACAACAACAACAACAACAACAACAACAACAATATTGTGAGTATGTGTGTGTACAAAGAGAGGGGTGCCTATGTAGCATATCTCCAAAGTGCTGTCCTTCTGGAGTTTTTTACTCTCTGTGGGTTTTTTTCTCTTGTTTCACAGTTTCTCATTGCTCTTGTTTGGCGTGGACAAAGATTATTCACCTTTTAAATCTGAATTTTCTACTTAAGATTTTAGTATTCAACATGTAGATAGAAGAAACAGCATTACACAGCAAATTAAGGATTTTAAGGCACCCTAGACAAATGGAGGAATGCAAAATCGTGACTGCATGTTACTCTTGAATATCAAGGGAGATATTGGGAAAGCTGGGTACTGGTATAAAGAACACTCTGACAGGAACATTTAGTTCATTAACTTAATTGTAATGATGGAGAGAGAGTAAAGGATCATCTCCCACTGCCTGCGTTTCTTTATCTGTTTGCAGCACAGTATTCCACAGTCTCTGTAAGGACAAGGGCGACAATTTAACTTCCCTGTGGATAAGTTACTGAAATGCCCATTTTTTCCAGTGGGGCTACTCCTACTGTAGGATGCAACCCATTTTCATTACTAATTACCTGATATTCCACATTCTGGAGTTCTTTGGTATATGAGAGCTGAAACCTGATGTGTAAGTCCTTGTGTGCTAACAAAAAAACAAACACATTTCTAATAAATTCCTAATCAGCCATTTCCCTGTTTGTTGAGGTGACAGGAAAGTCTAAAGGTTTGCTTGTTCATAACAGCTGTCGTTTAACTACAACGCAGCTGAACTCAGTGATTCCTAAACAGACCATAACCATAAAAGATCTACCTGTCAACTTACAAGTCAGAAACTCCTCTGGTTCAAAGTTTGAACACAGTATTTTCGGAGTTCTCTTTCCATACTACTAAAAGAAATAGGCACTATGCACTTGATTACAATATCTTGCTAGGGTTGTGGTAGCTCCCAAATAACTAATCATGAAGTAACTAATCTAGGCAACATCCTTGTGTTTTTTTCTCTTCTGTCCAGTCATTGACCTTCCCTCTCAGGTAGCAAACCAAAATGGTGATACATTTTCATCCTCCACCCACTTGCTATGGGCACATTCAGATTTAAATAGTTGTCATTTTCCTTTTCTTTTTGCTGACTTACAAGTTATGTTAGGAAGTACTGATGAAAGCCTGGTCACTGGAGGAGGAGGACTCCAGGTGGAAGAAGAAGAAGAAGAAGAAGAAGAAGAAGAGTTTGGATTTGATATCCCGCTTTATCACTACCCAAAGGAGTCTCAAAGCGGCTAACATTCTCCTTTCCCTTCCTCCCCCACAACAAATACTCTGTGAGGTGAGTGGGGCTGAGAGACTTCAGAGAAGTGTGACTAGCTCAAGGTCACCCAGCAGCTGCATGTGGAGGAGCGGAGACACGAACCCGGTTCACCAGATTATGAGTCTGCCACTCTTAACCACTACACCACACTGGCTCACTGGAGAGTGAAGTGAACCGGTGACCTCTCCAGGGTAGGGTCTTCTGCTCTTTCCCCAGGCCACATTGGTGTGAGGAAATGACAGATCGCAACTGACAACTCCCATTTTCCTGGCATTGAAGAAACTGTGCAGCAAACAGAAGCATGCAATTCAGTTGTGGAACAAATTGGGAGTCCCACTCATTGGATTCCCTTGCCGGACGTCCCATCGAAGGCACGGATGTTGGGAGCTTCCCTTCTTCACATGCTTAATATACACTTGGGATGCCTGAATGTGGACAGTGTTCACTCATTCTCTCTCCGCCCCCCCCCCCAACCCAGTTAAGTAGAAATTTGCCCAAAGACCACTACCCAAAGACATGCAGTTATGACAATGTCATAGATCATTTCTGTGGTTCCATCTCTGTTCCTGAGAAAAATGGGAAGGAGGTACATTTCCGTGATATAGGAGTCTGGTTTTTGTGTCACACCGAGGCAAATCATGGCCTTGCACAAAAATACGACCCCTTGGAGAGTAGATTGTGGTTGCTTTGCTCCTCCCCAATTCTTTCTGTGCTGCACTCATAGTTTAGCTCTCTCCACAAAAGTCATGTGCTATAACCAAGGGGTTTTCAATGATTTTCAGCTTGTGTTTTGTCTGGGAGAGCTAAACAATGAGCCTGGGTTCAGAACTGTCATGTGACAAAGACACATGAGAGCAAAAGCAGCAAAGCAGGCCTGGAAGTACTAGGACTGCAAAGTCATTCGGCCTACTAAAACAGTTGAAGCCTAACTACTAACTGTTGAGTCACTCTGGGTCATGTGACTCACTCTCCTAAAATGTAGCAGCCATTTTCTCTCAGTCTCAGTTTGTAGTTGTTGCAGTATGCAGCCGGTATAGAGCTCAGTCTGTGTTCAGTTCAGTCTGTATGTAATCTCTTTCAAGCTATTTGGAACAATGTTATGAAGAAGTTTATTTCAACTTAAACTACATGCTGAGGCAAACTTTGACTTAGTTGACTTACCGTAGTTCACTTAGTGCAGCAGCAGAGTAGGCAATAGCAGCAGAGCAGGCAATAGCAAAGCAGATGCAATCTAACTAAGTTCTGACTAAGCCATGTTTTGGCTCAGCACAACGTGGGAACCAGACCGGTATATGCTTCTTTTAGTAGGAAGTCCCAGGTCCAATCTCCTTTTTCAGGTGGTCTCAAGTAGCAGGACTGGGAAAGAATCCTGCAGGTGGTTGTGGAGAACAGGGGTAGACAGTAAAGACCTAGATGGACCTTAAGTAACAAGATAGACACAGAGTAAGAAAGGTACATATAATCACATTCATCACCACTCCAAAACATGGCTCCGTTCTTCAGCTAAAGCGTTCACACTGAGTACCTCCAAAGACATTTTTATATGGTCTTACAGTGCAGAATTCCCCTTTTCTTCTTTCTTTCTTTCTTTCTTTCTTTCTTTGAGATTCTGTTTTGAATGCCATTACAAGGCTCATTTTGTGCGTTTTTTGAGATTAAAAAAAAAATCTTCACATTGAGGCAACTTTGAGTGATTAGAAACAGCTGTTCTGTGAATTATTCTGCAATGAATGAATTTCTGAGAGCATCTCTTTCCTGTAATCGAGTTTCCCGAAACAACAAAGATGATTGGTATTCTTTGTGTATAAATAAGGAAATAAGAGTTTGTGGGGGGAATGAAGAATCTTTTAATAAAACATCGTCCCTTTTCTACTTTTTGCTCATCTGGGAAAATCAATTTTTGGGTTTTTCAAGTGTAGAAGAGAGATCAAAAGGAAGAACTGACAATCTAAACAAAGGGCAAGGTGTGAAGCGCTGCTTGCTCTCCTATTCCCTGGTGAGCTTTATCTAGGCATTTCTCTAAGCAGAATCCACTTGCTGAAAAATAAAGTTTATGCCACACACCCTCCCATAAATCAATAATGTTATGAGTTATAGAATTTTAAATGGAAAAGAGCTTCAAAATATCAAGTGCTAGATTAATTTTTATGGCATTTCTAGGTTTCTTGCTACTGGAAAAATGACATACAGAGGTTTATTCAAATAGTTTTCAGGTGCATGGCCAAGTTAACACGCAGTACTAAGCGAAACCATAACTTGGCACAAATGAACAAATGTTTAGGTTCCTGAAGTGAAGCTCATAGCCACAGCTCTCCACTCCTGGTCCTGATGCTGCCACACTACCTGAGGCTAAGCTATGGTTTAGAATTTGGCTTAGCATTACAGTCGTACCTCGGAAGTTGAACGCCTTGCCAGTCGAACGTTTTGACTCCCGAATGTTGCAAACCCGGAAGTGAGTGTTCTGGCTTGCAAACGTTCTTTGGAACCCGAACGTCCGTTGTGGCTTCTGCGGCTTCTGATTGGCTGCAGGAGCTTCCTGCAGCCAATCGGAAGCCACGCTTTGGTTTCCGAACATTTGGGAAGTCAAATGGACTTCCGGAATGGATTCCGTTTGACTTCCGAGGTACCACTGTATGTCCAAACCGAGGGTCACGGTTTGTATCCCCCAGGCAAACCATAAACAGTAAACCAAGAACAAATATTGGTTATAGCTGGTGGGTTATGTAGAGTAAGACAAGCCATGAGCCTGGGTTCAGACATAATGCTAAGCCAAACCATGGCAGGACTAGAGGAGCAGCACAGTGGCTACGATTTGGCTAAGCCATGGTTTATGTTCAAACCCAGGTGGTGAAGAAGCGGCACCAAGGGCTGAGTGCAGCAGTCATGGTCTTCATTTTGGGAACCCACACATTTCCTGATTCATGTTAAACCATGGCTTGGATTGGATTAGTGTCATGTGTGAACTGGGCCAGTGTATCCTACATACCTCATTGAGGACAGTGCTACTTATACAGAGAAGAGTTAAAGTGAAGGAGCCAAAATATTTTTTTTCTTTATGCGAAAATTGCAAAAATTAGAATACATTCCCCATTTCACAGTAAATATGACTACTTTTACCATAGAAAGCACAAGGAACTTGGGGATAGCCCTACATAACTGTTCTGCCTTACTATTTGAGCTATGAGTCTCAACAGCCTCAGCCAGCTTGATAGAAAGTGTAGACCTAAACATCTAGAGCAGCCTTACTCAACCTTGGGTTCCAAGATGTTGTTGGACTATAACTTCCATCATTCCTAGGCAGCATGGCCAGCTGTCAGGGATGATGGGAATTGTTGTCCAAAAACAGCTAGAGACCCAAGTTTGGGATACACTGGTGTCAAGGTTCTTGGGCCAGTCTTGACTTCCAGAATCCAAAGATGCCTGTCATTTGTTCTTGAAGGCTTCGGAATTGTTTCTTGAGCAGCAAACACACACAGCATTGTGTAGCAAATACCGATAAAATTCAAGAGCTGGTTATAGACATGATGTGTGTTTGGTGTGAGGTATGTAGCCTACTGTTAAATACTAAAATATATATTTAAAAAATTCTCTAACACAGATGTTGCCAACATAGTACACTCCAGATGTTGCTGGACTCCAGTTTCCATCAGCCCCAGTCAGCATAGCCAATGGCCAGACAGTATGGGAGTTGTAGTACAACAACATTTGAAGGATGCACTTTGGCTACCCATGGCCTTAAAAATAACTTAATAGAGAGGAGCTTTTTGGGGGGGGGGAAGGGTACCTAAAACCACTCTTTGAACCCCAGCTTTAGTATCCAACCTCTTCAGAGCATCAGTTATTGAGTCTCCTTGTTTCTTTTAATGAAAATTGCATTGGGTCAACTTTCTACTTTGGATCCTGGTCTTAGAAACAACATCATTCTGGCTTGGGGAATTGTTTGGGAGAGGAGAATAGCTTTTGGTCTTGTTTGAGTAGTTTCAGGCGACTCGATCCCTCGATAGCATCCTTGGAGATGTCAGCAGAAAATTGCCAACTGTGCCCCCTTGGTCTGCGATGTCAAGGAAGTGACATTGTAATATTTCATTGCTTTATGTCACCAGCAAAAGTATGTTAGCATTTCTTTCGGTTTAAAGGAACCTTCACTTTATTTTCCCCTCTCCTGAATGTTTGTTGAGAGGAGACCTGGGGGCCAGCTGAAAAGCCAGTCTTTGAGAAGGAAGAGAAGAATGAGGGCAACTTTTTGTGTCAAACCAGAGTAGGCTCTAGAAAGCACCCTACAAATGTATTAGTTATATCAACAGCTGCACCCCCACGCCCAGTGGGAATGTGTGTGTGTGTGTGTGAAGCCCCATTTCATTTCTGATGCATTAAAGTGGGTGGGCATGTATCTGATCTTGATTGTTATATATAGAAACATGTTAGGATGGATATTGAATTATTGAGATTTGAATGAATGATTTTATTGCAGTCTGAAATGTTGGTTATTTATGAGCCAGGATATCTATGTTTAATCATACAGCGGTAAGCTTACAAGTCTTAATCAAAGTTTAGGCTTATTATCATGTTTTGTGTCTGTGCTTCTATTTTTGCTCATGAATGGCCTTTTTCATTTATTGATTCATTTAAAATTTTTATATCCTGCCTCATCCTTCAAGGCAGCATGGAAAGGGAAAGCAGATCTTTAAATCTCCCTTCACCCAAAATGTGCTCTGTTGTTTTTGTAATTTCGCCTTCCCACTAGGAGAAGGCCAGGTCGTGCAATGTAACAGGTTGACCTTCTTCCTCCACCAACAGCTGCAGCCCCTGTACATCTTGGAAAGCTTCTCATGATAATGGAAGGCTTGTCAAACGTTGTGAATCATATGGGGCTGCAGGAGGAGGGAATGATCACCCCAAATCAGGTAGATGAAATGATGTGCTCTGTTTGTGCAAAATTATTGCACCTGTTGTGAGGCTATTAGCCTCTCCCAGTATGAACCCATACGGCTCAGACTACAATATTCTGAGAGGTGTTTGGGATAGTACGGGTGGCTGCAGGTGAGAAGTTAGTACAGGTAGGAAGGGGATAGCTGTTTGCCCTGCCCGTGTCTGAGCTAAGATACACAGAGACATCTTGGCTTGATGCCTGCAATCTTTTGCTAGGGTCACACTGCCTTAGGCTCATTGTGCACAATGAAAGTCAGTTATGACTAAGTCCCACTACTGTAAGTGGGATTAAACTGCACAGTTAAATCCTTAAGTCATGGAAGGCTTAGAGCTTCCCATGCAAGCCCCACTTATGTCCTCCATGCGACGCATGCACAAATGCAGGAAGAAATGATCGTACGTGGATGCAGCTGGCAGCGACCTCTGTCACTGGCTGCACTTCTGCCAGCCAGTGTTTCACTACTTCTTTACGGTTGGCTAAAGCTTTTATCTAGCGCTTCGTTGGAGAGGGCTAGGAGAGCTGTTTTATTCTAGGAGAGATGATTACTCAACCTCACACATGTTCTGATTTTCCTACGCTCGTGTAAACCCCCCCCCCCAAGTTTTCCGTGTTCCAAGTTTGCAGCCAATGCTATTTCTCTGTGGATACCAAAAAGAGACAGACCAAGAACTCGGGCCAATATAGTATTCAATAGTGAGAATAATCCCTACTAGCAAGCCAAATATAAATAACAAAAACAGAAATAGCAAAAACAAAAACAGCAACCATACAATAGTTGTAATAAACTTAAAGCTACAGAGATATTTACAAAATAAGTCTTTTAGCACAATATATCGATGTCGCGTTTGATGTGAGAGTCTTTAAAGATTAGATAGAGTTCATACTAGTCCAGAATCAAGATGTATCGGTATCGTGTTTGATGTGGAAGTCTTTTAGAATAAGGTAGCATCCATGGTGATACAAAGTCAGAAGTCAGAAGCCAGGACAGGGCCCTGTTTCGGTGTTTCTACCTTCATCAGCTGGAAGGATTAAACATTGCATGAAAAAACGATATATACTAATTACATGTATTGAAATTGGAAAACACAAAACAGCATATAATCATATGGTTCCTCACCTAGGTTTAAGAAGGTCAGCGTGTACCTAATTGATCTCTGCGTGTCTTAGAATTGAGAGTGAATATGTAACCTTTTATATGAATTTTCTTTAAAGGGAAGGTGTGGTTCCCTAAGGTTTCTTAAAGGAATACAGTTCCATTGCTCAGAGAGCCACTGCCAACCAGTTATGGACCTTATAGAAAAGACACAGCAAACTATGGCAAGTTCTTAAAGAAATGGGAGTGCCTGATCACCTCATCCGTCTCCTAAGAAATCTCTATGTGGGACAAGAAGCTACAGTTAGAACTGGATATGGAATAACTGATTGGCTCAAAATTGGGAAAGGAGTACGACAAGGCTGTATATTGTCTCCCTGCTTATTTAACTTATATGCAGAATTTGTCATGCGAAAGGCTGGACTGGATGAATCCCAAACCGGAATTAAGATTCTCGGAAGAAATATCAACAACCTCAGATATGCTGATGATACAACCTTGATGGCAGAAAGTGAGGAGGAATTAAAGAACCTTTTAATGAGGGTGAAAGAGGAGAGCGCAAAATATGGTCTGAAGCTCAACATCAAAAAAACTAAGATCATGGCCACTGGTCCCACCACCTACTGGCAAATAGAAGGGGAAGAAATGGAGGCAGTGAGAGATTTCACTTTCTTGGGTTCCATGAACACTGCAGATGGTGACAGCAGTCACGAAATTAAAAGACGCCTGCTTCTTGGGAGAAAAGCAATGACAAGCCTAGACAGCATCTTAAAAAGCAAAGACAACACCTTGCCGACAAAGGTCCGTATAGTTAAAGCTATGGTTTTCCCAGTAGTAATGTACGGAAGTGAGAGCTGGACCATAAAGAAGGCTGATCGCCGAAGAATTGATGCTTTTGAATTATGGTGCTGGAGGAGACTCTTGAGAGTCCCATGGACTGCAAGAAGATCAAACCTATCCATTCTTAAAGAAATCAGCCCTGAGTGCTCATTATAAGGACAGATCCTGAAGTTGAGGCTCCAGTACTTTGCCCACCTCATGAGAAGAGAAGACTCCCTAGAAAAGACCCTGATGTTGGGAAAGATTGAGGGCACAAGGAGAAGGGGACGACAGAGGATGAGATGGCTGGACAGTGTTCTCGAAGCTACTAACATGAGTTCGGCCAAACTGCGAGAGGCAGTGAAGGATAGGCGTGCCTGGCGTGCTCTGGTCCATGGGGTCACGAAGAGTCGGACACGACTGAACGACTGAACAACAACAACAAATCTTGGCAGTCTCTTTTTGGTGTACATAATAACGAGAACTCCAATTTATTTAACGTTTCTCTGTGAATGGCAGTTCTTATTCTTTGTTTTCCTCTAATTCAGATCTGGCCTTTATAAGAGACCTGCAGCTTCTTTCTCAGAGGGTGGAGTTTCTCACTGTACATGGACCATTAATCCTCAATGCTCAGGGGGCTGGATTTTAGGAGAGGAGTGATCCATTTCTCTTTTTAATACAATTCCCTTTGTAGAAAAAAATAAAAAATAAAAATAAACCAGGACTGTGTTGATACTCCAACATTGCTTCAGGCTGTAACTAAGAAGCTAACCTCAATTTAATTCCTGCTGCTTATATGTTTCATAGGCAGATGTACCAGGTCCTGTAAGTGTCTACTGAGTTAATATTAGGTGGCGGCTGGAGGGGGTGGGGGGTGGAGAGAAACACATAGGCATTTAACGTTGCAATCTCACTGGCTCAAGAAAATGACTTGATTGTACACGTTTGGGTTTCTGAAGAGCGGTAATGAACTAGAAGACAATTATTGCACACATTATCTCATTTCATTTCTCATTTACCCAGTAAAATTGGCTTTAAAACACCAGTCCTGAAGGCTGTGTGTCGAATTTGCTTTGAAGAGCAATCTAGCGAGAACTCGCCAAGACGCTTTTCATATCTCCCCAACCACAATATTGTCCCTTATTAATCTGGTGTAACCGTAGCTGGGGGTGGGGTGGGGAGGGTGGCAATTGAGTGGATTCAAAGCCATAGGAGAGCAGCTGTTTTAATATTAGTTCTTTGTGAGCGTTTAGGAGAAGGGAAAATGGGCACAATGTGGCATGACTTTGGAATTGGACCACTCCCCTTCTGTTCGTGGAGCCCCTTCATGCTTAAGGTATGGGAAGAATCCTTCAGTTGTTCCCAAGTATAATAATAATAATTTATAATAATTTATTATTTATACCCCGCCCATCTGGCTGGGTTTCCCCAGCCACTCTGGGCGGCTTCCAACAGAATATTAAAATGCAATATTAAAATGAATTCACCTATTTATAGCTGTTGTGTTCAGGTCCTGCCTATGGGCTTCCTATCACAATTGGCCACTGCAAGAACAGAATGCTGGATTAGGTGGGCTTTGGCCTGATCCAGATGGGGAGTCTTTCATTCCTAATCTGGTCCCATCTTCTTCTCCACAGGTTAAATTAGGGCACAAAGGCCACGGTGCTCCCCTGTTTGTCCCCTGACAGAAGCCAGGAGAGATTATTTATTTATTTATTTATTTATTTATTTATTTTCTGTATCAGACAAAGAAAGGGGAACAGGATGGAAGAGGAGAGCAAGATATCAGAATGTAAAGGAGGGTGGAAGCGAACAGGGACACCATAGTTTGGTCTAGTCTCTTTCTCCTTTCTGATTTCAAGAAGTATGAGGATGCTAAATTGCACATTCCCCATTTAATTGAGCAGTGAGAAGTTCAAGGGCAGCACTTACCCAGCTTTCATCTCTTTGGAAGAAGTGCTTTTGCAGCCTTGGGTTTATTTGCAAATTGACCGTTAACCATAGGTGGAAGCCGACCACACTTCTGCAAGCAGCAAATTCCCTGCCCCACATGAGATTCCCAGAGAGGCAAAGGCTTATTTTTGCATTATTCTTGAGACATAGCGAGAACTAGAGTGTACAACAGCATAGTGAAGGGCTGAATAAACCCATAAGCTTAGAAAGTGTTACAGAAAGCCTGGAAGCTTTGGGTCATAATACAATGCAACATCTTGCATATGCACATCTTTGGAATAATGTCTAAATGAAGACTGAACATGACAAATGTTTGTAACTAGAAATGTACTTAGTCCTCCTCACCCAGTAATATCTCGCAGGGATGATGAAAGATTCTATCTATATTTTTTGTTGTGCCCGTTAAGAAAATGCATGACTCTGTTAAGCTTTATGCCAACATCCTTAAGTGTTTCCTTAAGGAACTCTAGTGTACAAATATATTTGTTATGTTTTGTAAGGCAATTTGCAGCTAAAGTTTTTAAAAAATAATCAAAGGAGAGTTTCCGAAGATTGGGCTTCTGACTAACTAGATGGCCATTCTAGTAGTCCAGAGGAATAGTGGAATGGGATGCTGATGGACTGCTTCTTAGGATGCTGCAGAGGTTTTTGCCCCAATGCATGTTTGTCCCCAAAGTTCTTATAATTTTCTTGCATCTATGTTCAGCCCTCTGAGAAGTTGCACAGACCTTTCTCTGTTTCCTCTGCTGAAAGTTAATGACAAACATGTTGACACCATGAGTACAGGGATCTCTGGCCTTAACAGGGACCACTTCCCTGACTGCTTGACTTTCACCCAATTTATACTATGCTAATTCGTAACTTCCAAGGAAGGTAGCTCACATCTTGGTTTTTCAGTGGCAAAAGCCGGTTTATTTGAGATAGCCATTTACAGCTTCCAGCAGTTTAAGCAGAGATAATACTCATTCCAGCATTCACTCGTTCATCCAGCTCATGATTGATTACATTAAATGCTATAATAATAGAAGTGTAGTGCCATCAACTCATGAGTATATATCACACTTACTGTGCAAACTAATGTCTGACTTACTGTGTTGCATGACAGGAGCACGCTTGTTTTCCTTGGGCAAAATGCAAGAATGGTGCAAGTTTTATGACATATAAAGATTGTTCTTCAAGATTTGATGTGAGGAGTGGTGGCCACTTTATCAACATCTACATCTGAGTTTCCCAAACTTGGGTCTCCAGCTGTTTTTGGACTACAACTCACATCTTCCCTAGATAGCAGAACCAGTGGTCAGTCATGATGTGAACTGTAGTCCAAAAACAGCTGGAGACCCAAGTTTGGGAAACACTAATCTACACATTCAGAAGACCCAGTGAGGATCTCTCCCACATGGAGGGTGTCTATGCATGTATATTGGTACACTTCCAATGTGCAACCAGTGGGTGGCATGGCTGTTCTTGTGTTGTAGGGGTGGAAGCTGGGCACGACCCTGCTCCCTTAGCAACAAGTGAGGGTTATTCATATGAACACCCTCTGGATAAGCACTGTAGTCCTGGTGCTACCAACCTGTTGCTGTTGTTTAGTCATTTAGTCGTGTCCGACTCTTCGTGACCCCATGGACCAGAGCATGCCAGGCACTCCTGTCTTCCACTGCCTCCCGCAGTTTGGTCAGACTCATGTTGGTAGCTTCGAGAACACTGTCCAACCATCTTGTCCTCTGTCGTCCCCTTCTCCTTGTGCCCTCAATCATTCCCAACATCAGGGTCTTTTCCAGGGAGTCTCCTCTTCTCATGAGGTGGCCAAAGTATTGGAGCCTCAACTTCAGGATCTTTCCAGTGAGCACTCAGGGCTGATTTCCTTCAGAATGGATATGTTTTATCTTCTTGCTACCAACCTAGGTGGCTTTAAAAGATGATTAGACAAATTCATGGGAGAGAGGGCGATCAATGGCTGCTAGCCACAGCTGGAGGCAGCAATGCTTCTGAATACCAGTTGGCGGAAACCACAGGAGGGGAGAATCCTGCTTGCTAGTTTCCCACGGCCATCTGCTTGGCTACTGTGGGAACAGGATGATGGGACTAGATAGGCCAGTGGCCTGATCCAGAAGGCTCTTCTTATGTTCTTCCCATGTTTTTATGACCTTATTCTCTGAATTGTGTCTAATACCTTTGATCTTTTAAGTTCTCTTAGATCACCAGCTCACATTGTCAGAATCAGAGCAGCTGTTTATTTTTATTTTATCAACTTCCAAAGTTGGCTCACGGCACAAGTAAAAAAATATATGGGGAAAAGCAAGATTCCCTCGTCGCAAGATGACTGAAGTTATGACCACCAAAGTTTCATTTTCTCCATTGTCTGAAAACTATTTGTATTTTCCCCCCCTTTACCGAGTGAAGATTAGGAAATTAGTTTTAATTATTACTTATGAGGCACCATATGGCTACTCTATAATTTTGGCTTCCCATGGAGCCTTGTGTGCGTATGGAAAATGAAATTAATTAGGATTCACACTTTGAAATCTATTATTAACTTAATAAAGCTGGCAGCTTGTAGGGTGCCTTCGTACACTGTGTGATGTAATTGTTTATGATAACAAGCCACTATTTATAAAGCCGCATAGGAAATCTGACACACATGGGGAGTAAAGGTCAAGAAAGAGAGTCTACAAGGTAGATACCATTTCTATCCAAAGTAGTGCTTTGCAATTAACTGTGCACACATCACACAAAAAACCCTTTCACCAGCTTTGACTAAATTCAGCAGTATTTCCTTTGAAGCTGAGGACTGAAGACACAGCGGTGTGCAGTCTGCAAAGGCTGAGATACTAGCCCATTAGGTCCTGTATATCAGCTTCCCCAACCTGGTGCCCTATAAAAGTTCTGGCCTACAACTCCCCATCATCCCTGAACACTGGCTACAATGGCTAGAGCTGAAGGGAATCATAGTCCAAAAGATCTGGAAGGCACCACGAGTAAGGAAGGCTGGTGTGCAGGGAGAATTGGGCTGGCTTCTCTCATGAAGTCTGCTTTGTGTTTCCCCCACTAGAATCCCCTTGAATAATCAATATGTGTTTAGCTTTATAAAGTTTATGAAGTGCAGGCTCAGGAACTCTTTGCATTTAAGGCATAATTAAACTGGTCAAGTGATCTTGAGAAGGCACTCAGCGTAAACAAGCATCAGCTTTGCCCTGCTCAATCAGACCGAGGTTTGTTTTCTAGTGCTAGCATTCTTTCAACTACAGTCGTACCTTGGAAGTCGGAACGGAATCCGTTCCGGAAGTCCATTCGACTTCCAGAATGTTCAGAAACCAAATCGCTGTTTCTAATTGGCTGCAGGAAGCTCCTTCAGCCAATCAGAAGCTGCGGAAGCCCCGTTGGTTGTTCGGGTTCCAAAAGAACATTCGCAAACCGGAACAATCACTTCCGGGTTTGCAGCGTTCGGAAGCCAAAACATCCGAGTTCCAGGGCATTCGGGATCCAAGGTACGACTGTATTTGGAAGTTGGTGGCCAACCAGTGAACTGCAGATACTCTTCTGCCCAACCGCGATGTGTGTGTGTGTGTGTGTGTGTGTGTGTGTGTGTGTGTGTGTATATATATATATATATATATATATATATATATAGGTTTGATGCTGAAATATCACTCGGATGTAGTGGGCTTGTGTACAAGATCATTTGATGTCTCTTATTGTTTTATGCTAAATGCTTACAAATATTTAAGCAGCTCTTATAATTGGAGTCCATAACGTGTTCCTATCTCTCGTCTTTATTTAGCATTCTGTAACTGTGTGGTTCTAGAATAAATTCAACAACATATGAGTGTTTTAAGGCTGACATCTGCGCTATAAAAATGTGGCTTTTTTTTTAAAAAAAATACAAGATGTAATACTGTTAAAGAACTAGCAAGACTTCAGCATTCTTTTGCAATTAATACTTTGTTGACTATTTATTATAATTTTTACGCTGGCTGCCATTGAATGTTATATATATTTTTCTCTTTCTCCATTCCCTTGCACTGTGCAGAAAATTCTGAATGCATTACAGTGTCCCTTAGCTGACTCAAGCTATGAGAATTCTTTTCTCATGGTTGCTGATTTTCTTTGAGCAAGGGTTCTCAACGTGTCGCCACGATCCACGAGCTTCCTTCAGGTCGTCCGTGGCATGTTTGTAAAGAACACTTACAATTTCAATTATAAAGAATTCTGTGGAATTCAAATTATAATGCAATAAAATACAATATAAGAAAACAAAGAAGCAATAAACTAGAATCCATGCAGCATCTAACGGTTGCTACAGCAGTCAGGAAAATATCATGAAGTGGTCGGCCTGGACCCTCAGCAATTGTCAAGTGGTCCATGGGGAGAAATACTTGGAGAGCCGCTGCCTTAGAGCAAAGACTTCTTTGCTCAAATATGGAATAGACACATCTCAACCATCTACACTTCTAATACACAATAGCACAGCCAGTCTCAAACTAGTGCCCTCCAGATTTTTCAGACTACAATTCCCTTCAGTCCCAGTCAGGGCTGCCAATCGTTAGTATTTTCTCTTCAGTTTAATATGTCTGACAGGAACTTACAGAGATCCTTCCAGTTTGTACCTCTTTCCTACTCTGGGCAGTGATAATCACCCTCACATCCCCATCTCTGAAGACTTATGTTCTCTACCTCATGTTGATCCAGATTCCCCATTGGTTCGGCTTCTGCCTGTCCACCTCAGTGTCAAACAAGATATAGATGAGGTAATCTTTTTGTTTGCTAGTTTAATACGTCTGGCATGTAAGTGGAACTTGGCAGCTTGCTCAAACTGTTAGGCTTGCTAGATGTTGAATTTATATTCCTTTTTTATATAAAGTCCTGCTTATCTCTCTCCCCATACCCTCAATCATTAGCTTCCTAAAATAAGCCCCTTATCATTTGGGATCCTGGAGATTGACTGGTAGTTTTCAACCACTACTGTTTATCTTCCATGAGTCACACTGCTCGGGAACATGTTCCAAGGTCTGTGCAAACACATTTGTGAGAGGATAGGCTGACTTGCAGACATCTGCGACTGGAGGGAGTCTGATGGCAGGTTCCCAGTTCCTAGGATAAAAGCCTGAAGGTTGTGGGGATCCCTTCTGCTCATTAGCTTAGGGGCTCATCAGCTATTGCTGGCATCCGTCTGTCTTGGGAGAAAATGGAGGAGTGTACCCATGGGGGTGAATTCAAACCATTGGAGAATTACAGCGCGGGCTATGGCTGTAGAGATCGATATGGGAGAGGCATGTTTTGCTGCAGCTGGGGCACATGAAGGGGTCTGGTTGAGTTGCTGCAGATGCATTGTGGCGTTCCTTCTCTCTGTGCTCTGCCCAGTGGTCATTCCTCCTCTGGTCACTGCTATGGATGCACGACCTGACTGTCTGTCTCCAGCACTGTGGTCATCTGCAAAGGTTTATGTTGCAAGCCTCTCGTTTGCGGACATCTTAGGTGGCAAAAATAATTTGCCTTTCCCCCCCTTTTCAGCCTAAAAATTTGGAGCTTCTAAGGAACAATTCAGAAGTTTAGAAATTATATGTTTAAAATAAAAGTGTGATACTTATTTACTTAGCAAAATGGATAGCATTACAAGAGATGGGATGTGTTTGTAGTAAAAAGGTAAAGGTACCCCTGACCATTAGGTCCAGTCGCGGACGACTCTGGGGTTGCGGCGCTCATCTCGCTCTATAGGCCACGGGAGCCGGCGTTTGTCCGCAGACAGCTTCCATGTCTGTGGCCAGCATGACTAAGCCGCTTCTGGAGAACCAGAGCAGCGCACGGAAACACCGTTTACCTTCCCGCCGGAGCGGTACCTATTTATCTACTCACACTGGTGTGCTTTTGAACTGCTAGGTGGGCAGGAGGTGTTTGTAGTAACAGTTTCCAAACTGCACTTCATACAGGAGATTGGAGCAGCCATGCTTGAATGGTCCTCCATACAAGATGATTTCACTGCACTTTATGGGGTTGAGTTCAGGTGTAACCATGGCTTTTGCCAACCTTGATTAAGAACTTAAACCTTACTTGAGCTTCCTTGTGTAAAACAGGAAAACCATAGTTTTGAGTTGTTTCCCTGGTTTCCCCCATCTGCTCAGTGCTTAGCATTGTCAGTTTGCTCCCATCTCTATGGTGAAGCAGCCTGTTGAGATGGAGCAGTTTGTGTAACCATGGTTTGTCAGTGAAATCTGAACTCCGAAATAGCAGCAAAACATAGTTATCACAAACTGTTGTGTCAAACCAGTTTCAAAGCGCAGCATCAGATTCCCAAACAGCACCAAATCAAACCACAAATTGTGGGATTTCAGATGCTAAAACAAACCGTGGTTTTGTTTTATGTTTGAACCCAGCCTGGATATAAAGGAGAAGAGTTCTAACCTAGCCTTCTTCATAACATTTCTAATGATCTATGTGCATGAAACTCTTAAAAATAATAATAATAGAACTAGGCATTTAAGTTACAGGTAAACAATAATGAATACCTGTCATGTACCCATTACGTCCACCCGAATGCTCTCCTCAAAGCTGTCTTTTATTTTAAAACAGTTTTTGGAGATGGGCTCAGAATTTGTATGTTGCAAAATTACCAGTGCTCAGTTTATTATTTGTTCTGGTGTATATTAAATTATAAAATGGTGGTGCCTGCTTCTGAGGAGACTTCATCTCTTTGCAGTAGTTAATATGTACCAGTTGCCTCGGGGCCATAATATTCCTCTCTCTCTCTTTCTCTCTCGTACTGTTTAATGCAGTCACTTTTCAATGGTGAAGCGGGGGAGCTCAATGCTGTGAATGCTAGCAAATAAAAACTCTTGGCAGATTCCCCTCACACCCTTCAATAAACAGGGCAATAAGATGTGTGCAGAAATAAATACATGCCTCACTTTCCTTCTGCGGTGTTTCTGTATATAATTAGTCTGCAGTTCCCCACCCCCCCCTTTTTTGTTTTGTTTTCCTCCTTTTGAATATAGCCCATGCCTCTGTAAGCAGTGGCATCTATAAGGAGTGTCCCTCTGCAGCTTGGGTGAATTGTGTTCCCTCAAATAAAATAAGCTTTTGACCAGCAATTTCCAATTACTCAGCCTTCACTGCACAAAAAAGAAACATCATAACGAATTCCCGTCAGATTTCCACTCCCCCCCACACACATCCCTTTCATTTTTATTCCTTTTATTTATTTTTTTGCTCTCCGTGTGTCTGTGTGTGAAATTTGCCCCTAAGCAGAAAGGTCACCACAAGGACAGCGAGCCAATTTAGTTCTGTTTAGATCACCCAAAGAAGACTTGAATAGTACACAAATCTCTTTGCACAGAGATGGGCTCCGTCCTTCCTGTGTCTCATATTTGACTGCTCACATCTTTCAAATGGATGCCAAGACTCCACAGGTGATTTTTTTTGGGGGGGGGTCGTCACCTGCCCTGTGTGAAAGAGCCGGGCAGGTGATGACAACATCTTTACTTGAACGTTGCCCTGTCTTCTACCTCCTCCTGTGCTGTTCATATAAGCAGCTTTCTCTCCATAGAACATTTGCTTGTTGGATTCAATGTATTCTGTTGTAGTTTTTTTTTTTTTTTTCTCCTGCTGGTGGGCAAACTACTCTATCCAGGTTTGGAATTCAAGTCTAAAAACTGTGTAATCTCCTTCTCCTCCTCCAAACTAACCCCCTCTTTCCTTCTTTCCTGGCCTGTGCAATTTAGACTGTCCTCCAGAACACCTTCACAATGGCACCTCTCTTACTTTCAAATCCCTTCTCAGAACTCACATTTTCCACGATACCTTTGGCACAATTCCTTTGTCCCCATACCCTACAATCCTAGATAACTGTAGCTGAAACAAATGCGTGTGCTATGCTTGCCCGCATCTCCCTTTCCTGCCTTTGTTGTCTTTCTATGCAGTGATAGGAGTTTTTCTAGAAAATCTAGAATTGCATTTGAACAGGCGTAATTTGCATTGGAATATTTTCACTTCGCACTGGGATATTTTCTGGGGCTCTAAGGTGAAGTTACCAGATGTCCCCGTTTCCCGGGTACAGTCCCCGGATTTACAAATCAGTCCCCATACAAAATCCTATCATTCCTACTGAAGTTAAAAAGTGTCCCCGGATTCATTGAAAAAAATCTGGTAAGGAGTGATCTAATTCAGCATGTTTATATTAATGTATTTGGTAAACAAAGTTAGAATATTTGAAACTGCCAAGCTTCCATAATATTTAAATAATATTTAATTATATTACTATTATTATTATTTTCAGTTGACTTCCATGTGTTGTTACTAATGAACTTATGAAACGGCCGCGTTTTGTTTGTTGGTTGGTTGGTGTGATGGCCTGGGATTCAGACTCAGATGCTGAACCTGAGGGATCCCAGCCTGCACAGGATTCCCCGCCTCCAGAACCAGCAGAGCCAGGGCTAGGGCTTGAGCCTGAAGGGTCCTCACCTGTGCTGGATCCTCAGGTGCAGGCATCTGCTGAGTCTGCTCTGGCTCCTCATGGGGTGGAGGACCCATTGCCTGCAGGTGCTCCACTCCCAGCCACTCTGCTCAGGGCAGAGAGGCGAAGGGAACTAAGTTCCCGCAGGAGGAGTGCTTGCCTCCAGGCCAGGAGAGGCAAGTCTCCAGAGGATCAGGGCCGCCCTATGCCTCGGGGCAGATAAGAGCCGGCCAGCCCCAGCCCCAAGTTGCAGGAGCAACATTGTCGGTGACCAGTTCTTGCTTGAAACCTGTCCTGCTTTCCTGCCTGAGTTCCTGACCCGCCCTGATTCACTGCTTGCCTACCTGTTCCTGACTTTGCCTGCCTCTCTGCCCTGCACCTAGCTTCAATTATTACGGGCTGCCTTTCATTGCACCTCTGACCACGGACCGGACTTCAACCTCGCCTTAAGGGTAACCCACGGGACCAGCACAGTTTGTTTTGTAGAAAAATAAAGCACTAAAAAAATTGTTTGCCCCTCACCACTATGTTCCTGTGTCAGATTTTTGATTATAAGACTCTGGGTGCAGGGTCTTGTCTGCTTGGACTTTATAAAGTGCACCTGCCCCAATCTATTGGAGTGTGTTGATTTATTACATAGCATTAGCTATTGCAATGTGGTCTATTCCGCTCGCTTGGACTATGATGAGAGGCTTCTGACCACCAGAGCTCCCAAGCTTGTCTGCCATGGATAAGAGGTTCCCATTGCAATCCAATGCATGTCTCCTCGGAAGCTAACCCCATTGTCATCAATGGGACTTGGTGTGTGTTGGATTATAGCAGGCATAGGCAACCTCGGCCCGCCAGCTTCTTTTGGGACTACAACTCCCATGATCCCTAGCTAACAGGACTAGTGGTCAGGGATGATGGGAGTTGTAGTCCCAAAACATCTGGTGGGCCGAGGTTGCTTATGCCTGGATTATAGCCTCAGTTACGCTTTGCCATTCTCACAGTAGGGCCCAAGTGCTTTCTCAGGCATATGCTTTCTTAAGGGAAACTTTATTTTAAAAATAAAGAGAGAGAAAAGAATGTATATTCACAAAGCTATTCTAATTCTTCATTTTCTGGAGTTGGAGATAAATAAAAATTCCCACCGTGAATGCCGCAGTTCAGCCATGCATAAAGAAGCAGGCTAAAAAGCAAAGGTTCCCTCTCCCCCTTCCACCTCCCAGCTCTGTTCTGCCATCATTACAAAAGAGGAAGGAAAGAAGAAAGAAATCAGTCCAGGAGCACAGGTGTGCATATTGTTGCTGCTAGGGGCAAGAGCTGTGTATTTCGTTCTTAATGACTACTTGATTTCAACACTGCCTACTTCATGATGCATAAAAAAAGTTATCCTCCAAGCTGCATTATAATAAATGCTATTATGAATCTGAAGACACAGCTGAGCAATCTTTCGCTGCTAACGTTTACCTGCATTAATAATAATAATAATATTTTTTAAAAAATGAAGGAAGGAAGGTGGGGAATACCTCCTGTGTAAATTCCCTTTGTCTGCTCATGTAGCTGTTATGGGTAGACATAGGGGACTGGCTCGCATGTTTTCTCAAGCACGATTGCTGTGCTGAATTGGGTCCATCATAGCCTCCAATGGTAGCTGATCATAGCACCTCTGCCTGTTTATCACATCTCTTGCCAGAACCTAAATGCTTTATGTGCAGGTGATTTTCAATGCAACAAGGATATTATGGTGACCACCATCAAAATTAGCTTAGTAGCAGTACTGAGCAGGCATAGCTAAGGTTGGAGGCAGCTAATGTCTCTCATTAGTGCCAGGATTTCTGCTCCTGCAACAGGACTTTCTTCCCCCTGCACATACACCATGTCCACCCCACACCTGCTCTGGAAGGTTGGGAGAATCCCGAGAACATATTTAGGGGGGAGGAAGGGCAAAAGCTCTTGCATTGATGGGAATCTGTACCCCAAGCACTGGAGTTTTGCTTGACACAGATCAATGAGTATTATCCCAAACAGCAAATCAACAGTACCAATTTGTTTTGTTGATTGTTGAAATTACTACTACTACTATTATTATTATATATTTCATAATATATTTATTTATACAAATAAATAAATTTTTCCCGGATGACACTCAAGGCAGCCAATAGATAAAAAGAAGAATTACTAAAAATATAGGGGGGGAATCATTAAAAAACAATTAAACCTTAATAGAAATAAAACTACACACACACAGTGCTTTTTTTCTGAAAAAAATGTTTAGGGGTACACTCATTTCCCTACTTGTATTGAAATACTTCCCCTCAATGAGGTCAAACTTAGATTCACAAAATGTTTAGGGGTATGCGTACCCCCTGTGTACCTCCAGAAAAAAGCAGTGTGTGTGTTAAATATACTCATCATTAGAATAAAAACAGCATTTCATTAACCCTGTCATTAAAAAGTAGTCAGCTCCCAAAAGGCTGTTGGAACAAGTAAGTCTTCAGTTGCTGACAGAAGGAAAACAAGGAGGGAGCCAGTCTGGCTTCTCCAAGGAGGGAGTTCCAGAGCCTGGGGGCAGCCACTGAGAAGGCCCCCTCCTGCATCCCCACCAAGCGTGCCTGTGAGAGAACCCAAGACCGAGAGAGCAATCTCATATAGCTTGGACCAAAGGTGTGTAGGACATTATGAGCCACAACTAACACTTTGAATTGTGCCTGGAAACAGATCAGCAGCCTGTAGAGCTGTTCTAATAAGGGAGTTGTATGCTCCCGATAACCAGCTCCAGTCGACAATCAGGCTACAGCTCTTTGAGCCAGCTGAAGTTTCTGAGCACTTTTCAAAGGCTGCTCCATGTAGAACACATTACAGTAATCTAAAGGGATGTAACTAAGGCATCTGTCACTGTTGCTAAATCAGACATCTCAAGGAGCAGGTGCAGTGGTGCACTAGCTTTAACTGTGCAAATGTACTCCTGGCCACCACAGAAACCATGGCCATCACCATGCTCAGGTCTGAGTCCAGGAGTACATCCAAACTGCTGTGTCTTCAGGGTTAGTGTTATCCCATCCAGTGCAGGCTGAATCTCTATTCCCCGTTTTGCCTTCTGACTGACCGAGAGCACATCTGACTTGTCTGGATTAAGTTTCAGTTTGTTCACCCTCTTCCAGACCGTTACTGAGAACGGACACTGGTTTAGAACCAAAACAGCATCCTTGGATTTAGGTGGAAAGGAGAAATAGAGCTGGGTGTCATCAGCATGCTGGTGGCACCAAACCCTAACCCTCTGGACGACCTCTCCAGGGAATTGCATGTAAATGTTAAATAGCATAGGGGAACCTTGAGGGACCCCGCAGGCCAATGGCCAAGACATCAAACAGGGTCCCCCAGGACCACCTTCTGGGTTAACCGCTCCAAGAAGGAACAGAACCACTTTAAAACAATGCCTTCAAGTCCTATCCCAGCAAGTTGGCCTGAAAGATACCCTGGTTGATGGTATCAAAAGCCTCTAAGAGGTCCAGCTGAATGAACAGGGACACACTCCTGCTGCCCAGTTCATTGGCAGTCATCCACCAAGGCAACCAAAACCATCTCTGTCCCATAACCTGGCATGAAACCAGATTGAAATGGATCTAGATAATCAGTCTTCTTCAGAAACCTCTGGAGCTGAGATGCCACCACACTCTCCATTACCTTGCCCCAAAATGAGATATTGGTAACTTCAGTATTCACCAGCATAGCTGCTGAGTCCCTCTCTGCAAGATGGCAGTGTGAGCCTTCTGGTAAGGTTTGCCTTATCACATCCGTGATAGTTGAACTTATTCAGGAAAGCATTAGCACTGTTAAGAGTACTACTACTACTACTACTACTACTACTTTATTTGTACCCCGACCATCTGTCTGGGTTGCCCCAACCACTCTGGGCAGCTTCCAACATATATGAAAACATAATAAAACATTACACATTAAAAAGCTTTACTATACAGGGCTGCTTTCAGATGTCTTCTAAAGGTTATATGGTTACTCATCTCCTTGACATCTGCTGGGAAGGCGTTTCACAGGGTGGGTGCCACTACCGAGGAGACCCTCTTCCAGATTCCCTGTACATACCCTTTTGTACATATCCTCTTTGGTTTCACCCACAGCTATTACTAATACAAGGTTGTGACATCATATCCTACTGGGGCTAGGCTGGCTGGAGCTGTTGGAATTATAGGTCAGGGCACCAGCTTACAGAAGGCTTTCATATACCAGACAACTAATGAAGCACATTCCTGTGCTAGAATCCATGACCCCAGAAGGTTGCCATACACACATAGCTTTTTGTCACATAGAAGAGGTACTTTGCGGCAGTCAAGGTACACCATAGTTGAGTTTATCTAGCTTACCCCTCCTCAGTTTTTAATATTAGTGAAGTGTGTAATAACAGATATGAAAACAATTAATAACATCGGCTGATGGGATCAAGAGACTGGGTAATTTATCATTATAGATTTTAATGAAGCCTATGATCTTGTAATAAATACACAACATTTTAAAGAGTTTGGAGTTATAAAAAAGAAGAAGATGATTTATCTGTCTTCAGTTCTGAAACGAGGGAGGGGAGAATGTATGGGGCAGGATCTGGAGACCTGTGTGGAAAGGCCTGGCTGCATCTGTGGGGGATGAAACGTAAGTGGGATTGCTTAGAATGTGGGTGGCATCGATTTAAAAATAAAAAACCATGCAAGTTGCTACGTAGGCATTTAACATAAATATGACACTGCCGATTTCTGCTTGTGGGTGGGAGGCTAATCTCTGTCTTATAGAGAAACTTCAATTTCACACCTCAGTTTCATTTATTCACTTGTTATTTGTGGGAGTGCTATCTTTATAAAAGCAAAGGCTGCTTTTGCATGCAGCTGTCTTGGCCACCATTCTGGATCTTCTTCCTTGGAAGGGGAGCAGGGGAGGGGGAAAGAATGGCCACTTCCTCTTGAAATATTATCGGTGCTGCAAACTCTCTGTGACTTGAAGGGTCATCAGCTCCCAAGTTAGGTTGTCATCCTTTATTCTGGTCCCACTCCCCTGCCTATAACAACAGAGGAGGGTTTTCTTCTGCCACTTGGATCTCTATGCCGGGGGGGGGGAGTTCACCTGCTAGATTTCTGTGCTAGGAATATAGCCCATATAAATAAAAGGCCCAGGAGTATAAAGGGGCCATTGTTTTTTTAAAAAATACATTTATATCCTGCCTTTCTCCCAAGGAGCTCAAAAGTGACGTACAGTCATACCTTGGATCTCGAACAGCTTATTTGCCGAACGTTTCGGCTCCCAAACGATCGAAAACTGGAAGTGAGTGTTCTGGTTTTCGAATGTTTTTTTGGAAGCCAAATATCTGATGTGGCTTCCGATTGGGTGCAGGAGCTTCCTGCAGCCAATCAGAAGGCACGCTTTGGTTTCCAAACGTTTTGGAAGTCTAACGGGCTTCCGGAACAGATTCCGTTTGATTTCCAAGGTACGACTGTACTTGGTTCCTCCTACCCTGTCCTCGTTTTTTCCTCCCAACAATCCAGTGATGTAGGTTAGGCAGAGAAGCTGTGACTGGCCTATGGTCACTTCATGACAGAGTGGAGATTTGAACCTGGTTCTCCTGTGCCCTAGTCTAATGCTTTAAACGTCTCCACCCCCATCGTCCAGCCCGGACACTGATGCCCAGCGCCGAGGGCCTTCTGGCAGTTCCTTCGCTGTGAGAAGTGAGGTTACAGGCACAGGGCCTTCTCAGTAGTGGCACCTGCCCTGTGGAACACCCTCCCAGCAGATGTCAATCCAATAAGCAACTATTTTACTTTTAAAAGACAACTGAAGGCGGCCCTGTTTAGGGAAGTATTTAATGTCTAATGCTGTATTGTTTATAATATTCGGTTGAAAGCCGCCCAGAGTGGCTGGGGAAACTCAGCCAGATGGCCGGGGTATAAATAATAAATTAGTAGTAGTAGTAGTAGTAGTAGTAGTTTAAACCACTGCACCACACTGGCTCAACAAAAAGAATAGGGTTTTTAACCACAAGTAGCAGTGAGGCACCCATAATCACAAGACTCGCTGAATTCAGGTTGCATGGTAACATAGGTTATCACAGGAATGAGTGTTGGGGAAACTTTACAGAGCATGTGCAGCTTTTGCAGCCCTAAAAATAAGATGGAACGGGCGTGGAGCAGGAAGTGAGGGGCGTGTTCATTGGAAGAAACTTATAGGTGTCAAATGATGAGCCTGGCAACCCATAGAAGACACAGACAAGAGAAGGTAATGAATCCCCTTTCGTTTGCTCTGAAGTCAAATGGGCAAGTCGAGCCCTACAGCCAGGCCTGGAGATGACTAGAGGCAGGTATTCATAGAGCAAGTAGGGGTTTTGACCACAGATTTTGTTGTGCATTATAATCTGGTGACATCCAGGCAGGATTTGTGTAATTGTGTATATGTGCAGATACTCCTGAAGTGTCTGGTGACAACCAGATGTTAACTGGAATGGACGACCATGAACATATTCTGCTAAAAGAGATTTACTTGTTGCCAGTTACAATGGTACCTTGGTTTGCATACGTCTTGGTTTGCATACGTTTTGGATTACAAACACGTCAAACCCGGAAGTGCGTGTTCTGGTTTGCAATCTTTTTTTTTTTATTACAACCCATTTTTTGGGGATTACGAGCAATTTTTGGGGGGAGGCCCCATTGGCAAAAGAGCGCCTTGGGTTACAACCTGTTTTGATTTACAAACGGACCTCCAGAACGGATTATGGTTGTAAAACAAGGTACCACTGTAGTTTCTGGGCCAATTCAATACAGTGGTACCTCGGGTTAAGTACTTAATTCGTTCCGGAGGTCTGTTCTTAACCTGAAACTGTTCTTAACCTGAAGCACCACTTTAGCTAATGGGGCCTCCTGCTGCTGCTGCGCCGCCAGAGCACGATTTCTGTTCTTAGCCTGAAGCATACTTAACCTGAAGCATACTTAACCCGAGATACCACTGTATGTTGGTTTTGACCTTTAGAAGTGTTGAGGTTACTTGTGTCACTGCAAGGGGCTGCCTTGATGATAGTGCCCAAATTATGGAGGACCCAGTACTTACCTTTTAGGTTTAGGCAAAGGTTCGTCTTACACACTTGAGCTTTTAATGGAACCCAGCGACCTTTTAATAATATTGCTATCTAGTGTTGTTGTTGTTGTTGTTGTTGTTGTTAACCAGCTACTTGTTTGCCCTCTTCCTCTTTTAAAAATTTTTGTTCAGTTTTGTTAGCTACTGTATGGTCTGTACAAAAGGGGGAATATAAATCCCTAAATAAATAACTGGCTCAAGCATTCATGAGAGCTTATTTAAAAGTTTTCATAGTTGTTTGATTATTTTAGTACAAGTGGCTCCCCCCCCCATAATAGCCCAATAACACACTCATATCATGGGATGTTATTTATGTATAGAGAGCAAAATATTTTTGTTACTATTCTTGCAGCAGACTGTAAACTCCCATCAGTGTGAATGGAATATTAGAACAATGTGTAGGTAGGTAAAATTAGCAATCCCACATCAAAACCTCAGTCACTGTTCTCACCCAACCATATTGTTTCGTGATCAGGAATCCAGCAGTTAAATAGACACAGCAGTGGGCTGAAAACAAGCTGCTTGTTTCTGCTCCAGGCGTTTCCAGTGGACCAGAGCAATCATAGTTGCTAAAGTAGGTCCAATTTTTATTGATTCACAATAAGCTTTCATTATAGTATGGAGTCCTGTTGCAATTTCAAGGTGCAGCACTTCAATTTGTATTCACAACACTAAAACGCAAGGAGATGTATTGTAAAATCTAATACCAAAGGTTCTTTCCCTTGAAAGAATTGCTCTGTAAAGATTTAATTCATTTGCTGCGACAGGTTGGCCCAGACTGAGTACAAGTCTTTTGAATTGGACACAATCCTCCAAACAAGCACTCCTTTCATCTAGTTGCCGTTGAAATGAACTAGAGCTAGGAAGCAACTGGGCTTAGAACGATGGCATCCAGGGCTACATTTCTCTTAAACCTTTAGCTCGTGGGCTGAGTTAGGGTGCAGCACAGGGTAGACAGACAAATACAAGCCAGCCCTTTGTGCAGAGACAGGAAGGAGCCTGGCCTACTGTAAGAATGAGGTGCAGATCAGATCTCTTGTTGTCAAGGCTGAATTGTTCAGTCGTTCAGTCGTGTCCGACTCTTCGTGACCCCATAGACCAGAGCACGCCAGGCACGCCTATCCTTCACTGCCTGTCGCAGTTTGGCCAAACTCATGTTAGTAGCTTCGAGAACACTGTCCAACCATCTCATCCTCTGCCGTCCCCTTCTCCTTGTGCCCTCCATCTTTCCCAACATCAGGGTCTTTTCTAGGGAGTCTTCTCTTCTCATGAGGTGGCCAAAGTACTGGAGCCTCAACTTCAGGATCTGTCCTTCTAATGAGCACTCAGGGCTCATTAGAAGGCTGAATTAGATAACAGGCAAAAGTACTTTCAAAGGAGGCATAACAAACATGGTGCATTATGTCCTGTGACACAAGTGCTCTGCTTTCACTGCAAACCTGGCAGACTGAACTCTCTGTTTGGCGGACAGTTCCTTGGCTGCAATGCCTTAGTGTTGTTCAGCCGGCTGACCCCAAAGGGCCATTTCTTATCTATCAAACTCCGCAAGGGCCCTTTTTCCTAAGCCCCTGCTCCCAGTCCCCATCTCGTTCTCACTGTGCAATTCCTTCTTGTCTTTGTTTGCTGCTTCCAGACTCACCTGCCTGCCTGCTGTGGACTTTGCCATGTTTGCAGCCCACTTTGAGTCCCACAACTGGACTACCTAGAGTCCGAGGGACCAACAGCTAGTTGTGCAGCTGTTTAGACAGTAGCTGTCGTTGAGCAATCTCCCTGCTTCCCAGAACCATACCTGAAAGAGCATTTTTCTGCTCACAGCAGCCAAAGATCTTTCTCCCTGCACGTGAATATTAAGGTTCCTTTTCAACCTGTAGGATTTTCCCAGCCCTGTAGAATTTTTTTTTACAGGGCATAATTGGCCAGCATTCTTTACATTTCTTTATAAAATTTACCGGTATATCCTGGCCTTCCTCCCAAATCCATTTAATTTCAGAAGACTCGGGGGGGGGACCATATTAATTTGGTTTCCATCCCTCTGAAAGGTGGGGGATCTTTTCCAAAAGACCTCACTGGTCTGACCATGACAATAGTGTTATTCTACCACCCTGCATCTTTAGATGGTCACTCTCACACTTTGGGGCAGAGACCATAGGTAGAGTATGACCCATGGGCATCAACAGAGAGGATAAGAGGGCATTCCTGGCTGCCTGTGCCTGGTGATCGATAACATCTAGATTCCCAGCTTTCATTTTGAAAAAGAGTAAGTTTCTAGCAATTGCAGAATCTAAAAGACAGGCAAATGTACAGGCACTGTTCTTATTTGCTGGTAGTCCAGACACTCTAGAGAGGGCTTTTTTTATTTTATATCTCTCCTGCCCCAGCCCATGCATCAGACTTCTTACTCATCTGTAATTTCTCCTCCCCTTTTCCTTTCATATCTAACCTGTATCCCGAGTTGTATTAAGCAGTTTCTTATCCTTCCTACTGGTTTGGCCTCAAACCTCCAATTCGTGCACTACCAAGTTTCAAATCAGTCACCCAAATCCTTTTCTAACCTAGGTGCAAATCCAGACACAAAAGTTGTTGAGCTCCCCCCTCCCAAAAAAAGTTATTGAGCAGAAATAATTGCCTATTTTTAGCTATTATTTATGCAAATCAACAAAAACAGCACTGCTGGCATGGCTTGCCATACGTCCATATTTTCCCGGACATCATTTCCGCCAGGGTATATCTGGAAAATTTCAGATGTATAGCAACCCTAGTCTAACCTTAAGCTGTAGAATCTGCTGAATTCCGTTCAGCCAACCCCATCTTAAGGCAGGGCTACAAATTATGATGTCTTCCCCCTTCAGTTCACTGGAGATTCACATATATATATGTGGTTAGCCAATCATCCTGTTGTAATAATATAATATAAATTCTCAGAAACGTATTTTCATGGCTAATAATGCATTTTTAAGATTTGCTGGTACAATACTTAATGACTGAATTGGTTACAAAGGCAATGCACTTCTAACAAGCGTTTGACTTATCTTACTAATTTGTTGTTGTTGTTTTTTACTTTGGAGCTCTACAAACACACTAATGTGTTTCACAGTAAGTCTTATCGGCCAGAAGAAGGGACTAGCAATTGATTGAGAGGCCTTAATTGCAAAGTGAAGGAGTGTTGAGAATGCTACATTATATTGCACTGTAGCACACCCCCAGTTGTAAATATCGACATGACATTTTATTAGTTGTGCCAGCCACTTTCTAGAATTACATAAAATCAGGGCTTTTTTCCAGCTGGAGCTCACCGGAATTCAGTTCTGGGACTTTTCAGGTCAGCACCATTGTCATTAGAGAGCCAGTGTGGTGTAGTGGTTAAGAGCAGTAGACTTGTAATCCGGTGAACCGGGTTCGCATCCCCGCTCCTCCACATGCAGCTGCTGGGTGACCTTGGGCCAGTCTCTCAGCCCCACTCACCTCACAGAGTGTTTGTTGTGGGGGAGGAAGGGAAAGGAGAATGTTAGCCGCTTTGAGACTCCTTCGGGTAGTGATAAAGCGGGATATCATATCCAAACTCTTCTTCTTCTTATTATAAGAAAACAAGGGAGGCATTCAATTGTGAGTTCCAGCACCTTATTTTTTTTATTTAAAAAAATAGCAATACAGTATAGGGATTTCGCCCACTTTCTCACACAGAGACATACATATGCATGCAGGGAAAGAGAGAGGCATCTAGTATTTAGTTAGAAAAAGATTTCTCTCTCTTGCAATTATTTGTAGATTTATTGGAGCTGAATGATAGACGTTAACTGAAGAGATCCATTTTAATGCCGTTTCCTGAATATGGGCTTATTTCATTTCCATACAAAGCCTGTTAGAAGCTGTGCCTTTCTTTTGTGCATCATCCTGCGAGGACAGCCGAACCATGTATATATTTCGGATACAATTAAATTTCCTGTGTGAGGTACTCTTTCCTAACGCAATCTGGGAATTCAGGCAGGAGGCAACACGAAAAGCGCAACGGCAAATAGGAATTGGTTGTGGTGCGCTTTGTGAGAGTTGGATCTTTAAATAAAATGGAAACGGCGACGCTGGAGAAGCGAATCAGCTTGGTAAATACTAAACCATCAGGCCTAGTTACTGTAAAATAAGATTTGGCTGGTTTACTTCATTTTCCAGAGCTTGGGCAAATAACTGTGGAATTAAATTACTCCGTGTCACTTTCCCTTCGGGTGTCAGGAACCTGTTTGTAAAGTGTTCCGCTAAGTCGCTATATTGATTAGTACTTGAGGTCTAACCTTTCCATAGTTATGTTTACTTTCCTTATGCACTTATTTATGGCTTCCATACTTGTTGCCATGAAAGTTCTTTCACTGCCTTGATGCTCTTTTGGCAGCTTCACTGAAGTTTTTTTTCTTTCTTTTTTAACCACCTCTTTCATCCCCCCTTACTCCGCTCTCTCAGTCTGCCTTCTCTCCTTATTTGTTGTTGCCAAGTAAAAAGTAATCAGTATGCAGGCTATGAATGCAACTGACTTGGCCTGAAGAGCCTGTGGCACAAAGGGTAATGATCGCAGTCATAATTGACAGCACTTATCATGGTGCATACAAGGCTTTCATTGTCGGGATGGTTAGCGACTCAAAGTAATCTAATTAAATGCTCGTAGCGTCTATTAACAATGCCAAAATAGATGTTTTATCACAGCGGACGGAGCAATTTCTGGCTTTTGCTATCGTCAGTTGGAAAGTGGCTGATTTTTTTTAACAAATTCGTCTTAATAATTTGTATGCTTAGACAACACAGATATAAAACTGGATTTGTTTTTTATTTTATATTTTGGTTGCATTTAAATTTCCTTGTTATCTGCCTTTTGGGTGGCATGAATTATAGAAAAGCTGGGGATGGGGAAAGCGGGGGTGGGGGGTATTTGAATGCACAGCAGATCTTCAAGGGGAAGGATTTAAGGTTCAAAGTGATACGTGTCAAAAATAAGTGCTTGGGAAGCAGATATTTTCTAGTGCACGCCTCCTACAAGCTGTGTGGAGGGGAGAATGTAATTTCTTTTTCTGGCTTAAATTTTATGCTTTTATAATAGGAAAACACACACACACACACACACACACACACAATTTAACTCATCAATCCCGTTGCAAGCTCTACCTGTGTATGCATAGATCTCCTAGGATTCTCAGTAACAAGCCAGATAGGATGCAGGAACGCCGAATCTTAGATCTCCCACTTCTTTTATAGTAGCAGCTTGGGGGGGGGGGTTAGTGGGAATCTCTGTTTGGATGGAGTCGCACAATTTGGAGGCACTCCATGATCCAGTTTTGTTGCTTATTTCCAATGTAGGCTGGTTGCCCCTTCTGAGTTAGGGTTGCTTGGCCACAATGATCCATGCTCATGCAACTTCAGGATTGGACTACTGTCATGTGCTTTGTGTGGGGCTACCTGGTGAACCCATATTCACCTATTTTGTAGGAGCTGCACCTGCTGCCCATTCGCTACTAGGCCCAATACGAACGTTAGTGTATGAACCCATACTACGCAAAGCAGGCCCCCCACTATAAAAATAACCTTCTCTTGTATCTGCCCTAGGACTGTGTCCTGTCAGGGAGGCTCTCCCCATGGTCCATTGATGGGCAAGACCCAATATCACCGGGGGAGGGCCTTTTCCACGACAGTTTCCTATTTTGGAACTCCATCCCTTTGGAAATACAATGTTCTCCTCACTGAGGGTATTTAAAAGTCAATTGAAAACACATTTCAGACAGGCATTTGAGTAACTCAGATGAGCTTGTTTAAAACCACTGTACTGTTTTAATTATTGAATTACTGAACTGATGCTGTTATTTTATGTTATTTTATTGGTTGCGTGCGCCACCCTGCTATACTTTGGGTGAAGGACAGTCCAGGAAAAAGGCAAAAGCAAATTTTTAAATTTTATTTATTTTTTAAAAAATCATTGACCACTTACCAGGCAAAATGCCTTTCGGAGTGGTTCACAACAGACTCAGACAATAAATTCATTCACAAAATGCATTCATATTAAAATCCTTCAAACCATTAAATAGCCTGTCTATAAAATCACCATCGGTTAGTAGAACAAGGACAAAGCACAGCAGCAAAATGTAAAGAGCAAGGGAAACAAATAGCTGGGTAGAAGAGTACATTGTATTATGTTACAATTTATATGTCACTTTTTGACCAAAATGGCCCCAAAGCAGTGAACAATCCAAAAGAGAAATACAATAAAAATATAACAAATCGAAGAAACATAAAATAGCAAAGTCACCTAACACCCACCCATCACACAGAATATACATTTGTACATTGAATGAATATACATTTGTACATTGAATGAATATACATTCATTCTCTCACTACCGATATAGCTTCCAAGCATTGTACTTAAAAGCCAGGTTAACTCGTATCTCCACCCCCTCTCCCAGTCTGCTCCCATTTCTCATCTAGGTGTGTGCCCATCCACAAACAGGAGACGTGTCCTCGCCCTCATTGCAGTCTGACGGAGTAACCAGTAGTGACCCAAAGGGGACATTTCTCTCCGGGGCTGTCCCAGTGGTGGCAGGTCACACGACAACATGGTTTGGATTGCACAACAACGTGCCTTGCGTTTTGTTTCACAGATGCTACAGAAATTGTGTTGAAGGCTCAAATCTTGGCCGGAGGAAGAGGAAAAGGTGTTTTCAGCAGCGGGCTGAAAGGAGGCGTGCATCTAACCAAGGAGTAAGTTGGGAAATTACAGCAATATTATTATTATTATTATTATTATTATTATTATTATTATTATTATTATTAAGCCATCCATCTTAATGTAGATTTTTGCATTTCTCTCTCCCTTTTCTAGCCCTAAAGTGGTAGGGGTGCTTGCTGAACAGATGATTGGATACAATCTCACCACGAAGCAAACTCCGAAGGGTGGTGTCAAAGTTCAGAAGGTAAGAGAGTCCCCCACCTGCAAATCATAATAAATGTTGTCAGGTGTAGCTTGAGGCTAGTGGGCGCATTGCAATATGTCTTGTGCTGAGTGAGGCAATTGGTCCATCTGCCTCAGTACTGTTGACACTGACTAGCATCCGTCCTCCAGGGTCTCAGATATGCCTTTCCTAGCCCTAGCTGGAGATTCTGGGAATATGAAACAGTTGCCCATCCTTTTCACAGGAAATGTAGCTGTGATGGATGGAGGGCTGGTATGGACTTGATATGGTGGGATTATCGGGAAGAGGGCTTGAGATTGTGAAGGGAGGCTTGGCAAATAGAAGTTAATAACAAGCAATGATCTAGCAGAAAAAGCAGGAACTAGATTGTGCCCAATGAATGCTAAATGCGATAAGCAGATAATAATAAAGCATTCTTGACTTAAAACGTTTATCCCAGCCTGCAGTTAACGGCTCCATTTTATGTGCAGAAGTCTCATTGATTTCACCGGATCTGTCATAATTGTGCGCAGGATCGTTGCCAGGATGTTTTAGGTGTATGAAAACGACACCCATCTTTCCTAAATGCATGTGCTCTAAAAAGGGCCCATATCTCTCTAGTTACTGCTTAAAAACTGCCTTTGTTTTTTAAGCAGTAACTTGTCTTTCACTTGCAATTGAAATATTGCACATCCATTATTAGATGGTTAGGCTTGAAAAGCAGGCTTTCTGCTTTTCTTCTGAAATCAATATGAAATGAAAGCCTTGTATGTTTAGAACAGATTATTCAAATGAATGTGCACTGAAGTGCCCTTTTGATGTTCTCCCAACCGCGTGGAAGCTGCTTATCTGTCAAGAGCTCCTGCGCAGCTGAAAAAAAAAATTGTTTAAGTGACCCAACTGTGTGGGCAGTTTTTATTAATGACTAGTGTGGGTGAGAGAAAGGGATGGAGAAGCATGTTGATGGAATTTGCAGATGACATTAAGGTAGGAGGCAATGTCAAGTAATTTGGGAACCAACGCTGAATATTTTTGCAATGAGATGAGATGAAATCAGCTGGGGGGGGGAATGGCGAGGGGGGAAAGATAATGGTATTTATTGGTGGATCACAAGATGACTGTGAGCCATCACAAGATGGCTATTGAAAAGGAGGTTTTTAAAGTGTCCCAATGGATGAGACAATATTGACTAGACTGGAACGTGTCCAGAGGAGGGCAACCAAAATGGTCAAAGGCCTGGAAACGATGCCTTATGAGGAATGGCTTAGGGAGCTGGGTATGTTTAGCCTAGAGAAGAGAAGGTTAAGGGGTGATATGATAGCCATGTTCAAATATATGAAAGGATGTCATATAGAGGAGAGAGAAAAGTTGTTTTCTGCTGCTCCTGAGAAGAGGACACAGAGCAATGGATTCAAACTACAAGAAAGAAGATTCCACCTAAACATTAGAAAGAACTTCCTGACAGTACCGTCTTTCCCCCTTTTTAAGACACCGTCTTATAATTTTTTTCCCCTCAAAAAAACACAGGGTGGCTTATTTTCGGGGGATGTCTTATTTTTATTACGTCAGTATGGTACGGTACAGCCTCCCCCTGCGTGCTGAGCAGGCGGGGCAGAACTCCACAAGAGGCGCGTTTTCCCCCGTGCCTCTCACTGGTGCGCTGGCTCCCTGCGCATGCAGGAGGATATGAGGAGGTGACGGGAACAATGGCGGTACCATGGCTTACTTTTGGGGTACGTCTTACTTCTCACAAAGGTAAAAAAAACCCTGCCATGGCTTACTTTATGACTACGTATTAAAAAAGGGGAAACAGGGTAAGAGCTGTTCGACAGTGGAATTTGCTGCCAAGGAGTGTGGTGGAGTCTCCTTCTTTGGAGGTCTTTAAGCAGAGGCTTGACAGCCACCTGTCAGGAATGCTTTGATAGTGTTTCCTGCTAGGCAGGGGGTTGGACTGGATGGCCTTTGTGGTCTCTTCCAACTCTCTGATTCTAGACAGGACTCCAAAGGCCAAAAATTGTTAGAGAAGATTTGTTTTAATGACAACCTCAGAAGGCCATTGAACACACTGCAACTTAGAAAAGATAGAACGTATTCTTATTAACACTGGTGTATTGTCTGAGCTTGGCTAAGGCCTTGTCAACATTTCTGCCCTCAATACAGGCTATCAGGCTTATTTCTGTCATGAGACAGTTCTTTTCACCTTTCCATTCCACAGCTTGTTTGTGGGATGATCACCAACATCAAGCATGTAGATTTGCTCCAAAGCCGTGCTCGCTAACAACTATAAGCCATCAAAGTGGTACCGTTTCAAAGAGGGCAAATTCAGTCCATTGAATAGCATAGAAGGGTGTTTCTGTCCTGCTGACACATCTGAATTTTGTGTCTTAATTTCTCAACCATACTTGAAGAAAGATGAATACAAACTGGAACATTAAAAGTGAATTGCTGCTAAAATGATTTGGTCTGTCGCTGTAAAAAACCATTTGCTCAGACTAAAATGATCATAAATATGAGGAGCAGAGGTTACAAGTCTGTTGAGGACAACTCATGGAACTTGGCAATAGATTAAACTCACTGCCCCGAGTCAGATAATTGCAAGTTCTCCGGCTCCCGTACAAGTAGATCTCTGCTTTTCTTCATTGGAATGGCCATTTCACTACAGAAAGAAAGAATCAGAGCAACTACTTTGACCTGTTATCAAAAGACATGGAGCACAATCTATTTCCTATTTGAAGTCCATTTTGCGTACTCCCTAGTCCAGTGGTGGCTAACCTTGGCACTCCAGATGTTTTGGAACTACAACTCCCATCATCCCTAGCTAACAGGACCAGTGGTCAAGGATGATGGGAGTTGTAGTCCCAAAACATCTGGAGTGCCAAGGTTAGCCACCACTGCCCTAGTCATTGCAAACACATGTGGATTCATTCACAGCAAACAGCTTCCCTTCTTTCATCTCACCTTCCTAGCTTTCCTTGAAACATACAAGGACAGAAGCATGTCATGGTTGTTTATTTATTACATTTATATGCCACCTTTATCATCCAAGGAGCTCAAGGTGGTACACAGGGTTCTCCTCCTCCTCCCCATTTCATCCTCATGAAAACCCCATGAGGTAGGTTAGCCTAAGAGATGGTGACTGGGCCAAGGTCACCCAGCAAGCTTCATGACTGAGTAGGGATTCAAACTCCGGTCTCCCAGGTCATAGTCCAGTCCTCTAACCATTACGCCACACCGGCTGCCATGTGCTAAATGGCACAGAGTCTCCTGTGTTAACCCCCGTAGTCCGTGAATTGTGTGTGTGTGTGTGTGTGTGTTTGGGGCCATTGCCCCCCCCACTGCAGTAATTATTTTAAAATGTTAGACATATTTGGCAGATGTCAAACACTATAAAATTTACTGTGTAGCGAGGATTGTGAAATATTGGACTTACTTCCTCTCCACCTCTATTGCTGCCTCTGTTTTATACCCACCCCTGCTCCCAGAAGCCTGGGGGTGTGATCCTGCAAGTGGTAGTAAGAACCACAAATGCAGAATTCTCAGCAACCCAATGAAACTACAGTTCTGAGGCTTGCTGGGAGGGAGGAACTAGGAACATTGTGGTTTATGTCCTGAGTACAGATGATGTCCTTATCAACAAATGAGCTTTTAGAAGGTAAAGACTTTCCTTTCCCTGAAGTAATGCTTAATATGTTGGTGCAAGATCAATCTGTCTTAAATAAACAGCACTCCCCTCGGCTCCTTCAGAAGTTGGCAGCTATTTTATAGGTTTACATAAAATTCTCTTACGGCCTCATGGCATTTGGGGAACCTGGTTATCTGCAAAGACAGTTTCCGTTTATCACAACTCACTACCTGTCCCTTTTCTCCGAGCAATAAGGGAATTAACTTTATTAAAGTTTGAATTAAAGATCTGAGTGATTATTAAAAAAAAAAAAAGACTTCAATGTCATGGTAGATCCTTGGAAGATATTACACAACCTCTCAGTGATGGGTTCTAAATACAGGATTCCATTCATTCATTTAAATTCATAGCGGTCCTCATCTTGAAGGCTTGGAGCAGAAATAATATAGTGCAAGGAGGTAAAAGAGCATTCACAAAAGCCAGTCTACACGGATATATCTTGTAGAGCTCCTGAAAGATGCTAAGATTTCTAAGAGGTGGTTGTGCTGTCAGCGTGGGGCAGCCACTAAAAATGCGCTTTCATGCCCTCTTTATTCCTTAATCTAGGGTATATATTGAGTCGAAGGCTGTTTGATTTTCAAAAGCAACTGAGGGGAAGGGATATGTTGGCATTGAGATTAGAATGCTGAGTTTCCACCTCTTCTCAAAGCATTAGGAGAATAACACAAGGCATTACAGTTGTACCTTGGTTCTCGAACTTAATCCATTCCGGGAGTCCGTTCGACTCCTGAAACCGTTCGAAAACCAAGGCGTGGCTTCCTATTGGCTGCAGGAGCTTCCTGCACTCAGTCGGAAGCCGTGGAAGCTACGTCGGACGTTCGGCTTCTGAAAAACATTCGCAAACCGGAACACTTACTTCTGAGTTTGCGGTGTTCGAGAGCTGATTTGTTCGACAACTAAGCCGTTCGGGGTAGACCTTTGATATGGATCAGATCAAAGGCCTCTGAAGTCCAGATTCCTGTTTTCCACCCTGGCCAACCAGATACCTCTAGGAAGTCCATGAGCAGGGCCTGTCTATGTGCAACCGCAGAGTAAGAGGGACCAATACAGAAATGATGGTTATGAGCTGGCTGAACATTGCATGCCACAGGCCAGTTATATTCAAACAGCATAGTGTGTGTGGTGAAGGAGACCACCGCAAGCCTGTATAAGAGCCTAAGAAGATCTCTTCTGGATCAGGCCAATTGCCCATCTTGTCCACCATCCTCTTCTCGCAGTGGCCAACCAGTTGCTTATGGGAAGTCCCAAAGAAGGAACTGAGCGCAACAGCATTCTCCCCACTTATGACTTCTAGTAACTAGCATTCAGTAGGATACTGAAGTAGAACAGAGCCATCGTAAGTGGTCACTAACAGATAACACAGCAGAGGAGGATTGCAAGGGACAAATGGATATATGCAGTGTGGGAACGTTTATATAATTTAGCAGAGTTTAAGCGATCCCCTGTTTGAGTTTATGCAGCGACAAGCGGGTTGCTAACTTGTTTGAGTCCTATCAATAATTATACCTTCCTGGTTGATAATCCCTTTCTGTCCCTCTTAAAGAAAACACACACGAGTCTGAATCATACTAACATAAACTACTATTAGATTCATTCAGGTTTACAGAGTTGTTCCTGAAGGCAGGCTTAGGTTACATAACAGATAAAACTATATACTAGATAGTAGTGAGTAATGAGAAAACTGCATCCGAGCAGTTACCAGTTAACACTCCTTGCAGCAACCGAACAACTGACAAAACTGCCCGCCACACAGAGGCAGTTAGTCCTCCCTCGGAATGTTGGACTTGACTGACAGCTTTATATCCCACATGCAGTGTCATGCATAAACCAGTATTGTTATTATTGTTGCAATTGTTGTTATTATATTTTTAAAGATCTGAATTCTGTTCAGAGTTACTCAGAAAATCTGTACCTGAATTACTGCTGCAAATCAAAGCATTCTGTATTTGTATTAATTTCATCAAATGCCAAGGCTATTAAAAAATGGTTGTGTGCTTTTTTGGTTTTGAAAGGAAGAAGGAAGGAAGGGAGTACGAAATCTAGATAAAAAGAGGGATACATGCAGTGCTATTTTTCAAGAAAAAGAAGTGCTAGAACTCACCACAAACACCTCCCTTGTTCTCTTATAATGGCAATGATGTCCACCTGAGAGGTGCCGGAACAGAGTTCCAGTGAGTTCCGGCTGGAAAAAAAGCCCTTGTTAAGTGGCGGGGGAGGAAGGGGAGAGAGATATACTCAGAAATGGGAAAATAGCAAAAACAAATATATGGGATATCAACAAAACACTGCCATTTGGGTTCATTCATAGCCCTGCTCAGCCATAAATACCTCACTGGGAGACATTGGACCAGTCACTTGTTTCTCAACCTAACCTGCCTCGCCCAGGGAACCCTCAGGTTTCTAAGAGAAGAAGATGTAAGATAATTCTCTCATCATTCTCAGCTTTGGACAAGGTTAAAACTGCCCCTTTTAAATTTGTCTCTTACTTTTATTTCCTTTGATGTAAGGGCTTCCTAATAGGACCAAGGTAAGTATACTGTTCCTGCATTTGTTTCTAATAACTTGTGAAAATGTCCCTCCTTAGTTTGTGGTAGTTTCTCCTCTCGTTTTCTCTCATCTCCATTGTGGGTTATTTCCATAATCCCGAGGAAAATGAAATGGAAAGGAACTGTATGATACCAATGTCCTAATGAAGTCATTGATTTCTTCCGTGACGAGAGAAATCAATGATGGATTCAAGAATGTGAGTCGAACTCCAGTGCACATTTATTACAGTACAATGTGTTCTCTCTGAATAACGGCCACTTCCTCACTCGGAAGCCTGAATTTCCAACGCAGCTAACGAAATACTGTCTCCGTTGGATATTGCCAGCAAAGACGGGCTAATAATACATTGCCAAATTGTACTTTGCAGGTCATGGTGGCAGAAGCACTAGACATTTCAAGAGAAACTTACTTTGCAATATTAATGGATCGAGCTTGCAATGGACCTGTTCTGGTTGGTAGCCCACAAGGTGGGGTTGATATAGAAGAAGTGGCAGCTAAAAGCCCGGAACTCATCTTCAAGGTACATTTCAAAGCTTGGTGACTTAGGTTTTTAAAATTCTTTACATCATCATCATCATCATTATTATTATTTACACCAGCAAACCTTGTATGGGAAATTGGAGCTTCCCAAGACCCCAGCTTGAAACTTTCTTCCAATATCATGAAAAAGCAAACTGGGCGTGTTGAGTTCCTTTAGCCAGGTTCACACAGCACACAATAACAGGTCTAACTTGGTTTGGTTTGGTTTCATTGGGAACAGCAAAGGGCAGCTTACAGTACAAATGGGAAACTGTGTTGGAGATTGTCAGCTATGGCTGGGGTTCTGGATTGGATCCGCATCATTATCTCCCATTCCCCTGCGGATCAAGTTTGGCTGGTGGGCAGCCCTGACCCAAATCATGCAGGCAAAAACATTGTTCTTTGCAATCCCCACCAATGAGTACAGCTGATGGTGTCATGCGTGGGGAAGGTGGGCGTGGCTTGCCTTGGATGAAATCACCTCGCTGGTCAAATGGGGAGGACTGGAGCATCTAACGAAGATCCTGGTCTGGAAGTTCCCTACTGCTAAGTTACGACATCCCTGACAACTATCACTTCTTTTGCAGTCTTTCAACTGTGTATGCATCTGACTATTACAATAAGCAATGGGAGCTCAGCCCGTCACGGGGATTCAAACCACCGACCTTCTGATCGGCAAGCCCTAGGCTCTGTGGTTTAACCCACAGCGCCACCCGGGTCCCCCAACTATTACAATACCAGTGCTCAAATGCAGATTGAATTGATCCATTTACTCTTTGCCGGTATCAGATCAGGTCCTCTGTGTGTACAGCAAATGTGTGTGCCTGGGCCAACTTCACCCACTGCTCGCATGCACACAGTGGCCCACATAGTCAGAACCCTGCCATTTCAGAATTTGCAATTATATGGCTCGCAGTCTCCATGCATACAAGATATGTGCATTTGGCGCATTGCAGAACGGGCTGTTCATGCGCCAAACACGTGTTGTATTGGAGGGGACAGAGCTCAGGGTGCTCCGCGTGGAGATGGCCCTAGGCCAGTGATGGCTAACCTTGACACCCCAGATGTTTTGGAACTACAACTCCCATCATCCCTAGCTAACAGGATCAGTGGTCAGGGATGATGGGAGTTGTAGTCCCAAAACATCTGGAGTGTCAAGGTTAGCCATCACTGCCCTAGGCTGAAATTCTGGTATCTCCAGTTGAAAGGATTACAGTTTGCAGAGACTTTGAAGAGTTTCGGCTACTCAGAGTAGCTTCTGGGATAGATAGGACCAGTGGTCTGAACAAAGTATTGCAGAGCTGCATTTGTTCACAGACGCTTCTCTTGACAGAGGAGTGTCATAGCAAGTCAAACGATGGCTTACCAGGACTGCAAATCTGATGGCTCCCTGAGAGGAGCTTAACACTCGCTCTGCTCCTTCCCAGTACTTTTACTTTAGCTCAGCATGGCAGCTAAGCCAACTTCCGGCTTAGCGTGTCATCTGAGCCCAAGATACAGTTAAGCCATCTCCTCCTGGACCAAAACAAAGCTCTTAATATTCCACACCCCACCTACAGCCTAAAGGGGCACATTCTAAGAGAATATTGGCCACCAGATTCTGCTGGTTTTCCAAACTGGCCCTAAAGAGAAAGGTCACTTAGGTTGAACCTCTGAGGAAAAAGAAAATTGGAGTGTCCAAGTGCCTGACTTGCACAATCATAGAGGTGATTACATAGGGGAAGCATCCAAACAAACAAGCATTGTTCCCATACAGTCTGAAGTGTATTGTCCGGCAGTGGCTATCTATCTGGTTCTGCTCCTCTATAAATTAGCCTCTATTGCTCCCTCAGCAAGGAAATACTCTTTCGCTGTGTCTCTGGTTATCACTCCTTAGCAATACAAATGGTTTACTCGCTGTTATGAAATGCCGTTTCCCCCCACATTAGAGCTAGTTGTTATTTCATGTTACTGTGCTGGAATGCTTGATTGTATTATGACCTTCTAATAGTGGTTACTGTCTTAAAAGTATTTATCATGAGACGGTCACTTAGCAACAAGGATCCCTTTTATACATTTGGTGAGCTAACGGTACACGCACGCAGAGTTCCATAATGCACATTTGAAACGTACACAAACAGAGAAACGTTACTGGGCAATGACACCAGTGCTCTGGTTCCTTGCCAGAACCAGTCACAAAAATTAACAGACTAAGTATTCATCGATGCCATCTGTACAGTAATTAAAAGTGAAAACTGGTGTCAGATTGTCTTGTCAGCATGCCACCCTGAAGAATTACATAGTTTTTTTGGGAGAGACTCTCTTTCCTGGCTGGCATGGTAATTATAACATACCCTATAGGCAGCTGCTATAGCCTCAGTCTCAGACTTTTGGCAACTTGCCACATTTTAATTAATAACTTGCAAATATATATTAAGCATTTTGGGGGTACTTTTGAAGTTGTGGATCTGTTTTCAAACTGAATATCTTAGTTCTGTTTTGTGCACTTTACTGCAACAGGAGGAAATAGATATTTTTGAAGGTGTGAAGGATCTTCAAGCCCAACGGCTGGCAGAAAATCTGGGATTCAAGGGACCTCTGCAACAGCAGGTAAATTTTCCCAGGAACGAGACCGTGACTGCATTCAGATGTCTGGGACCCTTTTCCACTCAGTAGTTCTCTGAAATTCCAGGAACTTTTCATATATAGGGAGGATTGCACCCAGTGACCTTGGTGGCATCAGAGCTCATGGGATACCGCTGCCTCTGGTTTCCTTTCTCATTTAGGAGTTATGGCAGACAATCAGTGTTCAAAATACGGGTTCCAACTAAATCATACTCGGAGCAGATCCTTTGAAATCCATGTACTTAAGTTGATCGCAATAATTGATTTCAGTGGGTCAGCTCTTGAGTGTAACTTGGTTGGCTTTATCCCAAGAATCTATTCTTAGAGCATGCCTCCTTGGTTTGGGATAACAAATAGGTAGGATCTAGGTGTAGGCTTGTTGAGCATAGAGCCGTTGAAATAAATGGATCTATTCTGAGCTGGGCTAAGTTAGAATCCAACCCAATAAGCCTTTCACTGCTTACTGGAAATGACCTCCTACTTTCTTCAGGCATTACCTTGAATTGTGCTTCCCTGTCCATCTTTCCAGAAGCTCATTCCTAGAATTCCATCCTGTCCCATGACCAAGAAACAGCATCAGTGGCCCGTATGTAGGTGAAGGGATGGTGCTTTACTTTCTCCAGTACACAGGAATATCCACCATTTGTAATTGTTTGCAAATCCCTGCTCCTGGGTGCAGCTTTATGATGAGGACAATGCCAAGAGGTACCCCAATGGCTGTATGTAGAGCGTACAAGATTACATACATCCACAGTATACAAACTGTCCATTTTTACTCTGCATAACAATGGAGATTTATATTATATTAATTACAGTCATACCATGGATCCTGAATGCCTTGCAAGTTGAACGTTTTGGCTCCCGAACGCTGCAAACCTGGAAGTGAGTGTTCCGGTTTGCTAACATTCTTTGGAATCAGAACGTCTGACGTGGCTTCTGATTGGCTGCAGGAGCTTCCTGCAGCCAATCGGAAGCCACACCTTGGTTTCCGAATGTTTTGGAAGTCGAATGGACTTTCAGAACGGATTCCGTTCGACTTCCGAGGTACGACTGTATATTAATTAATTATATTAATTTCAGTTCTACTTTGCCCTTCCTCCCAAAGGAGCCCAGTGCAGCAAACCATAAAATAACAAATACAATGGAAATATAAACAGGTAGCACTTCATTCTTTCACTCGATGCTTAAGAGAAATGTCCCCGGCCATCCCTTCCCTGGGGAGACCCAGCCAGATGGGTGGGGTACAAATAAAAAAATTATTATTATTATAGCCAATCCTGAAAAATCAATGTGAAAATGCCTGTTGATTGAAATGGCTCTGGAATGCAGTGTTGATCTTTTTGCCGCTACCATCCAACACAGCTCTCTTATGCAATTTTTCTACAGAATTTTTTTTCTGCAATTTTCTTCAGGTTATTATTGAAAAGCAAAAGCTTGCCATTTTGTAGATGGTAGATTCTCAGCATGCATTTCACTCCTCTTAAAATTTATCATTCATGTTCCAAAATAGGAGCATGAAAATGCAAGCCACCAGGCCTGTTTTGCAACTAGCTTAATCTTTATTTTACTGCTCTGGGAAGAGAAGGATGATAAATTGTTTTTTTGTGAGGGGTTTTGCACAGAATTTCCCATATCATCAAAATGCCACTTTTGTAAAACCTTTGAATTTTTAATACACCACTTCTAATTAATTTCTATCCCAACTGTGCAATTAACAAATGCATAATCATTAAGATGATTAACACCCATTTGAAGATTTAGCAGTATCTTTAATGAGAGAGAATTATTATTAAAGCTTTCTAGCTTTGCATGTTCTAGCACTTAATTATTAGCACAATGCATGAACTGCTTAACTAAACAACAGCTAATACATTTCTTCCCATGTGCTGTAACCTTTGCAGTGTGATTTACTGGAGCATAGAAACATAATGGCTACATCAGTACAATCAAAGGTCTATTTAATTTGGTCTTATCATAATCGTTTATATTCCCCAGTAGGTAGATGCCAGAAGAATTCTGGTTAGTACGACAGTGAAATTCTTCCATTTAACATACTGTGGAGTCCTTGTGACAAATCTTAATACTGCTTGACTGCCTTGTGGGGTGGTGTTTTTTTGGGAGGGTGGGTTAAATTTCAGTTTATACTAACATTTTCCATTAGTATCCAAATTATTTCAAACATTAATGTGGAGAACTTTACTGTAAACATGGTAAATATTTGATTTGATAAAAATGTATGGTTAGGGACCCAGGTGGCGCTGTGGGTTAAACCACAGAGCCTAGGGCTTGCTGATCAGAAGGTCGGCGGTTCAAATCCCTGCGATGGGGTGAGCTCCCGTTGCTCGGTCCCAGCTCCTGCCCACCTAGCAGTTCGAAAGCACGTCAAAGTGCAAGTAGATAAATAGGTACCGCTCCGGCGGGAAGGTAAACGACGTTTCCGTGCGCTGCTCTGATTTCGCCAGAAGCGGCTTAGTCATGCTGGCCACATGACCCGGAAGCTGTACGCCGGCTCTCGGCCAATAAAGCGAGATGAGCGCCGCAACCCCAGAGTCGGACACGACTGGACCTAATGGTCAGGGGTCCCTTTACCTTTTATGGTTAGGGAACTGCTGTTTGTTCTTCAGATTCAAAACATTTGGGGTTTATAGTACTGGTCGTGTGGAGCGGTTCATTCAAATTAGAATTGGATCCATTCTTTAAAGGCCTTGACTGAAGTTCTGTGCACAAAAGTGCTTATGTCAGTGAGAACCATAAGTGCCGTTGGGATGAAGTAATCTATGAACAGCTATAAGTAGTCACTAAATCACTTATGGCATCAGCACGTGGAATACTTGGGCAGCTGGGAGAACCCACTGCAGATGCATGCCCTCCCCACAGTTCTGTGCTTTGAGCAGCACCACATGGCTAAACCCAGCTGCCATTTTAATTTCCCCCAAATGCTCCCTGATCATCGTACGGTTGCCCTGGGGCACTGTGGGAAATTAACATGTGACTAGAGATCGCGTGGCATCCTCTAGGTCACACATGTGAAATAATACTGAATCAGCAACACAAAACATGCCCCAGAATCTTCTAATACGCATGGGAGTTCCTGAGCAGGGAAGAGACTGTGCAAGGGTTTTTTTCCCTGAAAGCAGAAAGTTTGAGGATCACTGGAGTACCTGGATCACTTACTCCAAGAACAAGGAACTTGTGGTTCTCCAGATGTTGTTGGACTACAGCTACCATCAGCCCTGACAATTGGACACATTGCCTGGGGATTATGGGAGCTGAACAACATGTGGAAGTTCCACATCCCTGAGTATTTGAAAATAGTAGGATATGATGATGGGGTGGGGAGATATTGGAGAATAAAGGACTCCTTATAATCCCCAGAGAACAAAATTTGGGGACAAACAGTTGAGCTGCCCTCCTGTAATATAGTTATCAAAGTAGAACACTGAATGAATTGTAGTTCATGGCAAGGAAGGTTGCGGGGGGATTATAAAAGGCTCAGCAGGTCATGAAGTTAATGCCGTTTCTAAATAGTGGCCTCCCTATTTGCTTTTTTACAATTACATTTAAGGAATATGCAGCAGTTATTTATTTAGTTAGTTCTGATCATGTGTCAATGCTGCTTACAAGAAAACAGATTAGAGCTGAGTTTAGAGAGCAAATAAGCCAATTTTTCAACAATGGTTTCTTCAGTCAGAGTTGCATTTTGATGCTGGAAGGGAGGGTTTATACATTTTCCAAACAAATTCAGCAACTAATCTGCATTTGTCAGCTGCATATTGCTTCACAGTTCTGAATTTAGTCTCATTAAGGTAATCACTTTAACTTCAATATCAGCATAATGTATTCATTATCAACTCTCAAACTTGGTTCATTGTGCTTAAATTAAGTTTGTTTGAATTAATGACACCACTCTTCTTCTTTTTTAACTACAAAGTTCTATTTAGTGCGCTGCGAAGAGTGAGCCTCTGTAATGTTTGACAACATTTCAAATCAGCATTCCATTTCCCCCTGGCTAAAATAATCGGCCACTGATTTAAAAGCAATAGATAGCATTAGTGTTTCATAAAGGAATGTTATTATGTCATTAACGTTTTGTAGCTGCTTTTACACTGATGCAGAAAATACAAACATCTTTAGCGTCCTAATTCAGGATAATTCTCTGCCCGCCTCTGCTGGTTTCCTTTTGTGTAATTATGCACCACTTTTTCAACTTTAGGCTGCCGATCAAATTAAGAAGCTGTACAACCTTTTCCTGAAAATTGATGCCACTCAAGTTGAAGTTAATCCCTTCGGCGAAACTCCAGAAGGACAAGGTACGGAAGAGAAAAAGAAAGATTTGTAAAAGGACATTGATCTAGCAGAGGAATAGGAATTTCTAGATGAACTCACATGCATGGGAGTTCAGTACTACACCCCTGTGCCAACATAACCTCCCTAATTTTGTAAGAAAATGTGCCATGGGCACACCATCTGCCTCTTTTCCACCATTTCCACATTCAAAATCCCCACCTCATTTCCAAGGTTTGACTGTGGTGTATGATTCTGCGCTCATCAATGCTAAACTACTAGTCCTGTTTGCATGTTTCCTTGCATTCAAGTCCTGACTCCTGCCCAAAGCATGACGACAGGGGCTCTTACAGAGATCTTCATTCACATCTACAGTAATAAAGTGCAAGTGTCTCTGCGTCCAGTCCCTGTGTCCGTCCCTGTGTCCTACTGCGCATGTGCCCCACGGACACAGGGATTGGAGCGCAGAGACTTCGGGCGGCCGGGCGAAACTGCGTATGTGCCCCACGGGCACAGGGATTAGAGCGCAGAGACTTCGGGCTGCCGGGCTGTTGAAGCGGCGGGTGCGCGCTCGCGTGGACTTACTTCTAAGTGGCGGCTGAGTTGGCCTGCCGGGGCCTGGCTGGTGCCAGTGCCGCCGCCACCGCGATGCGCCTCCTGCGCTGCCTGCTGAAGGGCCATTCGGCGCTGGTACATCAAGTACATCAAGCTGGCCCAAGTACATCAAGCACTTCAGCAAGTTCTCGCCATCCCCGCTTTCCATGATGTTCTAGCGCCCGTTAATTTAACGGGCTTAAAGTCTACTAGTAAGTAATGATACAGGCTCAGCAGCTGACTTGGCAGTAGGTGTCAGGAGTTCAGGAGCCAGGCAAAGAAGTTTGGAACTGAGCAGGGGCAACCTGAAGGAGCATCTCCCCCCCCCCATCGTCCAGCCCCGGACACTGAGGTCCAGTGCCAAGGGCCTTCTGGCAGTTCCCTCGCTGCGAGAAGTGAGGTTACAGGAAACCAGGGAGAGGGCCTTCTCGATAGTGGCACCTGCCCTGTGGAACACCCTCCTAGCAGATGTCAAGGCAATAAGCAGCTATTTTACTTTTAAAAGACAACTGAAGGCAGCCCTGTTTAGGGAAGTTTTTAATGTTTGATGCTGTATTGTTTTTAATATTCGGTTGAAAGCCGCCCAGAGTGGCTGGGGAAACCCAGCCAGATGGGCGGGGTATAAATAAATAAATAATGATGATGATAATGATGATGATGATGATGATGATGATGATTATTATTATTATTATTATTATTACTATTACCAAGATGCCCCAACCAATTTACACACCCCTCCCACTAAGCCTTTAAAGGCCAGGTCCAGTGTGCTTATTTGCATGGCTCTCTTGCCGTGTAAGCGGGTGGCGCTGTGGGTTAAACCACAGAGCCTAGAGCTTGCCGATCAGAAGGTCGGTGGTTCGAATCCCTGCCACAGGGTGAGCTCCCGTTGCTCGGTCCCTGCTCCTGCCCACCTAGCAGTTCGAAAGCACGTCAAAGTGCAAGTAGATAAAGGGGCGTTTCCGTGTGCTGCTCTGGTTCGCCAGAAGCGGCTTAGTCATGCTAGCCACATGACCTGGAAGCTGTACGCCGGCTCCCTCGGCCAAAAATGCGAGATGAGTGCTGCAACCCCAGAGTCGGTCACGACTGGACCTAATGGTCAGGGGTCCCTTTACCTTTTACCTTGCCGTGTAAGACAGCTGAGGTTATAAATGCACACTCTGGGAGGCTGAGTCTGTTCCCATCTATGGTGAGTGGCACCTGGTCCTTGACAACAAGACTGTGTCCTTCCCTTCTGACTTCTGCTCAGCCTCTGCCGCCTCCAGCTCAGCAGATGTTCAATACCCTCCTCGGCCCCAAATGAAGCTCTGTGCTCCATGGGAGAGGCGAAAGGGAGAGAGCCTCCATCCTTGGTTACCACAAACACCCACTACCACCCTGAGTTCTGCTTCTGCTTCATGAGTCTGAGCATGGCCGATCCTGACAGGACCACTGGGATTGTGACATTGAGAGGGGGACCAGAAGCACGTCCCTGCTCCTCTTGCTGCATGTGAGCACCCTAAATGCATGCATGCTCGTGGCTAGGGCATTGGCTCATTCTAAACAGAATCGCCTTCATAGCCATAGCTTGAAACTCACTTTAGGCCTGCACCTCACCTGGCTAACATGGCATTGACTTAAAGGCCAATTAGACTCTCAACAGGATCTTTATCTCTCTTAACAGATGTTTATTTATAGGAGGCTTATGTATACAACTCTTCTCGTAACAGCTTCCAACATAGTTACTGTCACATTTCAAGCAGCCAAAATCTCATCTTCCATGGATTTTCCGCCCTATTGTTGCTTTATTTGATTATTTTCCCCATTTCTGGTACAATATGTGAGTGAGGGATGAGAGACAATGCAAAAATGCAGTAGTTTCTTTCTTTCTTGGCAGACAGACAGTATCCCAAGACCGTCCCAAATCCCAAGAAACGTGTGGACTAGATTGAAGTCTAAATAGTGCTGTGCTTTTAGGGTAAAAACAACCTTGTTTTTATTCTATTTTACTTCTAATATTTCTGGGAAAGCTTTGCACCATAGATAGTCACAAAAGCAGTGTACACCACCCTCAATAAAGATACCCATCAATCAAAATAATTCAGCGTTTAAAACAAAACCCACAAGTACAGTACAATACAATACCTTTATTGGCATAGATAAAACAATAAGCATAAAACCGTCTATGTATATTAGAATTCTAGAACGTACAATATAAAAGAAGGAAAAGGGAATCGTCAGCACCCGCTATTGTACAGGCCAGAGCTCCCTAGATTTAACTTCAAAAATCCTGGTCAGAAATTGTGCCATAACTCTAGTCACTTCCGGAGAATCGTCCCTCAGCAAGAACTGGGCTACGAATAGTTTATTAGAGGGGACCCTGAGCCATATAGAGGACATCGAAGGATCTTCACGAAAGGTGTTGAAAAGAGGGCAGTCCAAAATCATATGGTCTATAGAGTCAGGTACATTCTGACCACAAATGCAAAGTCTGTTCTGGAAAGGGATACCTCTAAACCTTCCAAATAGCACAGCGGACGGAAAGGCATTCAAGCGCGCCAACGTAAATACTCTACGGTGTAATGGGGTGACCAGATCATAAAGGTAATTAGGCATCGATCCATGGTGGGGTTGCAGCCCCAGAAAGGCAGGGGAGCACACAGAAGGCTGCGCATGATGTAATTTTTGGATTTCATTGTCTAGCGGCCTCTGCTTGATTAGCATAAAGATGTGTGATTCCTCAAGTAACAAGAGGGAATCCACCGAGAGGCCTATTTGCCTAAGTTTAGAAGTAATGTCCGAAACCCACAAGTAAAAAACATAAGCTGTATTATACCTGCTCATGGAATTTCATAAAATGCCTGCTGAAATGGAAAGATCTTTGCCCAACACCTGAAGTTCAGCAGGGAAGGGGCGTATCTGACTGCAAATGGGAGTTCTGTAGAATCAGGACCACAAAACCAAATCCTTTCTTCCTGGTGGATGTGAACCATGCATCTGATCCACTAACAGAGAAAGAAATATAACTGTGAATAAAGAAACCCAAATAAATGAGAAACCCTTAATGGCTCCGTTGATTTGACATATTTTTTCCCTATGTCTTGGTTGTCAAAATGCAGCAAGTTGCCATCAGCTGTAGTCCACACAGTTATAAGCATTTTGTCCAGTAATTTGTATCTAACAGATAAACCCAGTAAGGAACTTGCCACATTAGTTTTAGAGCGAAAATCTCTGGTTACTTAATGGCTCCCTTAAAAGCCACAGATCTTCGGTGATGCAGGAAAGATACATTTCCCTTTGCCTCAAGATTGTGTTCCTTTGGACACACAAAATGACATATAAAAAAGAGCAAAACATCATAAAAATAATTCATTTATAGTAACACATGGCAATAATTCAGAGATTGAATTACAGTCATGATCAAGTGTGTGTTTGTTTTATGACCGTAACACACAATAGTCAAATTAAACTGAATTATTGGGGGAAATGATTAATGATCAGAATTTACAAATGTTGCCTCTGTGCAGGAGCTGCTGCTCTCCCCCTCGCCTCTAAAAAATTCCCTACGGCATTTTGAATAGATTTGTGGCACTACGAACTGAACAGTAAAAGAAACCAGATTCAAAAAAAATTGGTAAAGAAAGATGTATTATTTGTAAATCATTGTATTACACTTTCTAGCTGGATTCTAGGTGTTTTGCGCAATACTAACTGCATGCAGATTAGGGCTGCAGCCGCACAGCAGTTTATTCCATTTCCCTGATGTTTCCCTCACTGTTTATTTCTGCATTGTATTTGAGCTTACACGTAATGTAAAAGACACTTCTGGAAAACTAATGGAATATGGCACACATTTAGCACTCGTTTCCATGTGACCTGATTCCAGAAAAAAATCCATTTGCAGTTCCCTTAACCCAGGAAATTATGGGAGTAAAGTGACAACATTTGGGACAGGATCCCAGCACAGCATACTATACTTTCCTACCATTTTCATTGGGGGACAGAAGCATGCATGTGCACAAAGAGTGGGGGAGAAGCCATGTTGTTAAGTGACATTTTAATCACTGGTGTGAAAAGTCACATCTCCGTAACACAACAGGTACTGCAGTGTGAGAGGAACATTAGACAACGGAAGTGCCAGCATTATACAGTGGTTAAGTACGCTTCAGGTTAAGTACGCTTCAGGTTAAGAACTCCACTAAGAACAGAAATCGTGCTCTGGCAGCGCAGCGGCAGCAGGAGGTCCCATTAGCTAAAGTGGTGCTTCAGGTTAAGTACTCTTCAGGTTAAGAACGGACCTCCGGAACGAATTAAGTACTTAACCCGAGGTACCACTGTAATCAGGGAATTTTTCCCCATGTCTGAGAGTGGATCACCATCAGTTAAATGTGAGCAGCCCCATCGACATCTATGGAAATTATCACCCATACAACCAAGTGAGATTTCAGTCTCATGCTTACACTACTGAACATTTCCCATTCCTTTCAATGGAAGCCGATGCAGTAGATAGTTGTGGGTTTATTGTATCCCGTGATCCTGGCCTCGATCCGGATACAGTAGTTTGCAATTGTTATGTAACATGTCACCAGAAACCTAGCATAAAGGTAAAGGGACCCCTGACCATTAGGTCCAGTCATGACCGACTCTGGGGTTGCGGTGCTCATCTCGCTTTATTGGCTGAGGGAGCCGGCGTACAGCTTCCGGGTCATGTGGCCAGCATGACAAAGTCGTTTCTGGCGAACCAGAGCAGCGCACGGAAACGCCGTTTACCTTCCCGCTGCAGCAGTACCTTCTGATCGGCAAGCTCTAGGCTCTGTGGTTTAACCCACAGTGCCACCCGCGTCCTTGAAACCTAGCATAGTGATCTGCATTTACATTCGTTACAAGAAAGGAGATTCTGATTGAACATACAGAAAAACTTTCTGACAGCAAGAGCTGTTCGACAGTGGAACAGTTTCCCTCGGGAAGTTGTGGGCTCTCCTTCCTTGGAGGTTTCTAAGCAGAGGTTGGCTGGACATCCTTCTGTCATGGATGCTTTAGCTGAGATTCCTGCATTGCAGGGGGTTTGGACAAGATGACCCTTGGGTCCTTTCCAATTCTACAATTCTATGATTTCCCATATAAATATCCTGCATTAATATTGGGAATGGCATTGGGTGTTTTGCATCCAGATGTATATCCACGTTCAATCTTATGAGTGTGGTTATGAATACCCCAGATTAAATTAATATATATATTTTTCCATTGAAAAGAAATCGGTAGTCTTCAAAGAATGCCAAAAAAAAACCCCTGATGGTGAAATAGGAAAACTTCACCTTAGGCCCCATCTGCACTATGTATTTAAGGCATACCACTTTAAGCAATGGCCACTTCCCCCAAAACTCTTGGGAATTGTAGTTTGTTAAGAGTGCCAAGACATATTAAGAGACCCCTGTTCCCTTCACAGAGCAACAGTTACCAGAGTTCCCTGAGAAGTGGAATTGACCATCAAGCTACTCTGGGAACTGCAACTCTGTAAGGGGAATAGGGGTCTCCTAACAAATCTCAGCACCCTTAACAAACTACAACTCCCAGAATATTACGGTGGGGAGCCAGTCCTATTTAAAGTGGTGTCATAGTACTATAAATGTGGCCACTGTCCACATGTATCCCCTCACCCGCTGGATTCTTTGGGCGAAACCCTAACCCTAAGCCTGCTGCTTTAAATATATATTGCAGTTGGAGCAGAATATAAGCAGGTACATTCTAGAGTAGGTGAACAGGAACTGCGAAGAACTCTGCAAGTGTTGTTGCAGTTCATGTTTAAATCGAAGATTAAAATGTATGTCCTAGATGGCCCCAAGAACTGCCAGCATTCTCCTTGCCCCTTAGCATAAGCTGTTGAATTCGCACATCTCTGACACCTTCATGTCAATAGCAAAAGCACTCCAAGAATATACAGTAAGTGCCTGGGCTCTCTTTGATATTTGTTCAGAAGAAGAAAAAAGTGCATTTGTATAATCTATCATGTATGTAACAATATTCTTTTGATGGCAGAAAATGTTTTATAAATATTAATAGGTGGGCTTGTTTCCCTGCTGTTTTGCAATGTTGCTCTTGTTAGTGGTGAAAATTCTGCAGAAATGAGATTTCCATGGTGACGTTAGAAAGGTCTGCCAGGAAAGTCCTGGGTCAGGGTTTCATATCTCAGTTAAGAGCAAACCCTGGTTAAGGTTGGAACCGGTAGCAGGAAGGAGAGTGCGATCTCACGGCTCCTCGTGTGTGTGATCTGCTTCTAAAATTGCAACTTGTTTATATTTAGCTTTTTTGTTTGTTTGATTACTTCTGTTTGATTTTAGGTTGCATTTCCACTTGTTTTTAGATCTGTTTATTATTACATTTATACCCCACCTTTCCTCCAAGAAGCTCAAGGCATATGTGGTTCTCCCCCTCCCTAGTTTATCCTCCTGTTTTTCTCTGACTGTGTTTATTTGCCTGTCTGTGCGGGATATATTAAAACAATCGCTTAAAGGCTTTATTAACATAACGCGTAACAGCTACAGCTATTACAGATTTGTAATTAAACACATGCTGCTGAACTTTGTTACGTCGGTCTGTTGAGAACATTTATGGGAGATTGTTTCCATTTTCTGCCCTCACTTTCATTGTGTGTTTTCGCCACGCTGGCGTTCCACATCTTAGTTTAAGACTCCTGACACCTGGTAGGCCTATGGCAAATTGAGTTTTGATGTCTGCTGTTCTAAGTCCCTGAGGCCTGCTTCAGTATAATTCCGTCGGTGGGGGTGGGGTGGGGAGTTACATTGATTTTGCAGAGATCAGGACTGTGCACTCTCAATACTGAAAAGTGTGGTGCTTAAAAATTATGCAACTCTATTTCAGATTTGGAACTAGCCACTCAATAGCTCTGATGTATTGATTTCATTTCCCTTTCATTTAGTTGTGTGCTTTGATGCCAAGATAAACTTTGATGACAATGCTGAGTTCAGGCAAAAAGAGATATTTGCCATGGATGACAAATCTGAGAATGAGCCTATAGAAAACGAAGCTGCCCAATATGACTTGAAGTACATAGGCCTGGATGGAAACATTGCCTGTTTCGGTAAGCAAAAATGTATTCATACTATACGTTTCTGGCTTCGATTCAAAGACCTTATGTGTTAAAAGATGGGGATATTTGGAAACTGGGGGAGTTTCAAAACTAGCATGCAATAGGACATGGAGGTATGCAGTCCAATGAAAACCAGTCAACAGTTTTGCCATGCATGCAGGTTAGTTGTCTTTTGGATTCCCAGCCATGTGTTTGACATAACCATTAACAACCATGGAGGCTGCATTCAAATAATCGTATCTCAGCTTAATGAGCCAATGTATGAATGAGCCTCACGGCTGCATCTGCATCCCATTTGCACAAGGTTCTGAACAAAATGGAAAGTTTGCAGTAAACTTGGCTTTCCCAAGAAACTATGGTTAACAGCTTCAGGTACTGAAGTTAACTTAATATCCTGGCTTGTTCTGAAGCTGTTCACAGTAGTCTCCCAGGTTGGACGAAACAGGAAACTATAGTTAACTGAAGACTTCCTGGTTTGTTTGCCAGCTCAAAGGTTGAAATCAAAGGCTCATTCATAGATTGGCTAATTAAGCTGCGATACGATCGTCCAAACGCGGCCACTTAGTAACATTAAAAATGTGCGGCAGAGCTGTTTTTCACATTTAAGCTGCGTGCAGTCATTATCCTTGGCATATGTGCACTCTGTGAACATCAAAGATGCCAAATGATGGTGGGTGGGTGTTTTACTTACTCCACAACTGCGTTACTGGAATTGTCAGCCATGTATCCAAAAAGTTGTCAACATTTGAATAGAAATGAACTCTAAATAACGGAAGAAAAAGTAATTGCTGCCCCAAGGAATCTGGGCAGAATGTTTCGACTGCATACCCAGAACTATCATTTGAATTTAGAATCAGTGTTCTCTGTATTGCTTCCTGTATGGAAAACCATAAAAGAAGATGTGCTACAGACAATGAATGGAGCCTTTTTAAGGGTTCATGCTCTTCTGCACATGGCATAGACCTATCCACTGGAGCAAGCCATTTTGTTCCGGTGGACGCCAATCCAGGCTCTGCACCCACCACCCAGGCAAGATTTTAGAACCAGTTGAGACCTCAACTAGATGTCACTCAAGCAATCCGTGATCAGAATCTTTCACTTTTTTAAAACATCGAAACAGTCATATGGGACTATTTAATGGATCAGGGGAATGGGGAGTGGACATGCATTTTCCCCAATCTAAATTGTCTCTCTCCCCAAGCTACTATTAGCAATTTGGGGGTGGGGGTAGATAAGTCTCTAGATCTGTGGTTCCCAATTGGTGGTCTGTTGACCCCGTGGTGCCATTTACGTAACAAAAGCTACCATAGATATATCATTTTTTTCAAAAGCAGGGGGGTCCATGGCTTGGCTTTCTAAAAACAGGGTGTCCAGAGTACTTTAGCTAATTGGGAACCACTGCTCTAGATCATATTAGAAGCCCCAATGCAGCTGCTTTGTTACTAAGCAACAACAAAAAGATTGCAGATCGCAGGTATGTCATGGCCACAACCATACCATACATTTAAAGCACATGGCTTCCCTCAAAGAATATTGGGAATGGTAGTCCTGTGAGGGGTGAACTACAGTTCCCAGGATTATTTGTGGGTACGGTAGTTTTATTCTTCAAATGAATGGTGTGGATGTGACCCATACTGGGATTGGCTCTTAGTGAGAAGCATGGGATTATTTTTGAGAGGGCGGGGGGAAGACCCTCTTGTACACACAGAATCTTCCTACCCAAATCTTTGCCTTTGGATTATTGTCTCTTGCTTCCTTACATTTCTTGTTCACTTTTCTTTTGAAAAAGTTTGATTAGGATAATAATAATAATAATAATAATAATAATAATAATAATAATAATAATAATAATAATATCTTATTATTTATACCCCACCCACCTGACTGGGTTTCCCCAGCCACTCTGGGCGGCTCCCAACCGAATATTAAAAACACAATACAGCATTGAACATTAAAAACTTCCCTAAACAGGGCTGCCTTCAGATGTCTTTTAAAAGTAAGATAGTTGCTTATTTCCTTGACATCTGATGGGAGCTCGTTCCACAGGGCAGGCGCCACTACTGAGAACGCCCTCTGCCTGGTTTCAATGCAAGTTAACATTATACTTTGGTTCCCCAGCATGTTAAAAGCCCAACCTGATAAACAGAACTTACATGTGTGGCCATGTAAATTTGGGATCCTGCAAAAGATTGTATTGTTTGAAAAAAGTTTCAGTGAATAGAAATAAAAGATTAAATTATTCATCTGAACCACTTATATTTAAGCAAAAACTCTTAAGTGCTTTACAACATAGATTAAAACATCTTAAATAAGCAGAAGATACAAAAAAAAAAAAAAAAACCCAACCCAGGGAATTTTTACATTCTGCAAAACACTATTACCAATTAGAGCATCATTTTTAGTATCAAAATAAATATTACACATAAAAATCAGCTTCAGATATACAAGGAAAGTTCATAATAAAAATGGAAATAAGAGCTGAACCAGTCTATATTTGACATAAACATTTCATTTACACTTTTTGTAAGCCTTCGTGGGAATTTAAAAAAAAAAAATGTAGAGAAGTAGCTTTTTGCTCCTCACAGTTTATGGCACGTAGATTTCTCTCCATGCTTAATTGTGAGATTCAGAGATTGTGGTAGAACATATTTGTAGCTTTGGTACTGAGGTTTTAATCTACCTGGAATTAACATTTTTAAAAGGATTTGTAGCTCACTAAGCCAATAGCACCATCAAATTATATGCCTAAAACATCCCATCCGGATTGTAGGCTCCTGTTCAAGGATATTTTTTTAAAAAAAAACCAAAAACTTACTTTGTAGAGAAGCAATCAATTTAACGTGCCAAAGCATTTTCTTCTCTCTTACCCAGATGAGCTAATGTATTTGCAACACAGGCAACATTTAACATAGCAGAGGTGTCAACTATTTAAAAAAAAGAATATAAAATCTAAAGCATTGTCATCAAAAGAATATCCAGCGGGAGTTTGGATAAAAGGAGAACAGAGTTTTTAAATATTTTCCAACGGGATGTTAGCTTTATGCCAAGGTTAATGAAATTAGACATGGCCCATAAAACTGCCAAGGGAATTAAGCGATCAGTGGTAAGTGAAGGAGACGTTTCGTGGGGTTTCTGCTGGTTTCAGAATATGGGTTTTGCTCCTAATTCCCTGGGAAAGTATATGCAAGTTCAGAACATAAAACTCTGAAAACATCATTGTATTATGCACAATTAAAATTATGCCTCATTTATTAAGTACTAATCAATTAAAATTACCCTATGAATGGGCATAATTTAGCCTGCAAGTCACATGCAGTCCCCAAGCAAGGTTTGCTTTATGTTTTCTTCCTAGCATCTGTCAGGGTTCCTCTCATTTTCTATACAAAACCAGTGGGGAGCCTGCAACAAAACTTGCAGTATATCTCCCGACTCTAAAAGGGACTGTTCCTCTTCTGCCAGCCTGGAACAGGAACCTTGTGTTACTGTTTCAGACTTCTTAGCACCCCATTTCCCCCACCCCACCATACTATTTTGAGCCTTGAACCTAGTGGTGCAGCTAGAGTTGAACCATGAGGCCAAAGACCAGGACTCTGCAAATCACCACTCAGAGAACGGCAGTTGGAGAGTCAACAGCAAACAGGCCCACTGGTGTCAGCATCTGGGCCTACTTGGGCTCTCACTGGTTACCACAGCATTCTTTCTGCTTTTTTTAAAAAAAAGTATTCGATATGATTTGATTTATTATATTTTTGTGTCGTTTTTCATTCAAATTAATCCCAAAACAACTTACAAACTAATGATAATAATAATCAGATTTATAGTAGGGGGGCCTGGCCAGACACATACATGACGACCTTCGCATACATAAAATGAAGAAATCTGGTATTTTAGCAATGCTATGATCGTGGCAGAGGTTTGTCCTGCCCTCCACAATCAAATGGTAGCAAGATAGAAAGGATTTCGTTTATGGAATTCCTAGCGAACCCAGAACTTCCCTGTTCAGACAGTGCAATCTTGCATTTTCTCATTGTGTTGCTGTCCTGGAAGGCCCACTTTAAAAAGAAAAGTGGGGGGAAGCACCCTTTAATTTACAAATGTATTTACTTAGATATGGTAAGGAGTCCTTCAAGTATGTGGAAACCACTTCTTTAATTTGGGTTGTTCCATTTTGCTTTCAAACCGATAGGCACCTGAACCACTCGAATTTAAGGCTTGGTGACTATCTGTCTGATTTAAAGCACACCCCACCCTATCTCTTTGATGTAGAGTCAGTGTGGTGTAGTGGTTAGAGCATTGGACTATGACCTGGGAGACCCAGGGTTCAATTCCTCGCTCAGCCACGGAGCTCACTAGGTGACCTTGGACTGGTCGCTGCCTCTCAGCCTAACCTACCTCACAGGGTTGTTTGTGGGAAATAAATGAGGAGGTGGGGAACACATATGCCGCCTTGAGCTCCTTGGGGGGGGGGGAGAGAGGATATAAATGCAATAAAACAAACAAACAAACTTCAGCTATCATTTTAAGGCAACCCCCATTTTGTGCTCCTCTTTTTCAACATTCCATGTACCACAGTGCTCCCTAACTCTTCTTAAATAATGCATATATTTTAACGGGGGGGGGGGGAATGAGCAAGCACCAAGTACACTTGCAAATAGCGCTGCTCTATTTCCAGAGATAAATGGCAATTGCAGCAGAGAGCAGGGAGCTGCTGTGTGGCCTTTCTCTCTGACACCCCTCCCAATAGTGAAATGTGTCTTAGTCCATTTAGTTCTGCATAATCACTGGGGGGAAATGAATCAATAAATAGCAGCCAAAGAATGCCAGACACCAAATATCGCTGATATCTTCTTTGTGTCCATGTGCATTAAACCTGAGAGTCCATCTCTTTTACACTGTTCCCTGCTCTCTCTCTCTTTCTCTCTTTATTGTATTATTAGTTACAGCGTTTTTATACCGCTCTTAAACGGTAACTTCTCTGGGTAGTGGTAGTGGCACTTTTTAAACGGCATCCGTACGAGTCTGCATCTCGCCATTTAAAAATGCACAACTCTGATTCTCTTAATTGCAGTCAATGGCGCTGGGCTCGCTATGGCAACGTGCGATATCATTTCCCTTAATGGTGGAAAGCCTGCCAACTTCCTGGATCTTGGTGGAGGTGTGAAAGAAGCACAAGTATATCAAGCGTTCAAACTGCTCACTGCTGACCCCAAGGTAAGCCCTGTTGACTCCGTACAGACGCTTTTTCTCGATGCGCTTGTATGTTTGTCTTCATAAAGCCCAAAAGGATGCACTGAGTAGCATCGAATGCAGCAATTCTCTGAAGTTGTGACAGTTCGAGTCTCCTTGGCTCAGTCCCGTTCAGCTACAAGAGGAGCGCCTTAATGGCTCAGTGGCAGAGCTCCAGAGTGGCAGAGCTCGTGCAAGCACAGTTCCTGCACTGAAAGGAAATGCCATAGCTCCATGGATTGGTAGCTTCACATGCACAAGGTCCCAGGCATCTCCCGTTTGTGCATGCAGATATACAGCCCCACCCCTAGCCATAGCTGTCAACCCTCCCTTTTTTTGGCGGGAAACTCCCTTATTCCAATGCTGTTTCCCGCTGCTATCCCAGATTGTTGATATCCCTTAAATTTCCCGGATTTCAAAGAAAGCAGCTCCTCTCCCTCCCTGCCGGCCAGGGAGGCTCCTCAGCTGCGTTGCTCGGCTGCCAATAAGGAGTCTGAGACCGACTGGGGGCGGAGCTTGCATGCCTTGTGCAACCAGACCCTCATGCCCAACCAGACAGACAGCCTGCCTGCCGTCTACGCGCTCGCTCTTTCGCTCACCCGTTCGCGCACAGCCTCTGGAGCGCAAGGTGGCAAGGCTACTTCATGCCATTGCACCGCCCTTGCGGCATCCCTTATTTTCAAATCCGAAAGTTTGGAAAAATCCCTTATTTTCAAATCCGAAAGTTGACAGCTATGCCCCTAGCACAAAGTTATTCCCAGCCCTACTGATCTGTCTCAACACCCCTTTTGATTTCGGAGATACGCATCTGCATTCCTGGCCCCCGGTTGTTATGTCTGCTTGGGCCGGTCACAACTACAGCTTGATCACGCGAGTGAGGTCACCACCTTCTGTAAACCTTCAGCTCAGGTTCACAGTCTAGCACAAAATCTTTCTGTGACCCCGTTGTTCTGATTCCTTTGGAAGTAACACCAAGCACCTTTGAATTAATTTTGGGATGCATTTTAATTGATTGATTGATTGATTGATTATTTTTATGCATATTGTATTATTTATATGATGTTAGCCACTCTGAGGCCGGGGAGGGCGGGGTACAAATAAATTTTATTATTATTATTTTATTTTATTTTATTTTATTTTATTTTATTTTATTTTATTTTATTTATTATTATGAATTCCTGCACCACTGCGATCCAATGAGCATCTGAATACAGAATATATGCAGAGCGCTTTCACACTTGCTCACCATGCCAGTCATGTAATGCCATTTTATTGGGTAGCTTATGTGGATATTCTAATGGCGTGAAGGAGAGAAACACAGGAGTCTTGATGGGGAATATATGACTGGGGTATTTATAAATTTCCCAACAGCCTGGAATCACAGTGCAGTGAGAAGCAGTTCCATTGTTCTTAGATGCGTATGTAAAAAGGGGCATGAACTGAGCCAGTTGGGCAGGAAAGACTAGTGTAATTACCCCTGGTGTAATTGCCCCTGCCTACAATTTTCTCCATATTCAGATTATTACTGCAGCAGTGACTGGCATCGTGCCATGATTTAGGGGGTAAATGTGAGTGGCGCCAAATAAGCAACACCACAACTGGATTTTTGTACTCGTTATTAATATCACTGTTCGCCAAACAACAGCTCGGTTGGTAGAACATGAGGGTTGTGGGTTTGAGCCCCACGTTGGGCAAAATATTCCTCCACTGCAGGGGGTTGGACTGGATGGCCCCCGTGGTCCCTTCCAGCTCTACAGTTCTATGATTCTATGATCACCATCTCAGAAACATCAAGTTTCAATTCCTGGCTTTGCTGGAGACTTTCTGTGGCAAATGAATCAAAGGGCCTGGTGCATTTGATCATAGTGTCTATTCCGTTCGGGTTTTTTTCTTTTTTCTTTTTCATCCGCCGCAATTTTATTTAATAATTCTGATTTCCTTTCATCTGCTCCTTTTGTTTTTTTCTGTTTCATGTTTTCTCTTTTAATTAATATTATCCACTTGGCTCTCAGATAGAATGCTTCCTGTTCTGTAAGTCGGAGGGAATTTGGCCACCTCAATATTGCTTCTCTCCCTCCCTCGCCATGTTTGTTCTCTTTCACTCTTTCCACTTTTACTTTCTCGGTTCTTCCTCCAGCTTGCGTCCTGCTGCTTTTCTGAATATGTCTTTTTTTAGTTTTCACTTTCATTATTTATTTTTTTATAAAGCATCCCACTGGACAAGTTGGGCTTTTGCCATCCTTTGTAAAATAAGTGCCCTGCTAAAAGCGGTGTCTGCCCTTGGGCGCCTTGCTAATAGGAATGTCAGACCTTGACAGGTAGGTACAATTGGAGCCTGTGGCTTTGTCCACTGTAGATTTCAAATCAGACAAAAATTATTGCCATCATCCTTTCTTTCTTTCTTTTTTTACAAAAAAGGAAAAATATTAACCTCATTGGCTTTGACTGTATGCCTCTGTATAGCATTGCTATTGCTTCCTGAGTTGTTGTCTTTTAAATATATTCATGCTGCAGTTCCCTTTAAATCAGGCGCATCTAAGCTGCCTGTCCCTTTGGCCCTGCAGAGTGAGGTCGATCTTAAGCGTTGCCCCTTGTGCCACTGCTGTAGTTGTGCACACCAGAGAGATCATGCCACCTTTCCCTTTCCACAGCAAGTTATGAGGAATATTGCAGGTGGAGCCGAATTGGGATTTCCATCGAAATATTTCAAGTGATCTGTCTCCTGTTCAATGCAAACCACTGTATGAGCTGTTTGTTGGAACGTAACAGACAAGAATGCTTTTTTGCAAAGCCTTTCTAAAAATCTGCCTGCTCCACTTACATTTCCCCTTGTCTCTTCTGCGCTGCTTCCCATTCATCTGTCTCAAATCACCTTGTGTTTATGTTGCTGAAAAGAACTGTTTGGCCTTCCACCGCTGGCCCTTTAAGACTGGGACAGACAGAATCAGGACATTCATTCCCTGAGGTGCTGTAGCCTTGAGATGCTGTAGCCAAACTACTCCTCAAATTCCTATACCAGGCATAGGGCAAATTCCGGCCCTCCAGATGTTTGGGACTACAATTCCCATCACCCCTGACCACTGGTCCTGTTAGCTAGGGATGATGGGAATTGTAGTCCCAAACATCTGGAGGGCCGGAGTTTGCCTATGCCTGCCCTATACTATCTGCTCTCAGATCCAGCATCCTTACCTTCAGAACCCTCCGTGGACTTGCCCTCCCCCACTTCCTTTGCTCTTCACTTTTCCAGCTCCACCAACACCCAACACCTGAAGGTCTCCTCCTTCCTCGTAGACCTGTGTGATGCCACCTCTTCTTGTTTTCAGATCCCTCCTTGAAGTCCACCTTTTCCATGAAGCCTTTGGTGCCATCCTTTAGTGCCTCCCATGCCCTTCATTGACTCAGTGTGCAACTAAGCCTAAGCACATGTTACTGAAACAACTGCATGTTGCTTCCCTGTTCAGCCTAGTCTCTACCAACCTCCCTCCTTCTGTTGTTTCTCCTCTGTCAAATTTTAGATTGCAAGCTCTTCACAGCAGGGACCTGGACTCTTCCACTCTATAAAGCACACCCATTTACACTGATGGTGCAGTGAAAACTATTATTCTTATTATTCTTATTCTTATATTTGCACCTGCCTTTTCCACCCCTAAAGGCAGCAGTGGACAGCACAGGGGGGGTGCTGCTGCTCTGCTTGATGGCAGAATTGCTACGGCTTGCTAGGATGGGGCAGGGTCAAGGCAAGATCAGAGCTGTGCAGTAGTGGGAGCTCCCGATTGGCCCTGCCAGCATGCCTGCACAACCCCGATCTCGCCTCTGCCCCACACTGTCCCAGTCCGCAGTGATGCTGCTGTCAGGAGGGCAGCAGCAGAGCACCATTCCATGCACCAGTTGCTTCAGGGCTCAAAACACAGCTGCAGCAAGACCTCTCCTCACCTTTAGTGCAGCGTCCAGATTACAAGAAGGGCAGGTGTGGGTGGGGAAGTTTACTTGTCATGACTTCCTTAGATGCTGTTTTTAGAAAGCTAGAGGGAGCGCATGGTTTGGCTAAACATTCTCCGCCACAATTGGAGCACTGACGCCACGCCTCTCTCATCCTTCCCCCTATCCTTCAGGGTTCAATTAGCCATTAGACTTTCAGGCATTCCCTTCTGGGAAGCATTGTTGACATTGCCAGGATCAAATGTTCAGTGGCTATTACTGAATGGGAGTTGCTAATTGCATCCAAGAATTGGACTCTTTATATATCTGGTATGGTGGGGTGGGGAAATAATAATCTGCACAATCCCCTGCCATTGTTGTGACAATCAGACTTCACAATCCATTTATTTCTAGACACGTCTTGCGTTGTAATTAGTTTCTGTAAGTTGCTCTCCTCTTTCCTTCTGATTATTTGAGCAATGGTATCAGTATACAGAAAGCCCGCCATGTTGAAACAAACCCTTACTGTTTCAGGGGCATGGTTTTCTATAAACAAGAAAGTGAGTAATAAAAGAAGTTTCTTCGAGGTCACTGATGCTTCTGTGACCAAATTCAGACGCGGATCTCACGCAACTCCTCTGTAAGCATAGCAGGGGAGGCTGTCCGCTCTGCTCAGGACTGACCTGTGTGAACTCTTGTTTCCTTTCCATGAGGCAGAAGGATCACACAGAACTTTGCATGTGACTGCAACACACTCGCTGTAGGTATGGTGTAAGCTCGGGTCCTGTTTGCAGGCTTTCCCATAATCTTGTTGGCCATGGTGAGAAGAAAACGCTGGACAAGCTGGGACCTTTGGCCTGAACCAGAAGTGTTCTTCTACACTCATACTCATATGGCAGTGGAGTGCCTGCTAGAAACAAGTGATTTACTGAGGTTATGTTGAGCGTGTCTAATGCTTGGCTGTGGTCAATTGCGCATTCTTAATTGTTAGAATCTTGCCCTTGGACCAAAATCTGCTTTAGATTATTCCTTCTTTATTTGCTTAAAAAAGAAAATCAATCTTTTCTGTATACCCAAGGCAGCTAACAAAACAACCACCAAAACAACAATTAATTAAAACATGACATTAATAAATTGAAAGTGGTGCTTTAAAAAAAAAACCATAGCAGCATAGGAAGCTAAATAAGTAGATAGCAGTAGAAAAGTATAGGTAGCCAAACTGCCATGGCATCCTATGCCTGCAGAAATGAGGCGGTCTTTATCCTCCACTTAAAATCCAAAAGGGAGGAAGACAGTTGAACCCCACTGGAAGAGAATGCCCTAAAGCAATGGGGGAGCTGTGGTAGTCCATTTTTTTTTTTTTTAATTTTTATATACTTTATTGATCTTTTCAAGCATTACAATTTAAAAACGAGCCAATAAAAACAAACAGTAACCAAAAAAAGAAAAACAAAATACATTTACAAATACAATTACATTATATACACTACTCAGAAAAGATCCCTCCCGCTCTCCTCTCCCCTCCGATCCCTCCCCCTTTCCCCAATGCTTCTCAGTACGTGCTATGCTACTTTTTTGTTGTTCATATCGTGACTATACTCCTGATGCTTAAATTATTCCAATTTCTTACCAATTGAACTTTTACTTATTCTGCTCAGAGGGTGGTCTCCAGTTTTTCAAAATATATATTCCTCAAATGCTCTCCATTCCTTTCTTCTTAAGCTATCACTATTTCCCTTAATTTCGTTCTCTTTTATAGCTAAACTGATAATTTAGCATTTTGAGATGCCACTCCTCTTTCTTTGGTATGATTTGCGTTTTCCAGTTTACTGCCACTAATAATCTTGCTGCTGTTATTGCATACATCATAAATTGTCTATCATTTGGTCGTATTTCGGTATCCAGTATCCCCAACAGAAATAGTTCAGGCGATTTTTTAAAAGAGTATTTCAATATCTTTTTCAATTCATTGTACAACATATTCCAAAAACCCCTAATCTCACTACAATTCCACCACATGTGGTACAATGTGCCCAGCTCCTTTTTACATCTCCAGCAGTTATTACACCCTCCTTTTTTTATCTTTGCCAATTGGACTGGGGTCATATACCACCTGTGGTGTATTTTGAGTAGATTCTCCTGGACATCATAGTTTGGGGAAAACTCCATGTTCCATTGCCAGGATTTTTCCCATTGGTCCGTTGTTATTGTTTTACCCAAATCCTGAGACCATTTAATCATTGCTTCTTTAACTGTTTCCTCCTCTGTTTCCCATATCAGCAATATGTTGTACAAATTTTTAATATATTTGTCTTTTCCCAATATCAATATTTCCCATAATTTTGAATTCTCTTTCTCGAATCCTATTTTATTGTCCTGCTGGAATCTCTGATATATCTGAAAATATTGCATCCAACTAGTTAAGTAATGTTTAATCGCATTATAATCCTTCAATTTTAATTTACCTCCTTTCTCCTCCAATAACTCTCTGTAGGTGGGCCAGATCTTAGACATATTACTTCTTTTTACTGATGTTATTTCTAGAGGGGACCACCACCAGGGTGTCTTCATTTCGAAAAACCTTTTATACTTTTGCCATACTTTGATCAGGGATTTTCTTATTATATTGTTCATAAATACGTTTTTATCTGATACCTTTTCATTTGCTAAATACCAATGCCAGCCAAACCCTATTTCATGACCTTCAAGGTCTAACAAATCCGTGTCCTTAAGTTCTATCCATGCTTTCATCCAGGTGAGTGCTGCCGCATCATGGTACAGTTGCATATCGGGCATGCCGAAACCTCCCCTTTCTCGTTTATCTATCATTATTTTGTATTTTATTCGGGGTTTCTTACCTCCCCATATAAATTTCGTAATATCTTTTTTCCATTCCCTGAAATAATTTGTCCCCCCTAATACTGGTATATTTTGAAATAAATAATTCATTCTTGCCAGAACATTCATTTTTATAATTGATATTCGCCCCATCATTGAAAATTTGAATTTATCCCAAGTCTCCAAATTTTTCTTTATTTGTTTCCATATATTGCTATAATTTTCTTGTATTAGGTCAATTCCCCTATTGGTCATTACTATTCCCAAATATTTCATTCTTTTGCTTATAGTCAATCCTGTTTCCAATTGTAATTTCCTTTCCTCTTCCTTTTCTAAATTTCTCACTAGCATCTTTGTTTTCCGATAATTAATTTTTAATCCTGCAACTGTTCCATATTCCTTTATCAACTGGATGGCAGCCGGCACACTCTCTATTGGGTCCTCTGTTGTTAAGATAATATCGTCGGCGAATGCCTTACATTTGTAAGATTTCTTCCCTATCCTTATTCCTTTTATTAATTTTTCTTGTCTGATGTTATTTAATAATAACTCTAATGTTATTATGAATAGAATCGGCGATAGGAGACAGCCCTGTCTTGTTCCTTTTGTTATGCATATTCCATCTGTTATTTTATTATTTATTATTAAATTTGCTCTTTGATTTTTATATATTGCCCCTATCGCCGTTTCCATTCTTTTTCCCAAATTCAGACTTCTAATTGTCTTCTCCATAAAGGACCATGAAACGTTATCAAACGCTTTTTCTGCGTCGAGTGACACCACTGCTGCCTGTTTGTCTCTTCTGGATTCTAAACATTCAAAGATGTCAATAACATTCCTAATATTGTCTTTTGCTTGCCTACCCTTTACAAATCCCGCCTGATCTTTATGTATAATTTTATCCAGTATTATTCCTAATCTTTTTGCAATTATTTTAGCAAATAATTTATAATCACTATTTAGCAGCGAGATTGGCCTATAATTTGTAATAACTTCCAAATCTGTGTCCTGTTTTGGCAAAAGAATAATTATAGCTTCTTTCCATGTGTCTGGTGTGTCTCCTTTCTCTAGAATTCTATTCATTAATTCTTTTAATGGTGGTAATATTATGGACTCGTCCATTCTTTTATAATATTCCCCTGGTAAGCCATCTGGGCCAGGGGCCTTACCTCTCTTTGTTTCATTTATTACCTCCCTTATTTCTGATATTGTTATCTCCTCCTGCAACTTTTGGTGCGCTTCTGCTGGTATTTGGGGCCATTTCATCCTTTTTATATAATCATCCATTTTTCCCTCGTTCAAGGAGCTGTGGTACTCCAGATGCTGTGACTCCGGCTCCCATCAGCCCCAACCAGCATGGCCAATGGGAATTGTAGTTCAGCAACATCTGGAGAGCCAGAAATCCCTCATTCCTGTTCCAAAGTCTGGGAGAAATCAGTGAAAAATCTGTACAGTGATGCCTCGACTTACGAGTAACCTGACTTCCGTATTTTTCGAGTTATGAGGGATCAAAGCGGCCGCGCGGCTACGATTTTTTTCAACTTCCGAAAGGAAGTCGCGGCCGTTTTTGATAGGATTTCCTCGACTTCCGAAGTTTAGATGGGGCTTTTTTCGACCTATGAATTTTTTCTCCCCAATGCATTCCTATGGGGACTCGACTTACGATTTTTTCGACATCCAACGGTCCCGGACTTACCTTCGTAAGTCGAGGGTCCACTGTATGTGAATACCCACCCCATTTCATAGCATGCAGGAGTCAGTAAACTTTTTCAGCAGGGGCCGGTTCACTGTCCTTCAGACCTTGTGGGGGGCTGGACTATTTTTTTTTGGGGGGGGGGGAAATGAACGAATTCCTATGCCCCACAAATAACCCAAAATGCATTTTAAATAAAAGCACACATTCTACTCATGTAAAAACAACCAGGCAGGCCCCACAAATAACCCAGAGATGCATTTTAAATAAAAGAACACATTCTACTCATGTAAAAACATGCTGATTCCTGGACCATCCATGGTAGAAGGTGATTGGGTGGGATCCGGCCCCCGGGCCTTAGTTTGCCTACCCATGGCATGGGAGAACACAGAGGCAGAGCCTAATATATTTTTATTTCTAAAACATATGTCACACTTTTTATGCCTGTTAACATTGCATATTTGCTACCACAACATGTGGACAGCATGGTGGGGCAAAGGTGCTTACCTGACCACCTGACACGGGAGTCACTGCTCTTTATTGGAAGGAGAAGCGATAAAGCAGGGAGGTCAGTGAAGTGCACACTCCCCAGCAGGAGTGCCAGATGGTCTCCGCTGCTGTGTTTGCACTGCACAGACCTCGCTGCCTCCTAACACCCACCCCAGTAAACAGTATCGACCCACCTATCTGGAGGTCAGGCAAATGCCTCTAACTGATCATGCTGGTGATGACCATGAGCTTCAGTGGCTCTAAAAGGGGATTAGACCATTTTATCAAGGACTAGGCTGGTAATGGGTAGTGGTCATGATGGCTTTATAGTATCTTCGGGATCAGAGGCAGTCACTGGGTACCAACGGTGGGAGAGACCTATTGCCCTCATCTCTTTCTTGTGACCTTTCTGGTTGACCACTATAGGACTAGGTAGGTTCTGAAATTTTCTCTTTTTAAAACCAGGTAATGTTATTTTAAAAGTAGGTTTGAAAAGGCAGGAATAGCACGGTATCTCTTGCTAACGGAACAGAAGCTTCTACTTATAATATTTAGAATATGGTCAATAATAACATTAGACCTTTAATCAAACCAGCTGATTATTAATAACTGTTTACTTGTCGTATTCAGAGGAGATTATATTGACTGACATTTCTCCAACACTGTAAAATGTTGGCTATTGGCAGCTGTTAGCTCCCATAAATGGAATAATTGATGACAAGCTTAATTTGTTTTCTTCTGCAGCCATGCCTCAGTCCAAACACAGACTGTTGTTTTCTGAATATGGAATAAGCATTTCTTATTCATGTCACTTTTCTTAAGCTTGTTTACTCCTGTCCAACGAATCACTTCTGTCTAAGGCAGCGAAGGTAAAATAATGGTAGGGGGACATCAATGCCATTATGTTGTGTGTGTGTGTCTGTGTGTATATGAATTGGAGATCTTTTGGCTTTCCATTTTCTCAATATCTCAGGCAGTGATCAGAATCCTGAAAAGAAGGTATCATTAAATATTTCTGCTATTTGCTTATTTTTCGAGCTGCCGCGGCTATAAAAATAATACCAATTGTCCTTTAAAAAAATACTTTCTTACCACTGCTGTTTTCCTTTTGACGCAACAATTCGTCTGGATTTCTTTCCCTAAAATTGCAGCCTGTTCTGCAGCATAATGGGCAGCTTTTCTGATTATCAATCATAGCAGAGGTCAAATGATGGAAGAGGGAATAAATGGTATTTAAGATGTATAGTGAAACAAAAAAAAAACAACAGAAAGTGGAGATAGAGGAGGGAGAAATATAGCACCACAAATAAGTATGCTGTTGCAATTGATGTAGAAGTTGGACGAACCTGCCCCCACCCCATTTAGAAAACCTCTGGCTTCCATTAAAATACATTAAGCTGCTTGCAATGATGAGTTTGGCACCCAGTTTTGTGGGGTGGTAAAGAGAATTGCATTTGAAGAAGGGTTAAACACCACTTCTTTTAGGTGCTACAAGATCCTGAAGTTGAGGCTCCAATACTTTGGCCACCTCATGAGAAGAGAAGACTCCCTAGAAAAGACCCTGATGTTGGGAAAGGTTGAGGGCACAAGGAGAAGGGGACGACAGAGGATGAGATGGTTGGACAGTGTTCTCGAAACTACCAACATGAGTCTGACCAAACTGCGGGAGGCAGTGGAAGACAGGAGTGCCTGGCATGCTCTGGTCCATGGGGTCATGAAGAGATGGACACGACTGAACGACTGAACAACAACAACAATTCTGATCCAGTCTCCGTTAAAAAACCTGAAAAACCTTAGGAGATCCAACCATGGACTCTGCATCTCGCATGTACATTAACGGTACCAATTCCTGACTGAAACTCATTCTGGCGCTGTCTGCAGTAGGAAGAGCTTCATCCCAAAGTATATTTTTCTCCCCTCCCCACTGTGGGTGAATCCTCATGGCAGCTCCAACTACTGTTCCTTTTCCGCCAGCGCCAAGCAAGTTGCTTCGCTCAAGGCAATACGAGGCAGCCTTAAAGAGGGTTCTTCATTACTGCTGTGTTTAAATCAATCTCTCTCATAAAAGACTTTTGCATTTCTTGGGCGTAGTCCAGATAAGATAAAAGTGCCTGAGTTCCATTGAAATCAATGAGACTTCAGTCCACATCGAGGCACTTGAGCTGCATTGAATGTAGCAGGGCTGAAGAATGCCTTTGCTTTTTTTATGGATTACGCTTCCTGGAACCCAATGACTCTGTAAAGACTTCTACTATTTGTTTGTTTGTTTGTTTTAAGAGGATGCATCCCTCCCCCACCCTCACCCCCCGCTGTCCGGTATACCATTGCTGGCAGACGGTAATGAATGAAGCAAAATGTCAACGGCCTTCCCTTCTAAATGTAACGCAGTATGTCAACAGTGGATTTATTTGAATTGTCAGATTGCATGTCATTAGGTAATAGAGAAGCAACCATATTTTTCTGTGGTCATTAACAAGCCTTTTGCATTCCGATTCAAATAACCATGCGTCTTTTACACGCCTCATTGCCCAGTTCTCCTCTGCGCAGCATGAAAGCGTCTTTCATTTGTGACTTGCTTTTTTCCCCCGATGCAAGGAACGCAATATGAAGTTGCTGGGAAGCTAGAGGAGAGTTGGGGTGGAGAAAAGAAAGTTTATTTCTCAAAAGGCATAGGCAGGGGTCAGCAAACTTTTTCAGCAGGGGGCCGGTCCACTGTCCCTCAGACCTTGTGGGGGGGCTGGACTATATGGGGGGGGTGAACGAATTCCTATGCCCCACAAATAACCCAGAGGTGCATTAAAAAAAAAAGAAGAAGAAGAAGAAAGCACACATTCTACTCATGTAAAAACACCAGGCAGGCCCCACAAATAACCCAGAGATGCATTTAAAATACAGTGGTACCTCGGGTTACAAACGCTTCAGGTTACATACGCTTCAGGTTACAGACTCTGCTAACCCAGAAATATTACCTCAGGTTAAGAACTTTGCTTCAGGATGAGAACAGAATTCAGGCAGCGACAGCACAACGGCAGTGGGAGGCCCCATTACCTCAGGTTAAGAACGTTTTCAGGTTAATAGAATAGAATAGAATAGAATAGAATAGAATAGAATAGAATAGAATATTTATTGTCATTGTCCCCTTTGGGGGACGGACCTCCAGAACAAATTAAGTACATAACCAGAGGTACCACTGTAAAAGGACAGATTCTACTCATGTAAAAACACGCTGGTTCCCGGACTGTCTGCTGGCCGGATTTAGAAGGTGATTGGGCCGGATCCGGCCCCCAGGCCTTAGTTTGCCCACCCACGGGCATAGGGTTAATAAGATTAAACTATGGCCCACATCACCTGGCCTGCGGAGGGACTTGTGCTTAGGGATGAGGTCACGCTGGGTAGAGCATAATGTCTTGCATACAGCCCTTAGCATCTCCACTGTCTAAGATGCAAGAGAGCATCCATTCCTGGGCTGGGTGGTCCAACAGTGTGACTTCACATAGTTCTAGGGTTCATAAATTCAAATGGAGATGATACAGATGAGGGGTTGGCAACCTTTTGAGGACAGTGGACACACTGGAAATTTCGAGAAAAGGTTGTAGGTGCCAGGAACAAAATGGCTGACATGGAATGGGTGGCATATCACAAAGTGGCTGCTGTGGACATGTGGCATAGCGCAAAATGGCCACCACATCCAAAAGGACAGAAAAAGGATAGAATCACACAGAATGGTGTGAGGTGAGTTTTTTGTACCTCCTTTCTGTATGAGCGAGAGATTGTTCAGCCCTGGAATACAATGAAATACAGCCATGTTTAAGGGTGCAGGTTCACTCTAAGACAGGTTGAGCCAGGAACTGAGCAGGAAGAGGAAACAGTCTTTTGTGCATTATGGATTTTTGAGGCAATATTTACCAAGACCTTTCTCAGGTGCCGCAAATTGCAGTCCCCACCCACATACACAAGGTTTAAACCTTATCATCAAAGGCATATCTGAATACAAAATTCATAGACCATATGTGGAAAATGTTCAGAATTTTACCTTGGAAAAGCCTTTATGTAAAGCAGTTGATCTGGGGCACATAATTTCAAGTTTAGTTGATATATGCCAAGTAAGGCCTTCTCATATTAGATTTGATTTATCTAATGTCTATAGTGCTTAATATATTAAAAATATCCATAAGCAGTGTACAAGAAAGCAGCAGCAACAGACAACTTAAAGAAAACATTACAAAAAATACAGTTACATGTAAAAATATATTAATACAAGTTAGATAGAGATAGATAGATAGATAGATAGATAGATAGATAGATAGATAGATGATAGAGATAGATAGATAATCTCGATTCATTTTCCTTCTGACACAATCATTTTCCTTCCTCCTTCTTAGCCCCTGGGTTCTCACCCAGGGTCCAAACAAACTCTCCCACAAACTCTTGCCCACGAAAGTCTCATGAGAAGAGATCCTGGAAACAGCGGACATCACCTTAGTCTCTCACTCTAGCCTTGCTTTTTATAAGAGGCCCAAGGTGGATGGTCCTTCCTCAGGCTGCCCATTCAGCTGCACTCTGCACACCTAATTCCAGGTAGAGCAGGTTTGTTGAGTTTCCCAGGGGGTCCAATGGATGGGAAAAGGCCCCTGCTCCACTCACAGCTCTTTCTTCACCTGCTGGGTTTTTCCCCATATCATTTTTATTAGTTTTACAATAATACTTTCCATTGCAATATCTCCTCTTATATTATACCTTCTTGCTTTTTAGGGCCCTGGCTTCCTTCAAACCTTCCTTATGATTTTCTATCTTTCATTTCAAATTTCTGCATTTTCACTATTTAACCATTGCTTTAAAATCAAAAACGTTGAAACATCATACATTCTTATTCTTATCTGCAGTGGTTTTTGTACCTTTCCTTAGAAAGCTTCTTGCAATCCTACCAACATATTTGATTGAATACAATTGTCTTTCAAATTTGGTCCAGTCCTTGATGAACTTTTGGTCTCGCTGTTCTCGGATTCTTCCCGTCATTTTTGGCCAGTTCTGCATACTCCATTGCCATTCTTCCTTTGTCGGTAATTCCTCTTGTTTCCACTTCTGTGCTAATAAAATTCTTGCTGCCGTTGTTGCGTATAGGAAAAGCTTAATATCTTGTCTGTTAATTTCTGTACCTACAATTCCCAGTAGAAATGCTTCTGGCTTTTTAACATATGTATATTTCAACATTTTCTTAAACTCATTGTATATCATATCCCAGAAGCCTTTCACTTTCTTACATTCCCACCACTTTCTTCACCCACTGTTGGAAGGGTTTCTGTTGGAAGGAGACACACTCTTATGGGTCAGAATAAGGATGTTGTCATTAGGCCCAGGCCACAAGACACTAAGAGACACCTGTGTGGATTGTGAAGCACTGTTTGAAGAGCTTTCAGGGGGCTTATTCTGGTTCAGAGTTTGGCCACTGAGCCCTGAGAAGGGCAATGAAAGAAAATATTTTTACATTCCGAATTGCACTTTTATCTTTAGCAGCATTTTAAACCCATCTTTTGTCGGACGGCACTCAATAAATATACTAAAATACAATAGAAAACACTTAATCTGCAATTTTCCTACAATGCTTAACCTAATTCTGTTTTCTTTCTTGTTTTACCAACAACTAACTGGGTGTTCAGGCAAGCGATTTTCATTTTGTATTGTTGCATTTAGTGCATTTAATTTTCCAGTGTTTCCCTTTCCCAACCCCTCCCTCCTTTTTGGGGAGCAGACGTTTTCTGCCATGATTTAGTGCATTGTCCTTCCTTATTACAAGGTAGAACCTTCATTTGCTGTGTGGGCATTTTTCAAGCCATTGGAAGGAGAAGTGATTTAATACCTTTTTATTTGATGAATGGAGATGTAATGGTTTGCTTAGAGTGGGGGGTGTTAATGGAGGCTTCGTCAAACTTAGCCACAAAGTCCTACGCTAGCAGAAGCATGCTAACACGAGGCTTGATGCCAGCAAGGCTTAATTAACCATTAAAATTCTTTACAGGTGCTGAATCCCTTTTATTTTGAAATAGGTATGGACAGCTTAACCACAGAGCGCAGATACAGGTGGTTTGCCTGTGGGCCTGATTCGGCTTCTAAAAATATTTGGTTTGCTTCCAGGCAAGGAATTTAGTGTGGAATTGCCATTCTGCATTCACACACTTTCTGTGTTTGAATACTTAATATCATCATCATCATCATCATCATCATCCAGTCTTCGTCCTTTTCCACTTTCTTTAGTCTTTTCTTAAAGGTACAGTGGTACCTCTGGTTAAGCACTTAATTCATTCCAGAGGTCCATTCTTAACCTGAAACTGTTCTTAACCTGAAGCACCACTTTAGCTAATGGGGCCTCCTGCTGCCGCTGCGCTGCCAGAGCACAATTTCTGTTCTTATCCTGAAGCAAAGTTCTTAACCTGAAGCATTATTTCTGGGTTAGCGGAGTTCTTAACCTGAAGCGTATGTAACCTGAAGCATATGTAACCCGAGGTACCACTGTAAAGGTAAAGGGACCCCTGACCGTTAGGTCCAGTCACGGACGGCTCTGGAGTTGTGGCGCTCATCTCGCTTTACTGGCCGAGGGAGCCGACGTACAGCTTCCGGGTCATGTGACCAGCATGACTAAGCCGCTTCTGGCGAACCAGAGCAGTGCACGGAAATGCCGTTTACCTTCCCACCGGAGCGGTACCTATTTATCTACTTTCACTTTGACGTGCTTTCGATCTGCTAGGTGGGCAGTAGCAGGGACCGAGCAACGGGAGCTCACCCCGTCACGGGGATTCAAACCGCCGACCTTCCGATCGGCAAGCCCTAGGCTCAGTGGTTTAGACCACAATGCCACCCACGTCCCTTTTCTTAGACTGAAGGAAATCTGTCCTTTTCTGAAATAACAAAATTTGGAGCAGTAGCACATGATCTTCAGGCAAGGGCATCCATGGGTGGCGGGGCGAGAGGAGTATGGACAGTTGCTCCCACTGAATGAATAATCCCAATTTTTCCATCATAAAGATAGAACAAAAACCATCACTGGAAACATGAATTGTATGAATGAAGTTAATGTGTGTGTAATTTGTTACAAGGTAAAGGTAAATGACCCCTGGAAGTTTAAGTCCAGTCAAAGGCAACTATGGGGTTGTGGCACTCATCTCACTTTAAGGCCGAGGGAGCCTGCTTTTGTCCACAGACAGCTTTCTGGGTCATGTGGCCAGCATGACTAAACTGCTTCTGGCACAATGGAACACTGTGACGGAAACCAGAGCGCACGGAAACACCATTTACCTTCTTGTCACAGCAGTATCTATTTATCTACTTGCACTGGCGTGCTTTCGAACTCCTAGGTTTTTAAGAGGTGATTTACTTATTGTTTGATTTTATATCAATGTTTATATTTGATGTTAGCCGCCCTGAGCCCAGTCTCGGCCGGGGAGGGCGGGATACAAATAAAAGTTTATTATTATTATTACTGTTATTATTACTATTATTATTATTATTATTCGGTTGGCAGGAGCTGGGACAGAGCAACAGGAGCTCACCCCTTTGTGTGGATTCGAACTGCCGACCTGATCAGCAAGCCCAAGAGGCTCAGTGGTTTAGACCACAGCGCCACCTGCGTGTTATGCACCAAGGGCAATGGGGAGGGGAAGTAGGGAGAGTGCTGTTGTGGGTTTCCCATGAACAACTGGCTGGCCACTGTGAGAACAGGATGCTGGACTAGGTGGGTCCAATGGGGCTCTTCTTATGTATTTGATTTGCCCTTAGTCAACGTCCCTTGCGGTATGTGGCAGTGTGCACAGCAGGGTTGCCTCTGAGGAACAGCAAGACGTAAGCAGTGTTTACGGCAAGGGGATGACAGAGGAGCGGGGGGGGGGGACTTTAGAAAGATGAAAACCGCATTTGCCTTACATGGGGGAAGTGAGAGCATTTGATTTAGGGGAACGTTTCAGAGCCATGTCATATGAACTGTGTAGTAACTTGAAAATCAATTTCCCTTTTCTACATTTTTCATAAGGATATCAGTGCTGGCAACAGTTTTGTTCTACCAAAGCTTTTTTTGTTTGTTTAAAAGCATTTCTGAAACGTTTTATATTTAAAAATCTCTAAGCCCGTATACAGAGATGCAAGCATAAAAGGAAGGAAGGAAGTTTAATAAAAAAACAGAGATACAACATGAAAGCCAGTAAAGCAGTACTTTATGAAAACAGAAATTCAGCAATAGCAGGGTCCATTTTTATGGGTCAGGGAAAACTCAGGCAAAAGGAGGCATCGTTCTAAGACGTCTGAAGCAACTCAGGGAGGATGCTTTAATTACAGCATTGTATTAGTTGTTCACTCTGTGGGAAAAGGAAATAAAACTTGTTAGGCTGTGTGCTCTGTTCTCCAACAAACAAAATATCTCTCTGTTTATTAAATTTAAAAAGAGCTCTTTTTTTCTTTTTAAAGCCTCATGCCTTCTAGAGCAGGCATTTCCAACAGGTAGATCATGATCTACCGGTAGATCACTGGACGTCTGTGGTAGATCACTGGCTCCTCTCAAAGAAGCAACTTTTGCTCCCCTGGAAAACTTTGCCCCCCCCCCTACAAAAAGCTCAACATCTTTGCCCTGCACCTCAAAAAAGGGGCTTCCCCCTCCCTAAAAAAAGCTCAACAACCTTGACCTGAACCCCCAAAAAGGGGGTAGATCACTGCCAGTTTTTAACTATGAGTAGATCACAGTCTCTTGGGAGTTAGCCACCCCTGCTCTAGAGATTCTGGACTTTAACTGCCATCGGCCCTGTCTAGTAAGGGATGACGGGAGTTGTAGTTCAAACTGTTTGGAGGGCAGCAGGTTGGGGAAGGGTGCTCAGAAGGATTAAGGATACAACCCTAGAGAAACATGTCTGAGAAAGACATATTGGAATCAAATGGCACAGCCAAGCATAGGGTTGCACTGTAAATACAGAGAGAGAGAGAGAGAGAGAGAGAGAGAGAGAGAGAGAGAATGAAGCTTTATTTTCTGTGGCAGGAAAACATGGGTGAATGTTTTCAGGGAATTATCTGCATATGTGTCGTAGAAAGTTTCACTTTTGGGTTCTGACTTATTGTCAGGAGTTGGAGTTTTTTGGGGGGGGACTGGCTTGGAGATCTAAAGCAGGGATGGGGAACCTGTGGCTCTCCAGATGTGGCTGAACTACAACTCCCATCATCCTTGAGCATTGGCCCTGCTGGCTGGGGCCGATAGGAGATGTAGTCCAACAATATGTAGAGCTTCCCAGGTTTCCCTTCCCTGCTCTAAAGTTTCCAGAATGTAACAAAAATGCAAGCTAATGTACAAAAGAGTGACATAGCGGGTCTCAAATCCACCAGGTAACGTTTGTGTGAATTATTTTTTTCTCTCTGTGTTGTTGTTGTTAACCTGAATTGTAGCTTATATATTAGTCTTTGCTGTGCGGTGAGACCATGCTGAGGAAAGGCAGGGGTATAACAATTTAGAAGACAGTAAAAACACATTTCTTCCCCGCGCCCTCCTTGGTAACTGAATAGTCACTGTGTAAAAAGCATGACTGTATGCAGGTCCTATGCATTTTGATGACGGATGATCGGGAGACATTTGCGGCGCATTTCGCAAAATCCCTGTTGCGCAGTAAAGGGAAGGCACATTATCTGAGAGGAAGGTGGTGGCTCTGCAGAAGCCATTTCAGACAATTACTTGGGTGGCAGAGCAATTGAAGTGGTGGCGGAGTAGGCACATAGCCCTCCTTTCCCCGATCCATGCTGAGGCCTGTGTGCGTGAAGGCTTGATTGTACAATTCTTTCCCCTCAATTAGAATTGAACTGCGGGCCACCCACACAGAGCGTCTCTGCCTGACTTTGGGAGTGCGGTGGCGGAGATGAGCAGCGCCGCGTCTTCCCGCCTCCGTTACAAAAATGGCATCAACAAGCCTGATAAGTTTACCAGCATGGCTACCGGGTCACGTTTGTCCCAAGGACGGCGTTTGCTTTTGCACGAAGTTGCGAACATATTGGACCGAGCCAAAGGTCGTTTTACAGAAAAGTAAAATAGTTGCCGAAAGGCGGTGTTCAAAGGGGAAAAGAGAAATCTTTTAATTTGGTTTGCAAGCACATGCCAGATTGAGTTGTGCTCAGAAATGAACTCCAGCTGAGAGTTTTATTAAGCGTGAGAGTTTGTGAAGCTTTATTCTTGTTGACAAGGTAATGTCAACTGTACGTGATTAAAGCAAGCACATTAAGACAGAAAACATGTAACAATGATAGATTTCTTAAAATAATCATTTCTCTGAACCAAAAAAAGGGAGCTTGTTAACTAATTGGGTTTTCTAAGTTTGTTTGTTTTGAGAGTATTATTATTATTTACTGACAACATTTTTATTTTGCAAAGTTTATTTTGTTGAAACTAAGTCCCGATTAAGCTATGCCTTCTGGATCCTAGTGCAGGCCTCTTCAGAGGCAAGTCTTTGAAAAAAGAAATCAATTACTGTTAAGAGTAAGTCGGGGAGAGGGTATAGGGAGGGGAACGAATGTGCAGAGTCAATATTTTATAGTAGGTGATGAAACTTGAATGCCTGATGCCCAGAAAATCATTTGATTTAAAGGTTTTGGGACTGCAATGCATGACTTTTCATTGAAGAAATATAAAAGAGCAAATTACTATTTGCTGGAAAGTCACAGAAACCTTACCAGAATTGTTTAGTTCCTCCAGCTCTCCAGAGGTTTTCCTCTTCAGCCCCTGATTGAGTATGTGCTCTGTGGATTGTGAAAGATTTGCCTTTAATCAAAACTTTCATATGGCCTTATATACTTTCTTCGTATTGTGCGATACTTAGAAGAAAACCTTATTTGGCAGCGGGGTATTTTGTTTTTATCACAAGCCACAGAAGTCCTTTGAACTAATGACGGTTTTTTTAAAAATTACTAAACCAGAACCATCTACACTAGTAAGTTTCACCTTTATATAACCCTTCTTTGAAGGTGGTTAACAAATAATTAACACAATAATGAACAATAATGACTTTTAAAATGATTGGGAACCTTTTAAGATATATACACAGAAGCAATACATTGAAATGAACCCACTTGTAGAATTTGAGTACAATGAACAAATACAAATAGGGAATACAAATAGGGAATAAGAGGTTAAGAATAGATTAGGAAATACATTTATTTTAGCATAGAAGATAAATAAAATTATATGCAGAACAGAAATAATATACTCTATTTTTTTCATTATCATTTTTATTAGTTTTATAAATATACAGTATTAAAATTCACACATTTATCTTCGCATCTTATACCGTTTTGGCTTTTTATGGCCGTGACTTCCGTCAAACCTTCCACATGATATTCTAACATCTATTCCTTATATTTCCTAAATCAATCATTGTTTTATATTATTACTTTCTAAAAATTAATCACTATATATTCGTATTAACAACGATGTTTCTTCCTTACTCTACAAAGCTTCTTGCAGTCCTAGCAACGTATTCAATTGAATACAGTTTTCCTTTAAATATTCTGCAAATTTAGTCCAGTCTTTGATGAACTTCTGGTCCCGCTGTTCTCGGATTCTTCCCGTCATTTTGTCCAGTTCTGCATACTCCGTTAGTTTCACTATCCATTCTTCCTTTGTCGGTGTTTGTTCTTGTTTCCATTTTTGTGCTATTAACATTCTCGCCACAGTCACAGCATATTGGAAAAGCTTAAAGTCTTGCTTTTTAGAAATAATATACTCTAAACCAGAAAGGGAAGTTGGGGGAAGTCGTGGGGAAGGGAGTTAAACTGAAAATGTAAAATGTAATTTGAATTTTCTGAATATGTTAAAATTTGGTGAAAAATCTCAATAAAATTATTTACAAAAAACACATAATTAACACATGCTTATGAAGAAAGGCAGCTTCCTGATCTAAACTTCTCAGAGAGTGAGCATTGCCCACAGAGCAGGGTCTCCACCTGAGCAGAGTCTTCCTCTTTCAGTTCAGTAAGATTGTGTTTGCCACACAATGGGGAATGAAGAAGCACTCAGTTGAACAGGGCTCCGTATATATTGGCACCAAAACCACCAGATCAGGGGAAGAGCCTGATTTCCTGGTCTGGTATAAAGCGGATCTCCAGAATAAAAATTTTCATCAAACAATTGCTCTCAGTTTACAACTGATTACCCATTTTGCTTTCAAACCAATATACTTCCCAATATACATCTTGTCCTAACTGTGATTTAGGCCTCAGGCACATCAATGTCCCCATTTTTAACTAGATGCTCTGGAAGAAGCAGCTGATGTGGGTCTCCTCAAACCTACAGCCTATGATTGATTGATTGATTTGGTTGGTTGATTTCATTTTGTATCCTGCCTTTCCTTCAATGGGTTCAAGGCAGTGTATGTCGTCTCCTTCTGCCGCCATTTTATCCTCACAACAATGCTGTGAGGATAGATTGCTCGTTGGTGAGTGGTCCAAGGTCACCCGGTGGGCTTCATGGCCGAGTAGGGATCTCCCCATTCCTATGCCTGACGCACTTTAAAGCCCTCTCAGCTGGTTGTCAGGACTTAAAAGCATGGTGGCTTGTCTAAAATGGCCTGTCAGGCCTGATTAGGCCCATGAGTCAAATTTTCCCCATCCTTGCTCTACGCAGATGAGCAAGAAGGTGGGCCACAGACCCACTGAGAGTCAATATTCACCTTATAAGCCAGAATAGTCAGTAGCTAAAGACTATTAAAGTAGCCAAGCAACAACTGGAGAACCACAGCTTCTAGCATAGCCTGAGGAAGTACCATCCACCTTGGGCCTCCCCATAAAAAACAAGGCTAGAATGAGACACTAGGGTGATGGCCGCAGTTTCCAGAAACTCTTCTCATTGTGAGACTTTTGTGGATGAGCAGGGAGTTTGTTTGGACCTTGGGTGAGAACCTGGAAGCTAAGAGAGAGGAAGGAAAATTAATGTGTCAGAAGGAAAGTGAACTTGTGTGTGTGTGTGTGTGTGTGTGTGTGTGTAACTTTGTATTAGTATAACCTTTTTATATGTTGCTGTGTATTTTCGTAATATTTTGTTCAAGTTGTCTGTTGTTGCTTCAGTTTTTTGTACGCCGGTTAAAGATATGTTAAATAATAAGCGGTATAATCAATCAGTCATACTTGCTATGCTGAGACACACTATGGTCCATCTATTTCAGCATCTTGTCTTCTGTGGTGTCCAGGCGCATGCCACAAGGGCATCCATCTGGAGCTCTTGCTAGCGATGTCCATTTGCTGCTGTTAATCTCACATCAGTCTGCAGCCAGGGGCTATAATGCAAAACAGCCTATCTTAAGCTACTGATTTTAGGGTGCGAATACACACTGGCAGCTTGTTATGATACTTTCAGCTTTTGCCGTGTGTTTGCTCGGACACCCCACCCCACCCCCCAAGCCTTTGGCAGGGCAGGCACTCCAGGGGAGATGATACTTAGGCTATAAGTAAGGTGCTGATTGCCCAGTCAGTCAGTGCTCTGAGGAATGTAGAACTTCACAGATTGATGCTTGACAGAATAATTAGAAAACTGTCACTTGAAGTAACCACTCCAGTGTTCCCTAAAGAAATGTGGCTAAGCCAAATGTGTGCTGTCCAAATCTAGAGGTTAAATGTTCAGTAAGACAAAACACAGCCTGTCACTCGAGAAAATTGCTTCAAACATGCGGTGAAAGTGATGCCCCCACCCCTCTCAAAAAGAAGTAAAAAAATGACTGCACAGCTTATTGAACTTACCTGCTTTGAGATCGTGTCCTGGTATCAAAGGGATTCCTGGTCAGCTCTGACTTAGATGTGAAATATTATGGGTGCTGCATGGCATCGTTTGCATATTGCAAACAATAGTTTTAAATGCTCATGTGTTTATATATCTTCTATCCAGAGGAGGACCTCTACCTAAGTTATTGGAGCTCCACCACTGATTAGAAGGAGGCAACATGAGGATTAGGGATGGGCACTGAAATTCTGGAGTAGGCTATGGAATCCAAAAAAAGTGTCCAGAATCCATTCTGCAGTCATGCCCTTCGCTTGCAGATGGTAAAGTCAGGGTGCCTTAGACCCACCCACCCCCAGCATCAGTCAGAAATGTCCTTTCCGTGATGCAGAAGAAGAAGAAGAGTTTGGATTTGATATCCCGCTTTATCACTACCCGAAGGAGTCTCAAAGCGGCTAACAATCTCCTTTCCCTTCTTCCCCCACAACAAACACTCTGTGAGGTGAGTGGGGCTGAGAGACTTCAAAGAAGTGTGACTAGCCCAAGGTGACCCAGCAGCTGCATGTGGAGGAGTGGAGACGCGAACCCGGTTCACCAGATTATGAGTCTACCGCTCTTAACCACTACACCACACTGGCTCTCTTCATGCACTTTCATGTACCATTTTTGCACGTGGCCGTGTTTGCCCTTTGACGTTCCAGGGCATTCACCAGGTGTATGAGGGCTAGCAGCATTCCTTCATGGCTGTCAGCAATCTGGCGGTTTGAACACTCACCGCGTAGCATAGATAATATATTTTCAGGAAGGGAAACCTTTGTCTCAGATGGCAAGGGAGGGAGGAACCTTGAGAGTAAAAAAAGGGGGGGCCACCGCAGCAGGAAAAATGACACAGAAGAAACAGTATCAGTAAAATATTTTGAAGATGTGGGAAAGCATAAAATTGTTGCTACTTGTGCAGAGAAAATCTACATAGTTTTCATCTGTATGGGCACCCTTGGGCTTAGAAGTCATACCAAGAGCTCTGTTCATAAAATCTCTTTAGGGCCTTGTGCTGTTCCACTTCATACTTCTCCCATAACTTTCCCTCTGCCACATAACCAATTTTCCACACATGTTTTATATGCGTATTTTTATCACAACAAGTGTAAGCAAACTTTACCTTGAAGCTATTATCCAGTTCGGATGATTTGTTGGGGGGGGTGTCCCTTTCCTGCCCGAATTATATCACAGTGCTACTCTCTCTTAGGCTTAAATAATAAAAAAAATCCATTTTTCCCTCTTGTAAATATTTTTAAAGGTCAGGGCGAATTTGATATTTGCCATTAAACTTCACTGTGCACGCAACTTGCTTTTCAGCTTCCAAAGTGTTGCCCAGAATTGTCTCGACAAATAATAAAACTTCCTTGCATAAACGTTGGGTTGTAAAGGCTGCACCTATTTATCCGTATAAACAAATATGGACATCTCCGTGCATAAGCAGTGGGTGTTGTGGTGGAGCTGCACTGACCATCAGGTCTTGCAAAGCCTAGAGCACAGCTCTCCGCAAGCTCTGACTGCCAGCTGTTTTTTTTTTTTGGTGCTTTGCAGATTGTTCCTTTGATGTCATTGTGATGTCAGGTGGGCAACCCTGTCCATCTGTCAAACTTGGGCCTACTGGATCTGGCCCACTGCAAGGATCGAGCTCTCCGCTCCTGACTTTCCTAGTGGAAGTTATATTCGCTATCACTATCTGGTTTCTGTTGAATGTTTTATTCTCGACTCTGGTGTTTAGGAACTTTCTTTTGTTTTACATGAAAGCTCGAAGAAATTGCAAATGCCCAAGCCATAACAAAATGACCTGTGGCCTTCCGGATCTTGCTGGACTACAACTCCCATTTGTCTTATGATTCGCCATGCTTGCTATGGCTGATGGGAGTTGGAGTCCAGCAACACCTGGAAGACAATACTTTCTCCATCCCTGCTCCAAAAGGCCACTTCCCTCGGTGTGCGAAGATGAGAAGGTGCGTCTTTGAAAGAGGAAGGGTCAAAGCAATGGAAAACCAAATGAACCTGCCTGAATCTGCCAAGCCCAAGTTCAAGCTGAGCCACATGGACAAAGAGGCATCCTACTTAGCCTTATAAAGATTCTTGCTCTTTCTCTTAACAGCAATGCTTTTTGTCTAGGAACAGTGTTATACTTTTCTCAAGGGGCTGCTTACATGCCCTATTGCAAGAGTCCTTTGTGTAGGAGTGATGATTTGGGACTCTGAAGCAAGTCCTCCTTGTCATTATCGACCTCAGCTTGCTGTGCTCACATGAGATGGGCGCCTATCGCTGCCTACTCTGTCTGTGCCCCTTGTGCATCTTTGTGTGCATTTGGTTTTTTCCTCCCCTCCCCCCCAAAAAAGCATTTCGGCACCCACCATTTTTATCTGAAATCGATGGGCACTTCCATTCCTTTTCCCCTCTGAAATATCAGGCCCAAGGAGGTCACTCAATATCAAAGGCTAAATTGGAAAATGTAAACCCTAATGATTTCTCTACAGACACATGTCAAGTGAGTAACAGAACCAGGTATTGATCTTCTGCGTCTCATTCAGTACTCCTCCTTTGGCCACTTCTTGAATATTGAATTTGGCCTAATACCTTATGGTTCTCCTTCCTCCCCAACTGCCTCGATCCTTTATTTTTGGTCTCTTGTCACAGCTTGTGGGAGGACCATTAATGTGATTGCATACGTGTTTAATTCTATGTAATTTGATTTTGTTTTTCCTTTTCCAGAAGGGTGTGTGTGTGTGTGTGTGTGTGTGTGTTAGCCTCATCCTTACATGCAACCACCACAACAAAACAGTAGGCATTTTGATGAGCAAACCAGATACGATGATCAGTGGTGGCTTGTGCTCATTTGGACTAGGAAGGGAGAAGACTGAGAGCCCAAACAGCACAGCTGGAGCCAAGAACAGGCAGAGCCAGCGAAATTCTAGTTTTGGCCCCATCCTCCACCTACAAGGGCAGCACTGAGACTAAGGAGGAGAAAGCTGACAGGCAGGTAGGGGCTGTGGTTTGGTCAAGTCGCTTTGGTCTCACCCAGCTTGTCAACTGCAGTGAAATGCAGTCTTATAAAGTAGGAGGAAAAATTACTTTTTAAGATTTAAGGCCTGGGAAATAAACAAGTGTGATGCCTAAGCAGTAACAATTCAGGCATTAAGACATTTCTTAGGGATTAATGACTAGCGGGGAGGAGCTGATGGCTCAAGTATAATTAAGGGCAATTAAAGTCAACTGATCATCAGTCTCCAAGGAGTGGCTTGCATTCAGCTCATCTTCTTTATTGCAAAATAAATATCAGGGTGATAACTGAGCACTGGTGTGTGCCACTTGTGGTCCTTTAAGGGGATGGGCATGCTGCGGCCACCCAGGCAGCCATTTTTACTTTGCAATTGAAACTGATGCTCCTTACTGGTTTTCATACCACAAGTCCTCCTCCATAGCCACCCCATAGTTTCTCATATTCTCATTTATAGACCATTAGTCATGGTTTTGTTTTGAAAAGTGGAGGTTCTTCCATTGTTGCAAGTAAAGTATGGGGCATACCATAGCACACCTTCCCCCCAAAGACACGTGTGCATCCACACATAATAATGATTATTTTTTGGATGAGACTTCAACTGGAACGCCAGAATCCACATTCTGATCTCCTCCATCCCTGGACAAAAAAAAAAAAAGTACACAAATGTTCTGGCTACTTTCTTGTGGTACTTTCTTTGTTAACTGGCCTGAAGATTTCCAGGAGAGACTGCTGTTGGAGGAAGTTTCCCTACATGTCTCATATTAGAACCTGTGGTCATCCAGTGGTACCACTGAATGGTAGGAGATTCAGGACAAACAAAAGGAAATACTTATTCGCCCAGTGTATCGTAAAACTGTGGAATTTGCTACCATAAGACCTTGTGATGGCCAGCAACTTGGATGGCTTTCAAAACTGCTTAAACGAATTCTTGGGGAATAAGGCTGTCAATCACTCCTGGTCGCGATGGCCAGAGGCACCATGCCGGCTTCTGAATACCAGTCATTGGGGAACAGCAACAGGAGAAGGCTATCATGCTTATGCCCTGCTTGTGGACTTTCCCATAGGCACTTGGTTGGCCACTGTAAGAAACAGGATGGGTTTTGGAAGAAGCCTGTGTGTGAATTTGTTTTACGTGTGGGAGATCAGTGCACACTGATCAATGTGCAGTCTTCACGGGGCTGGATTGACCTTTGGTATGATCCAGCAGGGCTTTTCTTAATGGTACAGTAGTCTAGGCTTGGGCGCAGCAACTAGCTTTGGTGCTTGCTCCCGGCCCTGTCTTTTCATTTTCTCAGGATTTTAAGCCCCTCTACCTTTTCCCCAGTTCTTAAAATGCAAATATTACACATATATAGATATATGGGTTATTTTCGCATTGCATTATTCATAATACCTGCTTAGTAGCTTGAAATTAAAATTCCTTTTCCTACCGATTTTGCCCCTTTCTATTTGGCAAACATTGATTTCCTTCCCACCCTCCGTGTCTCTAATGGACCTTGAAATTACCATGTCCTTTTCAGTTTCCTTCTCAGTGCACCATCATTGCCTGTGTTGCCGTAGCTCTCCTAATTGTCTCTAAGTTTGGCAAACAGTGTCCCGGACTAGATCAGCAGTTCCATGCAGGCATCTGTGTATTCTAAGGGATCCTCTACCCGCTTTGATTTTCAGGATATGCCGTCTTCATCTATCGGATTAAAGTTCTGCCATTCTTTTCAGCATTTTCCCTTCCTTTGCTTTCTTTCTTTCTTTGTGTGCTTGTGTGTGTGCATAGTTTCTGAATTACATGAAAAAGTGGTGCGTTTCAATCAACAAAAGAAATAAACACCATGGACTAGCTCCACAGCTGATGGAGATTAGCATAACTCAGGAGAAATTGCTGGAGCTAAGATGATTTCCACGGCAGAACATCTGCCATTGTGTCTCGTTAATTTGTGGGGAATCCAATTGCAGCTTTATCCTCAAGCAACCCCTCACCTTTATTGTAGGGTGGGGGTGGGGGAATCCAAAGTAAAAGTCACATTTTATAGGTTCACGGCAAACAGACTGAAATGGAACCAATTATGCAGATGCCTCCTCAATTGAAGTAATCCATCTGTCAAGTTTAATTGGTTAGACACACGCCCTCTTCAGTTTTAGTGGAAGTGGTGACTCCTAATCTGAACAGTATGGCAGGCTCGGTCGACACCAGTTCACATAATCAACTGTGTTTCGTGGTGAATCTACACTGGAGCTCTTTAGGCTAGAGGTGTTTAGTGCGGGCATGTTTGCTCCATCAGGAAAAAAGCTCCCTTCACATACAGAGAGCTAGCATGTCATGGAAAAGACCCTGATGTTAGGAAAGATTGAGGGCACAAGGAGAAGGGGACGACAGAGGATGAGATGGTTGGACAGTGTTCTTGAAGCTACCATAGAATCATAGATCATAGAATCATAGAGTTGGAAGAGACCACAAGGGCCATCCAGTCCAACCCCCTGCCAAGCAGGAAACACCATCAAAGCATTCCTGACAGATGGCTGTCAAGCCTCTGCTTAAAGACCTCCAAAGAAGGAGACTCCACCACACTCCTTGGCAGCAAATTCCACTGTCGAACAGCTCTTACTGTCAGGAAGTTCTTTCTAATGTTTAGGTGGAAACTTCTTTCTTGTAGTTTGAATCCATTGCTCTGTGTCCGCTTCTCTGGAGCAGCAGAAAACAACCTTTCTCCCCTCCTCTATATGACATCCTTTTATATATTTGAACATGGCTATCATATCACCCCTTAACCTTCTCTTCTCCAGGCTAAACATACCCAGCTCCCTAAGCCGTTCCTCATAAGGCATCGTTTCCAAGCCTTTTACCATTTTGGTTGCCCTCTTCTGGACACGTTCCAGCTTGTCAGTATCCTTCTTGAACTGTGGTGCCCAGAATTGGACACAGTATTCCAGGTGGGGTCTGACCAGAGCGGAATACAGTGGTACTATTACTTCCCTTGATCTAGATGCTATACTCCTATTGATGCAGCCCAGAATTGCATTGGTTTTTTTAGCTGCTGCATCACACTGTTGACTCATGTCAAGTTTATGGTCTACCAAGACTCCTAGATCCTTTTCACATGTAATACTCTCAAGCCAGGTGTCACCCATCCTGTATTTGTGCCTTTCATTTTTTTTTGCCCAAAAAATGAAACATGAGTCTGACCAAACTGCGGGAGGCAGTGGAAGACAGGAGTGCCTGGCGTGCTCTGGTCCATGGGGTCATGAAGAGTCAGGCACGACTAAACGACTAAACAACAAAGCATGTCATGAATTCAGCCTAGCTATGCAGGTTCCTCCCATCCCCAAATGAGAGAAGCATTTAACCACACAATTCCTCACCTGCAACATGAAGTAGTATAGTCCAGGGAAAGCTTTGCCATGCATGGGGTTCTCCTCATAGTATACCCCAGAGGTAAGGAACCCTTTTGGCTCCATGGGCCAGATTAGCGTCATGGGCCAAATTTGACAAGGTCAAGTCTGGACATTCCTTGGATTCTGCTGTGTTTGTTTTGTCAGGGATAGGAGCATCTCTAAGAGCTCATCTCTTTTGGAAAGACTTGTTTCTTACCACGAGTGCCCCAGGTATATGCCAGTTACACATTTTTATTTTTTATTTTGTGCAAAACACTCTCTCCTGCCGCAGCTGATTGTGCAAAGTTCCACAGACAACCCCATAATGGAATTAAAAACAGAGGGGGGAGAACAATGAACAGCCTCACAAACGATGCTGTGTTTAAACATTTCCTATAATGCTTCCTAAAGAAGATTTTTCGATTCGGAGAGTGGAATTACAGGGGAAATGAGCAACAAGGCAGCTGAGCCTTTCAGTAATGGCAAGTCCCACACAGTTATCCAACAAATCAGAAGAATTATGTCTCTTCCTTTCAGGTTTTGCCTGCAAATGTAAGATTTTACAGCGTGCTCTTGGGTGTCTGGCATGGTTAAGATGTTGTGTGCTCTGAAATAGATTTCAGCACAGATGGGACAACATGGTTACAGCAACCGTTTCATGAATACGTTTCATGACCTGACTATAATAGCAAAACCCTAACAGTCCCTGCCCACACAATATGTCCAAAAATGACGCTCCAACACAGATGTCCCCACCAGGCTAGACTGTGCATTCTTGGTTCATCTTATGGAGAGGCTGCTGTTCAGCTAAATCTGGCTTCCATTCTTCACTCCCGTTTGGGAAACTGTTTTCTGCATAACACCATGGGATTTCTGAAGACAACCCCCCTCTTATCAAATGAAAAGCATCAGCATTCAAAATATTGGTACTATGGCAATTAGATCAGGTGGAGAAGCCAGAGAAATGGGGCTCTGTCAGAGATTAACTCTTCACGAAAAGCATAGCTGGTCTATTCTTTTTTCCTCCCTCGCCCCTGTTTGGTGTGTCACCTAAAGTGAAAAGCCATGGTTCCTCCAGGTAGCAGCCCTCCACTGTTTCCTCTGAAGGCAGCCCTTTTTATAGCTGTGACAAGTATGAAAAGGGATCAGCATTACTGGCTTTGCTGATAACCTGTTTAATCAACATAGAGGATGTCAAGGTAATGCAGTGGTAATACAGTTGCCTTTGAGACGGCAGTGAGAATGGAATAAAACAAACTCCTCAAGCATTAATTCCAATTACTACATTCTTATTTTGTTTTTATTTTAAGAGAGTTATGAATAGTGGGGTAGGGGAGAGAAAGAAAAATATGCCATGAGCCTGGATGGCAACATCAAGCTTTGAATGTGAGTGCCCAGACTACAGCTGGTGGACGTGCTACAGTTTTGTGATACTCTGAGACGGCTGCCTAACAAACCATGGGCAGGTAAAATCATGACATTGTGCTGGAAATCATTGGTTCAAAGCCATTGGGACATGCCCACAGCTCGTTGCCGCATGCTTCTTTCTCCAACATATTCAAGTGCGGGTCCAGCCGCTGGTTCCTCCTTTGGTTAGTTGATGTAGCACTTAGTGTTAAGCCAGGTGTGGAGAAATGTGTCTCCAGGGATGTTGCTTCCAGATGGGAAGATTTTGGAGCAATACCCAGCCACTACACAAGACTGGACTCGTCTCCCTGTGTTAATTGTTTCTGGTAGTCCAAACAGCAGAGAAAGGCACAACATGAGTCTTATCATCATTGTTTATATCCTTCTCCCAGGATCCTGGAAGATAGGGCTACCAATGGCTACTAACCCTGATGGCTAAGTTCTACCTCCACTGTCAGAGGTATTCAAGAGTACCAGTTGCAAAAAACCGCAGTTTTATCAGATTTACCACAGACATCTGGTTGGCCACTGTGTGTCAGGGGGTGGACTGAGGAGGAATGGTGGGGACCGCCCCGCCCCCCTTCGCTGAACTTTCCCGAGAAGAGGACAGTATAGATTTAGAACAGTGGTTTGCAGAAGGTCATAGTTCAGAGGCTGCAGAGGGGAGACGCTGGGAAATATAGGGACGTCAGCAGGAAGAAGCACCAGGGGAGAGACAGCCGACAGACTCAGTGACTTTAGAAAGCATTCCTGATTCCCACCCACCCCCATCCCATGACCCGTCATGCTTTGAGAGCAGTAGAACAGAAAGCTCAGAGGCAGAAAGCACAGATAAACCGGCGCAGGGATGATGTAGATTAGTAGAGACAGAGGGGGTGGGACTTTACTTGGAGCAACGGCATTATCTAAGATAGACTGCACTTCTACGTTCTCTCTCTGTGAATATAGAATAAAATACTTGGTAAGAATTTTTCTTGTTTTTCTGCTTCTTGGCTGCCACCGTGGGAGGGATCGGATTCCCCAAAGCCTGACTCTGTGGGAAGAGAATGCTGGACTAGATGGGTCACTGGCTGATCTGATGGGGAAAACATGACCCACAAACAAGCATGACCAGAAAAAAAGGGGATTACAGCACAAAAGCCGACAGTCCTTTGCAGATGTTCAGTTTTTGATCAGTTGGTCATCTGAATGATTAACATTAAATGAGGTTTTATAGTGTATAGTGTACACTGTCTTGATATATACTATGATGTGGCAGTACAGAAATGCTTTATAGATAAATGTTTTTCCCCACCTCTAATAATAACAAGGCCCATATTAGTTGGTACTCCTTTAGCAGTTACCAGGTATCAGTTGACTCAGTTATAGTGAAAGGCGGCTGGCGCAGGAGGGGGTCGTGAATGGCCTCTAACTAGCCCTATTGGGAGGCATGGGGCAGAGGCAGCGAGATAAGGGGAACTGTGGCCCTGCATATAGACGTTGTTGCCACTCCAGAGTTTCCCTGACCTCGCTGCCCCATTTCCATTCCCACAAGCACAGCACTAGGGCTGGGAGGATATCCCACCACCATCCAACTCACAAGTCACCACTGAACAGTCCCGATAAAACAATAACTGAGGGGAAATCTACCTCAAGGAAGAGATTCCAGCTAGAGAGGAGCGAATGGGTGTAAATTATAAGCTCGTCGATTCTTCAGACCCTATCAACAGCACTCGTCTTTCTAGGTCCAAACTTGTCATTCCGTTCATTACTGCAGTTATTGGCATGGTGCCCTAAGGTTGCCATGTATTACGCACTCTGATGTGGAACATCCGACATTTTAAAATGGGGTGGACTTTCCGTCTAAAAATGCCTAGGAAGCTTCCTCCTCCGCTCTACTCTTCACAATCTTATCCTCTCTGCCTCTGTGTCTTGCTGAAGACGTTACTAATGCATTTGTAAAGAACTGCAAACAAAGGTCTAGACCACGTTTTCTATTTAGCTCACCAGGTCCACTTAGCATACCTGCAGTTTTCACTATGCAACTTTATCACAAGCCATTTTTGTATACCTGGCAAATTGTAGAATGCCTGCCTGTCGTTAATACATTTTCAGGCGGTCCACTTCCATTTGCTGCTATTTCCACAAAACAACATGGCTCCCGCTTAGTTCATGGTTTTCTATTCCCTCTCTTTCTATACAGCTTCCTCATTTTTGGCCTCCTGCCCCAGCCCCGCATACATAAATTTCACTCTTGCACTGCTGAGGTCGGAACTGTTTAAGTAACCCATTAGCACATTCTGAAATCCTGCCGTGGTGAAAGGACTAGAAATCTGTGTAATGGGTAGTGTATTGTACGAGGCAGTACCACATTCACTTCCAAACTGTGGGTCAACTCGATGTGATGTTAAACATGTCACACTAACTGTCTGTCCTGATTATAAAAAAATATGAAATAGCAATTGCATGACAGCTGGAGGGTGCAAGATTCAGATCGTGACTGCAGGGAACAAGAGCTGTCTGCTAAAGATTTATTGTTATTATTATTTATTTATTACATTCATATACCACCTGTATCTTCCAAGGATATCAAGATGCTGGGGCAACCCAGTCAGATGGGCGGGGTATAACTATTATTATTATTATTATTATTATTATTATTATTATTATTATTTGGTATACATGGTTCTCCTCCCCATTTCATCCTCACAACATCCCTGTGAGGTAGGTGAGGCTAAGAGTTTTTGACTGGTCCAAGGTCACCCAGTGAGCTTCATGGCCGAGTGGGGATTCAAACCCTGCTCTCCCAGGTCCTAGACCAACACTCTAACCATTACGCCACACTGGCATAATAGTAATAGTAGTAGCACACACCTTCCACCAAGACTGGGATGCCAATACAATTCAATCCCTACTTTAAAGAGAGGGGGAGAATAGCATGACAGGCAGCAATGCGTTAATGTTTTGTCTAGAGTGTCCGTATCGGTCTGTACAGTCCAAGGGGTGGAGAAGCAGGTGTTGCTGGGGTCTGCTATATCGGGGCTTTTATATTTTGTGTGTTTTTTACATATTCTGTTGTTTTGTTTCCTTCAGAACAAAACTGAAGCTAGTAGTCGGGCAAACGTTTTGGAAAAATCCCATCAGTTCCTCTCTGTTTACTAATTTGAGGATTGTTGGTTTGTTTGTTTGTTTTGAAGAGGCTGAATAATGCACACCAGCACCGAGCAAAGTTTTGAACCGCTGCCCAGTCATTCGCGTAGAGAATTGGATTGGGTAGCTCAAGTTTAGGAGCTAATTCAAAAGAATTTTCCCGTCTCTGACAGGCAAGGGATTATAAATGGGTCTATCTGTCGGTTGCAGACACTTAGACAAATGACAATGTGAAACAATGATAATGAATGTATTATCATCTGCAGTTATTCCAGAATAATTTTGTCGTCCTTTGCAGAATTCAACAGAGCTCTAAAATTAAACTGATGCTCTCCTCTCCCCCCCCCACCCACCTCCTCTATGACACAAATACACTTCTTGTTTTTTCACATATTATTATAATTTAGCCTGCTTGTTTGTCGGAAAAAGCTGAAGGCACCCTATGGCCATTGGGTGAGATTAGGGCTGTTTCACCCCAGGATGAGTATGCAGGGTGTTCAGGGCTGCATGTGAATTTGCCACCACAAATAGCAAATATTGTGTGGATTCGGTGGTATTGATGTGTACAGCCGACAACCATTTTGCACAGAGGTTCCATTCCCGGCCCCCGTGCACATTGGAGGAGCCTGCATAAGCGTGTTACACCCCGGTCTGTCCCACCGCCATTCCACCCTTTTAATGACTTGTTTAGTGATGTTTTCGGGTCACTTCCAGGTTCGGTGCCATACGTGATTGTGCAATCATGCGGCATTCGGATGCCCATTAATGAGTCGCTGTCTGTATTATACATGGCAGGTAAGGCCTGCAATACAATGCAGCATGCCCCCCCCCACACACCTGAAGAGGAATGCCTTTATCCAGGGCTCCCATCTTCCCTGTACAGGAGTTGTGTATTCCTGCAAAGACTTCAGAAGCTGTTGGGGATTTTCAGGAAGGGGAATGAAAAGAATTGGCATCCTTCCCTTTCTGTTCTATATAATATTAGAGGGCTGGTTGGGGGCTGCCTTGCAGCTCTAAACCTGAGTATTTTATGGCTGTTTAGCAGAGAGAAGGTTGTTTCGTTTCGTTTCTTTAATAAATATTTTTTATTTCCTTTTATCAATACAAAAATTTATGTAATCATTTTGTGAGATTCTCTGAATCTCATGACTTCCCCTCCCCCCATCCCCTACATGGGTCCTTATTACAATATTTAAAACTACATATCATCAGTACGTTCTCCACAATTTCCATTTTTCCAAGTTATCCATAATCTTCGTTACTTTACAAGTGATTCTTTAAAGTCCAGCTAAAGTTTTGATTTGCTTACAATGGTCTCCTAGGTAAATTGTTTATTAAAAAAAAACCCATTCCTTTTTAAAGTCCTTGTCTTCTTGGTTCCTGAGTCTCCCAGTTAGTTTTGCCATTTTGGCGTAATCCAGCATTTTGGCTGGGAGAGGATTGTTTCTACGGTGTAAGGAAAACTTCCCTTTTAAAATTTTGTTCCTTGTATAATGTGGGGGGTGGGAGGAGGCGTAATCTAGATGATGATGATGATGATGATGATGATGTTTTGCCATTTTGGCGTAATCCAGCATTTTGGCTGGGAGAGGATTGTTTCTACGGTGTAAGGAAAACTTCCCTTTTAAAATTTTGTTCCTTGTATAATGTGGGGGGTGGGAGGAGGCGTAATCTAGATGATGATGATGATGATGATGATGATTTTGAACCTCACTACACACATCCTTCAAACTCCATTCTGCCCCTCCAGGTTACATACTGTAAGCTGCTGGGGGCTTGAATGGCCTACTCTTCCCCCCCCCCCTTGTTTTTTCTCCTTGCACAAGTCTCAAAATCTTACAGGTCCCCATAAGACCCATTGGGTCTTAAAAATAAATAAATATTCAGTTATATAAAGAGCATAATATGAGCCTGCTGGTTCAGGCCAGTGACATCCCTAGTCCAACATTCTGTTCTCCCAGTGGCCAACCAGATGGGAAGCCTAGCAGTAGCAGAGCACAGCAGCACTCTCCCCTCCTTTGATTTTCAGCAGCTGTTTGAAGGATACTGTCTCTTAACTGGAAGAAGGAGGTCATGCTTCTGCATACACGGGATAGTCCCTTATGTAGGAGCCACGGCCTTATTTTTGGCTGGTTCTGTTTCTGTTATTTTTCGGGTGGCGCTGTGGGTTAAACCACAGAGCCTAGGGCTTGCCGATTAGGTCGGCGGTTCGAATCCCCGCGACGGGGTGAGCTCCCATTGCTCGGTCCCTGCTCCTGCCCACCTAGCAGTTCAAAAGCATGTCAAAGTACAAGTAGTTAAATAGCAACTGCTCTGGCGGTAAGGTAAACGGTGTTTCCGTGTGCTGCTCTGGTTTGCCAAAAGCGGCTTAGTCATGCTGGCCACATGACCTGAAAGCTGTACTCCTGCTCCCTTGGCCAATAATGCGAGATGAGCGGCGCAACCCCAGAGTCGGTCATGACTGGACCTAATGGTCAGGGGTCCCTTTACCTTTACCTTTACCTGTTTCACTGCCAAATGGATGGGGCACTCCACCTCCTTAGTTCACACTTGGAAGAAGGACTGGCGCCTCCAACCTCCCCACTCCTTTCTCCTCTTGGATGTTGTCAATATAGCATCCAGTGATAATATCACAAAGCGCATAAGAACTTTGAAACCGAGTATCAAACTCTTCTTTTAATAATGTCCTCTATTCTACTAAATATTTGTTCTGTTTATTCCCAGCTACGTTTTTCTTTTCTTTTTTGCCTGTGTGGTAAGTACTCAAGTCTTTATTATTATTATTATTTTCAAAGCAAGTAAATTTCCTCAGAAGCTAAAGGAGTTACGGCGGCTCTCTCAAAGAATTCATCTTAACCCTTGACCTTTAACATTTCTGCACCACCAGATTTTTGAAAGAGTTTTCAATTAATAAAGGGTTAGCTTCTTAGCAGTGAATACAGATGGAGAAGCCTGCAATTAATAGATAACCTAAAACAATCATTTTAATAGCCCATGATAGAGAGCATTTAATATGTGAGGGGATTTTCTTACTTTAAAACAAAACAAAGGCTGAGTGAATGCGGGTGAGATTAGCAACATGCATCAAGGGTATGGTATTGTTTCTGCTGAAAAGAGCCACACATGTGTAGATAGTTGATAATGCAGATAATCATTCATTTGTATATAGCTGACTTTCACAATGGGAGAGGGGCTACAAGTTCTGTTTGTGCTTTTTTTCTATGTGGTCTGAATTAGATAGGGAAATGATTAATTACAGAGCTATATTTCTTGTCAAGTCATGAATAAATATGTTTAGCATTAGTATAGCTGTTTACAAACAAGGAAGTCGCGTACTCGCTAAAGATTTCATGAAAAAAAAAATTAAAAAAATCCCAACATCCAATTCATCTCAATATTCTCTGTAGGAAAGATCTTTGCATTTGTATAGTTTGGCACGTTGTAATTAAATGGTTCTTAAACATTTTAATTAGACCGGAGGGTAGCAGGAAAGTCTGCACTTTTTGTGTGAGCGCTCTCTCAGGGCGCCACCGAGCAGAGAGTGCTTTGCAGATGGGGCTCACCGTGGGGGGGGGGGCGTGGGGGGAGGTTGGCATGGTTTCCGTCGCATCGTGACACACCTCTTTACCCTGGCCTTTGACTGCGAATTCAGATTTATGCACTTGGCGGGGGGGGCGAGCGTTCAGAAGTGCAGGGAGAGCACATGTGGCCGTGGGAGAGCAAGGAGAGTGTGTTTTGACCATACGCATTTCGGCTTTATGTACTATACCCGGAACGTTACCCTGGCGTAAGCTGGGAGTTGGCTGTACCGTGGTACCTCGGGTTACAGACGCTTCTGGTTACAGATGCTTCAGGTTACAGACTCTGCTAACCCAGAAATAGTACCTCGGGTTAAGAACTTTACTTCAGGATGAGAACAGAAATTGTGTGGCGGCGGGAGGCCCCATTAGCTAATGTGGTACCTCAGGTTAAGAAGAGTTTCAGGTTAAGAATGGATCCCCAGAACGAATTAAGTTCTTAGCCCGAGGTACCACTGTATATATTTTCAGGACAGGCTCTATTCCTGTGTTTGCAATTTGTTATAAACTGGTGTCAATACTGAACTTTAGATTGATGTTGTTGTGAACCGCCCTGAGACGTGCGAGTATAGGGTAAAGGTAAAGGTAACGGGACCCCTGACCATTAGGTCCAGTCGCAAACGACTCTGGGGTTGCACCACTCATCTCGCTTTATTGGCCGAGGGAGCCGTCTTACAGCTTCCGGGTCATGTGGCCAGCATGACTAAGCCGCTTCTGGAGAACCAGAGCAGCGCATGGAAACGCCGTTTACCTTCCCGCCGGAGCGGTACCTATTTATCTACTTGCACTTTGACATGCTTTCGAACTGCTAGGTTGACAGGAGCAGGGACCGAGCAATGGGAGCTGACCCCATCGTGGGGATTCGAACCGCCGACCTTCTGATTGGCAAGCCCTAGGCTCTGTGGTTTAACTCACAGCGCCACCTGCGTCCCAGCGAGTATAGGGTGGTATACAAAATAATAATGATGACAACAACAACAACAACAACAACAACCCACCCCCAGGACCTTAAGTTGAAGGGCGGGTAATAAGATTGTATTATCATTATTATGAATAATAGTAATCCAGTTCTCCTACTGGTGCATTTACACCCTGCCAACCCCCTCGCCCCTTCATCCAGAAGCAAAACAGCAGCAACCTATCTGCTGGGAAGCGAGCACAGCAGTTCCACCTCACCCAGCGAGACACTTCTGGTGGTTTGTGTTGCAGCAGGGCCAACAGGTTTCCTGCAGCCACACAGTTGCCCTGACTACTTGGAAGTCGGGGGCGGGGGACAGCAGCATGGTGACACTAGGCTTGCTTAAATCGACACATTTATTGTGCTAGCCTTGAAGTGATCTTGGCTACTTTAAAAATAAATTTCTAAAATGGTTTTGACACTTAAGCAATGAACTGAAGGTAAAATAAGATAAAAGTGAAAATATGGTATAATTACACTAAAAAACATTACTCGGCATAATAAAAAGAACAAAACCATTCTGAAATAACTGAGGAGAATAAAACCTTAAACTCTCAGACAACAGCTGGTTCCTTAACTGGTTCTTTCCATCTGACATTTCCTTGCAGCTAAAGTATGTAATGTTGTTCTGTATGTCACAAATTGGTAAATATCTTCTAACAGAAAGCAGATAATTTCTTTATTAGAACAGGTTGTTAAACTACTCAAAATATTTCTCAAGAATATTTCTTTTGGACCATCAGATAAAGGGAATTCCAGTACACAAAGGATTGCATTCTCTGGCTGCTTCAAATTACAGATGCAAATATGTTAGGAGACAGGTATCTCTTTGTAGCTACCGTCCAATGTAGCAGAAGGCAAATCTGTAGGCATAATTCTAGAAAAGCCCTATATAGGATGGAAACTATCAGTTCTTTTAGGTATCTAGATCTTTTGTTGTTCTTTTTTCAAAGAAGAGGCTATACCATTTTAAAAATTTAGATTATTGTCGCAACCTCTCATCTTTCCCAGCTTGGTCTTCACGTCACCTGCCCCTTAGTTTTCCTTTATCCAAGTGATCCCAAAACGCTTTGGGCAGATTATACAACTGCAACAAAACTGTGATAACGCCACTTGCTGCTTGAGAAAAAAGCAAGCTTGCTTTGTCAACTGTTTCATTTATTTGTATAAAAAATACATATTTCTATACTGCCAACTCATATACAATATCAAGGCACTGCACATCAATATATACAAATGCAATAAAACACAAAAGGCTGTAAAAGCAATGCACAATAATTGTTACAATGGCTGACTAATCCTGAGGAAAATATGAACAACCAAATAGGGCTGTCGGTATAAAACGGTCTTCAAGAGATTCCTGGAAGTAGGCAGCAAATCTCCAGAGAAAGAGTGTTCCACAGCGCGAAACCAGCAGCAAGACTCCTGGTTGGGCCTCTGTAACAACCAGCAGTGTTCCTCCGGTGCTTAAGGCAGTAGTTCTTAAACTTTTTTCTCTAGGTTACAATTTCAGAAGAAAAATTTGCTCACACCACATTTTTAATTGATAAGAAATATGTTGGAAAACAAAAAGAAACAACTCCTAGCGTTGCTTGATTTATAACATAGAACACAACTATTTTATAATATGATCATGGGATGTCCAGAAAATAGAAAACAATGCAGCTATATAAGAATATGAATCATTTCCAAAATATAATGATAAGTGAGCCTCTGGAATATGTTACCTTAAGTATGCATACAAACTCGGCGAGAGGTGTGAGCTTGCTTTTGCCATATGATCTCCTTTATATTAGGTCTAATTTAAGAAAAACAAGCTCTCGTCTCATCAAGAAACCTTTCTCTTCTCTGATTTTTCATATTTGCCAGAGTTGAAAATCCCTGCTCACAACAATATGTTGTAGGGAACTGTAAAAGAATAGGCAATGCTCTTGAAGAGAGGCACAGATACTATTTCTGGTTGTGTGTGTGTGTACTGTACTACACTACACTACACTACACTACACTACACTACCCAACCCTACCCTACACTGAAATGTTTAAACATTTCTTTGATTGTCCTTGAATCTTCCTACCATGGCTTACCATCCACTTCTGCCACATCCATGTGGCGTGCCACACCCTTTGACAACCTTGATGTATCAAGGGGCCCAAGCTGTTTAGTGCTTTGTGTATTACCACAAAAGCCTTGAACTTGGCTAGTAGTATATGGGAGAATATGCAATTAATCAGGCAGTGCTCTCACCCCTCAAAAGTGCATAAAACGAAGTTCTATGCCCTGTATAAGAGAGATGCACACTATAACAGGCTATCTTTTGTGTACATGCAGAGAAGTCTGCTGAGTTGATGGAGCCAGTCTTAGATGTATATCCAGAGATCTGCATGTCATGTGCATCCAGCTCTTGAAACCTCTGTAATCATACAAGCTGAGTGATATGCATGGAAAGAAGCACTGATATTTTGGAGGAGGGGGTGGATTGTAATGTGCATCTTTATTGGAGCCACGCATTGCAGGTTAGGATAAGCATCTCAGTCCTTCTTGCCATGCAGATGGGAATACCTTGCCCACATCTGATCTCTGGAGCCACATTCCTTTGTTGCATGCCACGGTTTGTTTGGGCTAATATATCAGGTACCTAGCACATGTAAATGTGGACACCTTCGTTTTTATGCCTGCTTCAGATTTGGACTAGAACATTACATCTGAAATGTGATTTGTTTTAAAGCTGCCCGGCAAATTTACAAATATTATAGCTTCAAATTGGCAGTGATAAAAGGACTTCAAACTCATTACCGAGCCTGTGAGCCATCTAGTTCATCCTATAATGTGAATTCCGAAGTTAGCACTTTAGTTGTATGAACGTTATTACTGATCATTAATTTTTAAACTGTCACAGTTATTCAGGTTTTTTTTTTAAAAAAATCAAATTAGTTTTATATAACCCTGCAGAAGATAAAAATGAACATTCATCTTCCCAAAACTTTGCTCACAATGGATGGCCTTTAATATACTCAGCAAGTAACCTGGCAGTCCCTGAAGATAACATAAAGGACAAAAGTTATTCCCCAAGACCTTTTAAGTCTAAGTGGAAGTGAGCAAGGGACCATATTTACTGGGTATACTAAGATGCTTCATTATTACCCTACTCTGAAGTAACGTTTTGTCTGCTTTTCTTAGGAGTGTGTGTACTTTAATTATTTGCATATTCAACCCATGCTCTTGTCGGAAATTTGCACTGTCTTTGCTACTCACCCATCACTTTCCCCTTAACCCCACTTTTAACTTGCAAAGAGGACAATTGCAACACAAAGTCAGTGTTATGTCCCAATGCCTTCTGAGTCTCCTGATCCAGCTATACTCCCACGTGGGCTAGAATCCAACAAAACACAACCAGAAGACCCATTCACTGCAATTTAGCATTCAAAAGGCAAAATTAATTCACCAAATTGCATCTGCATCCCAGATCTCCATTCTGAATGGCTATAAACCCTGACAAGTCCGTTAGAACTACTCACCTCCCTAACCCACCCCAAATACAACTTCCCCAGTGGCTATGCACAAGTAACAGCACTTCATTTTTGTGGGAGCCCAACAGACCGCTGAATCACAAAATCATAGAGTTGGAAGGGACCCAAGAGCCATCTAGTCCAACCCCCTGCAATGCAGAAATCTCAGCTAAAGCATCCCTGACATATGGCCATCCAGCCTCTGCTTAAAAACCTCCAAGGAAGGGGAGTCCACAGCCTCCCGAGGGAGACTCTTACACTGTCAAACAGCTCTTACTATCAGAAAGTTTCTCCATACGTTTAGTTGGAATCTCCTTTCTTGTAACTTGAAGCTATTGGTTCGAGTCTACCCTCCAGGGCAGGAGAAAACGTTGTGGTTAGTCCATCTTCAGTTCTCTCCCCACCACCATTAGGATTGCACAGTCAACAAAATCAAAAATATGTTTTTAAAAATTGCCACAGTTAAAGTTCCCTTTTTGATTGCTATGTTCTCATTGCTAAAAGACCTTTTTTTAGAAATTATTTGCCAGGTGTAAATATTTGACATAACAAAATATTTGACATAACAAATACAATTCAGCACTCCTGACATTGTGGTTTTATATGTTAATTACTCTCTTATTATTAAGAACCCTTATTTTCAGAAGTGTCTGTCTATCAATTAAAAAGTGGCTTGACCTAGATAGGAATTACTGAGAAGCTGCTTTTTTTCTCCTGCACAGGGAATAAATGCCAAAGATGTTTCTCAGGTGACAAAATGCTGAAAATTCCCAAATCTCTCCTAGCTGGTGACTAACTGTTTCTTCGTCTGTTTTTATTCTGGTGGGTGGGTATCAAAAGTAAATGTTTTGACAGGTGCAGTAAGTGAAGGCAGCATATATTTGGGGAATGCTGTTTAGCAGGGCATGATGTTACTTCAGGGTGAGATTTTGGTGTTCCCTTGTTGTATGTCCTTTTAAAGTATAGCACTTGCCCTGCGCCCTAAGGAAAATATGGAACTCTGCCTATAAAAGAGACAGCAATAAATGTCAGCCAAAAAGAGAGAGAGAGAGAGAGAGAGAGAGAGAGAGAGAGAGAGAGAGAGAGAGAGAGAATTCAACATTCTGTGTGATTTTCCGAAGGTCGCAGTAGTAGGGAGTGTGGAGAGAACAGGTTTTGCTTTCCAACCTATACATTAGCCCTCTTCAGTTTGGGTGAATGCACTTTGATACCTTGAGACCGGGAACCCTGATAAGACAGGGGTCTTTTCCACAAAGAGGATTGCAAGTCAGAATTCCCCTTCCGACCTTCCCCATCAATGCAGGAAGGTCTGAACTGGAGCTAGCATGCAGAGGATGGGGCTTACTTGTCCACCTCTTCCCACGTTTCAGCCCACACAGTTCTGAGAGAAGCAGGACTATACAGATAGACAATGCCAGACTTTAGTACTCTGTAGAATCATGTCCACACAGCCCTTGAGTTGAGGGTCAGACTTGGGTGAAGATTCATCAGAATCATCGTAGTCGCTTCCTCCTTCCAGCCACCGGCCCTCAATCCTTCACCCAAGCCTCTTGGTTCCACTGTATGTCAACAGGAGCCACATCTTTAGAATATAGAGGTGGGGAGAGCCATGTTTATTATAAATAGACATGGCTCTCCCCACCTCTATATTCTAGAGCTGTAGTTCGTTAAAGGTGCTGAGAATTGTTAGGAAACCCCCTAGTCCCCTCACAGAGCTACAGTTCCCAAAATGGCTTAACGTTCAATTCCTGAGAATTGTTGCTCTGTGAGGGGAACAGGAGTCTCTTAATGACTCTTAGCACCCATAGCAAACGACAGTTCTCGGGATTCTTTTGTGGAAGCCATGACAGTTTAAAGTGGTGCCCTATTGCTTTAGTACAGGGATCAGCAAACTTTTTCAGCAGGGGGCCGGTCCACTGTCCCTCAGACCTTGTGGAGGGCTAGAGTATATATTTTTGGGAGGGGGGGATGAACGAATTCCTATAACCCACAAATAACCCAGAGATGCATTTTAAATAAAAGCACACATTCTACTCATGTAAAAACACCAGGCAGGCTCCACAAATAACCCAGAGGTGCATTTTAAATAAAATGACACATTCTACTCATGTTAAAACACGCTGATTCCCGGACCATCTGCGGGCCGGATTTAGAAGGCGATTGGGCCCGATCCGGCTCCCGGGCCTTAGTTTGCCTACCCATGGTATAGTATGTGGTGTAAATACAGGCAGCATTGGCCACACTTTGGACCTCACAGAGTAGCTGAGGCCCTTCAGCCAAAATCCAAGCTGTGTAGGCCAAAACCTTCCGTTGAGAAAGCCAGTCACTGAGGCCTAGATTTATGCTTCCCTGAACCTAACTCACAGAGCCATCTTCAGAGAAGCAGCTGCAATTTTTGGTTCCTTGGAAGAAATTTACATTATATGTCATGGTGATACATAACGCTTGCTAATTTGGAAGGTTGCAGTTGATTAAAATAGACCTCCTTATTTCTTATATAAGATTCTTTTTTTGGCAGAAGAACTCCTCTAGTTTTGTTTTCGTTGGGCATTCTCTTGCCTTCAGAACATTCACACATACATGGGATTGTGTCATTTCAGAAGATTATCGCCCTCTTCAAGTGGTTAAAGTCGCTCAGCCCCTTAGCTTTGTAACGCCACGTAGAACATGATGAGGTTGTACAGAAACGCGCTCTCTGTCACAGCGCATTGGTAAAACGCCGGAGAAATACACAACCTGTTGTGTCACATTGCTTAAATTATTAATCCTACGCTTGCTTTCTCCTCCACACCACCCGCTTTACTTCTCAGATCACTGCATAATTCTTGTTTTGTTATATGTCACTGGAGCTTTCGCTACATTTTTAAAGGTGCCACGGACTAATTGCAGAGGAACATGCAGCGTGTTGTTGTTGCATTGGCTTAAATAATAAATAATTTGAGTCCTGCTTCGTTATTGTTATTATTTTTCCTTTTTTTAAAAAAAGAAATCCCCGTTTTTCATAAATCATAAAAAATAAACACAAATTGAGATAGCTTCCTGAGATGTGAAGTGGTGTCCGCTCAATAAAACGGCATTAGGTATTCACCCTGTGCAGGAATGAATTTAGCGCTGCTGCATCTTATTTACCATCTATTTTCCGATGATTCAAGCCAAAGCTGTCCTGTAAACAAGGCACCACGTTAAGCCCTGCCAGTACCTGGGGTGTCTTACTAGAAAACGGAGATTGAAGCTGACGTGATGAGCAGCGCTGACAGGTGTCACTTGGCCACACACCATGTCTGTCCTGAACTTTATGATGGCAAGGAAGGATAGCCCTTTAGCCTCCCCCCCCCCCCCGCTACAGTAGCTGAAGCCTCCAGCAATTTGGCTGAAGGAAACTCTCCTTCAGCTGCTATCGCTGGAAGTCCTGCAACCCGCGTCCCAGCAGCCACGATTATATTGAGCATTCTAATCACTGCACTGATTATACCAATTATACGGTAGGATACTGATTATACCACACTGAGCGGGGACTGTGGCTCACATGCTAGTCAGTTCATTACGAGGTTTTTCCCTGATACGGTGGCCAAGTAGGAAAACAAGCTATTAATTCCTGAGCCTCTCCACATAACATGACCACTTTGGGCACAGAGAGGGCAAACTGGAAGGAAGAAGAAAATGTTTCAAGTTGATTCCGATTGAGAGCCAAGCTAGGCAGCCCTAGTGCATGAGCTAGCTAATCCCTTGCTATGGGATCTGATGGGTTCTTCAAGCCATCCTGGAAATAAGTGGCGCATTTGATGGAAGCGACTCGTTTGGGTTATCTTACTTGTAAAACGGCAGTGCTTCCACTTCATTTGCTTGAACGGTGGATGCCAAGACATAACAGAGATGGGTTTTCATTTCCCCTGGCAACGTCCTGGAATTGTTTAAATTCAGTTAAGAAAAGGAAAATCGAGCCAGCCCCTCAAAAAGTCATGAAATGGGAAAACAGTGAATTATGATGACTTCGGTAGGGGCAAGTGTGATAAAATGGGGCTCCTTGCCATTTCATTCCTATATGAGAGCCAGTGTGGTGTTGAGAGCCAGTGTGGTGTAGTGGTTAAGAGCGGTAGACTCATAATCTGGGGAACCGGGTTCGCATCCCCGCTCCTCCACATGCAGCTGCTGGGTGACCTTGGGCTGGTCACACTTCTCTGAAGTCTCTCAGCCCCACTCACCTCACAGAGTGTTTGTTGTGGGGGAGGAAGGGAAAGGAGATTGTGAGCCGCTTTGAGACTCCTTCGGGTAGTGATAAAGCGGGATATCAAATCCAAACTCTTCTTCTTCTCCTATATTTGTTGTTAAATTTTCAATCATAAGGGCAGAGGGAGTTGAGAGACTTACAGGTTTCTAACAAGATCCAACTTAGTATTCAGACATCTCCCCACCACCACCACTCTCTTTCCTTGCTGCCGTCTTTAAGATTTTTTTAAAAAAATCAGTTAAAACACAACCGTCTCCCTTATGAATCTCACCTGTAGATTTGATATCCCGCTTTATCACTACCCGAAGGAGTCTCAAAGCGGCTAACAATCTCTTTTAGGATTGTGTAGCTAGTTAAATTCTAACTAGCTAATCTCCCCCACCCTCTCACTATATATCAGGGTCTGGTGACTTCTGTTTCAGTGTATCTGAAGAAGTGTGCATGCACACGAAAGCTCATACCAAGAACAAACTTAGTTGGTCTCTAAGGTGCTACTGGAAGGAATTTTTTTTATTTTATTTTGTTTTAGCTAATCTCTGTGTAGCTAGTTAAATTCTAACTAGCTAATCTCTGTGTAGCTAGTTAAATTCGGCCCAGTGTGGCTAATTGTAACTATCCTTCTTAGGCTGACGGGAGAGGTGGTCGTATTAAATTACCTTGCATGTTTACTTTCCTTGGATTTTGAAAAATCCACACCCCAAAGTATTGAAACAAACTACTGATTTCGGATTTTATGCTTTCTAAAGCCCCCATTGCATTTTGTATTTTCCCTTCCCATTCTGAATTTATACTGTCCTCTAGTGGAAGTCTGAAGCAATTGTTATAGTAACGTTATCTTAAATCTCTCCGTGTTCATCCCAAAGAGACGCCGGGACTTATTTCTAACAGAGTCGCTGAAGAGATCTGCACACAGATTTTAGCCCTTCTGTGGCTGATGCAAAAGGTCACGGCAGCAACACCCAGATACTCAAAAATGTTCCTTAGTTCCCGTGTTAACTTGGCTTCTCCTGTGCCTGGGAGAACTGTGACAGTAACATCTTTGTGAAATAATCGGAAGGGAAATGCTCTCTTTAACAACAGGGTTTTGGGTACCACTGCAGCCAGTGAAAGGGTTAAGCGGAGCTTGTTTGCCTTGGGAAGGAGGAGTGTTCAACAATTGCATTGAGCTACCTGCAGGTGTAAAAAGGTTTTGTCAGATTTCAATCACATCAGGCTTGAGGCAAGCTCTCTGCCAATATGTAGCTTTTAATTCACTGCAGACACGGCTTTACTGACAGTTACTGAGCTGCTTGTTTCAGCTAAAATAAATGGATCAAGCTACAGAGCAACAGATTACAGCAAGGTCAGACAGCGATATCAGTAATTTTAGAATATTGTTTATAACAGATTTTTTTCTCTCTCTCCCCCTGTGCTGGTGTTTTCTGATGGAGACATCTGACACCAGCAGCAGATGAAAAACTAACCCAGAAGATTAGGTTTTCCTACTGCTGCAAGATTAGATAACATTTAATTTGTCTTCAATAGAAGCATCTCATAAAGAGAACATTAGCAGCAGCTTTGATTCTTGGGATCTAAGGACTCCTGTTAATTAGCCCCCTCAATTACATACTCGGTGTGTGAGAGAGAGAAAGGGAGACTGGGACTTGTTTTTAAAATTATTTCCCCACTTTATATTGAGAAGACCCATTGTGTTTTGGAGAGGTCTTTATTTTGAATTAACATGTGCCTATAAAAGTATCAAAAAGTACATTTGCAATCTCTCATTTTAAGTCAACATTTATGCTCCCTTATGAATTAATCAGTGTTTCTGGCATTCTGGTCCAGAAGCAGCTGGGGTGGTTTTTCTCACGGCGATACCAATTTCTGCTCTTCGTCCTGTGCTGCTATTAATAAATGTATGCCGAGGCTGTGAAGGTGTAATATGCACACCATTGTATTGTTCAGTGCTTTCTAAGAGGGTTCCATATTTGAGAAGCCATTTTGAAAACTCCTATACTGGCATGCACAAATACTTTTAGCCACTGTGTGCAATATTCATTTTGCTGATGTAGGATTCAAAGGATACCTGTGATAGGTGAGATTATTGCTGCATCAAACAGCTAGACTGTATATAGATTTATAGATGTGTTCTCTGCGTGTGGTAGGGCTTTTCTTTTCTTTTTCCTTTTGAAACACATAGATACTTTAGTAGATTTTGCCTAGTTCAGAGTGACTGTGTGTATAGGGGCCATCGTAGACATGGCAACAGCAGCCATGTTTTGTTGTTCACCTCCTTATGTGAATGTCTAAAGCAGGAGGTGGGAGCCTCTGATTCTAATCTTCAAAGGTACCTTTGGGTGAGCAGAGATGAATTCTCCCCTCTTCCCGACTTCCAACTGCCCATTGGACATCATTTCATAGCTGTCACCCCTCCCTTTTTTTGCGGGAAACTCCCTTATTCCAATGCCGTTTCCCGCTGCTATCCTGGATTGTTGATATCCCTTAAATTTCCCGGATTTCAAAGGAAGCAGCTCCTCTCCCTCCCTGCCGGCCAGGGAGGCTCCTCAGCTGCGTTGCTCGGCTGCCAATAAGGAGTCTGAGACCAACTGGGGGCGGAGCTTGCATGCCTTGTGCAGCCAGACCCTCACGCCCAACCAGACAGCCTGCCTGCCTGCCGTCTATGTGCTCGCTCTTTCGCTCACCCGTTCACGCGCAGTCTCTGGAGCGCAGGGTGGAGAGGCTCCTTGGTGCCATTGCACCGCCCTCGCGGCATCCCTTATTTTCAAATCCGAAAGTTTGGAAAAATCCCTTATTTTCAAATCCGAAAATTGACAGCTATGCATCATTTGCACCCTGACATGTACAGAGGCATGCCCAGGCTCAGCAATGGAGTGGCAGACTGAGATAGGCAAGGAGGAGGAACAGGAGGGTGACAGAGGCTCAGAATATTGGGAAACAGAAGGACCCCCCTCAGCCCTCTTGTGGGGAGAAGCACAGCAAAGGAATCTGGGGAGGGTGCCAGACCACCACTATGGAGTAAAGAACCACAGCCAGAAAGGGAGGGCACAGCCCGGCCACCCACAACCCAGTGACACTCCTGCCGCATCCTTCCTGACACAGTGCACATCTTGCAAGGCACAAACACATTAAAAATAAGCATGTGTTGCCTTGTCTTGGTGGGGTAGCAATCCATGGAGCTACTCCATTGCTTCCATGTAGTTCTGAACTCCTCTCCCTGACCATGGACTCTTTAAACTTGGGCTGTTGCTCCCAGCTCCATCTCTTTGTTCCAAGAGTTGAGGGAGGCAGTTGAGGTGTTAGACTGGTATTTAAGGAGTGTGGTGGACTAAATGTAGGCCAAGTAATTGAAGCTGAATCCTGAAAAGACAGAGGTTTTATGTATCCCAAGTTCTCAAGTCTGGGTGGTGGGAGATGCCCTGTCTTAGAAGGAGTAGGCCTGTAGCTTGAGGTTGCTCCTGGATCTAGCCCTGCCTCTAGAAGCTCAGATGGCCTCGGTACCCCTTTCCAGCTAAGAGCACCTTTTCCCAGCATTGGCTGGCTCACCAGCTATGGTCCCTTTGGGGCAGAAATTACTTGGCCACTGTATTCCATGCTCTGATAACTTCCAGACTGGATTATTGCAATGGGGCTGTCTCAGAAGCTTTAACTGGTCCAAAATGCAGCAACCAAATTACTAAAACGGCTCTGCACTGGTTGGCAGTTTGTTTTCAGGCCCAGTTCAAGGTGCTTACATTAGTGTTTAAAGCCCTAAATGACTTGTGCCCCAAATATCTGAAAGATGGCCTCCTTCCCTACAGAGCTTCGTACTTGTTAAGATCAGCAGAGTGGGTTCTCTTCTTAGTTCCATCGCCCCCCAGAAACAAGAGGGGTAGTGGGTTGGCCTGGGAAAGTGCATTCTCTGTGGCAGCCCCTAAGTTGTAGAACTCCCCACGGAGGTGTGTCTGGCACCTTCATTATACAGCTTCTGGCCAATGCTGAAGACACACCTCTTTACCCTGGCCTTTGATGCTTGAGATGTACGTTTTTAGGATCTATTCTTGTTATGATTGCAATTAGTTTTATACTGTTTTTACTGTTGCATTTTAAATTGATATGACCCACCCTGGGAACCTAGGGCGAAGGGTGGATAATTAACTAACATGATTATGATGATAGGCGGAGGTCTGGCTCCCTTCACCCACCCACCCCTTAGGATGAAATTGTAGCCCACCCCACGTGAAAGACCCATGGACAAATAAACATGACTGGTACCATTGGCAATGCAGGTGTATTGCCATCACTTGGTGTTGTCATCCATAGATTTGCCTCTTTTGCTGGTTATCCCTGACTGTACACCATTTGTAAATAAGTACTGTAAATTGTTTTTCCTGTTGTTGTTGTTTTAAACCGTGTATGTATCCGTTAGAGAACTTAGCCCCTGATCCATATATGAACCTAGCATTAGGTGTAGACATCTGCTGGGAGAAAATCTGTGAGTTTTAATTCGGGTTCCAGATCTGGGGCTTTCCTCCTGTACCAGATGCAAGGCCCTGCTATCCCTTGATTTTTTCTTGTTTTGAGACACCTGTGAACTTTATTATACATCCACCTATGGATGGCATTATTATTATTATTATTATTATTATTATTATTATTTATTACTAATACTACTATTAAATATTATTTTAGAATAATAATATGCTGCCTGTTCAACCACTCACAGGTTGAAATGGCTTTTCGTTTTATTTTGCTGTTTATCAGGGGGTTAGAGAATGCATAATATATTCTCTTTCTGGTTTCCTAGTTGACCTTCAGAGACAATTCTGAAAATCTTTCTTGAGGGAACAATACATTCACGATCAAACAGGTGGCAAAATATCTGAATGTGGTTGTGTCTCTCTCTGTGACAGTTGGTTCTCAGGTTGTCCTTTAAAACAAAATAACCTTCTTCTGACGCTGTGGTTTTGTACAGTGGGCCCTCGCGTTACATACCGCTCTGGATATGTAACTTTCGGGTTGCAAACCCAGAAGTGTAAACCTCTGGTTTTCGTCATGTGCGTATGCGCAGAAGCGCTCTGTGCACCACATGCATGCGCAGAAGCGCTCTATTGCGCCGCGTACGTGCGCAGAAGCGGCGCCTCCCGTTACGGACTTTTCAGGTTAAGTACGGACCCCTGGAACGAATTTAATTCATATCCAGAGGGTCCACTGTACTTCGTATTTTGTATATTGGTTGGTAATAAGCCATAATAAGCTCTTGACAGGATTAATAAATTAACAATAAGCAGGCACTTTGTGGCAACTAGTTTGTGAAGAATGGGTCCTGAAGGCAACTCAGTAAGGGTGTAAATGTGATTGGCTAATGTGAATAAATTGCATGGAGCTCCTTGTTCCAGACATGCAGGAAGTTAACCGGCCCCCTTCTTAACCCCCTAGGGTTCTGGCTGAGTGTAAATGAATGAGACTGAGTTGGGGAATTATAGATGCATAAGTTATTAAGAATGTATTAGAAAAAGTATAGATGAAGGTCTATTGGTTGAATTACATTCAGTATTAAGATACGCAGATGCAAAGGGATTTGACAGGAAGTCGGCTGGGTGGTTTGTTTGTTTTTTTCCTTTTTCTTTTTCTTTTCTTATTTTGGGGGGTGGGTGTACAAGTAGGTGTGGAGGTGTGTTTGGGGTTTTTTCTTTCTTTCTTTCTTTTCCTTCCCTTCTGCCCTCTAACCCTTGGGATAGGGGATGGGCGAAGATAGCAAAATAAACGAGATGTAGACTAAATATTGTTGAAAGTAAACTTTATTTTGTAAATTCACATCATAATAGTTGGATTAAGACATTTTCGTATGTTAAATAAAAGGAAGTGTTTGAGGGGAGCCATCTCAAGATGTTATGGAAATTAGCTGAAATCAATAAATTAAGAAATTAGTTGAAATTAAGAAATATTTGTGTTAAAATTATTTTATTTTATTTTTCTGTATGTTTATATTGCTGTATTTTTATTTTTTATAAAATAAATAAATAAATAAATAAATTTTTTTAAAAAAACCCTACGGTTCTGGCTGCTAAACGTCATTCTCGGCTTGCAGATACCAGAGATGCACAGGATTCTGTGAGCAGCTTTGTGAGAGGCTGTTGTAAAATGCTGACAGTCCTCATGTAGCACCCATTTCCCAACATTAATCCTTTGTATTGATGAGCTGCGCGTTGGCCATAGCAGTGGATGTCTTTACATATTAGCATTTGCTGTTGCCGTCGGCCGTGGCTTCCCTTTGATGGATATTTCATGTCTGCTGTGTCAGTAAAAGCAAACAGTTACCGGACAAAGATGCTTGCATCTATACTTCCTACTAAAAGGCTACCTGAGAGATAAAGCTCTGCCTTGCAAGGCATGAAGCAAGGTGGAAATGTTAATCATTAATATGCCATTCAAGGAAATCGCTCTCTTCTGCAGGCAGGGTACTCTGTTCTCTGTGCACATTTTATGTTCTGTGTCCTCAGATGCTGGGTATGTTAATGAAGACTTGTTTGCAGTATGCAGTGGGTGGTTTTTCTTTTCCCCCACTGAGCACTTTTTCAGTCTCCTTCCTTCTTCTGTGAACACAAAAATACCAGAACGAACCCCTTCATCAAAATGCATTGCCAGAATCTTAAAAACTGCAAAATCCATTTAGGGCAGCAGAGAAATGATAAACAATGTTCACCAATTTTCAGCAGAGTTTGTAACAGAATCTCTTGGCTGTCTAAACCGGTCTTTTGGCTTATTTATAAAATTATAATAAAGCCCATGATTAAATTCTCCACCTGATTCAGTTTCCTACTGATTGAACTCATTCAGGCTCCTCTCTAATTTAGCTGATTTTATTTATATTATTGTTGCCGTTATTATTAAAGCCAGGGACACATAATGTCGGTTATCCAGTGCTGAATTTAATTTTCTTCCAAAATACTTTTCTTCTTCTTCATGTGGCTGGCAATGGAGCTGATTAGAATTCAGCTTGAAAACTGAAAAGGCGGATCTTTAAATGAGAGTGCCTGCATTAGGAATTGAAGTGTCTATATCGGGCATGAAATCCTCTTCCTTATCTTTAATGATGTAAGCACGCTTTCTTAAGTGGATCTGTCATGTAGCTGGTCCAGTCCCCCAACGTTAGGAACACGTTAGAGGGGGGGGGGAAGTTAGGTTTTCAGTTGTGTTAGCAACAGGGCTCTGTTCAGTGGGTGCATTTTAGAAGATCACGCACCCTTCTTTCCCTCCTTCCTTTTCTCAAGCAACTGGCTCAATAGAACACTTCCTGGTTCATCATGAGAGTTGGCTTGGAAGATTTGCCCCAACCAATTCGCCAGTTCAGATATCGTAGCAAACTTTGACAAACCGGGAAGATTTCTGTTAATCGGAGGAGGGAAGGGAAGGATAAAGCATATGTGCGCATAACTTATTCTCACTCTTCCAAGTCTTGGTTTGCATCAGGCATCCCCAAACTCAGCCCTCCAGATGTTTTGGGACTGCAACTCCCATCATCCCTAGCTAACAGGACCAGTGGTCAGGGATGATGGGAATTGTAGTCCCAAAACATCTGGAGGGCCGAGTTTGGGGGTGCCTGGTTTGGATGATCAGATAATGTGATGTCTCTGCTGGCGGGTTAGGTAAACAAGAAGGTTTTGAACATGTGTATGTTGCTGGAATCACGTTTCATTCGTCTCTTCTGTCAGTAGTGTATGATAGAAGTTTACTTGTCCACATTGGTTGCCCCTCACAAACAGAGACGTGGGCAGTGGAGATGGAGAAATGCAGAGCATTGTGACATCACAATGCCTGGCAAGCTCTACTGGTTCTTACAAAGAGAAGTTAAACACATAGCTGAAACTGCAACTGTGTGCTTATTACAGTTTCTCATTCAGAATAATACTATTATTTTAATTTATACCCCACCTTTTCCCCTGACTCAAGGCAGCTTACAGATTAAATATGAGCTGCTGCAAATATAGAAAAAAACACAATCATTTAAAACAATTAAACATTGATAGAATTAAAGCTATCTGCATTTATAAAATCTGTTTTAATACAATAAAAGTACAATAAAAGCAGCATGGCACCAGCCCTTAAAGCAGTCAATTCCCAAAAGCCTGTTGGAACAACAAAGTCTTCACCTGCCAGCGAAAGGACAACAAGGGCAGAGCCAGTCTAGCTTCTCTAGTTCCAAAGTCTGGGAGTCAGTCTAGTTCCAAAGTCTGGGAGTTCCAAAGTCTGGGAGCAGCCACCAAGAAGGCCCTCTTAACTTCTATATATTTGAACTTCTATATATTCTATATATTTGAAAGCCTACATGCAAAGCCTGCGCCTTGTTAATTGCTCTTCCATGGACTTGGTGAAGTCTCTTTGCTTCCAACTGCACCAGAGTAAAAGGGATTACAGGTGAAACTCGAAAAATTAGAATATAGTGGAAAAGTCCATTTATGTAAGCAACTGTTTTCATTAGCTACTGGACTTTAATATATGAGATAGATAGACTCATGACAAAGCGAGATATGTCAAGCCTTTGTTTGTTATAATTGTGATGATTATGGCGTACAGCTGATGAAAACCCCAAAGTTGAAATTGTTAAGTTGGGGTTCTCATCAGCTGTACGCCATAATAATCACAATTATAACAAACAAAGGCTTGACATATCTCACTTGGCATGTCATGAGTCTATCTCATATATTAGTTTCACCTTTTAAGTTGAATTACTGAAAGAAATGACCCCTTCCATGATATTCTAATTTTTCGAGTTTCACCTGTATGGTTCTATTCCAAGGCGAAATATGTGATCTGCAGAGAAATAGGAAGGTGGGATTAGTTTATGTTGCCGAAGTTCCAGGAATTGAATCTTTTCTAATTAAAGTGGTTCCCAACAGTGGTAGCTTCAGCTCCATCTATCTCTGGATTATTTGTTTTCATTTTCTGAAGAAGCTATATAAAAGGTTTTCAAGTTTTTCTATCTCAACCGTGAGATTAAGAAGCAAGTCTTTTCTTCCCTTTAAATGAAAGGTCAAAATCAGCAGAGATTATTCATAGTGCATCCTTATCCTTAATAAATCCCATTACACACATTTTGTCTTATGTGGCTCCAATCACTTATTTCTTGACTAGGGGAGCTTCACTGTGGTAATCCTTCTATGCCATCAAGTGTGGTATTCAATGCAGTATTTAGCAGGGAAATGTAAAAGCAAGATATAAACTATTCTAGACTGCAAGGGAAGCACAAAAAGAATATAGTAAAAACTAGTTGAAAAAGGAAGTTAATGAGAAGATACCAGTGCAATCTTGATCATATTAAAATGACACTAAGTTTAGCATTCCCTTGTGCTCTTAATTCTGCATATGCTTATCCTAAACAATGGTCCTGATCTGAGAGAGCACTGAAGAGTTTTAGTGAATCCATTTCTGGCATGGAATGATTGTTTTACAGATATAATACAACATCCATGCTAGGAAGCTTCTGTTTTACTGCTGTCAGGCAAATTTACATTGAGTGGTATTCTGTTTTACTCAGAGTAGACCCATTGAAATCAATGACCATGACTAAGTTAGGTTGATTTCTTTCAGTGGGTCTAGTCTTGAGTCAAACATCACTGAATACCACCCATTATACTTTGTTTTGTCTTCTGTTTACTGTTTATTAGTTTTTCACATTATTTTTTATTCTGGATGTTACAGCTCTCATCTTTGTAAACTGACCAGTAATATACCCTGATCAAGAATCATAGAACGGTAGAGTTGGAAGGGGCCATCAAGGATCATTAGTCCAACCCCCTGCAATGCAGGAATCTTTTACCAACGTAGAGCTCAAACCCATGGCCCTGAGATTAAGAGTCTCATGCTCTACTGACTGACTGAGCTGCATCCTGAGTTGCCCTTCTTCTGTTTGTACAAGAGCTTGTGTCCCATAACTGTTCAAAGCAGAGTTTGCAGGGCACAGGGGAACTGTGTGAGGGAAAATGACAGAACAGCCTCCCCTGTTTAAAAAAAAAAGGAGGCTTTTTAAAGAGGCTTTCTCCAGAGTAAGAGGGCAGAGGGTCGCCTCCAAGTTCTGTCTTGGAAGTAAACCCGGAAAGGAGCCTTTGAAAGCAAAGAGTTGCGTTTTGGGGACCCGTGTACTCCGCCTCAACGAGGTTGTGCAGCTCTCTGACATACACACTTAAGCCGGCTGCTTGGGAATAACGCTGTTGGGCGTGAGTATTTCCTTCCCCTCACACATAAAAAAAAGAAAGAAAAAGAAAGAACAGCCTCCCCTGTTCTGGCAGCAGGAGTATCCTATGAGCGGAATTCTGCTCACAGGATTCAAGCCAAAAGGCGGCATCTAAATGCTTTAAATAATTATACTCTGTCCTAAGCTTTCAGTTATACATTACTGAACATCTATAGCCGTGGGGTTTTAGGCTGGTTATTTATATGTGACAATCATCTCCATCCTCATCCTGTACGTGTATTGCTTTGCTTTGCTTCCCTTATGAGTCCTGGGTCCACAACCCTTTGTCTTCCCTAATCACCTGTTTTCCACTAGGAAAACCAATTCACAGTTCCCAGCAGCCCATGGCTTCTCCTGCCTGTGGCTCCTCCTGCTCATGGCTCCTCAGCTTCCTGTTTTCCTCATGGGAGCTACAGCATGGGTAGGCAAACTAAGGCCCGGGGGCTGGATCCGGCCCAATCGCCTTCTAAATCCGGCCTGGGAATCAGCGTGTTTTTACATGAGTAGAATGTGTCCTTTTATTTAAAATGCATCTCTGCGGTTTCCGCTCGTGCACGTCAGGAGAATGGCTGATTTATAACATCACTCCCGACCCCCACGGGAACTTTGGCGGCTGCTATGGGAGTATGCAGCCTCCCTAAACCCTCCCGGGATGACGGGAGGGGCCGCTGGCCCGCAGATGCCCCTTAACCTGTTCCGACCCTTCGGGGGGAGCGGGGGGGCCTGGGCTTATAGCAACTGTGGGGGCCGGAACTCCTAGAAGCCACCCTGTTCGTGCACTAGTCCCAATGCTTTAAAATATAAATTAGTGTCTCACAGATGGAGAATGGATGACTCTTTGTTAAGAAACAAAACAATCTGCGAAAAGGCCCAAAAAGCAATCAAAGATTACTTTGAAATTAATTTGAATACAACGGTCGAAAAAAGAGTAGTATGGGACACTAGCAAAGCAGTCATGAGAGGATTCCTGATACAACAGAAAGCAATTAGAAACAAGATACAAAGAGAGAAAAAGGACACGATTTTGAAACAATTAAAAGAGAAGGAACAACAATTGAGAAAAAAACCAAAAGACGAAAAGATACAAAAAGAAATAAAACAGTTACAAGTGGAATTCTCAAAATTAACCAATTGGGAAATTGAATGGAAAATCAAAATGCTCAGACAAAGAACTTTTGATTCAGCCAATAAATGTGGAAAATTGCTAGCGTGGCAACTGAAACAGAGACAGAAACTTAATACCATCACAAATATTAAGGTAAATGGAAAAAACATCGAGAACCCATCGGAAATAAGGAAGAACTTCGAGAAATTCTACAAACAGCTGTACAAAGGAAGTGAACAAGAAAAAGGAAAGATAGAGCAATTTATAAAGGAAAATGGACTACAGGAAATCCCAGAAAACATGAAGGGCCCCCTAAACCACCCAATATCATCAATGGAAGTGGAAGTCGCAATAAGCAATATGAATTTAGACAAGGCCCCAGGACCTGATGGACTAACAGCAAAATACTATAAGACTTTGAAAGACTGGTTAATTCAACCATTAACGGAAGTATGCAATGAAATATTAAGGGGAAGAAGGGCACCGGAGTCTTGGAAGGACGCATACATCACCCTGATACCTAAACCAGATGTAGATCGGACGCAAATGAAGAACTACAGACCTATCTCCCTCCTCAACGTGGATTACAAGATATTTGCAAATATAATGGCTAGCAGACTCAGGAAGGTCCTAAAGGAGGTTATCCACAAAGATCAAGCCGGCTTTTTACCGGAAAGACATCTAAATAGTAACATAAGGAATGTTGTGGATATCCTTGAAAGACTGGAACAAAAGTTGGACTGTAAAGCAATCCTGATGTTTGTGGACGCCGAAAAAGCATTCGACAATGTATCTTGGTCCTTTATGAAAAGAAACTTGCAGCATATGGAGGTGGGAGAAGGATTTATGAACGGGTTGGAAGCGATCTACACAGAACAGAAAGCGAAAATCATTGTTAATAATGTGGTATCAGACAATATAAGAATAGAGAAAGGAACAAGACAAGGTTGCCCTCTCTCCCCACTACTTTTTATCACGGTCCTGGAGGTCCTATTGAACATGATAAGGAAAGACACAGACATTAAAGGGGTGGCAGTGGGGGCCAAGGAATATAAATTAAAAGCCTTCGCAGATGACCTGGTTTTAACATTACAGAATCCAAACACCAGTGCAATAAGGGCACTGGAAGTGATACAAGATTTTGGGCAAGTAGCAGGATTTAAACTAAACAAAGCCAAAACTAAAGTTCTAGGGAAAAACCTGACACAAGTGGAAAAAGAGGAACTGGAGCAGGAAACGGGCCTGCAATTCACAAAAAAGTGAAATATCTGGGCATAAACATGACAGCAAGAAACCAAAATCTCTTCAAAGACAATTATGAAAAAGTGTGGAACGGAATCAAGAGGGATCTTGAGACATGGAACAATCTAAAGCTGTCCTTGATGGGCCGAATAGCAGTTATAAAAATGAATGTGCTGCCGAAATTGCTATTTTTATTTCAGGCGATACCAATTATAGATAAGATGGAGCCATTCAAAAGGTGGCAGAAAGACATATCAAAGTTTGTCTGGCAGGGGAAAAAACCTCGAATTAAATTTAAGATATTAACGGATGACAAGAAAAGAGGCGGATTTTCCCTGCCGGAACTAAGTATCTATTATGAAGCAGCGGCTTTCTGCTGGTTGAAAGAATGGTTCCTGCTGGAAAACACTGACGTACTCGACCTGGAAGGATATGACAACAAATTTGGATGGCATGCATATTTATGGTATGATAAGATCAAGGCGCATCAAGGCTTTAAAACGCACATAATTAGGAAAGCTCTTTATAGAGTTTGGATGAAATATAAAGATTTGATGGAAAGAAAAACGCCCAGATGGATATCACCGTTAGAAGCAAAGGCCCACAAAAAGATAAATATGGAAAAAGACTGGCCAAAATACTCAGAATTATAATTCAAATACTTGAATTATACAAAATACTTGAATTATAATTCAAGAAGGAGATCAAATCAGGTTGAAACCCTATGAACAAATGCGAGAAAAGATTCAAAATTGGTTACAATACCATCAAATCAACGAATTATTCAAGATGGACAAAAAGCTAGGCTTTCAATTGGAAAAGTCAAAATTGGAAACGGAGCTATTAGAACCCAAAACAAAAAATTTGTCAAGAATGTACAATCTGTTGCTGGAGTGGCATACGCAGGATGAACTGGTGAAATCTGCAATGATAGATTGGGCGAAAGATGTTGGACATAATATTATGATGGCAGACTGGGAAAGACTATGGAAGACTGGAATAAAATTTACTGCTTGTAATCTGTTAAGAGAAAATATTATGAAAATGATATACAGATGGTATTTGACCCCAGTAAAGCTGGCCAAAATCTATCATTTGCAGGACAATAAATGTTGGAAGTGTGAAACCACTGAAGGAACATTCTACCACATGTGGTGGACATGTCCCAAGCTGAAGGTCTTCTGGGAAATGATTTATAATGAATTGAAGAAAGTGTTTAAAAACACTTTTGTAAAGAAACCAGAGGCCTTCTTGCTAGGGATGGTACACCATGAGATACCAAGAGAGGATCACACCTTTTTTATGTATGCCACAACCGCAGCAAGAATACTGATTGCAAAATACTGGAAGACAAAAGATTTACCGACTTTAGAAGAATGGCAGATGAAAATGATGGACTACATGGAACTCGCTGAACTGACTGGGAGACTCCGCGACCAGAGGGAGGATGCAGTGGAAGAAGAATGGAGAAAATTTAAAGATTATCTTAGAAAATATTATAAAGTATAGAAATGATGCTGAAGTTACAATAGTATTACAGATTAGAATTAGATTAATTGGATAGTAGTAGAAATAGAAATAGAATTGTATAAATGTTTTTTGATATATATATATATATATATATATATATATGAAGTAAAGAATATTAGAAGATTGTAAGTGATAGGAATAGAAATTTAAGAAATGATAAATAAATGGATAAAATGAAATGTTAGGATAGAATGTTAAAGAGTTGAAGATAAAGAATTATAAGTTATCAGGAAATTGCCAATAGAATTAAGATAAAGTCACTGGACACAGAGGGGTAGACAGGAGGAAGCCATAAAAACAAAATGTTAAGGAAATTTAGGAATGAGAATAGAATAGAGTTTGTTTGATATTTGTTGTGTTTGTGTTGTGTTTGTTTTGTTTGTGTATATTTGTTTATTTTAAATGTATAAAATTAATAAATATCATTATAAAAAAAAATATTTGTGCATCTTTAAAAAAATATATAAAAAAATATAAATTAGTGAAAAGTCTTGGGCATGCTTCAAACAAAGGAGGAAAAAGCATTTTGCTAATCAATCAGCCACTGAACAGCTAAGAAGAAAAAGAAAAGAAAGAAGATTTTATCATCGTATCGGTATGTGGAAGCGGGACGGAAAGGGGGGGGAGCCTCGGACTCTGTGATTGTGTTTTGCTTTATTATTATATAAATAACGGGCAAACCCCCCCAGAAGGACCAATCTCACTAGGTATTACAAGTAAGATTTGAAAGACTGATAGTTTGATTTCGGTTGAGAAGATTCGATATTATAAATATAAACCGTGTGGAACGAAAATAATGTTTAATGACGTACTTTTTTGCTAATACTTGGAAGAGGATAAAAAGCGTTTCTACATGTTGATTTTGGCAAAGAGAGAACCCCTTGGACACTGACTGGTCTTAATTGGAGGAATTTGGATAGTTTCCTAGAAATGACGCAGTTTATAAAAAAAAAAAACCGTGCCATCTTGAAAGAGAAACCCGGTTTGTTTTAACAAGATACCATAGGGAGTGGCAAGCCTTCATAACCACAATATGCGAACTTTTAAAATAACTCGGCAAACCCTCCTGGAAAGGTTTAAGTGATAAGCAGACGGGTGAACAACAGCTGTGGAAAAAGAGTGGATGTTATCGGGGCTGAATGAAGATGGCGACTGTCCGTGATTTGGCTTTTGGAATCAGAGTATCAAGGGGCAAGGCGATCGTATGGAGACGAAATATGGACTTAAATCCACACAGGGACATTGTTTGTTTTGATTTATCTTGCTTGCTGGAATACATCAGAGGCTGAGAAAATGTAGGAAGGGTAAAAAGCAAGGACAAATAGTTGATTAGGAAACTCCGGAGTTTGAAGCATGGGAAACCTCAAAATCAAAATCAAAATAAATTTAAATAATAATCTGGCAGAATTGGAACTTTTCTTTTTATTATTATTGATAATTGGATAAATAATTTGAAATGTAATCTGGAATGTTTCAATGTGATTATGTCGTATTGGAAACCTTAATAAAAATGATTTGGAAAATAAATAAATAAAATGCATCTCTGCGTTATTTGTGGGGCATAGGAATTCGTTCATTTCCGGCCCCCACAAGGTCTGAGGGACAGTGGACTGGCCCCCTGCTGAAAAAGTTTGCTGACCCCTGAGCTACAGTCATTTTAAGTGTTCCTTAAAAGACATTCCCCATAAGTAGTTAGAATGTTTGTGACTATTGTGCACCATCACATTAGCTCTCATGCAGTACACATCATCTCTCATGCAGTACACTATGCAGTACACTATTTGCGCCACCAAGCACACTGGGTAATTTTCACTTATGTCACAACAAGGAACTTGTGGTACCATGCTGAACTCACCTGATCTACATAGTTCCCAGGTACACATAAACTTTGCGGTACAATTGAATGTGTGGAGTTAATTAAGGGAGCTTCCACAGAGATGTGCAGATAGGCCTCAGGGAAACTTTTTATGTGCATGTGTCCAAGTAAAATAATGGTCTGAAGTCAAATGGGAAGGGAATTTCCATAGGGCAATTTGATTGTAAGTTACATACCAGAAATTTCAATTCCTCCAAGTGGATGGACAGCCCTTTTCCTGGTGGGACTTAACTATTAATCAGCTGTAATGAACTCCCTATTACTTACCTCTCCTTGTTGATTGTAAAGGATTTTCTTACCCTGTTTATCATGTCAGGACAAGTACTTTACCTCTGTGAGTCTCCTCTGTTTTGAATATGGAATATGCCCCAGTGATTTCAGCAAAAATCCACTTGCTAAATACTGTGGTTCAGATTATTCAGGCAATTGACTAAAGAGAAGGAAAAGATGTCTGGTCTTTATGTTTTCTCCTTTGTTGCGTTCAAGTAATGTACAATGGAACCTCTGTTGTCGTACATTTCGACTCCCGAACACCGAAAACCCGGAAGTAACTGCTCTGGTTTTCGAACAATTTTCGGAAGCCGAATGTGCTACACGGCCTCCATTTCGAGTTTCCCTATAGTATTGATGTTTTCAGTTTTCGAACGTTTCGGAAGTCGAACGATCTTCCAGAACAGATTATGTTTGAAAACCGAGGTTCCACTGTACTAGATTTTTTAAAATAAATCTTTTTGCTGCAAACATCACTTATCAGCTACCCAGATCTCACATGTTTATTTAGTCATATCAGTGTCCACACCTGGGAGCTGTTACAGATCACAAGGTTTAAAAAGTATTTAGCCAGGCCGACCAAAAGTGAAGTTTACTTTTAAGAAACATGCTGTGCCTTCATGAATGGCTGATGTGGAATTTCTGGCCTGAATTTGTTGATAAGCCCCATGCAATGTTGGAGAGGTATCCCATAGATAGCAAGAGCTCTCCTGCTGTTGAGTTCCTTTGTGGACATTTTCCTGTCGCTTTTAAAGAGTAGGAACTAGTTGTCTGTTGATGGCCCTTTCTTCAGAAGCACTCAGAGCATGCCCTGGTCCCCATGTTACACTTAGCAGAATACCGTTGCAATTTCCCATTTACTGGCAATCATGGTATATTTTGTCGCACATTATAGAGTGAGAAAGAATAGCTTTCTTGGATTGGAATAGCCACATCTCTGAAACCTGACTCAATGTGCATGGAGCAGGCAGCGTAGATGACTTCTATTCAATAATTATATTATTATCATTAAATTAATATGATTAACAAGCAAAAGGTTCACATAACTGTGGAGATTTGTTCTGAAAGCTTATCTTCCTGAATCCCCCATCTAACAACTGGACGAGATCTCCCGCATTATAATTATAGTGTTAACACCTCGAAAGAATTGAAGAGGAATAAGCATTTTTAAAGCGGGGGGGAGTTTACAAAATTGAGCCATTTCATGGGACATCGCCACTGCTCACTAATCGTGGCATACATTATCCAGCAGCTGTCCGTGACACTTGCACAATCTCATTCCACAAAGCAATCACAATAAGCAGTAGATGGCAAAACCTTCGGGAAAGTTTTGCATTTTCGCAGGTATTATATACTATGTTTCAAACTGCTGGATATGCAAATCTCCCAGCAACAGGAGTGCGACCTATAGGTGCATATTCTGCAACAAATGAGAAAATTATGCAGATTACCAAAACGGATGGCACTGAAGGCCTCTTAAAAATCTATTTATACAGGGCAATCTTAAGTCAGAAGGTCTGGCTGAGTCACTAATCACCATTCTCAAAGCTCGGTCTATATACTGTATGTTTCAAAGTACTTCAGTCCATTACCTTATGCATTTTCATCACACGTTTACTGATGTTTGTCAATATTACCACAATTTTATTCATGGAAAATTACATCTGAAAGTATCTGGCTTTCCCATAGCTACTCAGTGTGCCCACTTCTGAACCCAGAACTCAAACATTTCAAGGCTTTGTAAAACCAAGAACCCAGACCTTTCACCGTCAAGAGTATGCCAGCTGGTCCCTAATAATCTGAAAGATTTTTTTTCAATTTTAAGTCTGGCGACAAAAGCCAGTGAAGTTCTCTGATACTCGAATATGAGCTTTTGGAGCTCATAAAGATCTCCTTAAAGAAAAGGCAAGCTTTTTCCAGCTCAGATTTTAATCCAAGCTAGAAAAGAATTCTTGGCTTGCCTGCCCAACTCTCAATATCCCTCCCCGCTTCCCTTCCAATTAGAGATGCCAGACCAGTTCTTAAAAGCCACACTCAGAAAAAACGCCAGGCGCTTGTTAAAGCTTGCCTCTCAATAGGACCTGGAGAATAATCACTGCCTTCCCCTATGCAGTGTAACAGAGCTGTGTCACCGCTTTACATTCCTTCGAGCAGGGGTGGCTAACCTATGTTCCCTGCAGTGGTTGTTGTTGGACTCCAAATCCCATCAGTCCCAGCCAAAATGGCCAGTGGTCAGGGATAATGGAATTTGTAGTCCAGCAACATCTGGAGGGACATAGGTTCCCCATCCCTGCAATAGGGAAAGAGAAGAGAAGAGGAAGTGATATATCTTTTTTTCTCCAAAAGCAAAAGTGGCTTTTGAGAACTCTATTTTTTCCCAGGGCCACTTTGGCGGCAAATAGGACAAAGGGCGAGGACAACTTCTGAAGTCTAATTGGCTCAGAAACTAAGCTTCTGACTTTTGAGAAAGCAGCCGAACTTCTGTCTAAGCCAATCCAATTCAGACTGCGGGGATTTCACCTATTACTGCATAATATTGAGAAATCTACATTAACTTTTCCAGCACACTATATGTTGAATCTCACAGGCTTTCACTGGCTCAGGTCATATCCATCCACTTCTAGTAGTAGCTGCATCTACTGCTACTGCCTTATGCCTCCATTTTAAAAGGCACATGTTTTAACAAATTTGACAGTATGTTTCTTTTTCTCCCCCAGGTTGAAGCAATTCTGGTCAATATTTTTGGTGGGATTGTCAACTGTGCCATTATAGCCAACGGCATCACCAAAGCCTGCCGAGAGCTTGAACTGAAAGTGCCTCTAGTGGTCAGACTTGAAGGTAAGTTTGAAATCTACAACATTCCTTTGCATCCGTTGACCTTTTTTTATTATTATTAGGGTTGCACACCTACCACTCCACTTCAGTGGTTCAGAAAGGAGCACATTCAGAAACCTCAGGGTCTCAGTTTGATTCAGAAGAAAAGAAACTTCACACTTCCCCCATTCACTATTGCCAATAACTTATTTCTGTTTGACAGAAGTGGATAAAATTTGCAAGCATATTAGCCCTTCTGAGTGGATAAATTTTGACAAATTACTGAAAATTCTATCCAGATCTTTGTGTGTGTGCTGGGTGCCTTTGAAACAAGATCTCTCTCTCACACACACACACACACACACACACACACACACACACGGGGCAGTACATAACTTGTTTAATTTTGTGTTGGGTCCAGTAGAGAGCATCCTAGAGCAGATGTGGGTGAGAAATGTAAGAGTCCTGTTGCATCTAGTCCAGCAACCTATTCTCATAGTGGCCAACCAGATGCCTATGGGAAGCTGTAACGAACCAGCCCTGCTGGCTGATAGAATGTTGAGTTTACCCCATCTATTGAAGGGTTAAGTTGCAGAACCTTTTGAAATGGCAGTTCACTCCGAGGAGGCAGAACCTTGGGAGGTTTAAAAGGGGGAGAACGGCCGTTGGTTTGGGAGTTGGGGGGAGTTGAGTTGAGTGGGAGTTAGAGTTAGAGAGGGGATCTGGAGAGGGAGGAGTTAGAGTAGTCTGAGGGAGGATTTTGGGTAGGTTTATTGATGTTTGAGAAACTAACTAAGAACTAAGCTGAAATGAAACCAAGTTCGACGTATACAAAATACTGAAACCATCATGCTTGTTATGAAATAAAGTCTTGTTCTCATTTAAGCCAAGAGGTATCGTCATCTGTAAAGTCCAGCGTGTTATATAGAAGCTCAACATAGTGAACTCAGGGAGGGGACAAAACTGGAGATAGTTTGTGTCCTGGAGTTACATTAAGGAGGGGCTAAAGGGTGGAAACCTTGAACGCCACAGAGTTGCTAGCGGTGGCTAGGCAGCTGATACAGCGGGGGGGGGGGGGTTCAGTGTAAAAGAAACCCAGGGCTGTAGGCAAAAGGAGGTTTTTCATCGCAGTAGCCCGGAGCAGTAGTTATAACTGGTCACACCAGCTGGACGGGAGTACTCACGTTACAGGGATCCCCAGAGTTATAAGGGAGATCGGTCTTAAAGTCGAACCCCGAAGGGCAGAGTGCGAGGGGTTACAGATATAACCGGCGCACCTGAATAAAAATCTTTTATTTGTAATGGAGTGGCTCAAAGGGAAAAGCGGGGTTCGCAACAGAAGCCCACAAGCAGGACCAGAGTGCAACAGCCCTCTCCCCCACTTGTGATTCCCAGCAAATGGCATTCAGGGCTAACAGCACCTCTGACAGTGGAGGTAGAGTGCAGCCATCATAACTTTTAGTCATTGATAGCCTTATCCTTCATTCATTTGTCTAATCTTCTTTTAAAGCCATCTTGGTGGCCATCGCTACAACTTGTGAAAAAGGTCCTCGGTGGCTTCCAGAACATCCCTTTCATTGAGGAAAGATGTCCCACATTTCATTTTTATTTTGGGGGTTTTGGATCTCTGGAAGCAGCGTTTTGTTACAATCCGCATTTTAACAGCACTATACTTTTAGGCCAAAATCGTGTGACACAAACATCCACCCTCAAGTTTCGTAATCATTGGCTGAGATGCATGTAGATTTAGTTTCTTTAATCTTCCCTTGTAGCCGATCCTCCATTGCAGACCCTTAATCGTATTATCTGCTCTTCTTTCAACTTCCCACCGCATGGAACGAGATTAAAATTAATTAAAATTAATAATTCCTTATTTTTTTTATGGGGAGACTGGAGTCCACAGATACAATAAAATACAGCTAGTGTGTTTTGTGTTTTCCATTTGGCACATTTCCTCCTAACCGAAGGTTCATGATTATTCCCATAAATCTTTACAGATTTGTGCCCTGGACTTTAAAGACTATTTGCCCACATGCAATGTATTACAAATGTCTGGATGAGTAAAGTTTTAATCAGTCAGATCTGTCTTGATTTAGCTGGATTTTCTGGACAAATCTTTGTTCCCAGCTATATAATAATTACCAGCTGTTTTACCAGTGGATAAAGAAAGGATTATTCTCCCGTTTGAAAATGGTAACTTTATAATTACATGTATTTTCTTGCTTGATAAGAGAGAGAGAGAGAGAGAGAGAGAGAGAGAGAGAGAGAGAATGAATTTTCCAGCAGAAAAGCCTTTTTTTTTTTTAAGGAGCCAGGGTGACTGGAAGAACCGTGTATTTTGCATTTTAACTTGAAGTAGTGGTTTGTGCTGGTAAAGAGCAGCTCCTCGTTAGCAATGTTTTGTTAACAGGATTTTCATAGCAAATAGTTAAAAGTATTGGATTAAAGCCAGATATGCACTGCTCACACAAAGTAGACACAATTGCAAAATAATACAGGATTTTTCCTCAGTCATGATGCTCTGGGTTGTAGCCAACTTAAGTTCTACACAGAGTAGACACTTTGAAATCAGTGAGCCTAAGTTAGCCATATCCATTAACTTCAGTGGGTCTGCCCGGAGTAGGATTGGCATTGGATACAACCCACTGCTACCAGCTTTCTGTAAGTCTGGTCTCCAGGCTGGGGTTCCATACTTGTGTACACACACACAACACACAAAATTCCTATATCTTCATCCGTTTTAGTGGAAGGAGTAGTTCTGATTGCAGATGTACTTTTATGCAGGGACACACCTGTTCCCTTGGATTAAATGAATAGGAAATGCAACATGGCTAAGGAGACATCAGGGCTCCCATCTCCTCAATACACCACTGAATGAATAAACAAACCACAATCTGTTTCTCTTTAGTTATTGGGACTTTTGACAGACATAACTGGAGGTGCATAGGAAAGGATTATTGTATTTTAATGTTTTGTTGGAAGCCCCCCCCCCCCAGTGTGGCTGGGGAAACCCAGCCAGATGGGTGGGGTATAAATAAATATTATTGTTATTATTATTATTATTATTATTATTATTATTAACCAAATCACATAAACTCCGTGCATGTGGCACACCAGGATCATTGTCACCCCACCTCCATTTCTGCCTCATTTACACCATGCATTGGTGTAACATATGTAGATGATGAACGTCTGCCTATTACAGTATGTAGATACCAGATTCCCGCAGAAGACACTGCAAGGCAGTTAAAATTCGACATCCGACAAACACAGATGTTCAGCTCCAGAATAAATGGTTGAATCAAGCATGGTGAAAATGCCTTTGAGCACGTTTCCCTGCTGTTCCGCATCAAAATTTTGTTATTGATTTAAAAGGCACCTTTTTGAGTAACCCATGCTTAACGGTGAAGGTATACCTTTTGGACTCGGATACATGCTACAAAAGATGGAGCGTGGCATACGAGTAAGGGAGCTCTAGTGAAAACAAGCTGAGGGACATTAATAATAATAATAATAATAATAATAATAATAATAATTTATTTATACCCCGCCCTTCCCGGTTTAAAAACCGGGCTCAGGGCAGCTAACAGCAAATATAAAACATTGATTAAAATGTGACTTCAAAACAGCATAAAACAGCATAAAATACAACATAAAATGCAGCATCAATATCAATAAAATTCAAAAATTCAGGAGTAATTTTTTTTGGGGAGGAACACCCCAGTCAGTAGACATCAAATGATCACCAGGGCTAACTGGCCAAGTTGGTCCTACTAGGGCCAGCAAGGAGACCAGGGAAGAATTTAAATGTGGGGTCCCAGAAAGGGTTTCTTCATACAAGTAACTTTACTGTGCCTTCTAAAAGTAAAAAAATTAAAAATAATTAATAAATAATGTGGAAAACAGATGTATATTTGTATATGCCATCAGTGGCCCAAATTGGTTTGGTGCCCAGCTCCTCAGCGTATTTAATAAAACGGTTCATTTTGCCCCACTTTGCAAGAGTTAAAATTTGAGGGAAACCTTCCCTATTATCCGGTGTGACTGGAGTAAGGCAGTATAAATCTCTCTTCAAATCCCATGCCTTTTCTCTGTTAAACTTGCTTTCGTGCAAGCGAAGTGCAGATTATTTTGATAGCTTTGCATTGGAAACCTGTTTACAGTTCTCTAACACCATCCAGTGGCAGGAGGTTAATGCTGGTTTAGTTCAGAGGGGGAAGCTTCCCCCCCCCCTCCAAAAAGCCTATTTCTTGAGCTTTCTATGTTTCAAATATTTCAGTCTTTGCTGTGCTTTCTGGTGATATTCTCATTCATGTCTCAAAATAAGCAAGGTTTAACAAATTCCTGTGCTTTGTGGCAGGAACGGGGTGCAGACAGTTGGTTGCTTCCACCTGTTTTAGTTCATGGAACGCTTTTAGCTTACGGTTCTGTTTCTTGACATCCTCGAAATGTCTCCTCTGATTTTAAATAAACCTCACCATGCTGTGCATAGTTAATTTTGCTCATAGCATATCTATTGCCTGTACATCATTTGCCTGTTTCCTTTCATTTCCGCAAGACAGTTTAATTCAAGTGTTTGCTTTGTGCGACTGATATCGTATGAACTACTCACACCCTTTTATATTCCTCGTGGGAACACCCGACTTTGTCCATTTTTATTTTTTTGCATGGAAACTTTTACTCACATCAATTCTGTTTACCGTCCTTTGTAGAGCTGCATGTAACTTTTGAGTAAAAAAAAAAATGAAAACCAAAAAAATGAAAACTAAAACACCAAAGAGGAGATTTTTTTAAAAAAAGGTTCAGATAAAAGAAACTGTTGATTATTCCTTCCCATTAGTGAGAATCTTTACTACTTTCCCTTTTCACTCATTTTTGAATGGCTTTATAGAAATCTAAATGTTTTCTGAAGAAGCCTCGTGACCCAAGTTCTAATACTTTACACTACTGCACCTACTTACACTGCCAGTTTTGTGTCGTCATGAATTTCAGCTCCAGTGAATATCCCTTCTGCTTCCTATTGAGATACTATCCATATGGGCCTCCTTGCCTGCTCTGTAGATGCAGAACTTCCAAGAGTTTCGCCTGCACTAGGAGACCACTATTGAAGTCACTGTGCATTTTGCAAATGATTTCCGCATACAGCTAGGACAAGACGTACAAAGAGCCCTGCTAGTTCAGCACTCTGTTCTCACAGTGGCCAACCAGATCCCCATGGGGAAAGACATGTATCATCATTCCTGTTCCAAAAGAAGGGCAAAGGAATCATAGAATTGAAGAGTTCGAAGGGGCCACGAGGGTCATCTAAGTCCAACCCCCTGCAATCTTTCGCCCAGTGTGGGACACAAACCCCTGACTCTGTGAGTGTCATGCTGTATCGACTGAGCCATTTGGGCATGAGTTTGCTGTCCCTTGGTAACTTCTGAGATATACTTGCATGCCTGGGTCACAACGGTCATTTAGCCAACTAAGTACAGTCATACCTCAGGTTCTGTTCGCTGCGGGTTGCATTCGCTACAGGATATGAACGCACCAAACCCGGAAGTACCGGAACAGGTTACTTCGGGTTCGGCGCTGTGCGCATGCGCAGAAACGCTAAATCGCGCTTCGCGTGTGCGCAGAAGAGGCGAATCGCAACCCTCGCGTGCACAGACATGGCACTGCAGGTTACGGACGCTGTGGGTTGCGAATGCGCCTCCCGCACGGATCGCGTTCACAACCCGAGCGTCCACTGTAGTTGGATAACCACAACAGAACTCTCCTCCCTTTATTTCTCCTGCATTCCCCCTGTCCCGCACTCAAATCTGCTATGAAAAAAAGGTTAAGTAAAATCTCAGAGCAGATTTGGGGTGGGTGCAGGTGGTTTTCCATTGTACAATGGCTTTTCACTCATGCAATGACTTAGTTGGATACAAGCCCGGGTGTCTCTTGCCCTGTTCATATTGCTCTCCCACACGTTTTAGAATATCTCATCTATGTAGCAGAAATAATCCTTTATGGTTAACAGCTAAGGGGTGTCATTAGAAGGAAGCTGCTAGTATAATTAGCTTTCTTTTAGGAGGATCTCATTAACATTCCCTTAAGCATTTTGATGTGGCGAAATGAACAAGGAATTTGGTTTAGGGAAGGCTGCCAAGTAAAGAGGGAGCAGGGCAGTAGTATGGTTTTAGATGTCCTGGCTTGATGTTTCATGATGTTTCAAAGTGTGAAGCCTGTAATGCACCAGGAGTGGTCTCTCGGTGACATTTCCTGAAGACAGCTCCAGCAACCATCTGCAATGTATCGCCAATTGCAGCCATGCACCTCAGTTTTGAGGCCTGCTAGCATTGCCAAAGGGACACGGGTGCACTGTTGTCTAAACCACAGAACCTAGGGCTTGCCAATCAGAAGGTCGGTGGTTCGAATCCCCACAACGGGTGAGCTCCGTTGCTCTGTCCCAGCTCCTGCCCACCTAGCAGTTCGAAAGCACGTCAAAGTGCAAGTAGATAATAGGTACCACTCCGGTGGGAAGTAAATGGCGTTTTCCGTGCGCTGCTCTGGTTTCGCTAGAAGCGGCTTAGCCATGCTGGCCATGTGACCCAGAAAAACTGTCTGCGGACAAACGTCGGCTCCCTCGGCCAGTAAAGCGAGATGAGCAGACTTAACTGTCAGGGATCCTTTACCTTCCTTAGCATTAGCAAATAATTGCTCAAGGTGGAATGTGCTGACCACTATTTTAGCACAACACCGCCATATGTCATGAGACAATACCCAGGGTTATCAGAACCTTAAATGATGGGTTCAAATTGAAAGAAATAAGATTTTGACTAAGTTTTAGGGAAACTGATGGGGAAAGCTATTTAGCAATGGAACAGGTTGCCTCAGAAGGTGATAGGCTCTTTATTAGAGGTTTATTGGCAGAGGCTGGATGGTCACCTGTCAGGGAAGCTGTATTTCCTACTTTGATAGGGGGTTGGACAATTTGGCTTTTGAGACGCTTTCAACTCCGATCTGTGATACTCCAGTTTTCAACAATTTCATTTCAAAACTCGCTTCAGTATCTTGGTGGAATGCGGAAGGACATTTCACACAGTATGTGAATGTATTTGCGGATCTTTTTCTCTCAGAGCATATTGTTCATTCCTAAAAGGAGCAGGGAAGTTTCATAATTCTCAGCTGCAGTTGCCTCTGCGATTTTCAGTGTTCTGAGTACTCAAAACAATGAGAAGTTAGAGAAATTAGTGTACCGGAGACCTAAAAGCTACTCGTTCAGGTTTTTTTTGCGCAAGTAAACAACTTTACCTGGTGAATGAAAAGTTCACCTAAGATTTTATGTGAACTGAAGACACTGAAAGTCAATATACTGCAGGAGGGATTCTGTATTGTTGTTACAAAAGTTGGCAAAGGGGAACAGGAAAATAAAATCTTAAAATCCCTCTATGAAAGTATAAAAAGAATTTGGCACACCCACCCAAATTAAAATGATCTTGATGCAATTTGAAGCTTAAATTGGTTCAGCATTCTTATCCCGTTTAAAAAATTCCCCATTCTCGTCCTGAAGTGACCTGATTATAATTTATCTTCACATTCTGTGGAAATGTCCTGGCATATTCATGAGCATAAGCAGTAGTCTCCAGAATGACTACCATCCTTCTGCTCTCATTTAGGATTATCTCCGATTAAAAGGGCTGAAGCAGCACAATTGTTAAATATTAAGATGACATTAATTACATTCTAGTGGCAAAGGAAGAGGGAGTTAAGGTCAAAACTGTGTTTGTCTTTTGGAAGCTGCATTGGGACTACATTATGTGTGCAGAAAGAAAACAGGGCAGAAGGAAGCTCTGAGCACTGCCAAGTGATAGTTTTTCAGAGATTGCCAATTATCAACAAAAAGTGGCCCAGATAAGCTCTTCTTTGGAAGAAGTTTCTGTGACCTTATTTCTGTGTTTTTCAGCACACTTGGTGCATAATCAAAGTAAAACATATTGTAAGGTTTTTATGTATACCTCTCCAGATCGCCGGCACTGCGTGCCAAAGTTCACTTTTCCTTTAAAATGTTGCATCTGAAGTCCCTTTTAAACTAGAGCTGGCCTGAAGTCGTCTGATTGCATTTTAAGACTCCACGGGGCCTCACTACACATTCAAGAGTTTTGTTCAAGCTGGAGCTATGCCACTCTGTTAAATGTCAGATAAGTCAATTAATAACTCTTTGAGTGTTTTGTAGCAATTAATCATAAGGATAATTCCCTGCTCATGCACAGTCCCAAATGGCCTCCTCTGGGCTTGCATACTCCCCCTCTGCCTCTCCTCCTGAGGAGAAATTCAGAAGCTTTCCTCTTCCCTTACCCATGGTTTATCTTGCCACCAGGTGCAACAAACTGTGGTTAACACTAACTCTGGTTAGTTTCAAACATGTCATTTTGAAACACTGTTTATGAAAACTGACTTCTTTAAACAAACCATAGTTATTATTAACCACAATTCTCAGTTTGGGCAGCATGGGAAATTTCCCTTAACTAAAAGCAGTCACATAGGAAAAAAGGGTGGGCGGAGCATGCAGTCCTCAAGGAGAGGGCAGGCTTGTGCACATTGTGCTAAACTATTTAAGCATTGTGATGGGGAACCTGTGGTCTTCCAGTTGTTTTTTGCACAACAGTGCCCATCATCTCTTCTCATGGGTCATGCTGACCGAGGCGGATAACAATGATGCAAATATTGTGATATTTGATTGAATATTGGATATAGATATAGATTCTGCACTAACTGTCCCAATATCAATTGCGTTTAACCTTTTAGATAGAATGTATTAGCCTTGGTTTTTGTGTGCCTGCATTTTGTAACCTCTATGCTTTCTTCCTATGCTGTGTAAACATTGCATAGCCTTCTAGACCTATCTGAGCCTAGAAAGGGAAATGATACTGTCAGGGATCTGCCTCCCCCTGCCAGTCCAGCCCTGAGTGTTTATAGGGAGCAGCCACCTGTTCTGACTACTGACTCATCTGCGAGCGAAACCAGCAGTTCCTCGGGGGAGAAACAGTTAGTGGCTGGGAGGGAAAGAGTGCCAGGGCTCGAGAGATATAGTGACAGGCCTGGCACCAACCAGCAGGGTCGGACGGAGGAGGAGTCGTCAGGTCCGGCGCAGAGATTACGTAGGAGGAAAAGGCGTTTTCGGCTGCCAAGAATGTTGTGTTGGCGCCAAAATCGCAGGGAGGCACTTCCGGATTCTGCTAGTGAGTGAACAGACATGATATGATTCAGCTCTGCACTGTATATAATGAGCACTGATTAAAGTACTAAAAGACAGATGGCTTGGCTCCCTTATTGAACGACCGATGAGGGGGAGGACCTGACAGATACTTTGCCAAAGAGGTATGTGTTGAGTTAGCATCTGGAGGGCCACGGGTCATTCAGCCCTGGTTTAACCAATCAACAAGACAGAAGAGCACAGCAGTGAAATCAGCTGAATTTGTTCTCTGATGACTTTGTTAGAATTTCTGCCAGGTAGAGTCAAGTCATGACTACTGTATGATAGGAGGTTCCTCTGCTCCATCCTGTTCTTGAAAAAAGTATGCCGACTCCACATTCGCCACTTTGACGCTAAGGAAATAGTGGCTTTGTCCTACTGGGATTGCTTTTTCAGTTTCCCTCCGTGCATCACAATCAAGCAGTTTTGATTGAAGGTAAATGAGTTGAATCCAGATAATCTTTTCATGGGTATATTCAGTGCAAAGGTGCATTTAGTACATTACTATAACAAGAAGTATTGCAAGTTTGGTGGTACTTTGAACAAAGAGACAGGCTAAACCTATCACAGTGGGTGGTAAATGACTAATTTAAGTGGTCTTCAGTGGTTTTGTTACTTACAGTTCGAAGCTTAGTAAACACTATTGAACTGGCCTTCCTGCAATTGAGATGGAGAGATTTTACCTGCTGTTGGGACTGTGAAACCATTGGCTCTTAAACTTAAAGATCGATGATCTCGCTCAGATGCAATTTGAGGAAAAGATTTTGCAAGAATTTTTCCATCTGCCACAATTAAGATAATTCTTCAGCTCTCTGGTTAGTGGTGATTTAAGCCACCTACTAATATTCCTGGTATGTGGAACTCATTTCATCCAATTGAAATGTAGATACTTAACAAACGGGCGTAAGCCTCTGCTTATTTTGTGTTCCAGTGTAGAAATTGAAGTCTCACAGAGAATTGAACTTCTTGAGAATCCGCTCTGAATTAAAATAAGTCTCTCATCCAGCCTTCCCCCAACATGATGCCCCCCCACAGATATTCTGTACTACATCATCTCTAACCATTGACCATGCTGACAGTTTGACTCCAACTCCCATCAGCCCTATCCAGCAGGGATGATGGGAATTGTGGTCCATCAGCATCTGGAAGATCACATTCCCCATCTCTAATATAAATGCATAGTAGTAGACCAGCTCCTGCAGGGCACAGGCATTTGAATAATACTTCATTGGTGCATATTTATTGAGCCGCTTTGATGCTTTTTAAAAAATGAACACACTTTTTGCACCTGTTGCATAAGACTTAGCCAGCCAGCCCTACTTAACTAGAAGAGCTGTCGATCACTGGTAGAGCATTCAGAAGGTCCCTGGTTCAACCTCTGGCATCTCCAGGAATGGCTGGGAATGTCCACGGTCCAAAACCCTAGAGAGCCTCTTCCAATCAATGCAAACAATGGACTTGTCTAAAACAGCTTTCTATGTTCCTGCCAATCCTGACTTGCATGGGGGAAATATATCTGTTCCACGTTATACAGCCAGACACTGATCCCCTTCCGGTTGATTTATTGCAATGCTTTACTGCTCCAGGAATGAAACATAAAGGTGACTGTCCTCTTTCCTGCTTTAGTCCCAACATATATGTGTGGATATTTCACCCAAGGCCCAAATGAGGTCTCCACTCCCAGGATGGTTCTGAGATGCCACTTGTCATTTTCGTATTGATCTTCCTTATTGACATTCAGTGCCTGTGCTTATTAAAGCCTCCAGAGCTTGGAGGAGGGGAAGCTCCTGTCTCGATTTCTGACAGACCTTTTTGTCTTGTGCATTGCCCTTTCTGCTACCCCGTGAAAGGTGCCATCATTGTCAGGAGGTGCCCAAAGCGCATAGGAGGCTTCTGGGAAAGCTGGAATTTGTGTGATCTCTCTGCCAGAACATTTCAACTGCGCCTATCTTTTTTCCAGCATTAATGAGCAAAGAGCTACAGGATGTGAGCAGCAATCAGTCATCTCTTTTAATTAATCTCCTCTCATTTAGCTATGCATGTGCCTTTTATAGGAGCTTGACAGAGTGTAACGCACACTTCCCCGAAATGTCTCTCTTAATTTATGGCATTTTTTTTTTCAAAGGGGATGCAGTGCTGCTGTTGACTGAACATGAAGTGAGCATCAGCTAATGTGGCTCTTACTATTCCGTCCTGTGCGTATTTACTCAGAATTAAGTCCCACTGTCTGTTAAAAGAAGCTTACACCCAGGTAAATGTGCACAGGATTGCAACCTTAGGCTCAAAAGAGTGTTCCGTTTTTCCAAGGAACATCCACTGCATTGCAGCGATCTTAATCTAAATCAGGTGTAGGAAAAAATTAGCCCTCCATATGTTGCTGGACTACGACTCCCAACATCTCTGCTCATTGACCATGCTTGCTAGGGCTGATGGGAGTAGTAGCTTACCAATGACTAAAGGGCCAAAGATTCCCTGCCCCTAACCTAAACAATTTACTGCTGAGCACATATGTTTTGAAGATACAGCAAGAGGACCTTTTACTCAGCAGTAGAACATATACTTTGCATGCCAAAGGTCCAAGGCTCAACCTTTGTTATCTCCAATCAAAAAGGTTCTATGAGAACATAGAAAACTTGTTGTTGTTGTTTAGTCGTTTAGTCGTGTCTGACTCTTTGTGACCCCATGGACCAGAGCATGCCAGGCACTCCTGTCTTCCACTGCCTCCCGCAGTTTGGTCAAACTCATGTTGGTAGCTTCAAGAACACTGCCCAACCATCTTGTCCTCTGCCGTCCCCTTCTCCTTGTGCCCTCCATCTTTCCCAACATCAGGGTATTTTCCAGGGAGTCTTCTCTTCTCCTGAGGTGGCCAAAGTATTGGAGCCTCAGCTTCAGGATCTGTCCTTCCAGTGAGCACTCGGGGCTAATTTCCTTAAGAATGCATAGGTTTGATCTTCTTGCAGTCCATGGGACTCTCAAGAGTCTCCTCCAGCACCATAATTCAAAAGCATCAATTCTTCGGCGATCAGCCTTTTTTATGGTCCAGCTCTCACTTCCATACATCACTACTGGGAAAACCATAGCTTTATCTATACGGACCTTTGTCGGCAAGGTGATGTCTCTCCTTTTTAAGATGCTGTCTAGGTTTGTCATTGCTTTTCTCCCAAGAAGCAGGTGTCTTTTAATTTCGTGAGCGCTGTCACCATCTGCAGTGATCATGAAACCCAAGAAAGTAAAATCTCTCACTGCCTCCATTTCTTCCCCTTCTATTTGCCAGGAGGTGATGGGACCAGTGGCCATGATCTTAGTTTTCTTGGTGTTGAGCTTCAGACCATATTTTGCGCTCTCCTCTTTCACCCTCATTAAAATGTTCTTTAATTCCTCCTCACTTTCTGCCATCAAGGTTGTGTCATCTGCATATCTGAGGTTGTTGATATTTCTTCCGGCAATCTTAATTCCGGCTTGGGATTCATCCAGTACAGCCTTTCACATGATGAATTCTGCATATAAGTTAAATAAGTAGGGAGACAATATACAGCCTTGTCGTACTCCTTTCCTAATTTTGAACCAATCAGTTATTCCATATCCAGTTCTAGCTGTAGCTTCTAGTCCCACATAGAGATTTCTCAGGAGACAGATGAGGTGATCAGGCACTCCCATTTCTTTAAGAACTTGCCATAGTTTGCTGTGGTTGACACAGTCAAATGCTTTTGCGTAGCCAGTGAAGCAGAGGTACAGGTAGATGTTTTTCTGGAACTCTCTAGCTTTCTCCATAATCCAGCGCATGTTTGCAATTTGGTCTCTGGTTCCTCTGCCCCTGCTACCAAATCAGGCCATTGGAGATTCCAGCTAAACATCAGGAAAAACTTTCTGACAGTACAAACTGTTCGATAGTCTCCCTCAGGAGGTTGTGGAGTCGACTCTCCTTCCTTGAAGGTTTTTAAGTGGAGCTTGGATGGCCATCTGTCGTGGATGCTTTAGCTGAGTTTCCTGCATTGCAGGAGGTTGGACTAGATGACTCTTGGAGTCCCTTCCAACTCTATGATTCTATTATTCTACAGCTCGCTCAGTATTGTATACACCAGCAGGGACTCTCCAAGTTTCAGAAGATTGTCCTTGAAGTTGTATTTCTGTGGCTCTTGAAGCCTTAACAGACCCTGCCTTTGTGTTTTGAGATTATCTGTGCAGTCATGAATACTGGAAACCAGCTGAGTTGTTGTTGGTGTGTGTGTGTGTGTGTGTGTGTGTGTGTGTGTGTTGTGATTTCACATCAAAATGTTCATTAGGTGTAAAATAGGATCTCCATTCAGTCTCCTTCTTCTGGACTTAACCTGGAAGTTAACCTTTTCCCTCCTCTTTCTCCCACCAGGGACAAATGTTCACGAAGCCAAGCGCATTCTGACTGAAAGTGGGCTCCCGATCACCGCCGCAAGTGACCTTGAAGATGCTGCCAAGAAGGCAGTGGCCAGTGTGACGAATAAATAGAAGACACTTCCAGCAAAGGACTTTATATAACACACAACATTCCCCAAGTTGTCTCAAATGCATATTTAGGATTCTTTTAACCACCCAGGAGTAAAACTCTTATTTGGTCAGCCTAACCTACCCATGATAAATTATGAGTTTTTTGGTGTGTAAAAAAAATAAATTGTTTGGAACTTCACACAGAGCTCCTGTTGTTCAGTGATATTTCACAATGGTCTGTGAGCACATATGATGAGTAACCACTATCTATTTCCACTCTGGTCTCTTCCTCCTATAATATGCCATTCTTAGTGACTTGTGTAATTTTTGTAAGGTATTTTGGTACATCTTTAATGTCCTGGAGGGAGAGTAGAGAATGGTTCGGTCTTTATTGGTCATCATGGCCAGGATCCAAGGAAGCACACAATGGGAATTTTGTTTCTCAAAAATAGCAGCCTTCCAACATGGCAAGACAACTTTTGAAAGTGTCACAAATGCCATTTGTGATAAGACTTGCCAATCGAATTTTTAAAAGACAAAAAAGACTCCAAATTGGGTATGTTCAAAAGCCTTCAGGGTGTAAGATACAGCTTTCTGAATCTTGGCCATTTAAAATATATATATATAGCTTTTCCAATTAGGGCTAGAGAAATGGTTACGTTTATATTATGTCATTTGAGCCAAAATAACAGGAATTGGATTTTGCACTTAGAAGATGTGTACCTGTTTCACACATGCCTTAAAATTAAATGGTTGTGCTTTGATATCCACTGTATACCTCACATCAGAAGAAAACTCAAAAATGTAGCTGTGTGAAACCATACTGATATATCATATCGTGAATGGATGAGTTTCTCGTGTGAATACTTTTAAGCAGTGAAGGGCGAATGTAATGCATAGTGCCATGTTATATTGATAACTGTATGTCCACTTAATACTGACTGTGACCTTCCTAAATCAATGTGCATTGTTCTTGGAGAATCGACATAGCGTGCTGAAGATCTTTTTGTGGGGGGGGGTGACATTTCTTCAAACATTTATACTGTTATCCCACTGAGATTAGTCAAACCTGCCTAGTATGAGCTGTCAGGGAACCTGCCGTCATTAAAAAGAATGTGAAAAAATATATAAACCATAATGAGAATTATTAGGGCATAATCTGGCTTGAGAGAAGAACTTTCCAGTTCTGTTAATTGCGAATAAGGTATTAATCATGTGCTTCATTTTCATTTTGCAATAAATTGGACTTTTAAGTACTTAACATTAGCTTTATCGTGCCTTTGATTTGGGGAAAATACGTATGCAAAAAAGGTGCAGAAGCTGTTGAACTGATTCAATAACCATTATGCTTATTTCACAATGGAAAATTTTGTTGTTGTTTTTTAAAAAAAACTGGAATGTTCACTGTTGAAATCTACTTTGTTTTCGATGCTGGGAATTTACACGAGCTCTACAATCGGGAAACAGAGGTCTACGCCACATTGTCTAACTAACTTAAACCACAAATGCATGTGCCGAACTTTTTTGTTTAATATCCAGGAAAGACTATTGAAACTAATTTAAGTGAAGATTATCTAATAAATTTTTCATTGTTAATATCTCATTAGTTCCAATTAATGCTGTGGGTTTGTTTTTTTTGTACAAGATTCTCATGAAGTCATAGGCAAACCGCCAATTCCAAAGCTGTGTTGGACCCATACTAGCAAGATGGGAGGGAATCTCTATTTTCTCTCCACTGCCGCCACCCCACCCCCGCCGCCACTGTAAAATCTGATGCTCCTCTGGGACACACTCCCAGACACCACAGAATTACACGCAGAAGGTCCTAGCCTCTGCATATAGCGCTGGAAAAACCCTTCTGACGTCTGGACTGGCTGGATGTCATGGACTGGCTAGATGCAAAAGAGTGATGGGATGCACCAACCAGGAAGCCCCCAAGGGAAGAAGGCTCTCAGAGCCAGGGAATTGGTGGTGGGACGGTGATGAGTGGTCAGAGGAAGAAGGAGCAGACTGGGAGGAGGAGGTGTCAGAAGCTGAAGAGGTAACAGGGTTTAGTGAACAGGAAGAGGCTAGGGCAGAGATCGGTTCAGACGCCGACTCTGAGGCTGGAGAGGAGGGCAGCCAAGAGACAGAATGGAGACAGGCTGCTCCAGGGGGTCTCCCGCTTGGTCTCCTAGAACTCACAGAGAAATGAAATGAGAGAGCAGAGGGTGGTTGTGCGCAGACAATGCATGAGACTGCATGAGAAGGACCCTGGAGAGGAGGACTCCAGGTGGAAGAAGAGTTTGGATTTGATATCCCGCTTTATCACTACCCTGAGGAGTTTCAAAGCGGCTAACAATCTCCTTTCCCTTCCTCCCCCCACAACAAACACTCTGTGAGGTGAGTGGGGCTGAGAGACTTCAGAGAAGTGTGACTAGCCCAAGGTCACCCAGCAGCTGCATGTGGAGGAGTGGAGACACGAACCCAGTTCACCAGATTATGAGCCCCCCGCTCTTAACCACTACACCACACTGGGACACTGGGAAGGCCTTCAATCCTCGCAACTGCTTCATCGTGGCAAGACATGGAAAGAATCACTGAGAACACTAGGCCTGAGCTGTGGCTTGTTCCTTCCAATAAAGATTTAATTGCAGGTGATCTATTGTTTTTGTTGCTGACCTATGCCTGACTCCAACCCTGACATGTGGCCTAACTCGGTATAAGGCAGCTTCCAATCCTCCTTCATTTCCCCCCAGCATTAATTTATGCAGCATTCTCTCTAATTCCAACAGAGCTTCCTAGTGAGGGCACTTCTGATCACAGTCTTGGACAACAACGATTCCTTTTAAAATTGCAAATGCAGAGCAGCCCTGTTACCTTAACTGGCTTTCTAGTCCTGGACCAATGCCCCGACGCAGGATGCATTATCTGCATAACTAAAAAGTGTACCTGCCATTAATAGCTTGCTTGACTCTGTTGGACTATAGCCAGTTTGTTCTTCCAGATTTTACGGAGGGGGGGGAGTGGAGCCAACGTTTTCCCCTAGGGCAGATGTACAGGAACGGTGTCAGAAAGTAGACTGATAATCTGACACTAAATTCCTATTGAAATCAAGACTAATTTGTTCTGAAAACTAATGGGGCCAGTCGGTGACAGAAGTAGGTTACTCTGCGAATGAGCTGCTGTTGAGGGAGATGACATGATGGGAGTTTGAGGCAGACCTCTTTACATTTTGTAAACTGACGCTTCCAGAAAAAAGCAGGTCATGGCGGGGAAGGCTGACAGTGACAAAGCATCTGTAAACACTTCTGGGACGGCAAGGCTCGGAGGACTATCCCCTTTAAGACAGACTTCCTCCTGCAAATTCCACAAGCAGGAAAAAGAGATATGATCTTTCCATCACAGTCTTGGTCAACCTAGTTCCCTCCAGATGTTTTGGAACATAACTCCCATCAGTTACAGCCAGCACAGTCATGCTGACTGAGGCTAATGGGAGTTATGGTCCAAAACATCTGGAGGGAACCAGGATGACAACAGATCTTTTGTTTTAATGGACACAATGAGTTGTTGGCCAATACAACCAAACCAGCCAGTTTTAGATACTTCTAAGACTCTTCACTGTTTCCCTGTGGTAATACATGATCAAGGAGTTGGCCAGAATTCAGGGCCAAAGGACACAGGAGCACACCAGGGTTTAGGAAAACCTTGTTGCTTAACAGGAAGTCTCTCTGTCCTGACTGGATGGACAATCCAGGCTCTGAAGAAATGAAGCTTCCTTGGTAACTGCTACAGCATGCAGTTCAAGGACTCACCACATGGGGCAGCCACACATGAAGGGTCCCAATCCAAGCTCTGGCAGCTCCTGACACCCCCAAACTTCTCTCACCTATTGCATCACCACCAACCTTTTTTTCAAATTATTTTTAATTATTTTAATGATTATAGTAAACTCCTATAAAGGTAAAGGGACCCCTGACCATTAGGTCCAGTCGTGACCGACTCTGGGGTTGTGGCACTCATCTCGCATTATTGGCGGAGGGAGCTGGCATACAGCTTCCAGGTCATGTGGCCAGCATGACTAAGCCGCTTCTGGCGAACCAGAGCGGCGCACGAAAACACCGTTTACCTTCCCGCTGCAGCGGTACCTATTTATCTACTTGCACTTTGACGTGCTTTTGAACTGCTAGGTTGGCAGGAGCAGGGACCGAGCAACGGGAGCTCAACCCGGCACAGGGATTCAAACCGCCGACCTTCTGATCGGCAAGCCCTAGGCTCTGTGGTTTAACCCACAGCGCCACCCGCGTCCCCATAGTATACTATAATACTATAGTATTATACTCCAATAGTATAATTACAAAATACAGTAATATTTCAAGAATCCAAACATGGCCAGTGTACATAAACATTAAAACATCAACACAATATTAATGAACAAAAATCAAAATATAGCAAAGTCTGCAAAGTAAGAACCAGAAGCTATTCATCAAGCTAAAACGATACAGTAATCTGCTCGGTCCCAGCTCCTGCCTCTGGCAGGAAGGCAAACGGTGTTTCCGTGTGCTGCTCTGGTTCGCCAGAAGCGGCTTAATCATGCTGGCCACATTACCTGGAAGCTGTACACTGGCTCCTTTGGCCAATAATGCGAGATGAACACCGCAACCCCAGTCGGTCACGACTGGACCTAATGGTCTGCGGTCCCTTTACCTTTACCTTTACCTACTTCTTCACACAGGTCTTTGTTATGGAACTTGCTCCCACAGTAGACAGTGATGGCTACCAAACCTGGATGGCTTTAAAAGAAGACTGGACAAATTCATGGAGGAGAAGGCTATCAATGCCTACTAGCCATGATGGGTATGCTGGAGGAGGAGAGAGTGCTGTTGTGCTTGGTTCCTGCTTGAATGTTTCCCACAGGCATCTGGTTGGCCACTATGAGAACAGGATATTGGACTAGATCAGGCTTCCTCAACCTCGGCCCTCCAGATGTTTTTGGCCTACAACTCCCATGATCCCTAGCTAGCAGGACCAGTGGTCAGGAATGATGGGAACTGTAGTCTCAAAACATCTGGAGGGCCGAGGATGAGGAAGTCTGGACTAGATGCTCTCCTTACGTTGTTGGACTCCAACTTCCATGAACCCAGCCCCCAGCCAGCATGGCCATTGGTCAAGGATGATGAGACTTCTAGTCCCACAGTATCTGGAGGGAACCACACTGGCCATCCTGCCCCATGGCTTCATTTGCACATAACCCCAATCCATGGTTTAGTTTAGGGATCATGATGATCCACGGGAATTTCTGCCACCTGGCAGTTGCCTAATTTTTTTTAGTATTGGAGATGACACTTCGTTTTTGTTTTGTTTGTTTTTTTTAAAAAAAAAAAGCTCAGAGAGATGGTTAAAACGCAACTAGAGTTTTCAGGGGCATCTAAATGAGATAAGTTGCGGTTTACATCAAAAAGAGGACAAACCATTCTAGGAAGCTTTTAAAAGTGAGAACTACCACGAATTTTTTTAGCTCCTCCTGTGCTCATGCAATGACAGTGTGTGTTCGTTTTAAAAGAAAATTCTACGATGTCTCCAACATTACTGAGGCACGCCGGAGATATGAACCTACCCCCCCCCAAAAAAATGGATAAAAAAGAATATATTCTTAGTGAACACTGAATATTTGAGAGCATCCAGGATTCATATCAAGTTACCACCTTTCCTTCCAGGGAACTTAAAAGATCCTGTAAAAAATGCATTGCTTCTTCAAAATGCTTATGCAGCTAATGCACAAGCTCCTCTTGCCTGTTCTTCCCATTTTCTGGCCCAGTCAGCCCATGCTTCCTGCCCTGTATTCCCCTGGGATGCTGCAACAACTCTCAACATTTTTTTTAATGAGTTCCAATCCTGCTTTGCAAGTCCCATCCTATTACAATGACTGGCCAAAGAAACAAATGTTACAGAACACAGAGCTGCATATTCTGCGGAGAGAAGCAGTCCAAACAAAGAGATTCTAACCACAGGTCATTGAAATTGAAACAAAATATGCAAGCTACGTTCTTTTATACACATTTACCCTCTGCTTGGCAGGTTTCCTCCTCAGAGAGTGAAGAAACAGAGAAGACTTATGGAGATGCCTGTCTCTGCTCTCCAGGGATCCTGTGGGCCGGTTCACACATCACAACAGCCTCCACAAAAATTGCTGCAGAATTGTGAGGAGGGGGTGTTTGTTCAGCTAGCACAGGGATGAGGAACTTGGGGTCCTTCAGACGTTGCTTGACTTCAAGTCCCATTAGCCCAAGCCAGCTTGGCCAATAGCCAGGGATGATGGGTGTTGTAGTCCAGCAACACCTGGAAGAATGCAGGTTCCCAGTCTCTGAGTTAGCAGCAAAGCTATGCTCTTACCATGAACATAGAAAGCTGCCTTAAACTGAATAAGACCTTTGGTCTATCTAGCTCAGTATTGTCTAGACTAGCCTTGGGTCCCCAGGTGTTGTTGGACTACAATTCCCATCATCCCTACCTAGCAGAACACTGCAAAAATTCAGCACAGCACTAACACAGGCATCTTCCACCAAAGTTGCACTTTTACTGTGCATTTTTGGGCTAGTGATTAAACCCAATAAGACAATAGTATATCGCCACCTACTGGTCGGAGGTCCCACAGAGCTAGTCATTGCAATAAATATTTGGATAGGTCTGCGGCATCACCCCACCCCCCGCCCAACCCTTTCCCCATAATGATGTAACTCCTTCGTTTCTTTTTTATTTATTTTTCTTATTTATTGTTACTTGATTCCTAACAAAATTTGTTCCATGAAACCAGTCTGGTTTCTATTCCTATTTCCTTTTACAAGAGATAATTTGTTACCAGTATCAAGCAGCCTAATTTGTATGTCAGAATAAACTCCAGAAGCTTCACTCTATTAGCTATAGAGAGTAATACTGAAATATATTGCTTGAGAAAAAGGAGACCCAATGCTTCTTGGCTAGAATTTATCAGAGCAGATGTATCTCTTCTATTGGGCACCATTTGCTTCAATTATTCTTAATGCTTAATGGCAGAATAATTGGGACAAATATTGATGTATATTCTAATAAAAACACTTTCATCAAATGCTTTAATTGCTGGATCCCGCAACTACAGCACAAAACATTTTGCTTTGCCTATTGACATTTGACAGACTGAAATAAGAGCCCATCACGTTCATATAAATCTCCAAGCTTGGTTTCGACAGGCATAAACACTTGTGCCAACGGAAACACATCTCCAGCTGAAAATAGGCTGCAGGAATAGAGCCATAGCCCTTGGTGGAAGAACCGTAGCTCAGTGGTACAGCTCCTGCTTAGCATACCGAAGGACCAGCTTCAATCCCTGGCATCTCCAGGGAAAGACTGAGGGTCTGTCTGGATGTAACAGTCCTGAGTTCCTAAACCAGGTGTAGAGGAACCTCTTGCCCCAAAACTGAATGGGCCTCTTTATCCAGACCTTGGAATATCCCATAGGTCACATCATTAACTGAACATCCTCAGCTTCCTCAACTGTTTTGCCTGGCTAGCATGTGGTATTGAATTGTGATGATGATGGAGATGTGTGTGAGAGAGAGGCTTCTGAATTTTGGGATGTCACATTCATTACCTACCCCACGTTTGCCTCTAGCTGTGCCTACCACCAGCAGGTGACTCCAGGAAAGTCCTTGAGCTGAAAGTGTTTTCTCAACCCTGCCCTAGATCATGGTTTAGGAAGCCAGAATGGACTGTCAAGCTGGTGTACTCCTCTTAATCATATTGAAACACACACATATACACCGCCCACAGCTTCCTTGCAATGATAAGCTGAAAGGCCCACATGCACAGAACAGCTAAAGAAATTCTAATGTGCTCCGAGAAAAAGGCAGCAAAATGGAAGCCTTTTTCACAGGGGAAGGAATTGGACAGATTTCAGAAAAGCACTGGCCGTGAGCATCTGATGTCCCTCCTTAAATACAGAGAGCTCCTTGTTCGATCCCAGATTTTGCGCAAACTTATGATTATCTTCCACGCCCCTGTCCCTAGCAGCTTGCAAGCTGAAATTTGACACAGGGTGACAAAAGGAAGGGAGGGTGAACAGGGGGATGTGCATTCAGCTCAGGATGAGTTTCAGTAGGAAACGTATTCTGAAGCCTCAGCAGAAGACCTGAGATTTGAGAGAACATCTTGAAGGTTTTCAGGGAGCTTGTTCCAGGAATAAGGGGGAGCAAGGGAAAAGAATGAGCTAAGCAGCAGGAGACCCAAGCACTCTGGCTTCAAACTACCACGCTGAAGGATGCAAGACTGGCGCCAACATTGTACTCTTTCCAGCACCAGATTAAGACATTTTTATTTGCCTAGGCTTTTCAGATTTACAACGGGAGCTCACCCTGTCGCGGGGATTCCAACCGCCGACCTTCTGATCAGCAAGCCCTAGGCTCTGTGGTTTAACCCACAGTGCCACCCGCGTCCCAAAAGAAGTACTTTAGAGAATAGCTTAGACCTGAATTTGGAGAAGTCGGGACCTGGCCCACTGAGACTTTTTCAAACTGGGCATTGTTCAAACTGAAGTATTTCAGACTTCCACCAGTTCAGTCCCTGGTTTCTTGAAATGCAAACTGTTAAAAAAAAAAAAAAAACCCACTAGGTATTATCCTGTTTGGGAGTGCAACGAAAAGCAAGTCAACGTGCATGCTAGTCAGAAAAGATATTTTCCTCGGTTCATTTAGGGCTAATAATCACCTTAATGTCTTTCTCTGAATCTGAGGCACTTTATAAGAAATACTGGTTTGGAGCAAATGATTAGAGCAGTGGAGCATGAAATCTTATGAGTGTAACACTGGCAAAAAAAAAATAGAATAAAGCCAGCAAAAAATAAAATAAAATCCCAGATTGGTGTGTTGTTGTTTTTGACCTAGCATGATAGTTTTGTGTGGGAAAGAAATGCAGTGAAGCTTAACACAAGTTACAAGGCCTTTTGTATGTATTTGTTATATTGCTCACTGAGTAAATTGTGCCTTTTTTGTTGTGCTGGTGCAAGCTTAAGCTTAAGTTGTACTGTATATTGTATGTGGGTAGCAATTTTTGCCCTGTATAAGTGTATAAATTGTGGCATTGCCCAGTTAATGTGAGTGGCTTCCAAACCATGTTTTGACAACAGCTTGAGGGTCCTTGGAAGAGGTGCTGGTTTTCAAGAAAAAGAAGAGCCAGAACTCACCTCATTCTCTTAGAATGGCAATGGTACCCACCAGAGAAGTGCCTGAACAGAGTTCCGGTGAGTTCCGGTTGAGGGGGGAAAGCTCTTCTTGGAAGTCTGTCAGCACTGTTAAGTTAGAATAAGGATGGGAACCTCGGGCCTGGGTGCCACATGTTGCTCTCTAATCCACTCTATTTTTTGTTTTATTTTGACAATTTTTATACTGCTTAATTTTATACTGTACACTAAGCAGTGTACAAATAGTTCAATACAATGAACTTTGAGTTCACAAAGGTAAGATAAATCAAGATATAATAGGTAAATATATAAAATTTTGACATAGAAAAATAACCTCAATATGAAGGAAATATAAAATCAATATGGAAGTCATAGTCGGGTGGAGGGAAGTCACAGGGTTAAGGGGGGAGGAAGGGGGAGGGTGTTATATAAGGAAAATAAAATTGGGAAGTTAAGAGTATACAATGTATATGTATATGACTAAGTATATGTAGAAGGTTATGTATATAATATATATGGAAAATTGTGTAAATGTGAAATATTATGGGGAATTGTATAAATGTACAAAACTTACCTTGTAATACAAAATAACAGCAAATAAATAAAAATATTAAAAAAGAAAGAAAATAAAAACCAGTTATTACTATACAACTCTTTAAGGCCACACACCCTCTCCCCAGGCTACACCCCTTCCTAGCACACCCCTTAGGGCTGCTGTTGCTTGGCTGGAATCCATCCTTGAACTCTGATCATGCCTCTGACTTGACTGGATGGAGTATTGAGAGGGATGCGTGAGTGTGTGTAGACACTATTGTACTATATAAAGGTAAAATATATATTCATTGCTCCACCCATTTTTGCCTCTGCATCCACTCACCACAGCCATGTGGCCCTAGGATGGAGAAAGGTTCCTCATCTGTGAGTTAGAAGATAGTAGTAGCAATAATTTTATCATTTATATGCCACTCATCTGACTGCGTTGCCCCAGCCACTCTGGGTGGCTTCCTGACAACCTTCTGTCATAAAGAGCTTCCTGATATGCCTGTGTAATTCATAGCATCAGATGCATGTTGGGCATGTTCTAGACCAGGCATCCCCAAACTGCGGCCCTCCAGATGTTTTGGCCTACAACTCCCATGATCCCTAGCTAACAGGACCAGTGGTCAGGGATGGTGGGAATTGTAGTCCAAAACATCTGGAGGGCCGAAGTTTGGGGATGCCTGTTCTAGACCATGTTTTCAGTACCCACTGTGTGTCATGAGGCCCAGCTTGTTCAGTTACCATGTGCAAACTGTGTACATCCCAGACTATGCCCTGGAATCCGTCGCGATGCACAGGAATTCTGTGGATGACATGAAGAGGTTCCTCATCAAGCATGGAAGGAGCTTCCACAAGGGAGAATTTCCAGACTATTGGTTAGCTCAATGTACCAATGTATATCACAGTCAGAATCTAGTGGGGCCAAGAACACAGTTGAAGCATGTTCACGACAGCCCAGTCTCTGTGAATGATGGCATTTCAATGTCCCTAAGTGGGAGGTGATTCCTGATCCATCATCTGCTCCATTTGCAGCCTCTCCTTGATTCCTGGTCACATGGGACTTTAATTCTCCTGTCCTTAAGAGTGATGCAGAGATATATATGTTGGCTCTGCTCAAGTGCTAATCAAGGGCTCAGCAGCTCTCAGTTTCCACGACTGTTCGCTTTAGAGTGGAAATACATCAGGTGCAGGGTAGGAATGGCATTTCTCAGCAGTGTGTCATAATGATTGGTTGTACGGGGGTCAGACGTCGGGAAGAAATGCACTGCGTTTCATTCTGCCGTCAGGTCTGCCGTCTCGCCGGGAAACATTTGTAACTAAAACTGTTGTTCATTTGCAGAATGTGCGAGAAGAATGAAGCCTTGGCTGAAAATATGCTGAGGAGCTGCTGTAATAAATTTGATATTATATGCATGACATGGATGGATAGACCATTGTTCGGAGGGCCCAGCAAATAAAACTGGTGCTGTGGAGTGAGAATTGCTGAGAAGGGGGAGCAATGCTGCTCAACAAGGCATGCCTCAAATAGAAACCGGGTCGGAAACAGCCATTTATTATTCCACTGCTCTCTTTTTTTAGGGGGGAAATACCCTGAATGATGAGGAAGGCTTCCTTTGAAAAGATATTGTGCCTTGATTGATTGCCATTAAATGAACTTCTAGGAAACTTTCTTCCTTGTAAACAGAAACTTCAGTGTACTTTTTCACTGCATTTGAATGCTCAAGACATCAAGTGCAACTGGTCCAGCATTGCCAAGCCTCCAGGAATGGGCTACTGATGTCTGAATGTAGCATGGACTTGTTGACTCAGATGAAAACGTCCATTCAACACACAACTAGCAGATCAAGAGAAAAAACTGTTCCTGGGTGGAGAAAGCTTAGAAGGAAGCTGTGATTGGATTTCTGTTCAGCCCAAAGCTGTATTTAGAATGGGATCCATTCCACTGCTTTCCCCATTTTCGTCCATCGTTTTATCATTCTTTTCAGCCAGCCAGTTTTCCTCCATAATAAACACCAATCAGATATTCATATGTAAAGCGTGAGTCTCACAAAGCTGTTGGATTCAGCTTTAATATCCAAAAAGGGCCCACTGCATGATCATTTTCGACATCAGGCACAATAAATTATATAAGCCTCAAACTTTTGAGTTGTGCCAGTGCCTTTCTGGAAGTTATAAACAGGCACATTAGTGTTGATTTCCAATTATTTTGCAAACATTGCAATATTTGTATCCATAGGCATTTATGTAGAGGAATAACCAACTGATCTCTTCTTCTTCTTCTTCTTCTTCTTCTTCTTCTTCTGCAATCGCTCGTAGCCGAGTAAGATTGTCTTCCATGAACACAGTCTTAACAGTGAGTCCGTAAGTGACTGTGAAGGCCAGTTCTGGATCCACATGTCCTTCCACAGTGAGGACATAGGTTTTCAGGTGGGAGTTGATCACGGTGAGGGGTTGCCAAATGTGCCTTCCTTTTAGCATGTTTCTCCCTTTCATCCTGAGTTCAAGCGTCTTCAAAGTGATCTAATGGTGTAGCATAAACAAACAAGTGCTTACCACGCCGTTCCCCAGCAAGAAAGAAATGCCCATCAACTAAAATCTAGACTCTAGGGCAGTGATGGCTAACCTTGACACTCCAGATGTTTTGGGACTACAACTCCCATCATACCTGACCACTGGTCCTGTTAGCTAGGGATGATGGGAGTTGTAGTTCCAAAACATCTGGAGTGTCAAGGTTAGCCATCACTGCTCTAGGGCAACACACTGGCTACTCATCCATTCACCGTATCGTTGTTAGCTTTAAGAAGGATATTGTGAATGGAGGGGTAGCCAATATGTACCAACCAGATGTTGCTGGGCTACAGTTCCCATCATCCTAGACCATTGGCCATGCCTTCTCGTGCCCTCTGTTCAGAGACAACATATGAGATATATGCTCAACAGTTTCCACATGTAAATAGACTTTCCTTTAAGTCACAGAAAGGAGGGTTTGAACAGGGCCTCCTTCATTTAATCCAGTGCTCTGACATGAGAAGCTGCAATCAACAGAATTCTCCCTTCTAGTTGCTAATAAAGAGGCAGGCAAGAACCCTGGGTTTTTTTCCTGGATCTTTCAACTATATCCTTCATTGATGTCTATGAACTTTAATGCATGCTGAGAGTATTCAAAGATAAAAATCGAATGAGACCTAATTGTATTATGTCGCATCCTGTTATGAACTGGCTGGTTACCTGGATCTCTGCTTCTGATGCTCAAGAATGGCAGGTCAATAATTCACTTTAAATACGTTAACCATATGTGCTGCATATTGACTGAGCCATTTCTTCTACTGTACAGGAGCTGTGGGAGCCAAGCAATGATGTCACCTGACCACATTTTGGGGTTCAAGCAGCACTGGCACAGTACCTGGGAATATGAATGCTCATTTAAAAAATAGCTGTGTTTCTAGCTTTGGAAAAAGGAAAAGGCAAAGAATTACAAACTGAATATCCTCAATTTCCCTTCCCCTTTTCCCCAACCCAAAGGCGTGGTTCGGATGTAAACAATAGTAGTAAGTTCATACAATCACTGAAGTGGCAAGAGACTGGAAATTGCTAATATCAATATGAAGGAAACAGTTAATACAGCCATATGTATTAAGGAATTTAAGCAAGTACATTTTGTCCTTGTTTGTGTGCTGGATGAATGGCGCCAGTCTGCCCTGAAAATCTCAGGTTTGTTGCCCTCTAGCTACACAGGTTTTTGCATCGGTTTTCAGATCCCAAATTACATTAACAACAACTACAACAATTTGTTTTGTGTACCCGTCCATCTGTGTTGCCCCAGCCACTCTGGGCAGCTTCCAACAAATATACAAAGACACAACAGACGATCACATATTAAAAACTTCCCGAGACGGGGCTGCCTTGCTATACCATTTTTGTACGTTTAAACTCTTCACTTCTTTCCAATTTCTAGCTATCAATATTCTTTCTGCCACTAATAAGTAACCAATTAAATGTTCATATGATGACCCTTGTTTGTCACCACTGCATATACCCAGCAGTGCTATAAAAATAATCATGTTTCTAGTCCTTATGGTGGCTGACGATCCAAGAGCAAGACCTGCAAAAGAAGGATGGGTTGTGTGACTGTGACCGCAAGCTTCTTCCGTCAAGTTCTCTTAAATGCAGGGTTCCTATTACGATTTGCTCTTACCACATTATTCCCTGAAATAATTCTCCAAATTCTATAAAAAAAATCCTCAAATTCCCTCAAAAGGGAATTCAGAACAAAGCATGCAAAAATAATTACATGCAAGTATATAAAATTTGCATTGAGGGGCTGTAGAGATTCCTTCCACCCCAGCAGTGCCAAGTTTTTTCCTTTTTCTCTTTTTAAGAAAACAGTGTTTGTGTCATGCCTGCTCCAGTAAAATACCCTGAACCCTAACTAATGCTTAAACGTTCCCCATATTTAAGCACAGTGTTTCATTTCAGTTCAAATGGAATGCGATTTCTAAATTCTCACAACTGGGTCTGTTTGGAAACAATGGGTAGGATGTGCACAATTAGACAAATACTCAAAGCTGCATAACACGGTGTTTGCAATGCAGTCCTGAGAATGTTTACGCAGAAGGATGCAAATGGAGCTGAAAAAAATGTAAAGCCTGAGTTCTCATAACCTTCTTATAATCGCTTTAAGGGAACTAGCCAAAGAAGAACTAGAAAGTAAATGGGTTTTGTATTGTATTGTACACCTATCGTTGTATAGCGCCCTGATAATTTACGAGAGAGCAGCACATAAATACTTAGATAGAAATAAATAAGTAAGATTGCAGACAGCACCTGCATATAGTTTTACACAGTATAACAATTTAACAACTTTGCCTTACTGGGTTGCTTTGCCCTACGTCCAGAGGATATTTGAGCAGATGGACTAAAAGAAGCCCTCCACACTTCTGTGATGCAGAACCAAATTTAATATTGGCTGGAGCTTGGAAATAAATTACCCGTGGACATTCTGTGGCGGTGACTTGTATATAGAAAAAGTGGAGAAGGAACTATTCCCTGAATACAACTATAAACCAGGCCTATTTCTCATCGCCTCTGTTTTATATATATATATATATATATATATATATATATATATATATATATATATATATTTAAAATGCACACACTTGACAAGGGGCTAAGGGCCTCCGGAACATTCCAGTCCCTCAGACAGAGCATTACTCATGTTCTAGTGTCTCCGGCACTGACTGAGGTTTCAAACTCGAGTAAAATGAAGCTGTAAAATGGTACGCTGTGGGGATTTGTTTATTTATTTCATTTTGTTTGCTTCTGCTTCTGGCGATGGCGTGTTGAAAGCAGCTTCCCGCCTGCGGCAAAAAGGCCAGGGAAATGGCCAGACGTTAATTTTCTCCCGAAAGCATTGGGTGTTCCGTATGAGAAAGCTGGATGTTTCTTGTTGTGGGTTCTGAAACAAGGTGGTTGTGGCCTGTGCTGTGAAGCTGAGAGCATAGCACTGCTGTTGGCGTGCACACATAGTCTATGTCTGATGCTGTGATCCAAGGCGAGGACTTGTATTGCTTGAGGACTGTGCATCTGGACTAGAGACATTTCTAGGTGGCTCTATCGGTGGGGACAAGAAGCACAATTTCTGTTTCATGTAATGCTAATGGGGGGGGGGGCTTTGGCCTGTATCGTACCATACATTTAACTTACAGAGGCCAACATGGAATCAATAATGTTGAGCCTATAAGGTAGAAAAAGCTAAAGGACCCCTGGATAGTTAAGTCCAGTCAAAGGCGACTATGGAGTTGTGGCGCTCATTTGCTACAGGCAGAGGAAGCTGGCTTTTGTCCACAGACAGCTTTCTGGGTCCCGTGGCCAGCATGACTAAACTGCTTCTGGCGCAATTGAACACTATGACAGAAACTAGAGTGCACGGAAAGACTGTTTACCTTCTGGCTGCAGTGATACCTACCTATTTATCTACTTGCACTTTGACGTGCTTTCACAGAAGCTGGGACGGAGCAATGGGAGCTCACCCCGTCGTGGGGATTTGAACCGCCCACCTTCTGATCGGCAAGCCTAAGAGCCTCAGTGGTTTAGACCACAGCACCACCCGCGTCATACCACCTGTATTGTACCATACATTTAGCTTACAGAGGCCAACATGGAATCCATAATGTTGAGCCTATAGCCAGTAGTGGCCGGCAGGGTGGAGTTGGCTGGAGTGGTGTTGATTACCTGGCTTCCCAATGCGGAGGTCGCTGGAGGGGCGAGGCAGTGAGGAGGTCAGTGTGGTGCAGGCACAGCAGCAGTGTGAATCCAACACTCCCAATGCTATATTCGCACTGCATGGACATCGTCACCCCACCCCACATTGCTCCACCTGCTACAAGAAGGAGGAGGAGGAGGAGGAGGAGGAGGAGGAGGAGGAGGAGGAGGAGGAGGAGTTTGGACTTGATATCCCACCTTTCACTCCCCTTAAGGAGTCTCAAAGCGGCTAACATTCTGCTTTCCCTTCCTCCCCCACAACAAACACTCTGTGAGGTGAGTGGGGCTGAGAGACTTCAGAGAAGTGTGACTAGCCCAAGGTCACCCAGCAGCTGCATGTGGAGGAGCGGAGACGCGAACCCGGTTCACCAGATTACGAGTCTACCGCTCTTAACCACTACACCACGCTGGCTCTCATAGCCATGGCGGTACATCCTAGTCTGCCACCTGAGGCAAAATGGAAAAGGCAGCTAAAATACAAAATAAAGACAACTACGTACGCCACATGTTCTAAAGAATCTGCAGGACCATGGTTCTGCTTCATAGCATTAAAAAATCTTGTTTTCTCAGAGATACATTGGTACCTCTGGTTGCGAACGGGATCCGTTCAGGAGGCCCGCTCGCAACATGAAAAGAGCGCAACCTGAAGCGCCAAATCTGCGTATGTGAGCCATGCGATTCGACACTTCGGTGCATGCATGTGATATCATTTTGCAGTTCTGCGCATGTGCGAAGCGCCAAACCCGGAAGTAACCCGTTCCAGTACTTCTGGGTTCAGCGCATTCATATCCTGTGACAAACGCAACCCACAGCGAACGTAACCAGAGGTATGACTGTACCAGATTTGATTTTAAAAGCAAGTTTCTAACCCTCATGATTTGAGTGAATAGTTTTAAACAATGAACAGGCTACATCAGAAGGTGGTGGGCTCTCTTTTATTTGAGGTTGGCTGGCCATCTGCCAGGGATGCTTTATTTCTGAATCCTGCATTGCAGAGGGGTGGGGTTGGATTACATGACCCTTGGGATTGCTTCCAACTCTACAATTCTATGTTTCCATGACTCTCTTTAGTCAGATGCTGTTAGCAAACTATCTGAAAATAGGACGGCAGGGCTTCTGTTGGAGAAAGGGCACTCTATATTGAAGCTGTTTGGTGTTGCCACTGAAGGCCACTGCCACTTCTGTGCTTTTTTAAAAATATATGCATGCATCCAAGATTCCTCCAGTCCTAGAAAAGGTTGCGTTTTTAAATACAGCCCTGGACATAATCTGCATTGCCTCTCTGAGCAAGATATTTGGGCTTCATAATTGCTTCCTCTTTGCAACATCTGATGCGTTGTGAACAGCTACCACCGTATGAGGAGAGGGAAGGAGAATGTGCTGTGCTACATGCTCTGCCCAATATGTTGCTTGTGTGTTGAGAGAAAAGGGAAGGTCACCTTGCAACAACTGAGAGCAATTATCTGAAGGAGTTTAGCTCTGTGCCCTCTTTCTTTGTATTATTCTCATAAGCTGCATTCTGTGGCATCGCTTAGAAGCGGGGAACATATCAAACCTGCATATGTCAAATGCTATTGACATCAAATACCTTTCATCCAGCCCCAAGCCTCCCCAACGTCTTTTGAGCACTTCACCCACGAAAGTGGCTTGTCACAGCTGATTTTTCCAAGTGAGGAAGCATGTGGCATAATGAGACAATGTCGTTCTGGCGCATACCTTCCAGCTCGTTCCCCCTACAGTTCGGGCTCCAAACATGAGGCTGCATAGCAATTAGACTCTCAAGGAACACCAATAGACATCACATTAGGCTCCACTTTAAGTTCTTCCCTGCAGTTTTTGAAACATATCTCCTAGACTACACACACACACACACACTGTAAGATAGCTAGATAAGGAGATATGAATGCAAACAGAAAGACAGAGATGGAGTCATACTGGATCCTCTTCTCTCCTCTTTGCCATGACCTTGGACACAATCACTACTTCTCAACTTTTGTTCCCACAAGAATGAGATGCATGGTGCAATCCATACACATTGTGTTCTGCGGATTTTAAAATGGCTATGTAATAATCATAGCAACTATAATTAATATCCGTGGTGAAACATCGTGTTAAGCATAGTGATTTAATTTAGTGAAATTGGGAATGCTTACATGCCTTGTGTGTTTGATTCCAGAATGCTCCCCAGTAACTCTCGTGTGATTGGATAACTTTGGTCACATGGGTGGTATCCTATTACATTCTCCATTTTGTTTTGTGTGAAAGTGACTTGACTGTAATGGCTACATCTCCATGAACACTGAAGAAGAGACAGGGTTAGATAACTCTCTCTCTCTCTCTCTCTCTCTCTCTCTCTCTCTCTCTCTCTCAAAGCAATAGAGGAGAAGTGTGAGAGATAAAAAGATTGTGAAAGTTGCAAGTGCATTCATTTCATCTATTTGTAAGAGAAGAACTGATGCTATTACAAAAGGGCTTTGTGTCTAGACGGATGGATCCTTGCATCTATTGAGTTGACTTATAGAATGTCAATCTATGTGAGTTTCAGAACAGGAGCCCTGTTAGCTTGTTGTTCCAGCAACATCAAAGAGTCTTGCTGGATCTTAAAAACAAACTATTTTTTAATGCACATATATTTTCAGAGACTAGAGTCCATTATACTTGAGACACAGCATGGGAAACAGCCCTTAGGCTGGAATGAGTGTCAAACTAGAGGTTCGTTTAATTCATAACCAGTGGAGGCTTTTTTTCTAACTTTCCAAGCCATGTAGAGGTAGATCTGATTTTTGTGGGGAGTGAAGACATCAGATTCCCCTAACCTATGCTGCCATTCCAGTAAGAATCAGGCTCAACTGTGCCTGTGATTATTTAAGGGAAAACAAGATAGCTTGTTGTATTGTACAGAGAAGCATATCATTTGGCTCTATCCCAACACAGTTTCCGTATCACTATGCAGACAGGAGGGAGCTATGGGTATGCAGCAATCACAATGCTCTCACTGTCAGGATGTCCTATTCACAAGTAGAACCTTGGCAGAGACACATGCCCGACTGGCATGTTCCCTCCCTCCTGGGCGATCATTTGGGAGCTTCATAAGCATTCCTCAGCCCGAACATCACAGCGACTGATGCCAGAAGACATCAGCACACTTAGGGAAACACAGAGGTTTGTGCAGTTGAGTAACAGAACTCAGCAACTCAGCATTTAGGCTAATCTACTTTATTTACATATAAACACACATGGAGCCCTGAACATTGCTCCCTCTCTCTCTAGCATCAGACAGAAAAGAGAAAGAACAAAGGACAATAGTCCCACTTCAGGAAACACAGTAAGACAAACATCCTGTCTTCGTCACATCCCATTCCTGTAGATAGACAACAAACCCATGACTGCACATGGGGAATGAATCTCCAACACTCCTAACATGAAAATCCGCAACCAAACATATCGTCCCAATTTATGTGCGTATACGGTGGCTTTCTTTTACAATGGCTGTGATTATCTATGCACAGCTTGGCTAAATGGAAGTTATAGCTCTTCAGGAAATCGTTGCATGTGACAAACAGCCTTAAACACTACTTCTGGCCGCATGAACTCTCCCAACTTGTGCAACTTCTTGTGCAAGATTTTTGCTTGTCAGCTAGGAGGAGGGAGTGGATGTGTAAATGAGTGAAGCAGTCGAAACAAAATAAATAATAAAAAAATTCCTTCCAGTAGCACCTTAGAGACTAAGTTTGTTATTGGTATGAGACAGTAGAGACAATGCATTGCACACTAGAAGCAATTACCTATTCCAAGGCATGTGGTGTTCATGTACACAAGGTTACCTGATGTGGCGCCCTCCAGATTGTTAAAGAACTATAACTCCCATCATTCCTGCTCATTGGCCATGCTGTCTGGGGCTGATGGGAGCTGGAATCCAACAACACCTGGCTACCTCTGAACCACACAAGCCACCGGATAGCATATAACCCATTGATTCTATGTTAGCAACACAGTGTTCTACAGCACAGGGACAATATCCACATAGATCCACTTGTTACGGCACCATAAATACTACAACAAGCAACTATATTTTTCCTGGTCAATCACTGTGTCTCATTTTAATGTTACTCTCCGTTTCATACACCCTTTAAAAGTGACAGCAGGAAGAAACTGTTCCCAAGCAACGCAATGTAGATGCTGAACATTCCTTAGGCAATTCTATCTTCCAATGTAGACTTCTAAAATGTATGAGTTGGCACCAGACCAGAAGAGGTTGTTGTAAGCCGTTCTAAAAACAATAGTTCAAGGCAGCCTCAACAAATTGGAAGTTCCATCCCGAAACAAATAGGCTGGAATTTAATAAAGATAACATCTTAGGTAATGCATGTGGCACACGTTTGAATTATTAACCAATAAGGCAGCAATCTTATGTGGGCTGGATATATTTAAAATATTAAAAAATATATCACAAAATTAAGTAAGGAATGTAATAATACTGAATCAAGCAGAATCAAATAAGGAAACGAAATGCAAAGTAAAAAAAAAAAATGGGAGGAGAGAAGCCCCCCAATCAAAAAGGGAAATAATAATACAATTGGCTGCATTTTATCATTATCATCCAGTAATGAAGAAACAATGGCTGGTGAATGTGTTGGATAGATTTTGTGAGTCAGTGGAGGCAATTCTCTATCAGCTTCATCTCTACAGCTATCTCTGAGATTCTTGTATACCATTTGTACTACTTTGTGGTTATGACTGTTTTGCATGAACACCCTATTCCACAATTCCCTTCATATTGCCTAAAATGACACTTGCTGAGTGCAAGAATTCCCATCCATATTCAAAATCTACGATTTCCAGTTGAAAGACCTGGGGTCTGGGATGGGGCACCTGTGGTCTGTTGCCTTATCCCATGACACCTGATCCTTGACCATGCTGGCTGAGGCAGAACGGAATGGATATCAGCTACATCTGGAGGGACATGGAACCAGGGATGGATTTAGGTTTGATGAGGCCCTAAGCTACTGAAGGTAATGGGGCCCTTTATATGTCCAGCTGTCCTTTGTCAACAACAAATTGTCACTGGTTTTTTGTGTTGAATATATGCTACCTAATAGGTATCTAAAGTCATTTGCCCATGTTGCCATGCAACCCATCCATGCAGAATGTAGGCACCCTATATATAGAAATGAGCAAACCAGTGATATTTTCAGGAGCAGGCTAGCGGGGGGGGGGGAGCATTACTTACATCATAGGACAAAACACTGTCGCTATATGTAGGTTTTATTTTATTTGTTTTTTATCTTATATTTTAGAAATGTACATCCAGGTTTTTTTTCCCTTTAAATTTTTTGGGGCCCCCCAAGAGAGTGGGGCCCTAAGCTATAACTTGTTTAGCTTATACGTAAATCCGGCACTGCATGGAACCCCATCTTTGCTTTAGGCAGACCTCTGTCTATAGAGACATTGAGTAAGCAGCACTGTACTAGACATGTGAATGGCCTGACTCAGAGATAGATCTTAAACTGGTTAGTCTGGACCTACAGCTGGGTTGCAGTCTGATCTAAGGCGTGTCACAACCCACAGCCACCATATAAGTACCGTATATTCCGGCGTATAAGATGACTGGGCGTATAAGACGACCCCCAACTTTTCCAGTTAAAATATAGAGTTTGGGATATACTTGCCGTATAAGAAATAACGACCCGGCGTATAAGACGACCCCCGACTTTTGAGAAGATTTTCCTGGTTAAAAAGTAGTCTTATACGCAGGAATATACAGTATATGCTACAACCTTAAGAAATGCATGCTTTGGTTAAAAGTGGGTCCTGGATCTGAAAAAGTTGAAGATTACTGGAACAAGGCAACTTCATGCTTTCAATCCAATCCCAAATCCCAGATGTCATGTGCTGTGACCTCATCTTCCACATAGTCTTAGCTCAGTGCCGTATGCCAGAGTCCCAGGGATCCATTGCCAAAAGTTTTGAACAGTCTTGACACAGCATGGATAAATGGCGTAGCGCAGTGAGCAATATCCCTCACCTCTGGTGATGTGCAGAGGTTATTCCTCAACCTGGAAATGGGAAATATTAGCATCGTGTTTATTTCCTCTTTTCCTCTGACAGCCCCCTGAACAATGGTGTTTTAAAACCTGTTTTTTGTGTGTCAAGGACTTGTCAGATCATTTATTATTAAAAAGCGAAGAACAATCATTCTGGGTAATAGAGTGCTGATGCACCAGCGAGCTCCCTTCCTTTAATGTATTCATAAAGGGCTACAGTTGTAGATTTCTCTTTTATGCAGGTCAAGCGAGGGCAATGAATGCTGAATCGATGCCTCTACCTCCTTGCTTGTTCAAATTTTCAAAGAATACATTCCTGCTAAGGTTTCAAACAGCCTTTTATTATTACTATTATTATTATTATTATTGTGTCTCATCAAACAAAAATTCACATAAGGTGAGTCTTTCCCCCTCTCTTTTTTTTTAAAGGGTGATTTTCTGCTGCGCAAGAGACGCTTTGAGATTAATGAATAAAAAGCAAGCTATGCCAGCCTGGAACATCAGCATCACAGCTTTCTCGCTGAATAAATTCTCCCAGGTCAATTTGAAAACAGTTCAGGGTCAAACTCTCATCTAGTCACCTAGATTAAAAACTAATTTAGCCAAAGTTTATCCTATATTGAAGCTTTTTCATGCAAATAAATAGCCAGGGTCCTCATTCTCTTGAGCTTTATTAGTTGTGCATGTCATGAATTTGAACGGGGCATGTTATTATTTGCTAAAATTCCATGTGCTTTTTTAAAAAAAAAAAAAGGCAGGAAAGATTAGGAAAGACACTTTCTCTTGGCATGCATATCACCAATGAGCATTTTTAGAACTTCAGTTCAATTAAGGTAGCCGTCATGGTGGCTCATCGTAATGTAAACACATTATTGTTTTTTATTTTTATTTTAGTTCATGCAGCATTAGTAGAAGCAACATGGAAGCCATTCCTTCCATCCGAGCAGAAGCAAATCTAATCACAGCCAATCCGTGTCTAAATTGCATTTCGGCCCAAAATGGATGGCAACATGCCAATCTATGAGGTAAGGAGCATAAAAACAAACAAACCCAGATACTGATTAAAGATAAAATGAGCTATCTTTTTAAAAATCAGCTATTAACAGGCCACGACTTTCACAATTTTTTTTACAGGAGTATGCCAGAAACCTTCCTTTTAAGATTAGCCATTTCAGTTTTGCTTTGTCTGTTGAAAGCTATCTTCAAAGCAAGTAGTAAAAGCTTTATTTTTTATTTTGAAATAAAACCTAAACCCCAAAGGTGTTTTCACCCCCTAGTACTTGTGGACCTCCAGAGGCTGTGGACTCCAGCTCCCATCAGTCTTAGCCAGCTTGGTTAAAGGCCAGGAATTGCCAGCCAATGTGTGCAAAACTGAGATGGATCAGTAGTCTGCCTTAGTGTAAGGCAGCTTCCTGTGTTCCTAAAGGTCGAAGACAACTACAGTGGTACCTTGGTTTACGAACTTAATCCGTTCCGGAAGTCCGTTCTTAAACCGAAACCGTTCTTAAACCGAGGCGCCCTAATGAGGCCTCCCGCCACCGGTTCCCTTCCACCGTTCAGATTCCGTTCTTAGACCGAGGTAAAGTTCCAAACCAAGACATTATTTCTAGTTGTGCGGAGTTTGGAAACCAAATCGTTCTTAAACCGGACTGTTCTTAAACCAAGGTACCACTGTAATTTAATTGACGGCAGGCCTATAACAAATGAGTTAAGTCCGAAACCTAGATACTCTCTCACACACACTCAAAACATCAAGAGGATCACAATTCCTTTCTTAGGACCAACCAAAACAGTTACATAATAGTCTACATTTATTTATATTTTTGCTTTTCTCCAGGCTGCATGTTTTATTAAACAAAAATGGCAAAGGGGATGTTTGTGTTTCAGAGCACATTAGAAAAGCAGCAGTGTGAACCGTCATGCAATTTCAGAAACAGAGAAAATGTAATTTCAGAATTAAAATAGAAGCTTGACTTTCATAACATAGTGAAATATTATACACGGGATGGGATCATCACGGAGGAGAAGGCTACCATCCATGATAGCTGTGTACTGACCCCAGCATCACAGGAAGAATGCCTCTGAATACCAGCTGCTGGAAAATGGTGTTGCACTCTGGTGCTGTTTGTGGAGCTCCCAAAGGTATGTGGTTGGTCACTGTGAGAAAAGGATGCTGCATTCCTTGGGGCTTTTGTTTCGATCCAGCAGGACTCTTATTTTCTTATTGTCTTATCTGCGCAGGATGGGGCCCATTTTTACAAGTTGGTACTGGGGGCCAGCGTAGATGCTTGGCTCTTGAGACTAGAGGTGGGAGACTTTGCCAATGCCTATTTGTCTCGGTTCCTTGTTTTTCCAGTCTTATGTCCAGTATGCCACATTTCCACATCAGTTTGCTCTCTCTCTCTCTCTCTCTCTCTCTCTCTCTCTCTCTTTCTCTCTCTCTCTCTCCTTCTTCTTTCTTCTTCAATTTCTTACCTCTCCTTCACCCTATGGTCCCAGAGCAAGTTACAACATTAAAACACAAGTCCTCACCAAAAGTTCATTGGCATTTTAGGGGGCATCTCTTTTAATATGCACAATGTTATGCAATTTTGTCTAATATACATATTTTGGAAAGCCATTTCCCCTTCAATGATACATTTTGTGTGTGTTATTTGCACGTTGCACTCTTCTCCCTAATATACAGATTTTTATACACATCTTTTTTGTTTGGAGACAGCATTGCCCAATTCAGAGGTGTGTGAATTTCAAAGGGCAGCCATGTTCACGTATTGTTTCGGGGAGTGAGAGGTAGCTAGGCTCACACTGAAATGCGAATTTCTCCTCATCCCTACTTGAGACTGACTTCTAGGCTTAAAGATATATAAGGCTGAAGGATAGCAACTTGTACCTTGAGATTCATGACTGGCAGGACTGAGACCAAGTGTCTTCCCAAGCTAAGTGTAACACCTTATCCACAATGCCCCTCTAAGCCTTCCTATTATTTAGGCCTTGATGAAGGATTTTAGCATTATCTGGGGGGGGGGGCGGGCGGGCGGGTAGTTTCATCTAACACCGAGCATCATCACTGCTGAAATAAATGTATTCTGACTAAAATTATTCCAAGCTTAACCTTTCACTTGGCGAAAACCGTCTGATGGTCTGTCTATGTTTGCACAATCCCCTCAGATAGGAATAGCTATTAAGGAAGGAAAGTGGGGCTCTGTCTGTGTTCTGCAAGAAGTTTTGCTGTAGAGTAAATACATTATGACTGGGGAACGGTGGGTGGAGGACACGTGGCAGAGGACCGATATCTTCCTGACCAAATATTCATACAAACAGAGCACATCTCATCATCTTCGGTGAGCAAATACAGCGTCTCTTGCAAGCAATAAAGGCCCATTACCTAGATAAATGATGGGATGAAGAACTTGCCACCAATATAAAAATGGCTCAGTATTTTAAGAGCTTTTGCTCAGGTCTTCTCATTGGCAATTTCTTTTCCTTTTATTATATCTGCTAGGCTCCCGATTCATTGCTATCCCCCCCCAAAAGGGCATAAAGTTTATCATTTGTGCTGCTTAAAGAGTTCCTGTCAAATGCTGTTAAGTTTCATTGAAGTGAATGGATCAAATTAGTTGCAACAAAGTGATGGGAAATGGTTTCAGAGGGAGCTCATCACAACTAGAATCACAGAATCATAGAGTTGGAAGAGACCACAAGGGCCATCCAGTCCAACCCCCTGCCTAGCAGGAAACACCATCAAAGCATTCCTGACAGGTGGCTGTCAAGCCTCTGCTTAAAGACCTCCAAAGAAGGAGACTCCACCACACTCCTTGGCAGCAAATTCCACTGTCGAACAGCTCTTACTGTCAGGAAGTTCTTCCTAATGTTTAGGTGGAATCTTCTTTCTTGTAGTTTGAATCCATTGCTCCGTGTCCGCTTCTCTGGAGCAGCAGAAAACAACTTTTCTCCCTCCTCTATATGACATCCTTTTATATATTTGAACATGGCTATCATATCACCCCTTAACCTTCTCTTCTCCAGGCTAAACATACCCAGCTCCCTAAGCCGTTCCTCATAAGGCATCGTTTCCAACTAACTTCAGCCGGATCAGGACTGCTTTAGACTTGTAATCTGGTGAACGGGGTTCGCGTCTCCGCTCCTCCACATGCAGCTGCTGGATGACCTTGGGCTAGTCACACTTCTCTGAAGTCTCTCAGCCCCACTCACCTCACAGAGTGTTTGTTGTGGGGGAGGGAGGGAAAGGAGAATGTTAGCCGCTTTGAGACTCCTTCGGGTAGTGATAAAGCGGGATATCAAATCCAAACTCTTCTCTCTCTTCTTCTTCTTAATTTTGATATAGAGGTGCTCTTTGGTTTGCATTTTGAGCAGGCTTCCAGAAAAGTCTATGTGGGGAAACCTGCAAGTGAAGTCTACTAGAAATGTCTCGGGCAGAAGCTGCTTAGCCCAGGGCAACCCTGTAAACCTCCTCAAGACAAAGCAGAAGATGTTGCTTGAATGATAGTCTCCTCCATCCTTGCCCCTTGGATAACTGGATCAAGGCCAACATACAGAGAGCACAAAAGCAGCAAACTTTGGGGTGAGGCATACTTTAAGAAACTGCCTCAACATTGCCTGCATAAACAGTGGAGCGCAAAGATTCGCATCATATATCTAGGAAGAAACACACACACATAACACACCAGACCTCAAGTCAAAACGATTTTGGGGATCTCAGGGTATTTACTTATTGGTTTGATATATTTATATCTCGCCTTTCTCCCCAATTGGGATTCAAGGTGGTTTACATTTAAAAGAATTAATCATAAAATACGGAATGATAAAGACATGCCAGTTAATAATTAAAATACGTTGCCACGTATTTAAAACAGCAATTGAAATACAATTTGCCCTCACAGCAGCCCAGTGATCAGCATTGTCTGCACATGGTTTTTGACAATGGGCAGGCAATAAAGTTGCCCAAAAAATGATCTTATTTTCCACAGCTTTGCTTACACCAAAGATGGGTACAGATGGGTACAGATTCTCTCCTAATTTGGTCTGGATCTGTGGTTTCAGTGTTCCATTCCTGCTTTGTTTTGTAATCTTTCTTTTAAAAATCTGGCACTCCAGTGTTCCATAACAAGGGGCCTAGCAATTAGTTAAACAGAATAAGTAAATATTTCTCCTCTCTTTAAATGTTCCTTTAACTGGAACATTTCTCCTCTCTGTTAACCTTCACCCTCTTTCATCTGTTTTTAAATGATAAGATTTCTGGGGAGATTCAAGCTATGATTAGGATCCGTAAGTGTGTTACTTTTAGCAGTCTAGGGGCAGGAATGAGGCTAGCGATTAGATTAAATCATTTGAACATAGCGATGCTTGAGAAAACACCTAATGCCCTAATGAATGTTCAGATATAAAGGGCAAATTGTTTATTATCACTGATTTAAACTTGAGATACCCTCATTGTAAAATAAAATAATAGGATAGGTTCTGGCTATAGTCTTGCAGCTGGCCTTGTTTTTGGCTTATTGGAACCTGTGAATAGGAGTCCTCTTAATTACATTTTATCTTAGTTAAATCTAAGACTTCATGTGAAGGATTCCATTTGTGTGGCAAGGCCCCAGGGCCCAAAGTTCCCCTTAGATAATAAACACACGGACACAAATATTTTGAGTTAATGGGATAAATAAGGCCACAACTTTATTGGCTACAGATGTGAGCGGTTTGGCTTAGGCATTGGGTGAAATCAGACTATATCCTGACTCCTGCCCGTCTGCAGGAAGTCTCTGAAGGGTCACCCACCGGTAAGGGGAGCCCTATGATATACATCAAGAACACCCCCAGGGTTCCCGATGGGGTCGTGGCATGGCCCTAGCCCACACCCAGGCTTCAAACAGGAACCACGCCCCCGGATCCATTTAACAGGATACCCTTAATGAGGAGGGGCAGCCGGAGGCAGCAACCTTCCCTCCCATGAACAAAGTTGTGATGATTGCTACAAGGTAGGCGAAAACCAAATGGATGGTGCCAGTTTGCCAAGTGGAAAAATTCCTACCTGGCCCCAACAATAAGGTGACCAACATTAGTCCTTAGCAAGGCCAAAGTCAAGCAATGCATAAAACGAGGGCAGGTGGGCTGGGTGATCCAACGAAGGAGGTGAAAGGAGGCCGCCCCCCAGCTGCGTCATGATTTAAACGGCAGCAGTCACGCCCCCTGGCTAACCCGATTGGTCAGCCAGGGGGCATGACAAGGCTGGGAGTCCCAATGATGCGGGCGGCATCACTCCACCCCCTGCCGGGTCACAGTGAGGTCCCGGGTGCCCTTCCACAACTCCACCCCCCAGGAAAGGGGAGTGGTCAAACAAGAATACTGAGATGATTTTGGTCTTGATTTCCAAAATGAGCATACCAATTAGCCAGGTCACTTTTTAAAACTATCCAACTGTTTGAGCACATTCACACAAAGCAAGGTAGCTTTGACCACATTCAGTTTTGTAAATGAAAAGAATGTTAACATTGGTAAAATGTAAATTATGCATTTAAGGGGCTAGAAGTCATGTATCATATCCGCATCCAACATATTGCGAACAGCCAGTAAATGTTACTCACTGTATTTTTCAAACATGAGATTACATTTGCAGGTTCTTTGCATGTCGGAACGTGCAGGTGACAGCCATTTGCTTGAATTTGCATCTAATCTGCAGGGCTGTTTAAAAATGCAAATAGCATAAGCTGGGTGAGGATAATTACTGGGACCAGAGCAGGCCTGGAGGGAAATTTAACTCTTGCCTGCCTCTACTGTGACCATGAGGGAAATCCCTCCTCTGAAGCTGGTATTTATTTTGGAGGGAAATCTTACATTGGTGCCAACAAGAGCTTTTACTTGAAAGCAAATGTGAAGGATATTCCTCAGGACTGCCCCTAGGTAGAAAGACTATAATTCCCTTTCTACTACTACTGCTCCATTAATTATCAGTCTCTTCCACTCATGCATTTGCATTTTTTAAAAATAAAAATAAAACCCAAATAAAACTGCATCCTTGACACAAATATGAATTTAACTTCATGTGTAGTTTGCTCATCAAGTGTTTCGGAGACAGAAAAAGACTGGAAGCCAAAGAAAGGAGACAGAAAATTGGACCAGGTATCCTTTTTTTCATGATAGCAAACTATCTTCCTAATCTCTATTTAGTGTTGTGAACTTCACCCTCTTGAACATTATCAACAAAAGGGTGTTGTCTTTCAGTTACTGGGCTTGAGGCCCCTGCCTCAATTTGATTCCATTCCCATTTCTCAAGATGAGAAACGATCACCGAGGAAATGCTGAAGTGACAACTTCCTTCTACAAACACCCTTCTAAAGTAAACACATGGCTGTGGGCTCCCCCAGACGACCTATTGGTTGAATATTTATCCTGAATTACTTGCACAAAGCTTATGCCAAGGTTAGACTATGTCAGGACTGTATCAGGCATTTGTTTTGATTTGTTTGTGGGGAAGTTATACAGCGATGAGCATTCATTGTGATTTGCTTGTGCAGCTTTAGACATCTTCTTGTTAATTATTCAGACCCCATCCTACACTTTTCAGAGCTGATCAACAATGGAACGGTCTCCGTAGGGAGGTTGTGGGTGGTTTTTAAGCAGAGGTTGGGTGGCCATCTGTTTTGGATGCTTTAGTTGAGATTCCTGCGTTACAGGGGGTTGGCCTAGAGGACACCTGGTATTCCTTCCTACTCTATGATTCTGTGATCTCCCCTTCATTTTCCTAACTGCAAATAGTCTCTGCATTTTTAAGTGGATTTGTTACACTAGGCTAACAAGAGTATATTCATCCACTTTAATTTAACCTAAATTTACTTGCACTCGAATCCCTCCTGCCAAATACTGACAACCTATGTGTTTAGAAATGTGGAGTAAGAGACTCTTTCAGCTATTTTATTGAGCAGACGATGATTTAAAATGATTACAGAGAGGTATTTTTTTCTAACACTGTTGCCATGTGAAAGATTGCCCTTTTGAAAAACCAAACATAAACGTGATTAGGTTTTCTGATTGTTTAAGAATGCCCATTTAATGCTTTAATGCTTTTTTATTATTATTATAAAACCAGAGTGAATTTCCCTATATCAGCTTTTCCAGGGAGACCCATTAAATGTCAGGTACACAGTAGCAGCTTTGGAAATGTGAATGTACCAACCACCCATTTTATCTCAAGAACAGTCGGTGCTGCAAATGTCCTTTTTGTTAAGATCTATCTGTCTAGATTTTGTGCCAGTGTTTGATTGGCTTCCACAGTGCCTCGATTCAAGATGCCGTGGGATGATAACACTAGCCTGCTCAAACCTTCGGTACTTATGGAATCCCATTAGATAGAGAAGTGGAATACAAATAAATTCAGGCTGGCCACCGCGTTTCAGTTTTGTTTACAGAGCTCTGCATCAGAGCCCCAGCATTCTGCACCATACATTTGTTTGCTTCAGAGGGAACAATTTATATGGGTGAAAATTGCGATAACCTGTTCAGTTATATTGCCGGTATGAAATCCAATCTGAGAGGAGCTTTAAGCTCCTACCACTCATCGTTTGAGTTATGCAGTTTGTCACTCTTCTGAATAATATTGTATGGAGTAAGGATTCCATTACAGTCTTTGTCATGAAAATGAGGTACTAGGGATTGAATGCACACACACACACACACACACACACACACAAAACACAGCACACGGTTGTCAATAGCAAAGTGCTGAGGGCTATTTTAGTTCTTTGTGATTTGATTGGTTGGGTGTTTGGTCCTCCTTGTTTATGAAGAACTGGGCAGAAGAAACTCCAACAAATCTGTACAAGGAAATGGAGAAATCCCATGTAGGTCCCATTACCAACATAGATTAGTTCAAGATTTCCATACACTTGGACACCAAACAGCAGGATATAGGATTCCACCCACTTCCCCCAATTAATCCTCACAACAACCTGTAAAACAGCTTAGATTGAGGAGGGATTGTGTGGTTTCATGGCTAAGAAGAAGAAGAGTTTGGATTTGATATCCTGCTTTATCACTACCCTAAGAAGTCTCAAAGCAGCTAACATTCTCCTTTCCCTTCCTACCCCACAACAAACACTATGTGAAATGAGTGAGGCTGAGAGACTTCAAAGAAGTGTGACTAGCCGAAGGTCACCCAGCAGCTGCATGTGGAGGAGCGGAGACATGAACCTGGTTCACCAGATTACGAGTCTACCGCTCTTAACCACTACACCACACTGGCTAAATGGGTACTTCAGTGCCAGAAGGCCTATGCCCATTTTATCTGAGAGATGAGCAAAACAATCCAACCACTGCCAGGGCATGAAGCGGCAGAGGCATTGCCCCACCCACAGCCCTGTTGCTTATTCTGGCTAGAGTGGAAGGCGAGAGGCAGGCAAATTGTGACACCATCCTGGAGTGGGTACAACAATTGGGCCCAATGCCATCATATTGATGGCAATGAGCCCAGCTCAGGGGTCAGCGGATCCCAGGACCCACCAACCCCAGAATGCCCTGTTTTAGGGCTTTCCTTGGGCTACTGCCAGCATGTTTGGTAGGCAGAAGGGGAAGTTCTGTACCAGAGGAGTAAGACCGGTGTAACTCCATGGGTGCAGGCTGGTGGAAGCCAGCAAGGCTGGGCAGAGGGATGCCTCCACTGGATCCAAAACCCTCCCTGTCGTCAGTGTGAAGGGGGTTTGGAAAACAGCCTAATCAGTCCAATTGGTCATTGTATTAGGGGAAATTGCTTGCAAAAATATGTCTGTTGCATTCTTTAGTCAAAACTGCATACAGAAAAATGTGTTTATTATGAGAACTTTGCATTAAAATGTTGACAAATTTCCATGAATATATATATATATATATATATATATATATATATATATATATATATATATATTATATATATATATCACAAATTGTTGTGGAATATTGGGGGGAAATGAGAAACTTAGAGAAACAGCTCACAAACACCCCTTCTACCTGCAAGGTTCACGGGACACCCCTTCTACCTGCAAGGTTCACGGGATCTACTGCTGGGTGTATTCAAGACTTAATTGCAAAAGTGGGGGTGCCGGGAGGATTCAGGACTGTATTGGTTGTGATTATTCCATAATAACTAGATAAATAGATCTGAAAAATGGGGAGAGAGGGGCTCAACCTCTGCACTCCATACATTTAACCCCTCCCTAAATCCCAGGGATGCCCAAAGTTGTGCTATAGTACACAGTTGTCTTAATCCAGTTTGTAATCACCCTTTCCTGGCTCCAAACGCAGCAGCCGTATCTTCCCTGAAGATAATTCAGTTGAGCAGCCATATAACAGCCCCACTCCACCCCCAGCACCCAAATATGTCAATACATTTTCAGCAACAAATGGATATCTGTGTTATTGTCACTGGAGGAAGATTGATGCTAAAGCAGGTATTCGGGAAATATATTATTGAGCTTGTTTCCGTGCAGATGTTTGTGCATGCTTCGTATCGCAAAAATATTTAAATTCTGTTTGGTTAAGACAGGATACTTATGTTATACAAAGCAGCAGTCAGAAGGTTATAGCCCTCACTAGACAATTTGCCAGCCAAGAAAGATGGGCCTGTAATGATACTGACAGCTTTATTGTCCGGATGCTGGCAGAAAAATAGGCAAAAAAAGAGAGAAAAGATTGCACAGACAGCAGCTTGCAACGCAACCTGAAACTTGAGAAAAATATTAACCAGTTGCAAACAGATGGAAGTATTCAAGGTTCTTGCATTTCAGGTATAATGATGCTTATTGCAACATTTCCCTCCCCCGCTACCAAATTATATACTTTCTGTTGTACATTTGTATTTCTCTCCCTCCCTCCCTCCCTCTCTCCCTCTGACTGTCTGTCCCTTGGGGCCGGCAGTACATAATTCTTGGGTGAGGTATGGAAGTTTTATTTAGCAGGGGGGAGTACAAATAGCTGTGAATCACTCCAGGCTGAATCAGTCTATTGATTCCAGTGACAATCCCTTGACAATTTGGCTCATTTAAAAATATATTAACTGTTGTGCTTTTTGCAGATCTGCCCTATCCTTTCATTCCCCTGCCGGGCCATTAAAGTACACCTGTAAATTACAAGCAACTCACAACTTACACCGGACTTACTTCCAGAGATAGCGCAGAAAGCCAAAAGCCCATATAATTCTGCCCCTTTTCCATTGCCCTTCATCCCCTAACCTTTGCTCAGTGGCCCACCACCACTCCCCTGGCTCTGATTCTTCCTCCTCTGAGACTTCCCTAAGGGGCTCTCCAACAGGAACCTCCCACCATTTCTCATCATCCCATCAGTCACTAACATCAAGTGATGCTAGACTGCCAGGTTTCAAGCCAGGATGTTGTACCTTTCAGTTTTGTCCTGTCTGAATATTCAGTAGGCCTCCTACACAAATTAGAAACTCGTTGAGCACTGGTCTTTATTGGAACAACACCCATCTTTTCTGGGAGCTGTCCTGGGTCCTGATCCATCCAGCGCTGCCTGGCTAAATTCTATCAGACTTTCACCATAAAGCAACCTCCCTTCGTGGGCCCAAAGCCTTTGTCTGCAGGGGTTTCCTGATCAATTTCAATGGAAGAACCAATCTATGTATAAATTCCACTGCATGTGCAAATTGACTGCATGCATTGAAATAAATAAGGGCGCCCATGCACATTGGCGCTCTGTGTGTAGCCTCAGATAAATATTAAGTTGACTTGGAAGCAAGAGCTGCCTTTTGTATGTGCTACAAATATTTCAGAGCAGTTCGGGAGTTTGTAATTCAACATTAGTAGCTTCCTGCAGTGCAACCAACATACTGAATAAATGGAATTATAAGGGGAATGAGGCATGCTTCAAAAGCTAGAAGAAAAATAGCACATCCAAAGGAGGGGGAAATTCAATCATTTGGTTACATGCACTTCTGAAGCTAAAAACTATAAAGTAGCCTTGCTGACAAAGCAAAGGTATATACCTCTGAAAGATATTGTGTGAGATGATTTATTTCTTTTTTCCAATAATGGGAATTCTGGAAACATACTGAATTTACTCTAACAGTAGGCAAAGGAAGGGTAATGGCCTTGTCAAAGTATAGACAAAAACTACAGCAGGAACCACTTAAACCAATTGGGAGAGAGAGAACTTTAGATCAGACATAGGTTTATGGCAGGGCTGGGGCACCCGTGGTGTTCTAGATATTACTGGATTCTAACTCCCATTAGCTGTAGTCAATGTGTTCAAATGGGTGAGGGATGATGGGATTTGTAGGGCTGCAGGTTCCCCATTCCTGGTCTATAGAGCTCAAGGTGTCACACATAGTTGTCGCCGTCCTTATTTAATCCCCACAACAACCCTGTGATGTAGGTTAGGTTGAGAGACAGTTATTGGTCCATGACCCACCCCACCCACCCTCAGTGAGCTGAGTGGGGATTTGAACTCTGATCTCTTGGGTCCTAGTCCAGCACTCTAACTGCTACGCTACACTGGCTCTTGATAAATAAATAGCATTGCTTTTCCAGCAGTATCCCACAAATGCAACTGTAGGTGTTTTTTTGTTTTGTTTTGTTGAGTGGTGGCTCTTACAATTCCAAATTGGCTTTGAGTGTGTACAACAAGAGCAGCGACTTTTCTAGGGATAGTTTTATAACCTAAAATGATCTTGTGGGCATTTCTAAGGCAGCTTGCATCTCTTAAACAGGTTTGCTTCTATGATCCATGAGCAGCACAGTCAGGTATGCCATTTTTGTGTGCAGCCACCTCCATGATTGCTTGCTCTCCCACACACGCCTGTAAAGTATTCCATAAAATGTCCACTGAACAAATTATTAAGGTCCTCTGCAGAAATTGCATTTCTTCAAAGCTAACAGCAACCAACATCACCCATAATTGCAGGCTTTTAAACAGATTGTACAATCAAAACCTGACTGTTCGGTAAAGAATTATTTGAGCAATAAAGTTAAATACTTTTGAGTTTATATCTTGAGGGCACTCTCAGCCTGGTGTAAAAAGAAATGGGGAAGGATCATGCAAGTTGTGTGCCCAGCTATGAGAGTGTGGGGACACAGGAAACAGGTAATCATTTTCAATTTGTGTGAAGCGAGTTTTCCTAAAAAGGATGAACAGGCATATTTTCTGCTTGCTGGAAGAGAACTGCATTGGAAAGTTAGCAGCTTTCCAAGGGCACCCAGTGGATGTGGCTGCAATGGGATCTGAAATCAGAACTCCCAGGTCCAAATACTTATTTCACTTAAGAACTTTAAACCCACAATTTCCCCCCGCTACAATCACCTCCAAGGTGGTTCGCAAATCGATAAAAAACAATCTAAAATATCACAGTAAATCATTAAGCACAAAACTAAACCTGAATAAGCAGCAACATGCTGTAGCAATCAAAGGCAGTATAAAATACAAGAAATGGTGTACAGTCAATAAAAACAATTACTCTTAAAAGGGTGAGGAAACAGGAAACAGTATGGACTAAGTCTTGTATGGGGGAAAAATATTTAAAGAAGATTCCAGGTGAAGACGACGAAGATGAAGATGAAGATGAAGATGATGATGAAGAAGAAGAAGAAGAAGAAGAAGAAGAAGAAGAAGAAGAAGAAGAAGAAGAAATTTATTATTTGTACTCCACCCATCAGACTGGGTTGCCCCAGCCACTCTGGGTGGCTTCCAACATATTTGTTGTTCAGTCGTTCAGTCGTGTCCGACTCTTCATGACCCCATGAACCAGAGCACGCCAGGCACGCCTATCCTTCACTGCCTCTTTCAGTTTGGCCAAACTCATGTTAGTAGCTTCGAGAACACTGTCCAACCATCTCGTCCTCTGTCGTCCCCTTCTCCTTGTGCCCTCCATCTTTCCTAATATCAGGGTCTTTTCTAGGGAGTCTTCTCTTCTCATGAGGTGGCCAAAGTACTGGAGCCTCAACTTCAGGATCTGTCCTTCTAGTGAGCATATATGGAAACATTAAAAAACTCCAAACATTAAAAACTTCCCTATACAGGGCTGCCTTTAGATGTCTTCTAAAAGTCAGATAATTATTTATTTCCTTGACATCTGATGGCAGGGCATTTCACAGGGTGGGTGCCATTACCGAGAGGACCCTCTGCCTGTTTCCCTTTCTGTGTTTGGAGTGGGAGTTCCATCACCAGGTTCCCACCAGGGTGTTCCCATTGGCCACCCTACTAATCTCCGAAGCCTTCAGCACAAAGAGAAGAGCCTCAGATGGAGATCTAAGTTATTGGACAGATTCATGTGAGAGTAGGTTGCCCTGCAGATATGCCAACCCAGCATATGTGGCATGGCCATTGCACATTTCCAGTAGAGAAATTAAAGTTAGGAGTGGTTTGAGATACAGATTTGTCAAGCCCATGCTGTTCAGTGCTGTTCCTCTTTCCCTCCTTGCCTCCAGCTTCTTCTCCATCTCAGATCATATTCTGAACCAGGTAAGAACTGCCCAGATCTGTCCAGCTATTCCCTTCCTCCTCACCTGGCCTAGCATAGCAGTAGAGGCCAAAACAGCAACAAACCCTTTGGACAGAAAATAATGCTTAAGATTTTAATATCCCAAGCACCTCACAAGCTTTATCTAGCTGTAAGTCTTTCACAGAAGGACAGATCCTGAAGTTGAGGCTCCAGTACTTTGGCCACCTCATGAGAAGAGAAGACTCCCTAGAAAAGACCCTGATGTTGGGAAATATTGAGGGCACAAGGAGAAGGGGGCGACAGAAGATGAGATGGTTGGACAGTGTTCTCGAAGCTACTAACATGAGTTTGGCCAAACTGCGAGAGGCAGTGAAGGATAGGCGTGCCTGGCGTGCTCTGGTCCATGGGGTCACGAAGAGTCGGACACGACTGAACGACTGAACAACAACAAAGTCTTTCACAGCAACCCTGTAAGAGAAGTTGGAATTACAACCCCCCAGACTGCAGAGCAAAGCTCACTGAGAATGTGTTTTCCCCAGCCCAAAAGTGGCAAGAGGTGATAGGAGAATCTTGATTCATAGCTCAGTCTCCTAGCCACATTTATTCATTCATCTGCTTCAGATGCATAAGCCGCCTCAGATGCATAAGCAAACAACTGAGCCTAATTCTAAACTATTGCTGTTAAGGCCATGTGCCCTTGAACACAACCATCTTCTTAAAGCCCAGATGGTCTTCCGAATGGTTTAATCAGAAGTCGGCCAACATTGGAAGTGCTCTCATCTCAGCTCTTGCGGTAAACCTTTCTGGGTCCAAGGGCCACATGCCAATGTGGATGTGGCCCATACTCTCTCACCTACACTCTGATGTGCTGATACCATCATTTCTAATAGGCTCTCCTTTACCACCAGTCTTTAAATGTCCTAGCAGAACTGCTGATGCTAATAAGTTGCCAGTCATTGGTTACTCCTATTTATTTATGAGCCAAAGGAAGGAAATAGCAATGGGAGAGCCTACTTGGAAGCCCTGGCCAAATGGCAAGCACTTATCTATACCTTTCATGTGTAATGCAAGGCCTTATGTAGATAGTTCACATGGCCAGAAATGTGAGCACATTGTGATTTATTGCCTATCTTTCTTTGGCTAGGGCAGCCATAACATTGGGAGTTGAACCTCCCCCACTTAGTATGACTCCAGGCAGCCACAGGGAGAATCTCATTATTGCCCCATGGCCTCTAAGCTGACTTTAGGCTATCGATTTCCTAATAGCAGGAATTGATCTTCATTCCCGTGGATGTGCTAGTACAGAGATCTGAACACAGCCATCACTTTGGGAAGCATATTCTTCAGTCAGTCACAGGTGTTGGACTTGACCATCAATCTACTTTCTGTTGCTCAGAGATGAGGAAGAGGCAACATTCTGGCAGAAACTGACACAGGAAACAGAGTGTTTGTCACCCAATACAGGGGAAAACAAGTGCCATTCATATGTGCACTGCTTTAAACAGCAAGCAGTAGCTTGACTGAACAAACGTCTGCGCTAAAATAACTCACATAGTTCTCACTGCCATTCCTGAAGATGCTTTCAGACCAACCAGCACACCCTAATGTCCAAAACAACAACAACAACAGCAACAGCAACAGCAGCAACAACAACAACAACAGACCCCAAAAGTATTTGGTTGACAGTTGCATATTACACAGCAAAGTGGCAAAATGTGAGCAGGTTTAAGTTGCAAATTAAGTCACACAATTAAAAAAAAATGTTATGAAGTCAGATCACATAGCGTTAAACTAAAAGGAGAAAAAGCATTTCTAGAACTGGCTAAAAAAACCAACACATATGAGTGAGCAAACACCGAGGCAGGGCATATTGTATAGGTACAAAATTGTAGGAATCGAATCCGTTTCCCACTGATGTATGTGTGTGATGCCTGGACTATTTCATGCCTAGTCTCCTTTTCTGCTCTTTTTGATATGGCAGCCATTTTGTGTTATGTCACACCTGCACAGCAGCCACCATTTTGTGACTGGCACCCATGGCAGATTCTCTAAATTCCAAATGTGCCCATTGGCCTAAAAGATGTAGTGGTCCCTGGGGCAAAATATAGGCAGGGCTGGCTTTAGCATTCAGCATGCTGAGGCAACCATTTCAGGTGGCAGATGCTGAATGAGGGGTAGCATTTTTTTCTGTTGGAAGATTAAGTTGTCTGTACCACACAGACTGTCTTGCACCCTCCTCAACTAGTCTGCTGCCCTCAGGTGTGATTAAGGATGCTGTCTCATTGCAAGTGCTGAGGTAACATTCAACTGCTAGTCTTGTTGGCTTCTGTATGTGGAAGCCCCATCTTCTCCTTTGCCTCAGGCAGCAAAATGTAGTGGGCTAGCCCTGGACATAGACCAGAGCTTATCAGTGATGTCTTTAGCATATGTGCCGCCGGGGTGCAAAGTTCTGCCCAGCACCCCCAAATTTAGTTTAGCCCCCAAATTAATTTTTATTATGCTTATGTCAGACACCACACTTACGCCTTATCTCTTGTTTACGAAAGAAGGGAGGAAAAAGAAATGTGTTTCTCGCGGAAAAAAATACAGCTCACGGAATTCATAGTGTGTGCTCTAGGCGTGTTTTTGTGGAAATGGAAAACTAAAATCACATAGTAGAGCCCTAAGTACTAAGTAGTCAAAGAAAATGAGGACAATTAGCAGGGGGGAAACATTATTTTTTTAACTATTATTTTTCTCTAAACGAATTTGAACTGTAAGTGGTGAAATTAAAATGCGCCGTTGTGAATGACAAGCGCAGCCGCTAGCATGGCGCGTCTTTGGTAAATGAGCGCACAAAGTCAAAAGTCCTTTAGTGAAATAGTAGGTATACATTTCAGTAATACCTAGGTATATATGTATTTTGTTTTTCTAGCTTGATCAAAATTATTTATTATTTCATAACAGGTAGATAGTTAAGAGCTTCAGCGGCAGGCACTTGACGCCCCAAAGAAATTGGCACCCAGGTGCCCCACACCCCTTGCACCCCCGGGTAAAGACGGCCCTGGATCTTATACAGAATTAGAAAACTTAGGTTAACTGCTTCTGAAAATGGGGATTCATTAAGTTGGATACAAATTATCAATAGATGCCTCAGTAGAGGTAGAAAAGTTTTGTTTTATGGGCAACATTTACTTTGGAAATGTGATGCATTATAATGTCTCCAAGGTGCAATGTACCTCAGAACCAGTTCACATATTACAGCTTTATTAGTACAAGCAAAATAATTCACATAATCATGTATAGCAGTGCTATGCAAGCACCAAATATATAATTCTGGCCACATGCCTCATATAGGCCCAGGAGCTAGGAGTAGTAGCTGCAACTTGTGGGTCTCTACGGCAGGCCCACAGTCTCCAAAGTACATTCCCTGAATGGGAAAAGCAGCGGGAGGTTGGTACATAAAAACATTTTGAACCCCCCCCCCCCAAAAAAAAGCTTCGGCAGGATAAATAGATGAGGTATACTGGGAATAACAGAATGTAACATTTTTGCCGTTCACAACTGAAAGCCAAAGGGTTATGTAGAGGATGCTCCGCAGAGTGATTCATGACTCTTTCTCCTTTATGCATTGACAGACTCTGAAATTTCCAGTCCTGTGTTCTTGCGTGGCTCTTTCCTCCATCTGCTCAACAGAATTCTAATTCAGCTATTGCTTTATTGTTCACCATGTCTGAGCTGCGCTTAGGAGGAAGTAAAGCAAAGTTGTTTGTGTTTTAGCTTAAGCTCCCTAATGCGTAAAAATAGGCCTTTCATAACGGAAGGTTATGTGCTCAAGGACCAGCATGAAGAAGACCTTACTGACTTTCAGCTATTCTGAACTGCGCCAATTGAGCTTCACTACCTAAAGTGTAACTGAAATGCTGCATCTACAGATCCTCTGAAGGAGCATCTCTAGACAGTTTCCTGTACAAGGTTACACAGGACCGGTGCTAGGGATTTTGGCGCCCTAGGCGAGGGGGCGGGCCACGTGACGTCATTGCGCATGACGTACGGTGCCCCGCCCCCTGCCCGGCCGGGTGCCCTGCGCCGCCGCGGTTTTCGCTGCTGGTTGGGGCGGCACCGGGTGGCGGCGGGGGGCGAGGGGCAGGCTGGCCAGCGCCCCCTCCATTTTGGCGCCCCCACCGCCGCGGTTTTTGCCCCAACCTGCTCACTCTGCCTCTGGTTGGGGCAGCACCGGGCGGCGGCGGGCGGCGGTGGCGGGCGGGGGCAGACTGGCCAGCGCCCCCTTCATTTTGGCGCCCTAGGCAACTGCCTAGTTCACCTTAATGGACGCACTGGCCCTGAGGTTACAATCCCCACAGAACATAGACTTTGCAAGCTGCCTTATACTGAGTCAGACCATTGATCTATCTTCCTCAGCATAGTCCACACTGGTTGGCAATGACTTTCCAGAATTGGATTCCTTCCCAATCCTACCTGGAGATGCTGAAGATTGAACCTGGGACCTTCTGCATGCAAAGCAGATGCTCTGTCACTGGGCAATGGCCCAATGCAGGTTGCTCTAGGTTACTCTGGTTCCCAGGAGTCCACATAACTGGCAGGGGTGGAAGCCTGGGATCTTCACTGGGATCGTCACTCCACTTGGACACTGGTCCCTGGAGCCTTGAAAACAACAACAACAACAACAACAACAACAACAAAATTTATTTATACCCCACCTATCTGGCTGGGTTTCCCAGATAAAACATCAGACATTAAAAACTTCCCTGAACAGGGCTGCCTTCAGATGTCTTCTAAAAGTCAAATAGTTGCTTATTTCCTTGACATCTGATGGGAGGGCGTTCCACAGGGCGGGCGCCACTAGCAAGAAGGCCCTCTGCCTGGGATTTTTGTTTGTTTGTTCCCTCTGTGTGAGCAGCGATAGGTGGGCAGGATTTGAAGTAAAAATAAATGGCATTTTAGATAGCAGTCCAGCGTCTTTTGAAATTTCCAATAAAATGGGAAACCCTTTCCTTATGAGTTTTGCAATCATGATAATTCCAGCCACCTTTTGGAAAATAGCAGTTCATAGCAGTTGAAACTGAACACACAGTGCTGCTGTTGAGCAAGGGCCAGCCCAAGGCATTTTGCTGCTTGAGGCAAAGGACAAGGTGGCACCTCCTCCCTGTCCCCATTCCTGAACTCTGGTAACGAGAAGAAGAGAGATGGGGAGGCCAGCAAATCCACCTCTCCTTACCAATATTGAGGCCTGTGAGTTTCCTGAGGACTGGGAAAGGGAGAGAAATAGCTGTTACTGTCACTCTCTTTTTTCCCCTCTTTCATATTTGTCTTTGCTCTGTTGTGACTGTGGAAAAGGAGTGGGACAATTCATGCCACTCAGGCAACAATTCATGCCACTCAGGGTGAGAACCTGAATGCATTGAGAGTGGGGGTGGAAGGTGTTAAGTTGCTCAAAAAGCCCAGAGTCTGGCGGCACAGAGTGGGGCCCTCTTTGTGTGAGAGACAGCTGCCATTAGTGAAGAACAGGGTGGGAACTGTTGCTAAGACAGTTTGAAGGTCTTCTTTTTTCCCTTTTCTTTTTTGCCTAGGTATTTGGTTAAACCAGAAATTGCGATTTTTCCTCATTGCGGTTTTGCTTGTTTACCTTAAGACACGGTTTCTAATGCTAATTTGTTCTTTATTGGGTCTGTTTATATGATTGTGGAATTTTTGTATCTTGGTGTTTTTCCTCATGCTTATTTTTCTTACTTTGTTCCCCGCTGTGGGATTGAAAATATTCAATGAACAGCAGGCTATGAATACAAGCAAATCCAATGTACTGAAGCCAACAAGAGTGCAGCTGAATGTTACTTCAGCACAGGTCGTAGGGAGCCTCCTCCTCTATCTCCATATTCATTTGCAGCAAGCTGTTGCAATAGTTGGGCAATAGGGGCAGTACAGGATTCCTTTTGGTGTACCGACCTCCCCGCTGCACCAAGGATTCCCTGCCCGAGCTGCTTCAGGTCGTGGCGGATGTGCTCCTGGAGACACCTAGCTTGGTTGTCTTAGGAGATTTTAATATCCACGCCGACACGACCTTACAAGGGGCAGCTCGGGACTTCGTGGAAAGCATGGCCTCCATGGGGCTGTCCCTGAATAAGTCTGGCCCAACTCATAGCCGCGGACATGCCTTAGACCTGGTGTTTACCTCTATGGATGTTGGTGATCTGACACTAAGTAAAAGCGAAACAAAAGAAGTGCCATGGTCAGATCACTTCCTGGTGCAACTAGACTTCTCCGCGACCCTTCCCCTCTGCCGGGAGGTGGGACCGATTCGGATGGTCCGCCCCCGCCACTTAATGGATCCAAATGGTTTCCAGAGAGTGGTAGGGGATGTTTTATCCCATGTTGATGGCCTTTCAGCTGATGCCCTGGTGGCCCGCTGGAATGCGGAGTTAACCGGGGCTATTGACTGTCTGGCTCCGAAGCGCCCTCTCCGATTGCATGGAGCCCGGACAGCCCCGTGGTTTTCCCCGGAGCTGAGGGCGATGAAACAGTCGCTGAGACGGCTAGAGCGCCGGTGGCGGAAAACTCATTCTGAATCAGACCGGACACGGGTTAGAGCTCAACTTCGAGCCTACCAAGTGGCAATGGTGACGGCGAAGAGGACCTTCTTCGCCGTTTCTATTGCATCTGCAGAAAACAGCAGCAGGAGACTCTTCCAGGTGGTTCGGAATTTATCAGAACCACCTTCGTCACCGGGGTCTGGTAGGGACCCCAAGATCTCCTGCAATGCTTTTGCAAAGTTTTTTGCAGATAAAGTCGCTCAGATTCGGACGGAGGTAGACTCCACTGTGGGAGCAGGGCCGGGGCGGGAGAGTGCTAGAGTCCTGTCTAGTCCAGTTGTGTGGGACCAATTCCAATCTGTTACCTCCGAGGATGTGGACAGGCTGCTTGGACGAGTGAAACCAACCACTTGTCTCCTTGATCCTTGCCCATCCTGGCTTATAAAAGCTAGCCGGGAAGGGCTGGGCGATGGGCTCTGCGGGGTGGTGAATGCCTCTCTTTATGAGGGAGCCTTCCCAGACCCGCTAAAAGAGGCGGTTATTAAACCGCTTCTTAAAAAACCATCTTTGGATGTGGCCAATATGGCCAACTATCGCCCAGTCTCAAATCTTCCATTCTTGGGCAAGGTGATTGAGCGAGTGGTTGCTGAACAACTCCAGGCACGCCTGGAAGAAGCGGACCATTTGGATCCCTTCCAATCGGGATTCAGGCCTCATCATGGGACTGAAACTGCCTTGGTCGCACTGGTCGATGATCTTCGGCGGGCTAGGGACAAAGGTGAGAGCTGTTTCCTAGTTCTGCTGGATCTCTCAGCGGCCTTTGACACCATCGACCATAACATCCTTCTGGACCGTCTAGAGGGTTTGGGAGCTGGGGGCACTGTTATACAGTGGTTCCGCTCCTTCCTCCTGGGCCGTGTTCAGAAAGTGGTGGTGGGGGATGAGTGTTCAGACCCCTGGGCTCTCACTTGTGGGGTGCCTCAGGGTTCCGTCCTCTCCCCCATGCTTTTTAACATCTATATGCAGCCGCTGGGAGAGATCATCAGGGGGTTTGGACTGGGTGTTCATCAGTATGCGGATGACACCCAGCTCTACCTCTCTTTCAAATCAGAACCAGTGAAGGCGGTGAAGGTCCTGTGTGAGTGCCTGGAGGCGGTTGGAGGATGGATGGCGGCTAACAGATTGAGGTTGAATCCTGACAAGACAGAAGTACTGTTTTTGGGGGACAGGGTGCGAGCGGGTGTGGGGGATTCCCTGGTCCTGAATGGGGTAACTGTGCCCCTGAAGGACCAGGTGCGCAGCCTGGGAGTCATTTTGGACTCACAGCTGTCCATGGAGGCGCAGGTCAATTCTGTATCCAGGGCAGCTGTCTACCAGCTCCATCTGGTGCGCAGGCTGAGACCCTACCTGCCCGCAGACTGTCTCGCCAGAGTGGTGCATGCTCTGGTTATCTCCCGCTTGGACTACTGCAATGCGCTCTACGTGGGGCTACCTTTGAAGGTGACCCGGAAACTGCAATTAATCCAGAATGCGGCAGCTAGACTGGTGACTGGGAGTGGCCGCCGGGACCACATAACACCGGTCCTGAGAGATCTACATTGGCTCCCAGTACGTTTCCGAGCACAATTCAAAGTGTTGGTGCTGACCTTTAAAGCCCTAAACGGCCTCGGTCCAGTATACCTGAAGGAGCGTCTCCACCCCCACCATTCAGCCCGGACACTGAGATCCAGCGCCGAGGGCCTTCTGGCGGTTCCCTCACTGCGAGAAGCAAAGCTACAGGGAACCAGGCAGAGGGCCTTCTCGGTAGTGGCGCCCGCCCTGTGGAACGCCCTCCCATCAGAAGTCAAAGGCACTAACAACTATCTGACATTTAGAAGGTGCCTGAAGACAGCCCTGTTCAGGGAAGTTTTTAATCTGTGACATGTATATGTATTTTAATATTTGTTGGAAGCCGCCTAGAGTGGCTGGGGAGACCCGGCCAGATGGGCGGGGTAAAAATAATAAATTATTATTATTATTATTATTATAAGCTAGCTGAGGAGGCGCAGGCCAGGCCATGTGGTGCATACAACTCTGTCTGCTCCAAGCCCCTCAGTTTCTGCTGCCTAAGGCAGCCACCTCACTTTGCCTAATAATAGGGCTGGTCCTGGGTTTGGCTCTGTGCATAAATGAAAATAAGAGGTAAGGCTCTTGGGACTCAAACAAGTGAAAGGGAACTTACACTATGACCAGCCTTTATTGAGCAGTCATTCTGATTTGTTTGTGGAGTGGTTATACAGTGGAACCTCGAGTTGCGGACGTAAACCGTCGCAGAGGCACATCCTCAACTCGAAGCGTTCGCATCCAGAAACACTGCATCTCCACATGCACACAGCGCGATCTAGCACTTCTGCAAAGCGCAATGTAGCGCTTCTGCGCATGCACGAGTGGCAAAACCTGGAAGTATCCATTCCAGTACTTCCGGGTTGCCGCGGGACGCAGACATAACCTGAAGCAGACGCAACATGGGGTATGACTACACTAATGAGCACCTGTTTGTTTATTATTATTTTTAAAAGTGGATTCGTTGTGCCAGCGTAACAGAAAGCATTTTAACCCACTTTCATTACACAGCTAATGCACTTGAACCACAAAATGCTGACAGTCTGGAGGCAGCGAAAAGAATAACCAGTGAAAAATGCCTTTTGGGAGAGGTAGTGCTGAATATGAGTCAATAATAACCGAATCTCAAACTTTCTGATAGTGCCTTGATTCAGAGTGAAGCATGATGCCCACCCTACCCATCCCATAATATAATGCAGAACATAGTGCCTCTTTCTAGAAATGAGGAAACATTGCAGCTCCGGGTACTTTCTCATAACATATCTGCATTTCTTTCTCCTGTTTCCTTGACGTTGGTTGGTATTTACAACTCTTTATGTCTGTGTTAAAATGTTGCCCTCTGTCAGAAGCAATCTGAGGTTCAAGAGAGTGTCGGCAACTTAACTTAGGCATGAGAAGCTCATTTTTCAGGACAGCAGAAGGCATCTCAAGCAGGCTTTTAAAGGCCATGCTGTTTACATGCTGTTTTAGTTTGTTCTCAATAATTTATTATCCATTAATGTTCTTTTTATATATACTTTTTCAGTCACCTTCTCAGTTGGTTCCGAGGGCACATTTAAGCACAAGTTTTTGCAGGGGGGAAACAGGGACATTACTTCCCACTGTGCAGCTACCCAACATTTAAATGCTCAGATCTTTCTTTTGAATTTTTTTAAAGCATCTATTTAATGCTGAATATCACTCTCATAGCACATAAAGAATGGTGTCTGGTAGATTCTGGGCAAAATATTTCTAAGTCCTTCAACTGTATTCCCCCACCCCCCACCAGTAGGCTATTAAATCCATATAGTCTAAAGGAAGCTGATGTCCATATATAATATGGTCATATTCAGTTGATCAAAGGGATGAGAATCTGGAAGGAAGGTGAGGCAAACAATTCCAATATACAGTACAGTGGTACCTCGGGTTAAGTACTTAATTCGTTCCGGAGGTCCGTTCTTAACCTGAAGCGTACTTAACCTGAAGCACCACTTTAGCTAATGGGGCCTCCTGCTGCCGCTGCGCCGCCAGAGCACGATTTCTGTTCTTAGCGGAGTTCTTAACCTGAAGCATACTTAACCTGAAGCATACTTAATCGGAGGTACCACTGTATGTGTGTTATCATATATGGACAGAAGTTTATTTATTTGAATTTGCTTATTATTTAGCTACTCCCCATAGTCTGCTTTAAATAGTCTCTTGGGTGATTTGATCTTGTTCAGGCATACACCCTTCAGAGAGCAGCAGTGCATCCCATAACCCACAATTTATTAGGCTCAGCTGATTGTCAGAGAATGGGTGTTTATAAAAGACATTCAGCTTGTAAAACACACCGAGCCTGAACAAAAGATATTCAGCCAGCTGAAATGCAGTGTTTGCTTTAAATAAGAACTGCAGACGATCCGGTAAAGTACTGGCATTCATAGAGTTAGCCTGAAGGTAGGAACTCAGTCAAAGAAAACGAAAGAAGTATCCAGCCTCTGCTTGATTATTATCTTTGTTTTCTACACTGTCTATCACAAAATCGTGAAAGACTGAGGATTAACTTGCCAGAGCAAGGAGGACCCATCTATTACCCTGGTGGCATCACTCCTGCTCGAAAGCTGCATTCTCCTGTGCCTCCTCTCCCCATTTACCACTGCCTCCAGTGCTACTCCTCCCTTGCAAGATACTCGCAATGAGTTGTTAGGGATTTGAGCAGGCTGTTTTACTTCCCTTGCCCCCTTCCTTCTCTGCACAGTTTGCCTGGCTTTTTATAGTTTCAAACTCTTTCCTCTTTCACTCACACAATAAGCACATCTGCCGTGAACATTCTGTAAGTCCTGCGACCTTACAGGGGCTTGTGGGGCCATCCTTGAGATTTCTGTTACTGCTGCTATTATTTTCTATATTTAACAAACATTTATTTCTGCATACCTAAAGAGAAACCTGGGGGTGTATTAGGGCTGTATGAGTCTCAGTTTTTGTTTATCTCGTCGTTTTCAGTCTTAAGTTCCATTTTCCACGTTTTCGCACGTGTTTGTGGTTGTTTTTAGTCTTCATGAAAATTCATCACATTTTAGTGCAATTTTCTCCTAATATTCATATTATTTGTATATGTTCTTGTCTAAAATACACATTTTTTGCAAGGCAATCTCCCCTCATAGAGGGGGGATTTTTGTATGTTAGTTTAATGCACACTTTACCCTAGTATATGCACTTTCGTACACATTATTTGGCTATAGAATTATACTGAAAAATTCAAAGAAAGTGAATTCAGAAAGTGAAAATTGGGGGGGGGAGTGACAATTAGGTAGAGTTCATTTTTTTAATGGGAATGGAATCGATCATCTCCCCCATCCCTTGAAAAACAAACCACTTTTCTAATGTTTGGTGGCCCAATCCAAGGCATTCTACTCTCTAAGTTCGCTATCAGAGAAAGGTATACCAGAAGAAAAATAGTGTCAAAAATATTTTTGTGGTTGCATTAAAAATGTGTGTGTGTGTGTGTGTGTGTGTGTGTGTGTGGCGCCATTGATTTAAAATGATGGCGGATCAATTAAAGTAGTAGTCGATTAATCTGTCAGCTAAGATTACATATATTTTTTTCCTTTCGCCACCTCCATTTGCTCAGCTGCTTGTCGCACTGAACAGATCAGACGAGACCGCCTTCACAAAGCACATCAGTGACTTGCCAGGCTCACCTCTAGTTGCTCTCTGTCAATTTCTTGATGTGTCAATGCCGTGATAGGAAATGGCCCTGGGCACTTTGCTCCTGGAAAAAAAAGGAAAAAGATTGCAAAGGACCAGTCTAGTAGCCCCTCTATGCTCATCAAGAATCAAGTGCTTTCAGACATCCAAAATCAGCCTCAGTATCTGTGTTACTTTAGTGGTAGGGGAGAGAATACGGGATCATTTTATCCAAAAGCTAAGTCTTGTGGTGCCTCGCCTAGAGCCAAATGTCTTAGGTTGCTGCATTTGGACTTTTGCTGCAGCAACACAGATGAAAAGATGCTTCTCTTCCTAGCACCCAAGTGCTTCTACTGCTCAGGAACAGCAGGAGGTTTAAGAATAAACAGAGGTTTTAGGTTACAAGGAAGCAAGGACTGTTAGGAGAGAAGCAATTGCAAGGCTATTTAAAGATCCAAAACCATCACTTGGAATGAACCCGGAAACCAAACCAGGAGCCAGTTAAGGATGGGTGAATTTGTTCATTTCTGTTCCTCTTAGTTTCTCATTATTGCAATCTTTTAGTTCAGTTTGCAAGTACTAATATATCTTTAAAAATCCTCATGAAAATTCAGCATTTTCATGTGAATTTCTCCTACTTTTTTGTAATTTTGCCTAATATATTTATTTTCTGCAAAGCAATTTTCCCCAATATAATTCATTTCTATGTGCACCTCACCCTAATATGTACATTTTTTTGGTACACATTACTTGGCTAGAGAACTGGACTGCAAAATTCAGAGAAGTGCAAATTTCAAAATATGGCTGTGGATCAGTTCACAAATTCTGTTGGAATGTGCAAATTGGGTAGATATGCCTTTAAAAGAGAACCGAATCAAACTTCATCCTAAGGCCCAGTAAAGTTATTTCAGCGATGACTATGTTCACAGCATCAGGGCCAGTGCAAGACATTTTGCTGCCTGAGGCAGAGCAGCAAATGTACGTTGTTCTCCTAAAGTCCCCACAAGCACCTCTCCCTGTAAGTCAACAATGCAATAAAATTTAAATTACACAACCAACCTTTTATGAAAGGGAGCAAGTATGGTGTAGTGGTTAAGAGCGATAGATTGGAATCTGGTGAACTGGGTTCGCGTCTCCGCTTCTTCACATGCAGCTGCTGGGTGACCTTGGGCTAATCACACTTCTCTGAAGTCTCTCAGCCCCACTCACCTCAAAGAGTGTTTGTTGTGGGGGAGGAAGGGAAAGGAGAATGTTAGCCGCTTTGAGACTCCTTCGGGTAGTGATAAAGCGGGATATCAAATCCAAACTCTTCTTCTTCTTATGAAACACAAAACCAGCTGCCCAAAGAAGCCGCCTCACTCTGCCTAATGATAGGGCTGGTCCTGCACAGCATTCTGTAACAGCTGACAATCTGGCCACAGTATTTCCCTCATAAATCATGCACCAAACCCAACCATCTACAATCTTGACTTGGTCCCCTCGTCTTCTTGAACTTTTATGACCCTTAATTCGAAGTTTTACAGGATGTTTAGCAGCTCTATGATAGGAGGCCAAAACATCCTTGTTTGTTCTCCTTTAGGCACGGTTTTAAATATGTATCTATTTTTATGTTACCAATGGCTCTTGGTTCTTGTGAAAGCAGAAGAAAGGAATTCGTAGGCAGACGGATCCCACCCCCCACAGGCTGGCTCTTTGTTTTTTCTCTTCTGCTTTTGGCATTGAGATCAAGCAAGTTTTGCGGCTCAAGGCCCCAAATCCCCCACGTAAATATTTCAACTCTGTTCATTTTGAATACGTATTGATAAAAATCTTCGTCTCGGAGGACTTGAAAAGCCCTTTGCTGTTGTACTGGCAGCATCTGCAGGAGTAGACCTTCCCTCCCACATCTGGCGAGAATGATCAGAAGGTGCATACATAATGCAGAAGGCAGCACAGCGTTTGGGACTCGGTTTTCTGGATGGGCCTTTTCCTTTTCCTTTCTTTCTCCCCCCCCCCCCTTTAACAATCAAGGATTCCACAGGTGCTTGAACAGAAATGAAGTTGGAAACCACAAGAGAATCTGCTAGCCAGATGTGCAGACTTACCATGGAGGGGGGGGAGGCGCAGAAGAACATTTATAATAAGCTCAGATTAAAACTTCACTTATTGGAGATACTTAGAATATCACAGTTTTTCAAGAAACTTGGCCATCCCTTTATCAATATCAGCAGGTGTTCACAATTCCCTTTTATTAAAGTTCTGCTTCTCAGTTCTCTCACTTGCAGTGTGTTCTGGTTTTATAAAATAAACCAGACTGGCCTTGGTCTGTTTCAGAGTCACCCCTGGGACTGATCTTCAGTGCTAGGCCCATGCATCCTCATATCTAGTCCTTACTGAGCTGGTATAGCATGGTGGCTGAGGGACTGAGCTATGGACCAGGGAGTTACAAATATATGTGGACCTCTTGGTACAGCTGAGCTCCGAAACATATGAAATCATCAAAGCACGTTGCCTTGCTGCTAGGAAGTGGGAGACCTTTTTCAGCTCAGGGCTCACATTTCCTCTTTGACTGTCTCCCGTGAGCCATAGATCAGTGGTTGGTGGGGCCAGAAGCAGGTGGAGCCACAGTTGTGAATCTTACCTTTGTATCCTAAAAGTCAGAGGTTTCAATATAGAGCTACACACATCCGACACACCTCTCTCTCATCTATCCAGTCAAGCCAGAGGCATTATCATGCCTCTTAAGGACACATTCCATCCAGGCAAAAACCACTTGAGGAGGGTGTGGACTGGAATGGGGTGTCTCCTTGGGAGAGTCTAAGGGGCTAGATGGAGAGGTCCTGAGGACCTCGTTCCACCTGGGGCCTGAGGTTCTCCACTCTTGCCTTACTATCGCTATTGAGCACCACATTCAAAAAGCCCTTGCCTTTGCTTGGCTTTCCATTCAGACAGTGTGTCTTCTAGCTCAGCTTTAGCCCCAGCAAACTAGTACCATTGTACGGTATGGGTGGGTGGCATAGCATAATACCTGTTGCAGTAAAATCCCTGAAGAGTTTTGTGGCACCTAAGGCAATTATTACAGCATTAGCGCTGATGGCACAGTGCTCACTTCATCAGATGCATGAAGTGGCGATCTGAGTACCTGAACTTAGGGAGAAGAAAAATGGTTGTTGTTGTTTTATGATGGTCAAGTAATGCAAGAGGTAGTAGGACAACGAGGAGCACAAATGAAAACAGAATGTCATCAAATGAATATAAGAATCAGAATGGGGGGGGGCACCCAGTGACTAGCAGCCACTGGTGATGAATAAGCATAGCAAGAGGGATAGTGTAAATAATAGTGGTATCTGAAGAAGTGTGCATGCACACGAAAGCTCATACCAAGAACAAACTTAGTTGGTCTCTAAGGTGCTACTGGAAGGAATTTTTTTATTTTTTATTTTGTTATGAGTGTAAATAATAATAATGATAATGATAGTAATACTGATAATTTCTATACCGCCTTTCTTCGTAATATCACAGGGCAGTTGACAATATAAAAATATGCTTATTGCTTTTAATATTCATTGCTTGCCAAGTAAGCCTTCTTTAAGTGAGATATAAACTCAGCCAGGCTACCTCTAGATGGCTCTTCCGTCTCACTTTGCCTATTAGAAATACACCTCTCCTGTGTTACCTTGGGCAGATTTAATGTGATGATTATTTTCTCTGAGCCACAGAGATAACATGCCAAGAAGTATTTAGCATGTGCCTCGAAACAGGCCCAGTGCTGCAGTGCCTATTCTGGAGTGAAGATTCATTTGAAATATGAAGTGCTGCTTATCGAGTGAGAGAGAGAAAGTGCATACAAGAAAATATGCCCGCTTACTCATATCTAGGAAGCATCCCAATGGCTACACTTCCCCTTCTGCAAAATTCATAAGTCATTGCTTTGTTTGTTTTTGAAACTACGGCGTTCAAATTATAACCCAGGATCATTTATCACTTATATGTGCGAAGAATAAATACCACCATGGATTCCACTTATGGAGAGATGCCTTCTGTGTCTCAATTATTCATTGGGAGGTAGCACTCTTAATTTTTAACTTCTCATAAGCTGGAAGCAAATATTTTAAATACAGTCAGCAGATATACTGTGTGGAAACAAGGGACTTTCCCCTCCCTTTACTGGAGCATGCTTAATTCCGTTGCTGAAGGTCTCTCGGGTTTACTTGCTGCAATAATGGAAAGCACTGCTATTGTAACTATAACCAAAATAGTAGCATTGATAGGAATATGGCAGCCATCATCATCATCATCACAGGCTGCTATGGTACACATAAATAACAACAAATTAGCCCCATCACATCCCCTACCATATTTAAACACATGAAAAGCCTATTAATTATTTTATTTTGAATAATGAGCAGGCATATGTATGCAGGAAGAATGTGCCTTTAAATATCTGTGACCTTTTAGAAGCGGACGGGATGTTTTAAATGTGTTTCTTTTTCCTCTTGGTTTTAATGTATCGGGGGGGGGGGGGCTTTTGTCTGCCTGTTTGGTTGGTTGTAAGTTGCTTTGGGTTGCCCTGGGCAATAATAATAATAATGAGTCTGACGTACCCGACAAGTGTCCTGGGAAATCTGGGACATCCCATTTTTTTCTGCAAGAGCACAGTGGCCATTTTGGGCACCTGATATTGTGTGATTTTGCACTGAGATTTCACTCTGGAAAAAGCACTGGGGGTTGTGGGTTGGCACAATCTTGTGCAGTGCCCCAAAACATGCGTTTTTGGGTGTCATGAAGAAGAAGAAGAGAAGAGTTTGGATTTGATATCCCGCTTTATCACTACCTAAAGGGGGTGAATTCAAACTGCGCAGTTAGCAGCACCAAAGTAACCTCCTCAGGGCACAAGCCTAGGCAGTGTGTATGGAGGCCCTGGGCTGCCCAGACAGCAGACAAGAAGAAGAAGAGGAAGAGTTTGGATTTGATATCCCGCTTTATCACTACCCGAAGGAGTCTCAGAGCGGTTAACATTCTCCTTTCCCTTCCTCCCCCACAACAAACACTCTGTGAGGTGAGTGGGGCTGAGAGACTTCAGAGAAGTGTGACTAGCCCAAGGTCACCCAGCAGCTGCATGTGGAGGAGAGGAGACGTGAACCCGGTTCACCAGATTACGAGTCTACCTCTCTTAACCACTACACCACACTGGCTCTCATGAGAGCACAGACCTGGAAAAGTGTGTTTGGGGGGACTCCATGATCTTGCGCAGGTCATGCGACTCGCATGGGAGCACAGACAGGAGGAAGACACCCATCCTGGTTTTGGGACTCAACATGCTGGAGGGAATGGGAAGACATGAAAGGCAAAAGGTTTGAGAATGAATTAATGGAAGGGGGCAGGGCTGACACACTCAGGGATGGACCCATAAGGGAAGGTAGGTGCAGGACTTGCGTGGACACTCTTGTTTATCATCCATGGATGCAGAACTTGCACGCCTTCCGTGTGTTTTTGCTTTTTCACATATTAGAGAATTCACTTAACGGAGTCTTCAAAGGAGAGCTGGGGAAATATTGGCCCTGTGGAGTCTCTATGTTCAGGTGCAACATGCCACCATGGGAATAACAATGGCACAGGGCTCTTGACTTCCTGCCTGTATAGCGGCTTCCTGTTGGCATCTGGTTGGCCACTGTGACAACCAAGATGCTGGACTACATAAACCTCTGGTTGGATTCAGCAGGTTTCTTCTTAGCATCTGTCAACGGTATGCGTTCGACTTGTGCACAGTACTTAAAACTCTGATTTCTAACTAGGGTGTGTGTAAGACCCCCCCCCCAATAGGAACACAGGAAGCTGCCTTATACCAGGTTAGTCGAATGGTCCATCTAACTCAGTATTGTCTACACTGACTGCCAGCAGCTCTCCAGAGTTTCTGCATGCAAGGCAGATGCTCTACCTCTGAGCTATAGCCCTTTCCTGAACCCCAATTCAGTTCAACTGTGTATCCCATCAATTTGTGCCCAGTAACTCTGACCATAAGATATATGCATCAAACAATGTGGTGGGTTATACTATGTTTTCCATAGTGCAAATAATGAAGCTCTTGTAGAGAGGGAGGGGGGTGTTCCCAGTTCATTAAACAAAATAAAAAGTAGTTCGCAACTGAAGACTAACCATATTTAAACAAATCTGAGAATTCTGCCTGGAAATCCAAGTTAGACTCCTGCAGGAAGAAGGAGATAGAGGGGGCGGCGAAAATACTCTCAAGTCCCATTTGCATGATTATGCTTTGCTAGCAGCAGACTGAAGCAGTAGAAAGATTTGAATAATACATTGAGGCTTCAGTTACTAGGCATGAGGCAGCTAATTTAACATTAATAAGGAATAACACAGCTAAGAACAATTCAGTGTGGGGCTTTAGTTTCCTCGGAAAGGTTAATATCTTTAGGACTTTTTTATTTAGAAAAAAGACCCTCTGAAATATTTACATGAGGTATTTTGGGAAAAAGCAGGCATCAGGGCAGATTGATGGTAACTGGATTATTTGATACTGTCGTTTCAGAGAAGTCTGCATTTTGCTGGAACCATTATGCATCCATCAAAACTTGAGTTGAGTCACAAACATTTGCCTGTTCTGCAGTCTCCATCCTTTGGACAGCCGAACTGGAAGCCAGTAGTTTTTGGTGTCCCACATATCTACTGTCAAAGCATAGATGGATACTTCTGCTGCAACAGGCCAACCCAGTGATTTTTATCCCATGCCACTATGTTTTAATTGAAGTATGGGGTCATCCTACAATTTCACCCACAAAGAAAGCAGTTTCTTTGAAAAGTTGGGAGATACAAATCACAGATACACTGTGATTAATGCAAAGGTCCACTTGTCTGGCTGGAAAGTGATGTCGTTTGTGTAGAAAGCTCAGAATTCTCCATGACTTGAATGTAGCCTACTATGCAAATGCAAGAACTACATACAGTAGGTTGCTCCACCTATTTTTATTTTTATTTTGCCTCTGGTCAAACCCACACTGGCATGTGGGCCCCAGAAGGTTGCCCATGCAGGAATGTGGCCCTCGAGCTGCAAAGGGTCCCCGCCTCTGGCTATAGAGCATCTCCATTGCGTGCAGAAAATATCAGGTTCAATCCACAGCACCACCAGGCAGGGCTGGGAATGCCCCACACCTGAAACTCTGGAAAGCCTTTGCTAGCCAGTGTAGGCAATATTGAGCTAGCTGGGCCCAATGGTCTGACTCAGTATAAGACAGCTTCCTATGTTCCTTTGTATATTCCTAATACCATGATGCCCTGCCTCGCTGCTAGATCACATTGGCTTCTCCTTGTGTAGATAATCTGTTTTTTGCTAGGGAAAACAGTGGCATCTCCCAGACTAAACCCCCAGACTATTCTCCACTGTGGGAGGGAAGATCTGGGTATGCCACGTGGTTCTTGTTCCTCTCAACTAGTCCACCGCCACAGGTGCGATGGAGAACTCTATCCCATCACCACTGTCAAAGGAAGAGTCAATGGCCAGCCCAGTTTGCTTCTGTGCCTGGAATGGGAAGGTGGCACCGTGAAAATGTCATGGGCTAATCTTGGGAACATGGACCAGAAACAGAATGAATTGCCTGTTCCTAGTTCTGTCAAATGGACTTAACCGCCAGCACAGTGACAGATAGGATTCAGCTGCTGGTCACTGGGACTTATATTTGTGTGGGTTTGTTTCCCTCCTGCTTGGTTAAGCAAGCGTCTCTCAGCATCCTCATGACAAGATGAACCTGTCAAGCCCAGCACATTTTGCCATAGAATTCCGAGTGTATGTAAGATGGCCCTGATGGGAAAGAAAATATGTAGGATGCCAATGTGTATTAATGCTATTAATCATCCACAGCTGGATGGTTTTGAGAGCTATTCCTGCTCTGCCTGAGTGTTGAACTGTAGCACAGTCCTGCTGGCTCTAAGCTTGAGTGCCTCGCTGGAAGCATCTCCATGACAAATGTTTGGGGCACAGAAGCCCACACCAGAGAGACAAGAAGTCCGTCCTCTAAAGAGAGGTATAATTATAACATGGATTATGGTGCGTGACTTGCTCTGAAACAGAATAACTCGCTGGGTTCCAAATTGCCTTCCCTCGGTCACTGAACCAATCCTGACTGTTGTTCACTCATTTTTCCAGCAATGTAAAAATACTTAACAGCTGGCGAAAGATACTAGGTGGGATGTCCTTGCACTCGTGGAGATTGCTGAAGACTGGACGCCTCTGAATCACAAGTGGAGAGGGAGCTGTTGTGCTCTGGTTCTGGCCCCTACAAAAACAGGTTGCTGGACTAGAAGGGCCATTGGCCTGATCCAGCAGGGCTCTTCTTATGGAAGGGATTTTGTTCCAGCAAGCACTTCCATGAATGGAAGAGGAGAAGAGGCAGAATGGCAGATGAAGTTAATGGACTATGCAGAATTGGACAAGATGACAGGAAGAATTTGAAACTGACGGGACCAGGAATTTCTAAAGGATTGGACTAAATTTGAGATATATTTGAAAGACAATTGTAAACAACAAATCATGCTAATAGGTTTGCAAGAAGTTTTGTGAGGTTAATTTTAACAAATATTTGGAAAACAATATCTGATATTGGTTATTAAAAGTAATAGTGAAATATGAAATACAAGAGGAAGTTAAGAAAAGTGAACATCTCGAGAAGTGGTTGGTGGAAGTCAGAAAATTTGTATAACATATGAATGTTAAATGCTGTTTAAAAGAATGTATGCAAAAAATCTTTAATAAAAAATTATTTATAAAAAAAGGAAGAGGAGAAGAGGCAGATTTTTCCTGATTTCACATTTCCTCTGCCATCCCACACACTACACCCACAGCCTCCAAACACCAGTTTTCAAAAGGCTTCCCTTGAGTACCAGGCCACCAACTGAACTCCACCTGTTCAATTTGCCATATTTCCTTGTCGCTTGTGGTTGATGCATTCTGGTAACCTTCAGATATTTTGGGTTACATTTCCCATGAGCCCCAGCCTGCCTCTCCAACTGCTATAGATTATGGGAGTTGTAGTCCAAACCATCTGGAAAGTGCCAGGTTGGCAAAGGCAGACTTAGGTCATATGAGAGATGGAACCACTTGCCATCCAGTCCTAGATTCCAGATGTTTATAAAGTTTGGATGAGTTTTAATTTGGTCTGGTCTATTCTATTGTGGCTTTAACCTTCTGTATGTTTTGTATGGTTGTAACTTTTTTGTGAAAACTGTTTTGCTTTATCTTTTTTGTAAACCTCTTTGTGGGGGTTCTACAATCAAGTGGTATATCAATTTAGGTAGGTAGGTAGGTAGGTAGGTAGATGGCAGGTAGGTAGGTAGGTAGATCCACCAAGGTCAATGGGCCTCAGGCTGCAATCCTATGCTAATTTACCTGAGAATGAGCCCTACTAAATCAATGAAACTTACTTCTGAGTAGACACATATAGTACTGCTCTGTAACCCACTTTTGTTGACTGGGAGAAATCACAGTTTCCCTTCTCCTTTGTTCTTGCTACAACACAGAAATAGTTCACTTTTAATTCGTGTTGCCAGATGGAGAATTGTGTACACAAAATAACAATTTGCTTCATGCCTGAACTTGACTTTTCTACCTGTTCCTGATCATATACAATAAGACATTGGTTCCTGTATTTTCCTAAACCTGCAGTCAAATGTTGCATTAGTTTGATTTATTATTGTGGATCTGTGAGAACCTTATGGCATGGAGGTTGAGATGAAACCATATCAACTAGAAACAGTGAAGCGGTGATACAACGAGATGGAAGCCGATGGGAGAAGAAAAGCTTTTTCTGGACGGGACCGATTCTGACTGCTGATGAAATGACTTTTCCTCACTGCAAGTTTTGCTAGAGGAGACAACACTCTTTTAATTCTTGTTGAAAAGTATCACTATGAAAGGAGCAATAAGCTGCAATTACTGGTGATGTGGACCCAAACCCTGTCTAGGCTGTGAATAGATGTTAAATGATCCCATCAGCTAATGGGAACACAGCAGTTGTGGGATTTTTGTGGGGGAAGACAGGAAAGGGTTGAGGGCCCAGATTATTATGATCATAAACGCATTTAACTTTCTGTGTATGAAGTTTATAAGATAACGAAGCACCTCATCATGAAAGTATAAATATTTTATTTTACTCTAGCACACAGTGGTGCATAGCAGTTACAATATGCCTTAGCAATGTGAATTAAGGAGAGAAATTAATTCTTTAGGTTCAGAGAAAGGGCATCATACTTAGATGACAAGCCACTAATTTGGGTGGGTGTGGGTGGGTGTTAATTTCTGCCCCCTGTTAGGGTATTTATTTTTCAATTTTACTTATCCCACAGCCACCGCCCCTTTTCTGAAAATCCTAAGGAGAGGGCAGCAAATGATTTTCTAATGCAGTGACATGCAACTAGGATGCAGCTTGAGTGCCGGCTGGACTCCCCAAATCTGCCCTTCAGGCCCCCTGATCTAGAGCACAAATTTCCCCTTCCAACTGCAGCCACTTCTGGTGCATCAAATGTCATTCCAGAAGGTCCCAGATCTTCTGAGACAGCTCTTAGATGCAAGTGTATGTGGAACTATACATTGGGAGGGGTATCCTTTGGTGTGTACACATACCACCCTTTGGATCTTATAGATGGGTGGCTCTTTTTTTGTTGGGGTTTAATCCCTTTCTTCACACAACCCAGGAAGTTCCTCATTTTTATTCCTTAGGATTTATAAGAGAAAGATATAGAGTCCAATCAATGATCAGATGCCCATAGAACCTTCCCTTGTCAGCATGTTTAGTCTGTGTTCACACATTAGAAATAACTCTTTTTTTCAGTGGCCTGTGGGTTGTTTGCAGCTGCAGTTTTTCATTGCTGTGATAGAGGACTGAAAATAACATAAAATACAGCATATAAGACCACGCAAGGCAGAATAGTATTAATAACAATTGTACTCTTTGTATAACCTTAATGATGGGTGTTGTCCAGGTTTCATCCTTGAGAACAGCCTTTACCAAAGGTGTCATGGACTTTGAAGACACTCAAACTCAGGACACAAGGGAGAAATGTACTAAGAAGAAGGCACGCTTGGCAAACCCTCACCATGATCAACTCCCGCCTGGAAACCTATGTCCCCACTGTGGAAGGACGTGTGGATCCAGAATTGGCCTCCACAGTCACCTACAGACACACTGTTAAGACTGTGTTCATGGAAGGCAATCTTACTCGGCTAAAAGGAATCGCCAAAGAAGAAGAAGAAGAAGATTCATTTATAGGTGAATAAGTTCCAAAAAGGCTGTATCTTCAATTAAATGGGAGGGAGGTGGAATCCTTTCAGTGGAATGAACAGGATTTGTTTGGTTAAAACCTGAAGTCGTTACGCTGGAATATATCAAGATAAACTGCAGGTATCCAGCAATGTCATCACAGCAACCTTTCTAGAGGATCATAATCAATATTGTACACAGCATTACTTACCATAGACAAAGCCAATGTGTTTCTCTCTGTGTGTGGTAAAGCTAGTTGGCTGATAAGGCTCCCTGAAGGAAACATGAATTTAATAATACATTTTTATGGTACTTTGGAAGGGTCCAGAGTGCTGCGCATATATTGTCTCAGTAATTCCTACAGAAACCTGTTAACACAGATGGGGAGCTGAGGCAGATAGACAATGGCTTGCCAAAGACCACAAAATATATTCATGGCTGAAGTGCAATTTCAGCTGGAGGCCTCAGCAACAGCAGCTTCCCACCACCAGGCAGGCCCATGCAGAGCTTGTCTGAGGCCCGGAGCAGGAGTCTCCAGTTGACTGGGAGGCCTGGGGCATTCTTTGAGCTTTTTGACTGGACCGGCTCTACCATTCAGCAGAGGGAGGCAACTGCAGCTGCATTACACCATCTCTATGAGAAGCCTCACATTAGCTGGGAAATTGCTGTGTGTTATGGGGAATAGTTAGGACTATTTTCAGTGGTGCCCTAATCTGGCCTCTAGGGTAAATATCTGTAAAGTGATGCCTGTCACCATCCAAGTAAGTAATAGCCATGGTGCTCCCAATTTCAGCCCACCAGATATTCACCCATCTACCCAAGCAGAACAGAGTCACTAGCCAAAAACCTTAAGGCCAGCTTACAAACCTCTTCCTCTTCATTGTTTCAGGGTGCAGCAACTGGATTGTGTGTGGCAGGGGAAGGTTACTAGGGGTTGTTACACAGGGTATTATCTGTTTCTTGTCTGATGACTTCATGGAAGATCTTGTGTAAATCCCATATTGGCTGTGAGTCCTGGAATACCTGATCCCTGCCTTGCAGACCTTTTCCACCTGGCCTGGGAAAGAGGGGCTTTGACAGACTCCAGCTACAAAAACTGAGGCTGCTGAACAGACTCTTGGGGCGGGGTATTAGGTTGTTTTTGGGGGGTTGGGGTATTACTGGTGTTCTTGATCTTAATTTTTTGTATCTTTACTTTTAGCTCTTATTATGGTTTAATGTGGAAATTGTTGGTTTTGTTGGGTACTTTTTGAGGTTTTTATTGTTTTTTACTGTTCTTGTTATATTCATGCTCATGTGATTTCTTTTCATTTTGTAAGCCCCTTGAGCAGGGGTCTCCAAACTACGGCCCAAGGGGCTAATTTATCCGGCCCCTGGTGAACCCCGCCGCCCTTAGCTCTTAGCGGTGTGGCGTGGCTGCCCACTTCTGGGTCGGAGGAGGCTCGTGCACATGCACATGAGCTATTTCCGGTGCTCCTCCAACCCAGAAGTGTGCCGGAAATAGCATGTGCGCACGAGTATGGGCGCACGCTCCCCCGCCCTCCAGCCGACCGCGCAATCGGCGGCGGAGACACTGGCCCGAGGCGTGGTAAGTTTGCTTACCCCTGCCCTTGAGCATGGTTTTAACTCTGGAAAGGTGACGTACAAATAACGTGATGTATGTACACATGTTATGTAAATGTATATCACCCACCTGTTTGAATAATGGTTAGAAATTGTAGTTTTGGGGAAATCTGGGCATTTGGTTTTTGGTTTTGTTTTCTGGCCCTCCCAAATGGAACTCACAGTGCCATAATGTAATTACGTTCTCCAGTCACCTTTAAATTGCAAAGGACTCATCCAGCGACGGATGCATTTTGATTACTCTATTGGAAATCTATGCGTGCCCTCAGGGCTGAATGCCAAGGCCGCTTGCTTCCTCAGCCTGGAGCTCTTTCCAAATGAAGTCTTTGGAGGGTGGCTGCACGCAGAGGTTTATTCGTGATTGGCCTCCTCTTTCCTGGGCACAGAGAATGTCAGTTCTGTTCAGCTCGCACTCCTGACACTCGATGACTTTCTGCCAGGTTACGTGTTTGACAGCTGTTCTGGGCTGTCCCGCCACCCCACACAGTTATTGGCCCGACTAGCCTCATGAAGCCAATTACAGTCACAGGCAATTAATGACACCCTCCTCAAACACTTGTGGAAATGATGGCATAATGTGGCAGATTAACATTAAAATCCATGACCTTTGGAGATATAAGCTTGCAAGGGGACAGGAGGCTGAGCCAGCATCAAAACAGATCCAATTAAACTCTATAAAGGACTGACAAGGAATCTAGACATGCATGGGTTACTATTAGCACTGTGCATGCATTAAAAAAAACAACCCTATGCCTTTATCAGGTTGTTCTCAAACAGAGTTCTTTTCTTTTTCTGTTACTGCTGATATCGTTGCTGTCATTGTTGTTCACAAAACAGTAAGTATACACACAATATTATGAAATTATATATGATACATTATTACAATAAAAGCAAAAAGATTATATAGATGATTGTTATCCTGGAATCTACCATTCCAGAATAAAATAAAGACCATCATTCCCAAAACCTGTTTACTTGCTCATCACTTGCTCTTCTGTAATATGTTGATTTGATCATTGTTATTATATCCCAGTTTTGTTCGAATGAGTCAGCAATTAAGGAGCTTACTGTGAATTCTTATGCGGATTCTTACTAGAAGCTTAACGCCGCTTCTCCAAAACTGTGTTTTTAAAATATCCTAATAATAACCCTGTGACATCAAAAACTCATTTGGTTCAGTAATAAGATTCTGTGTATTTGTATAGATTTGCCTTAGTTTATATGGGGCTAGATACCATCAATACAAGGTTTTATAACTTTTTTAAAAGAAGATGTTTCCTGCCCTAAGTCTCTTGTCCATTTCAAGCAGAACTTTTTGACTCCACCAGCAAGCACTAGTTCAGACTATGTTATCACCTTGGTACAGAGGCCACCATTTAGCACAGCAGGAATCACCCGGTACATTCAGTTTAATTATAGTCCTATTATCCAATGGTTGGAAGGGGGAGAATTCAAACTGCGCAGTTAGCAGCACCGAAGTAACCTCCTCGGGGGAAAACAAGCCTAAGCAGTGTGTATGGAGGCCCTGGGCTGCCCAGACAACAGACAAGAATAAGAAGAGGAGGAGTTTGGATTTGATATCCCGCTTTATCACTACCAGAAGAAGTCTCAAAGCGGCTAACATTCTCCTTTCCCTTCCTCCCCCACAACAAACACTCTGTGAGGTGAGTGGGGCTGAGAGACTTCAAAGAAGCGTGACTAGCCCAAGGTCACCCAGCAGCTGCATGTGGAGGAGCGGAGACTCGAACCCGGTTCACCAGATTACGAGTCTACCACTCTTAACCACTACACCACACTGGCTCTCAAGACACACACACCCCTACCTCACTGAAGTGGTCCAAAGGACAGCAGAGCAATACCATTGGTGCAGGAGTTGCTGGAAGGAGGTGTACAAGGCACCGTCCAATCATCTTAGGCACTCTACTCTGGATTTATGTAGGGTTTACTCTATAGTCTTTACTTCACCCGAAGATGTCTCTCAAGGCTCTGGAGTTTTAGGACCAGAGTTTTCCTTCTAAATGAGCTACCTTCCCTGCCCCATCTATTCCTCACATGCTTTCATGACCATTGGACCCACTATTGGTCTTGTACGTTTGATTCACTGAAGCCTGTCTTTGCATACAGTGGACATCCCTAACTCACTGAGGGTGTTAAGGGAGGAGGAGTAGTACCTCTGGTGGGGGGACACATTGTGCTCCTTCTAGGGTAGTTTGTCCACCTTTGGTCCTCACCGGGCACTCAGGTCTCACCTGTAGCTCCTAGAGGCTGTTAGCATGTGACAGCAGTCACACCTCAGGGAACATACACCAGCATCACCTACTTGAAAGAAAGGTTCATTGGTATATTCATTGCATCGCATTGAGCCGTGCTTCTGTCGCCTCTGATTCAGTTTCCCCAGGAGCTGTAAACTGATGACAGTTTCATATCCTCAGGCCCCAGATGTTTGGTTGCAATGTTGAGATCCAATACATAGAGCTATGGAGGCAGATGGTGTAGAGGTGGGGGGGGGATATCTCTGAAGTTTTAGAAGATCTAGCACCCGAAGTAGCCAAAAACGGGAAAATAATGTGATAGAATATTTTATTTTACACAAAGAGCTTGAGTGCTGGGAAAACTGCCATTCCTCACAGGGCAGTTTGGCCGTGTTCCTTGTTATTCTGCTCGGTTTGTTCATGACATGCCTAGTAGTACTTCTGCTTCAGATCCAAACTACATTTTTGCATCCCACTATTTAAGAAACCCTAAGCAGAATATTTTCAGAGGGCAAAACACATGACTCGTAGTTCCTTGGATAAATGAAGACCTCTGTCTGATGTTGATTACAATGATGATAATATGATATTCATGGCAGACAGCTTGTTTGTGTGCGGGAGAAATATAACTCTGTGGCTTAGTTAGCAAATAATTAATTGTTGCAGTTTAATGAGAAAGAACTTGTTTGTTTTCTCTCATTGCACAAGGCAATGAAGAATATGGCTGCCATCCCTGTCTGCTGGCTGCTAAGTCTCCTGTGGCTTAGCGATGTGGCTATGTTGGACACAACCCTTGTTCAGGCAACCTCAGATTGTGTTAGTTTTGTTTAGCAGCCACATCGTTGCATCTGGACTAGCCATAAAGTGACATGGGGAGAGGCACATATTCATTTAAGTCATGAATGACATCTCTAACTAGACTTGCTGAGGGGTGGGGGATATAAAAGCCACACCCACCCCATCGTAATGCTCTGGTCTTTGAAATCATAAAATCTTTTGCAAACCCTACAAAACAACTTAAAAAAAAATTAAAAAGCCACAGCGCAGCATATTAGGGAATACATCACAGGACGGCCGAGTAATGTCATTGCCCTGTTGGCCTTTTCCATTCGTATAACTGCATCATCTGGCTTCCCTGAGCATAAAATCATGGGCTGCTTTTGTTTTTCCCCAAAACAAGAAGCATCACCTTTAAGCTCAGGTATTGGAGTTTTGGGCTGAAAGATAATTATCAAAGCAGAAAGCATATTTCGCCACGTTCTCTTAAGGGGGCAGTCAAGAAAGAGAAATTGCCGTTCCTGGGGCTCTTGTCTGCTGTTCTCTGCCTAGAGACTCTTAACCTCTTTACTGCAATGTGGATATATGCTGCATGTCAAAGTTTACTGCACCTCGGGTGCTGTGTGCAGAACATACGTCCTGCCATTTCGCTGGCCCCTTTTTTGTGTGTGACTGCAATATTGCTCGCAGTGGGGAAAAGTCTCTCAGGTGCACAATGTCCCTTCTCCTCTCCCTTCCCTCCTCACTCCTCTGAGGTGGTTTTGAATTAGGCTAAGACTATTTGTATCATTTGCTTCCCACAATACACAAATAGTAATGTGCGGTTAGTTAAAGGGCTGATTTGTGCTAGCTCGGTACGTTTGTTTCTAGTCCCTCAGCAAAACCCACCTTTCCTTCACAGCCCTGAAGAGTGTGAAGAAGGGGTGGGGAACCTCAGGCCCTCCAGACCTCTCCAGTTGGCCCTCAGAACATTCCCCCATCCTGTCGCTTCTCTCACAGACATCTCGGACACAGTGTACCACATTCTGCCTCTTAAGTGAGTTGAGTAGACTGGATCCTGGCTCAAGTCCCTGGGAGCTCTACAGTCTTGTAGTTTTATTTCTTTTCCCAGCATTCAAAAGTGTTCTTGCTGTCTCAGGTCTGTACCCAATTTTTTAAAGGTTCTAGGAAATCGGTTCTTTGCTGCATAGATTTAGTATCTTTCCAAACATTGGTATGCACTTGATGAGTTTTAATTACCTCCTGGGTCTCCACCCCAATTTCTGCAATGAAGTAATTCCTGAAATTGAACAATTAATAAATAATGATCACATCTGCATTGATTTTAGAATATGCTTTGTACATATTTTTTTTAAAAAAGAAGTAACATGGCAATAGCTTGCTGCCTCCCCTGAGGTCTGGTTCTGGTCCCAGCAAAGAGACAGGCTTTCGATTTAAGGATGGTCTCATTAACAGACAATTAAGTGAGGTCAGTGACGATGGGCCAGAAAGTGAGGGGTGGGAGGTGGCAATAAGAAGATGCAAGAAATGGAGTAAATGAACCAAAGCCTGAAGGTGACTTTGAAGGAGGACATTTTAGGAAGGTGGCTGAACATTGTTACAAAGAGCTCCAGACTTTTTAAATTATGCTTTGTACCTTGTTATATTCCCATTGCTGTTTGGGGGCAGAAAGGTACCCAGGTTAACATCTATGCAGAATGCAAGACCAGCTAACTCCAAAACGCCACCCAGTTCCCCAAGAATCTGAGAGGAACATCAGGGTTGTCCACAACTTGAAACAAAAGATTACAACTTGAAACAAAAGATTACAAAAACACACAGTTACATATAAAATGTTGCATTAATGCAAAGTTATTAATATATTTAAAATAAAAATCAGTTCATTTTCCTTTTAACACACCTTCCCTCATTGTACTTCGCTTTGCTGAATTTATTCCTGTGCATTTCAATGCATTTGTATAGGTAAAGTTGTGGATCTGATCCAAGTTGCTGGTGTGTGTGTGTGTGTGTGCAAGCAATGTGTAATATTTATTGTTGTTAGTTTATCCCCATTGGAGGGAATGTGTGCATTAGGTGTGCAGCAGCTATTTCAAAGGTGAAACTACTACATAAGGCAAGAGCCCCATAACCCACAGCAAATCTCACATTACAAATTAGATAAATTGCTTAGGGGTCAAGATGCCTTCTCTAAAAATGTGGTTGTTGTTTTAGTTTCTTACCAACCCAAGGTAAGGTCTCAGGATGGTTAGCAGCAATTTAAAACCTCTCTCTCTCTCTCTCTTCTCTCTCTCTCTCTGTTGAAAACTAATTACAGTCACAAGCAGTGCTTTTTTCTGATTTTTTTAGGGGTATTCTCATTTTCCTACTCCAGTTGAAATACTGCCCCTCAATGAGGCCAAGCTTAGATTCACAGAATGTTTAAGGGTATGCGTACCCCTGCATCCCCCCAGAAAAAAATAACTGGTCACAAGTATAGGGTCGTTCCTAAACATTATCAGGTAGGGCTATAAGGCGTACTGTGTGTGTTACTGTGTAGAAGAAGAGAAGAAGAGTTTGGATTTGATATCCCACTTTATCACTACCCTAAGGAGTCTCAAAGCAGCTAACAATCTCATTTTCCCTTCCTCCCCCACAACAAACACTCTGTGAGGTGAGTGAGGCTGAGAGACTTCAGAGAAGTGTGACTAGCCCAAGGTCACCCAGCAGCTGCATGTGAAGGAACGGGGAAGCGAACCCGGTTCACCAGATTACGAGACTACCACTCTTAACCACTACACCACTCTGGCTCGCTGTACTATCTGCCTCCTCTGTAAAGCTCACAAAATACATGCCAAGAGAGCATAAATTCATATGTCAGCTTGGGAGCAGGTGCTATGTTTGCATGGGACCTTGATGCATCTTCTCTTTTCTTCCTTGGTTCAAAGCTTGAAGGGCACATCAAGTTGATTCAAACAGCTTACCTCTCAGAGGACCACCAAATCCCAGGCGAGGGACACAGAAAGCACATTATTTCTCCCAAAGAATCCTGCAAATGGTAGTTTACATCTCACACAGCTGCACTTCCCAGACCCCCTAACAAACTATAGTTCCCAGGATTCCCTGGGGATAATGTGCTGTGAAATTGTTTTAAATGCATGACATGCACACAGCTTGGGCAGACAACTGTTTGCTAAGCTGAAGCACATTTTTGTTTTACCTATGGAGTATGCTATAAGCATCTGCAACTACATGCGATTTTAGTAGCGCTAAGTTATTCTACAATAAGGGGAGGCAGGTGGGGTATGACACATGAATGGGAGACAAAGAGGCAAGTACATCGCGTATTCCAGACATTTGCTAGCCTGCCAAGACAAATCATTTCCACAACTAGTCTCACTGCGACACTCTGAGCTCCCCAGCCAGAGATGGCCTATATTTGTATTCTTCACTATTACCTTTCATAGCTCCACAGAATATTCTCCCCATGTACACAGCCACCATGGCATAAGCCTGGAAAATAAGCCGTCAGCGATTGGTCATGGCAAACAGTAATAACAAATCAGGTAGATCTATATGCATCTCTCCTTCCCTAAACGCAGACTGTGTACAAGGAACACACACTCAGGATTTATTTTGTTCTTTGCAGACTTCACAGCCAAACGTTGCTGAAACGGTGTACAATGCAACACAACACAATACAAAAGATTACAAACTCAGTGAAACCAAATGCAATAAAACCATTTCTACAATTATTATCCCACAAAATGACTGGGAAAAACCTTCTTAAACCAAAATGTCTTCTTTGATAGCCACCTAAATATCAGAATGCTAGGCAACGGTCAAATTTCAATCGGCAATTGATTCCAGAGGGCTGGAGCTGCAACACTAAAACCCCAGATTCTAATCCAAATTAAACATGTCTCTGGGGCATGTGGTACTCATAGCAGTGCCCCATCTGAGGAGTGCAGTTGCAGGAAAGGGATACAGTGGTACCTCGGGTTACAGACGCTTCGGGTTACAAACTCCGCTAACCCGGAAGTGGTTGCTCCAGGTTAAGAACGTTGCCCCAGGATAAGAACAGAAATCGTGTGCCAGTGACACAGTGGCAGCGGGAGGCCCCATTAGCGAAAGCACGCCTCAGGTTAAGAACCGTTTCAGGTTAAGAACGGACCTCTGGAACGAATTAAGTTCTTAACCCAAGGTACCACTGTATATGGTATAAGACAGTCTCTTAGGACTTTAAATGCTAAAAACAAAGCTTTGAACTGTTTCCAGTAGAGTATCAGCAATTGGGGAAGCTTGCTCAGTAGAGGCTGTTTGACCTAACTTATGCCAGTGAAACCCATCTTTTTTTCTTTACTATGGCAACAATGACGACTATGATTAAAGAAGGAAGCTGTGTCTGTGTAGCTCAGTGTTGTTTACCGCCACCAGCAGGGTCTCAGGATGGAGTCTCTCCCGGCCTCCCAAACTGAGCTAAGTCCTTAATTAAGATTATATGGCTGCCCATCAACAAACAATTCCTGTGTGGCTTACAGCAAAATACAATATATATATTAAATATATTAAAAATACAATATGCCCATTACATATACCCATCAAAAACACAAATCGGTTCAAGCGCAGCGTACAGTCTTGGGCTCCTTTGGAAGAAGAAGGTGTAAATCTAACAAATAAAACAAAATAAGAACATAAGAGGAGCCATGCCAGATCAGACCGGTGGCCCGATCTTGTCAAGCACCCTCTTCTCACAGGTGCCTGTGGAAAACCCAAACCCAGGACACAAGCACAATAACACCACTCACACTCTGTGTCTGTTTCCCAGCCAAAGTTATTGCTTAGAGGTGTGGTAGCAAGTAAGTCCCACTCAGATCAATAAAAGGGCTGTTTTAGCAGCTGCTGGGCAAAAAAAATAAAATAGCCATTTCTGTGGCAATCAGGTGGCCGTGTTCTACTCTAAGCCATTCACAATATGTCCCTGTCTTTCTAAAGGGGAAACAGTTCCTGGTTGTCATTCATCATCCCCTCAGGTGATGCAGAAGGGGCCATTGCTAATGCTCCCTTTCAGCCCATTATGCCTTTAAAACGAAAACGAAACGAAAACTTGCCCAGCAGAGCTGCATCGTCTGGGAGTATGATCCTAGAAATTGGCCATTTGGGGATTGTGTATACAGCTGAGTGACAAAATTAAGTCTTGACAAAGGTCCGTATAGTTAAAGCTATGGTTTTCCCAATAGTGATGTATGGAAGTGAGAGCTGGACCATAAAGAAGGCTGATCGCTGAAGAATTGATGCTTTTGAATTATGGTGCTGGAGGAGACTCTTGAGAGTCCCATGGACTGCAAGAAGATCAAACCTATCCATTCTTAAAGAAATCAGCCCTGCGTGCTCACTAGAAGGACAGATCCTGGAGTTAAGGCTCCAATACTTTGGCCACCTCATGAGAAGAGAAGACTCCCTGGAAAAGACCCTGGTGTTGGGAAAGATTGAGGGCACAAGGAGAAGGGGACGACAGAGTACGAGATGGTTGGACAGTGTTCTCGAAGCCACCAACTTGAGTTTGACCAAACTGCGGGAGGCAGTGGAAGACAGGAGTGCCTGGTGTGCTCTGGTCCATGGGGTCACGAAGAGTCGGACACAACTCAACGACTGAACAACAACAAACAAAAACTCTATCAGCAGGTGCCTAGGAGGCCTAAGGATGTGTCATTCCTTTGCTGAGCGACACCATAAAGCATCCACACGATGCTGAAATATATTGGAAGGCTTACTTACACCTGCATAGGAGATCCAGGGATGGATGTATCCTTAGCCTTGGCACACAACTGTTAAAGCCTGGGCAATCACTGAGATCTTTGGGGGAATCCCATGGTTCAGATGCACAACTTGTAACTACCAGAAGCAATGCATTCAGCATGTTGGATCCAATCCTGAGGAATTCCCTTCTAGACAGTCCCCCCTCCCAGCTGAACTTCAGGTAGCTGACAAGGACTTCCTATTTCAACAGCCATTTTCAGGAAGGTTTCTGTTTGTATGATTAATTTTAATTGTTCTTATTCTTCGCATATATTTTTTTAAATGCATTGTACTCTGCTTAGCAATTCTGAACGTTAAGTGGTATATGAATACCTGAAATAAATAAACAAATTCACATTCTGAACTGCAGACACATGTTTTCTTCCACCCCATGTATAACATCTTGTTGAGATGCAGAATAATCTCCTCACATCCCATCCTGATGGTATTATATGCCTGAAAAAGAGCTTAATAACATGTGTTTGTGTGATTTAGGGTTCTTTCAATGTTACAGCGAATGGAAAACAACCATTTAATAAGAGGGCATAACTCATCAACCTGGGAAGCAGAGCGATTTTGCTCTCCAGTAAATTCTCCTGATTATCTTCAAAACAGAGGAGTAAATATTTCTTTCGGCTTGTAAGGTAAAACGGGGCTGCCTTGTATTGGACTTGACAGAGTGCACCCCAGACACAGACCTGTCCTTCCTCCTCTTTGCTTCGCAAAATTGTCTTTGAGGCGGCACAGCGTTTTCGTGTCGGCAATAATATTGCTCATATCATTTCTAAGTATGCCGTGGAGCAAGATAAAGGCAGTGCAGTGTGTGCTTTTGCAGATCCTTGGGGGTGGGTTGGTGGGTGAGCATTTGAGTGTCACACACACACACACACACACACACTCATTTCATTTTCAGAGTTACCACAAATCCTTTCTGTCCCATCCTTTGGACTGCTCCTGAGAGGCAAAGAGGTTTTTGTCTTCCAGGGAGTGTGGGAGAAATAATAATTCATGCTAATTGATTTACACTTCCCATGCAAGAAGATCCAAATTCAGTTTCTCACATCTCCTGGGTGATGCTTAGGGAGTGCTTTTCATCCCCATGGAGCCTTCAATGTGGTGTTGCCAGCATGTTGTTTTTTTCTGGAGGATCAATGGCAAATATTTGGAATGTGTGCAATTGAATGTATACGGCCTTTGGCTGATTATTATTCAATGGCCTTTTAAATGTGTTTGTGTGATGGAGGGTTATTTAGGGCTGCCACACACCCAGATTTTCCCTGACATTACTGGGATCTCAAAGGCGCATTGATCTTAGGTAAGTAAATTGAAAAATTGTAAAACAACATTCGGGTCCTGTCCCCCCCCCCATCCCCAAATAGCTCAACAACTTTTGGTTTTGACTATTTATTTTGTGCTTTTGTCCTGTTTTTAATCTTGTGAACCACCCTGAGATCTTCGGATGAAAGGGCTCAGAAGTGGGGCTAAGGGCTAAGGGCTCAGAAGTGGGGCTACTATACTATACTATACTATACTATACTATACTATACTATACTATACTATACTATACTATCTATGTGCAGTGTTTTAATTGCTGAGGGCAGGGTTACTCTTTTCCTTACCAGTGTCTTTAAAGCTGGCAGAATATTTATTTCATAACAGTGCAGAAGTGTCCAAGTTTCAGAATATTTAGCCACTAAGTGACATCACTTTTTTAAAAAAAAGTTTGTTGCAAACTTCTGAGGAGGCTCTAGCCTACTTTATGCTTCCAACTTCAACACACCTTCCCTGACTGAGGGCTGATCACCAATTCAGGAATGATTTATGTACTCCTTCTGACACTGGTGATCAGATCGAGTTTTCTAGGAGGCCTCAAAATAGAATGAACTTTCTGGGAAGATTCAAACAGCAATTGTTATTTGGAGGATATTGTCCTTTATAGCTAAAATGTCACAATCCGTGATAACTTGAGTCAGAGGTAGAGTTTCTTAAAATACATCATATAGGGCAAACAAAGATGCGCAGAGGACAATAGAGATGATGGATGAAGCAGCGTATACAGCAAGTGACTCCAAGACACCTGTCCCATCCTGTCCTGTCCTTTATTCTAATAGTGAATGTGGGCGACATCTGCACTTTACACTTAAAGCACTAGTATGCTACTTTAACAGTCTTGGCTTCCCCCAAAGAATCCTGGGAAATGTAGGTTCTAAAAGGTGCCGGGAATTGTTGCGAAATATCTATCCCCCTCACCAAGCTACAATTCAAGAGGTCGCAACAAGGCTCCCCCCCCAATTAATATTTTGGGGGAGCAGTGTAGGATTCTGCTACAAATATATCTATGTCTAAGGTGTTGACTGTTAGAGGAAAGGTTTTCTTTTCCCTCTTTCTCTCTTTTTGAAGAGAAATGCTGTTTTTGGTTTTTGGTTTGCTCCATATCAAGATGTATCTCTGGCCACCCTACCCCATATTTGAGGATATCACAAAGCATATGAGTAAAGGTACAGTGGGTTAAGAACTTAATCCATTCTGGAGGTCCGTTCTTAACCTGAAACCGTTCTTAACCTGAGGTACCACTTTAGCTAATGGGGCCTCCCGTTGCCGCCGCACGATTTCCTGAGGTAAAGTTCTTAACCCGAGGTACTATTTCTGGGTTAGCAGAGTCTGTAACCTGAAGCGTGTGTAACCGAGGTACCACTGTAGTCAGGATCCTAGGTCTGAATAATCTGGACATGGCTGCTTGGAAGAGTTGGCACAGAATAACAATAGTCAAAGAGTTATGACTATGACCTTTAGCCATCCCCTGGCACAATGGCCTCCTTAGTGATTTGTTCTATATATTAAATATTGAAGCCCAGGCTCCCAACTTGAGTTACCTAGGGGTCCCATAATATATGCTAAAACAGCAATGCCACAGTAAAATATAACAATAGAAAATATTTAAAATAAACAGTAAAATTAAGATGAAGGGGCAGCAAAAATCCAATTTAAAGCAGCAGCAAAACCAGAAAGTGGATTAAGCCTGCCAAATTTTAGCAAATATATCTGGTATTTTCATGCAAGCAACCTTTCGAATTTGATTGTTATTTTTAAGATAAAAATGTGTATTTTGTCTTCTGATGGATTTGGATGCTGCTATGACCACATTGTCTGAGGGGATGAAGTCTGCCAAATTTCTGAATGACCAGCTGCAGTGATTCTTTACCATTTGGAGGTGGGTACGAAAGGCATTGCAAGCAGCAGCGGTGGTGATGGAAACAGCATGGACTTCCAGGAAAACCCAGGGGTGGGGAAAATGTCAACCTCCCTGCAAGGACCCTGTTACCCCAAGGGGCATTGGTGGGGGCTGGGTTTCTGCCACCCATCACAGATTTTGAGGGGTACAGCTTCTCGGAGAGAAAGAGAGATCTCTATTGTCCTGCATAAGGTAAAAAAAAGGTAAAGGATAGGCAAAGTGGGGTGGGTGGGTAGAAAAAGCAGCACAAATCCATGTGAAAAACAAACACAGATTTTCATATTTACCGCAACAACCCTCTGCCAAAGCCCTGGAGAAATAATTTATTGTAATTAAAACTTTAACCTGTCTGCCAAAATGAAGCTCCCTCTTTAACTCCTCCCTACTCAAGCTCAAGGGATTTCCGCAATCAGCTTGCTTTCACTTTTTTCTTTTTTAAAAAAAAAATAGTCACTTTGGGGGCACCCGAGTCCACAGAGTTAGTGCAATCTGACTTGAGCCATGTGCAAACTTTACCCAAATCGCCAGCATTCACCCCATAATTTGGGAAGTACACAAGCCAACATACACCTCTCTTTCCAACATTTAGTTTTGATCCATATCTTTGACTTAACTTATTTGATGTTGGATGGAATAACAAAAAATGCCTACAGAAGCTCTCCAGTATGGTGTAGTGGTTAAGAGCGGTAGACTCGTAATCTGGTGAACCGGGTTCGCGTCTCCGCTCCTCCACATGCAGCTCCTGGGTGACCTTGGGCTAGTCACACTTCTCTGAAGTCTCTCAGCCTCACTTCACCTCACAGAGTGTTTGTTGTGGGGGAGGAAGGGAAAGGAGAATGTTAGCCGCTTTGAGACTCCTTAGGGTAGTGATAAAGCGGGATATCAAATCCAAACTCTTCTTCTTCTTCTTCTTCTTCTTCTTCTTCTTCTTCTTCTTCTTCTTCTTCTTCTTCTTCATGGGATTCATACATTGAGTGAATTGTGGGATGTTTTTCCACTCCACTTACAGGTTTCCCATGAGACGCCTTTCATAAAGCCATGTCCCCATTTGATTGTCGTGTCAAAATCTCCTATTCTATAGATCTCATTTAAGGTTCTGGCGAGTAACCTGAAATTACTTTGTGTCAACATTTGCACCATCTCTTAATGTGCCACAATTTTATTATCGGTGTGTTTGTGATTCTGCTTGATGCGTTTGACTCGTAAGTCTTGAAGCACAGGAAGTATTAATTCCTTAATTTTTTATTATTGCGGAGCGAGTAGCGGCGAACATTCTGCTAGGGAGCGAACGCAGGCCATTCGATGAGCCTGCACACTAATGAGAAGAGCAATCAATCATCTTCACTGCCAGGCATGGGGATTTTACAGACAAAGAGTGATATCAGCTGCCCTTTCGCCAAGCCCTATAGCGTGCTAAGACCCTCTTCCCGAAGTCACAGCATTCTGTCAGTTCTGCTTCTATCAAGCAGGTGGTGAGTGAAAAGTTATTCAAGGATGGTGTTATGTAGCCTTCATGAATTATGCATCTTAAACAAACTTATATGATCTGAGGCGCTCGAGTGGAAGCCTTTTAGCTAGAAGCTGGCCACTGGAGAGCTCAGCTACAGATCTCCGGTGATGGGTTAAAATAGCTCACTGGAGTATGCTAGCTCTCGGTCTCTCTTTGACTCGATGGCCCACAGTTCACTTCATTTGCTTACTGGTACCGTGGATGTGGAGCCTTTTTAAAACCCTCCAGGAGAGAACCATCTTGCAGCGTCTTCAGTTGGTTAGAAGCATTCCTTTCCGGCAAACCGTCGTCTTCTGATGCACTTTTCAAAAGAAAGGAGAAACCCTACCAAGGTCATTTTCTTTTTAAAGCATTCCATGTAGAGATAATGAGTGTTTGTCTAATGTTTGCCCTCAGCCAAGGGGAATTTTCCACCCGTTTCCCTGGCTCAGGACTCATTGAAGCAATGCACAGCTCTTTTGTCACTTGTCTAGCTAGAATATTTCTAGTTTCAGGAAAGTATGAATCACTCATTAAGTTTTCTCTCAGGTCCAAATGACACATTTACCATGGGTTCAGATAGGCAGATAGATTCCATTCATATCCCATATTTTTCTTTAAGGGGCTCAAGGTGGCGTACATGGTTCCCCCCCTCCTCTTTTAATCTCCACAACAACCCTGTGAGGTAGGTTTGGCTGAGAGGCAGTGACTGGCCCAAGACCACCCAGTGAGCTTCCTGGCTAAGTGGAGATTTGAACCCTGGTTTCTCAGGTCATAATCTGACATTCTAACCACTCCATCACACGGGCACTCAATTATAAATTACTTCAAGATTCAATAGTGGCTAACAAGTGGGATGTAAATGTAATAATAATAATAATAATAATAATAATAATAATAATAATAATAATAATAATTATTATTTGGACCCCTCCCATCTGGCTGGGTCTCCCCAGCCACTCTGGGCGGCTTCCAACAAAAATAAAAAATACATTAAAATATCACATATTAAAAGTTTCCTTAAACAGGGCTGCCTTCAGATGTCTTCTGAATGTCAAGTGGTTGTTTATCTCTTTGACATCTGAAGGGAGGGCGTTCCACAGGGCGGACGCCACTACCAAGAAGGCCCTCTGCCTGGTTCCCTTAACCAATATTATACCAATGGCTGCTTTCTATGGTGGGAAAACATTGAGCACATTGATGTCACACATCCTACATTTTCTTAATCAAATGTTACTGGGGAGATTTGGGGGGAAACGGGAAAACAATGGCACACTAGACACATTAAAATCATTTCGTCTGCAGGAATTTGACTGATTATAGTCTTTTCCTGAATTTTAGAGATTTGTCTGCTCCATGAAACCATCATGGAATTCTGAAGTGTGCCATGAATAGCCTAGATGTGTTGTTTCTCCTACAGATTGTGTGTGTAATTTTGCAGGAAAGGGTGCCTAAATGTGCCAGATTTGGGTATTTTATTATCCACATGGGCAACTGGGAAAGTATAAAGAGCTGACTGGTCTCCTTCCAAGTCTCTCCAACTCAGATCCTAATATGTGTACTTCCCTGTTGAACATGCCACAGTCAGTTTCAGATCATAACACACACACCCCACATCCCATTGGGGAGCTTATGCTGTTTAGGTATGTACCATGGCCTACGGAGGTTCGGATTCAGACCCAACGAGACCTTCTCCAAAGGGGAGGATTGGAATCCTGCAGTAATCCCCAACACAGACAGCGACCTAACGCCAGAGAGTCAACACTCCCTGGGAGCAAGTCAGAGCCCACCTCCCAAATAACACCTCATCTGAGGAGGCTGCAATAGGGAGGGGTTCATCAAGGCCCCTTCCTCGCCACCCTTAGAAACTCAGGAGCAGTGATAATCATGAGCCTGTGCTAAAATGTAGGTGCTTGTTTGGTAACCCAGGTCTCCCCTCAGGATATGAAAAGCCTGCATGTGCTTCAGGAAAAACAGAGGAAAAGGTGGAACCACTAGGTTCACTATCTAACTTTCAGTCTCAAGCTTTTCAATTTGGGTGTGTCAGTTTCTTGGGGAAGCTCCTCAAACATCTCTGTAGGCCTAGCGCTGACTACTTGGATCCTATGGATCAATTCCCCTGCTGGTTCGGGATTTCCAGTCAAGGCGCTGCTCTTCTGATTCAGTTCCTGCTGTGCCTCAAAGCCAGTGGGCAATTAATATAATTACCTACACATCCTGTGAAACACTTTTAGAAAATTCATTGAAAACCCACATGCTAGCTAATGATTCAGGTCTGCACAGGAGATTACATGGATATCTGCGGATAGATAAAGGCAACGGGAAATACATACAGGACTTGAAAGAGAAGCTTTGTACGTCCCTATGGAATTCTCTGCTCATCAGCAATGGAATGCTCTGCTTATTAGTATTGCTTGGGAACCAGTTTCCCTCATCAAATGGAAGATTCCTTCGCTTTTTACAATACAGTGGACCCTCGACTTACGAAGATAATCCGTTCCGACGGAATCCTCGTAAGTCGAAATCACCATAACTCGAGTCCCCCATAGGAATGCGTTGGTAGAACGCATTCGTAGGTCGAAAAAACCTTCGCAACTCGAGGAAACCGCATCTAAAGCAGCCGCGACTTCCGGTCAGAAGTCGAAAAAATTCGGAAGTGGCAGCCGCTTTGATCCCTCGCAACTCGAAAAACTCGTAAGTCGGGTCATTCGGAAGTCGAGGGATCACTGTATATAGCCAAAAAACATGCACAAGGATTTGCACATTAACGTTTACATTTCATAATAGTGTCCATCCTGATACAAGCATCATAGCCTATGGCAGCATGCTATATTTCCCCTAACTAAAGTTTTCTTTCGTTTAAGATTTGTCATCTTGCTTTGGTTTGTAGTAAAATCTCTGTTTTGATCAGTTTTGTCTTATTATGATTTAGTATTGTTATTTTCATACCTTGGAGCAGCTTTGGAAGGATTGTATCCTGGCGTGTAGTGGTGTTACTGTGATTACTTTGGAGGGGTGCCATGCTTTTAGCCCCAACCCCAACACTGCATCTCTTTCCTTAAGCAGCCAGATGTTGCTTGAGGTTAAAGGCCAGCGCATGCTCTCCTCTTGCCTATTGGGTCTCTGTACAGTCGGGAGCCCTGGTTGTGCAGGTGTACCAATCTCACTGAGTCATTTCCTGTGAATACAAAGTTGGAGAATGAGCGCTCACTTCCAATGAAGGTGCAATATTAGTGGTGGGGTCAAAACACAGTCCTGCCTTGGTGAATAGGGCTACAGTGGTCAGGCAAGTGAGGGATAAACTGTGGATATGGGGATGCAAAGTCTGTTTTATAGTTCACAGCTGTTTTCCTACACTTTGGGTACATATGGCTCAGGCATTTCAACTCCTCTGAATCACAATGCATACTTCAAGGTACTGATGCAGCCGAGCCTCTTTTTAGAATCACAGAAACTTTCCAGCCACATATTTTTGTTCAGTTGATTGCAGACTGGAGAATGCCACTTTATACCACGAATAAACAAAAATGCTGACCCTTAATACCTTCAGGGTGTGAAAGACACCTTTCTTTAATACATTTAGAGGAACATAAATGCTTCGGCTGCAATCATATAGCCAATTTCCTGGGATTACATGCCATTGAACTCAATGGGACTTACTTTTTAGCAGACAAGTACAGGATTCCAAAGACATTTAGATGGTGCAAATTCTACTGAAAGAATCAGGGCTCCAGCCTGCTTGGCTGAAAGGGAAACAGCTGTGGGAAACTGCTGTTCCAGAAATATGGTGAGAGCCCAGAGTGCTTTCATCTGTAAGATGTGTCCGCCAGCCTGCATTGCAAGACAATACAGTTCACCAGGTAAGGGCAGAGGGCATATCAGTAGAACACCCTCAGAACACCTTTGCAGAATTAAACGGGCTTGGATCTGAGTTATTTCCAGGTCAGCCCAAGACAAAACTGTTCAGATCATGTTGCACATGGCTGATCTGGAAATAATCTAAGTCATGCTCTGGGGTGTGCTATGTTTATGTGATCTGCTCGCTCCACCATGGGTGATGTTGTATCATCAGGCGGGACCAGGTCACAATGCGATAGGCACAAGCTCTTTGAGGCAGCTATTGTGCGCACGTGCACACACCCACGCACACACCCCACAGTGTTTTTAAGTGGGAAATTGAAGTCAATTTACAAGAGAGCTCATGCCCCCTACTACAGAAGTCTAAAGCTCTATGTCCACAACAGCAGAAAGATAACTGCAGTTCAGAAAGAACACATCCTATGTGCAGGCAGTGGTGGCTGCTGCCCAGTGGGTCTGGTATGGTGTAAGGCAGGAGGACCAACAGTAGGTGGAGCCAGAGCCTATAATAAGCAGGACTAAGTGCATACCCTCCAACATTTCTCCAATGAAAAGAGGGACGTCCCATTTCATAATGAGAATTTTACTATTCCCCAGACATCTTACTGGGTTGCCCCAGCCACTCTGGGCAGCTTCCAACATATATAAAAACATAACAAAACATTTAAAAAAAACCCTTCCCTATACAGGATGTCGTCAGATGGCTCAGGGATCCATACCCTCCAACATTTCTCCAATGAAAATAGGGACATCCTAAGGAAAAGTGGGACATTCTGAAATCAAATCAGAAACTGGGGCGGCTTCTCTAAATCAGGGACGTCCCTGGAAAATAGGGGCACTTGTAAACAATCTAATTTGGGTGCAAAAGGCCCCAGGTTCAGTCCCTGGCATCACCAGGGAGGGCTAGGAGAGTTTTCTTTCTAAAACCCTGGAGAGCTACTGCCAAATAGTGTAGACAGTTCCGAGTTAGAGGGACCAATGATCTGACTCCATATAAGACAACTTCCTGTGTCCCTTTGTGCACCTCTTGAGTTGTAGTTTCCCTGTCTGAGAGGTGCAGCCTAACAGGCAAACATCAGTACCTGCTACTACAACCAAACACAGAGATGCAGTCATTAGTCAAGGAGGAAAATATACATTTGTCAGAAGAAGTCTATGACACCAAGTGCACTAAATAGGTTTTTTTTTAATCCAGCCAAGCAACCCCACAATGAAAAGCAGGAAGCTGAAGAGTGTTTTCTTTTACAGGACTGCCCATCTGTGAGATAGAGAAGTTGACAGTCCTGCCACAGCAGGGCAATGCTGAGTTCCAAATGTATGAATAAACTGGAGCACAGAGGAGCCAAGGATGCAGTCCTCAAGACCTTACTCAATGGTTGTTCAAGGTCACTCCAAAAGTATCCCAGCCAAGCAAGATATTCAGCCATCTCCTATGAGCCTCCTTTCCTTCTCTTCCTCCTCCTCCTCCTCCTCCTCCTCCTCCACCACCACCACCACCTCTAGCTAACTTCCCATCTGCTCATTCTCTGCTGCACCCCCCACTGAAGTCATTCTGCAAATGCAGTCGCGAAAATCTGGGTGAGCACGAATGTTCAGCATCTTTGATTTTGTGACATGAACAGAAGTGATGCCAATGGCAGAGAGAGAGAGAGAGAGAGAGAGAGAGAGAGAGAGAGAGAGAGAGAGAGAGTTCCCTTTCACTGGAAACTACTCAATGTGTTGTAAGCTGCTAAAGTTCCTAACAGAAATTTCAGAAGGCAGAAAGAATCCAGCAAGCATTTAATTGCCAATGTGTGCTCAACAGCCAAGCTATCTTTATTGAGTGCAAATGGTTTTCTTTCTTTTTTTTTAAAAAAAGAAAAGAACAAAGGAGTTTGGTTTGACCCTTTATCCTGCCCCCTTAATCACTTCTCTGATCGAGACTGTCCCCAAGGAGCCCCACTGGCCTGCTAAAACATCTTCCTTGGCACGCAAACTGTCTCCTTATGGAATAGAATACAGTGATCAACCAGACACCAGGCACTGCATACTGTGTCCTTTTAAATGATGACTCTACCAATTCTGGCCTTCTCTGACCCCCTTGATTGTCCTTTTGCAGTTCTGTAACTCTCCTGACTTTCTCCGCCTCAAAAGAAGGACAGTAAATCCATACAATCTCTTCCAAGCAATACTCCTTGGCTAATGGGCTTGTTAATTAATAAACACTAGAACAGGATGTCCTTTACCCATATGATTTCATTGGAAGTTCAGTACAGTTTGAAGCACAGTTTGAAATAATAAAGATCCCGGGTTGGGAAGCAGACACAGGGAGAGAGCAAAGAACATATTTAATGAATAGATGGGAATGACTGCGTTCAAATTGCTATTTCTTTAAGGGGAGGGCTCGGCTGAAGAAATCTGCTGGTAGATCTCTGGGTGATAAGAATGAGATCAGCAAGGATTTTCTGACTCTCAGTTCTGTAACTGTGGCAACAACAATTTCACACACACACACACACGTGTTAATTATACTCCTTAAATGAAGACGCTGGAGGGAGCAGATTTTTGTGTGAAAGGGTTGTGACCTTAGTTCACTTCTGATACTCAAAACAAATTCCAGAGTTCAGAATTATTTAAACCTAAGTGCCAGTGTCCCATCCAGTCCAGCATCCTATTCTCACAGTGGCCTCTGAGAAGACCTAAAGCAGGACCTGAGGGCTACAGCACTCTACCCAGGAATGCAACTGGCATTTAGAGGTTTGTTGCCTCCAACTGTGGAGGTAGGACACAGCCACCAGGGTGAGTAGCCATTGCTAGCCTTAACCTCCATGGATCTGTCTCTTTCAAAGCCATCACATCCATCCATCATTTCCACTTTGAGGGGGGATGTCATAGTTCAACTATGCTCTGCATGAAGAAGTTTCTTTGCTCTGTTCCGAATCTTCCAACATCCAGCTTCTTTGGAACTATCCCTGAGTTCTATTGTCATGAGAGGAGAAAAAGTTTTCTCTAGCCACTTTCTCTCAGGGCCGTCTTACCCATAGGCGCTAGGGGTGCGGGGCACCCGGGCGCCAGGCTCTCAGGGGCTCCAGGCCAAGAGTCCGGGGCCCAAGAGTTGAGTCCGGGGAAGAGCCCGCCCGTTGGTCAGAGCACTGCGGCGGGCTCTTTTGCTGTGGGCGGCTCTGCACTGAGAGTTTGGGGGCAACTGAGCCAGCGAGACGCTGAGGCGGCCAGTCGGCTCCGCCCTCCTGTGCGCCTGGGACTGAGCAACCTGTGAGGGCACCGGATGGATCTTTGCACCCCGGCGCTGCATATGCTTAAGACAGCCCTGCTTTCTCTCTCTCTGAAACGAATCCAGTTCATTGAAATAAAATAAAAGCTCTGTTCTAAAGGAGGTTTCGGTTATCTTTTTGAACACTGATGCACGGCTGTCAAATTAGAGACTCAGTTCGCAAGACACACACACACACACACACACACCCCAATGACTTGAACGCTTGCTGAAAATCTGCTCTAAAGATACAGGTTGGTTTCAGGATGAAGGGGGAATCAGGTTTTTTTAATAAAAAAAAAATCACCTCCCCACTTTTTGCAGTGTAAACCTCTAATCGCACGAGAGAAGTATCAATTACAATTCCTTCTGTGCAGCCTTTCCATTGGCAAAGGGTTAGTGGATCCAAACCATAGCTCCCCTTTCCCCCAGAAAAGTTCTGCATTTCTGTTATAGAGGAGGACTGCATGGTGAGCTTCAATTTTCCACCTGTGACTGACCAAACTAAGGCGCTCTAGATTTACATTTTTTTTCTGGATTAGGACTTACACACTACCATCTCCGCTTGCCAAACAGCTTTCGCTGAGTGGAAATCTGTTACCCCTTAATAGTATCTTTTAAAATATTTAGAGAGAAGCGCCTTCATATTCTTTCAGATGCTCTAAGATATAACCGTAAAAACGCAGATAAAGAAAAGGAATTATATATGCTAAGTGGCATTCCAGTCTATAATCATCTTTCAGACGGATTGTTAAAAACTCAGCGTTTCATTTTATTGCCGACTGCTTAAGCCAAACCAAGATGGAAATATAAATCTGCAGCTGTGTGCAAGGCCGGCTTAGGAAAGGAAAAATGAACATAAAGGCACAGTGGCCCCAAGCAGGAAGGGCAGAACCACAAATAGAGAGAGGTTCATAGAATCATAGAATGATAGAGTTGGCAATAATAATAATAATAATAATAATAATAATAATAATTTATTATTTGTACCCCGCCCATCTGGCTGGGTCTCCCCAGCCACTCTGGGCGGCTTCCAGCAAATATTAAAAAACAATACATTAACATGTATTGAGGGTCTTCTAGTCCAACCTCCTGCAATCTCAACTAAAGAACCCCTCACAAATGGCTATCTAAGCCCTATTTAAACACGTCCAATGAAAGAATGAAATGCTTCGGGTCCTACCCTCCAGAACAGGAGAAAACAAGCTTGCTCCGTCTTCCATGTGAAAAACCCTTTAGATATTTGAAGGTTGTTGTGGCTGATGCTACAACAACCTTCAAGTGTGGATGCAGAAGAGTTCCATGGGATGGGGGTGGGGGTGGGAGAGGAATTTGATTCAATCGAATTTAAAAGTGAGCATACCTAACCCGCACTTTCTGAAACAACACAAGAACCAAAATACAGCCAGTGTTTGAAATTTGCACATCTCTGAATTTGGCAATGCGGTTCTTCAGCCAAGTAACGTGTACAGAAATGCATGCCCCCCCCCAAAAAAATGCACATATTAGTGAAAATAGCATACAGTGGTACCTCGGTCTATGAACTTAATTCATTCCGGAAGTCCGTTCTGAAACCGAAAGCGTTCTTAAACCGAGGCGCGCTTTCCCTACGGAGGCCTCCCGCTGCCAGTGCCCTTCCACCGTTCGGCTTCCGTTCGGCTTCCGGGGCAAAGTTCGCTAGCCGGAACACCTACTTCCGGTTTTGCGGAGTTCGTTCCCCAAATAGTTCGTTAACAGGACTGTTTGTAGACCGAGGTACCACTGTATTGTGTATAGCGGGCAAACTTGTATATTAGGAGAAAATGGCATTGAAGTGCTGGTGAATTTTTAAAAAATCAACTAATTCCTACTAGCAGAAGCCAGCACAAGGAGTCCTACAAGTTCTGTGGGTCTTTCCCCCTCTCCTTCCCACACAGGCCCCTGAGCCCTCTCCAGATCTGTTCCTGAAGGTTGGGACAGGGCACAGGGGGAAGAAAAATGCTTGCCCTGATGGAGCAAACTCCTTAGCCCTAGGAAACGGGGGCTCCAGGTTGGTGAATGCGGTCATAAAAACTTATTTCCCCCTCTCGCCCTTTCCCATGCCACCACTTATTCATGTTATATTAATGACAGTTGTCATGGATGCTTCAGTTGAGATTCCTGCTTTGCAGGGGATTGGACCAGATGACACCCCCCCCCCCGGAACCACTTCCAGCACTACAATTCTAGGATTCTATGCTGAATACAAACCAAATTGCTTCTAGCCACTGCAGCTAGTCCAACTGTCATTAGGATAACATGAGCAGGTAGTGGTAGGGGGAAAGGGTGAGCAGGGAAAATGAGTTTTTTTGTTTCAACCCAAAACTTCTTCTCTCCAAACCTTACAGCTTGTATTGAATAAATATATCTCCATGCTTTGTTAGACCCACCGTAATGGGGGCTAACCCACCACCAGAGGCAGCGCAAACTGGGGCTGATGGAAATTGTAGTCGAAACCACCTGGACAGGTGCAGGATGTGGAAGGTTGTACCAGAGCAAAAGCTTCCATTGCTTGGCAGCCGCTCTGCATCACATTCGCCCTATTTCTTTTCAAATGAAGACGTTTAGAAGAGAGAAAGAGAAAATCCCCTCCCTGCTCTCTCTTCAGCCATTTCAGGGAACATTTCTGCCTCTGCTTCTCCGAGCTGCTGATTGATCCTTTTTTAATTGCGCCGAGAATATGTTATAGCTTTTGTAGTGGGTATTAAAAATTAAATAAGTTCAGTTAGCAAATAATTTATTTGGTGTGGGGGCAGACAGACGGTCCCCCAAGTACAACAGCAGACAGAGAGCCGAGCGAGAGATACCATATATTAGGCTTGTCTTCTGAATGCCAAGGCACCTTGTGCAGTCCTGGAGGGTGAAAAACAGACACTTGGATACACTCGTCGCGGTTTATTGATCCTATTAACATTATCTCACGGTAAGATCAATGTGGGAGTTTCAGTCTTCCAGGAGACATGTAAATGAGGAGGTGAAAAATAAAGCCAGGACAAATGGCTTCTTCCTGTTGGAAAATGAAATATGAAAGGGAGCAATTGGAAAGGAGCTGTATTTGGGGTCGGGGGAAGGGGATGAGAGCCAAACTGTTTAAATGCAGAACTATCCCAATTTCTGTAGAAAGATATTGAGTTGAGAGGTCCAATTCTTTTTTAAAATGGTGGGGAAGAGCTACATGGGTGAGGACTACAGAAACTCTCTCCCCAACACTGCCTACATTTGGTTTGAGCCGGAGTCAGGAGCAGGCAAGCAATAAAACACCCAGTGTCCGTGAAATTAACTCTTTATTCACAGGAACCAAAACAATGCAGGCCTATTGGTCACAGCAACTCTACTCAGTTGGCCTTGCCTCACTGAGGCAGTTGAGAGGACATAAGGTCCTCACCTTCCCACAATTCCTAAACCTCCTCCTCCCCCTTGATAGCTTTGTCCTCCATAGATTTGTCTATGGCCAGTGTGGTGTAGTGGTTAAGAGCGGTAGACTCGTAATCTGGTGAACCAGGTTCGCGTCTCCGCTCCTCTACATGCAGCTGCTGGGTGACCTTGGGCTAGTCACACTTCTCTGAAGTCTCTCAGCCCCACTCACCTCACAGAGTGTTTGTTGTGGGGGAGGAAGGGAAAGGAGAAGGTTAGCCGCTTTGAGACTCCTTCGGGTAGTGATAAAGCAGGATATCAAATACAAACTCTTCTGTCAGGAGCCGGAGTCAGAAGCAGGCAAGCAACAAAACACCCAGTGTCCGTGAAATTAACTCTTTATTCACAGGAACCAAAACAATGCAGGCCTAGTGGTCACAGCAACTCTACCCAGTTGGCCTTGCCTCACTGAGGCAGTTGAGAGGACTCCTCACCTTCCCACAATTCCCTAAACCTCCTCCTCCCCCTTGATAGCTTTGTCCTCCATAGATTTGTCTACCCCTTCTTTAAAGCCGTCCAAGCTAATGGCCAATCACTACATCTTGCGGGAGCAAATCCTAGGTGCTGCATGAAGAAATGCTTTCTTTGGTTTGTGCTGGATCTAATTGTTTCCGGCGCCACCACTGCAACCAGCTCTACATTGACAGCATGTGACACCGTGCTGGAAAGAGCGAGTCAGCGAAAAAGTCATGCCCGTGGCCTTCTTCCACCTCCAAAGCAACAACTTCAAAGGGGCAACTCCTATTAAACCCTTCGGATTTCAATTCGAGAGTTACTTTTTCTGGATTATGCTCCACGTCCCTAGATTCCCCCCTCACCTCCCAATTAATTCAAAATAATTGCTGCTGTGAACTTGCTCATAATTCAAGGAAGATGTTCAATTTTTCATCGGCCTTTTCATTCCAGGGAAAATATAGTTGTGTTCTCTCTCTCTCTCTCTCTCTCTCTCTCTCTCTCGGAAAAGGACTCCATAGAGAACTCCAAGAGAGCTCCGCGTCAAAAAGGCCATTGACATTCTTTTAACTTTATTTTTTTTAATGCAAAGAAATGCAAGAAACCGTGTGTGTGATGTGGTTTGCAATTGCACTGTCAGGAAAGGCAATTACATTTTATCTGATTGGCCCATTTCTCCTCTATGGCTCCTGCAAACGCCAGCCGGTTGCCACAGACATGGTTTGCAAGAGCCCTGTTTGTTTTCCCTGATTGAAGCCATTCTTTGCTTCCCCATTTCCAGCTCCTGATGAGCACCAGCCTTGGAAGCCGTCCATCAGGGAAGCCCTTTTAGAGCTCTGATCTTAAAACGCCACTTTGCCATGAGCACCCTGCACAGAGTCCGCACACCGTGATTCAGGCTGGCACTGGCAGGGTTATGTCAACTGATTGCCACCTGGTAGAGGGAAGACAACTTTGGAGGGAAGGGACTCAGTTGAGGATGAGGGCCCCTTTCATACACCAACCCAGCACCTGTCGGGCTTCTCAGGGTGGCGGGTACACAGGTGCATGAAGTGGTAGATCCAAGCCAAGACTTCAAAGCAAAGTTTAGCCCCGCCCCACCCCACCTGAATGAGAGCATCCAAACACAGCAGGATGGGCTTAGCTCATTTCAAAATAAGCACTGTGATACCACTTTAAACAGTCATGGCTTCCTCCAAAGAATTCTGGGAGTTGTACTTTGTTAAGGGTGCTAAGAGTTGTTAGGAGTCCCATGTGGCAATTCTTTAGAGTTCACTGTGAAGGAGTATTTATTGGGATGGGGATATGTGGGGTCCAAATAAAAAAAGCATACCTCCCCCCTGAAGCTGCTATTTGCACTTGCATTGAAACCAATGGAGACTTCTCTTGCAGTGCAAGCAGCACGGACATCGCCTTTGAGGCTCCCCTACAGCTGTTATTTTCGCAATTGCTGCATCCACATAACAGCCCTATTCAAGGCTTCCTAGTGGGGCTTTACTTAAACAGGTGAGGAGGGGTGCATGTGCTCCAGTGCGCTAGCTGCATCCCTGCTGCATTCATTCCCTGTCTGTGGCAGGGAAAGGGTGCATGGGAAACAAGTTACTAGGGGGGAAGGCTCTGGAGAGAGGAGACTCTTTCAGGAAGTGGTTGAGGACCAAATATGCTTTCCGAAGAAAGTACCTGTTCAGTAAATCCCACCCACTTTTGCCTCGACTAGGTGGTGGTGCAATTTAAGATTGGAATAATGAAAAGGCTCACTATGTGAGGTGCGGTGTAGAAGCACAGTTGCAAGTCTGCTTCCTCCTCAATGCGCACAAGTGACATTTCTATTGTGCAAGAGGGTTCTAGAAGCATCCTTACAAGGGCACATTTCGTGAGGAACACTCTTCTTATTCTTATTCTCTGAGGGTGGGGTGTATGCCACAAGCTTTGGGCAGGGCATTTTAAAACTAGGCGTGCTGCCTGTGCATTGGAGAAGTGTTCGAGTGTGTGTGTTTTGTGTGTGTATTGATGCTATAACAATATAATTCTTGTATCATCTTATGGCATTGTTAGCACATGAAAGAAACAATCTCAGTGGCTTGCAACCAGCTCTTTGTCTTTCAGTGGAAAGGCATTTTACTCTTGCAAAAGACAAAATGCTGCCATTAGCGGCACTTAACTGGCTTCCCCTCTTGGAGCAGCGCAGAAAACCCCAGAGGGGTAGCTACTTTCACACGCAGGCAGAGATAACCCTCTGGAGCAACTGGCCCTGGAGCAATTTCTTCCTGATCAACAGTAGAGTCAGCTGCCAGGCGGGGAAGCACTGGTTTGCTCCAGGGCACCGCACTTGTAAAGCAGAGAGCTCAGGGACAGCCAGGGGAGGAAGGCCAGCTGAAGCAGAAAAGACCCAACACCTCTGTTCAAGAGCGCAGTCTCTTCTCATGCTTGTGCTCTCTTCATAACAATCTGCAGATGACGCCCATCCCCATATCTTTTGTTTGAGAGCAATGACATTCCTTCTTCCTATGTTTTATGTAAACTTCTTAGAGGTTTATTACTATTATTATTATTATTATTATTATTATTATTATTATTATTATTTATTTGTATGTCATCCATGTATGAATTGCTTCCTATGAAACATCTCAATGCAATTAACAATACTCCCATCAGATGTAAAACAGATACCGGTAAGCAACCATATGACTTTTAGAAGACACCTGAAGGCAGTCCTTCAGTTTTCAGTGGTTGATGTTTTATTATGCTGTTATAATTGTTGGAAGCCGCCCAGAGTGGGGGAAACTCAGCCAGATGGGTAGCATATAAATAATAGCATTATTATTATTATTATTATTATTATTATTATTATTATTATTATTATTAGCATTGGCATTAGCATTAGCATTAGCATTTATATACTGCTTGATCACTGCCTGATCACTAATGTCTTCTGGGAATTCAGTGTTTTCACCTGTGCTGCTGCTCCTGCAGCCCAGGGAACTTTCAGAAGGGAGTTGCTGCCAGAGGAAGAGCTGTGAGGGGAGAGAGACTCTGTGTTAGCCAGCATGTAACCACAGAGCCTAGGGCTTGCTGATCAGAAGGTCGGCGGTTCGAATCCCAGTGACGGGGTGAGCTCCCATTGCTCGGTCCCAGCTCCTGCCCACCTAGCAGTTCGAAAGCACATCAAAGTGCAAGTAGATAAATAGGAACCGCTTTGGCGGGAAGGTAAACGGTGTTTCCGTGTGCTGCTCTGGTTTGCTAGAAGCGGCTTTGTCATGCTGGCCACATGACCCGGAAGCTGTACGCTGGCTCACTCGGCCAGTAAAGCGAGGTGAGCGCGCAACCCCAGAGTCGGACACGACTGGACCTAATGGTCAGGGGTCCCTTTACCTTTTTAATGGCTTTGCCCACTTACCTTGCCCTGGGAGCCTTCATAAGGGAGCTGTTTCCAGAGGAAGAACTGTGAGGGAAGAGACTCGGTTTGCCATCAGGGGGTGGTTGGTTTCACCTCCAGTCTGAGGAACTTTGAGGAGGGAGTTGCTGCCACAGGTATATTATGTGGATGTGTATTTTATTGAGCTGAACAGAGTGAAGGATTATGAGTCATGGGGGTGTATGAACTTAACAGGGCTTAGTTTATCTTTTGGTTGTTTATGTTGTTGTTGTGTAGATTATAAATGCTGTATGGATTTGTTAATCATATAATATGGCTTTTGCTTTAATTGTTATGTTTGGCTTATTTTTTGAGTTGTTGCTTTGTTAACAGTGATTTATAGACTTGAATTGTTTCACTGGTGATTAGTTAATTATTCTATATGATTTATGCTGTATTTGTGATGTCCTATTACTGTATGTTCTATCATGTCATTGTTAGTTATTGTTTGTAAAGCTACTTTGGGAATCATTTGAATGAAAAGTGGCATAGAAATATAATAAATCAAATCATTCCTGGATAGCTCAGTTGGTTAGAGTCTGGTGCTGATAATGCGAAGGTTGCAAGTTCAATTCCCGTATGGGACAGCTACACATTCCTGCATTGATCCCCAGGGTTCATTCAAAATTATTTCCTTCTGGGCAACCTTGGAGGAGGGGTCCGGGGCAAAAAAAAGGGGGTGTAAATCAAGATTTGAATTATGGTGCTGGAGGAGACTCTTGAGAGTCCCATGGACTGCAAGAAGATCAAAACTATCCATTCTTAAAGAAATCAGCCCTGAGTGCTCACTAGAAGGACAGATCCTGAAGTTGAGGCTCTAATACTTTGGCCACCTCATGAGAAGAGAAGACTCCCTAGAAAAGACCCTGATGTTGGGAAGGATTGAGGGCACAAGGAGAAGGGGACGACAGAAGATGAGATGGTTGGACAGTGTTCTCGAAGCTACTAACATGAGTTTGGCCAAACTGCGAGAGACAGTGAAGGATAGGCGTGCCTGGTGTGCTCTGGTCCATGGGGTCACGAAGAGTCGGACACGACTGAACGACTGAACAACAACAAAATCAAGATCAAATCAAATATGGTGCTCAGACGCATGACTCATATCCACCAGGAGTCATGTGCTGACGATTGTGGGCTCAGTGCTGTGAAACTCCCACCCAGCTGAGATTAGAAAGGCCTTCTCCCTGCTTAACTTTTGACACCTACTGAAGATCTGTTTATTCCAGGAGGCATTTTAAGTTGGTTCTGCAGCTTCCAACTGATTTTATCTTTATTTCATTGTTGAATTTTAATATATCCCACTTGGGAGACAATTGTGATAAGTATAAATAAATAAATGTATGGAGCTGCATCCACAGTGATGGTTAAAAATGCCACAGGAGGCCTCCGTAGCCCCCCAGAACCGAATCATCTGCTTGCTGAAGATGCTGCAGCTCTGCTGTGGTATTTGCTACACAGGGAAAGAAAACTTCCCCTGCCTCTCCTGCACTGATCATCTTTGATGAAGATACATTCTGAATAACAAATGGTGCTATGTTATATTCATTTGTCTCCCTGCTAGAATTTGATGTGCTCCCAGGATATTAGTTAGGGGATAGGATTGAGACATATCTCAAAGAGAAAGCCAAGGTAATAGAAAACCATATATACCAGGCAGTTACTGGAGTGAGAAATTTGCACATATTCCCACTCCTGGCATTTTTAAATTTTATTTATTTATTTTTGACATCTGAAACTACCCTCTGGCAACTCCAGACTTGATCTGCTACTTCTTACTCAGTGGGTCACCTTAAATTTCACTCTGGTGCTAGAGCAGGCATGTTTTTTACGTGGCTGGGCAGTTCATGAACTCTGTCTCCAAAGTATTGAGTGTTGGGAGAGATTTACTGGGAGAGAATGTTTTCTTCCATATAAATCACAGTCTCTGCTTTTTCACTGCCTTTTGCTGTAACGTATTTCATTTTTGTATCCTTTTCTAAGAAACAGGATGTGTGGCATTGGGGTAGAGCAGTGATAGGTAATAATTCTGGCAAACTCAATCACACAATGATTAGGTAGACTGGCGTCTGACAGGGAATCCTCCTTTCATTGCTGGCATAAATTAGCCTGGTGGTTGCTTCTCATAGCACAATGTCATCTTGAAGGTTTAAAGTGGTGTAGGAACTTGCCAGTATCTTGTTACATAACAATGGTTCACACAAATATGTTTCGGATCCAACCTAGCTGGAAACAGGAACAGGGATTAAATACCAGCCTAAGGATGAATGAATCTGTTGGTTTTGGTTTCTCTCTGTTTCCATTCTTCTAGTCTTCAATTCAGCTCTCACATTTCTGCAGCAACATGCAAATTTCATGAATTTAGTGTGAATTTTTCTTTGGCGATTCCTCATAGCCGAGTAAGATTGTCTTCCATGAACACGGTCTTAACAGTGTGTCTGTAGGTGACTGTGGAGGCCAATTCTGGATCCACACGTCCTTCCACAGTGGGGACATAGCTTTCCAGGCAGGAGTTGATCATTGTAAGGGTTTGCCAAGCATGTCTTCCTCTTGGCATGTTTTCCCCTTTCGTCCTGAGTGTCTTTAAAGCCCATGACACCTTTGGTAAAGGCTGTTCTCCAATTGGAGCACTCATAGGCCAGTGTTTCTCAGTTGTTGGTGTTACTACTACATTTTTTAAGATCTGCCTTGAGAGAGTCTTTAAACCTCTTTTGTTGACCACCAGCATTACGCTTTCCATTTTTTAGTTCGGAATAGAGTAGTTGCTTTGGAAGACAATATTCAGGCATCCGCAGCATCATGCCTCCCTCCTTAAGCCAGGCAGAAGGTTACTCTATGGTCTTAACCCCTTCATGCATTAATTAGAGTTAAGCATGTTGGTTATATGTGGCTGGATATCCTACAAATTTTACATCTTGAGTTCACTGATACCTACCTATCAATGAAATTATATGCATGCCTATCCTGAAGTATGTCTGAACTGTGTTCAGGGGATCTTGATCTTGCTCCCTACTTTTATCCTCACTGTTTTCAGTTGGTCTTACCTCTAGCACGTGTGTTTAGATTGCAGCCTTAGTCTTGATCCGACCCTCTCTTTTGAAATAATGGATAGACTCCATGAGTGCAAAACAGGATTGCTCAAGGAGTGCTTAAGAAAGATGTCAGAGCAATAAGCTTATTTCTTAGACTTTGTTTTGCTTGCAAGCTCTCAGCTACGCTTTTTATAGAACAGTTTTAAATAAAAGCATTGAGAAAATAGAGAGAAGGTAAAGCCATAGCATGTAAAGGCATTCCACCTTTTGTTTCTATGAGAAATATGTTACTGTGATGTTATTTAATTACATTCAGTGAAGCATGTTTAATATTGACTCAGACCAGAATCACTCATGTTTTAATTTATGATGTGCTACCAGAGCCTTAGTCCAATGTAAGCGTTGCCTCTTTGAAGTATTGCTAGATTCTATAATTTTATTGTACGCTGAGTTGCCTTGTAAAAATTATTATCTTTCTGTCCGTCTAATTAAAATAAAGATGTAATAAAGAATTTACAGTTTTAATTAGAGCATAGATCTTAAAGCTATTACAGCATGATTAATAATTCTTTAACAAGAGATGAGGAATAAAAGGTTCTACTCTCATGAAAAATCAATAGGCATTACTCAATTATGCTAACAGAGTTATACAAAGCAATCTAGGTCCCAATTAAATGGCTTTTCTTGTTAAGCTGGTTGGTGGAGTTAGCAGTTATTAATGAGTCCTGATTTGTTTGTTTGCTTGTATTTTAACTCCATTTAAAAAGAAAGAAAGACAAAGCAAGAAGTCCTAGAGGGCATGCCAGGATAAACAATGGCAGCCAAGGAACAGTGTGTGTGTGTGTGTGTGTGTGTGTGTGTGTGTGTGTGTGTGTGTGTGTGTGTTGTCTGATTCACGCAAGACAAGGCACTGTACACATTTAATGGCATCACTTCCAGACAGGTTCATAAGTCACAAGCTTAAGGCTGGGGGTGAAATTTGATTCGGTTCATATTAAAAGTTGAACTTACCTAGTTTGATCTTTCCAAAACAATACGAAAACTGAAACACAGTTCATTCTTCAAAACTGGCACATCTCCAAATGTCACAGCATAGTACCCCATCCAAGTAAATGTGCATACCATAGTAAAGTGTGCATGAAAATGCACATCTTAGCAAAAACAACAAGAACATAAAAATGTCCATTATTTTGGGGGGCAAGATTGTGTGCAAATGTATTACCTGAGAGAAATTTGCACTGAAATGCTGATGAATTTCCACTGGGACTCCCTCTCTCTCTCTCTCTCTCTCTCTCTCTCTCTCTATATATATATATATATATATGAAAATCTGAAGACTTGAACTTGAGGTTGGAACATAAGAAACTGAGAGAAACCAAAACTGACAGATCTGCCCATTCTTACCCAAGATAAATATGCACAAATTAACCAAGCTCTGCAACAAACTCCACCCCTTCAGCCAATGCAGCAGCATCATACCCAGTGGCCAAAATTCAGGGGGGGGAAGCATTTAAACCCACTTGCCTGTGTTGGGTTTTGTGGCAGAATTTATCAGGGTTGCACCATCCTACCAGCGCCTTTATGTCCCTGGAGCTAGGTAGACCAATGGTAAGACTTGTTGTAAGGTAGGTTCTGCCCCACTCCTATAAAGCAAATTTGATTGCATTTGGGGCAGCTTTAAAGTAGGATTGCCTTGGCTAAATCAGTGAGTGTAAGTCTCTGCACCAGCTCCCTGCTGCTTTAAAGTTCAGCTCATGGTGGTCGAAGCAAACATTTCCATTTTTGACTCTTTGCTTCACCTTGTCGTTTCCTTATATTTTGGCAAGTCACTTGTTGGCAGATGTCTTTGCATTGTAAGTTCCTACTTTCCCTCCAAGCAGTCAGATCTAAGCCAAATGTTAGTGACCTGCAGGGCATATTTCAAGACACACTTATGCTCTTGAAGCCTATGATAGATTGCTTGCAAAATGCCATGGCTAATGCACATGCTAATCTTTTGCAATTCAGCACCCTAGCTGCCAGGTGATTAAGTGCCCTGGAAACTAGCGAAGCCAAGAAACAAACTCCGGCCTGGATATACGGCTAATTTTGCAAGCCAAGTAGAGATTTTGCTTGGAATAAACAGCCACTGTGGCTCTCGGTGCTGATATTGTACAGCTTCAGTTCATGGGCTGTCATCACAAATTCATCCTAAGTTCCTCCTTGATTGTGAGTTCTCCTAACTTATGAAATTACCTTTCACTGTTAACAGTAATGTCTGCTGAAGCTAGGGCTGCACTTATGCCTAGGAGATTGTGTGTTCTGGTTAGCCACAGTATAGGACTTTTCCCTGTAGGCTAAGCAATAGGGGACAGTGCACTGGAAAGCATGAGATAACAATTGCTTGACACGATGTCATAAAGCTCCCACAAACTTTCTGCAAAGAAATCAGGTGTTATGAGTTCCCTGAACAATGTCCTAAGAGTCCCAGTATATACATTCCTTCTTAGGTTCACCTGGTGAAACTCATGACCCTTAAAGAACTAATGGTCTGTCTCTTCATAGGACCCCCCAGCAGGCTCTTTAAATATTTTTAATAGCCAGGAGAGTGATGGCTCTTTCCTTGAGGGTTCTGAATGAGTTAGATGGCACACCTTGTCCCCTGTGCCAGTTAAGGATGTTGTAACGTAGATAGCTGTGTGAAGAATAGAAAGTAAAATCTAGAGGCAGAAGGAGAGATGGGGACAGATGAACGGAGGGAGGAGAGAGCGCAGAGAGAAGTAGCACCAGTGAAACCAGACACCTTCATCTGCCCTACCTGCAATAAAATATGTCTCTCCCATATTGGACTCTATAGCCACAGCAAGCGCTGTAACTCTCCAGTGGTTTGAATTTACCCCCAATGGCACACTCCTCCATTCTCTCAAGGCCAACAATAATGGTGCTTCCAAGAATGATTTCTCCTCTTCCATTCCCTTTTTGCTCATTCTGCTATCTAGATGAAATTTGCAAAATGACCACACTGCAGCCTCAACTTGACATGACACAACACAAAAAGCCAAGGTACGGTAGGCCAAATAAACTTAGGTAAAGGTAAAGGAACCCCTGACCATTAGGTCCAGTCGTGACTGACTCTGGGGTTGTGGCGCTCATCTCGCTTTACTGGCCGAGGGAGCCGGCGTACAGCTTCCAGGCCTTGTGGCCAGCATGATTAAGCCGCTTCTGGCAAACCAGAGCAGCTCACGGAAACGCCGTTTACCTTCCCGCCAGAGCAGTACCTATTTATCTACTTGCACTTTGATGTGCTTTTGAACTGCTAGGTTGGCAGGAGCAGGGACCGAGCAACGGGAGCTCACCCCGTCGCAGGGATTCGAACCGGCAACCTTCTGATCGGCAAGCCCTAGGCTCTGTGGTTTAACCCACAGCGCCACCCGCGTCCCCCTGATAAACTTACCCACTAGTTATTCACCATTTTGTTTGCATTGACTGAAGTGGCACATCCCAGAATTGAAGTGGACATACCCAGAGGGGACAAATGTTATGCAAAATAATCTAGGTATCTGGCAGATTCCTCAACATAATAGTATCAGACATCGCATTTTCAAAACCTGGTATTTTGTGGTTCTGAAACAATGCAGCACTATTTATTTATTTTTTTAAAGCTCACCTTCCTATATACATAACATCTTCACAAACATGATCAGCACATGAACAACCAATTTCTACATGACCACACCCAGCTGAGCATGCCCAAAATAAAAAGAGATCACTGTGAAATGCTCGAGTTAACAACTTATTAAGCAAGGGCACTTCCAAAGCAGGATTCCCCCCCCCCATCCATCAGTTTCCCTTTCCCCCTCCCTTTCCTCCCCCATAGGTTTCTCTGTCCCAGAAAGACTAAAGGCTGTTTGTTTGCAGTTATATGTAATGTCATGCTCCATTTGTAATCTTAATAGCTCTCCGGGGATCATAAGAAATATCTAAATGTGACCATGCCACCTTTCACAAAAACTGCCTACCAGACCTAATTAATAGTGCATCCTAGTTAACACATGCAGACTTGGCATTATTAGTCTAATTAAATGGATTTGAGCAATCCCAGTCGCCCTCCTTCCCTCCCCCGCAAGCAGTCCGACATATGCAACTCAAGGAAATTAATCCCATTAATCACCATTGGTGCAAATGATATACATTCTCAGAGCACAGTCCTGTCCCTGAAACAGAGACACTAACAGCCCTCATTATGTTTAATTTTGTTCCCCAGCCAGGGCTAATAAATACAAATTGTAACATCACAATAAAACATTTAATTATTCAAGAGTAGGTACGGAACGTTATAATTAGCATTCTAGTACACGTCTTCATTTACGCGATAATGGAAACAATTTGGGAGTTTCGATGTCCCCTGGTCAAGTAAGAGTTTGCTGGAACTTTGGCCCAGCAGAACAAATTTAAAGGAATGTGACTCTTTTGGGGTTAGTGTGCTGGAGGGAAAAAGAAATGGGATACTCTTAAGCATGTGATTTTAGTTTTATTTACTTACATTGCTAAGCTATCTTTGAATAAGAACCCATGGCAAATGACTATAAAATCAAAACATCAGAACATAAGAGGAGCCTGCTGCATCAGGCCAATGGCCCATCTAGTCCAGCACCCTGTCCCCACAGTGACCAACCAGATGCCTGTTCAGATAAGGAAAACAGCAATGTTGATGATGACCAAGATCTTGGTCTTTTCTAAGCAATGAACAAAGGCATCATGAGGCATGTGACACGAGAGATTTTGGTAGAAGTGGAAATACTTGGTTTTTTCCTTTATTTATTTCTAGCTTAATGCTAAAACAGAAATTGTAGAATTGTAGAGTTGGAAGGGACCCAAGGGCCGTCTAGTCCAGTCATAGGCAACCTTGGCTCTCCAGATGTTTTGGAACTACAACTCCCATGAACCCTAGCTAACAGGGCCAGTAGTCATGGATGATGGGAATTGTAGTCCCAAAACATCTGGAGAGCCAAGGTTGCCTATGCCTGGTCTAGTCCAACCCCCTGCAATGAAGGAATCTCAGCTAAAGCATCCATGGCAGATGCCCATCCAACCTCTGCTTAAATACCTCCAAGGAAGAAGAGTCCACAATCTCCCAAAGGAGACTGTTCCACTGTCAAACAGCTCTTACTGCTAGAAAGTTTTCCATTTGTTTAGTTGGAATCTCCTTTCTTGCAGCTTGAAGCCATTGATTAGAGTCCTACCCTCTAGAGCAGGAGAAAACAAGCTTGTTCCCTCTTCCATGTGACAGCCTTTAAGAGATTTGAAAATGGCTATCATATCTTCTCTCAGTCTCTTCTTTTCCAGGCTAAACATACCCAGCTCCTTCAACCATTCCTCATAAGGCTTGGTTTCCAGACCCTCGATCATCTTTTTTGCCCTCCTCTGTGCACGTTCCAGCTTGTCAACATCCTCCTTAAATTGTGGTGCCCAGAACTGGACACAGTAGTCTAGGCGTGGTCTGACCAAGGCAGAACAGAGTATGTCAGGACCCCTGACCACAGAAACAGCCTAGACTCTGACTTGGATGAGAAGGGGCTCGCCAGCTCCCCCAAGCACCGCAACACTGGAGGGAGATCTCAGGACTTCCACCCAGAGCAGCAGCCTCGGCTCTCACATGGAGGGGCTAACCTGATCCATTGTTCCTGAGGCATGGGAGGATCAGAAAGCAGTTGTGACTATGCCTAACTGCTCCCAAAACCCAGTGGACTAAGGCCTCTGAATCCCAAAGCTCTGTGAGGGGAATAAAGGGTCTCCTAACAGTTCTCAGACTATGGCTCCCAGAATTCCTATGGGGAAAGCATGACTGTTTAAAGTGATATGACAGTGCTCTCAACATATGATGTGAATGTGGCCTTATAGTATCCTTACCTGATCACAATCTTAAGGATTCTTTGAGGAGGTGGGGGACCCAACTACCAGATACACTATACTACAAAACATTTGTAGTATAGATTTATATTATGTTATGTTTGTTTACTTGCCCACCACAAACAAAATTCTATAGGAGCTTTTATCTGCTCATAGAGGCCAGGATTCCAAACTTCTGTCTCTGAGACCTGTGGTGAATTTGCTCATAGGCCCATAAGCATAAATGGGATATATGTTCAGGAGAATAAACCCTGTCTATACGGCTGTTCAAAGCTTCAGAATGCTGAAGCCATTTGATAGTTTAAAATAAAGAGCCTTGCCTGTAAGTGTATGGAAAACCAAGAGTACCGGTAAGTTGCATGCAGGCCATTCAGCCTTTAGGATATAGTTAAAGGAATTCATTAAGACCAATGGCCTCTGTAAAGGGTTCATTGATGAAATCTTTATGTGGGTGGAAGGGAACAAGTCACGATCCTGGCTTTTTGTTATTATGTGTCTTATGGGAACCAAAGTCCGCTTAAGAGTGGATTAATGCTCAGAGAGCCTCTGGATTTGAAAATTTGTTTCCAATGCACACTCCAGACATCCCACTATTGCGACCCTTGGTTGGCTCATGCCAGAGATAAGCAGTGGAATGAAAAAATGTGAATTGTGCAGGTCAAGCAAATTCTGTAAAATAATCAGTACTTAGATGACTGAATAGATTCAGGAGGAGGAGGAGAGGAAGAGGAGGAGGAGGAGGAGGAAGGAGGAGGAGGAGAAGACGACAGTTGCAAGGTTAAAGAGGACTCCAATTTGGGGGAAAATGGCAATGCCAACAAAGGGGTATGCACAACTCTTGAAAGCACATTTTTCAGTACAGGGCAGATACTTACAGTTTATGGACATGAATGATGATGTCCTTCCTAAACACACAGCTGAATTAGTCTAAGAAAGTATGAATGTGAAAAGGCAATCAACTTAATAAATGTGGTATGGGTGTTATTTCCTCTTCTGCTAAGTCTTCCCGGCAAGATTGACCATCTCTGGGAGTCTTGCAAATAAATTAAATATAACGTGAACTAGATACTTGCTCACAGGGAGCGCCTGGTTTAAGGGCTCATTAATCACTAGTTTAAATCCTGAAGTCCCCAGCCATACTAATTAATGGGACATTGCAGAACTTTGGAATACGGGAAAGGCAAGAACAAGCTTTTGCTGATCTTGGCTTGAGAGGAACCTGATATTTGTTTCTCTGCTTTTGCTTTTAAGGCTATGAAGCTGCTATTTTAATTTAGATTCAAGCAGGAAGGAGAACAACCTGACACCTGTCAGTCCCTTATAGGGTCATTGACGCCTGCTATCTAAACCACATAGGGAAACACTTTACGTTCTGGTTGTTTCTGGTTAGATCTCCTTAGGTTTCTAATTGTGAAGCATGTCTTGCACCACAGCTGTCTGCGCAAAGGTCAGACAACTATCCAGACCATTTGAGATCAACTGCAGATCCTGAGGAAACAATTGGGGAGCGGCGAGGCGACATTTAATTTTTCAAAATTACTGCGTCTACATTTAGTCCACCTGTCCCCAGGGGGGCAGCTACACCCTTTTGAAGTCTTCAGAGGCAGTAATAGACTGTTTAAAGCAGCGCCTACACAAATGATCAAGCTTCAGGTTTGTTGAACAGATTATGGCCCTCTCCACAAACAATGCTCGCAGTCTGGATCACTGAGTAAGTGAGACCTTATCAGCATATAACATCTGTGCTCAGAGATCTGTGCTGGGCCAGGTTCACAGTGTTACCATTAGAATATGAAACCCTTAACAACCGAGGACCAGTTTACCTGCATGACCCTACCTATTGATATCAGGTAGGCACTTTCACCAGTGAGGTGCCAGTGAGAGTCAGTGTGGTGTAGTGGTTAAGAGCGGTGGACTCGTAATCTGGTGAACCGGGTTCGCGTCTCCGCTCCTCCACATGCAGCTGCTGGGTGACCTTGGGCTAGTCACACTTCTCTGAAGTCTCTCAGCCCCACTCACCTCACAGAGTGTTTGTTGTGGGGGAGGAAGGGAAAGGAGAATGTTAGCCGCTTTGAGACTCCTTCGGGTAGTGATAAAGCAGGATATCAATCCAAACTCTTCTTCTTCTTCTTTTGGCACCTGCTGAAAACATTTTTGTTTAGACAAACCTACCCAGGGCACAAGGAGAAGGAGACGACAGAGGACGAGATGGCTGGACAGTGTTCTTAAAGCTACCAACATGAGTCTGACCAAACTGTGGGAGGCAGTGGAAGACAGGAGTGCTTGGCGTGCTCTGGTCCATGGGGTCACAAAGAGTTGGACACAACTTAACAACAACAACACCCAGATATCAAGAATATTGATGCGTGTTTGGGTGTATTTTTGTTTATCATTGATTTTTTAAAAAATTAATGTTTTAAATGGTTTTTAACTGTTTTTGCCACCAATAACGGTTATCGTTTCATTATTCTGTAAGCTGCTTTGAGGTTTTTGACAATCAAGTGGTGTATATAAATAAATACTGAAGGAGCGAATACTCGGAGATTGCAAAGCGGGGTTTCAACTTTCTGTTTGTCAACCTGCTAAATTCATACCAGTGTATGTTTCCATGGCTATGCCTCTGTTTATTCTAAAAGGCCGAATGTTTGAGGTTTATCCCCAACCAATTTCATAAATTAAAGAGGTCTCTATTCATCACTCAGGCACTGTTATGACAGTTTTTAAGATATTGGAAATTTATAACCACAAATGAAATTCCAGGACATTGCATTCATTTTTTATTTTTTATTTTTGCAAATGAGCTTTTATTGCCCATGCGAAACAGTTCATATCTGCAGCAGCAAAGGCAGCAAGCTGGTTTCCATTAGAGCACTATTTTTCTTTTCGTTTGTTTGTTAAATATTGGCAGCAGATTCCACTGGCATAATGCAGACTTGGTTGTTGTTTTTGCTCCCCTAAGCACTCGTTCACGGCCCAAAAATAAGCAGGAGAGTCAATTGCCAGAGCCTTTGCCCTGGTTTGTCTCCACCATCTGGAAGTTAATTAATTAGCAGGTCTTGAAGGGTTGAACCAAGCTGTCAGGAGGGAGGAACGTCTTTCTGGAAAAAGGTAAGTTGTTACTGCCATGAGAAACCTCTCTGGGGCATCACCTCATTGAGTGGAGATTCTTAAAAGGGCAGCACAGCGGTGCAAATTCTCCCATTAACTTCAAATTTGGAATTGGTTTCCTATTCATTACGATGGACTTCACTGGAGCTCAGGTTTACTTATACAAGAGCAGGGACGAATGTCAGCACACCCACCCACCCACACACAAAAACATTATTTGTTTCTTATTAATTTTGTTTATTTTATTTACTGATTTATAAACTGCTGTTTGATGGATTAGCAAAAATGATGTTAAAAATCACTAACTGCTTCTAATGAAATAAAAAATAAAAAAATTCCTTCCAGTAGCACCTTAGCACCTTAGAGACCAACTAAGATGTATCTGAAGAAGTGTGCATGCACACGAAAGCTCATACCAATAACAAACTTAGTTGGTCTCTAAGGTGCTACTGGAAGGAATTTTTTTATTTTTTATTTTGTTTCGACTATGGCAGACCAACACGGCTACCTACCTGTAACTGCTTCTAATGAGAGAGCTGATTCTGTGCTGTTTTTATTGCAGGTTTTGTATGAATTTTGATTTTGTGTATCTGTGTGTGTTGGCATCCTTCTGTCTTGAGAGACAATGGAGTGTGCCTCCAGGCGTGGCATCAAACCGCTGGAGAATCACAACACCTGCTGTGGCTGCAGAGACCAGTAACTCATGACTGCTGCCTCCTGTGTTGTTTTTGCTGCATTAGCAGCACCCTCAGCCCCACTCACCTCACAGAGTGTTTGCTGTGGGGGAGGAAGGGAAAGGAGATTGTTAGCTGCTTTGAGACTCCTTCGGGTAGTGATAAAGCGGGATATCAAATCCAAACTCCTCCTCCTCCTCCTCCTCCTCCTCCTCCTCCTCTTCTTCTTCTTCTTCTTCTTCTTCTTCTTCTTCTTCTTCTTCAGTTTTATTTCCAATTCCTTTCCCAATGATCCCAAGCCTGGAATCTACTTTTTTCACAGCTCATGCACAATGGCTCAGCATCTCCATCCAGTTTTGACCTTAGGGACTTGTTCCTGGTCAGTCACCACCAATTCAGGCCCCATGAGTCTATATGTTATATATAGTGCCTTTTTGGTGATGGCTAAATTTTCTGATTTGAATTTAATAACTACAAATTAAAGTTTTCCCCAAAGAATTAATTCTAAATTGTGATCATTTTATTTATTTAGCATTTCTCTTTTGTAGTTCCCCCACCCCATCCAGGATCAAGTGATTTTTACTATATTATGTCTTCACTGTTTTCATTGACTTGAATGTTGAGTGGGGGGTCGGGCAGAGAAAGGCTGCACCCCACCAATGTCTGCTAAGGACATACGGAGCAGGAGGATGCTTGAAGATTCTTCCCCACCACTACCCACCCCCGACATTTACAGAACCGAAATCCTTAAAATCCGTGAACTACATCCGCATTAACAGAATAGGAATGCAGGTTTCATGAAAGAAAGAAGTTACAAACAGTATCTTAAATCTCAAAACGAAAAGGCAGGAAAACCCACAAGATTGTTTCCAGCACACATCTCTAGTAAAGAGTGTCAGACGCCAAGCTTGGTGTTTTTGAAAGTGGGGAGTTGTGAAGTCCTTGGATCTAGATCAGATAAATCAGCAATTGTCCAGTATATCACATGTCACAATGCTTGGTTATCATAATGCTGATCCGCCCCCGTGTATAATACCCAAGGTCTTGGTATCCCAGGCAACAGCTGAGCCATTGATGCAGTAGAATACTCATCCCAGAGTTTGCAACAACAAAATGTAAAAAAGCTCCTACAGAACCAACATCAAAACTGAAATACACTCAAATAGACAACCCAAAGAAAGCGCTGCCCAATCATTTAGAAACTCCACGCCAAACAGAAAACTGAACCCCATATAAATGGCTAATTGTATGTATGACAGAAAGAAAGAAAGAAAGAAAGAAAGAAAGAAAGAAAGAATACGAATACGAATACAAATAAAGTTTATTGTGAGGACTAAGCCTTTACACATATATATACATAATAATATTAAAATTTTATTACATGTAGCCTAAACAATGGCTACGTCAGATAAAAAAGTGCAATATAGACAGATGAAGGAAGGAAGGAAGGAAGGAAGGAAGGAAGGAAGGAAGGAAGGAAGAAAGAAAGAAAGAAAGAAAGAAAGAAAGAAAGAAAGAAAGAAAGACAGACAGACAGACTCAAGTGGGGTGGAAATTCCTAGAAACAGACAAAATACACATCCATTAAGTCAGATCCAAAATGTATGGAAGAAATGAGGTGACTATTTGGGGGGGGAGAGACTTCAGTGGGAAAACTTTGCCTCCCCTCCCCAAGGGTACAAAATAAGTAGCTTATGTTACATTCTGTGGGAGAGAATTCCATAACTGAACCATGCACTGGTTAAATCGGTACTTCCTTTTCTCAGTCCTGCATCATGATAAATTGTGATGGGGGAGGGTGGCAACCAAAATAATTAGAGGTGGAGCAACCCCCCGACGTGGAAATGATACACAGTTAGGAGCTTTTTCTTTTCTTTTCTTTTCTTTTCTCCTTAAAGATGTGGAAGGTGGAGAAGTAGACAGAATTGTATAAAATTACGCAAGGAGTGGGAAAAGTGAAGAGCTAAACTATGGAACTTGCTACCACAATATTTCATTGAGGGTAAGACCATCAGTGACTACTACCAGTTGCAACTGGTGGGGGGGGTGAGGTTCTGCATTGTACTCCTCTTTCCCCAGCATCTTCCCCAGTTGCTGTTGGATAGCCAGAGTGGGAGGGGACAGGAAGTCAGGAGCTGGTCCTTGTGTGGACCCAGTGTCAGGAGTGTCCGATTGGCTCCACTGTTGTGCCTGCTGCACCATGCTGAGCTCTGGGCTGCCTTGCCCCTTCCCCTCCCAACCTTGGTAACCAGCAGTGACTCGCAGTGTTGGGAAAAGAGGAGAGCAGCGTAGCTCCTCCAGCCACTGTTTACTGCTACTCGTGATGGCTTTATTGCCTCCAGCATCTGAGGCAATGTGCCTCTGAATACAAGCTGTTGGGAATCATGACTAGGAGAATGGCGTTGCACTCAGGGCCAGCTTGTGGGCTTCCCACAGGCATCTTGCTTAGCCATTGTGAGAACAGAACAGAGAACAGAGTTCCTTTTTACGTCTTTATGCCTTGTTCTGTAAGCGTTCACAAACACACACACAAAAACGTAACCAGCTGTATCAAAATAATACTCATGCAATATATTTCTCTCTGTCTCTGTCACAATTGTTACTTTATGCAAGAAACCACTATGTCATGAGACCCATATATTTTGATACACATTATATGAAGCATGCACCACTGACGAAGCCCAGGAGGGCGAATCAGGGTTATTATTCCGGAAAACCTTGTCATGAACGTGAACTGTGCAAGCTCTTGTTGTGAACTGTGCAAGCTTTTGTTTGGATTACTTGGACCACACGAACACAGAGACATGTGTGGATAATTTCATATCTGGGACTTTGTGAACGATATCGTTTATTGGGACTTTTATTCATTCTGCTACTACGTTACTTTGCTGAACTATATTGCATGAGTATTATTTTGATACAGCCGGTTACGTTTTGTGTGTGTATTTGTGAATGCTTCTTCCACGTAACCTAGGTTTGATGTTGATTTGCTTGTTCTGTAAGCGAGCAGTCTCCTTAAAATTTATAATATTTATCACGCCCTGGACTTGCTTCCTTTTGCCTTCTCTTGTCTCCTAATTGTGAGCCTCCCCAAAGTGAAGAAACCTTCTCCTCAAAGAGGACACGGAGAACTTCCAAACGCAGAAAGCTTGGTGGTGAGTGCTTTGACAGTCATTTATAGTTATTATCCAGTCGCCAGACTTGTTAGTCAGAGAGCTGGATTTAATATGCTTGTTCCTTGGCACCACTTGTCCTCTTATTAGCAAGAAGCAACATCAGCACTGCTTCTCAGAGCTCTAGTACCCAGAAATGCATTGCTAGTATCTTTGATTCTGAAATATTTATTCAGGTGTGTAGGAGACAGGTGCCTAAAAATTTTGCTGCCTCTGGCAGTGGGGGGTAGAGCATAGCCCTTGTGGCTAGAAGCTGTTGATCAGGCCCCTGATACCACTCCGGGAATGAGCAGGGCGGCAGGGGCAAGTATAATGATGCTCAACTGGTATCTAAGAATTTCTGATGCAACACCTTACCCTGCTGAGCTTTCACTGCCTCCATTTCTGGACAGCTCCCAAGCTACTTTCACCCCTGATTTACTGGACAGCTCCCTGACGAGATGTGCACACATTCCATTTACTCTGGCTCCAGGGCACTCCCACTAGTGGTGTTGGAAGCCGGATACATGATGTTAACAACAATCCATAAGTATCCTTGAGAAATACTGCTGTTTGGTGCCTTTTCACTCCAGCCAGCTTCCATCAGCTTGGAAAAAGCTGAGGTGTGTACATTTGAGACAGTTGTTGCACATGCTCAGATGAGAGAGAGAGCATGCACAAACGACAGCTTCGTCTGAATAGGAGCTTGGCACGGGGAAATGAGTCAGATCATGCAGATCAGATGAACACACCCCCACCTGCTCTTTTGGTTTGTACAGCAACATAAAAAATCACTTGAAATGCTGCAGGGGGGAATGACTTTGCTGTGTTTAAGGTAAAGGTAAAGGGACCCCTGACCATTAGGTCCAGTTGTGACCGACTCTGGGGTTGCGGAGCTCATCTCACTTTACTGGCCGAGGGAGCCGGCGTACAGCTTCCAGGTCATGTGGCCAGCATGACTAAGCCGCTTCTGGCGAACCAGAGCAGCGCACGGAAACGCCGTTTACCTTCCCGCCGGAGCGGCACCTATTTATCTACTTGCACTTTGACATGCTTTCGAACTGCTAGGTTGGCAGGAGCAGGGACTCACCCCGTCGCGGGGATTCAAACCGCCAACCTTCTGATCGACAAGCCCTAGACTCTGTGGTTTAACCCACAGCGCCACCCGCGTCCCTGCTGTGTTTAAAGCTGCTAACAAATGTATACTTAGCCTGAGTGGTGTTGGTAATGGGACTGCTACAAGGCAGTATGAGCGACCCAAAATTACATGGATGTGATCTCATCTTCCATGTCTTTTCTTCCTGCTCCCTTTGCATCTCTCGTGTGCATCCTAAGGCTCATCTAAGGTTCGGTCAGGGTGTAGAGATGAGGGAACACAGTCCCACAATTAAAGAGATTTAGCACATCAGAGAGGTAGGTGGATTTTTTTTATTATTCTTTCTTTCTTTCTTTCTTTCTTTCTTTCTTTCTTTCTTTTGGCAATGACAGGAAAAGGAAACACCAATAGGCAGAAACTGAAATCTTAGGCCTGTAATAAATGTATAACTACTTAGATGAAGCTTGAAAGTTGTGCACACGTCTCCTTTATCAAAACATATACCACTGAAATATATTATCAGGCTTCCAATTGGTGTTTCTTTCTCTCTTGGGCCAATATAGCAATAACTGTCTGCCTGCCATCATTTACAGGTCAGAGGAGGTTGGATCATATTGAATAAACTACACTGGTGTAAGTGGTTTGCTTCATCACCTTTTAAATATTCATTATAGGCAAATGTATTGATTTTAAACATTGTTCATTCTTCCCCAAGACACAAAAAACAGGAGAGGGGGGGTGCTCTCTCTCTCTCTCTCTCTCTCTCTCGCATTTTGAAATGAAAACTGTAACAAAGTGTGTCATTTTTTTGAAATGTTTAATCACTGGTTCAGAGCAAAAAAAAAAAATGTAGATGTTTCCATTTTGACATGCCTGGTTCAAAGCTCCATTGATGTTTTGGACATTTCACAATTCATTCTGATTTAGAATAGAAAGTAATTAAGAAACATCAATGTTTCCTTTCAAATGAAAACCAATTTCTTGTCAGGATGTGGAATGCCACGTTAAGCTTCATCATGCTCAGAGATGGGGGCGGGGGGAATGGTCTGGAATAGCAGGCATGGCAGATCCAGGGAGAACTTTCGCATACTTTTGGGAATACAATACACTTTTTTTTGCAAGTGACTATAACCCAGGCATAGGGACCCAGGTGGCACTGTGGGTTAAACCACAGAGCCTAGGGCTTGCTGATCAGAAGGTCGGCGGTTCGAATCCCTGCGACGGGGTGAGCTCCCGTTGCTTGGTCCCAGCTCCTGCCAACCTAGCAGTTCGAAAGCACGTCAAAGTGCAAGTACTTTGCACTCCCCTGTCACGCGGGGATTTGAACTGCCGACCTTCTGATCGGCAAGCCCTAGGCTCTGTGGTTTAACCCACAGCGCCACCCGCATCCCCTAACTACAGTACATGTGTTCAAAACCACAGACAGGGAAGAGAGAGTTATGAAAGGAATTCTGGAAATAAAAGAGGAATCAAGAGAAGAAAGCTTAGGCGTGAGGGAGGATGCATTATCTCCTGGCTGTGGATACTACAAAGTGTAAAGTTCTCATCTCACATGATTAAAAGTGGGTCAGCACAAGATCTAACTCATTTCTTACTTAGCATGCATCTCTATTTTGGCAGCAATAATTAGTCTGAGCAAGTGGAAGAGCAGAAAGCCATGTGACAACTGATTTGGCCCGCAGATGCTTCTCGGTGCATGGTGAACGTGAGCCTGCAGGCATCTGAAATCCTGCACTTTCATCACCCTAGGACTAGAAGGTGAGAAACTGCTTAACAATTTGAATTAGAGGTAAAAGAGTCTAATAAAAAAAGCAGTTTACAAGGTATCTGGGCAGCAATCAATAAAGTCACCTACTGCTTAAAGGGAAATTACATTCAATCACTAATCTAAGCCTTTGAAGTCTCTTAACAAAGGAAATTGCGGGGGAAGAATGCAAAGTAAAGGCCACACTTCTGTAAGCATGAAGGAAAGAATCAGGAGGGGAGGACTCACGGAGGCAGGTGTTCCCTTCTGGGCATCCACACAGGTCTCTCTTGTGTGGTAAGGGCCTAGAGAGGCAGGAAGTTCAACTGCAGCGAACCCCCTCTTAACTACTGGCTAATTTTTTTGTTTTTTTCTAAAGAGAATTCCGTTACTTGGAAACTTGGGGAAGATAAACAGGGGGAAAAGAATGTATTTTGAGAACAAAATGGGCAAAACAAAGAATGTGTCAAGAATTATTTCAGGAAACAGTAAACTATGTATATGCCAAATTCAGTGTATGGTGGGATTGCCATATTTCAAAAAGTTGTTGAGCCCCTTTTTGCCCAAAGCTGTTGAGCTTTTTAAGGATTTAAGGAAAATCACCAAAACTGAAATTGCTGACATGGGTTGCCATACGTCTGGATTTTCCCGAACATTTTAAGCGATTTCCACCCGAACACTGCTTCCAACCTTCTGCTTGCTTCTTTCACACAGAGAAGCTTCCAGAACCCTCTTGAACTACCGTAATTAGAACAGGCAAGATCTCTGGGCACCACAGTTCAAGAAGGATACTGACAAGCTGGAACGTGTCCAGAAGAGGGCAACCAAAATGGTCAAAGGCCTGGAAACGATGCCTTATGAGGAACGGCTTAGGGAGCTGGGTGTGTTTAGCCTGCAGAAGAGAAGGTTAAGGGGTGATATGATAGCCATGTTCAAATATATAAAAGGATGTCATATAGAGGAGGGAGAAAGGTTGTTTTCTGCTGCTCCAGAGAAGCGGACATGGAGCAATGGATTCAAACTACAAGAAAGAAGATTCCACCTAAACATTAGGAAGAACTTCCTGACAGTAAGAGCTGTTCGACAGTGAAATTTGCTGCCAAGGAGTGTGGTGGAGTCTCCTTCTTTGGAGGTCTTTAAGCAGAGGCTTGACAGTCATCTGTCAAGAATGCTTTGATGGTGTTCCTGCTTGGCAGGGGGTTGGACTGGATGGCCCTTGTGGTCTCTTCCAACTCTATGATTCTATGATTCTATGTAGTATTCTGGCTATGTCCAGGAGATTCCAGATGTATGGCAACCCATGTTACAGGCTTCTAAACAAGGTGATGAATGCAGTTTCTTTTCACATCAGTTTCTTAAGCTACCGGTAATTGTATGGGTGTTACAGATGAGGTCTTAATAGTAGGGTTCTTAAACAAGGTGGTACTTTCTGTCAATTTCCCAACCTTCTATAAATCACACTCCTCTAGAGGATGTCCAGCTTCCAAGAGACTGTGATCTACTCCCACTATAAAAACACTGGCAGTGATCTACCCATTGGATTGACCAGAGTTGTTGAGCTTTTTGGGGGGAGACGGACCCAAAGTTGTTGAGCTTTTCGGGGAGGAGGAACACGCGATCAACTGGGATCAACCAGGAACGCCCCGTGATTGACCGGTATATCATGATCAACCAGTTGGACATCCCTGGTAGGGGATCATCACACACCTACAACTGGTTTGGGATTCTTCTCTTTCGCTTTGGCAGTCCCCAAAATGGTGCCCCCCCTCCCTGCCAGAGAAGAAGAGGTGAGGGAGGATCTGCATCAGGAACTAGGGGGGAAGAATCGGGATCTACTGCCCTTGTGGATCCTGCCACCTGAGGCGGTTGGTCAAGATGAGCCATTGGCCTGATCCAGCAAGTTCTTCTGGTGTTCTAATAAGTGATAAAATAAATAGACCAGATTTATTGTCATGAAGACCATACTGTTCTCTTGCACTCTCCCAGCTCATCCAACCACATGAAGTTAAATGATACAGCTTTCTTCAGTGAAAGAAAATAAATAAGAAATGTTGGGTTGCATCCCATGCAGTGCAAGCATGAAGGGGTGGGGAGAATCCCCTGTTCTTCCTCCTTCTTGCTGCACCCACCCCCCAAAAAATCTCTCCTGAGGATCAACGTCAGGCAGCAGAGGAACCAACCCACACGGCAGGTTGCCAGGAACGGATAAGACAAGGAAAAGTCCTTACCATCTGCTTTTTGTTCAATATTTTCAGAGAGAGGCTTAAGAATGCAGCCCTTTGGAATAATGGCGTTGTCCCGAGTAAATCTCCATCTCCCTTTTCTTCCACTTCCCCGTTCGTCAACAGCACCACCACCCTTGAGGTTGCTGCTCTGTCTCCAGCTCTTTGCTCTCCTACTTTGCTCTCCTATTTTCTGGGAGATGGTGGGTCTGAAATGCTTTCTAGTGAAAACGTGTCAGCCAGCTGCTCTGGCTCTGCCTCCTCCTCCTCTCCCATTATTTTCTAACTCCCGCCCCCTTCATCTTCCTCTGAGTTGTGACCTCCCTCAAACCCCTGTTGTAATTCTGAACTGTCTTCTCCTTCTCCTTCTCCTTCTCCTTCTCCTTCTCCTTCTCCTTCTCCTTCTCCTTCTCCTTCTCCTCCTCCTCCCCCTCCTCCTCCTCTGGAAGGGTCAGGCTGGAGAGGTGGTCTCCACCATTCCTCCTCTGCCTAGTCCCTGACAATCACCATACTGTCTCTGCTTGATTCTCCCTAATTCCTTCTCCCTCTGCAGCCCCTGACCCCACATATCAGACGTATCCTGGGGCTTGAGGGGGTGCAGTCGGGAGGCAGCGACGGGGGTTTCGCTTACATTGGTGCAACCCTGTAAGTTTCATTATATAGCATATCAAAAACGAATGGCAAACATGCCAGTGTCCATTTTTAAAATGTGCTGGATGCTAAACTAAGGCTTGTTTAGTGAATCTCCAGTCCGGACAGGCGCCACTAAAAATAATGTATCTGAATAAATGTCTAACGTCTTTAAGAGTTTGGAGTTGTGCTCAGAGTTAATGTGACCTTTACAATATTCCATGTTTTGATTGATTGATCATTTATTTGCCTATTCACCACCACCCCTCCTGAGGTTGTAAACAGGGGAGCAGCAAAATAGCCAAAATAAATGCACCAGGTTGCATAAGCCTAAAGCAGAATTTAGAGGAATTTATGGGACATAAGATTCCACTGTCTCATTCTTCTCATAAAAAAATTATAAAGAGAACACAGAATGTGGCATAAAAATCAATTTGCTCTCATGGAAAAGACCGTTCATTAGGACGAGAGAAAAATATATCCTTCACTCCCACTCATTAAAACTTGAAGGTGATCAGTCAATCAATCAATCACCTTTATTACAGTTTACAAAGCTTCAAGTCAAAGGTGATCCCTGCAGCAAATATATGAAAATGCATGAATGCCAAAACAGAGATAGATTTAACTCATTTTCAGTTAAATGTTTTTGGCTTCTGCCTTCCTTTGTAACACAGTTGGGGTTCCATATGAATGCTCTGAATCAAGGCAACAGTTTAAAGAGTAGTCAGGGTAGGAAAAAAGTTACAAAGAATTGCCCTGAGTTCATAGAATCATAGAGTTGGAAGAGACCACAAGGGCCATCCAGTCCAACCCCCTGCCAAGCAGGAAACACCATCAAAGCATTCCTGACAGGTGAACTCACCAGAAAGGAGACTGTGGCGTTTGCCCATTCCTTATGATTTTGTTTGTACAGGGGGATGGAAATGGTTAATGTAGATTGACCAATGAGAAAGCTCAGAGGCGGAGCCTAACTGGTTTTGAGGCTCAGCCCAGGGGTTTTACCACTGGGAGATAGAGGAGTCAGAGTCAGACAGAGCCAGTAAAAGACGAACATGTGACAGCTAGAGTGAGAGACAGGGATAGAACTGAGAGAGAAGAGTGGGACAGTGTGAGATAGTGCCACATCTAGTTAAGGGCGCGCATTTGAGAAACCGTTCTGAATATATTTAAAACTTGTTTGTTCTTCAATAAACTTGAATCTTCGTTGTCGACTTTACAACCTGACTGAGACTCAGTATTTCACCAGAAGAAAACTGGTTGGTGGCAGCGGAAGAATAAAGCAGTGGTGTACAGGTCAATAGTCTGTGAAACGACCGGGAGCTCTGTATGAACGCCACAGAGACAAACCTGGATTTAATCTGAAATGCTGCTCAGAAACTAGTACAAGAATTGATGTTGAAACAGTGGCCATGCTGCTATCGAATTCAGTTTATATGAAAGTTGACAATTGCCAGTCCAACACAGTCAAAGGAGGAAACTCCTCCCTCCAGAAATAAAAATCAAGAAATGGAATTGGTAAATAAATAAGCAAAAGCTGAAAGAGAAAGTAAAGAGGGTCAAATTTCTCCAGAACACTTGAGGGTTACTCAAAACCACTATGAGACACACTCAGCTAGAATGTATAGCATAGGTCAAGAAAAGTACCACCCCATCAAATATGTCACCAATTTATAAGAATTAGGGAAGCATTTGGACTTCCAAAAATGGAAGGATTGCAGTGTCTGCTCAGAAGTAAGCCCTACTGAGTTCAATGAGGCATTCTCCAAGGTAAACATGTACAGTAGGGATGGGAAACCTCGGGCTCAGGGGCCAAATGTGGCCCCCAGCCCTATCTATTTGGCCCTTGATACTTTCCCCAAGTGACACCTCTCAACGATCTTCCTTTGCACCCTAAGAGTTCTTGCCTGGCTGGAATGTGTCCGTGAACTCTAGATAATGCCTCTTGCTTATTGGAATGAAGGGTAAACAGGGATATGGGGGTGTGTCTGTGTAGAAACTAGCCTACTGTACAAAGGTAAATTTAACATTTCTTGTTCCATCTGCTTTTGTCTCTGGCAACACCCATCATTATCATGTGACCTTCAGAAAGTTGCCCACAAGGGAAGGTGGCGCACAGGCTGATAAAAGTTCCCCACCTCCGCCGTCTAGGATTGCAGCCTTACTTTCTCACCTGCTGTTTGGTTGACACCGTGACTTCAACCTCTACAATTCAAATGAGTAAAGTCCGGCCTTCGTCCCTGATGGCAGCCCACAACAGATCGCTCAGGAAGGGTTTTCAAAATACCCTTTTTTTCCGGAGCACACACATATATTGTTCATCAAGTTGAGCTGAACAGATGCAGTTCATTTCAGAGATGACATCTGGTGCTGTCAGAACGTGTAACTGGTGCTGATTTGTAATGTGAGCTGAATATGCGGATCTTATTTATGAGAGATGATAGCCCTTACTTATAGCCTACTTGCCTTGATCATTGTACAGCATATGTAATCCAGGAACTTTACAGCTCAACGTGTGCTCGGATAGAAAAGGGATGGAAAGGAAACAAAAAGAGAGATCTGAGTTTTAGATGACGTAAACTGTGAGCACAGACAAGCAGAAATGAGCAATCCTATATGGCTTATTCAGGGGACTTTGCTTCGCTTCTGTACTGTTTACATGCTGTCTCCATAACTCACTCTTTAGGGACATAGGGGCGAGTCCATCCTCTTTTATAAAGCAGAATGTATACTCCTGTTCCCTCCCCACTTTGACTCCTTTCTCAGGGCTGATCCTCAGGAGCGAACTAGACATGGCAACAAAGGGGAGATTAAATACATTTAACATGTCTAGGTATTTTGTTTGCTTTTTAGAACTAGCAGCTGCAGAAGGCTCCACTAGGAGCCATGGAGGGGGTTAATCCTTCCTCCCACCACTGTCTCGATGAAAATCATATCCCAAGCCTGTGAGACCCAGGAGGAAATACCCATTGACACCAATGGAAGCATCCCAACATGCAAAGGTGATAGGACCAGTGCATGGGCGTCATTTCCATTGTGGATACAGCAGATAAAAAGTTTAAACCTGCTCCCCCATCCACTGTCATTCCAATCTTACACACACACACACACACACACACACACACACACACAGTGGGGTATTTATAATATAGTTACCAAGTCACATTAAATGCATTCACACATTTGACGGAAAATCTGGTTTGGCCCTGAGCTTTTGTGCTCAGATACAGATACCCAAGTAGAAAATGCATAGGATCCCTTTTGAAATATGAAGGGCACAGATGTGTCGAATCTAAAACACCTTTCATGTATTTCAAAGCAGGGAGTCAATACTTTCTCAGTCATTATTCTGGAGTATTTTAAAGAGACATGTGCCAAATTGTTCCTCAAGAAACTAAACTAAACTGTCCTGTGAGCATCTGTAAAAAGTAGGTTAAAGTAGGTTATGAAAGGTTAGCTATAAAAAGTAGGTTAAAAAGACCAAACTGAGGCTATTTTTTTACACAAATTGTTCAAAATTTGGCGATTATTTCCATGTGAATGTTGACATTCCCTGCCACATGTCCCAAAGACCACTGTGAACTTGACAGTCCCCTAAATGTGATTGTCAGCATTCATTGATGTGTGTAAAAAGGTAAAGGTAAGGGGACCCCTGACTATTAGGTCCAGTCGCGGATGACTCTGGGGTTGCGGCACTCATCTCGCTTTATTGGCTGAGGGAGCCAGCGTACAGCTTCTGGGTCATGTGACCAGCATGACTAAGCCGCTTCTGGCGAACCAGAGCAGCACACAGAAATGCTGTTTACCTTCCCGCCAGAGTGGTACCTATTTATCTACTTGCACTTTGATGTCCTCTCGAACTGCTAGGTTGGCAGGAGCAGGGACCGAGCAACGGGAGCTCACCCCGTTGCAGGGGTTTCGTACCGCCGACCTTCTGATCAGCAAGCCCTAGGCTCTGTGGTTTAACCCACAGCACCACCCACGTCCCTCATTGGTGTGTGTAGTATCTGACAAATGGGAGCATATTCTATTTTTGGGCATTTGTGAAATTCCTCTGGGATTAGTCAACATTCACTTAATGTTGGACGCTCACCCTGGTTTACAGAATCATTTAATCACAAGGGCCCTCGTAAGCCATGCAGTTTAACTCCCTGCTTCATAAAAAGACATCCAGAGTGACAACATCACCACCAGAAGGCTCCAGATAACGTATTCATAACATTCAGAGGAGGGTTGCCGAATCATAGCATAGCATGCACCTGTACTTTAGTCCAATTAAGCTCTAATTAAAAGGAGAACCTCTGCTTCTTAATGGCGGCATTGGAGGGTTTTCAACAGGTGAAGTGGTTTTGCACTCAGCGCCTCCCTCCCCTCCCCCCCCACATTCCATGCCAGAGCAAGAGCCAGGTATCGAGATGAACTGTGATTGAAGCCCGTTCCCCCCTCCCTGGGAGGAATTTGCAAGGATGATTACTGTCAATCATCCTTGTTTTTCCTTCACCAATGATCTCCCGCTGTCATGGATGCTGCCTCCATTAAGGCAGAGAGGAACCAGAAGCCTCATCAAGTTCAATACTATTGGCTCTGAATTTTAGCAATGACCTTTCTAAGGCCAGATATGGCGGGGGGGAAACCCCTGCCATTTCTCATTGAAATGTGTGTCAAAATATGTTTCAGCAAAGTGTGTGTGTGTGTGTGTGTGTGTGTGTGTAACAAAAAAAGAGGTCTTTTCTTTTAAGGAGAAGCAGCAGAGTATAATGCTGCTGACCTTTCTTTGGACTTAATAGGATTTTTTCAGAGCAGGATGAGATTTTTGCTGTTGGCTCTAATAAGGACAAAGCAAGGCTATAGGCTATCTGCTTGCTTTGTTGTTGGAGTGGAGTGGAAACTGGGCAGAATTCATTTTGGAGAACGAGATTTGCTTTAACAGCAGTTATGCAAAAATTTGTAAGGGGCATGTTTTGTTTAACAGTTCCATTTATAGCAACATTCAAGCACAATGTTTGAGAGGCTTCATATCAGAGATTACATCCCAATGCATTTTGCATACCCCACCCCCTGTTTAATGATGGGTGCTAAAATCCATCGGATGGTTGATGGTCTAATAGAACATTATGGATTGTGTCCAGCTCTATGTTTTACGTAGACCCATTGAACTTAATGGACCTATTTAATCATGCCCATTAATTTCAATGGGTCTACTTGGAGTAGGCCTAAAATGGGATACTAACATGTCATGGACACATGTATCCCAGTTTCATTGTGATATCTTGGAGCTTAAAGATAATGTTGTGTTTTATATTTTTCCCAGCCTCCATAAAAATGGGTGTGGTTGCCAAGTTGGGATTACACAGCCTCATTCATCCTGATATCTCATTCATTCACATCTCATTGGTACTCCGTGTTTTGCATTTTCCTCCTCCCTGTGAAAACAGGTATGGAGATCAAGCTGGTTCTGGAATTTAAAAATGTAGAATTGTGTGCCAAATATGTCAAGCTAAGATGGGACGGGCACTGAGTCAGGCCAGGGTTTCAGCACCTAGGAGAGTTCCAGTGGAACAACTCACTCCAACAAAACCTGGAGGCTGACAGAGCTTACAACTCCCTCAGTCCAGACTGCCCCTCATGCCTGAGGAGTATGGCTTCTTAAAGGAACAGCCACCCCTGCTTGGCCTCTCATCTGGCTCCCTCTCTAAACCACTGTGCAGCTGCTGTGGAGCAGAATCCCAGTACAAACTGATCTGATCCACAATCCTGGCTTTTGTGCTTCCCAAATATTCTGACACAGTTCTTGGCTTAAGGGGGGGAAAAGCAATATACATTTAAAATGTGTATTTTGAGATAAAATACATTTAAGAGTACATAATTGGAAAGTAAATACATTTCAAAATGCATATCAAATACGTATTTAAATGAAAAAATGTGTGCATATTTTTTAAAAAATAAATAAATCACAGATTGAGGAAGAAATCGAACAGCCTTCTTGGTGAATACATGCAAAAGTAACATGGACCAGATATATAGACTGATTCACCCATTGCTAAAACCTGCCACAAAGGGAAATGGATTCAGAACAGCCTAGGGCAGGGGTCAGCAACCTTTTTCAGCCATGAGCCGGTCCACCGTCCCTCAGACCATGTGGCGGGCTGGACTATATTTGGGGGGGGGGGGGGAATTAACGAATTCCTATGCCCCAGAAATAACCCAGAGATGCATTTTAAATAAAAGCACACATTCTACTCATGCAAAAACACCAGGCAGGCCCCACAAATAACCCAGAGATGCATTTTAAATAAAAGGACACATTCTACTCATATAAAAACACACTGATTCCCAGACTGTCCGTGGGCTGGATTCAGAAGGCTTGGGCTGCATCCGGCCCACGGGCCTTAGTTTGCCTACCCCTGGCCTAGGGAGAGCCATTTATGTGCGATGAGCCAATCCCAAGCATGGTCCCTCACGACAGCTGAAGTGTTAGAAAGCACCCTAAAATCAACACGTGACTGAGGCTTTGAGCAACCACACTATCCTGTGATAAATGCAGACCCATGGTTGCGCAAATCCATCTGGGGTTTGCCTGCAATTGGATGGTCACTGCTTCTGCTGGCCATATGAAAGGGGCACAAAGCAGTAAATATTAGCGCTGCCAATCCTTTGTATATGTGTGCATTGGTATTAGACATGATTGGTGTTAGACACGGCTGGATGTCCAGGGTTAACTCTGACTGTGTGGAGGCATAAGTCTTTATCAGGATCACCACCTGTAGCACCAGCTCAATCATGTCCAATGCTGCACAGGTAATGTTGGAAATAGGAAGCGAAGTGGTAGGTGATGTTGATGTTTTCCTGGAAACCAGAGCCACTGGCAATGGGACAAAGTGCATCATGCACTCGTCCCATGCATAATAACTAGTCACTACATCTACAGCAAACGGTTACTAGTTGATTCCAGCAGCAGCAGTTGCAGTAAGTGCATCTAATAGGACAGCGCAGGGCAGCATCTGTTTAAAAGTTATATACTTCTTCCCATGCCTATAAATCACCTGTAACTAGGCTGATGGCAGTCACACCATTCAGATGCAATAATTGATATGATTATCATTCTAGCAGCCTTAACTACATTGGAAAGAGCTGGTAAATTAAGTAAATTAGACGTTAAAAGCCAAAGGTCATGCTGTGAATTTGAGATAAGAGTTCCTACAGTAAGAAGAAGCACCTTGTACAGAGCAAGATTGAACTCTAGTGGTTATATTTAAACACTGCACACAGCTTTGAGCACCTTCGCAAAACAAAAGATGTTATTTAGAATCTATTCCGGTTGCCTGGGAAAAAATAAAGCTATTGTCAGTCTTCAGGTAAAATGCACTGAAGTGGTTAGCAGTAGCACATCACAGAGATACATTAAAAATGTGGCAAAGGGTGTCTGCAAAATAAGAGCTCCAACATAAAAGGGGAGACTTGAAACTCTTGGGGGGATTTTTCTAGAGAGAAGTTAAAAGTGCATGCCCTTGGAAAGCATATTCTCCATTCTGTTCAGGTAATCTTGAATTTTCTTATTGTTTCCATATACCCCAAAACAATATTTTCATTAAATTGCATTAAAAATATGTTTTGCATCCTTGAATGTTATTGGTTCAATTCACAGGTTTTTATTGCAGCAGAAGCCCATAGGTGCCTGTTGCAGCCTTGGAACATCCTCTCCTACTCACCAAATATATGACATCACCTTGCCGACAAAGGTCCGTATAGTTAAAGTTATGGTTTTCCCAGTAGTAATGTACGGAAGTGAGAGCTGGACCATAAAGAAGGCTGATCGCCGAAGAATTGATGCTTTTGGATTATGGTGCTGGAGGAGACTCTTGAGAGTCCCATGGACTGCAAGAAGATCAAACCTATCCATCCTTAAAGAAATCAGCCCGGCGTGCTCACTGGAAGGACAGATCATGAAGTTGAGGCTCCAGTACTTTGGCCACCTCATGAGAAGAGAAGACTCCCTAGAAAAGACCCTGATGTTGGGAAAGGTTGAGGGCACAAGGAGAAGGGGACAGCAGAGGATGAGATGGTTGGACAGTGTTCTTGAAGCTACTAACATGAGTTTGGCAAAACTGTTCGAGGCAGTGAAGGATAGGCGTGCCTGGCGTGCTCTGGTCCATGGGGTCACGAAGAGTCGGACACAACTCAACGACTGAACAAAACAAAAAAAATGTCAGTGGTGACAGAACTGATCATCTGTTGGAGGAGAGAGAAGGCACTTGAGCTAAGGCTGTGAGTCTATACACAATTAACTGTGGACCTGTTGGTCATCATAGGATTTATTCCAAGTAAGTATGCATAGAAATGGGCTGTAGGTTTACAGACTTCTTTCTATCCCTTCTCTGCTTCACCAGGTGATTGGCCTTGATGAATTTGGCAAGAAACCATTTGCTTGGTAATATATCTGTGTGCTGGACCATATTGAACCCAGATCCCTTAGCAACATCATTTTGTTCAGGCAGTGAAACAGATCTGTCGCCAGAAATGTATTTCCACTCATGGCCCGCTCTCATTTGGGCATCTGCATTGACAAAACACGTTCTGGTGATGATGTTCGTGCTGTAGCTAAGGGGGTACAGCATTTGCCACAACCCACCCCCTTCATTTCCAGGTAGGATTAGGAAATAATAATAATAATAATAATAATAATAATAATAATAATAATAATAATAAATTTTATTTATACCCCGCCCTTCCCAGCCGAAGCCGGGCTCAGGGCGGCTAACACCAATAAAAATTACAATAAAATATAAAAGAAAGAAAAACCATTAATTAAAATACAGGTTAAAATACAATTTAAAATTTAAATGCAGCTTCATTTATCGTCCAAAATCAAAACCATAAGGGGAGGGGGGAAACATCAGACTGAGTCCAACCCAAAGGCCAGGCGGAACAGCTCTGTCTCGCAGGCCCTGAGGAAAGATGTCAAATCCCGCAGGGCCCTGGTCTCTTGTGACAGAGTGTTCCACCAAGTTGGGGCCAGTACTGAAAAGGCCCTGGCCCTAGTTGAGACCAGTCTAACAACCTTGTGGCTCGGGACCTCCAAAATGTTGTTATTTGTGGACCTAAGGTCCTCTGCAGGGCATACCAGGAGAGGCGGTCCCGTAGGTAAGAGGGTCCTAGGCCGCATAGGGCTTTAAAGGTCAAAACCAACACCTTAAACCTGATCCTGTATTCCACCGGGAGCCAGTGCAGCTGGTAAAGCACTGGATGAATGTGGTCCTGCAGAGACTCCTGTCTGAAGCCCTAGAGAGCCACAGCCAGTCAGAGTTGAAAATACTGTGTTGGGTGAACCAATGGCCCTTCCAGGTATTAGGCAGTTTTCCTATGTCCCTCCTTTCCCACCTCAGATTACCGTGGACACAATAGACAGGAAGGTCATCCACAGCAGTGACAGCTCCATGTTGGGGAAAAGGGAGAAGATGCTTTCAGTAGACACTTCCCTCCTTTCATCAGTCACCTACTTGTTCTTCCTCAGCCTCTGGTCCCAATCCCACTACTTCCCAGAGAGGGAAGGCAGGCAATCGGCAGCTGCTGTTCCCTCAACTAATTCCATTGCTTGTTGGCACCGTCCCTTTGGGAGAGCTGAGAAAAGCAACACAGGAGGCTGTGTGTGTGAATCTGTAGTTAAAGAAAGCTGCAACTCAAGGGAAAGCAATTTCAGTGTAGCAAACATTTCAGAGTTGTAAAGATCCCTGGGCTGGTCACCTCTCCTAGTTTTTGGGAAATAAGATAAATTTTGAAAAGTGTACCTTCCGCTGAGGGCAATCCTTTCAACCCAATGCAGCTGGAGAGGGGAACTGGGGGCTCACGCTGGAATTAATTTATCAGGCCCAAGTCATTAAGTGAAAATGTATCATCTTTATTAGCTTCTTGGGTGAGTTGCAAAGGCTCATTCATCTTAAGTGTATCAACTTGCTGGCTCCTTTGTCAGATAGAATAATGACAGACATTATAAAGAACACAACCTGTCAAGAAGGAATATATTTGCTCGTAAGTCAGACCGCATAAATACACACATCCTCACTTTTACTGGGATGGAGAAAGTGCTAAGGGAGGGACACAAAGTCTCTTCCTGTCGGGAGAGAGGAAGAAAAATGTGTGCCCGTGATCCATGTATAACATTTGGCAATGAGGCATGGAGCCATTGTAATAAAAATAAAAGATCAGCTGACTGATGATGGACTTGCATCTGTTTGGGGAGTTGGGGCCCACAAATGTAAATGGCTTAGGTAGAGATGGGTGAGTCTATCAATTTCAGTTTCTCTCCGTTTCTCTCTCTTTTTAGAAAACGAATTTTAAGTTCAGCTCTCCACATTTTCATATCAGTTTGTGACTTTTTTTTAAAAAAAAAGTTCCTGTGAAAATTCTTCAGCATTTTAGTACAAATTTCTCCTAAGAGATACATGTCTGTATGGAATCATCCTGTGTGTAAACCCGCAATCTTATACGTCGAAAAGGTGTTTGCAAATAAAATAAATGAATGGGGACAGTTCTGGGGGAAACCTGGAAATGCATGTGTGGGTCACACGCATAGACTATAAGACAAAAGAAAAAGAAACTTCTATGAAAAGACCACTTGCATCTTATTAGTTGAATAAGAAGGGTATTAGAAATAGCAAAATATGAACAATAAAAATAAGATACGATGCACAAACGGTAAGAAGTCAAATTTTAATTATTATTTGTTTGTTTTTTGTTTTTTTAATGATGTGTTGTATTCTTTGTTTTTCTTTTCCTTCTATCTTCTTCTTCTTCTTCTTTTCTTTCCTCTTCTTTTCTTCTCGCTCTTTCCTTGAATGTATTGTATTTTTTTTCACCTTGCTTTTTGGAATGGATGTTTGTTAGTTTTGATTTTGATTTTGTATTTTGTGTAACTCGTGGTAAATTTTATGTGGTTGATAAATAAAGATTATTTTAAATATTTTTTTTAAAAAAAGACCACTTGCACTTGTATTTGCACGAGAGTAGGCGGCATTGAACATGCATTAGATCAGGCCTTGGGCTGCATTTTCCCTGTGCTTATTTGCCACTTAGGAGACATTTTGGCACTTGTTAGAATTGTCCACTTTTTCATTCCTCATGCCCGAAAGGTAAGGATTTAAGAGGCTGTTAGTGTGAAGATGAGTTCACCTTTGTACGCTCTGCTTTTGTGACACTCGGTGAAAATTTCTCTTACCTCAGCCCTGTATTAATGATGCTGAATTGTGGTGCTGAATATACTTTACACATCATTATTCTTGCAGAGGGCAAGCAGGCCTGAGTAGCCTTTGAGCAAAGAGTATTTCGGACCCCGGTGCAAACTGCAACCCTGTGGCCTTGGTTCAAAGCCCTCTGCATAGTGCTCTCAGAAGAAGAAGAAGAAGAGGAAGAAGAAGGAGAAGAAGAAAGGCTTAATCCCTTAACAAACCTTAATACATGCTGAAGTACAACCCAGGACAACATTATTGACATTCTAAGGTAAAGGTAAAGGGACCCCTGACCATTAGGTCCAGTCGTGTCCGACTCTGGGGTTGCGGCGCTCATCTCGCTTTATTGGCTGAGAGCCGGTGTACAGCTACTGGGTCATGTGGCCAGCATGACAAAGCTGCTTCTGGTGAACCAGAACAGCACATGGAAACGCTGTTTACCTTCCCACCAGAGCGGTTCCTATTTATCTACTTGCACTTTGACGTGCTTTCGAACTGCTAGGTGGGCAGGAGCTGGGACCGAGCAACGGGAGCTCACCCCGTCGCAGGGATTCGAACCGCCGACCTTCTGATCAGCAAGCCCTAGGCTCTGTGGTTTAACCCACAGCGCCACCTGGGTCCTAAGCGTTGTTAAAAATGATGGCACATTCCATTTTGACACTCTGTTTTAAAGAATGGGGGGGGGGACTTTGAATGCCCATGTTTCTTATTATCAAGAATGAAAATAGTAAGAAGAGGAAGTAACCTGAGAAGTCGAAAACAGAATGTAACTGTCATATGCTGCATCGAAGCCTGCAAGCTTGCTTCATTATATATTGTAGTTGGGAAGCAAAACTTTCTTGTTTTGAACCAAATCAATTTATCCTGTTGCCCTAAATAAGCTTCTACTTATCTTTGTTCAGTTTTTCCTTTTCACTGTATGGTAGGGCTGCCATACGTCCGGACATTACCGGGATTTCCAAGTCAGAATTGACATGTGGGGGGAATTTCCAAAAGGTGACTCTTTGTCCTGGGTCTTAGACAAATCAATCAAAAGATTGTGGGTTTTTTGCGTTTTTGAAAAAAACAAAAACCTCAACAACAACTTTGGGGTTTGCTCAACAACTTTCAGGGTGTCCTGGTTTTTACTTTTTGAAATATGGCAACCCTACTGTATGGTTGAGGGACCCAGGTGGCGCTGTGGGTTAAACCACAGAGCCTAGGGCTTTCTGATCAGAAGGTCAGCGGTTCGAATCCCTGCGACGGGGTGAGCTCCCGTTGCTTGGTCCCAGCTCCTGCCCACCTAGCAGTTCAAAAGCACGTCAAAGTGCAAGTAGATAAATAGGTACCGCTCCGGCGGGAAAGTAAACGGCGTTTCCGTGCGCTGCTCTGGTTCGCCAGAAGCGGCTTTGTCATGCTGACCACATGACCCGGAAGCTGTACGCCGGCTCTCGGCCAATAAAGTGAGATGAGCGCCGCAACCCCAGAATCAGACACGACTGGACCTAACGGTCAGGGGTCCCTTTACCTTTTTACTGTATGGTTTAGAGTTATAGATGTTCAGTGGAAGTCACACTGTATAAATCAATTGTTGGCTTTGCTTTGGAATGGAAAGAAAGCAGAGGGTAAAGAATGAGCTGTGAGTGGAAGGAGGCCCTTTCCCCATCTTTTGGACCCTGTGAGAAACTCAACAAACCTGCTGTACCTGAAACTAGGTATGGAGAGTGTAACTGAATGGGATTTCCCAAACGATCCATTTTTTTCAACACCATGATTTTTTTAGGCTCCTCTTTCTCCCTGAGCAGACTTTGTCTGGTAGTGTCTGTTTCCAGCCTATCCTGAATTTGTATTTTTACTACCTATGAAAAGCCCATAAGTATGAACACCGAGGGAACAAGCACACTGGACACCAAGACAAGACTTATCCCACTATGGCAGGGATGGGGAACCTTTGGCCCTCCATGCTGGCTGGGGTGGATGGGAGCTGGAGTCTAGCAACATCTGGGAAGGCACAGCTCCCGCACCCTGCCTGCGAAACCGTTTTCAGTCTTTCAGATAACCTTCTCTGGGCCACATGCCAATGATGGGCGGGGCTGGAGAAAAAGTGGGTGGAGCAACAGATGTAAATTTTGTTTTTTATACAGGCTACTTTCTACACACACACACACACACACACACACACACACACACACACACACACACTTCTCTATCCTCTGTCCGGAAAAAGCAAGAAACAGAGTTCAACGGCAACTTTCAGAAAGACAAAATTACTCAGGGAGGGTGTGCAGTAAGGCTGGTGAAAGGTGTGACCTGGGGAAAGTGGGTGTGGCTGGGGGTGTAGCCTTCAGGGCCAGAGAAAGAAGTCTAACAGACCACATGTGGCCCCTGAGGCTGAGAGACTCTCCACCCTGTTCCAGACCATACCTGCAGGTAGAATAGTCAGATAGGAAAAATCCGCATTCCTTCCCACATCTGCAATTATTTGCATAAACATTTGTATATGTTCCCCTGGCTTTCCATTTTGTCGTATACTCTGCTATGGGCAATTGTTCCCGTATCCCTCAATATTTGGAATCAGAATGTTAGGCTGTCCAGAGGACTGCAGTTAGATTGAGAGGGAGCTTGTATGAGGTTCCACCTGCAATCCAGGTCACAAAATTTTATTTCGCCTCCCAATTTGCTTCTAATGCTGAGTTTGGGATGTTCCGGAAAAAAGAATCTGGCCGAAAAGCAGCTTATGTTGAAAGAAGAGTAAGACTGTACTGGTGTGTGCTTTTGTTTGCTTGCTAATCAGTTTTTTGGTCTCCATCCAGCCACAGGAATGCACCCAGTTGAAAAGAGGAACCTCTGTTGTTTTAAAAACTAGATATGGTGGCTGCCTACATTATCTCAACAGGAAGGCTTTGTTTAAATATCCTGTTCCTTAAGTTATCAGCTGTCCTCATAAGCATAGCTAGCATTTCAGTCAAGGTTGCCCTAGCACTGCAGCACATGGGTATAGGAGGGGGCAGGGAGATGTGCGTATCTGAAGATTCATGCGCTGCTTCTTCAGCGGCTGCTCAAGAAAAGAGTAGATGCCAGTATGTTTGGGGTCAGTTAACTGCAGCATTTACACAAATAACAGCATGGATTAGTGACTGAGATCTGTTGTTCTGGTTAGCTGGAAAATACATTTTGCATAAAATGTGAAATCCCACCGTAATATACAAAATGTGCTAGGAAGGGAGTCCCACTTAACTCAATGGGACTGACTTCCTAGTAAGGGATGCATGCTAAGAACTTTTCTTTCTTTTTAATGTAAGCATACCCAATGCATGTACTTCATTGTGTGCACTTGTTTTTGTTTTGTTTTGAATCTGTTGGGTTTTTTAATATGTTGATGTCTCATGATGTCTCTTTTCAAAGTCTATGGCTATTTTTAGGAATATTTTATGCCATTTTATGAAAACCACTTCGGAGGCGATTTTAAAATATACCTGTATACCTAAAGGAGCGTCTCCACACCCATCGTTCAGCCTGGACACTGAGATCCAGCGCCAAGGGCCTTCTGGCGGTTCCCTCATTGCAAGAAGCAAAGCTACAGGGAACCAGGCAGAGGGCCTTCTCGGTAGTGGTGCCCACCCTGTGGAACGCCCTCCCAGCAGAGGTCAAAGAGATATACAACTATCTGACATTCAGAAAATACCTCAAGGCAGCCCTGTTTAGAGAAGTTTTTAACTTATAATATTTTAATGTATTTTAATATCCATTGGTGGCCGCCCAGAGTGGCTGGGGGGACCCGGCCAGATGGGCGGGGTACAAATAAATTATTATTATTATTATTATTATTATTATTATTATTATTATTAAAAATTAAAAAATTAATAAATAAATGGGATTGCAGCTTAAAGCTTTCACCAAAGACTAAAATGTATATCCCAGTTAATAAAGGGAGAAAACAACAGATTCACGGTTCATCGGCCAGCACTGAGGGGTCTTCAAGAATTGTACTGTATAGGTTACATAAATATATCTGTTCCTTTATTAGCTAATGTTGCCGATTGTGGAGCGGGGGGGGGGGGCTCTTCTGTGGCCATCTTCTGTGCAGTTTTAATCTCTGCTAATTGGCAGGTGAAGCTTCTTGCAGCATTGGGATAAACATTAACCCATCCTAACGTCAGCAGACTGAGCTTCTGTTCCAAATACAGGAGCAGGCACTGATACAAAACTTTATATCCTTTACTTCTTCCTGCATCAGATGGTAAGAATAAATGTCAGTGGTTGCATGCAAAGCTAGCAAATGATTGCCTTTCAGGTGTGATAAGCCTGTTCACCTTTTGCCGGTGAGCGGGGTTGAGAGATCCGGGGTGTGAATCCTGTCTGAAGCCCGAATGTGGGCTAGGGCCATGTCACAGCCCCTACGGTGACCCCTCGGGGTGCTCCTATTTGATGTAAGTCACAGGGCACCCCCATTTGTGATTTACCCTTAAATGGACTCCCTGCAGACGGGCAGGAGTCAAGATATAGCCTGGCTTATCCCCAATGCCTAAGCCAAACCACTCACATCTGTATCCAATAAAGCCTATTTGAACCCATAAACCAAAATACTATGTGTCTGTGTGCTTTATTGTCCTCCTGGGAACTTTGTTGCTCGGGTGCCTTGGCACGCAACTATTGTCCTTCCAAGAAGAACCTCAGGCAATAAAAACTGAAGGTTCAGTTGAGAAATCAGTGTCAACATGCCTTTTAATGTGCCTGATTCTCTCATAATACTAATGAAGTTACTTAAAAGTCTTTTTTTTTACTCTGATGTTATTGAAATTTGATTAAAATAACCATAGTTTTTGCTAATTAATGTGTAGACTATGTCTTCACTTTTAAAAAAAGCCCCCTTCCCTCAGGAACTTCAGGAAAGAATCTTCAGAGAGGAACACCCCCTGGAACAGGGGGGAAAAACACACCCCTTCACAGTGAAAGCATCTTCTGGGGAAAAGACTCCTGCTGGTTCCTGTGGATTTTGGGATCATGTGGAGTTTGCATTTTGATGTTAACGGTTTTCAAAGGATTCCTCTGTGAGTGCTTCTCAGAGAAGGAAGCACACTGTGTCAAAACAGGTCCACTTTCTTTCTTTAAAATGTTCAGGTAGTTCTGCCAGATAAAGCAGCACATGTTCATCTTGGCAAGTATATCTGGTATCCATCAGCTGCAGGCAAAGTAAATTTTGCCTGGGGTTTAGAGCTCCTGGATTTTAATTCTCTGCAAAGGACCATCCATGTTCTCTACCCCAAAATTCCCTTGACTCAATCCCTAATGTTCCTTGTTTCACTCTTGTGGATTTGAGCCTGACTTAGGGCCTAACTCGCATGTTATATGTCGGGGAAGCTGAAATATCAGTTTGATGACCTCATCAATCTCCACAAGCATTTGTTTGGGGGGGAGACTCCCTTTAATTTTGGCTGTGGCAGCAAATAAATGTACACATATTACATTGATGTATAAGTTTCAGTACCCAATTCTGCAAAGTGGTCTCTTTATTTCCCCCTGGGGTTAGGTGAGAAAAAGCAAAAAAAGGACAATTTTATCAGAAAAAAATGTCTTCTTGGGCTAGCTTTACTGGAAACCTTTATAATAATAAAATTCAGTGGCAGTAAAATAATATCTTTATTTGTAACAAGCCATGATTTTTGAAATTACTTGGAAGCCTTTCCTGAGAATGAATGGCCAGGTAGTTTAAAAAAAGAGAGGAAGGAGCAGCAATGGAATCTGTGTTTCTGGGAAAATATCTGGTGTGAAGCTCTGTTTGCAGTTCGTGTCAGTCATAAAATGATAACAGAGGAAATTGTTGCTGAATGATCAGGTTAGGACTGTGTCTTGTGCAAAGGTCTTAGGTCAGGTTTTTGTGGAGGCATTCTGGGACAATCCATGAATTGGGGTTTGTACAGTCTAGCTGGAAGTTTTCTAAGTCTAACCAGAATTTACAGGCCGGACAACAACAAAACTTTGGTAAGCTTTATATTAGCATGTGAATTACTGTTAATTTTAGTAAACATGCCACAGAAACTGAACTGTGTAGTGCAACCTAGTCATTCGAACTGTACGTTGTTCTTATGTACGTTCATAACGTTTAAGACCTCATAGTCCTAGATCCAGAAAACTCTCCTGTTGGAAAAAGTGGTGAGCAACCATCACATGACTGGGTCCAAATGTCAAATGGGTGTTTCTCAACAAGAGAAGTCAGTGGCGACACTTAGCTCTCTTCAAGGTCTCTCTCTTTACTTTTTTTGTTCTGTGCACCAGATCGCCACTAGAAGAGGCCAGCTGTGTGCACTCCGGCCATACAGCAGGCACCGTGAATTATAAGCTATGAAAGAGTAATGAAAATACAAGCATCCCTTATACCAAGTCAAACCGCGGATCCTTCTAAGAGAGCACTGTCCACTCTGGGTAGCAGTAGCTCTTAGGAAGAGACTCTTTTAAAAGAGGATTAGACAAATGCATGGAGGACAAGACTACCCTGGTGGATATTTTCTATCTCCACAGTCAGAGGCAGTATTCTGAATACCAGTTGCTGGAAATAGCAAGAGGGGACAGTTCTGTTGCCTTTGGGCTTTCCCATATTGCAACTGATGCTGAACTGGCCTGATCCAGCAGGCTCTTCTTATGTTCTTTCTCAGGCCTGGTACACAGTACCGTTTTTTTTCTAGAGATGCTTGGCATATTCTGCACACAAAGCATGTGCTTTACCGCTGAGCTGCAGCTGCTCTTCTCTGTTAGAGGCCATGGAGAAGGGATGCTGACCCTCCAACGTAGAGGATCCACTGTCGGTGAGCAATTTCCCCAATGCCATGCAACTTAGCCTACAAAATGTTCCCTGGTTCTTCCATTGGGGGGCCATTTTGAGTGAGGGGCACAGGCACGAAGCTCCGACATGGGCAATTATCCGGGACTAAACAAGGAGGAAAGTATTTGCTGCCCAAGTGGCTGGGAGGGCTCTAAGCTTATACAGATTTGAAGTAGTGTAGTAACGAGCACTCCAAAGCATTTGCTGTGTGCTCGTGGGAAAGTGGGCTTGTTATTTGCTTCTAGGCTTTTGGAGTCGGGGGGGGGGCGAGGCAATAGTGTGTGAAGGCCAACTATAAATGCTGTACATCTGAAGTCACTTTAAGAAATACAAAAGAGGTATTTCCCATTCAGAAAATCAGGTGATGCAGATTTAGGCTTCACTTGCGATGTTTGCCCCATTCTTTAGTGCTTCCTCTTCACTTGTCAGAGGGGCTGCTTCGGGGCCACCGTTCATCTCTTCTGCTCCCGTGGAGTTTCCTTCTGCAGTTACTGTCCTTATGGGTCCATCGTCCTTCTTTTGCGCTTCGATTTTTTTCCTTGCTTTCGCCTCTTTTGCAAGCATTCTGTAGTTGTAGTAATTCATAATGAAGAGGAATATCCCAGCCAGCACCATCACTGCCCCACACTTGATGAACATGTACTTGTAGTCCCCAAACATGTCGATGAGAGTTCCTGCGAAGGGAGAAAGGAAAAGGGCTGTCAATCAACCAAAAAGGAATCTTAACAGGATTAATCATTACTTTCAGTCCTATTCAACTGGATAAATAATCAATCAAGCGTGTATTGAGTAGTAACTCCGGCCCCAAAAAACAAATAGATCAAAGGTTGTACAGCTTCACAGAAGGGAGCACTAAGCCTTGTACTACACAACGAGGTTTTTATGGCCCGGCAGGGCTCTGAACCCAGATTGCCAAAGTCTCAGAACCAAAGCGGCCCCTGCGATCATCCTCTGAGGCCCTCCTTCGTGTGCCTCCTCCGTAAGAGGTACGGAGGGCGGCAACACGAGAACGGGGCTTTTCTGCAGCGGCTCCCATGTGCAAGTGTGTGGGTTTCCTCCCTCCCTCAACTAAGGGTTTAGTTAAAGGGTTTAGTTAAAAGGCAGTGCCAGTGTTTTAGGGGAGGTTAGAGTTTAGTATGACAGGAGTTAAGGAACAGAGTTACTTAGCAGTGGGTTGGAGAAAGAGTCAAAAAGCAGGATGCTGGTGTCTGTTTTGAATCCAATGCTGTGGCTATAGGAAAAGCCAGAACTACTTGTAATGTAATGCTGGAGATCCCTCCATTAGATTCAGGTTGTGTATAGGTGTAAATATATCATAAAGACATCGCAGCCTCCTCTGTGCTTCATTGTCTAAAAGGAAACACAGACCCTGGGTTAAAGCATGACTCTGGGGCTGTGGTGCTCCTCTCGCTCTACTGGCCGAGGGAGCCGACGTTTGTCCGCAGACAGTTCTTCCGGGTCATGTGACCAGCATGACTAAGCCGCTTCTGGCGAAACCAGAGCAGCACACGGAAACACCGTTTACCTTCCCGCTGCAGCGGTTCCTATTTATCTACTTGCACTTTGACGTACTTTTGAACTGCTAGGTTGGCAGGAGCAGGGACCGAACAATGGGAGCTCACCCCATAGCAGGGATTCGAACCACCGACCTTCCGATCAGCAAGCCCAAGGCTCAGTGGTTTACACCACAGTGCCACCCGCGTACCTCAGGTCAGGTCAGGGTAGCATATAACAATACTTTATTTTGCCTGTCCTAAATTGTCCATTCCAGCTTCACTGGATGACCATGGGTTTCAGTATTATGAGAGAGTGAGGAAAATGTCTCTCTATCCACTTTCTCCACAACTTGCATAATTTTATATACTTCTTATCATGTCCCCTCTCGTTTGCTGCTCCCCTCCCCCCCCCCCGCCAGAGGCTAATTGCAGTAATTCTCACTTTCTGCTAATCAGAATGACCTAGAGGTCTGCTAAATACATTTCACCAAGCGCTTTAATGAGGAGAGTACTGGAGAATTCAGCAGTAGAAGAGTCTCACCCTGTCCCCCCCTTTGAGAGTAAGGCAATGTCATAAAGCACACCGGGAACAATTTACTTAGTTCATTAAAGCAAAACACAGTAGTAGGTTATTAAATGCCAAAGAACCAATCAATGTGCTGCTTATTAAAATGGAGGAAACAATGCTGCAAAACTCATATTGCAAACTATTACACAGCAGTTTCTGGCCTCATTACCAAGCTTTAGCAATTAGCTTAATCTGCTTCATAAAATTGTATATAACTTGGGAAATGGCTGCTTTAAAACAAAATCCAAGTTATCCTGAATGGAATAAAGTTTCCCCTCAAAAGGAAGGTAATGTGCAGGTGTTCTTCCAGGCAAAGGACTAAAAGGGAAGAAGTGAATTGCTCATCGAGGTAATAAAACAAAACGAAAAAGGGGCCTGCATTTTTGTAAATCTTTTGAATTACGCTATCTGAGGTCCATTTACCTGGCAATGCTTTTTGGGTAGCATAAGTTACAATATTACCCACAAAGCAGTTGCATTTTAATGGTTATATCTTCAGCCCACCAACCATCTAGGTAGGAAATGGTCCAAAGCCATTTCAGTCCCACTGTAATCCATAGGGTTAAAGCAAATTTAAATGCAAGTAGGGCTGTTCTGTTAATTTGTGAATACAAACCATAGAATCCAACACAAACCCTGTGCAGTGAGAGGATGGCATTGATCCTATATATTATTGAGACTACCATATTTGGTCATTTACGTCCTTGTTGAAATACTCTCTTTAGTCCAGCAGTGAGACAAAAAAAAAAAAGTTTAGAGGCAACTTTTATCCTATAACTATGTAAAGATTTTTATCTAGCTAAATTATCCTAAGTCCTGCAAAAAAATGTTGCTCTCATAAGTGCGTGGAATACTGTAAAGGTAAAGATAAAGGGACCCCTGATCATTAGGTCCAGTCGCGGACGACTCTGGGGTTGCGGCGCTCATCTCACTTTATTGGCTGAGGGAGCCGGCGTACAGCTTCCGGGTCATGACTAAGCCGCTTCTGGCAAACTAGAGCAGCACACAGAAACACCGTTTACCTTCCTGCCGGAGCGGTACCTATTTATCTACTTGCACTTTGACGTGCTTTTGAACTGCTAGGTTGGCCGGAGCCGAGACTGAGCAACGGGAGCTCACCCCGTCGCGGGGATTCGAACCGCCGACCTTCTGATCAACAAGCCCTAGGCCAGTGATGGCTAACCTTGACACCCCAGATGTTTTGGAACTACAACTCCCATCATCCCTAGCTAACAGGATCAGTGGTCAGGGATGATGGGAGTTGTAGTCCCAAAACATCTGGAGTGTCAAGGTTAGCCATCACTGCCCTAGGCTCTGTGGTTTAACCCACAGCGCCACCTGCATACTGTAGCAGTTCCCAAAAACATTTACTAAGATCAACCACTTACAATTTACCATCACCCTGGTACATCACATCCATTTCTCTTCCATCTTAGTTCAATTCCATTGTCTTTTCATCTTAGTGCAACTTGCACTGGTGCTGCAGTAAGTACCCAGTGGGAAAGTGCTGGGTTAGATCAGCCCCTCCCTTTTGCCAGGCCTTAGTAATGCATACCAGACCAGCCCCTTCATTGATTAGAATGGATTTACGATGGGCTGACTTTGCATCTTGCAGCAATGGAACCAAGCAGGAGAGCTGGCTGTTGCAACAACTCAAATTTCATTTATGAGAAGCGGCATCATTTACGTTAGGGTGTAATTAAACGGTAGAGCTGAATGCCGCCTAGATGCACTCCTATGAGGCAGCTAAATAAATCTTAGCACTAATCAATGTGCTGCAGTTAAAATGCCAACAAATACTACGTACTTGGTGTGCACATGCCAAGTTAATATCACAAGTCACCACCAAAAGCTTATCCACAAGGCTGTTCCCTAGGGGTACCACCATTTTGGAATTATAGCTCTAGCAAGTTATCTGGGAACATGGCCTCATACGGTAGTTGCAGAACACAACAAGTGTTAACAAGAATGGCACCTACTAATGAAATGATGCTCACATTGTAATAAAACTGAAACCCACTGTCACGGCATATTTGAATCTGTGGATGGTTAAAGGGATTTTATTCTGAAAGTTACATGAATATTGCATCTAATTTCCCCCTTTCAAAAGTTTTGTCATATTGACACAACTCCTGCAGAGCTTTCTTGTAGAGAGCAGATTTTGCTATCAGAGGGTTTCTGTTGTTGTTTGAAGTTAATAAGCTTTTGATTGAACAGTTATAGCTCTGAAGAACAAAAAGCAGGGATTATACAATAAAAACATGTGTGGATTCCAGCACTTGCAACCAGCTCCTCCACCCACCCCAGCTCTGGAAGGTTTCGTATTTGTTTAGAACTGTTTACTGAAGAGAGACTTGTATAGCTTCCTGTGTAACTGACCATATACACCCCTGTTGCCCAACCTGAATTCTTGGTATGACAGAGGGAGAGAAACGTGGTTTGAATTCACATGTCCGCTCAGAAATAAGTGCTACTAAATTTAAAAGGTCTTAATTCCTAAAAGCAAACATATAAAGATAACAACCATGCTGTCACTCTTCAAATTCTAATCTAAGTATTATCTACTTTGTTTGCCAGCAGAGGAACCTAAGGTCTTGCAAGGTTACATCTCAGCAGTGGAGTTACATCTTAGCTTGCAAATACCTTACATTTCAGCAGCAGAGATTTCACTATGTTCATCTGAATTTGTTTGAAGAAGAAACTTTGATTTGGCACTTCAGCTCCGCAAGACCCATTTCAATTAGTTTGCAGGGGAACTGAACTTTCTAGCTGTGCTGCGTTTTCAACCAGGGGACAGAGCTCGTGGCCAGCCATCTTATATCAGCTGCCATTTAAAATGCAATCGTATGTGTACCTGGGAGCAAGTCCCATTGAAACTGCATTGCTGGAAAACTCAAGGAAAGAGGGTTTGCTCCAGCAAAAGGAAGAAACGGTGGGCCAACATTCGAAGTGGTGGAGCGCACCTTAAAACCTGAGGTTCCCTACTCCAAGTCAAAGAATTCACAGATCTGTTCCCAACTGCAGACAGAACAATGAGCGGAAGTATAGAAATATCCTTACCCCCAATAGGTGGCCCAAGTAAGATGGTGAAGCATTCCACTATAGTGACGAGTCCAACAGCACTTGTGAATCGGCTGGCGCCAACCAGGTCCATGAGAGTTTCAAACAGCATTGCACAAACCATACCGAAGGCCAACCCGTAGAAGACGGAATACACTACCAGGCCTGAATAGCCTGTTGCTAATGGGCACAGCAGATGGCATGTGCCATTAAAAGCAATGGAGAAGCTGAAGAAATACTGAATCTTTGGCCTCACCCACTTGCTGTTGGCAATGAGCCCTGTAGCTGGCCTAGCTATCATATCGACTATTGCCAGAATTGAAAGGAGGAAAGCTGCTGAATATTCATCAATCCCAAGGTGCTTTGCGTAAGGAGCCAAAAAAACAATAGGGGCAAAAAAGCCCAGAAACATCAGCACATTCCCTATCAAATAGATCAGGAAGCCCCTGTGCTTGAAAAGAGATAAATCAAGGAATTTGTTAAAGTTTTCGCAACAGTCTTTGTCCTCTTTCTCTTCATCTCCAGGGTCAGCCATTTCAGCTATGCCTATATCAAGCTGTTCTTTAGCTAAAGTCTCTTTTGCTTGTTTATTTGTTTGCCTCTCAGAGGGGCCAGCTGCTGCGCCAATGGGCCTGAAGAGGGCTCCAGCCACACAGCAGTTCAATAGTATCGCCCCAAGAATGAAAAAGCTCCCCCTCCACCCAAAGTTGTCGAAAAGGAACTGGTTCAAGGGAGCGAGCGTACAAAGCATGACAGGGCTTCCTGCCATGGCGAGGCCGTTGGCTATTGGACGCCTCTTCAGGAAGTACTTTCCAATGATGATCACGGAAGGCTGGAGGTTGAGGGCAAGTCCAAGTCCTGTAACAGAGGCAGAGATAGAATTAATTCAGAAGGCAAAATGTGCCCCGGCACAGCAGGGACTGACTATGTGCCCCAGAGGGGTAGCCATGTTGTCCTTTATGCATCAAAGTCAACAACAGAGTCACATGCCCCCTTCACGACTAGATTTATTGTAGCATGATGAATGAGGTGTTCTCAGTGGGGAAATATATACCTACACACACAGGCTAGAGAGGAAAATGATAAACTCTGGGGTCAAATGGCAATGAAATGCAAAAAGAGCTATCTGTGACAATTCGATTACAGCTTAAATGTATGCAGAATAAGCACAAATGATCATTCACACCAGCAGTAATTACTGATAATACAATCAAGCTAGAGCAGCCATGTTAATTAACATCTGTAATAGGATAGGAAATCGTACTTCTGGATATGTTCTAATCCAGCAGTCCTATGCTGGAATCTTGCTTTTTAATTCCTTGGTTGCAGAATAAGAGCTTAAGGTGATATGAGCTTTTGCAGACAACCACCTTCTTCATCAAAATATGAAGTGAAATGAGAAAGAAAAGCTAGAAAACCTTTAAAAATTCAGCTCCTGAGGAAACCGTGGTCACTAGACCATTCTTCTCAGCCTTGGGTCCTCAAATGTTGTCAGACTACAACTCCAATCATCCCATCCCTGACCACTGGTTCTGCTAGCTGGGGCTGATGAGAGTTGTAGTCCAACCACAACTGTGGACCCAAGGCTGGGAAGGTTGCACAAGATTGTGTATCTTTCTTAGTTTTATATAAGTTGAATGGTAGTTTTATATAAGTTGAATGGTAGTTCGCTGTGTATGCTGAAACTTCTTTCTCAGAAACAAAACAAACAATTGTCCACTCAGCATGAGATCTGAAATCTGGATTCTAAGCTTTTTTGGGATTTTTTCTTTAAAAAGCTTGGTAGGAGTAAAAAGATTTCCTATATGCTAATTAATTCTCCAACTACTCTCAAGATTCCACCCACAAACTAGACTCAGAGCAAGCCTATGCACAGAATAATGTTGAAGTAAAATCTATTCAAGAAAACTCGTAATTGTGCAATCATGGCAGCAGCAAAAAATTCCACATATGCCATATATGCAGATGGAAATTTTACAGTGGAATGTTTGTGTTTTATAAGTACACACACAAAGTACTTTCTTGCGCTGTTAGAAACTATGACTCATGTGTGAGTTGAAGGGGTTCAACAGCCATCTTTGTTTCCTTTAACCTGTTCATAATTTTTTTTATTGTAAAATTAAAGCCAGGCTGATAAGTTGAGTATAGGGAAGAAAAAAGACCCTCAAAATTCAGATGCAGTAAAAGAATTTAGTATACCAAGTAATGTAATGTGTTATGTTAAAACTCTAAACAGAGAAGTTTGTTCTTGGTCAGTCGGAAGGCTGAACAAGGAACAGGGATGAAGCCTGTGCTGGATAGGGTAGCACTATCCCTGAAGACCCAGGTGGCGCTGTGGGTTAAACCACTGAGCCTAGGGCTTGCTGATCAGGTCGGCGGTTCGAATCCCTGCGACGGAGTGAGCTCCCGTTGCTCGGTCCCAGCTTCTGCCAACCTAGCAGTTCGAAAGCACGTCAAAGTGCAAGTAGATAAATAGGAACCGCTCTGGCAGAAAGGTAAACGGCGTTTCCGTGTGCTGCTCTGGTTCGCCAGAAGCAGCTTTGTCATGCTGGCCACATGACCCGGAAGCTGTACGCCGGCTCTCGGCCAATAAAGCGAGATGAGCGCCGCAACCCCAGGGTCGGACATGACTGGACCTAATGGTCAGGGGTCCCTTTACCTTTATCCCTGAAGACACACACTTGCAGTTTGGCTGTGCTCCTGGACTCAGCCCTGAGCATGGATGTCTGCAGTGGCCAGAAGTGCATTTGCAGAGTTAAAACTAGTATGCCAGCTGTACCCATGCCTTCAGATGTCCGATTTAGCAACAATGGCACACGCCTTGATTACATCCCATTTGGATTGCTCAACATAAAAAAAAACTAAGATCATGGCCACTGGTCCCATCACCTCCTGGCAAATAGAAGGGGAAGAAATGGAGGCAGTGAGAGCTTTTACTTTCTTGGGCTCCATGATCACTGCAGATGGTGACAGCGCTCACGAAATTAAAAGATGCCTGCTTCTTGGGAGAAAAGCAATGACAAACCTAGACAGCATCTTAAAAAGCAGAGACCTCACCTTGCCGACAAAGGTCCGTATAGTTAAAGCTATGGTTTTCCCAGTAGTGATGTATGGAAGTGAGAGCTGGACCATAAAGAAAGCTGATTGCCAAAGAATTGATGCTTTTGAATTCTGGTGCTGGAAGAGACTCTTGAGAGTCCCATGGACTGCAAGAAGATCAAACCTATCCATTCTTAAGGAAATCAGCCCTGAGTGCTCACTGGAAGGACAGATCCTGAAGCTAAGGCTCCAATACTTTGACCACATCATGAGAAGAGAAGACTCCCTGGAAAAGACCCTGATGTTGGGAAAGATGGAGGGCACAAGGAGAAGGGGATGACAGGGGATGAGATGGTTGGACAGTGTTCGTGAAGCTACCAACATGAGTCTGACCAAACTGCGGGAGGCAGTGGAAGACAGGAGTGCCTGGTATGCTCTGGTCCATGGGGTCACGAAGAGTCAGACACAACTAAACAACAACAACAACGTGCTCTATGTGACGCTGCCTTTGAAAAGTGCTCAGAAACTTCAACTGGTTCAAAGAGCTGCAGCCAGATTGCCAACCAGGGCTGGTTATAGCGAGCATATGACTCCCTTGTTACAGCAGTTCCATTGGCTACCAGTCTATTCCTGGGCACAATTCAAAGTGCTGGTTATGACCTATAAAGCCCTATAAGCCCCAAGGTATCTAAAAGACCGTATTCCCTCATACAAACCTGCCTGGGTTCTGAAATCCTCAGGAGAGGCTCTTCTCTCGGTCTCACCACCCTCACATTTGTGTATTTGGAGTACAATTCCCATCAGCCCATTCCAGCATGGCTGTGCTGGCTGGGGGTGGCAGGAGCTGTAGTCCAAAATGTCCAGAGAGCAACACGTTGGTGAGGACTGATTTAAATATCATCATTAGATATCCGCAGTGTCCATTATTGTAAGGAAAGTAAAGAAAGATTTTGTTATTACCTGTGATAAGCCCAGCGCATAAGTACAGTTGAAAAATGCTTGTGCAGAAGGATGCCGAAACCATCCCTATGCCACATAGCAAGCCTCCCAATATGACCACCGGTCGGCTACCGTAACGGTTCACCAAAATGCTGCTGATGGGACCTAAAAAATAAATAAAATCAAAGTAGGAAAATGAATCCCCAAAACAAACATTTCTGAAAAAATATATACTTTCAAGGTAAACTGGTTTAAATCGTTCAAAGGATTCAATAATGCTCAGGTTATTAGCAAGAGCATGGCTGCATGGTGCTTTTTGCAGGGGCATAGTGTGATCATTCATGACATTCAACCCCTGTACATCAGATGCCTCATGGTCTCCTCCCATCTGCAAAACAGAAGGACAAGCTATGTGGGTGAAAATATGCTATCAGTTCAAGGTTCTTGCATGTCATGTTGCACTCATATATCCTAGCCCTTTCGTTGTCGCCCCCTCCCCTTATTTTTTTGCCTCCATGAAGAACAAACCACACCTGAAAAAACTCTATAGGCATGCCCAGGTTCTTCCATAGGTTCCTGGCAGAAAGCACAATGTCACCCACAATTTTGGGGTAACACCATATCACCCGGAATTTAATGCAAGGCGTTGTTTTTTTTAAACCTTCAGTGAACATGATCTCAGTGTCGCAACAACTGTAGTAAGGTGACATGAGAGGTACCACAACGAAACAGGAAAGCAAAGTTGTTTTGTGAAAATGAAAATGTGATTTTGAACACGGGAGGAGCGGCTGTGTTAACCTGCCGCAACGAAAAACAGGAACGATCCTTGTGGAACTTACAAGGTCTAACGAAAGGAGTCCGGCATAAGATCAGAACCTACTTCACCAAATGTGCCCAGCCTATTATCGCAGTTGGCAGATTATCTATATAGCTATGGAGAAAGAGAGGAAAACAGGGAAGCCAAAGGGCCATGGAATGCAGGAGGTCCTGAAGGTATGTGACATTTCCATGCAAGGTTCAAATGTAAGTTAGTGAGATACGCTGGCCATGCACAACAGCAATAATTGTGCATTATTGGAATTGTGCACAGCTAGGAATATCACCAATTGCAGAAGTTGCAAATGCTTACTCAGCTTACACTGTATACATTTCAGCTTATTTTGGACAGAAATGTCATATCACATAATCTGCCAACTGAAATAGCACATTTCATTCATTTGATGAACCATGGCTCGAGTTGCTGCAAGATTATTCCACAAGTGCATCTATTAATCGCAAAAAGTGTCACAAGACTCTTTGCTGTTTATGACGCCTAACTGCCACTTTAGATAGCAGGGACAGAGAGATCAAAAGAGGGGTCCATATCATCATAGCTGTGTGCAGGTTTAGGCCCTGATTCCATACTCCTTAATCAAAGTTGGTTTTTTTTGGGGGGGGGGGTCGTCCTTCATGGTAACTTAAGCTGTGTCTTCTTTTCTGACTGTTAAAAGGAAGAGGGGGATTCATATATTTCTGTTTCTTAATTAAGAGAGTTAGGTGAAAATGAAGGTAGGAGAAACAGCTGGCAAGGATCTGGCACACTCATAAAGCTGCCATGTGCTTGTCTTGACCTTGCCGCGGAAGTGGCAGAAGCGTTGACAGATTCCCCCGAAAAGTTTTAGAGCTGAGGAAGTAGCCTCTGAGGTCTAGTCAACAGCTGCTGAAGGTTTTATCAATACGGCCTACAGCTTTCAAAAACGGGGCAGGGGGGCGGCAGAGGGAGAAATGCCACGTGAGAACAATCATTAGTGGCATCAAGCAGCCTGCTGTCTGGTTCTTTCTGATGGATAAATTGGGGGGGGGGGGAGCAAAGGGAATACTCTGGCTCCTCATCGCACCCGAAATCCACTAAGAACACTTGTTGGCATGCCTTCAAGAACTGGGTGTGGGGTTTTTAGTGCTGGGTATTTTGCAGACAGAAATAACCAAATGCACTGGCCGCATTTTCAGTCCCCAGGCCAAGTCAGCGAGACAACCAATTACACGACTCCTTCCTCTCAGTGACCTTTCGAATTCTATGTATTCTATTAATCATCTGTCACAGGAGAGAAGGGATGAAAAAGTGAAGGGAAGCAAACAAACAAACAAGCAAAAACCCTGGCATGTTTTCTCCTCCTTCTTCTTCTAGTGCTGGAATTAAATGCAGGACTCAGTTTGATCCAGGGATTACCTGGAAGAGCCATAGCTCAGTTGCAAAGCACATGATCTGTATGCAAAAGGTCCCAGATTCAGTCCTTAGCATATCTAAGGAGAGGGCCAGGGAAATACTCCTGTCAGGGGCCTGGAAGGGAGGAGGGAGGACTGCTGCTTGTTGGTGTAAAAAGCACTGTGCTAAAATAACCGATGATGTGATTTGGGAAAAGACAGCTTCATACGTTCATAGCATGTGAAGCAATAATAATGGGAAGTCGTTCTGTGCACAAGAATACATTTCCCTCGCCACTGAGTAAACACAATCCATCTTCCAACACTTGAGATTAGCATTTCTTAGCATGGGTGTATGGCTTCCAGGCAGGTACTGCATATGCTTGGCACAGAAACTATTCCTTGCTCAGGTGCAATAATGTCAGCTGTTCAGTCCTGTATTGTGATCCTTTGTTCACTCACCTGAATCTATGCAGTTTCCCCTGCTGAAAATGCAATAGCAGAACCAGCCTGTCCAGGGTATATAGGCAAAGTGCTACCGAGGCTTTGGGGGGATCTATTATACCTATAATTAAAAGCTTCCTTCTTGTGACTTCTACCATGGGACACAGAAACATACTAATTACTAAATTACTTATTAAAACCACTTTGAGGGTTGTGGTTGTTGTTTTTTACAATCAACTGGTATATAACTTTTTATGAAAGAAAATAAAATAATTAAGGGGCAATGGTGAGATCAATTTGTCGGTAACGCATCAGCCATGATGAAAACTGAGTTCATATTGCCAGAAATCACTAAGAATACATTGCAAGGGGTCATTGTCAAATGAGATTTACTGCTGAGTAGGTGCTCAGTCCCTGCTCCTGCCAACCTAGCAGTTTGAAAGCATGTCAAAGTGCAAGTAGATCAATAGGTACCGCTCTGGCGGGAAGGTAAACGGTGTTTCCGTGCGCTGCTCTGGTTCGCCAGAGGCGGCTTAGTCATGCTGGCCACATGACCTCGAAGCTGTACGCCGGGTCTCGGCCAATAAAGCGAGATGAGCGCCGCAACCCTAGAGTCGTTCACGACTGGACCTAATGGTCAGGGGTCCCTTTACCTTTACCTTGAGGTGCTGAAGAAGAATCCTGGTTGTGTATCTTTGCTAGATTATGAAAGGATTTTTTTTAAAGGATGATTTATAGGATGATTTTTATATCGATAACTATGTACAGATATGATAGAATATTTTGTCCCTGGTGATGGGCATTTCCCTCTTTCTCTCTGTTCCACTTCATGGTGGGAAAGCAATGCCTCTGTACTAAAAGAGCCCTACTATGGATGCAAGCTACAACTCAGTGGAATTAGTGCTGATTTGACCTGCTGAGAAAGGTTTACAGCTGTATTCTACAAACAAGTGAGCATGAAGAGCCTGGACTTAAACCAGTATAACCCTGTTTACCGATTGGGGAATTGCAGCTATAGCCTTCCTGCTTTAACCGCTGCATCATTAATGGCCATTCATTTAGCACTGGAACCTAGCAAAGTGCTTTTTTTTAATGCAATATTCCTTTTATTCATCGTTGGAAGAGACTGGTTAAGGCTTCTTTGCAGGATCAGACATATGGGAGTAGCAACCTCTTAATTCGACATAACCTCTCATTTGTTTACACATCGAAGGGTGAGTTAATGTCTTAGCAGAAAGAGAATCCTTTTCAAGAGCCCTTGAAAATGCTCTTGGCTCAACTCTCCTGGACCCCAGCATGAGTGATTATGGAAATAATACCAGTGTGTCATTTCTGGTAGACAAGAGGCAGAAAGAGTGCAGATTTGCCTGCAAAGGCAACTGACCTATGAATAACTCGTGGGTGGTTGGAAAGGCTTGTTTCTATTGACAAATGTGGCTGATTCAGAATAGTAGGTTTTGTAAAGAATCTCTAAGGTAGGTGACTATTATTCCCATCTAACAGATAATGAGCAGAGGCTAAGAAGTAGGGCATCACCCAATGCATTGTGTGTTATGCAAAACCCATGATTCTGTGTTCAAGGCAGCCCGCAGATCATCTGCACACCTTTTGCAAGTAAGTCACTACAATTATTTTTAGTGTATTTTTAGATGAATGAATAGCACCAGCATTGACAAGTTAATGAGATACTGCCATTTCTTTGTCACTGACATGGAGTTAACTAATAACTGTGCCAGGAATAAAAGCTCGGGGGGGGGGGTTCTTCCAAAAATGTGAAAGGAAATGTTCCATGTTTTGAGATTAGCAACTAGTTTGGGGTGCAAATTTCTCTGGATCGGTGACTGAGATGACTTTTACTTACTATAATGCCAACTCCAGCCTGCCATTTTTACCCTTTAATATAGAGGAAGGGGTGGGAATTGAAGCAGGTGAACACCCTGGGTTGTTATCAACCGGAAAATATGAGCTTGTCTTTCAATGTCCAGAATTTGTTCTGGAACATATGAAGCGGCCTTAGATCATGTCAGACTAATTGTCTGCCTAGCTGACGGCAGCTCTCCAAAATGTCAAGCAGCCTGCTGTCTGCTAACCACCACTTGCTAACTGGGCCCTTTAAACTGCCAAAGATTGGATTTGAGTTCTTCTGCATGCAAAAATATAACGTTTGTTTATAAGGGCGTTTATAAACCACCAACTCATAATGAAAATATTGTGGCAGCGTACACCAGAAATACAATAAAAACATCATAGAATGATAAAACACAGGCATGAATGGCTTGTACAACTAGTATAAGGTCTGGAAGGTACAATCTCATTATAGCACTTCTATGAGATCACTTGGGTTCCTGCATTTTTACACCACTTGCTTTAAATAGTGCCCATGATGTTAAAAGCGGTCCACCTCCAGATATGAGTGTAGCCAAGGGGGAGGCAGGGGGCAGCTGCCCCCACCCCAATCAACACATATCAATACAAATCTGAGGTTCTGCCCCCTAAAAAAAATCCTTGCCTCCAGATTGTTTCTGTCAGTCTCCACCCTTAACCGAACAGATGTGTCTTGCCTTAAAGAAATCAGGGTCTCCGCTGAATCCAGTAACAGCATGCTAGGTGAAAATTAGTGGCAGTGCTGACTAGGGATAGGGATAAATAAAATATGTTAATTATTAGTGAGAAGTGAAAGCTCTGATGGAGCTTGCACATTTGTGCACAACCTGATCTCCTGCTTCAAATGCAAGAGCTCATGAGCAGTCTTCAATAAATTCTTAACTCCAAAATTGTCACCACTGTTCTCATTCTCCAAGCTTAACCTCATAAGCTCTGCTCAACTCACTGCCTGAAGGCAACAAAATGATCCCATGGGGAGGTAGGCTGGTTCAGGTGCAGGGGACTGGAGGCGGGGTTTAAATAATAATGTAGAATATCAAATGCTAATTATTTGTGGAGGTGAAATTAACAGCCTTAAAGCAACTGCGTTATCTTACTAGAGAATACAGAATATACAATATAAAAAGAATTTTTTTAAAAACACACCATTCTCCTATGTCAGTGTTGTGTGTCCTGGGGCCAGATGATTTCCAGTGGAGTCAAAATCAGTCACAATATTTTTGAGCTAGACCTCAACAGGCTGAAGCTCAACAGCAATCAAGTTCATGGTCTATATTCCTGCTTTGGGCCAAGCCCATACTACTAAAGCAGACCAAGTATTAGCACAAACCAAACCAGCATGATGAGAACCATGAGCACTAAACAAGCAGAGACACAGCAGTGAACACCATCCCTGGTGCCAACCCTACTTAGAAATCAGTTGTTTGATCTGGTCTATGAGCTGCTCAGGTGTGGGGAGCAAGAAGCCTGAGAGGAAGGAAGGGTTTAGAGCAGTGATGGCTAACCTTGACACTCCAGATGTTTTGGAACTACAACTCCCATCATCCCTAGCTAACAGGATCAGTGGTCAGGGATGATGGGGGTTGTAGTCCCAAAACATCTGGAGTGTCAAGGTTAGCCATCACTGGTTTAGAGGAAGAAGGTGCAGAACTGTGGGAAGAAGGAAAAAGGTACATGAACAGAGTCAGACTCCATTTGCTTGGGTCAGTTCCTGTTTTTTGCTGTGCTCCTTAATAATCAAGAGATACAATTTGGAGCTTTTCCCACTGGGCTTCTTAAAGAGAGAGTGGGAAACACCCCCTAGCTATGGCCCTGCATGGTTGCAAAGAGTTAACCATCCTCTCCATTGCTAGTTCATATTATATTTTAAGTCTATCACAGCTCTGTTATATTCCTGTCCAGTGACCTTGATAGCCACAGTGAAAGGCAAAATTATGGTTTGTAGTGCAGCGTCAAAACACAGGAACATTTCACCTGAATTGATAGTGCTATTGTTATTGTTAGTCATAACTGTGTTAGGTAAGAAACTTACCTAAATCTGTGTGACTTAATTTTTTTTTTAAAGATTCCAGATTCCAGACACTACTTTTGCAAACCAAAACTTGGATTTGCATGCAAAGGAAATGCAGTATTATAATAAAGCAAAAAAAATCTATTACGTTTAAACATTTGTCTTTTAAAATTAAGGGTGCAATCCATCTTTTGCTTACAGAATTTCCTGTTGAAATTTCCTGTTGAAATCACTAGACTGTTCAAGTACTTGACTTGGGATTGAATTTTGTACTTAATGTGCGCTTGTCTGTGTGTTTTAAACATATGTTTTCAGCTTTCAAATACGAATAAATGTACATATCAATTATAAGGGAATTAGGAATGCCCATATATTTTTTTTTAGTATAGCAGCATAAATGTATACCTGGAGTAGCAAAATTCCAAATATGCATTAAATAAAACAAATGTGTCATTTTGATCTGCAAATATTCACTGTTTTACCTTTAATGTCAGTGGAACTTGAAGCAGATCTCTGAATGCTAAGCTGAATCCTCAGATACATTTTTCAATGGGCTAAAGAATGAGGTGCGTTATTTTAATGCTTTATTTATGCCCCAGTTAGAATGGGCTTTCTGTACCTGCCACTGTAATTTATAGTAGCAACTGAATAATAAAGCATAGTTATGAAGTTTTGGGTGAAAATGCTCAAGGTCAGCTGTCAGCTTCCAGCTTCCTAGGTGCAGTAGAGTGACCTACAGCCCAATGTCTGAGAATATGTTCCATGCTTGAGACTGAAAGCTCCAAAATTAAGTTTGCTTGGTTCACAGTGCAATCCTGAAAATGTCTGCTCAAAAGTAAACTTGATTTAGTTCATACAATCACAGAATTTTAAAGTTGGATGGGACCATAAGGTTCATCTGGTCCAGGTAAGTATGTACAGGATTGCAGCTAGTAAGTAGGTACAGGATTGCAGAAGCTAGTTGCTTTTCCTTTATACTGTAGAACATTGTTCGCAAAGACGTTCCTTTGTTAGGGCAGAACTACATGTTACAAGAAACACAGCAGCCCTATGACTGAGCTTTATTAAGCCTGCAGGAGAATCTTTGTGAACCTGGAAGAAGAATTCATTTTTTACCATAGGGATTTGATACAGACGAGAGCCTGCTGGATCAGGCCAGAGACCCATCTAGTCCAGCATCCTGTTCTCACAGTGGCCCGCCACATGCAGGAGCCAAGCACAAGAGCACTCTACCTCTCTATGGTTTCCAGAAATTAGTATTCAGAAGGTTACTGACTACAACAATGGAGGCAAAGTATAGCCATCAGTAGGCACTGATAGCCTTATCCTCCATGAATGTCTCCAATGCTCTTCTATATCCATCCAAGTTCATTATCATCCTGTGGGGGCAAATTCCATAGCTTATGCACAGCGTGAAGAAGTATTTTTGTACGTTTCTTGAACCTTTCAACATTTAGCTTCATTGGATGTCCACGAATTCTAGTGTTATGTGATACGGAGAAAGACTTTTCTCTATACACTTTCTCTACCGGTACACATTCATAATTTTATAAACTTCTATCATGCCACCTTTTACCTTTTAACTATACTTAAAAGTCCCAAACTTCCTCATAAGGGAATTGCCCCATTCCCTTGATCATTCTGCTCACTCTTTTCTGAACTTTTCCCAACTCTACCATATACTTTTTGAGGTGAAATGACCCAGACGGGAGACACTATTCCAAATGTGGTTACACCATAGAGTCCTAAAAATTATTATATTAATATTTTTTTAAATTTTCAATTGCTTTCCTAACTATCCCTAGTACAGGATCTGCCTTTTTCACAGCAGCCATATGCTGGGTCAACATCTTCCTCATCAAACCATCCACTATGACCACAAGGTCTTGTTCCTCATCAATCCCTGCCAGTTCAGACCCGTGAACTGGGATAGATCAGTATGAAAAGAAACTGAAAACCACTAGTTCAGTAAATTTCACTTTCTGACGGTTAGAAGGTAACTCTGGTCCCATTTAACATGCCACCGCTATAGCCAACAATGCCCCATGTTTACAAATTGTTCTCTGAAACCATGAAGGCTAGGAACATAGCATTTAAAGGGGGGAAGAGACAAGCTGAAGAAAAACCCCTAGAGTGGGAACAGTGGTGAACACTTTCCCTGAAAAAGTTGTTTGTTTGTTTGTTTTTAATGCACAACTTGTGATTAGTCCCATGATTTCAATAGAATTGCTCATGTGATGAAAGTTAAATGAATCTGAGAACTTTCTGAAACTTTCAGAGGTTCAACACAAGACTTGATATTGTTTAACCATTTTAATTACACTAGTGAATGGCTTCGATATAAAGTGTGCCTCGTGCGAATGGAAAGCACTGCTGCTTGCACATGGGGAAGTTACCGACATAAAAGGATGTCATATAGAGGAGGGAGAAAAGTTGTTTGCTGCTGCTCCTGAGAAGAGGACATGGAGCAATGGATTCAAACTACAAGAAAGAAGATTCCACCTAAACATTAGAAAGAACTTCCTGACAGTAAGAGCTGTTCGACAGTGGAATTTGCTGCCAAGGAGTGTGGTGGAGTCTCCTTCTTTGGAGGTCTTTAACCAGAGGCTTGACAGCCACCTGTCAGGAATGCTCTGATGGTGTTTCCTGCTTGGCAGGGGGTTGGACTGGATGGCCCTTGTGGTCTCTTCCAACTCTATGATTCTATGATTCCTCTCCAGTTCAGTTCCCTGCACAGCATCACAACCATTGTGTGGAGTCCCACCAGACTTCAAAATCTTTTCATCAGACTTTTCATCAGAGCGATGATCCCATGTGGCAAACAGAACACCATGCTTTTTTTAAAGCACCAGTGCCCTTAAATTCCTCCCTGATCTTACAGGTGAGCCCAATGAAGATGCTAACATTGCAAACTGTGGCTTGCAAACTGGGAGCCAGTCTTCCTCCTCCCCCAAACGGATACAAATTTCTCAGCTTTCATCAAATGTAGCCACGGTTTAGGACTATATACCCTCAACAAAGCTCACACTGGTTAACATTAGGTCCCCTAATGATTTGCACATCACTTCAAATGCTACTTGTGAAAATAGCTTCAGGCAAATAGATTTGTTCTGCCTCGTTCGCAAAACAAAGGCGGAGCAGATAGCACGCCATGCAAACAGTGACGTCCAATAGCAGAGTGCCTCTGTAATGAGGATCATGAGGAAGAAATGAAGGCAAGCACATCTATGCTATCTGCAAATGAAAGCTATTACCGTGTTTCTCCTAAAATAAGACACCGTCTTATATTTATTTTTCCTCCAAAAAACACACTATGGCTTATTTTCGGGGGATGTCTTATTTTTATGGTAATAATAATAATAATAATAATAATAATAATAATAATAATAATAATTTATTATTTATACCCCGCCCATCTGGCTGGGTCTCCCCAGCCACTCTGGGCGGCTTCCAAAAGAACATTAAAATACAGTAATCTATTAAACATTAAAAGCCTCCCTCAACAGGGCTGCCTTCAGATGTCTTCTAAAGGTCTGATAGTTGTTGTTCTCTTTGACATCTGAAGGGAGGGCGTTCCACAGGGCGGGCGCCACTACCGAGAAGGCCCTCTGCCTGGTTCCCTGTAACTTGGCTTCTCGTGGTGAGGGAACCGCCAGAAGGCCCTCGGCACTGGACCTCAGTGTCCGGGCTGAACGATGGGGGTGGAGACGCTCCTTCAGGTATACTGGACCAAAGCCATTTAGGGCTTTAAAGGTCAGCACCAACACTTTGAATTGTGCTCGGAAACGTACTGGTAAGTATGGTACAGCAATCTACATTTATTCAATTATAATTAAGCCCCATAGTGATGAGTAAAACGGCAGACTTTAACTTTCATGCATGCAATTGCAGCTTGCATCAACCATGCTTAAATATTACTTTTGCACCAAGCAAAAGTACCCGGGTGGTGAAAGCAATTGCATGCAATTACAGTTTGCATCAACCATGCATAAATATGCATAAAGTGGGCAAGGCAAGAAAAGAGAGGTACCGGTAGTGTTTTGAAACTGGGCTTCACAGGTCATCATGAAGGTACTGCTGCTGTGTCCCGCTGTCTCAGGGCTCCATGCAGTGCGGCACTGCTGCTGCAAGGGGTGTCTTAGCCATTGAGACTACTGGCGCAGGGTGCCATGGCCTGGAGGGCGTCTCCAGCCCCACCAGCAGCGCCGCCCTCACCCACCTCTTCGTGGGCTGCGGACGCGGGGAGGCTGTCGGCGAGTCTCCCGGAGCGCGCGGCAGCCAGGGCTCCCTCCCGGGCCTGTTGTTGTGGTGGTTTTAAAAAACGAGGGGTTTCAAAAGGGAAAGATTGGGGGGCGGGGAGGAGAGCGCTGTGGGCAGCCTTGCCAGCAAATTGAGGAAAATAGCATCCACCTTCTTAAAAGAGATCCTAAGCCTCACTGTTTTGGGGGGGGGGGCAATGGGGTGGGGTGGAGAGAGAAACTAAAAGCTGCTCTGAGCAGCAGCAGGTGTTTAAGGAAGGGGGAGAAAGAGAGAGAGAGAGAGAAGGAAAGAGGGCCAGAACTGCTGGATGGAGGGAAACAGGCCCGGGAGATGGAGGCCGGCCAAGCAGCCCTGGAGGCTGAGGCAAAGCGGAACGGCAACAAAGGTCACACGCGAGTTCTCCAATGGAGAGAGAGAGAGAAAGAGGCAGTTAGGGAAGGAGGGAATTGAGGCGAACTGGGTCTGCTCTATGGAAGCCAGCTGCACAGACCACGGAGGGGGAAGAGAGAGGGCGGCGGCGAGCGCGCGGCCTCCGTCTCCTGCGCGCCCAAACGCAAAGCGGCGGCGGCGACTCGGAGAGAGTTGGGAAGCGGTGAAGGCGCGCAGCGGCGGCGACCCCGGGGGTGAGGGAGAAGGCCGGCCCTTGGCTCCCTACCCCGCTGCTGAGCCCTCCCCAGGGGAAGAAGCGCAGGCCGAGCCTTGGAGGTGCACCGAGGCACCTCAGTCTCGGAGGGAGGGCAGCTTGGGAACGGCAGCGGGGGGGGGGGGGGTTCCTTCCTTCCTTCCTCCTGTCCTTCCCGCCGCCCGCCCCCTCTCCGTGGGGCAGCTGCCTGGGCGCCCCGACTCCCGCCCCTTCCCGCGCGCCCTGCCCGGGTCTCTCCACCCGACTCCTCGCGGCTCAACGCCCAGGCACCCCGGGAAGGGGTAGGCAGGGACGGCGCGCTCCGCTGCGCAGGGCTAGTCTCCGGACGCGGGGAGGCCGTTGGCGAGCCTCCTGGAGGGCGCAGCGCGGCAGGCGGCGACGGCAAACTTGCGCTCCGCCGGGCAGGGCTAGACTGTGGACTTGGGAAGCGGCGGCGCGGCGCAGCGCTGCTGTCCAGGGAGCCCTGGCTGCCGCGCGCTCTGGGAGACTCAGCCTCCCCGCGCCTGCAGCCTGGCGGAGCACGACTTCGCCGCCTGCCGCATCGCACCCTCCGGGAGGCTCGCCAACAGCCTCCCCGCGCCTGCAGCCTGGCGGAGCACGACTTCGCCGCCCGCCGCGTCGCGCCCTCCAGGAGGCTCGCCAACGGCCTCCCCACGTCTGCAGCTTGGCCCTGCCCAGCGGAACGCGAGGGGCGCCGGAAGGATCTTTGCGCCAGGGCTCCAGATAGGCTTAAGACAGCCCTGGCTGCTGCTGCTGGGTCCCGCTGGCTCGGGGCTCCATGCGGCGCGCGCTGCTGGGCATTTTGGCAGGGCTGCAGCAGTGGCAGTATCCAGTTCCGGGCGCAAACCTGACAGACCTCTTCCTCTTCCTTGGCGCCCTCCAGAACTGCGCCTACCTTTCTAGGTATCACTACGTCTTATTTTCGGGGTATGGCTTATATTTTGTGATCGCTTGAAAACCCTGCCATGGCTTATTTTTTAGGTATGTCTTATTTTAGGAGAAACACGGTATTATCAGACCGAACATCAGTTCCTCCTCCACCCAGCACAGCACTCAAAGGCAAACCAGCATCAGCTGGCATAAATCAGGCCAAAATTGCATCTCTCGCGTTATGGCAATTGATATACAGCACTTATTCACCATAGTTGTTTTTCTCCTATATTATCTTACAGCGATACATACAAATTCTTTTTTTAAAAAAATTGAGGAGCCTTGCTGAGATAATATACCATAGCTGTGCATATTCATTTGTATGCAGGTAGAAATTTACCTGCATACAACCTAGCAGTTCGAAAGCACGTCAAAGTGCAAGTAGATAAATAGGTACCGCTCCGGCGGGAAGGTAAACGGCGTTTCCGTGCGCTGCTCTGGTTCGCCAGAAGCAGCTTAGTCATGCTGGCCACATGACCCGGAAACTCCCTCGGCCAATAAAGCGAGATGAGCGCCGCAACCCCAGAGTCGTCCGCGACTGGACCTAATGGTCAGGGGTCCCTTTACCTTTACTTTAGAAATTTACTAGCCAATATCCAGGCATCCCCTTCTGCTCTCTTGTAAGAAATTAGGAAATGCCACATTATATGATGTTGAGGGGGGAAAGCACATGGCCCAAAGCCAGAAGTCAGGCAGAAACTGTTGAACATTTCATGTGTATTTCAGGGAGCCAAGGAGAGGCAAACAGAAATTCACCATTTGCTCTGAATGAAGTATTGGATCAAACGTTTAATTTTCAAAAATAGTCATTAGACTCTTGGTTGTTTTAGGGCCTGTATTTGGTTATCATACCTAGGCCTTGAAACAGACCCCTGCACTGTGACTCAATAGCTTCAATATACAATATGCTTGTATTTCCACGCTATAAGTAGGGGGCAGACTTTTGTAATATTTCATAATGTGGCGCACTGTGCAAGGCCAAAATTTGGTGCCCTCAAATGGATCTTCTCAATTATGGGTCTTCTCGGTTTTGGGCCACTCGGCTCGGCACCCTGTGGAGGGGAACTGCCCGCACCGCCCGAAAGGGGCAGGATTGTGGGTGGGGGACGGACTGACAAAGAGAGGCACGCACATAGAATTGGTGGTGCCCCTGGCCCAGCTGCTCTTTGCACTCTTGCTACAGCAGCATATCTGCACAGGGAAGCCTATTTTCAAGTGCAGATTCTGGTCACGGGTTCAGGGTCAATGTATCCAGGGTAAGAGGAAACACAAATAATCCATCCCCACTTTATATGTTCTACACACGCAATAACCCTCTGTGGATATAGCTGCATCATCCTGGATTTCTGGCTTCAGCACAGATTGCTGCATAGAATTGGAACAATCTCTTTAATCAAACATTAACTCCACGGTGCCCTGTTGCATTACCAAGGTCTCTTAAATCTATATTTAAAAAAATAATGCTTAAACCAGCTGTTTTTAGGTTCCCTGTGCTTCATATCATATTGTCCTTAAACAGAACTATAACAATTTTTGTTTATCTTGCAGTTTATTGTTGGATACTAGGTAGCACCTTTAAGAGGCTCGGAAGGGTAGCAGAAATAATGAATGTTGCAATAAAAATATTAAAAGGGGAAAAGTCACAAGAAAGTGAACTGAATTTGTCGCAACCCTGAAGAAAACACTTTGAACAAGATGAAATGAGCTTTGTAGACACAGTCTTGCAATGACATACCAGCACACGCAGCACTATAGAAAAACATACCGGTAACACAGGGATTTGGAGAAAACTCATTCTTGCTGGTGCAAGCAATTAAATACAATCATAAACGCACCCTGTGCTCCAAGGTGATATCATTTTGTGGTAAGAGCCACATGGTAAATGAACAATCCCATTTTCTTTAGGTTTTCCAAAAGCCTAAAGAAGAAAAGTAAAATTTGAAATCTGGATTTTTCTAAACATTTGCTGTGCCGGTGAGAATCTATAATTTCATTGTATGGTGTTGTAAAAACAGCACGATGAACTGAAGAAGCTCCCGCGAAACCTAATTATATCCGGGATTCAGGTCTTCAGATCTACTTTTGCTGAGGGACGGCGAGGAGGGCCTATCTGCGATTACCATCACGCATGACCATGTTTTCTTGCCTGACTGTGACCGTTCCCTCACAAAAGACTTTGCACGTTCTGTAGAGTACCATTTGCAACACTTTTGCGTAATTTGATTACGCTAGGACATTATCATTAGCCTCAGTATTATGCCATCAGTTTATTGAGTTTTTACAGGCTTGGATTTGCACGCTGCACCTTAATGTGTTCATTTTAACATGTTTGATTGAGTAAACTGTTCTCAATATTTATTAGCCAATTTGGTGTTTTGGAGTTTTGACATTGTAGTTAAGTCATGTAAGGTTTTAGTGGTACAAAATGTTTTTTACAAAGCCTTCTCATCGTGTTTCTATGAAGTGGCATAGTATCAGTCCCATTTTTCAGATGAAGAATAGAGGCTGAAATGTAACTTGGGTTCACTGTCCTATGAGACCAAACCCTGGCCCTTGATACATATCAATGGCATCAACTATTTATTTATATTGCAAATTCAAAAAATTTGCAGTTTTGCACAACTGCAAAATTTATGCCCAAAACTACAGTGATTCTTTTGAGAGCACTATTGAAAAGGAACTCAGTTAGGTACCAGTCCCGGACATCTTTGGTTACTGCTCAGAACAAAGAATGGGGATTCAGCCTGGCCTGGATGGGGTGACACTCCCCCTGTATACACAGTTTTGCAGTTTGGGCATGCTCCTGAACTCAACCCTGAGCATGGATGGATGGCCAGGTCTCTGCAATGGCCAGGAGTGCATTTGCACACTTAAAGCTAGTGTGCTAAGCTGCATTACTTGAGATGTCTGATTTGGCCACAATGACACGGGCATTCGTTCCATCCCCCTTTTGATTAATGTAACAGGCTCTACACTTTGAAAAGCATTCAGAAACTTCAGCTGGCTCAAAGAGCAGCAGCTAGATTGCTGACCAGGGCTGGTTATAGGGAGCACATGACTCCCTCATTAGAACAGCTCCACAGGTTACTGGTCTGTTTCCAGGCACAATTCAAAGTGCCTGGAACTTTGACCTATAAAGCCCTACACAGCTAAGGTCCATGCTATCTGAAAGACTGTACTCTCTTATTTGAACCTGCCTGGGTTTTGAGGTCTTCAGGGAACGCCTGTCTCTTGGTCCCGCCACCCTCACAGTCAAGCTCGGTGGGGATGTCAGAAAGGGCCTTCAGACTTTGCAACTCCCTCCCTAGAGAAGCCAGACTGGCTCCCTCCTTGTTCTCCATCCACCGGCAAGTGAAGACTTTCTGGTTCCAGCAGGCTTTGTGGGATTGACTGCTTTTAGTTAAAGGGGTGGTGCCATCCTGTTTTTATTGTAATTATTTGTATGTTTTAAACAGATTTTATATACGTAGATAGTTTTAATTCTATCAATGTTTACTTGTTTTTAAATTATTGATTTGTCTGTGTTTTTAGCTGTGTTTTTTTTATCTGTTAGCTGCCTTGAGTCCCATCAGGGAAAAAGGCGAGGTATAAATAAATATATATATAACAATAATAATTGCTCTTCTGGTTTGTTTGTTTGTTTTTTACTTTTTTAACAGATAATTTTAACTTCACTGAATTTCTGCGTTATTTCATATTGTGAACCACTTTGTTATTTGCTGCAATGAAAATTGGTACGTATTTAAAAATGAAATGAAATAATTAATACAAAGCACATTTGACCTCAGTAGTGCCTTGCAAACAATTCTTCCTCTTGCATTTATATGAAACTACTCTTCAGTACCTATTGTGTTATATTGCTAAACAACTGCATGGCCTTTAGTAAAGTTCAAAAACTTATCACCCCTACCAGCACAGAATCCCATCTCATTACTTAAGGACAGCGCTGAATAATTTGACTATGATTATGTGGTTGTTTTCTGTGTATCTCGAAATATATCCCAATGTGAAGAGTAACAGATTAACCACAAAGCCTAGGGCTTGCCGATCAGAAGGTCGGCGGTTCGAATCCCTGCGACAGGGTGAGCTCCCATTGTTTGGTCCCTGCTCCTGCCAACCTAGCAGTTCGAAAGTATGTCAAAGTGCAAGTAGATCAATAGGTACCGCTGCAGCGGGAAGGTAAACGGCATTTCCGTGTGTTGCTCTGCTTCGCCAGAAGCGGCTTAGTCATGCTGGCCACATGACCTGGAAGCTGTACGCCGGCTCCCTCGGCCAATAATGCGAGATGAGCGCCGCAACCCCAGAGTCGTCCACGACTGGACCTATGGTCAGGGGTCCCTTTACCTTTACTTTTTCACACACCAATTACGAGCATATTCCCCCCTGAAGTAATTCCAACAGCCCCTTGTTCTCAAGTTAATGTGGAGTTGCTTCACCTTCCATTCCCAAGTCAAATGAAAGCATTTTGTTCTGGTTTTACTCACCTCCGCCGTAGGTAGCAGCCAACATAATTGAAGACACCCATGCAATCTCACTGTATGACGTGCCAAAGAAATCTTGGATTTCTTTGAAGAAGATTGCTATGCCTTTGGGGAAAGCATATGAAAATCCAATGGATATGAATGCTCCAAAGACCACCGCCCATCCCCATCCTCCATCTGGAGGGGTATAGGCTTGGCTTGTGTCTGCTGGAAGTGGCATGTCAAGGTTAAGTTAATTCCCTGTAATTCCTTTTTTTTCCTGGAAGCCCTGAAAAACAAAGTGCACACTCACAGTCTCTTATCAGATTTCCACATATAGTTAACTCAACTCTCACACACATTATTACCCATTCTCCCTTTCCCATTCATCTTGGTCTCCACATTATCATTATTATTATTATTTTAAAAAAACTAATCCTGTAGTTCCTTCAAGAGGCACAACAGGTATTTCTGGGAATCTTATCTTAGGAAACATTTACCTGCCTATGCTTGTCAGGCTTCTTTCACTGGAGTTTGTTGTCAAATATGGATGGGATGAGATCTCACTATTACCTCATTCCACGATATAGCCAACACCCACATAATCAAAACGATGATTATGATTTCTAAGAAAATGAATTATTTATATGTGGGTTGATGTGTTACAATCTTGGTAATGTTATTGTTTTTTTAATGTTATTTACTCCCAAAGGAGCCCAGGGTGGCAAACACAAACAATAAAAAAAATTTAAAACATCTGCAGTACAGTTGCAGACTGGGAAAGAAGCTTCTACAGTCGTACCTTGGATCTCAAACGCCTTGGCTCCCAAACAGATCAGCTCCCAAACGATCGAAACCCAGAAGTGAGTGTTCCGGTTTTTTAATGGTTTTCAGAAGCCAAACGTCCGGCATGGCTTCCGACTGGCTGCAGGACAGTCCTGCAGCCAATCGGAAGTCGCGCTTTGGTTTTCAAACGGTTCCGGGAGTTGAACAGACTCCCAGAACACATTCTGTTAGAGAACCAAGGTACGGCTGTATTTTAAAAGCTTGTTGGAAGTAGAAGGTCTTCAGTACATGCTGAAAAAAACAACTTAGATGGCGTCTGTCTAATATTTAATGGGAGGGAATCCCAAAGAGTAGATGTCACAACACTAAAGGCCTAATTTATATATAGTGCAAAACAGAACTCCCGCTCTTGTTCTTATTATGTATTTGGTGTTCTATTTTGTACTTTTATGCTGTGATCCATAAATGCCCTGATCCATAAATGGGCTGAGTATCTTAAGGACTGCCTACCCTACTTCGAGGCTGTCCAACCATTAAGGACCTCATTGGGCTCTGGGTGCTTCCAACTGGGTAGCTAATGGAGAGAGGCACCTTTTCTATGATGGTACCTCATCTGTGGAAATCCATCTTTGTAAAATCTACTTGGACTCTATTCAGGCACCAGGTTTTTGTTTTTGTTTTTAAAAAATGTTATATACCTGGGGCTTTAATTGTGTTTTTAAAAATGAAGTTTCCAGTTCTTTTGGATGATTTAGTACTGTTATTGATTTTAAAAGAAACAGTAGCAAGCCAGCTCAAAAGCTACGGTTGGTAGGCAAGATATAAATATTTAAAGCAAATTTTAAGCTCTACTTTGAACTTAAGCTAATGGCAAAATCGTAGTTGATTTGAGTGCCTTCAGATTACTTTTTTTTTTCCTTTTCTTTTTTTTGGCACCCATAAAGCCCATAGAAGTTAATTCTAGATTCCTGCAGGCAACTTACTAGCTGGCTGGCCTTTTCTATATGAGCATCAAGGTGTGTGTTGTTGTTTTTTTAAAAAACATCCCTTTAATTAACCTCTGAGGTGGTTATTACTTCAGACCAGAAGCCATGTTAAAACCAGTTCTTTGTCTCTAGGCAACTCTTCTCGAACAAAGGTAGCCGACTAAAGATGTAAACTGAGGCAGGAATCTGATACGATCTATTCAGCTTTTCCCAAGCACTGCTTCCACTGTTTTTTTGTTTTCTCACACACTCATGGCATATGTCACCAGAGGAAGGCCTCATATGATTATATTCTACTAAGTACATTAAGCCAAGCCGGGGGGGGGGGGGGAGGTTCTGTAATAAATGAAATCGGCATTATGTGCTCTGACGTGACAGCAATATGCATGTTATTTCTGGCCTTGTGTCCTGAGCTGCCATTGTTTGGGAAGGAGACCAATACACAATCACATACGCAAACTTCTCCGCAAGGAATGCAGATGCATACAGAAAATACATTGCACAGCACACTTATGCAGAACATGGCACCCTTCACATGTGAATTAATATGTACAAAATACATGTGTGTGTTTTCTCTGTATTTTTAGACTTGTATGAAGCAGCGTTCAGATTGCACAGTTAAAGCGCACACAAATTACCGTGCTGCATCTCACAGAATAGGCAAGCTGCACATCAGACCGTGCTTTCATACCTCAGAAAAACTGCCCCAAATGGCCTAATATGTCCTTTTGTGGCGCTGATGTAAAATAGGAGAGAGGATATACACAATCCAGGCCGGGGAAGCCAGTGGCCTCCCTTAACATGTGACTGCCCTTAACATGATGTGTGCATACTGTCAATTTAAGCTCAAAGGAATTTATATCTTGCAGCAATGCTGGGCAGTAAATGAGTCACACAGATGGCCACCAAAGCTCAAGGAGCAACTGAATTTTCAAAATTCAGGCTGCAGGAGCGGGGCTGGAGGGCCTTGCAAGCGTCTGCGCAGGGTTCCTGCTTCTGTACCCACCGGGCCAGCAACAGCTGGTACGCATAAATGCAAAAATAATAATTTCTCAAGCTTCCCCGATATCCGAGGAGGATAAATAGCGCACGCGCGCGCGACGCCCTCCCCACCAGGCACACGAAAGCAGACACGCTGGCATACGGCGCGCACGCTGCACCGTCCACGATGCACACGAGGGCACTCCTCGGAGTTTCCCTCTTTGCTACGCAAGCTCCCGAAGAAGTTTGGCGCGCTTTCGCCGTCCGGGGCTCAGCGCCTTCGGAGCCTGGGGCGGCGCTGCTCTTCTTACCTTGTGCTCCCTCCGGGTCGCCCGGTGTCAGCGCCCGAGTGCACGCGGCGCCTCCGAGCAGCTCCAGGGGAGGGAAGCGAGGAGGAGCCAGGGCGGGAAGCCACGGGGAGGCGTGGTGCCCGTGTGTGGGGGGAAGCGGGTCTTCCCCCTCCGTCCGCCCGGCCCGTGACGCGCGCGGAAAAGCCTGGCTTCGGGGTCGCGCGCAGCCTCGGACCCTTTTCCTCGCTCGCTCAGGCGGGATTCCCTTCAGAGCATAATCCTGAGCGCCCCGAACCTGCCTGTGGAAGTGGCTCGCCGTGGCTTCCAGCGCTGCCCTTTCCGCCTCGAGAGGAAAAATACAGAAAGAGAGGCGCTTCCTGGTAGCTTCACCCACAGCTTTCAAACCGTGGCAGCTTCTCCCGCACAGGGATTCCCTAGAAATGATCCCTGATACTTAACCGCACTATTTTGTGAGGCTTTGGCAGGTTCTAACTAAAGGTGCAGGAGCCCTGTCCTCCCTTGAATCTGTCCTCCCTATTGTGGTAGGGCAGCTATTGGGTTGTTTTCATTTTTATTATGTATTTTGTGGTTTTATATCTTGATTTCATTCTGTGAACCACCCTGAGACCCCCGGGTATAGGGCGGTATATAAATTCAATAAAGGTAAAGGGACCCCTGACCATTAGGTCCAGTCGTGGACGACTCTGGGGTTGCGGCGCTCATCTCACTTTATTGGCCGAGAGCCGGCGTACAGCTTCCAGGTCATGTGGCCAGCATGACTAAGCCGCTTCTGGCAAACAAGAGCAGCGCACGGAAACGCCGTTTACCTTCCCGCCAGAGTAGTACCTATTTATCTACTTGCACTTTGACGTGCTTTCGAACTGCTAGGTTGGCAGGAGCAGGGACCGAGCAACGGGAGCTCACCCCGTCGCAGGGATTCGAACCGCCGACCTTCTGATCAGCAAGCCCTAGGCTCTGTGGTTTAACCCACAGCGCCACCTGGGTCCCTTATAAATTCAATAAATACCCATAATAATGTAAGCTTAGTGAAATGCCACCTGCTCTACCCGTCATCATCACATTTCTAATTTTATTTATTACATTTATATGCCACCTGTTCTTCTAGGGAGCTCAAGGTGGTTCTCCCCATTTCATCCTAATAACAACCCTGTGGGGTAGGTTGGGTCTGAGAAGTGGTGACTGGCCCAAGCTCACCCGGCCAGCTTCATGGCTGAGTTGGGGATTTGAACCCTGGTCTCCCAGGTCATAGACTCCCATCCATTACGCTACCCTGGCTCTCTGTCCCAAAGGAGCATCCTTGTGGCATGCAGAAGGTCCCAGGATCCATCCTTGACATCTCTACCTGTGGCTGAGAAGGTCTTCTGCCTGAGACCCTGGAGAGTTGCTGCCAGTCAGTGTAAACCAGGGGTAGTCAATGTGGTGTGTTGTTTCCCCCTCCCAGATGTGATTGGGTTATAACTCCCATCACCCCTGACCATTTGACCTGCTGGTTAGAAATGATGGGAGTTGGCATCCAGCAATCTCTGGAGGGCACCATGTTGGCTACCCCTGCTCAATGCCCTAACTCAGTGTGAGGCAGTTCCCCATCAATTCTCTCTCTCTCTCTCTTTCTCAGGCTATAACCCCCATCCCATATGGAATGATAATACTGACTTACCTTACAGGGGCGTTTATTTATTACATTTCTGTCTCACCCTTGTTCCCAGACCATCTTCAAGGGCAGCCCCACATGGAGCACATTGCAGTAGTCCAGGTGGAGGGTCACTAGGGCTTGTGCTGCAGAGGTCAGGCTACCCAGGCCGAGGGAATTTCCATAGCTTGTGAACCCATCTAAGCCAGGCACAAGTACTGCTTACCACAGAGGCCACTCGGGACTCCATGGAAATTCAGAAGTACCTGTTCCTTTAGAGGGCTGTAAGGTGTGCAAGAACAAGTTGTCAGACTAATATTTCTTCACAAGAATTTTGTAAAGATTATAGCTAGATCATGCAAAGTGCTTTGAACACTTGAAAACATCATAAAAACGTTAAGTATTATTATTTATAGGAATGGTTTTCAGAACTAATAACAATGGTTAACATTTAAATAGCACATTTCAAGAGTGCAAAGTGTTTTTTTAAAACATGCATTAACTGAGTAATTTCAACAATGACTGCCCAATCAGATTGCTTTTGATTGCAGGGGTAGAGTAGGGCTGCTTTTTACCCTCCGTTACCTGTTTTAGTCTCTGCTGAGTAACTTGCTAAAATGCATGTTGCAGTGTAATTGTTCCTGCTCTATTATGGTTTGATGCTTTATTATAATACTGTACATGCTTTCAGCTGATTTTTTAAATCAGATATTGCATGCCTCATTTTTATTTAAAATATTTCATTTTTTTTAAAAACACACACAGCTGATTAATTTATTAAATTAAAACAGGTCAGTACAGTTGTCCCCAAATTGCAGATGGGGTGGGGGAGGGGACTAAGGCCAAGAGAGAGGAGCTTGCCTATGGCTAAGATATTACAGAGTAATTCTCAAAGAATGTCAAAATCTCTAAACTTCACATCAGAGCAGAGTAGAATGGCAATTTTGCTTCCTTGCCTTTTTGTGGCATTCCTAAAGATTGTGTATATTTACCCCTGAACTGCACTGCCCATATTGATAATGTCCCAGTAAGGTGATTGCTACAGGAAATTCATTATTGTGCATCGTGTCATGTAATTAAGGTGGTATGTCCTCATTTTCTTAGTGGTGGTGGTGAGCTCATTGTTTTAAGTCAGGCATGTCCAACAGGTAGGTCGTGATCTACTGATAGACCACTGGACGTCTCTGGTAGATCACTGATAGATCACTGACTCCCCCCAAAGAAGCTCAACAACTTTGGATCCCCTAAAAAAGCTCATGATTTTAGCCCTGCTTTCTTCCTCTCTAAAAAAAGCTTAACTGCTTTGACCTGAACCCCAAAAAAGGGGGTAGATCACTGCCAGTTTTTAACTCTGTGAGTAGATCGCAGTCTCTTGGGAGTTGGCCACCTCTGTTTTAAGTTATAACAAAGCGATTTCATGGAGCCAGAGATGATGGGGTCCAAAAGGTCTAATCCAGGGGTCAGCAACCTTTTTCAGCCATGGGCCGGTCCACCGTCCCTCAGACCATGTGGTGGGCCGGACTATTTGGGGGGGGGGGGATGAACGAATTCCTATGCCCCACAAATAACCCAGAGATGCATTTTAAATAAAAGGACACATTCTACTCATGTAAAAACACGCTGATTCCCGGACCGTCCGTGGACCGGATTGAGAAGGCTATTGGGCCGCATCCGGCCCACGGGCCTTAGGTTGCCTACCCTTGGTCTAATCAGTGCCGGTACTCACCATCAAGTTGTTACACTGTCACATTTTTAACCAGTGCTTTTCTTCTAGAAATTCTTCTATATTCAAGTTACAAGAAGAAATATTCTGCCTAAACATCAGGAAGAACTTTCTGGTGGTAAGAGCTGTTCAACCGTGGAACGGACTCCCTTGGAAGGTGGTGGACTCGCCTTCCTTGGAGGTTTTTAGACAGAGGTTGCATGGCCAGATTCCTGTACTGCAAGAAGTTGGAACAGATGACCCTCCGGGTTCCATCCAACTCTACAATTCTAAGATTCTAGAATTGTCTTCTTCATTGATAAGCAGCGACTGTCAAAGCACTCATGCTTCCCTAAATCAGCCTTCGTCAACCTGGTCCATCCCCATTCATCATGTTTCAACTCTCATCACCCCATCCAAGCCAAGCACTGTCTGCACTAACTGTAGTTTCTGAACCATATTCAAAGATGGCCTCATATAAAATGCATTGCATTCTAACCTGGAGGTTATCAGAACACAGACAGTGGAAGCCAGGCTATCCCTGTCCATATAAGATCAGACATGGGCTACCAGCTGAAGCTGGTAGAAGACACGTTATTAGATTCAAAAGTACCCTTGGGACACACAGCTGTTCCTTCAAGCAGAGTATAACCCCTCCCAGAACAAGTACAGTACATCCAACTCATGCAGACAGGGGAACCACTCGGAAACAGTGTCTCAATCTTATCCAACTTGATCATTAGTTCCTGTCCATTACTGAGCATAGACGCTGATCCAACAGGGAAAAAAGAAACTCGCTGAGGCTGATATAATAATTCACACTTTAAGAACAAGCTTAGTTTAAGCCCAGGCGCCTGTTTCTGGAGATTGCACCCCACTAACTGTTGCTTATTTAGTGTCACTATATTGTTTCATTTACACTTGACATGTAACCCTTAGGTTTTGTTTCTAATTCTGGTATCTTGCTTGCTCATTATGTTGTTGTTTTGCTGTTGTTGTTACCGGTAATTACATTTTATACTGCTCTTTATCCAAGGATCACAGGGCAGTTTACAAAAAGACACAACATAGTAAGAAACAAAAACAATACCCCCCCACACACACAGTATAGGGCCCATCTCTGTCTATATCAGTATAGGGCCCATCTCTGTCTATATTTCTAAAAGCAGCTGCAAAGGGGCTACAATTTTTATCTGAATCACATGCACCTCAGGCTGGGTGCCAGCATTTTTAGCCCAATAGTGGAACATCAGTGTGGGTTGGAACTGAGCATTCCCTTTCTCTCGGTGCTGCTGCACCAGTCCACATCCGAGCCCTCCATGGCTACATGGAAATTACCAGCACATCTATTTTGACCCAAGGCTCTCTTTATTAGGGACCTTCTTGTCTGAAATTGTCGTTTCCATCATTTTCGGGACAAAGTCCACAGCCTGACTTTGTGTTTCATTTTTCCTCTCCTGCAATCATTGCCGACACAAAATTAATAAATAAATGTAATAAATAACCATTTGTTGATGGAATTTAAGTAAGAATTTGAAATAGTAGTCAGATCAGCCAACCTTTATGGGCCAGCGGCAGCGGCAAAATAACCAATGTCCTCTGTTAGGCCATCATACGAGGCTTGGTTCAAAAATATATGGGACATAGCTCTGCCAAAGCGTCTCACCCAACATCAACAGGTAATTGGGGGTGTATGGTGAAGAAGGATCTGTTTGACAAGGTTTCGTTTCTGTTTTTATCTTTCATTAACAAAAGTAAGGAGAAGTATCACCCTCTAAGAACACCTTCACCTATGTGAAGGGCCTATACAGTGGTACCTCCGGTTGCAGACAGGATCCATTCTGGAGCTCTGGTCAGATCCCAAGGTTTTCGCAACCGGAGGTACCTGTTCTGAGCATGTGTGTGGCACGGTAGAGCACTTCTGTGCATGCGCGCGGTGCAGTAGAGCGCTTGTGCGCATGGCGAAACCCGGAAAAATACTTCTGGGTTTGCTGCGTGCGTAACTCAGATACATATCCAGAGGTGCACATCAACTGTATTGATGTGGGATAATAGAGACCAAAAGAGTGGAATTAAATGTCGCACTAATACAAATGTTTCATCTGCTCAAGCATATGAGCTTGCCAGACAGATGGATCCCCCCTCTCCCCACATACTCTTCTGGGGTTTCTCCTGAGCCGAAATTTTGGGGGACGCAGGGGGAGAAGAGAGAGAAAGTACCATTGCACATGCAGAAGCCCTTGCTACCCCCCCTGAATCCTACCCAAAGCAATTTAAAGTCTGTCTTATTGATAGGTTGCACAGAAATAAAAAAATCTTTACAAAATAGACTGAAAAATAAAATTAATACAATTCATTTAAAAAAAAAAAAAAAACAACCACAACTCAGTTCCTCAACAGAATGTTTCCAGTTCACAAAATGGTGGCAGTTCTACCATTTTTAGTAACAGTTGAAACCATAGGAGCTAACTCCTAGGGGCCAAGGTCCCTTTGCCCCCCCCAATAAAATATTTGAGGGAGCTGCCCCACCGGGTTAATGGGCATTGCCATTCAAATGGTGTGCATGTGCCACGTCTTGTGATTTATTATGCAAGGCGGGGTTTATCTGCCCCCCCCCATACATTTTATTCAAGTTGGCATCATTGGTTGAAACTTCAGTGAGAGATTGCATGAAATATAAAATTCTGCAAAGAGAATGTTTTATTTCCATGAAAGCCTGTCCAATCTGCTGGATTATGTTTAGCTGGATGATATGTACAGTTTGGCTTAATATGCTCAAGAACCTTCTAGAAGTAAGGTTTTAGGTATGGAGGATTCTTCTCTTCCGCTTTATGGGGCGAAAGAAACATTTTCAATTCACTTACCTCCTCCATAGGTTGTGGCACACATAATTGAAGACACCCATGCAATCTGGCCATAGGAGATATTATAAACAGCCTGGAGTTCTTTGTAGTAGATTGTGAAAGCCTTAGGGAAGGAGTACGCAAATCCAACAGATATAGATGCTCCAAAGACAACCACCCATCCCCATCCCCCATCAGGAGGGGTGTAGCCAAAGTTTGTGTTAAGTGGCGGAGACATGGCTGAATTTCACAATCGGATGCAACAAGGATGACCTAAACAGGAATAAATAAAAATAAATTGAAAACCTACATAGGTGCAGCACTCTCAGGGCACTTATAGAACTTTTATACAGCATATGTTATATAAAATTGGTATTTTGCATACAGCAGGAAGATCTTCAGTGAGCACCGAAAAGTCATTAAAGATAGTAAAGGTAAGGGGACCCCTGACCGTTAGGTCCAGTCGTGGACGACTCTGGGGTTGCGGCGCTCATCTCGCTTTATTGGCCAAGGGAGTCAGCGTACAGCTTCCGGGTCATGTGTCCAGCATGACTAAGCCACTTCTGGCGAACCAGAGCAGCGCACGGAAACACCATTTACCTTCCCACACTTTATCTACTTGCACTTTGACGTGCTTTTGAACTGCTAGGTTGGCAGGAGCAGGGACGGAGCAACGGGAGCACACCCCGTCATGGGGATTCGAACCGCCGACCTTCTGATTGGCAAGCCCTAGGCTCAGTGGTTTAGACCACAGTGCCACCTGCATGTACCTGTCTGATATTTAATGGGGAGGGAATTCTACCCAGCTAAAGACTGACTCTCTAATTAGAGGCAAAATATAGACCATAGAAACATAGAATTGTGGGAATCTCAACTAAAGCACCCATGACAGATGGTCATATATATAGGACAGCACAGAAATTAAATTTCAACAACAAAAGTAAATTTTGACTCCAGTGTGTGTCTTTCGCACAAAGACATCTCTCAGAGAGCTGCAACCACTTGGAAGACCAGAATGCATTAAAACAGCATTCATATATTTAGTGTATATATTTTTCTGTGTGCATTTGGTTACATTTAGATTCCTGCATTGCAAGGGGTTGGACTAGATGACCCTCGAGGCTACCTTCCAACTCTACAGTTCTATGATTCCATGTGTTCTTGTTTTCCATAGGATAATTGGGTACTGTCATTGAAGGGACTGTAATTAGGAGCATTTGTGAAAAAGGCAAAACAACATGCTGTCCTTTCATGACACTCCAAACTAGCTGCTTTAGGTGGCCACCTCACTCTGGCCAATGAAAAGGCCAGTACTGTCAGACACTGGTAATCTCTGCAATTCATAGTTGCAGTGTTCTACTTCCTCTGACCTAGAACCCAATTTCAACCCAAAGCTGCAACATCAATTCCTCTGTTTGTTGTTAAATATACCAGATACAGATATAGATATATTTATTACCAGATATTTATAGGGTTGTATCCAATGTTAGTCCTACTCAGAGTAGACCTGTTGAAATTTATGAACCCAAGGTAGCCATGCCCATTAACTTCAATGGGCCTACTCTAGGGAGAACTAATATGGGCTACAACCCATAGATATGAAGGAGGGAATTTTGGCAGCTACGATTTGTCACGCAGGGGTGAACCGGCTGAAATATCTTTTTCTGCACAGTGATTCAGAGTAAACAACTCTGCCCTCCTGTCATCCAGCCCTCCTCCTCTTTCTCACTCTGGGTTTTTCACTTTCCCATTTTTGTCTCATTAATTAACCACTACTAGGGTAGTCTACCTATGGGCCCTAACCGATAAGAATGCAATTGTTATTAGTGATGGTGGTGGTACTAGCATTCACATTCATATCTCAAATTTCCTTCATTGAGGTTGGTGGCACAAGCAGGTGAGGGTTATCCCACTTTATCTTCCAATCAACATTGGCAGGTTAGGCTTAGAGAGAACAACTGGCTGAAGATCACCCAATGATCTCCATGGCTGAGTGATCTCTCAAGACAGAAAACAGTAGTCTACTGCCATACCGCACTGGCTTCCTGGACCAATGCCCTAAAACACGGGGGAGCATGAGAGAGAGAGAGAGAGAGAGACTTATTGACTCAGGCAAACTCACTATAGAACTTTAAGAATTCTAAACTACTTCTGTGCTACATATTAAAAAGAAATAGTACCTACCTTCTTGCAGCAGTGGCCAGCACACCCCCCTCCCTTTTCAGGATAGAAAAGAGGGGCTCCTTGGGATTTAATGGTTTGAAGGTTATGGAGCTCAGAGCCCAAGTGATAAGCATATGGAATCGCATCTCGTTGTTCTTACAGGAACTTCAACTCTCTTACCTTCAAATCCTGTTCCAAACAGTTGTCCTGGTGGTTGCTGTTTCTTTGTCCTTAAGAGAGATTAAACATGACCCTCTTTTTAGGACTAATGCTTCATCATCATACTATTTTCTGAAAGGCTGGTTAAAAACTGAACAAAACTCTGGTCCCATATGATCCCTGCTTACAAGCATAAGCCCATTGCATAAGCAGCAGGTGACTTGTTGTTCAGCGTCTTGATCGCAGAAGTGTAGGCTATTAAAATTTTATGGCAATAGAAAGTGGAGGATTCCAGAAGCAACCAGCTCAAAGCCCCTGAAACGTTCTGGAGAAACTAATTCAAGAGTTCCTCTAAGGTTTGGAAGCAGTCTGTTTATCCTTGTACCAGGACCTCATATTTGATCCAGAAGCAGCGGGGGCTATTGCATCACTAGCATTCTTACAATTTTCTTGAAACGTTAAGGCAAGAACATGGGCCAATAAAAAGTTACCTTCTTAGGAGCAAGGCCAAGTCCCTCCTCTCTCAAGATGAAAAATCAAATTCATGGCAAAGTTTGTTTCCAAAGGAGGGGGTTGGGGGGGGAGGAGAGAAGCAAGCCAAGAGTGACTAGCAATTCGCACACTGTAAAAGAACACTGTGATGTTTCTCTGCATGGCTACACAAAGATTCCATGACATGGGCAAAGGACGTTGAAACACCTGTGCAAAACCCTTCAAGCAAGCCCTTACCACATAGTGGGCAGGGGAAAGATGGTGCAGTGGAGAAGGTAGGGAAGGAACAGGTAAGAGCCAAGATTTTGGCTCATACCTTTGGCTGTGTGCGCATGATACTGTTAAAGCACATGACTGCCTCCCCCCCCCCCGAATCCTTAGAACTGTAGTTTACCCATTATGGAGTTACAATTCCTAGCTCCCTTAGCAAACTACAGCTCCAGTGATTCTTTGTGAGAAGTCATGTGCTTTAACTCTTTGGTATTTACACAGCATTCGTTGGACTTTTCACTAGTCCAGTTCTGTGCCAGTGTGGTGTAGTGGTTAAGAGCGGTAGACTTATAATCTGGGGAACCGGGTTCGTGTCTCCGCTCCTCCACATGCAGCTGCTGGGTGACCTTGGGCTAATCACACTTCTTTGAAGTCTCTCAGCCCCACTCACCTCACAGAGTGTTTGTTGTGGGGGAGGAAGGGAAAGGAGAAGGTTAGCCGCTTTGAGACTCCTTCGGGTAGTGATAAAGCGGGATATCAAATTTGTGTTTTCAGCAGCAACCTGACACAGGTAAACTGTTCCCCAGAATACGGGTGTGCAGGAGGAGGAGTTTTGCTGTTTAATTTATGAACCTGCCTTTGAAAACCTGGCATATCTAAGTAAAAAATGTGGTGGTGGTAGAAGTTTTTGTTTGTTTCTGGGATTTCTCCCCACCTTTTGATACAGTAGCCCCCACCTCCACCCCACAAGGCAGCTTACTAAAATGCAATGACATGGGGGCTGCTTCTATCCCCTCCGGCGCATGGCATTGTTTCGGGAAGCTTCCCTTCCAGTGTTGGGAGATGAAAGCAGATAATAATATAATAACAATAATTTATTATTTGTACCCCACCCATCTGGCTGGGTCTCCACAGCCACTCTGGGCGGCTTCCAGCAAATATTAAAATACATTAAAACATCCCGTATCTGCTCAGGACTCAGGAGTTCAAGTTTCTTCCTTTATCCATGATCCAACAGCCTTCTGAGATGAGAAATGGCCCCAATTGTGGCTTGTAAATTGTCTTTGAATTCAGACAAAAGAGCAAACCACAAATTGTAGCTTCAGATCCTGGTTTGCCAGGCCCTTAAATACCACAGGTTGTACACAGTCCAGATGCTAAAACAAACCATGGTTTTATGGTTTGAGTTGACAATAACAGAAGGGAAAATTCCCAAGGGGAAATTGGGTGGTAGGTTGAGGGATTACTTTGTTGAGAACCAGTGGTGTGCTTAAAAAGTTCTGTTTACGAAGTAGTTCCAGCCAATCTCTCTTCCCCTCACACACTCTGAGCCCTTCCCAAATCCGCTCCAGAGGGTTGGGGGGGGCAGAATAGATTGGGAGTGTGGGAGATACAAGAGAGGCAGGGAAAGTTTTATTGCTCAGCCAGAAGGCCTTGCACTTACAGAACTGCTTCACTGGATACCGCCCAAATTTTTTAGCTCTATTTACTAAACACAAGTAAAGTAAGCACGATAAATTAGACCACTCTTTTGGGGCATCAGAAAACTTTCCGATCTAAACTACCCTACACAAATTGTTCAAAATTTCCAGAAAACCCGCAATACTGGAGATAAAGGGAATGATTAGATACCGGAGAAGAGATATATTAGCAGGAGGAGAGGTGGCATCCAGAACCTGGAAGGTACAGGATCAAGGGAAAATATTTAGACAAGGATAACAGAGCAGTCAACTCATCAAGTTATAGCTGAAATGTGGAAAGGGAGACTTTAGGCAAGGGGAGAGACTGGAAAGCTTGTGTGAAGTAAGACATTGTGGGTGGGTTTGTATTCCATACTGTTGTAGTATATAAACATTTAGGTCCAAGGCCAATTGAACACCACAATGGGTGTAAACTGACTCGTAAAACAGGTCAATATACTAGCATAAAACAATAACTTAAAATGTGTTATAAAAGACTGTAAAGTGTCTCTCTCAGCCGCAAGAGTATATTTATATATGCTTTCTAAGACCTAGGAATGCACTATTTACATGAACTTTGGCTTGCTAAGTTTAAATCTTTGACGTTGGTAATCAAGAGTTTGCAAAGGAGAACAGTGGAGTAAAGGAGCTCACATAGCAATTCCTTGTATAGCAATCCTTACTTCATTCATCCACCTCTCATGTGCTGGAAAAGCACTATGTTACTCTCAGGAATGAAAGTGAACAGGAATAGTCTGAATCATTGTTCCTGCATAAAATTGGTTTTAGATCACAGGTCTACTATAACAACATTTGTGAAAAGCTGGCTATCCAATAATTCACCACGCCACCTGTCTTGTAGCAAAGGAAGAAATAAAAAGAGAGGCCTACTACATTGGCTCTCCTGACATAACCACTCCATTGTAGCTCCTCCTTTCCTTGAATTGTTTCCATGCAATTAGTCATCATAAGAGCTTTGTGAGTACACATCTAGAGTACTGGGTCCAGTTTTGGATGCTGCATTTTAAGAATAGCGCTGGCAAATTCACTGGCGTGTGTCCAGAGGAACACATACAAGATGATGAGAGTTCTGGAAGCCGAAGTTCTAGGATGAACAATGGCAAATCAAACAGATAATTTTAGTTACTGGGCAGTCAAGAAATGAAGCAATAAATAAATAGCCCCTAGAGAACTCTACTGCTGATCAATACTGAGCTAGATGGGCCTAGGGCCCGACTCAGTACAAGGCAAGTTCCTATGTTCCTGATTCATAATCCTGATACGGGACCAGACTTGGCTTAGACACTGAACCCTAAAAAAATCCTATTGGAGAGCCATCGTGGTACACTGGTTAGAGCAGAGCTTTCCAAACTGTGTGTCACGACACGCTAATGTGTTGGCTGCAGTGTGCAGGTGTGTTGCGTGAGCACTCCCAGTGCTCCTTCCGGGGCTGGAAAGGGGTTAGTTTAACCTCTGGTTTGATAGTAAAACTGAATTACTATGTCACGGAAATGATGCATGTCAAAAAAGTGTGTCACCAACATGGGTGACTAATGAGACCTTGATTTAGGGCTAATGAGACCTTGATTTAAATCTGCACTCTGTCACAGAAGCATACAGTGGTACCTCTGGTTATGTACTTAATTCGTTCCGGAGGTCCGTTCTTAACCTGAAAACGTTCTTAACCTGAAGCTAATGGGGCCTCCCCCTGCTGCCGCGCCGCCGGAGCACAATTTCTGTTCTCATCCTGAAGCAAAGTTCTTTACCTGAGGTACTATTTCTGAGTTAGCGGAGTCTGTAACCTGAAGCGTCTGTAACCCAAGGTGCCACTGTATATTAAACAGTTACATATATAAGAACAGTTAAAACAATAGCATATATAAAAACATTTATTTAAAAAACAGTATCGGTTTAGAAAAACAGCATAATAGGTAAAATCGAATCCATTGAGTTTGTAGTGCTGCAAAATCTTTTAAGTTATCTTCTTCTTTTTTAAGTCAAACAAGTGAATAGGAGTTTCCCCACAGTAATTATATTCACACTCTTTCTGTCTGACTCTCTCATAAAAATGCACAGTTACTTTAGACCTAACTGCACTGTTAAACCGAAATTAGATTTTACTGCTGCTAGTTCAGTCACCTAGCAGAATTATACAGCTATAAAACATATGCAAGCCTAACAACCATATCATTGTTTTCCAAACATTCAACCCAACTAATGTTGTAATGCTATCAACTCTTAGTGGGAGTAAGCCCCATTAAACTCAGTGGGTTTACTTCTGAGTAGACATAAATAAAAATGTCATTGCGGTGCATTCTGAGAAGTTAAAAGGGTGGCTGGGCAGAGGCTGCACAGCACTGCTTGAAACACTGCGGCCACAGATGCACGTCTTTACCCTGGCTTTTGACCCTTGAGATATCAATATTTGGGACCCAGAAATTGTATTTCTGTGTTTGTATGTTGTTTTAAACATAATGCTGCATTTTATTTGTTGTAACTCGCCCTGGTACCTTGGAGTGATGAGTGAGTAAATAATAATACAACTAAGTATGTCTCCAGGGCCCACTGACAATATGGGATCCACCGAAGGACCATTTTGCTGGAGTCAGAAATGAGGCAAATGCATACTGTTTGGCCATGTAAACAGGGGCAGGGAACCTCAAGCCAGTGTGGTGTAGTGGTTAAGAGCGGTAGACTCGTAATCTGGTGAACCGGGTTCGCGTCTCCGCTCCTCCACATGCAGCTGCTGGGTGACCTTGGGCTAGTCACACTTCTTTGAAGTCTCTCAGCCCCACTCACCTCACAGAGTGTTTGTTGTGGGGGAGGAAGGGAAAGGAGAATGTTAGCCGCTTTGAGACTCCTTCGGGCAGTGATAAAGCGGGATATCAAATCCAAACTCTTCTTCTTCAAGCCTGGGGCCAAATGCTATCTGCCCCCCGGGACTCTCCATAGGCCACTCCCCCCAGCTAGCCCCGCTCTGCACCTTCCTTGTGTATTTTTGCCTGGTTGGAATGTGTGCTTGGATTCTGATAAAGCTTCTTGCTTGCCTTGATGGAGAATAGACAAGACTGTATGAGGATATGTAGAAACTAGCCTATAGCACAAAGGTAACGACGGCAGTGATTGCTGTGCCCACTTTTGCCACAGCGACATTACGGCTCTGAAAAGCTTGCCAAGAAGGGAATGTGGAGGAAAAAGATCCCCCACCCCTGGTATGAACCAAGAAAGCTGAACTTAAGAGAGGTTTTATCCTGGATTAAATCACAAACCAACTTTGACTATTTTGTGAATAATATCAGGTAATGGATCTGTTTGTGTTAAATACGCCTTCCCCAAAAATTAGCTTAATAGGGCCATTTCCATACCATGCACATTTTGATTGAAAGCTATCAAGAGAGATTTAAAACACTTCCCTCCACGGTTTTCAATGCAGCCTCTGCAGGGGGTACTTACTGTTCTGGAAACAACTAGCACAGCTGAATAAATCTACAGGAGCCTGCTTAAGGTAAGTTGGTATAAGATCAATTGAGGAAAGCTTGAGCAAGCATCTGAAATGTAAGAAGGGAGGGGGCTTTTTTTTTTTGGCAGATTTTGAAAACTATGGAGTAAAGCACAGGTGTGCACCTCATAAACATGATGAACACATCATCATTGAGCCTGGTAAATGACAGTCAGCAGATGGATACCCCAAACCTGCCCAAGGTGAACATAAGACCAGCCTGCTGTTATCAAGCCAATCAGAAGCAGCTGGTGGGGCAGCAGAGATGGGACATTGCTGCTCTCCCAGCTTCCATACACAGTTTGTTGCTGGTACTTACTGCAAGGAGGGGGGCAAGGCATGGAGAACTTGGCACTGTGCACGCTGTGCTGCACAGAGCCATGCACCCCACAGCTTTCCCCTCTCCCTCCAGTAAGCGCCAAGGACACACTGTGTTTGGACGCATGAGAGCAATGGTGCCCTGCCTCCACCCCCACTCCCACCGGCTGCTACTGAGGCCAATGGGCCATCTAACAAGCAGGAGCTGAGTGCAACAGAACTCTGCCCACCTGCAGTTTACAGAATCAGATATGATGCTTCCAATGGTGCAGAAAGAACACAGCCATAGTTGCGCTCTGGTTGGCTGTGTGGCTCTGAGGAAGTTTGGCGCTCTGTGTTTTAGTTGCTGTATATTGAACCTTCTTATGCACTAGGCCTGAGTCTTATCTGGAGGAGGATGATGTTGTTTTCATTTCTATACCACTTTATACTTCTAAGAAAAGAAATCTCAAAGCGGTTGACAACCTACATTAAAACAGCAAACAAAACAATCCAGAATGAAACATTACTAGGTTTGAAGTGTAAGAAAATAGCAGAACATATTAAGAAACATGTTAAGAGAGGATGAAATTAGATATGACGGAACCTTAAAACGCAATAGTATGCAATTTGGGTTGTAAACAAATTTGTTGCTTGAGCTCAGTGCCCTATTAATGTTCATTTTACTAGTGCGCTCAGTGATTGGAAACGCAGAGCGCTGTGGAAAGTGGTATGCTTCTATCTTTTAATCTACATTTGCATCCTCTTTCTGTGGAGTACAACACTAGAGGCTGCAAAATATCACTTACGTGTATATATATTTTCTTTCCTAAGTGGAAATATACTGGCTTATGGGTTCACAGTGAATGTACCCTGTTTCTCCTAAAATAAGACGTAGCCATAAAATAAGCCGTAGCAGGATTTCTATGCATTTGTGACATATAAGCCATACCCCGAAAATAAGACATAGTGACGCGGCGCCTCTCCCTTAAGACGGCCTGGATAGGCGTGGCTGTGCAGCGTACTGACGTGGAGTGGTTAAAATAATACATCCCCCGAAAATAAGCCATACTGTCTTTTTTTGAGGAAAAAAAAATATAAGATGGTATCTTATTTTAGGAGAAACACGGTAGTTATATAAAAGGTAAAGGACCCCTGACAGTTATGTCCAGTCGTGAACGACTCTGGGGTTGCGGCGCTCATCTTGCTTTACTGGCCGAGGGAGAAGTTTGTCCCCAGACAGTTTTTCCGGGTCATGTGGCCAGCATGACTAAGCCACTTCTGGTGAAACCAGAGCAGCGCACGGAAACGTCGTTTACCTTCCCGCCGGAGCGGTACCTATTTATCTACTTGCACTTTGATGTGCTTTTGAACTGCTAGGTTGGCAGGAGCTGGGACCAAGCAACGGGAGCTCACCCTGTCGCAGGGATTTGAACCGCCGACCTTCCGATCGGCAAGCCCTAGGCTCAGTGGTTTAGACCACAGCGCCACCTGCGTCCCATGTAGTTATATACGATCCCATAGTGTTGAATTGTTAAACAAAAACTGAGGTTCATAAACTTTTTAAAAGGCAGTTTGGTGTTTAAAAGGACTTTATAACTACATTGCATTGCCCTAGTCTTGTTTAAACTGATTCTGAAGGGTTGATGTTATCACTTGTCTCAAAGACCAACGTATGTAGAGCTTTCACTTTTGCACTGCTGAACTTGTGCACTTGCTGGAAGTCTTGAGCCATTTGAAACCATGGTCATTTGATTGCGTAATCTTACTGTTTTGTTGTAAACTGCGCTGGGATCGTATGATCACATATAAGTTAGAAATTATGAATAAAAAAGAAACGTTAAGCTTAGAGCAAGCAATAAGGGGGGATTTCTGCATGATGCACAGGAGTGTATTCTCCAATCTGCACATTTATGATTTCATCACATATCCACTGTAGTCAATTGTGCTGGCAGTGTGCTACTGCTGTTGTCATGTTACGTCCAACACCTACTCTTTTCGTAAATATTATTCATTGTTGTTTCAGTTGACCAGTATCACATTCGAAAAGACACATGGGATTTATTGAATGTGTAACTGAAAGCACTGCCTCTGATCCATTTTGCTACAGCTTTGCATCCTGAAAGATGGATAGAAACAGAAATTAAAATAAACCTATAGTCAAATCAATTCTAAGGGCCCCGTCACCCCAGACAGACAAGCTCATTTGAACTAGCTATCAAGTACCCTAGTGTTATCTTTAATACTATTCATAGGCTGGGACATGCAGAGCTCTTTTCAACAAAAACATGCAGATACCAACCCTTATCCTTTCTTCCATCAGTCTAGTGCTAAAAATCTCCTGGTGCTGCTTAGGCTATTATTATTATACTTATTAGACCCCGACTTTTCCCAAACAGGGGCTCAGGGCACTAAGGCTTGTAAAGACATATCATGAGGATATAGAACATTGCTGCTTGAGAGTGAGAAGATTCCCTTCCTAGAAGCAATGCAGAATGTTCCTATTTGGGCAGGTATTTAGAATCAAACTGCATATGATCCAAATCAGCCTGGAGCAAATACAGCTTTCTGAATGTAGGAGGATGTAGTGGGATGGGGTGGGGGAGAGAAGAGATTACAGAAAACCAAGCAGTTTGACCCCGAAGTACACAGGCTGGTTCACAAGTGATTACTCCTGAACAGAGCTGTGCTGGCATCAACCAAGTTATCTAAATCTTTCTGCTTAGCGCAGCAGTGGCACTCCTCTATATTTGAACTAAGGGGTGCCATCATTATTAGGCTTGTGAGGAAGATTTCAAGCACTAGAATGGAAAGAGGGTGGGGAAGGGCACAATGCAGCTTGTAGGAACCAAACTATGGGATGCCACAAAGTAGTTACATTAGTGCTAGGATACCTGGCTGCAGTGTGACGCGGGTGGCGCTGTGGTCTAAAGCACAGAGCCTAGGGCAGCTTAGTCATGCTGGCCACATGACCCAGAAGCTGTACGTCAGCTCCCTCGGCCAGTAAAGTGAGATGAGCGCCGCAACCCCAGAGTCGTCGGCAACTGGACCCAACGTTCAGGGGTCCCTTTACCTTTTTACCTGGCTGCAAAATGGAATTACTCTCCTCGCCCTCCACCCTTGGCTCCAGAGTGTTGGGAAACCTCCAGAACAAATTTAGGGGGCATAGGGAATCTGTGTTGCACAGCCATTGTGCTAACACAGCGGTGCCCAAACTTTTTTCAAAGAGGCCCAGATTTGATGAAGTGAACATGTGTGAGCGCCGACCAAACTGAGCTTTTTTTAAGGATTTTACCCCAGGACATATACTACCACGGGGGCCAGATTAAATCGACCAGCGGGCCGGATTAGGCCCCTGAAACGGACTTTGGGACATACCTCTGCTAACAGAACTACTTTGTTGGATACCACCCACATGTGAATGCTCAGTTTTAATACCACACCACAGCCTTCCAGAAATGTGCTATGAACTTAAGACAATATTCATGCAAAACAATAAAAACAAAACAAAACACTGGAACCGATCATATTTGAACAGGTTTATTATAAGAAAAATTAACATGACATTAAGTAAAAATGCAAAAATTGTGCAATTATGGCAAAATGTTTAAAAAATCCACACATTTGCCCTCAGAGGACTACAGTACTTCTTACTAACATACCTGAGCACTGAACTTCTGATGCCAATTCTAAACAGGTTTTGGAACACAAGGAGTTTTGATATTATGCAAACTACATGCACTGCACACACAACAAAGCCAGCTGTAGTTGGGTAGGGGAGCAGCCCATCAGGCACTACCACCACACAGCACCGCTTTTATTTCTGTGAGGCAAAGCAGTGGAGAATGCACTTGGTGGAGTGTTTCTTCAAATCAAAAAGTTTTGGAATAAAACTTGGATCATTTTTTTCCAGCCTGTTTCCAAAAAAAACAAAAAAAAGCATTTAAAATGGAAAAGTAATGTCTCAAGAAGTTAAGCTAGAAGAACAATAAAAAAGGGCAGATAGATCAAACATAGCCCTGCAGAGTTTAGCACAATTACAGTTTTGCCGTCTGTTCTCATGCTGTGCAGGGTTCGTTTTTAAAATCAGATTTTTCAAAAGCAAGTTTTATACTGGCAATTTTCACTAGATAATTTAGAAGCATGTAAACAACTAAAATGTCTTGGTTAATATTAACTGCTTAAATTATTCATGCATAAGACTCAGTGTATTTCACCCCCATGGCAAAAAATTCAAGAGTTAGCTTTCAAGCACGCTACGACCAAAGGCCCCCCCCCCAGTGTCAATGGTTAGACAAAAAAGATCTTTTTATTTAGTGCAGATAAAAATGAAAATTAAGAACAAACCTACTGTAGAATTAACCACAGCATATTCTATACATCACATGACAGGGTCATTTGCTAACTTAAACTATTTTTTTTAAAATTTCAAGTCAGATTGACATTTCTACTAAATAAATACAGGAGATTGTCAAAAAGCAGCAACAAGTCTTGTAAAGATTTTCAACAGAACTTTTTTGAAAGACACATAACACCTTCTTTGTAAAAAATAAAATACTAACAACTTTTATGGGAGGGTGCTTCAGAAAGTTTGCAGCTAAGAGGTTTACAACAGCGCAAATATAGCCAACTAAGGATTAATAAAAGTTAAATATGTGAAAGCAACTGGATATGTGTGAAGTATCCCCATTAACTTATTTCAGAATTTAGTCACAGCAACTATGCTTAAGACATCGAATCCTTAGCCTTTTAGAGAAGCACTTGAACTCGCATCTAAGGCATTAGACTGACTGCACCTTACCATTTGAAGCATTGGGTTCATCTTAAACTATCAAGGGAACATTTCACTGTCCATTCTTTTTCCATCGCTATTTCTTAACAGCATGGACACACAAGACAGCCTTGTCGTGCTAAATGGAAACTGCTGAGCCATTCAGACACACTGCAGCACCAATTCACATCTCCAGTTGGCTACACAGAGACTAAGGTGCAGATTAGATGCTGTAGGCATACAGACTATTTTGCACGCAATTCTGCAGCACTGCTACTCCACAGATTAAGCATCATTGTGGCAATGTAGAGTTATGGACTTTCGCGAAGAAAAGTGAAGAAAAGCATTAGTTTTTTAGTTACCCAGCCTATATTGTTTACTAGCCTGACATCTCGATGCTGTTAACAGAGACAACAATGAGGGGGGGAAATATAAACACATCATGACAGATGCGCACATTTTGTCTCTTATGTTCAGGTCGCTGTACCTCGAGCACGGTACATAAAGAAACCCAAAGACAAAAGGCTTCTTGCTGGAAGATGAGGTATGTAACAGAACGAGGCTTTATTGTCCTTTCAGTTTCACAGTTGTGTTCAATATATTGTGCAAGATTTAAAACGTACAAACTCAAGTGGGATCATGTTAGCACAAACATGTTGGGGATTACAAGTTGATATTTACTGAATATTCTAAATGTAATCTCTTTAAACCACAGTTTCACTGACATGAGTATCTATTAAGTCAGAAGTAGTTATCATCCTTGGGTGTAAGGCCGGTCACCATCTTTCAAAGTGGAACTTAAACTGAATCAAGATGAAAGCAGGGCATGTTTCATTCTTGAGCAACCATGCTCCTCAACCTGTTCTCCCTGGCAAGGTATCACCAGTAAGAGGCCTACTATTAATGCTTAGATCCTAAAGAGATGTTAACAAATCCTTAGTCACTCCAAATGAAAAGCTAGAAAGTCTTCTTAGACCTGGTCTGTACTTGACATTAAGCCAGTAAAAGAAAAATATCAACTATGGCTTAACATAAATGAGCAGCATGCTTGTATATGGAGCTAATGCAGTGCTTGTTTTATTCTTCCCCCATTTCCACGGTGCTGCTGGTAAGCAACCTAGAGTTATTATAGCAACTGAACACAGGCTCCGTGTTTTCTTTCCTCCAAAATAAAGCAAGAGTAGCAAGCCAGTAACAGAACGTTGGCTTCCAATTATTGTTTGTTTAGAGAGAAACAGACCACCAGCCCAGGTTTAGACATCATGACAAACTTGCCTCTCAGCAGCACCTCAGGAGCTCACCAAGTGAAACGGCACAGTGCTCGTTCGCATTAAGCCAGAGTTTATTTTTAACCGTGGTTTAAAACACCAGGGCTTTGTCACAATGTACTGGATTCTTACTCTGTTCCAAAAGCTTTTATGCCTGGACTTCCTAAAGTGGCTACCCTTGGAGCACAAAGAAAGCTCAGTAGTGCAAACTTTCACATTATTCCACAAATAACTGGAGTGCTTAAAATCAGGCAACAGTTAGAAGGATCCAACGGTACTAGCAAAAGCCGGAACTGCTTCTACGTTAAGCTGACTGGGGGAAACCATTGTTTCATGAGAATTTGTCAGCTGCAAAGACAAGCACGTGCCAAAATGGCAACAGAAGGAAACGTAAGGTGATGAGTTAATATGCCGTATTTTTGAAGGATGGCTCAGTATTCTTTTCCCAACAGCCAGCTCTCACACAATACAATCTTATGCATGTTTACGTGGAATTAAATTATTCCATGTTCAATGGAGTTTACTCCCAGGTAAGTGGGAAAATAAGTGCAGCCTAACTCAACTTATTATGGTTGACAAGGAGTGTTACAAACTAAACTGTTAAAAGTTTTATTGGAGGATGGACAAAAAAGTGCATTCAGCGCTTAACCTTCTAAAAGCTGGAACAACTCTCCCCAAACTAACAGACATTAATACTTTGCCTATCCTTATTCTATGCAAGAACAAATTTCACAAGAAAAAGTCAAAATAAAATAGAGGCTCATATAGAAAGCACTAGGATACATGCTTAAGACTAGAGACATTAATACTAAAGGAGTGCTTTAAATTAGCAGTCCCATTTGACCCATTTCAAACTTACAAGTATTAAAAATGTGCTAGCACCATTGGGTTTAAGCCCTTTATGGAGTGACCAATGTGTTCAACTGCTTTTGAAGCTATACATTTAATTGGCAGAAAATGGTTCTTCTGATGCCACTGGAAGTTCAAGAGTAGACAATCACACACACTAAAACTCACAGAAAAGGAGTGATGCAGCCACCTAAAAGAGGCGTTTTTCAAGGTGGTAGCTCATGTTCTGCTGCAAATTTTGATATTTCTGCAGTAGCTACCATAATTTATAAACATAAATATTTCAGTACCTTTATACATATGGAAGAGGTAAAAGGACCAGGAACTTTTCTATTTAGTGTCACTGAATCTAAAACAGCAAACTAGTGATATTGCCTCAGATTTTACCCGTATTTTAAATAAGTCACTTCAAACTTGCTCTCTTCACTTCAGCTATTCATGTTAGATTTTGCTCTCTGCGTTACCCCAATCCACCTACTCCTGCTTTTAGTCAAACTGTCACTCTGGAACAACATGATCAAATGACTCTAGCAAAGAAAATGCTGATAATTGCACTTCGTAACCCACACCTTTCACCGCAGGAAAACATCCATTAGGAAACTAAACTACTAATTCCCTTCTCCCCACTGCAACCTTTAAAGAGCACCCATCCCCATGTAAAAAACCAAAAAACAAACCAACCATTTCAGCTCACATTAAATACTGACAGAATTGAATTGGTTTTTTTCTTTAAAAACAGATTTTTCTGCTACCATTAAATACCAAAGTACTAAGGCCTTTTACCAATGAAAGGATGGGTGGGGTGGGGACAGAAGAAGTCAAATAACTTTCTGAAGACACTGTGGATACAATTTAGCAACAGCACATTCAAAATGACGTCCAAGATCCCAGAGCTTATCTGGGGTCTCATACACCTTCTGCCACTGGTCAGTAACTTCATCGTACTGATAAAGAGAATTCTTCCTGCTGGTTCTGAAGACGTGTTCTTCAACAGTGACTTGAGTAGCTCGGACAAACAAATGAAGATTATTTTTGAGGACGACGAGTTTAATGTATGGATTGATGGACTGGTCACACGGGAAATCCCTCTTTCGAGTCCACTTGTTCAACTCAATGTCATAGGCCTCTACGGTAAACATACGCTGATGGTTTCCACAGGTTCCAGCAATATAGTAGATGGAGTTGTTGTAGACAGCTGCCAAACCCTGGATCCTAGGCACAGTCATAGGAGTTAAGAAACCCCAGTAATCTTTTCGAGGATCATAGCAGAGAAAAAATTCTCCTAGGGAGAGAAAGGAAGAGAGACAAAAGCATAAGAACTTACAGTTTGCTCTAAGATGACAGTAGGCAAAGTCCAGAATAAGAGATTTCCCTTTCTGCCTTACCAAAGGACATCTCATCACAATGGTACCCTAGCTTAAGAGTCTCAAACTTTTAATGCATTTTAAAAATACAATTATTATAGGACTTGCGTATGGTTACTCTGCAAGAAATGCTGCTTTTATGTTAAGATATCCAAATATATACCTAATGCAACCCAACAACAGAGGGCCGCAACCTTCAACATCCCCAACTATCAGCCATGCTGCCAAGGCCTGATGAGAGTTTGGACTCTAACCACATTTGGAGGGCTACAGGTTCCACAGTATTGTTTCATACAGTGATTAAAAAAACACCCAAACAATTTCCTAGATAGGCTTTTCTGACTATCTAGGACAGGCTTCCTCAACCTCCAGATGTTTTGAGACTACAATTCCCATCATCCCTGACCACTGGTCCTGCTAGCTAGGGATCATGGGAGTTGTAGGCCAAAAACATCTGGAGGGCCGAGGTTGAGGAAGCCTGATCTACGAAGTTGGACGAAACTGAATTTAAATCACTAAAATAGCAATTGTTGTGCTTTCCTTATATATTAAACATGCTAGTGAAAACTCATTTATCCCAATTTAAGAGGCGAGTTGCATTAACTTAGGCTACCTAAATACCACTGAATTCCATGAACACTGCTGTTCATTAAAACCAGTTATCAGCTTTGCCCACTACAGAGACCTGTCCATAGCAAACCTATCTGAGTTGTGTGAACTGCCATACTTCACTATGTAGAACTTAATTAGGTAGAAAGCAGTTATGATTTCCCACATTAATTAATTTTCAGACATGTGACTCCTGGAACAGCCATACATTTTGCTGAAACTCACAGGAATATCATCATCATCATTATCATTAGGGATAGCTTAGTCGACAGAGCATGAGACTCTTAATTTCAGGGTCCTGGGTTTGAGCCCCACGTTGGGCAAAAGATTCCTGCATTGCAGGGGGTTGGACTAGATGACCCTCGTGGTCCCTTCCAACTCTACAGTTCTATGATTCTATGATCATCACAATCATGCATTTTACCCAGGACAGACTGCATCAAGTACAGTATTAAAAACAGTTTAAAACAATTTCAATCACAGAAATAATACCAGTGCAATACCAGTTTGGGTAAAGCTAATATATTGACAAGATAAACCATTGTTTCTAAAGACATTCACATCAACCTTTTGCATTCACATCAACCTTTTTACTTTTTATTCTGTTCTACATCTACTTTTGAGCATCAGTGTTGAAATAAATCTCTTTGTGCTGTTTTACTGCAGACTTAACGGAGACTGATAATAGCTACTTTCCCACTTGCCTAGGAAAGTTCAAAATACTCCAGGTTAACAGGTGCTGACCCAGAGCCTCTATTTTGGAGCACCTCTCCAGCAAGGTCTAACCTCTTTATATCAAAATTAGGCAAATAAGCTTTCAGAACACATGTAGATTATCTAGCTCAGGCATAGGCAAACTCTAGCCCTCCAGATGTTTGGGACTACAACTCCCATGATCCCTACCTAACAGGACCAGTGGTCAGGGATGATGGGAATTTTAGTCCCAAACATCTGGAGGGCCGGAGTTTGCCTATGCCTGATCTAGCTTCACTTTCTTTGTCAGAAACTTTCCAATTTGTTTTGCAAACCACATTTCCAAGTGTTTCCTACCATTGGTAGATGTCATTTGAATGTTTCCCTATTGAAGTGAGCCCTTTATCTCATTTAATTTCTTGACAAAGCCAAGCTACTAATGGGGATAAGTTGTGTGGCATTTAAGTATAGCACAGGCAGAGAGAAGAGACTGAATAGTATTATTATTTCACTTGTAGGTTTTCAAGAGTCTGATTAGAGGTTTTCTTTTCTGCACCTTTTTTTGCATGAGTGTGAATATTCAGCAGGAAAGGCACTTTTCTTAGGCTCAGAGGCCCTCTAGAGTCTAAACCATTACTTGACATGTTCTCAGGCAGAGCTGCAGCAATAAAACATTTAGTATTTTGAACAGGAAGGACATTTAAATGCAACACCCTCCTATAAACAGTTCCTTTCTTGAAAATAGTTCTCATCAAGTTTTAAAATGGTGTAAGTTTAAAAACAGTTTGAGGGTCCTAGCAATGCTAGTCCTCTGGTATAAACTCTCTTGACTCTCTTTTTTGCAGTAGGGAGGGGAAGTTTGAAGTGAAATTTGCTCAAGATAGGAAAAAATGCCAAAGTATTATTTCTTTCTGATTATGAAACCTCTTTACCTTCTGTTATGCACCAACTTGCTATATATGGCAAGATATCTGGATTCACTGCTAACTTCACCAAATCTGAGTTTATGTGTATGTACACCGCGCCAAATCTCCAAATGCACTGGCACAAACAACTGGCCTGAATCTCTAATAACTACTTTAAATACCTGGAAGTGAATATACCTAAGAATCTATCAAAACTAGAAAAATTGAACTTTACTGCCTTGATAAAAGAATTAACAATGCTCAAAAAATCGTCTAAGTTTACATTCTCGTAGCTGGGTAGAGTTTCTTTAGCAAAAATGATGCTCTTACTGCACAATCTTTCCTTATTCAGAGCTTAGCAATTCATTTCTCATGTTAATTAATTGGCCACAATACTAAATTTTATTCATGCAAACCAGAGACCTCAACTACCTCATAAAACCCTTTATAGAGTCAAGAAAGGAGGTATAGCAATACCTAACCTAAAAAGGTATAAGGACTCTGCTCCCTTACTTACACAATATCCTTTTGATTTTACAAGGCTCAGACCAGGTCCCATGGTTAAAAAAGGAGGATGATACATGTCAAGACTTTATGCATTCACCCCCTTATCAGAAAATGAACAAGACATCAGAAGACATTATTAACCCATTTCTAAAATCAGATTTGGCCACCTCATGAGAAGAGAAGACTCCCTAGAAAAGACCCTGATGTTGGGAAAGATTGAGGGCACAAGGAGAAGGGGACGACAGAAGATGAGATGGTTGGACAGTGTTCTCGAAGCTACTAACATGAGTTTGGCCAAACTGCGAGAGGCAGTGAAGGATAGGCGTGCCTGGCGTGCTCTGGTCCATGGGGTCACGAAGAGTCGGACACGACTGAACGACTGAACAACAACAAAATCAGATTTGACCATATGGAAGGGAGACTGAAACATTTACCTTTTGATTTCCTTTAGTCCCAAGAACTCAACATTCTTCCTTGTGCACAGCAGCCAAATCAGGCTCATTTGGAAAGTGGGAAACAGTGGGATTATATAAACTCAGAATCTTCTACATTTATCAAAAGCCCTTTACAGCTCCAGAAATAAATTTTATATTGGGAGATATACCAGGGGGCTGGTTGGAAATACACATTATAAATTTTCTAAATCAGCCAAATATAAGGATTCAAGCATTACACAGCTTAAATAGTTTTGAGCAACTACTCAACCAACACTCTGGGAAAGGGAATCAACTTCCAACTATATAAAATCCTACCCTTCTTCTCACTTCATGGAGACTAAAATGGGGAAGAGATTTTTGAGACTTAGAATAACAACTCTGGGAACAAATTTGGAATAAGCTACCATTTAGATCCATTTCAGGTAGAACTTGAGAAAAGCACATCGCTGGTACATGTGCCCAGACAGATTATATGGACTTAATCTTAACTCCAATACTTTGGCCACCTCATGAGGAGAGAAAACTTCCTGGAAAAGACCCTGATGTTGGGAAAGATTGAGGGCACAAGGAGAAGGGGGCGACAAGAGGACGAGATGGTTGGACAGTGTTCTCGAAGCTACCAACATGAGTCTGACCAAACTGCGGGAGGCAGTGGAAGACAGGAGTGCCTGGCGTGCTCTGGTCCATGGGCTCACGAAGAGTCGGACACGACTAAACAACAACAAAATCTTAACACACCCAACCTTTGCTGGCAAGAATGCAATTTACCTTGCTCTCTAGTACACGTGGTGGTTTTGCCCCCAAAATTATTCCCTTTTGGGAAAAAGTTCTTTAAACAATTAATCAGATGTTGGGAGAAACACTGCAACCAGACCCAAAATTAGCCCTACTTTCTTATTTTACCCCCTAGATTAAGAACAGAAGCAATAAAGACCTCATTCTCCATTTATTAACTGCACCTAGATTACTTTAAATGCAAATCTTTTTGAAGCCTCAATTTCGCAAGTATGGGGCATCATGCTTATGGATAAATTAACCATTTCACGAAAGGAATATTGATCTGGGACTCACACCTTCCTCACAACATGGTAGCCTTTTATTAACTTTGTTAAGACAACTGAACTTGGTTTTCACCCTCCATCTACTCATGGAACCTTATATTAGAAACACTTTCATATAATTGCCTTTCTTGGAATGTCTAAAACTGCAACCATCAGCTGCTAATTTTCTTTCTTCTCTACAACCACTAAGCTCTGTTTTCCTTGTACGGGTATGTTTTATTATTTGAAATTAAAAACCAATTTTTTAAAAATGAAAGATGGGAAACCTTCAGCCTTCTGGAGGTTGTCTGCACTCCTAACTTTCATCATGGCCCATGAACAGGATATGATGGGAGTGCTAATCCAATATCCAGAGGGCCACTGGTGCCCCACCCCTGACGAAGTATGAAGGCAGCCCTGTTTAGGGAAGTTTATAATATTTGATGTTTTATTCTGTTTTTAATCTGTTGGGAACCGCCCAGAGTGGCTGGGGAAACCCCGCCGGATGGGTGGGGTATAAATAAATTATAATGATGACGACGATGCAGGGCAAGGAAAAATGAGAAGTATTAGTCTAAATGTCTTTTGCCTAGTCCCAGGCAGCAGCCCCATTGTAATAGAAAAACACAATTTCCCAGGAATTCTGCTTCTTTTTCAACCCTTTCCACCTCACTACAGACACTTTGCATGTTAAGAGTACAGAAGAGGTGGGACTGAACCAGATTTTATCAGTAATAGGGACTTAAAATGTTATGTGCTATGAATCCTCCAAGACAGAAAGGAAGCTACAATACATCTACAGTGGAACCTCGACTTACGAATTTAATGCATTCCGAATGCACATTCGGAAGTCGAAAAATACGTAAGTCGAAACGCGATTTCCCATAGGAATGCATTAAAAACGGATTAATGCGCTCCTATGGGAAGAGAAATCAGGAGTCACTTACCTTTTCGATGTGGACTGCCAGGCTCCCGCAGCTCTCCTCTTCTTGCAGGCGGCTCTGAGGGGTGCTCGCCGCCGCCATGGCGCAGTAAAAAGCCGCGCTGGGCCGTTTCGCCCCCCCCAAAAAACCTTGCCGGGCTCCCCCGGCATGCCTAAAAAGCCGCGCGGGGCCTCCCCGCCGCAGTAAAAAGCCGCACCGGGCGTCCCCGACGCGGCAAAAAGCCAGGATTAATGCGCTCCTATGGGAAGAGAAATCAGGAGTCACTTACCTTTTCGATGTGGACTGCCAGGCTCCCGCAGCTCTCCTCTTCTTGCAGGCGGCTCTGAGGGGTGCTCGCCGCCGCCATGGCGCAGTAAAAAGCCGCGCTGGGCCGTTTCGGGCCCCCCCAAAAAAACCTTGCCGGGCTCCCCCGGCATGCCTAAAAAGCCGCGCGGGGCCTCCCAGACACGGTAAAAAGCCAAGCCGCGCCGGGCCGTTTCGGCCCCCCCAAAAAAACGCTTGCCGGGCTCCCCCGGCATGTCAGGAAAGCCACGCGGGGCCTCCCCGACACAGTAAAAAGCCGCGCCAGGCGTCCCCGACGCGGCAAAAAGCCGTGCTGGGCCATGTCGGCCCCCCCCAAAAAACCTTGACGGGCTCCCCCGGCATGTCAGGAAAGCCGCGCGGGGCCTCCCCGACGCGGTAAAAAGCCGCGCTGGGCCGAAATGGCCCCCCCAAAAAAAACCGGGAAAAAAGAAACAAAGCTGGGAAGGAGGAGAATAAGCAGCCTCCAGCTGCTCCGGGCTCCGCTCGCAACCAAAATGGCTGCTGGAGCGAAGTCCCGCCTTCTCTCTCCTTCCATGTGACCTGTACCAAAAAAAAAACACCCTCGGCTTCTGATTCGGAAGTCAAAGAAATTCGTAATCCCGCGGCCGCTTTGATCATTCGTAACTCAAAAAAAACGTAAGTCGAGTTACTCGTAAGTCGAGGTACCACTGTACCTGACCTTTTTTGCCTGCCCTGCTATTGTCTCTCTTTGAAGCGGCACAATAAAGCTAGGAAAAAAGGGGAGAAACTGCTGGTGCCAAGTGTGGATCCATTTAGAAAGGAGCATCAAATCCCATAAAAATGTCAGATGCATGTTATCCTACTATTAATTTCAGCCATTTTCACCATCCCATTTCCACACACACTCTTATCTCGTTATATTATAGGTCTCCATGTATCTCCAGAACACTCCTACCAAATCCAGGGATTTCCTGGATTAACTAGGTTTGCTTCAATATCAATCACAAGGCTACTCTAAAAACCATTTCTATAGAGGCAGCCTCCAAAGTGATTTGAAACAGAGCAATTCTACTTAAGCCAAGGGTTTGGTGACTTGAGGAAGGCTGCTCTGTTGGTAGGGGCAGCACTGGGGTATATATGCATAAGAAGGATCTGATGGATGGACGGAAGATAGGCAAGCAAAGAGGATGACTAGTTTCTTCCTTCCCGTCCATAACTAATTATTGCTGGCTCCCCTTATTTATGAATGTGCATATGAACTTAGAAAAATGTGGCACAGATTAGAAAGAATACTTGGGGGGAGTGGGAGCAGAAATCACACAATCATATTCAGAGGCAAGTGCTGCATAGAAGATCCAGAATTTCCTTATACCCAGTGAGGCAAGGTTTGGGGGGGGGGGGTCTCAATGCAAATTAGGCTAAATTGTGTAAGATAACACACACTGATAATTTTCTGAGGCCCTAGAGCAGTGATGGCTAACCTTGACACTCCAGATGTTTTAGGACTACAACTCCCATCATCCCTGACCACTGATCCTGTTAGCTAGGGATGATGGGAGTTGTAGTTCCAAAACATCTGGAGTGTCAAGGTTAGCCATCACTGCCCTTGAGAGTGACCTAATTTAGTGTGTTTTACTTGCATTTAATGAAGATAACCAACAACTTTGTACTCCCACACTTGTATAATACAGTTGTACCTCGGAAGTCGAACAGAATCTGTTCCGGAAGTCCGTTCGACTTCCAAAGCGCGGCTTCCAATTGGCTGCAGGAAGCTCCTGCAACCAATTGGAAGCCCCATTGGATGTTCGGCTTCCGAAAGAACATTCAAGAACCAGAACACTCACTTCCGGTTTTCGATCATTCGGGAGCCGGAATGTTCGACTCCCAAGGTATTCGGGAGCCGAGGTACGACTGTATTGTATTTGCAACTGGCATCCGATCACTGTTACTAATGAACTTATGAAATGGGAGTATTTTCCAAGGAAAAATTAAGCACTAGAGAATTCTCACAAATTGTCCATTTTGGAAAATGTTCACCCCACGTCACTGCTTATACCTAACCAGACTAGTCTTTTCTGAATGACAGTAACTTCTCAGGTCCTCACACAGTGACAAGTCTTTGCCAGCCTTGCTACCCAAAGTCCTTTTCACTAGTATTGTCAGGGACTAAATCTAGGGCCTTCCACATGCAAGCCATGTACTCAGCCACAGAGCCAATGATGCTGCTCATGTTTCCTGAAATCATTCACTTTGTGGTGTGGACAGAAATCCCAGTACATTCTACCATGACTCTTAAGTAGTGGAATATGTTGTAACATCAACTACACACAATGCCATTTTTCTCCTCCATCAAGTAATAACTACTGACGGTATGTGTCAAACCAATGCTAAGCAATGGACACAAACTAGTATTACCTAGTATTAACAAGCTAAAAAAGCAGGCAATACATAGGTCACCGAGTAATTAACTTCCCTTTGCCTACAGTTTAGGTGGACATAAGTAGAAACTTTCCTTTATACAAGCTATAACCCACAATAAAGTTATTCAGAAGTAAAGGCCTGAATGAGAATTTTTCTGTGAAATGTTCCCCTTATAGATGCTCCCACACATATACCACAGGGACACAAAGCATCTTACCCTGTAAAACATAGATATTGTCTTTATATTCCACAGCATTATGAAACTCCATTGCTACAGGCATTGGACAGACAGCTGTCCAGCAGTTCTCTCGGCCATCGTAACACTCCACAGATTTCAGGGAGTTGCGCCCATCTCCTTCATAGACCCGACCACCTATTGCATACAATTTACCACAGCAATGAACCAGTTTGCAGCCTATTCTGGCACGAAGCAGTGGAGTCTTAGGGATCCATCTATTGCCTGAATGATCATACATCCAGAAGTCACTTTCTGCTCTGTGGTCTATGGAGACCTCACTGCTGCTTGGTCTGTACCCTCCAGCAATGTAAATGTCATTGTCGGGAGACACAAGAATCCCCACTTCCCGCAAATCATTGGGTGGTTTGCATAGTTTGAACACTCTCCCTGTGACGGAATCTAAACAAGGCACTGTTTGCTTCTTTCCTGAGTGTTTGTGGGCAGCATCAAAGCAGATGATCATTTCTGAAGCAGTCATTCCAAGCCGTTGGGTATAGCCATTGGCACTACTTTCTCCTTTCTGTACACAGTTTTGGGCTATAGCCTGTGCAAACATGGGAGGAATTTTCTCTACGAATGCTTCATCCAACAGGGGCATGCGGATGCATTTGGCAAAGATTTCCGGCAAGTGGACTTCTCTTTTGTTGGGTTCATGTTCAAACCATCTTATAATGCTTTCATAGACATGCTCTTCCTTGTCAACGTTTAAATCATTGCTGTCCAGTATGCTTATGAGTTGGTCTTTCCTCAGTTGGAGAAACTCTTGTTCTTTGGTGACACTCAGGAACTTTTTACGAATGTAATCTTGTGAGCTGACTTTCAGTTCCTGATGCCCATAATGATCAGCAAAGATAAACACTCCAATGGAGTTCTGAGGATCCAAATGACTGATCATATATTTAGCACACTGGTCCTGGATAGAAGGGATCTGGAAGATACTAGCTGCAGTGAACAAAGCTTGGACATTGGCCTCTGTCAGTGTTACTCTGGAGGTATATGCATAGTTCAGTACTAAATGCATGGACTCTGCTTCAACACCAACAATCCGAACTTCTTTCTGGGTACTCTCAGTAAGGCCACTAGTGAACATTGATCTACAAAACGAAAATGTGCAGAGTTATTTATAAGGAACTACTGTTAACATGCCAACAGTAAGCTAAGCTTTGTATTAACAATTACCTAATCAGTTTGGTTTTTTTGTAGAACACAAGACACATTTCTGATCTTAAGATTGCTAGCACAAACAATTTACTCAGACATATGAACAGACTTCTGACTTTTATTGAGCCACCATACACTGATGGTATAACATATATGCATGCTATTGCTCAGGGCAGGGATTGCAACACAAGGCAAGCAAGGTTTCTTTTGCAACCACTGGAGTGAATAGCTATATATTATATGCCACCTACGTGGCTGTTCCCAGCAGTTCATGCTAAATAGTCTGACTCCTGTGGTAATGAATCAAATGTTCTGCTATAGTTGCATATTGCAGCAATGCAACTTTGTGAAGCATCATTAGCAGATCGCAACTACATACATGACCAGAGTTACTGCCTATCATAGACAGGCAGCCATACCCACACTGCTAAGCCTAGGTTCAGCACAGTGAATGACCCAACAGAAAAAGAGGCCTCCCACCCCCGATTTTAAACGATTAAGTTAATAAGTTCTTAAGGGTACAAGCAGTTCCTACTGTTCCAAGTTTGATTAGTTTTGATGCAATATAAAATACTCATGGGGCTTGAAAGCAACCAGTTTTGCCATTTTTCTTCCACTGAAGATACCCACAACTTTCTTGAGCTAGGAAGTGTAAGGAGGTAAAAATGGACTGAACTGATATTCTGTGTAACAAACATTCTTGTAGAAGGAGCTAGCAGGCATAATTCAGCTTTGTCGAAATTGCCTAGTCATCTTATTTTGAAACTGTTCACTTTAGTCTGTTTCAACATAATGGGCAAAAGGGGGAAGAAACAGAAAAGAGGCTTCCAGCTACATACCTCTTTATTAGGGATCAAAAAGAAGAAGGGGGGAAGGGAAGCTCTCAAATCAAAATTGGTATAGTAAACTTAAGGGTAGACACACTTTCCCAGGCACAAAGAGCCAATGGTGCAAATACCAAGTAGGAACTAGGGTGCAGTGGGAGAGTTCTATAGTTTGTACTTTACTTACATGGTCCCCATTTACTCAGTTGCCTCATTTCATCTCCTTTCCTTCATCAGCAATTTCGGACTGGACAGGAATAATGCATTCCTGTTTGTCTGCAGTTTATCTGCAGTTTCACTCAGTGACAAACCCATGAAGGGAGAAATGTGGTAGCACTGGTGCAGAACCTGAAACTGGTCTGGGTTTTTTTTTTACCCAGATATGCCTTCTCCAGACTTTTAGTGGTAGAACAGCTTGGTGGACAAAGGAGGAGATCCTATTTTCCCTAGTGGAAAGCAGCCCTTGGCATATTTTTCTTGGTTTATGTGTGTTGCTGTTCAGTCAGAAGCCTTGTTTTTTCATGTGCTATGACCTAACAACTTAGCACCATAAACAAAGCCTAGGCATGGTTTCTGTCAACCATGCAACTGTCTTGGTGAAAATGAAGAAATCACATTTCATATTGATATGGAAACATGATTAATCAATCCAGAAGTTTGTAACACACAAACTTCTACTGCCATTGATCCTAAATCTTAAACGAATGCCTGCACATTAATACTGAATGCAACAGCTAAAAGAAAATGCATAGAACATGCATGGAACATTAACTATTACATACAATGCATTGCTCTCAAAATATTAGTCAATATGTACCTGAAGTAAGGACTGATTGCAGCAAGAACATTCCGATGACAAGAAAAAGTTTTCCCATGATCTACTTCCACCACAATATCTGTCAGCTGTCTTTCATCATACATTGCTTTGAGCTGCTGGAGAATGCTACAAGCATGGGAGGGATCCATCCCAACGCTGGCTGTGCTTGAAACAGGAGTTCCATTCAATATATGTGAGAACTTGCTCGGTTCTGGTAAAACATTGAAACAAATAAAACTTAGCACAGGGTAAAAAGAGAAGACTCACAATCTTCTTGCATGTTTTCATGGATCAAGAAACAAGTCATATTTTATATGTTGTGAACACTAGTTCTTACACCTTGAAGGAGACAGGAGCAGATTAAGATGCCTTCCCAAGACTTCACACAAGCTACAACACATACTATGCCTTACAGATTTCTTTTTTCATCAGTCACCTTGTGGTAGAATTCTATACATCTCTCAGGCAAGAGATTCAGTACACATTAAACCATGGTTTAACATCACATGGATGAGCATGAACAGGCCCAAGCAAAGCATCAGCCTTGCACACTCCCACCCACTCACATCCCTGATACAACAAGAACTGCAACTTTTGGAAGAGTTTCACTTTTTAGTGATCCCAGCTTAGTGCCAAATTCGAACCACAGATCTTGTTTTAATGCAAACTCTGGTAAATTTAATAACACGCCAGCTTCTTAATCCATCACCACTTCACTGATTTAGCAGCAATGCAAAGGTTGGCATAGAGTTTCTTCAAAGTACTATTCTGTGAATTTTCTAAAATTAAATTCCTGTACTGAAAGAACTGAAACCATTGTGGACTTCCATTTCTTCTTAAATTTGGGCACCCCTTTCTTAATTTTTTAAAATCATATTTGCATGGTAGCAGTGCTACTTTTGCAACCCACCTCAGGTCCGGCAGCAACCCAACAGTTGGTTCTGATAAACTTAGAGGGCTCAATTGTTTTTGTACTTATCCCAGTGTATCTAAAACTGAAACACCCACAGACTTCCAATAACCACACCAACTGGAATTGAAAGCTGTTTTATATATTGGACATAGTGACACTTTCTCAACAGAGAAGAATGGGCTAGATGAATTTTCTATGACTTTTTAAGTACATGCCAGAGTTGCCACACATCAGCATCTAACAACAGGATTAATTGAGAGGGCTAAGCTTCCATTATTACAGAACGATGCAAAAAATAAAGGTGCTCTATAATATTGAAATCTCATTTTTGTTTTGTTTTGTTTTAACCTTCCACAAAAATTTCAGAGAGGAACACTTCAAACATCTTCTTGATCCTGTCCCCACAGAACACCAGAGTTCTTAGGGTTCAAATTTAGACTGAATGAAACCAGGGTCCATTCTTCCCATATATTAAGATATTATGAACCAGTAATCATCAGCTGGTGAACAGGGCTATGCAATAAATCGCAATATGTTGAATTGTATTGAAATAACATTGTGATAAGTGTTTCAACAAGGCAATATACCATTGAACAAAAGCTGAAGAGTTAACAGCTTGGGGGGGGGGGTAGCTCAGCTGAACCATACTTTGCAGATAATTTGCAGGCACTGTCTCCAGCATTTTTTCTTCTCTCCCTCCTCCCTCCTAACCAATAAGAATGACAATAAGCCCTCACACAAACCAGCAAACTCTTTCAGCTTCACCAGTATCTTTCCACTTAGAGCTCAGTTAATCATGCAGAGGCTGCTAACAATTCCACAGCTAGACAATCAGAGGCAAAGTAACCAAAGAACTGGGAAAGCACTTCTTTCTTCCCTCACCAGTGAAAAAAAGAGGAAGAGTTTTTGTTTTTATTTTCTGGAGGTGTTAATATTGTTGGTTCCCCCTAAATAGCTTTCCTCCATATTAAGAATGAAGGGTGCTTTTTTGAATGCTTTCTTTTTTGCTTGCTTGCCCTCCCTCCTCCCTTTGATAAAAAAGAATTGGTGGGATGGGGGCTTTTTGGCGAGCCTTGGGGGGGGGAGAATGGAGGGAAGAAGATTTAGCTGGCTGCCTTATGATGAAATGGGAGGTTGGGTACTGTGTGAGAATGATGAGGGTATTTTTCAGTAAGCAGTGAAAGCAAATGTGTGTCTACTCACAAGCAAGCCCTACTGAATTCAATGGGGCTTACTCCCAGGAAAGTTTAGTTGAACTCAGCGAGACATGCATGCAGATTCCACTTAGACCTGAGGAAACCGATGCAACTTGACTAGTAAATCACTTAAACTACTCATAAATTAGTTGAAAATATATTAAATTTAATATATAGTTTATTTATTTATTTTTATTAAATCTACTACTTCCTTACATTTTAAGACCCTCCACCACCCCAGGGAGCCTCGTGAAGGCCCTCGGCTGCTGCAGGGAAGCGTGGCACACCCTCTGTGAGGAGGTACAGCAGGACCCTCTGCCGGCGCGGGGAGGCACAGCAAAGCCCACTGCTGCTGCAGGTAAGCAGGGCACACCCTCCGCCGCTGCAGGGAGGTATGGCGAGACCCTCTGCCGCCACAGGGAGGTGTGGCAAGACCCTCCACCACCACATATATCATGATATAGGTAAAAAGGTAAAGGAACCCTGGATGGTTAAGTCCAGTCAAAGGCGACTATGGGGTGCAGTGCTCGTCTCGGCCGAGGGAGCTGGCGTTTGTCCACAGACAGCTTTCTGGGTCATGTGACCAGCATGACTAAACCGCTTCTGGTGCAACGCGACACCATGATGGAAACCAGAGTGCACGGAAACGCCGTTTACCTTCCCGCCGTAGTGGTTCCTATTTATCTACTTGCACTGGTGAAACAGGATCCAGTAACAAGTCATCTGACCCAAGGTGGGTGCAAAAGTGGAGCTACCACAGTACAAATTTAATATAGAAAAGGTCCCCAAATGCATGTTTGGGCTGAAGGTGGGTCCCAGGTCTGAAAAGGTTGGGAACTACAGTCCTAAACAATTTTTTTAAAACCACTCCATAATTATTCTCAATCACTTTACACAAAGCAGTCAAACAAGAATCTCAACGCCTCTCATGCCTTCAGCTAAAATGAAGCTTGTACAATATATACTTGGGAATGAGAACCTTATAAGACTCCACAACAATGTAAATCTACTGGATGTTTTCACTTCACTATGATTGCATTATTTATCTGTGCCCTACCATTCATTCATTTGCTGTTTACAATACCAAAGTCATGAATATGTTTTCCTATTTTCGTAAAAAAAAGAAAACTCTTTTTCTTCATAAGCTGAAGAACTTAGAAGTTGTAATATAACAAAACTCCAGTAGATCTGCAGAATTAAACACCTGACAATGATAAACACAGGAAGGTGCCTTATACAAAGTCAAAACAATGGTCCACCTAGCTTAGTATTGTCTACTGATTGGCAGCAGCTGGAACTCAACTGATACTTAAGGGCCTAATCTTGCAAATAAACAATTTTGATGGGGGATGCGGCCAATTGCTTAATCTCCAAAAACCTTGCACTCTGTTGTACTCACAACTGGGAAGTCCAGGGACAGAGCATATCTGAACAGCCACTGTTAAAAGTAGAATGCTGAAACAAGAACGTTGGCCTTGACTTTTTTTTTTACTTAAAAGAACTACTAATTCCTTCATCATGGCAAACTAAGCATTTCTGTCAAAGCCAAAGACCACCACCCACTTGCCCCACCTGCAAATGCTAGCAAATTACAAATTACACTCACCTGTTCCTTGCTCCTGCACTGCTAATTTTTTTAAAGGGCGGGTTTGGGACAGGGATAAGATGTTAGTACTGAGGTAACTAATACTAGGGCAAGGGGATTGATGTAATGGTATCAGTTTGTAGTCCCCAAAATCAGGAATTTGTATTAAATGCAGCAGAAGTAATGCATTTTTTAAACCCCAACAGGCCATAGTAAGATCTCCCCAGGCATTATGTTTGCTTGTCTTCCTCATACATTTATTGAAAACAGATAGCCTGATTATAAGGTTGGAAGCAAGAGTTGGGTTTTCTCACCTTACTCCTCCAAGTCAGAGCTAGAGCTCTCTCAGTGTATTGCCAGAGTTTCCAAATGCTTAGATATAAGTATCCAACCCATTAAGAGTACAGTGGTACCTCAAATTACAAACACCTTGAGTTACAAACACTTTGGATTACAAACTTCGCTTACCCGGAAGTAGTACCTCGGATTACAAATTTTGCCCCAGGATGAGAACAGAAATCGCGCGGCGGCAGCAGCAGGAGGCCCCATTAGCGAAAGCGCATCTCAGGTTAAGAACGGTTTCGGGTTAAGAATGGACCTCCGGAACGAATTAAGTTCGTAACCCAAGGTACCACTGTAATAAGTGATTTGCAGTTTTGGTTCATAATTAAAGCTTTAATCATATACCACTTCTGTACTATGAGAAACAATTCTGTATTGGGGAAATAAACCTGCTTATGATTTATCACCACTCAATGCTGGCTAGAGCAAAACTTCATATTGATTGGAAAATATTTTGTACTTTTGAAGCTATTGTTCCTAGCAATAGGCTAATGTTTGTAACCAACTGACAAAAATAAAATAAAAGCCCTGAAAGACCTATTATGCATTTTACCTCTGTGGTAAGATCTAAAAAAACTGACATAAATTGCATTTAATTTAATTATCTTTAAAATCTATGCCAGTACATAACAAAAAAAGACGACCAGCATAAAGATATTGCAAGGAGTGCCAAGAAAAGTAACAATTAAGCAACCTTTTGTTAAAGCAACAAAGCAAGCAGAATTCCCAGAGGGAACTGGGTATTTAAACATATTACAAATCCCATTCTACTATCAAAACACTCTTAATCTGGATACTTTTGCTTCCACTATAAGGCCTGAGAATTCTTGCATGATACTTCACCTATCTCTTGCACAGTAACTGACTTATCCTGCCCAAGTTTTTTGTCTGCTGAGACAACCACTCACACAAAAATTCAGTCTTTGATGTTTTGCCCTATCCACCCCTACAAGCTGGCTCTGAAGAGTTTATTCCTGATCTCTTCCAGCATTTGTGGGTCAGGGCTGGTTTTTGGGAAGATCTCTCTACATTTCAGATTTTTCATTCAATATTTTAAGGAGATGGCTGGTGTCAATTTGTATGCTGTACTGTATTGCCTGAATACCACATGTGGCTGAGGAAACTCAGCCAGATGGGCGGGGTACAAATAATAACATTGTTGTTGTTAACCTTTTGGGAGCCTTTTCCTTCAAAAAGTGGGACAGAACTTTAACATGAGTCCACAATTGCCTGTTCTTGGAAAGCCATCCTACAATGGAGACAGTTTGGAAGGTGTTCTACGTGACCAGAAAGTGCAGCTTGAAATCACAGCCAATCTTCATGATATAGTTGCAGGTTGGGGTTGATAATCCTTGCCAAGCAACTATGGCAACTGCATTTTGTAGATTCTTGACAATAACTGAACAATGCCTTTTTTTTTTTTACACACATATATGGCTAAGATGTGCCTTTAAGAACTAACTCACAAAGGCTTCTCATGTTTAGCAGCATTTATTTTATTTTTTAAGAAATGTATCTGGGAATTCTGCATTTGATAGTGAATTCATCTACTGCCTCAGATAAGTGTCTAGTCATTTAATGATATCTAGTGCACTCACCAATTGCCTCATCCAGGTCCTCCCCATTTCCACATACCCCAGGACCCTACAGGGGAAACATATCTTCAAGCCACTTAACTCAATTTACATGTACATTCAGGACACAGACGCACTACACATTGACAAAAGTCCTATGCATTTCAGCTATACGACCTCCAGATCCAGACCCTGTTGCTTACAGACATTGGCATGTGTGCGCGAGAGATAAGAGATGTTTGGAGAGGCTCCTTCAAATTATTATCATTTTACCCCACACCAGCACCCCCCCCCGTCCTCCTTCCTACACAACGGGAAGAGATGCCTCTTCCAAGATGGCACCTGTGGCGAGTCAGACCCCACCCAAAACACAAGGGCCACTTATCAGATTCAAAACTGCCGCCGTCCTACACAGACACACAAATGCTTAAATGAATGAAAAACCTGCTCAACTAACTGGGGCTGCTAACCTACATACACACACAAACACTTACCTGCCAGAATGCCCTAGTGAACACAGTGGGGCCTATTTCTGAGTAGGGGGGACGTGCGTAAGGCTTCTTGGCTGACACCTCCCACACTTGTCTATACCCAGCTAATAACACACACAGCACAAGGAAGTGCCATGGGCGCTGATGCGTCTTGATTAAGTTGACAACCCTTCCCAGCACATTTGGACTTCGCAAGTAATAGTAATATTAACTAATAATAATAATAATAATACCCCACAACACAAATCTCACAGAGACCCCCCACACACATATAATTAGCAACGACGCCCCCCCCCAGCATTCACTTTGGTGCATCCACCCCCCACCCCCCGCAAAACCCTAGCAATGGAACTGCTGCCCGGCCCCTCCCAGCAGCCAGGCCTCGAAAGACCCTCGCGCGCCCACCTACCCTCCCTCACGCGCCTCACCGGAGCCCCGCCCCACGCCAACCGCCTTCAGGCCCCGGCCCAGCTGCGCCCACCTCCCACGGCAGCCATACTGCGGGGAGGGGAAGGGTGAGTGGGTGGGCCCACCACGAGGCTGGGCGGGGGAGGAGGAAGAAGGGGGGGCGCCGAAGCTTCTCTCTCTCACACACACACACCCTTTATTGCCTTCCTCGGCTACCCTCCCGTCGAGAACGGATCACGCCGCCGCCAGCGCGGCCTCCAGTCGGCTCCGCCAAAGGACGGGCTCCCCCCCGCCCTATTTCACATACGCGCCGCACGGCTCGCGAGCGCGGATTGGCCAGCGAGCTCTCGGTCGCCGCTGGGAGTTGTAGTTTTAATATGTGTGCGCGCGCGTGCGTGTCGTCTGTGTTCTGCGGTGTGTCTGTGTGTTTCCCCCCCTTCCTACCCGCTTTCCGCCCCAATCGCAGCCGCGGGACTCCCGCGAAGTGCACCTCGGGAATCGTAGTTCTGAAGTGAGCGCGCGGCTCTTCGCCAAGTGTTCTGAGGAGATAATCCGCAGAGGTCGCGGTGGATGACTTTGAGAGTGGTCCGATATATATATGCTTCGGCCAGGGCTGGTGCTTTGGATCAAAGGGTGCGGTGGTTTATTATTGCTGTCGTTCGTATTTATTTTATTTTATTGGTTAAATTTGTATACACCGCCCTTCATCCCAGGATCTCAGGGCAATTCACAGCGCTATTAATTTATATATACATCTGTATGTGTGTGTGAATATATATATATATATATACACACACACACACATATATATATTGTGAATATATATATATATATATATACACACACACACACACACACACACACATGATATATTTGTCAAGTCCACAAGTTTACATAGTTTTAATAAGATAATACATTTTTCTGCATGTGGAAACGTAAGTAAAATGTAAGTCGGAGGCTTTCGCTATTCCTAATAAAGGTTTTCTCCACCCCCATCGCTCAGCCCAAATAACAGGTCCAGCTCCAAGGGCCTTCTGGCGATTCCCTCACTGCAAGAAGCAAAGTTACAGGGAACCAGGCAGAGGGCCTTCTCGGTAGTGGCACCCACCCTGTGGAACTCCCTCCCATCAGGTGTCAAAGAAATAAACAACTATCTGACGTTTAGAAGACATCTGAAGAGAAGTTTTTAATGTGTGATGTTTTATTCTGTTTTTAATATTTTGTTGGAAGCCACCCAGAGTGGCTGGGGAAACCCAGCCAGATGGGCGGGGTATAAATATTTTATTATTTGTTTGTTTGTTTGTTTCTGCTAGTGAGTTGAGTGCATCAAGAGTCCTAGAAGAAAATAAGGGTGGTTTCCAAAGCAGTGTTCTTTTTCCTTTAGCGTAATAGTAGTGATGGCTGTCACAACGTTTTAAATAACTGCTGCAGGTGCTGCATCCTACTTGTCCTTTGAGGATTTGGTTCTGTTTGACATCAGGCAGGCACCTTCGCTGCACACTTTCAAGCACCTCAGTCAGTTAGAGCATAGTGCTGGTAATGCCAAGGTTGCAGGTTCGATTTCCCATAGGACAGTGGCACATTCCTGCATTGCAGTGGGTTGGACTGGATGATCCTGAGGGTACCTTCCAATTCTACAATTCTATGATCCTAAAAACACTTTAGTTTAGGCAAGCCAATCCAGACATATGTGATGTTGACCTGTGTTTTAAACTGGTTTTTAGCTTATCTGTTGATTTTAATTAATTTTGTGTGCGTTTAAATAGCTGTTTTTAACTACGGTAGTTAAAAAAAGAAAGATGTTCTGTTCTTTTTGTAAATGGCTTTGAGGCTTTCTTTTTTTAAAAAAAAACTAGTCAAGTTAAATATACATTTTGTAAAATAAATACGTAAAAATAAAGCTGAGTCCAAAAGGCTCCCTTTTCTAGATCTCTGCTCACGCATGAAAATTATCAGGACTGACCTGCATGCTTACCTGAGAATAAGTCCTATTCAACACAGTAGAATTTTCTTCCAGGTAAACATCCATAGGATTCAGCTGCATGTGGCCTTGAATTAGCCACTGTATTTCAGTTTTAACCAGATCAGGGATGCTGTGAGGATCGACTGTGCTTTGAAACTTTCAGATATAAATAAATTATAATTTTATTTCAATAATAAACAGTGTGTCTCTTGGCCCCTTCAGGCATCCTTTTTTCTGTGCATCCATGATGATTTGTGCTCATGAGGGTATGAGGGTAGTTATTTGTGATCCTGTTTTTAATACTGTTTGGGTCTGCAAAAGCTTCGGGATCGTTTCATTTCCAATTGGTGCATGTCCTGTAACTTCCTGCTGAAATCCTATAGCTTTTCATACCACAAATGTTCGAAGGCTTCTTTGTTTCTTTTCATCCTGCTTTTGTTGTACTGTAGTATAGCAGCTGTAAATAAGTTTAGTTATTATAAAGCATTTATAAACTGCTTAATGTTTCCAAAATCTCTAAGTGGAGTACAGTCTAAAAAACAAACAATATATCATCACAGTATTAAAAGAACAAAAACACAACCAAAACCCATTAAAATACCCATATAATAACACATAAAAGCAAATAATTACAAATAAAAAACAGAATCAGAATATGTAAACACATAAAGCAGGGTCCAGTCTTATGGGTTAGGGAAAGTCTGGGCAAAAAGGTATGTCTTCACAAGACATCTAAAGTGACTGGTGGTTGCTACTTATGGCAGAGGTACCGGTAGGTACAGAGACAACAGTAGAAAATGCCTCTTTTTGACTGTGTTAACATTGGGTTGACATCTTAGGACAGGGGTCAGCAAACTTTTTCAGCAGGGGGCCGGTCCACTGTCCCTCAGACCTTGTGGGGGGCCAGACTATATTTTGAAGAAAAAAATGAACGAATTCCTATGCCCCACAAATAACCCAGCAAGGAGAATTGGTTGCTAGCCGGCAACATGGGGGCGGGAGAGATGTCTGGCGCATTCATGCTCTTGATGATGGGCTTCCCAGAAGCATTTGGTGAGAAAGCAGCATGCTGTGCCTTTCTATGCTCATTTAGCTATATTTTTGTTTCTCTTTTGTTTTATGTATTCAAAACTATTTTTTTAAACTTGATGTTAATTGTACATTGCCAGTTCCTGTCCAGCAGAAATCCCACTAACACATTTTAAAAATAAATACTGTACTTAAATCTAGCACATGAAAGAATGCCAAAGATGGGATGCCCTTGCGCATCTGTAGAGTGCCATGCCCTAGTTCTTGGGTAACTCCATTATTAGCACACCTCCATTTTTAGCAGGAGAAGCTTCCAGGTGCGTGCCAGTATCAGACAGGCTCCTGATGTGAGAACCTTAAGCACTGACCCTTCCAATGTATTATTGACAACCTAAAGAAACATTCAGAACCAGCACCTTTGGGGAGTGTGGCAATGTGGTTCCATTTCTACTTTAAGAGGACGGCTTCAGCCTCTCTTAGCAATTATCAGCAATGCCCAGGCTTCTTTTCGATAATAATGCCACATAACACGGGAATGATAGCAACTCTGATGAGAGAGCTGTAAAAGAAAATAGAACCTCACTTCTGCAAATCGATTCTGCTGGTTTCCAATTTCCCCATTCAGCATTGCTATGGGCTGTGAAATTGACCAGCGCTGTATAAAAATGAAAGTGGAGGAAGAATACCTACAACTCCTACCTTGTAGCAAATGACATTCTTGTATATTTGTCCTTCTCAGCCGGCGGGTCCTGCTTCCCTGAAGCCCTCACTGTTTCCTATCTCCTGCTGCAGAGGCTGGCTGGATTAGTGTGCAAAATGAAGCAATGAAATGGTGAGTGTTGTCTAATACAGAGATGGATAATTTAATCTTGCCTTTCAGAAAGGAAACTTTTCTTCTCACGGTAGATTTCCTTTGTAACGCTTCTGACTTGGATGCAAGGGGACAAGGCGGGGAATTGTAACCACCCACTAGATTTTTATCTCCACCTCACTCTGTAGGGCCATCTATCATCAATGGATAGGGTGGCCTCTTTACACAGCTGCAAAATAAAAGTGGACAAAGAAGGGCAGAGACTTGCATTGAAAATGCATGTGCTAATTTAGATGAAGGATGCAAATTAAGAAATAAATACTATAAACATAAATAAAATGCAGCTTATCATAGTGAGGAAGACTGGCCAGATGACCTGTGTGCTTGTTGAGGTTGCTGATGCAAATTGTTGATAAGCAGCTTCAAAGGCTTGACACTCCTTTCTTAACTTCCTTATCCTTAAACTGGGCTTGGACCAGAATGTCCTTAAAATAGAGGCAATAGAGGGCAGTGGGGCAGTGCATGTGGGGCTCTGTTGACCTCTTGGCTTCCCAACACTGTGGTTGCTGCTGCCTTCTGAGATGGGGAGAGGGAGGCTCAGGGTAGCCAATGGCAGCAGGAGTGCAAGATTGCCTCTGCCATCATGCTGTACCGAGCTTCCTATGACATCATGGGGGTTTTTCCCAAATGAATTGGCATTTTACTAATACTTTGTATAAATCAACAAGATAAGTATATATTTTAGGACCGACCTTGTTCTCTTAATTGTAATCTGTTTTAAATATTGTGTTTTAAAATTACTGTAACCCGCCCTGGGACCTCATGATGGAGGGCGGGTAAGCAATCAAGTAATAAACAAACATGTACAAAATAAATAATGTTGGCAGGATGGCAGCTAGCTTATAAGTCTGGGAGGCGCTCCACCCTAATATTGCCTACACGATTTAAATAATGGCATCCGTTTGGTTCACTTCGCAATTAACAGTTCCCTTAGACTATGGTTACCCGACGTCCCCGTTACCTGGGGACAGTCCCCGGATTTACAAATCTGTCCCCGGACAAAATGTGTCCCCAGAATGTCCCCGGATTTCATTTAATGTCCCCTGATTTATATTTTAAGTGTTGTACATTTATTAGTAGGGAATGAATGTTGCGTGATTGGTTCAACGGCACAAGACACATCATATGGGGACTTTCGGCGAGGCAAAATGGTGGGCGCCACAGCAGCAAGCAGCTCCTGAAGCCAGCCAGAGCCAACTGCGCTACCAGGCTGGCTCTGGGCTGCTGAGACTGCCACTGCTGCTGCCACTGCTGAAGGGGAACTGGGGACGCCTGGTGCATCAACTGGGGGAACCGCTGACACCCCCCAGCGACTTAAATCGAGCGGGGAGCGAGGGCACCCAGTCACCCGGGCGACTGCCCAGTGGCGCTCCGGGGCCAGGAAAATCCTGGAGCCAACACAGGGAGAAGGAGGAGAGGAGAAGGGAGAAGGAAGAGAGAGAAAGAGGAAGGAGAAAAAAGAGGGAAGCCCCAACCTTGCTGCGCCGCTGCCGCCACTGAGGAGAAGAGGTAAGAGAGCATCGGGAGGGCAAGGACAGGTGGCCAAGCCCAGGCCTGATCTGAGCCTACTCCACGGCGGCTAGAACTCCAAGAGCAAGCTGGGGCCCAGAGAAAGGCCGCGCAACAGAGGAGATCACAGAAGAGAAGATATTATTTCTTATTTTTTTAAAAAATAACTTTTTTAAAATAACTTTTTGTCTCTCTTTAAAAAAAAAGTGTCCCCAGATGCTTTGAAAAAAATCTGGTAACCTTACCTTACACAAGTGTCTCTTTATTTCATCTCTATCCTAGGAGGAGGTGGGATCTTTATTAGATGGTCAAACAAAACTAACCTTGGCACTGCTTTGATACCCAAGACTTACTGTTACAGTCTCAAGCCAACAATCATGATGATATGGTCAAATGCTTTGTTTGTTGGTTTGCTGAGACTTGAAATATCTTTACTGCTGGCAGAAGCAGAGAACTATTTCTGCCAAGGAGGTTCTTTCAGTGGTCCTCAGCTGCTGCCTCAGGAAACATAGCCATGATGTGCTAAATGCTAATATTTACTAGCACCTTACCTTTCTGGCACTGTAAGGATTGAGGACAAGCTAAAATTGAATTGGAAGCTTTCCAAGATCATGCCCTGAGGTCAGTCAAGGGAAGTCAGCACAAAGCACATAATTCACTCCCTCATTCACTGAACCTCTCAGATATCAACAGGTGGAAGAACTTGGTTTCAAGAAATTTATTTCATTACATTGTAAAGAAACTAGAAGGGAAATAAATTATTATTCCTGTTGTTATTTAGGCTTGTTAGTTGCTTGTTCCATATAGGTCTCCAAGTGACTTGCAGCATATTTAAAAACATAAGCATAAATAAAATACATTATAAGTGACAGTATACATTTTATAGAGAACGGCTCCAGTCCTGCTCTAGCGCACAGAATGGTGGCCTCAACAGAAGTATACATCAAATATTATTTATTTTCAAGATCCACATTTATTTGTGGATCTTTAAGGCAGACTGTTGTAACTGGCTCACCAGCTCTGCAGGGTCTAATCATCACAGGGACAGCTGCTTTCACCAGGAGGTGTTCTGTGACATGAGAGTCCTCACAACATCACCTCCATGCAGTATAGGACACCACATCACTGCTCTTTCTAATAGTGAATGTGGCTGAACTGCAACCTCAATAGCAATATTTGACAGATCTCAGCCAGCCCCGAAGCCTGATATACCTCACCCTTTACGCTGTCGAGAAGAACAGCAGAAGCCTTGAATAATTTGCCATTGTTCAATCTTTCAAAGGCAGATGAAGTGTGTCATTTACTGCAGCAATGTTATCTTTAGGAGACGTGTCCATTAAGTAGCACTACAGTAATTAAATACACTGATACATAGATTTAATTAGCCAGCTTCATATTTAAGGACTCGCTCTGTACAACACTTTGGTGAGGGTGTTTTGTGTGTGTGCTTCTTGAAGAATCCTTGAGTTGATGCTGTTCATTATTGGCGATTAACTTGATCAGGGAAAAGCAAAGAAGAGAGATCACTGGGGGGCAGTTGCCCTTGAAAGCAGATTAATCTTTTCACACTGAGCGCAAAGCATGTCACATCAGAATCGACCAAAGAATGGCAGGGGGTAATTTATGGGGCAGATAGCCAGGTTGCCATTTCTGATTACCACATGCTGCCCACTGGATTTGATCTCACTGAGGCAAGCTGTTGGAAACGAGAACCCCTGATGGGCAACAGTGCTGCTAATGTCAAGGAAAAGAAGCCCCGTCCTTAACAGGAGGGGCATTTTTTTATTGGAACCATTTGTTGTTTTGAGAAGACAGCCTACCCCCAACGCCACGTTCTAACTCACACACATGCACATGACCTCAAGATGTTTAAATTTTGTTCTCTAAGACCACACCACCACATCTGCATTTACGGTCAAGAGAGCTGGGTATGTTTAGCCTGGAAAAGAGGAAACGGAGAGGAGATATGATAGCCATCTTCAAATATCCAAAGGGCTGTCACATGGAAGATGGAAGAAGCTTGTTTTTTCCTGCTCCAGAGGGTAGGATTCAAACCAGTTGCTTCAGTTACAAGAAAGGAGGTTCTGACTAAACATCAGGAAGAACTTTACTGTCTGAAAGAGCTGTTCAACAGTGGAATGGACTCCCTTGGGAGGTAGTAGACTCTCCATTGGAGGTTTTATCAGAGTTTCCATGGCCATCTGTCATGGATGCTTTCGATTCCTGCATTGCAGGGGGTTGGACTAGATGACCCTCAGGGTCCCTCCCAACTCTACAATTATGATTCTACTGTGAAAGAATAATTTGGTGATTATTTGCACATATTCCTGCAGAGCAGGGTTGTTTTTCAACCCTTCAGTGCCATTCCACTCCCACCAAAATAAAAATAAAAAGCAGCATTTTGTGAACCCAGACACATCATGTTTCAAATACTATGCCTTTATCCAGGGTCGCAGTCCTCCACATAGATGTATGGATGGTAATTAGCAATTTGAAAAATCAACTCACTTCGTATGATTCCCCTCTTATCAAAATCCTGGCACATCCCTTTACCTTAAACCCTGTGAGTAGTTCTTTATACCAAGGCTCTTGAACTCCTCTTTGGGCAGAATTCTTTCAAATCCTTTTGGGTGGAATCCTTTCATATCCTCTAAGCTCAGGCGTTTTATGGAAATGAGCAGTGGGATTTAGCCCTACTTGCTTTTGTTCCTAGTCAAATAAAGTTTTCCAAATCTAAAATGGCAGGATAAAATGGCCATATAAGCCAGTGACATCTGGATCATATTTTGCATGTCCTTTTTAAATATTAAGAGGCTAGTGTCATTTTTTTTAAAAGAAAAGAAAAGAAAAAAATGATCCAAATTATAAAATTTGGATACATACTCCTGTTTTCAGCACAGATGCAGGGGGGAAAACATTCAGAAAATACCATCAAATAGAAGGACAAGCTTCTTAATGATAATAAACCTTAGTGGCCTTAATCTTTGTTGCTGGAATCTCCTGCTTCGGCAAGTTCACTGAATTCCAAACAGGTTAAAATATGCCATTTGGCATTCCGTTACATCCTCCTTGCAGACTTCCCATGAGCATCCATAAGAACAGGGTGCAGAAATCTTTGGAGCCTTTGGTCTGATACAGCAGGAATCCTCTTATGTTCTTATAATGGGATTCTAGACTCATGGTTGGATCCTTGTATTGAATTAGGTGAGACATACTCTTTGTCTAAATGTAATGTAATGTACTGCAATGTGTAATGTAATGTAATGTTCAATGCAACAGAATTGATTTGGCCGCATCCCTGCCCCATAAATGATGGGCCACACCCACACCATACATTTAAGTCATGGCTTCCCCCAAAGGATCCTGGGAAGTATAGTTTCTTAGAGGTGCTGAGAGTTGTTTAGAGTCCCCTATTCTTCTCACGGAGCTACAGTTCCCAGAGTTCCTTAGGAAGAGAGAGTGATTGTTAAACCTCATGGGTGGCCTAGCCCTGTGTAGTTCTGTGCAGGGAATAGGGATCACCTAACGAATCTCAGCAAATCTCAGCTCCTAGATTTCTTTGGAGGAAGCCATGGCTGTTTAAAGTGGTATAGTTCTGCTGGCGTGGATGTGGCTGTGGTTTGCTTTTTACAGCTGTCCTCATTTCCCATAGAAGCAGCCTGACTTGGAAATATATTTGGATTTGGCTGTGTATATGACAACTTTTCTGTCCCCCTGTCTTCAAAGCTGCTTGCAGCCATAAAAAGTAACTTAATAAAAGCCGTAAGTGCATCAAATAGATGGACTTTTAAAAAATGACGTAACATTCATAATAAGCTGGCTACATCTAAGAACCATCAACCAGCCCACACAGAGAATCAATTAAACATCAAACGCTTGTTTAAAAAGAACAGTTTCCAAAAGGTTAGCCATGTTAGTCTGTTGCAGCAAAAACAAATATTCTTGTGGCACCCTCAAGACAAGCAGATTTATTATGGCATAAGCTTTCATGAACCACAGTCCATTTCATCCGGCACATGAAGTAATCCTGAATGTGCAAGAAGACACACATATGGTGTTCTGGTGGGTGGGAGCATGATCACAAGGAAATGAAGTGCAAAAAGAATAGGCAGCGATGCTAAATAATTACAGTGATCCATTAGCAAGGACCACAGCATTGGTGGTGACAAATCCTGGCACTGATCAGCTAATTAACATGTGCTATTTTTATTTTGTTAAAAATGTAATCTCGATTCAACCTACAGGTGACATTACTTAATTGCCCTATAAATGGTAATTCGTCCATTTCCAAAGAGTTTCTCTTTGAGTTTCAATTTATCGGACAATTGAGGCTTAAATTAAAATTATCACTTTTAATCATATTCACATTACATGTGTCAGCTTGCCAATGCCAGGATGCTTGTGCTACCTACCACCAAACCTTCCTTGTTCAGTTGATCACTCTAACTATTTTGGTTTCAGGTGGTCATCATTGTCTGGTTGACATTGATTGAAAGGCAGGGAAGGAATCACAGAGGGAAGGGGACAAAACTGCAGCGCAGATCCATCCATCCCATCAAGCGCTGCCCACTAGTGGATGGGAAGCAGTGACATGGATTTTGGAGGTGTAGAATGAAAAGTGCTTTTACATGGACAAAAGCGCACACAGAAAAAAAATGAATCTATGGGACCCACATGCGCATTAATGCTGCATTACGGACACATCTTAGCTAGGTATGACTGATAAGAAAGTGAAGGGCACAACAGCACTCCTGCCTTGCTAGCTACACATGACAAGGTCTGCCCAAGAGATCAGAGACTCACCATCTCCACTGATATTAATTTTAAAAAAAGAGGGCAAATGGACAAGTCTGACATATAAGCTCACAGCCAATGACCCAGCTAGGTGGATCTGACAAGTGTGAAGAAGTGCAAATCTCATGTTTGGCAATCATCCTTTCAAGAAGAATCTCCAAGGAGTGCATTGATGAATTTTTAAAGTGGCACGTTGGTGCTAAGAGGTCAGATGCTGAATCAAGAAATTTCATTTCCATTTGCTGATGCACTTTGCTGTCAGAGTGGGTGGTGGCTGATCAAGCATGGTTAGAAATTCTCAGTAGTTGCGTTGCGCCAGAATCAAAAATTCATTTCTTATTTGGCAGATATCCTTCCCACCACACGCCTCTAACAAGACGATCCTACATTCCACTACCACAACCCCTCATCACCCATCATAGGTTGCTATAGTAATTGTAGCCTTTAGTTGAGTGGCCTGGCCTGCTCTCTTCTCTGCCATTTCCCCCCATTCCCTTGGATCAAAGGAGAAGATAAACAGCTTTCATTGTATCACCACCTCTTTCTGATGCTTCACACAACTGAGCATCTTCACAAATCTGCCACTTGAGACTTAAATGCAAAATCAAGTCGCTGATTCAAAAGCAGAAGCTTTTGAGACACATGAGTGGAAGACCATTCAGAAGGCAGGGAAAAGGAAGGAAATGAACAGTGCATACTTAACACTGAACAACAGTGGGCCTTACTTCCAAGTGAATGTGCCCAGGATTGCATTGTAATTCTCACTGATTTATCTGCAGGAGTTGTTAGAATTCAGCAAAATTGTTTTTGCCATCATTTTCTCACACATTTGTTTTTGTTTGGTTTTTTGGTGTCTTTTTGCAGACCTGTGAAAATGACAAAAACCAACCCATGCCAACACATCCTAGGGAAAATTGAAGCATCTGGAAATAAGCCAGCTTTAGAGAGATGTTTCTAGGTTTTGTTGAATTGCATCAGAGGTGGATATTCTCTGATGCAGATCTGTGGTCCACACTGAACTTGTGAAAAAATGACTTTCCAATTCTAGAAAATTAGGCATGTTTCCAGACTGCCACTATTTTCAGGGGGATATTCAAGGGCATGCTGGAAATTTAGCATTGCACAATTAAAGTGGATTAAAGCACTCTGTCATCCTAGAACAAATCCACTTTTTAAAAGGATTTTTTTGCAGTTAGGAAAGGCACTGAAGAGTGTGGGATGACTGAATATTTTATGGGAAGATGCATAAACACCCTGCAAACAGATCAAGATCAATGCTCATGGCTGTATAACTGTCCCACAAACAAATCAGAATGAACGCTCAATAAAAAACTGGATATAATCTAACATCCACGTAAGCTTTGTGCAAGCAAATCAGGATGAATGCTCAATAAACAGGTCATTTGGACGAGCCCTAGGATCCAGTGACATGCTGGGGCAAGCTGATCTGAAAGAGCCAATTTTACACACCAGTCACTACTAGCCATAAGTCAAGCCAAATAACATTTTCTAAAAATAGCAGCACCATAGACGGCAGTACAGACCAATAAGATATTTGTTCTGCATTTGCAGTGGGGAATCCACAGAGGGAAGAAATGAGTGCCTTGGTTGTGGCTTAAATACAGTTCTCCTGAGCTGGAAAGCCAAAGCAATTAAATTACTTTATTTCCTCATTCCATTTTATTCCAGTGCCTCTAGCCAAATCCATGTCTGGCTCAACTCCTAGGGTTTCCCACAGGGGTTGAATTTGGATCAGTAGGGCATCAAAAAGCCAGCTGATGAAGTTATTGAAATAGCTTTTGCCAAGACATTTTATGTGATTATTGATTATGTCATAGGGATTGCATTCAGCCGGCAATTTTTTTAACACGGTGCCCATAGCCTTCAGATGATGCTGTGGTGATGAAGAAGAGGCATTGTTTATTTTATAGGGTCTACATTTCCTTTATGTGCACAGTCGACTTTCATTGGTTTTATGCATTTCCACCACTAGTTTAAAGAAGGAGCCATCCAAATGAGCAAATGCGACCCCTGAAATCGTGCTATTTCAGCACTAAGAATAAAGCCCAGGTTTTGTACAATCTGGAAAGGATTATCTTCAAAATGGATTTCAGACTTGATTTGAAAGGAGACTAAATATGGGTGTGCTTTCTTCTGTAGAAACCCTCCTTGACTTGTGTGTGCGGTCAGACTGGTTCTGCTGCTTCAAAGGCACTGCAAATTGTACAATGAGAAAACAATTGTATATTTATCTTTAATTAGGGGGAAACGGACAGAGATGCTACAAGCGCAGGTTCTCCAAAAGCTGCATATATTTTAAGGTTTAAGGTGTGTGTTTTTTCTCCCACTGAAGCTATGGGGAATAGAAACTCAGGGCATTGTCAAAATAATGCATCCTGTCAGTGCAAGGATTTATGCTTGCATAATGGAACTTTCCACAGGGCATTCCTGGACAGGGGGAAAAGTAGCACAGCTCTCAGGTGTCCTCCAAAGACACCAGCACCTTGATGTTTGAAGAACTTTATCTTGGCAAATTCCAACTGATCTGATCCGCACCTCCCAGATTAATGCATACCGTAATTTTCCATGACTGCCACACTTCCCAGAAACAAAATAAAAAAATTCCTTCCAGTAGCACCTTAGAGACTGAAGAAGTGTGCATGCACATGAAAGCTCTTACCAATAACAAACTTAGTTGATTGGTGTGAGCTTTTGTGTGCATGCACACTTCTTCAGATATGAAGGTATCTGCTGCTGCGATCTTGGGAATTGTTTTGCCAAGCTAGATGACAATATATCAAGGGGTGGACAAGGCAATGGAGAACAGACTGACAAACAGACAAACCTATTTCCAAAATATATAGTAGCTACAGAGGGAAAGGTTCCTAACATTTAGAAGGGGCACTGAACTGAACATAGGACAGTTGTGGCACAGTCCCAATCACCTACCCAATCACCTATCTGCTAAGCTGGTTGCAGATAGATAAGTGTGTGTGGTTAGAACTGTGCTGCATCTTTGCTTTGCAAAGCCTTCAACATTCACCTGATACTGGGCTTATTTCCCTTTGTTCTCTATCTGAAGCTGAATTGCTGGATTAGTTCCACTCTGTAAGTTCAATGCATAACTAAGCATACCTAGCATGGCTTGAGGATATCCACTCAGTGGGGAAGTTTGAAACCTAATAGTGGAACGGGAATAAAAAAAAGGAACTCCCCTGTGACTATGGTGCACCCGTGTGTGAAATCCTGAGCTGTCATTTCAGCAGGCTGTCAGTGTGTGAGCAGCAGATTGTCATTGGGCGAGCTGGGAAGGCAGAATGAGCTGCAGTTCTGTCTAACAGAAGAGTTTTGAACAATGCTGTAGCTGGCCGGAATTGCCAGTCAGTAATTCCCCCACCCTGCTGGGTAAGCTGCCTTACGCTCAGTGGGGGCTGGTGCCTATTGAGACTGGTAGGGCAGAAGGCAAGGAGGCCAACAGTAGGTGGAGAGTCAAAGGTAGGCAGAGCTTCTTGCTGATGGGTTGTAAGAAGGCAGGCGGATGGGGGCTGGCTGAGGGCAGACAGAGGGTGGTGGGGCAGCACCCACTGCGCCCTCAAGAACCAGCCTCCACTGGCCCACCTAGCTCAGCATTGTCTGCCCTGACTGGCAGCAGCTGTCCAGCATTTCAGGCAAGAGTCTTTCCCAGTACTACCTATGGAGTTGAACCAGGCATGTTCTGTGTGCTCCAGCACTGAGCTATGGTCCTTCCAATGTTGTTGGCATCTGTCTATCTCGAGAGACAATGAAGTCAGCCTCTGGGAGCGAAGTCAAATTGCTGCCTTAGCAGCACCGAAGTGACCTCCCTGGGGCATAAACCTGGGCAGTGTGTGTGGAGATCCTGGGCTTCCCAGATAGCAAGACACCCCCCCCTCTCAGCCTCGGTGATGTGGTCCAAAGGACAGCAGAACAATATGTTTGGCGTCAGCTTGGTTGCAGGGGTTGCCAGAGGAAGGCGTACAAGGCGCCATCCAACTCTCTTTGAGACTCCACTCTGGATTTGTGTGAGGTTTACTCCTTAGCCTTTTCTTCTCCCGAAGATATCGCGCAAGGCGGCAGAGGTTTGGATCACAGTTTTCCTTCTCCTAGTTGGGCTACCTTCCCAGGCTGACAAGCCCCATCTGCCCCTCACTTCCCTCTACAGGACATGCAGAAACTACCTTCTTGACCATTGGACCCACTGTTGGTTTCATCTGCTCAGTCTGCATGTCTTCTCATGCAGGGGAAATCCCTAATGCAATAAGGTTGGGTTGGTCCTTCCTAATGAGGTCAGTAGAATTTGCCTTCATTGAGATAATGGAATATCACAGGCTAGTCATCCTTGATAAGAATGCTTGTTTCAGCAAGGACAAAATTCAGGCCTGCTTAACTGCAAACTTCTCACAGCTGGGCTTTCATCTTTTGGAGGAAGAGCCAAAGGGGAAGGTTTTACCGCAGCCTTAGCAGAGAGATGGAGCAGGACAGAGGACTACACTGTCTGCCCAGCACATCGCCCATTCCGCCTGACCTTTATTTTATAGCCTGAAGAGATAAAGAGATAATAGCTGAGTTAGATGTGACACGGGGGGTGGGGGACAAATTCAGCTCAGTTTGCATCTAAAGACAAACCTACCTAATATGCAATTTCTGAAACAGTGCATTCTGGGCAATTCAAACTTCTCTGAATTTTGCAGTGCAGCTCTCCAGCCAAGTAATGTGTACAAAAATGCATATGCTAGAGCAGTGTGTGCATATATTCATGAGAATAATGTTTAAAAATGCATTGTATTATGGGAAATTGCTTTGCAAAAATGTGTGTATTGGGAGAAATCCATGCAAAAACGCTGATGAACTTTCATGGGGACTTTAAAAATAAATAAAGCATAAAATGGGATGTGGAAAACTGAACTTCAGATTAGGAAAATGCAAAACTGAGAGAAACCAAAATCAATATAGCAGCATAGGAAGCTGCTTTATACTGAGTCAGACCTCTGGTCCATCCAGCTCAGTATTGTCTACTCTGACTGGCAGCAGCTCTGCAGGATTTCAGGCAGGAGTTTCTCCCAACTCTACTGGAGATGCTGGGAATTGAACCTGGGAACCTGGGACCTTCTGCTTGCAAGGCAGATGCTCTACTGCTGAGCTATGGCCCTGCCCTTCCCCCTCCCTAATGACAGATTCCCCCATCCTTAATGTGATGCTGTCATGTTGTTCATGGCACTGGTGTTGGTACCCTGTTATCGTCAGCAACCCTTGCTTGCTATATAGGATTATACTGACAGGCATGCCGTACTTTCATTTTCAATCAAATCCTCTTTCTGTGGGAAGAGAACAAAGCAGGTCCATTACATCTGACCTTTTCTCCATTCTTGAAATTACTGAAAAGGGCCCTCCGTGTAGGTCGTGATCTTTTGTGGTAAATAGTGTTTCAGGGCAGTGTTAAGGCAATCATGCTAGCCACTGAGAGTAGATATCAGGGGTGGGGAACCTGTAGCCCTCCCATCATTCCCAGCCCAGACGGCCAGTGATCAGGAATAATGGAAGTTCTCCAGCAACATGTGGAGAGCTCCAGGCTCTGTAGCCCTGGAAGAAACGGCTTGAGTTTGATTGTGAGGACTGACAAAATGTAATTTCTTTTCAAATAATTTTTATTGCTTTTCAAATGAATTGACAGAGAATTTAAAAGAGGAACAGAAAACTCCCGAGACAGAATGTAGTAAAGCAAGAAGGGAGGATTAAAGCACGTTAAATGTATTTTTCAGTGTCGTCATAAAGGCACATAGTTGTAGAATGAATCATTGGCATTACGTAGAATGGATGTTCCCAGTAATCCTAAAACAACTGTAATTGGAGGGGGGGATTTGTTGTGCCAGAGCAACAGAGCATATTAATTCATTTTAATCATATGCAACTGAATCCCTCCCACTAAATGTTGACAGCCGACAGGCAGCTCCTCTGTGTTTTCCTTTTTTAGAAAGGAGAACCAAAAATCTTGAACAACTTTAAAAAAAAATTTTTTTTAAAGGATTGTTCACCTTGTAATTTTTCAGCTATTAAGGTTTTAACGCTGAGAAGCATGCTTCTCACAAAGTAAACCCTGGTTGAAAACAGTGGGACTTGCTTCAAAGTTTCTAGCATAGGGTTGTATTGTAAAAAAAAAAGCATTCTGTCTGTAATTTCCCGGCTCAGTTGTCATCATGGCCTTGGTGCAGCAGTGGCTCAGACTTGGTTGACTAAACACCTGCAGATTCAGCTCACTGTACACCACATGCCCCAGAAGACGAAACCTCTGTTTGGATCATGCCCTGAGCTAGAAAGCTCTTTGGCTGTGTCTGATGTTTTGGCCTAAAGAAACTATTGGACTGGGGGGGGGGGGAACATTCTTCTGACCTAGATGGGCCACTGGCCTGATCCAGTAACCACTTCTTACGTTCTACTCAGAAGTAGGCCCTGCTGAGTTCATTGAAACGTACTCCGAAATAAGTGTGTCTTGGATTGCAGCCTAAATCCTGTAATGGAAACTCAATCACATAGTTTAAAATGTCTCTTTACAAATTGGGGAATATCTTCCTGGGTGGGTTTGTGTGTGTGTGTGTGTGTGTGTGTGTGTTTTAAGCACTCACCATTTAGCAGAAAGCTCTTGAACTTTGTGGGCTTCAGAAGAAGCGATGAGGCTTTTTCCAAAGGCCAAATCAAACCACAAAGGGGGAGAAAAAAGAGACAAAAACCGAATCCAGAGTCAAAATAGTGGAAATACATCTTAGAAGCACTGGGAATTGTTTTTTTAAAAAACCCTTTGATTAGGAAAGCAACAAAAATGCTAATCTGCGATTTAAGAGGGAAGCTTTTAAAGTGTCTCACAAATAGCATGAATTATTCAAGGGCAGGTTATTGTTTCTTTTCGGTTATTTTGCATATGATTGAAGCTTCAAACCTGGCGCAAATACACAGATTCCAGTTAGAGCTGAAGTGGGAAGAGAGACATGCAAGGGTCCCCCAACATGGATTTTCAATTCTCTTTACTCCTGAAAACCTAGGATCGCTTGGCCTCCTACAAGCAGCTCCAATCCTGCTCTAATTGGCACTTGCTTTGATTTGTACAGTTGTAGCACAAGTTCAGCACTGAAGACGTTCTTTGTGTTTCAGATGAAGAAAGCGAGGAGCGGTAAAAGTTGATAATGGAGAACAGAACCAAATGCCAACTTCAAGACTCTCTATCCCCACCACGCTCAGTTATAAGGTTGCATAAGGCACCAAGGAGTAGAGCCTCCCAGCCTGGTCCTTAGCACAGAGGTGCCTAACCTGTGGCCTTCCAGATGTTGTGGGACTCCAACTCCCATCAGCAACAGACAGCGTAGCCACTGGTCAGGGATGATGGGAGCTGCAGTCTCACAACATATGAACAGCAGCACATTAACCATACTGCTGGCACCACCAGCGCTTGGACCCCCCACAACAAGCCAGGCAGTTCAGGATCTCTGGAACAAGTATACCCTCTAGATTACCGTTCTTCTGGCATGAATGCAGTCAGCTGACACCATAGCTTGCTCACCGTCAGCTGACCTCACAGGCCAACCGGGACACAACAAGCCTTATAAAAGCCCTCACAGCCAAATCAGCTTCTTGGTCTGAGCAGGACAAAATCTCTGTTTCTGCAATTAAAGCAGGTTGTTCTCATACACAGAAAAGCGGTTATCAGAATATGATTGTCTCGTGACAAGCACCCCAGCAGGGCACAAAGTTCTGCTATTTAAACAACCAGTGCTGCCCTTCCGCATTTTCCCTGTCAATTCTGCGATGATATTTGGGCACTGAAAACCCTCCGCTGTCACTCTAGATTATGATCTGCTGGAAACCACTAAGTGAGCTAAGCCTCTGGACTGTCCACATCTTACTTCCCTGCCTTTAAATTGGAGGGAAAGCCAGCTTATCGGCAGGACAGCAAGTGAGGATTTGCTTCTTTTCATTCTTGAAAAAGGTAATGTGTGTGTGTGTGTGGTGATAAGGGGGAGCTCTGTGGCAAAGGATCCCTTGGTAAAGCTTCTGATTAAACACACAACAGTCAAGCCAGAATTATAGGTGACAATTACTGTAACTCGATTAGGAGCAACAGCAACTGCACTTTCCCTAAATCACTTTTCCGAGTCTCCTAGGAGGCCCCAAAGATGTAGCATATGAGGTTCATTTAATCTCTAATGTCGTAATTATCGCTACCGACTAAAGAAAACTGTGACAAAGCAAGGAAATAAATTTAACACTTGAGATTTTAATGAAAATTTTATAGATAACCCAGTCGGCTAAGACGTGTTTAATCAGTCTCATTGGTTTTTCGAATGGCTTTGCTGGGCTGTTTGCACCATGTGACTTGGTGGCAAAATGCCATCCCACCACCACCGGGAACTGTGGCAAATGCCACAATTATGTGAGTCATGCACGAAGGCATATGTGCTTTGCAACACCTTTGTCTAGGCTTGTATCATTTATCTCAGCAGTTGGGATTGGCTTCCAGGCACTTGTAGCATGTGTCCATCTGTACATTACTAATAACATGTTAACTCTGTTGGATCAATCCATCAACCTCTGATGGATGATTTAAAAGGATTGGGTCCTGCATCACTTTTGCTGCACGTGTGTCCTAGTATCAATACTCAGCAGAGTTACATCTCAACGCAGCTCCTTCCTTGGAAGCTTCTTCAGGGTTGAAGGTACACACAACTCTGTGTGTAAGGCAGGAATCACTCATGGATGCTGTAAAGATTCAATCAAGTGTAGAGGTTTGCTTGACAGGCATGAAAGCATATTGGTAGAAAATATATACAGACATTCACCACTGCCGTGGTCAAGGCATGCTTAGAGTCCAACAAGAGTCCAAGACTCTATCTCTCTCTACTTCTCTCACCACAAGGCGCAAGCAAGAAACTCACAACAAGTTACACAAAAAATTTTTTAACATTCACATTCATTTTTCACCTCTTATATCTTTTTGGCTTTTTACGGCCTTGACTTCCTTCAGTCCTTTCCATTAGCTTTCTAATCACCATATTTCACCATATATTTCTTATTTCTTCCATTGCTTAACATCTCACTCACAACTCAATAATAAAAGTTCATACATTACAACAGTATTTCTTCCTTAATCTACAATGCCTCTTGAAGTCCTACCAACGTATTCAGTTCTGTAATTTCCTTTAAATAATCTGTAAATTTAGTCCAGTCTTTGACGAACTTCTGGTCCCACTGTTCGCGAATTCTCCCTGTCATTTTGTCCATTTCTGCATAGTCTAGTAATTTCATTCTCCACTCTTCAATTGTCGGTGTTTGTTCTTGCTTCCATTTCATTGCTATTAACATTCTGGCCGCAGTCACAGCATATTGGAAAAGTTTAATGTCCTGCCTCTTAATATCCGTACCTATAATTCCCAGCAAAAAAGCTTCTGGTTTTTTAATAAATGTATATTTCAACATTTTCTTAATCTCACCATATACCATATCCCAGAAACTTTTCAGCTTTTTACATTCCCACCACATATGAAAAAAGGTACCTTCTTTTTCTCTACATTTCCAACACTGTTGGAAATACACAAAACTATTGTTATCAGTACCTCCTGTCGTACTGCACATGTCCAAAGAACAGTTCCCACAGAAAATGTCCTTGCATAGACAAAACAATCTCAGCCTTCTGCTGCTTCTTGAAACTTCTCTGTTTCTGGAACAAATGATTCTCACACGCCCAGAGAATATCCAACAAACTCATATGTAAGGATTGGTATCATCAACAGAATTGTCATGTGAGAAGCAGACCTGTGTTACTGCATAAGCAACAGGGCAGTTTTGCTGGCCAGTAAGATCAAATAGAGGGAGATGGTAGCTAATGTCCCCAAGTGAATTTCCTATGTGGATATTGCTTCCATGCAGGAGATGGTATGTACAGTTTCACATATGGGAAGAGTACCCATTTTTATGTCCAAATGGCTTGAAACTCCCAGTATTTTATTTGTACTGGAGTGCCTGGCGTGCTCTGGTCCATGGGGTCAAGAAGAGTCGGACACGACTAAACGACTAAACAACAACAATGCTGTACTCTGATTTTTCTCTCCTCACAGAGGCCATATAGCAAGAAACCCCAACTGGCACTGCAAATTTGCAATAAAATGGATGTGTGACTGATGGTTGCATGTGAAAGTGACCACATTCAGAGCCCATAGGAAATGTGTGGCATGTGGACTAGTCCTAGATGTGCACCAGAATGGGCTATTCTCCCCACCCATCTTGTTGTGGGCAGGGTGTACTGGGTAAGTCCACTCAGCTCTTCACAAGTCACCCAGACTACCTGTGCAAACAATAGTGCCTCTGATGGTACATGCAGTAGAGGCAGGTCATCAGAACCTGTGCCCTGGATATGTGGCCATCAGAGAAAGGAGAGTTGATGGTTCCCAGCAAGCATACACGCAGATTGTATCATGCCATTCTTCATTTTCCACAGGTTGTGAAATCAAGGGCTTTTCTATTATGATCCCTGCTATGTATAGAAAGGACCTGCTGGGTCTGCTCCCCCAGGTTGCACAGCTTCATTGTCCTGTCTTCCAATAACCAATAACCCACCTCCCACAAACACTTTGCTTCCACACAAGGTGCAGTCCCCATCACACAGGCTTCTAGCTCACACACACACACACACACACACACACACACACTTATTTATTTAAAGTGCAGAATTACCCATTTGGTGCTCTTTTTAATCAGTTGCATCTTTAAGGGTTAGGGTTAGGCTGTCTTTGCAATCTACCATGAGAATCTTTATTGCATTTTGCTCATGCCTCCTATGCTAATGGTTTTTGAACTGACTCAGTAAGTAACAGGTAAAATTGACTGACTCCTATAATCAGTGTGAAAGCTAATAAATATTTAGGGAGTGTCATAAACACAATGAAAAGCAGAATCAAAATGGTAATAGAAGCCAGTCAATGAACTGCTGACAAGAGACTGAAGGTAAGTTTCTCCTGCTGATTTGGTTTGAAAGGAATACAATGCAGCAATATTTTATCCACCAGCACATAACATACCGGCCTGCCAATCTTTCATAACATTGCCAGCCAAATTAAATAACTTTTATGGGAATTCCCTGGATTGGATTTTATCTTTCAATTGTTCCCCCTTGAGACCATCCTTGCTGGAACAGTAAGACAAAGTGATTTCTCGCAGAGAGATCCCGTTGCGGGGCGGGCATGAGGGCATTTCTTGTTTGGGTTTTTGACCCTTGGGTCTACGCAGCTTCCAGGACCTGCCTGTCGTAGGGCAGAATTTTATGTTGCAATTTAAGGACAGCCCAGCGTCCTTATATTGGATCCCCATGCGGATCTCCTGTCACTCGTTTAGAGCTACGGATCTCCCACCCACCCCTTCCCTGGTATAGGTGTACGTTGGCCTTGCTGTGCCGGGTAGGGGTCGCCTCCCCTTGAGAGGGGCCTGGTAGGAATTTTGTCCATTTGGCAGATTGGCCGAGCCACGTGGTTTTTGCCTACCATACAGCAAATAGTCACAACTTGTACGGTTGGCGGTTAGGCATTGGTTCCGTGATTGGGTGGGCGTTTCCCACCAAAGTGGTGTGAGTTATGGGAATTCCGCAAAGGAATCCGGGGGCTCAACTTTGCTGTCCAAACCCTGGCGGGTACAGGGCCATGCAGGAGTCCCTGTGGACCCCTGGAGAGGGGGGACACGCCAAATCCGGTCCTGCTAACTCTCTTCAGTTAATGGTCTCCCATCGCTGACAAGTGGTCAGCTCTGTCCCGCTGCGACAGTTAGTCTTGCTGCTGACTAGGGTCAGCTCTGTCCCGATTGGACAGTTGGTGTGCTGACTAGGGTCAGCTCTGTCCCATTGGACAGTTGAACCAATGCCTACGCAACCACTCACTTGATTTGTAATTAAATAAAGTTGTGGCCAAAATAGAGCCAAAAACCCAAACCAAAATTAATGTCTCCGGTGTGAATCTATTGGGTGAAATGACTGGTGCCCTGCGCCCGCAATAGATTTTACCACCGCCATTATTATTCCCCCCCCCCTCCCAATAGCATTGTTTGCTACTAACAGTATGTACCTGTAAGGTGTTGGAGAGGCCAGAGACATATAAGGTGATAGCCAACTTAAGTCATATTCAGAGTAGACCTATTGAAATGAATGGGTAAGTTCATTAACATCAGTGGATCTCTTCTGAGTATGACAAACATTGGATTGGGGTGACTGACACAGAAAATATGGTCTAAACCTTGGGAGGGTAGGGGAGGATGTAACATTTTGCAAGGTCCAAAGCCTTGCTGCTTGACTATATATTTAAATATGTGTTGTGGGAAAGCATATTTTAAGAGCATTTGTTTGTTGTGATCATTTTTCTTCTTCTTACACCTTACTGTAACTACAGCAATGTTATCAGCACAGGAAGACAGGCACAGGAAAGCAAAGGAATGAAGCAAAGGAATGTGCGTTCACCTGGGCCAATTTACCTGTCAATATCCATAGCTGTTCAGGCCCATTTCACATGTTACACAGCAGCAAACCTGAACATAGAGCTTGGTCAGTTTGGGGGATGCCTGACAAGCTCAGCATCCCTGTAGAATTTGTATGTTCTCATGAGTTTTTCACATTTACATGTTAAGATTTCTAGCTGTGTGCATAAAACATTTTCGGTGTACACCTAAAAAAAAAGTTATATGAAAAGCGGCCCTCTACTTGTAGAACCAATGATCTAACTAGTGATAGATGTGCTCCTGATAAAATAACTGTGGTCTGAAATGCAGGGGAGGGGAGTGCCCCTTCCTCTCAGAACAGCACCCATGCTTGAAAGAAGATAGCCATAGAAGGCAACTTTAAAACACAGTCTCTTCCATAGAAACATAGGAAGCTGCCTAATACTGAGTTGGACCATTGGTCCATCTAGTTCAGTGTTATCTACACTATTAAATACATCACATGAAGAAGAAGAAGAGTTTGGATTTGATATCCCGCTTTATCACTGCCCGAAGGAGTCTCAAAGCAGCTAACATTCTCCTTTCCCTTCCTCTCCCACAACAAACACTCTGTGAGGTGAGTGGGGCTGAGAGACTTCAGAGAAGTGTGACTAGCCCAAGGTCACCCAGCAGCTGCATGTGGAGGAGCGGGGAAGCGAACCCGGTTCACCAGATTATGAGTCTACCGCTCTTAACCACTACACCACACTGGTGTGAGGATCCTTTGGCCTTCCAGATGTTGCTGAACTACAACTCCCGTCATCACTGGCCATTGGCCATGCTTGTTGTAGCTGATGGGAGTTGTTGTTCAGCAACACCTGGAGTTCTAATGGATCCCCACCCCTGATGCCCTGGACAACTGCTTTGCAAATTTCAGAGAGGTGTGAATGTCAAAGGATGGCTGCGTTTCAGTTCTCTCATTGTTTTGAAAAGTGCAAATTAGGAAGGTGTCCCTTTAAATTCAAACCGAATTGGATATCTCTTCCATCTCTAGGTCAGTTCTACAGTGAGAGATCTTGAATCCTCAGCCAAGAAGCTCAAGTTTCTGGACTTGAAATAAATTAGGCAAATGATGGAAGTTTGTTTATTTTGCTTAAATCTCAGTAATAGGCATAATTCGAGATTTAAGGTTTGTTTCTTTCACATTTGTTTGTTTCTTTGTTGTATTTATATTTTATTTCTCTGGGCAGTTTGCAAAAAGAAAAAATAGCAGCATTTTTTTTTTTAGATGCCACAATGACTTTGCATAATTATATTTTTAAAGTGAGAAATCAGAGATGTGTTGAAAGTTGTTTGGGAAAACCTTGATGGTTTCATAAGGAAAACATTCCAGCATTTGTAATATCCTCTTCTGTATGCATCAAGGTGAGTTTGAATGAAAAGTGCTCTGCTGCCATCTTCTGGGAGCTTGTGTTCAAAAGAGCCCAAAGTGTTGCAGTTGGATGAGAAAGTGTTTCTCCATCTTCTCCTCCAGCTTCAAAACAGAGGCACTCTCAGGCACAGAATGAATAAAAACTGGCATGCATCACTTACTGCTTTTTCCTCACCAGATGAAAGCATGTTCCTGATGCGTTTCCCCTACAGGGTAGCTTTAGAACTGCCATGTGTTGGCTACTGCAAGCTGTTATTTCCTTCCCATCTTTTTTTAATGTAAATCTTAACAAATGCTACAATCCCACCTGCCTACATGTGAATTTAATCCCAGCTGATAGATGAGCAAACATCACAAAGCATGCAGGCTCTTTGCTGCTGCAGGCACAAATACTCTTCTATCCTTTTCTTCCCAGACGTGCTTTTGTGTCACACTTGGAAGGTCAGTTTTGTAGAAATCATCCATGAAGCTTATCACAGGCCAGTGGTCATGTATGAGGGCCCACCAGAAGCTCAGTAGTGCCTGGGGAGACCCGGCCAGATGGGCAGGGTACAAATAATAAATTAATAATAAATTATTAGTAGTAGTAGTAGTAGTATATTTGGTTAATGCAGAGGTGGGGAACCTTTAGCCCATGAGAATATGCCTACCAGGCCTCTTGATTTGACCTAGTAGGTCATTTTGGCAAAGCCACGACCAGCTGCCTTACACCTGATGTACCATATAACATCAGGCCATCCCAGCCCATGGATGAGGCAGGGTGAGGCACCCGCTTCCAGCGGCAGAAGCCCATGAGGTTGCACCTACCTTTCCTCTTCTGCCCACCCTGCTGCCAGCAGAGAAGCAACACCGGTTTCCAGTGAGCTCTCAGATCTCCCAAAAATCTTGTGAGAACTCAGGGGGCACAAGGAAAGAGAGGTGTGGCGCTAGCGGTGTGGCGGCAGCTGCGGGTGGCACCTTGTTCCCATTTCGTCTCAAGTGGCAAAACAGGGCACACCACCCCTGGCATCAGTTGTGGGGCAGAAGAAAACCTGGCACATTCTGTAGGCCTGTCCTAGCCACACCAAACATTTGTTTTTCTTATTAATGTTATTAAAGGTTGGGATAAAAACATAGATAAATGGCAACAGCAAGAATGGTCTAGCACCTCACCCACAACTACCCAACAGAGGACAAGAGGAGAGCTGTTTGCATCCATGGAAGCCCCTCCCCCATCATCGAGAAGGCTCCCCTTCATTTTCAACACAAATGTCCTGTGACTCTATACACACAGGACCTCATTGTACTTGTGTTGCTTCTTCCCTCCGGCAATAACCTGAATAGGGCTAGTATGTATCACTCACAATGAAAAGTGTCCTCTCAGGTTGTCAAACATAACACTCCACGATTTAATGTCGGAGTGGGAGTCCTTGGGCTCTCCAGAGGTGGTGGTGGTTATTTTTAATTGAATTTATATACCGTCCTATACCCGGAGGTATATATACGCGGGTGGCGCTGTGGTCTAAACCACAGAGCCTAGGGCTTGCCGATCAGAAGGTTGGCTGTTCGAATCCCTGCAATGGGGTGAGCTCCTGTTGCTCAGTCCCAGCTCCTGCCAACCTAGCAGTTCGAAAGCACGTTAAAGTGCAAGTAGATAAATAGGTAACGCTCTGGCGGGAAGGTAAACAGCATTTCCGTGTGCTGCTCTAGTTTGCCAGAAGCGGCTTAGTCATGCTGGCCACGTGACCTGAAAGCTGTACGCCGGCTCTTGGCCAGTAATGCAAGATGAGCGCCGCAACCCCAGAGTCGTCCGCGACTGGACCTAACGGTCAGGGGTCCCTTTACCTTTTTATACCCAGAGGTACAACTCCCATCATCCCCAGCAGGGGCCAAAAGCCCCCCATCCCTGCTTTAATGTTTCATCTCTCCCCTTTGTGCAAGAGGAAGTTTCCATTGTGCAAGAAAAAGTCCTGCCATTGACAGAACCCTCACTTAGCAGCGCATTGTATTCCAACCTTCCCCCTGCACGCCCCCATCCCGTTTTGCTGAATATCCTGTCCCTCTGGCCCTTTCACATCCCACAAGCTGCCTGAGAGTTAAGAATGAAATGAAGCCACAAATAAAATAATGATAATTATTTTATCAGTTCCCAGGGTATCGTCTTGTAGTAAACCGAGCTTCAGTTAATAAGCAGGCAATCTTCAGAAGCACTGAGCTGCTGCACTTTCAAAGCTAATTTAACTACTCCATTAAAAATGAAAACACATTCAAATTAAAACACCCATAAGATATGAAAAGAGGGAAGGCAGGGAGAGGGGAGAGGATGAGTAGAAACACACACACACACACCTTCCTGGAGAAGACATGAAGCACATCAGTAATTCTCCATCAAAATGCAATTCCTCTAACTGACCATGGCACTTAAAAAATGAAATAGAAATGTCAGTATCAAATAGAAACACAAAAGAGAATGACCTTTGATCAGGTGTCTGCCTGTACCTTTGACAGGGAGATTTGCATCCAGAGAGCAGTTTATGCTGGACAATGACAAGGAAAGTTAAAGGAAGGATGAGGTTGGCTCTTTTTAAATAGCCTGGCAGATGAAAGCCCTGTTCCTGAGGCTCATTTTCAAGCTGTTGAGATTTCTTTGGGGAAGGGCTTTTCTCATGCCCTGGAACTGTTGTCCAGTCACCTGTTTTGCCTGACTATCTCCAAGCCAAAGCTTCCATAGAAGAGATTTGGGTTGAGTAGGGGGTAGCAGTGGGGTTGGAACAGAGATGTTACCCTCGCCAATGCACCAAATTATCTAGGCTGCAATCTTCAGAAAACCACCACAGGGCCCTTTTCAAAACATATTGAGATACTGTTGATACTCGGGCACAAATAGACAAGTTCAAAATCCATGCACCTAATGCCAGTTGTGAAGGGGACAAACCTGCTTAGGTTGCTGGTTTCCTTGCCAAAATGCAAGAAAGTTGTGAAATGGAGCCTTGTCTGACCCAAGAAGGGCACATTCACACATTCCATGATGTCAGAGCAGCTCAGCCAGTAGCTTGAGGGGGACAATCTTGGTAACAGGAAAAGTTTTCTGTTAAGATATGTAACTGAAATTGTGCCTTTGCAAGGTACAAGCCAACTCAATCAGACGTACTCGAGGACAAAGCTGAAACACATTGCGTTGCTACAGTCCCTGACCAATGAATGGTTAACACACAAGTATCTTAATCCTTAGAAGCCTAGCAACTCAGGTTTTAAGGCTTGTGGTGTACTAGAGGCCGTACACAAACCAGTCATTCACTATTGTTTGCTAAGTCCTGTGACCATAAGAATTTGGCCCTTTTTAAAAATAAATAAAAGCTAAAATACCAGGAGCAGGAAATTGGGTGGCATAAAAACTGCTTGGATTTATTCCAGGTTCCTTTCAAACAATGACATGCAGGCTAACAAAACGAAGTGATTCGGAACGTGACATCAAGTAAAATGTAGGGCAAACAGCAAGCATTTTGTCTCCGTAGATAAATGGAGTTCTAGGGAGCAGGTTTCAGCCTGGCGTGCGTTAGAGGACACCATCTGCAGCCTTCAATGTCAGAAGCATTAGGGGTTAGTGGCAATTGTGTCAAGCATAAACATTTTACCAAAGCTCCAGAACCGAATATATTATGCAGGTGTTAATAGTAGAATAGACTGCCTGCCAATCTCATAAATATCCAGATGTTCACATAACTCGGCCACATGTGCAGTAGCTTAAGCCCACGGCACTGGAAATTCAACCATGATCTAATGCAAAATCCACGTCAGTAATATTTGGTTCAAAACGGGAAGCAATATTCCTTAAACAATGAGCTCGTGTTTGGGTTTTCGATGATAGAAAGATAGCAAAGGTGAGAGGGTGCCCTCTTGTGCTCCAAATATGGCAGAAATGCTGATGGGGGGGGGTGTCTATTCCAGAGAAGAACAATACAGGAAATGGGGTTGGGTTTTCTCATGCTCAGAGGAAAAGCTCTAAGGTGAACAGTGACTGCAGGATCCAGCCAAGACAGGCATTTTTATGTCCCGATAATACTGCAGTGCCCTCAAGCAGATCTATAGTGCAGCCATACTTGGAGTACTGTGAATATTTCTGGTGGATGCCTCTCAAAAAGGATATTGTAGAACTAGAAACTATGGAGAGAAAGGCAAATAAAATGATCAAGGTGCTGGAGCAACTCCCATATGAGGAGAAGATTTAGATTAAGACTGTACTCCATAGCATTGCTGTGTGGATGAATGAGTAAACTATTATAAGGACAGCTGTATAAGTTAAGTAAAAAAGAATGTGGCTAGCAGATTCCTAGATCATGTGATTTACCAGACCTAATTCCACAACGTCCAACAGATCCTTCCGGAAAGCCAGTCTGGTATAGTGAACAGTGAATCAAAGAGGGATCAAATCCCAGTAGCACCTTAGAGACCAACTAAGTTTGTTCTTGGTATGAGCACACGAAAGCTCATACCAAGAACAAACTTAGTTGGCCTCTAAGGTGCTACTGGAAGGAATTTTTTTTATTTTGTTTTGACTATGACAGACCAACACGGCTATCTACCTGTAACTGGATCAAATCCCTGTTCTGCATGAAGCTCACTAGCTGACCTTGAGCCAGGCCCCACCTCTCAACTTTAAGCTACAAGGCAGGATAGTCGTGAAAATTGAATGCAGCAATCCTATGTACGCCATCCCGAGATCCTCACAGGAATGATGAAATACAAATTTGGTACGTAATTATTATTGTTGCTGTTCCTTCCAACAGGGATGGAAAGTCGGCGGGTGTAGTAAATTGAAATTATGTCAGAAATAGTCAGGGATAGATCTAACTGTGTCCCCTAGAAAACAACAGTGGCTTCTCTATTAAATAAATCACATATGGTTAATCCTCTTGTGGCCACTATTTAATCACGGGCTATGCTGCTTTTTGACAGCGATGTTGCATCGCACTTCTACCAATCAAGCCAACACGTCCTCGCCAGTCAATAGATGTGTTGGCTTGCTCTTTTCTCGTGCTAATTCCTTGGAGCGAAAGCAGCCTCCAATATTACCCTTCCTGAGATAGGTCATTGCGGAGGGTGCATTGCGATGGTGATGCAGAGCCTCATCATCAGAAAAAAGATGCTTAATTTCATCTGGCATCTTATACCCCAAGCCAGCTTGGCTGGAAATTAGAAACCTGGCGCAGCAGCTGTCAGTACCAATGTTTATTGCAGAAATACCCTACACCTGGCGAATGCCGAGCTGCAGTCTCAAACAAGAAGGAATTATCGCTTTGACAAAAGGGGAGAGGATGAAGTGCGACAACAGGAAGCCCATGTGACTTTTCCGCTGACAAATGGCTCACATCAAGCTCCTGGGAGATGGCAAATGTATTTATAGCACATTGAGTAGGCTTCTCTCGGGCATGGGTCTCTCTTAAAGCTGTTGGGCTGCTCTGTTCCAGCTGTTCACATTGACCAGATCTGGAGGGGTCAGGCCAATGTCTCCGTGATCCTGTCCAATCCTGTATTTTGTCAGTGAAAGTGGCCTGTGCCAGATGCTAGTTTAGAGAAAGTATGGGGGTAATTACGGCACTGTCTGCTCTGAACGTATGCCGGGGAGGGCTCCTGTGACATCCTGACAAACGACAATGCCGGCACTTACCATCTTGCTAATGCTGAAGGGGTAGCCATGTTGGTCTGTCGCAGGAAAAAAGCAACCAAGAATCCTGCAGCAGCTTTAAACATTTAAACGCACAGGGCTGTGTCAGTGTTTCCAATGAACATGTTGATCTTCCAGAGGACTGGGGAAAATTAAGAGTCAACCACATGTTTAGAAAGGCGTTCTTTGTATGTTTGCTAGCGAAGAGCTGTCTGTAGTAGTTTCACTGTGCAAAGCGGGGTGCTTGAAGTGGGTGATATTCACATGAACCCCTGCCAGCCAAATTATTTGGGAAACATTTGCTACAATGAAAACAGCAAATAATTCTGTCAGACAGCTCGCCTTTGAGGATTTAAATTGATCTAGCATCTTTCATAAATCCATGGCTATTACATTTTGTTGCTGACTTCCCACACTGATTGGGTTTAAATAAATTTGGCCCGAAAAGTCACACTGCCATTTAATCACTACAGCATGTTTTGGATCTACTCAAAAGACAACTATTGTGGCTTCTCATTTTTGATGCGATTCATATTTCTTGGAGCATCATCATAAAATACATTCCCACCCACACCCACTTTCTTATAGGGTGTGTGCATATCAACCTTTAGAAACATCTATTGTTGTGTATTCAAAATCCATCTGCTGATTAAGGCATTGCCTCTTTGATTCGTTGTTTCTCACAGGACATCTTATGCTGTGAGTACAAAATAATGTTCCTGGCGTCGGTTGAGAATGGTGCCCTTGTGTTCACGTACTTCCATTAGAGAAATACACAAAAGTGGGGAATTGAGCAGTAATCACTGCTTGTTCTCTCTGTGGGTTCTTCATGACACATTCATGGCCCATTGGAAATGGATGTAATGTAAAGGGAAGTTTGTCTCTAAGGTGCCACTGGAGAAAGGAGATTTACTTACTTACCTGCTCACTTTCTTTATTTGATACCTTGCGCTTCCAAAGGAGGGCAGAGCAGCAAAAAAGTGATAAAGCAATAAAAACATCTTAAAAACATCTAAATGACATCTGAACAACAATTCCAGTACTGATGCAGATTGGGAAAGATGTTAACTTTAAAGTCTTGTTGAAAAATGAAGGTTTTTGGTACGTGCCAATCAGCACCTTGGCAGACAAATGTGAAGTCTCACATTTGCTGTAGCAACAGCACGACTTCTAATATCCCAGGTACTTATGTCACAATTCATAACTACTTAAGTGTTACCCAATGGTATAGTCAGTCTTTTATCTCCTTCAGCCAGTACAAAATGCCTCCTGTGAACAGTGAGTTGAGCTCATATTGGAATCCTATTCATGGCACCACATGCCTTCTCATATGTTTTCCACATAGCAATTCCAAAGCACATATTCAGGAATCTGTAATATGCCCACCTGTTTCATTAATGAGGTAAACAATAATCCAGGATTACCATGAATGAGCCAAATGGACTGAGCTGATCCATCAGAACTACTCAGTCAAGCTTGCCTTCCCTTGTTTCCAGATCTCATTAGATGTCCAAAAAAATTGCACATGCCTCTTATGTACCAGTCTGTCTGTCAATCTATCTATCTAATCTATCTGTCGTCCGCGACTGGACCTAACGGTCAGGAGTCCCTTTACCTTTTATCTATCTGTCTGTCTATCTATCTGGGCACAGTGGATACTAGTGTCTAAGAAATATGGTTTATTTTTACACGTATTTACACCTAGAAGGCTTCAGTGGAGGGGGATACAGAACATGACATCCCAATAGCATCCCTTGTTGCTTCTCTCACAGCTTTAGCCAGCTCATGTCCAAAGCAGAAGCCAGTTATGGCCCCTGGCTTATCAGTGCAGCCTCCTCTAGCAAGTGCCGCATAGAGTTCTTCCCACTTCCTTTCTTCTTCTCAAGAACCCAAGCTACTCTTCCCCATCTGTCTGCTGGCCCCCACTTATTCCCCACTATCCCAAGCCTCACTTTTAAAACGACGCTTTCCTGTTGCTGAATCATACCTCCTGTAACCTTCCTCCTCCTAGCTCTGCTATTTAACCAGAGCTCGGGCAGAGGGTCAATGGCTGGTCACTGTCCCATAATTACACCTTGATGGCCCTCCTCCCCCACCATGATTTCCTGGTTTAGCCTGCATTTTAAATCTAACATCTGGTATCCAGGAATTTTAGGGGATCCTTCCCCCCTGCAAATCCATGAAAATATATATAATCAGCCTGCACTTGATCCAAAATTGTTACCTAATTTTACCAATTGAGAGCACATGCCCAAAACTAAAAAAAACCACACATTTCATCTGCCTCAAGTCCATTTTTTATTGCCTCTTTCATGTCTATCCATACAGAAATTACAGCCATACATTATCTTATGAATCTAGGTCAGGCTTCCATGAATTTGTTATTTTTCTTAACCAGTCAAATCTTCAACAGTTGCTTTTCAACAGCCATTCTTGTTTTAATTTCCTCATTAGATCTTTAATCCAATATTAATATAATTCTCAGCTATTCCAATATATGAACTCTCCCCCCCATTGATTATTATCAAACTTAATATATCACTCGGTTACATAATTCATCCCTTAATTGCATTCCTTTGCTCATTAATGATTAGAATCCTGACATTTCTTAGGACGAACTTAAATCACAGATTCTCTCTGTCATCTTTGAATGATTTAACTCTTCTAGGACATACAGGTCCAGGACAAAAAAAAGAACACACTCCTTCAAACTATTCAGAATTAATTTATATATACCTTACTGTACCAAATAAATTATTTCTGGGAAGAGGAGGCAGAGGGTGACAACTGGGAAGAAGAGCAAGGTTCTTCCACCTGCCTTGGCCGCTTCACCACGAACCGGTCCATGGTCTGCTGCCTCTGTCTCTTGCGGAGAATTGCTCGCCATGGGGCAACAACCACATTGTCAAAGTGCTCCGTAGCTTCCTGGGCTGCAGCCTGATCCTCACTGAGATCGTTCACAAAGGTCTGCAGCTCTCCCCACAGTTCGCAGGCCCTCTTATAAGACGACGAAGGCAACCGCCTTGGCTCTTCCTGCTCCTCAGGTGTGTCTGGCTGCACCCCTTGCTGCTCCTGTTCCTGCAGGCTCAACAGGTCCTCGGTGGAAAGTTCAAGGTTGTGTCCCTCAACCAATTCTCCCACGTCTTCTGTAGAAACCTCCAGACCCATGGTCTGCCCCAGGGCGAATTCTTCCGCTGCAGCCAGATCTGAACTTGCAGCCTTTCCGTGCCGGACAGCGCTGCGGATACCGGTCCTGGTCTTGAACTTGTCAAACCACCCACGGCTTGCCTTGAACTCTTCCGCCGAAGTCCCTGGCTGCTGGGCGATCAGGTCAGCATGCAAGGCCCTGGCCTTGGCACACACGACTGCCGTAGTCACAGTGTCCCCTGCACGCTCCTTCTCGCGGATCCACAGCAGCAGCAACCTCTCCACCTCGTCCATGATGGCAGGGCGGTTCTTGGCCAGGATCGTGACACCCTTGGATGCCTCACGACTCAAGAACTTCTCCTTGTCCTTCAGGATGGTCGCAATGGTGGAAGGACTCCTGCCGTATTCTCTTGCGAGGTCCACCACTCGCATGCCTCGATCATGCTTGCGGATGATGTCCTGCTTCACCTCCAAGAGAATCTTCTCCCTCTTCTGCTTCCCGGACTCTGCTGGCTTCTTTGGTGCCATGACACCACAAACACTAGAAAGAAAGAAAAACACCATTAGGATCCTGAAGACAAAACAGCAGTGCACTTTAACATGGCATGGAAAAAAGTTCAGTTTAACCAGGCATGCAATTTAGCATCAAGGCCAGAAAGGGAAAATGGAGCCTTAAAGGCCAGATTGGAAAAATGGGCCTTGAAGGCCAGAAAGGGAAAATTGGGCCTTAAAGGACAGAAAGGGGAAATTGGGCCTTAAAGGACAGAAGGGGAAAATTGGGACTTAAAGGCCAGATTGGAAAAATGGGCCTTGAAGGCCAGAAAGGGAAAATTGGGCCTTGAAGGCCAGAAAGGGAAAATTGGGCCTTAAAGGCCAGAAAGGGAAAATGGAGCCTTAAAGGCCAGATTGGAAAAATGGGGCCTTATACCTGCTCAGAAGCAACAGAAAGGAAAAAGGCATGGAAAAAACACCCCCCCCACACACACACAAGACCCCCCTCATCAGCAACCACCACAGTAAAAAGAAGGAAAGTACTGTACCTTTCCAGCAGTAGAGAAATGCAGGAAAGAAACTCCAACTGGCTCCAAAGCTCTCTCTCTCACTCTCCAACTCTGCTCCACACCTTCTCTCTCCACGCCTCGTACAACCCACAGAGGTCTAGAAGCATGGCACAGGGGTTTTATACCCTCCCAGACGCAAAGCACCATGGGAGAAGCAGTTTTCGTAAAAAAAAAATCCAAAAATTCGTAAGTCGAGTAAACCCCATCTAAAAATTCGTAAGTCGAATAAAACCCATCTAAAAATTCGTAAGTCGAATGAAACCCATCTAAAATCGCCAACGATTTTCCTTCCGTAAGTCGAAAAATTTGTAGGCGAGCGGCCGGTTTTTCCCTTTCGTAAGTCGAAAAATACGTAAGTCGAGTTATTCGTAAGTCGAGGTTCTACTGTATTAATTTATTATTATTCAGTGCCCTTTTCTGGGGGTACGCAGGGGTACGCATACCCCTAAACATTTTGTGAATCTTTGTACTTTTGTCCATTTACTGTATTTATTTTCCCCAATAAATAAAATGGTTATTTTCTTGAGTCAAATGAGAGCACCCCAAAACATTTTAAGGGGGGGGAAGCACTGTTATAATTTATATACCACCCTATACTCACAGGTCTCAGGGTGGTTCACAGAATAAACCCCAGAATATAAAACCACAAAATACATAATCATAATCAAAATGAAAGCAACAACCCAATAACCCACCCCAACACCTTTTAAAAGGGCATAGGATGCAAGGCCGTCTGTGTCTGGGGGTGCGAGGGGTGCTGGGCACTCAGGCGCTGAATTCTGGGGGGCACCAAATGTATACTTACTGTATACCAGTCCCTCTCGATCAGCGGCAGTGAAAAGCACTGGAGCGAAAGTCTCTGTCGCTCTGTTACTCCGTAGCATCAAATATTCCCGACCAGTCAGGAAACAAAAGCAGTTTTTTCTGCTGCGTCGTTGTTACGGCCTAGGACCCTCGTACCTAAGGGACCGCCTCTCCTGGTATGCCCCGTGTAGGACCTTAAGGTCCTCAAATAATAACATCTTAGAGGTCCCGAGCCATAAGGATGCTAGGCTGGCAGCAACTAGGGCCAGGGCCTTCTCAGTACTGGCCCCGACTTGGTGGAACGGTCTGTCGCAAGAGACCAGGGCCCTGCGGGATTTGGCATCTTTCCGCAGGGCCTGCAAGACAGAGCTGTTTCGCCTGGCCTTTGGGTTGGTTTTAGTTTAACCCTGATGTTTTATTCCTTTATGGTTTTACTGGTGGGGTACTTTAAAATGAGGCTGCATTTTAAATTTTAAATTGTATTTTAACTTGCATTTTAATTGATTGTTTTGTATGTTTTGTTGTGGTTTTCATGGTTGTTAGCCGCTCTGAGCCCGGTCTTGGCTGGGAAGGGCAGGGTATAAATAAAAATTTATTATTTATTTATTTATTTATTTATTTATTTATTTATTACTACTACTATTACTATTACTACTATTATTACAGGTGAGTGATCCCCCCCAAAAAAACACAACTTTGAGTTCGTTCCCCCTAAAAAAGGTCAACAACTTTGGCTTCCCCCTCCCAGGGCAGCTAAACTAAATTTTCATCCTGGCGGCGCATATGCTAAAGACGGCCCTGATAGGATGTCAATCAAATCAACCAAAGGAACATTTTTGCCTGGCACCTAAATGTGTATAATGAAGGTGCCAGGTGAACTTCCCTGGGGAGGCATTCCACAGATGGGGAGCCAATGCAGAGAAGGCCCATTCTCGTGTTGCCACCCTCCGGACCTCTCGAGAAGGAGGCACACGAAGAAGGGCCTCAGAAGATTATCTCAATGTACTTTATTGTACTGCTATGCATCCTTCCCCTAGGTTGCTCAGAGTTGCTTATATGGTGGTTTTATGAAAAATAGCTGAGCTGGGAGCACGGACAGTTTTTGCAGAGCCAAATCCTCAAAGCACTTGGTCATCCCAGTACTGGCCAGCAAAAATTGGGCACTGACATGCTATTGAAAACGATCAGCCTAAGCAACTCCCTGTGCTTGTTTCCTAACTGAAGTACCAGCAGGAGACTGGCCATGGCCTGTAACTTTAATTACTAATCATTAATTTGTAGGTGGGCAGATTCAGCTCTCCAAGCATCTAATTTAATCATGCTTTCCTGACAGTGGCAATCAATTGTTTAGTAGCCTCCTTTATGCTTAATTACTGTTCCATTACATTATCAATTGTCAGACATCCTTTTTAAGGGGCGTAGGAGACAATAAATCATTTCTGCATGGTGCCTGTAGCAAGGCTAAATTCAAAGACTATTATTCGCTCACACCTGACCTTCTTTACACTGAGGCGAGAAATTGATCATTGTTCAGGGAGGCAGGGAGGGAGCAGATATAAGCAAAGCACATCCAGTGCTTCAGAACAAGAGGGTGGTTTCTTCCCCAAGGCAGAGAGTCAAGCAATGGCTCAGTTCAGGTGTAATGCAAAACCATGGTTTGTGCTAACCAAATAAAGCATCCTACACCGTGGTTTGAGCTTCCAGTCATACAGCTGGCAAACCTTGGTTCAGGGCTGCTATTTGCCTGATCTCATTCTCCATCTGCTCAGTACTCAGCTTTGGCTGTCAGAGGTTCACTCCTAGCTCCACGCTACAGAAGCGTCTTGATCAGGCATCCCCAAACTTCAGATGTTTTGGACTACAATTCCCATCATCCCTGACCACTGGTCCTGTTAGCTAGGGATCATGGGAGTTGTAGGCCAAAACATCTGGAGGGCCGCAGTTTGGGGATGCCTGGTCTTGATACAGAAGGTCAGCCTGGACTGTGGTTTGTGTGAATTCAAATATAAAAAGATAACAGTTGTACGTCCAGTTTGTACTTTCACCCAATATTTGTTGGGTTTTTTAAACCAGAGGGAGCGGCACACATTTAACAAACAAACAAACAAATGCCAACTTGTGTTGGTAAAAAGGTTGATGATATTGTGGAGTACAGTGTGATGAAATATAAAATAGGATAGTTCTGGGAACTGGGTCCAAGATGGAGAAAATACTTTTCCTCTTGAACATCAGTAACCACTGCCAAAATATAGAATTTGGGGCATGCACACAAGCAGGCAGACATGCACACACACACTTGCACGCACATACAATCAAAGGAAACTGCCTTATACTGAGTCAGACGATTGGTCCATCCTGCTTAGTATTGTCTACAGGCTGCCCAGCCATGGTTATCCAGGAATTTAGGCACGAGCATTTGCCAGCCCTACCTGGAGACACTAGGGATTGAACCTGGGACTTTTTGGGTGCAAGGCAGGTGCTCTGTCACTGAGCTATGGTCACACACACACACACACACACACACACACGGTTTCCTTTGCAAGATTCAAAAAACACATTGGGGGGGGGGGAGTTTTTGTCCCAAGCTCTGATTAGCTAGAGAGACCTTGGGTTGGTTGTTCCTATTTGTCTTTCCTTTAGTAGGTTTCTAACTCCTATGCTTGGGTCGACAGGAACCACTTGCTCTGCAGGAATCTGGCAATATTTGTGGCCTAGATATTGTAGGTGACTAGCAAATACCTGAACAGGCCAAAAACTTGGAGCAGATGCTTCTGAGGTTGTTGTTTGTTGGCAGCCTTGTACCTCATTGTTATCCATTTCCCAGAAACACCAACCCTTCAGTTAAGAGGCAATTGCCATTTTGCAGTTGAAGCTTTATTTTATAGAACCCCAACTTTATTCTGACACTTGCAATAAATTTATTCAGTTCAGTCACGCTGCCTGCCCCTGAAAAGCAGGCAAATCAGAAGACACAATTGCCAAGATCAAATAGAGGAAAATGGGTAAACATTGAAGGCTACTATTTTGCAGGCCATTTATGGTTTGCTTACAATAGGTTTGTTCATCTGTTTCAATATCTTATTGCTTCGGGCACACATTCCTTTTCTAAGCTGCCGTCATACAATTGAATTGAATGTGATTAGCTGCCGCAGATATTTGATTCCATTTTATTTCAGCCACAGATCCCAACCAACCTGAACAATGGCAATTGAAAGTCACAAAACAGATCAGGGCCTGATGCCAATTTGGATGCAGCCCTTTGTAAATCTAGACTGCAGGGCAAATCAAGTGTCCAGATGTTAAGATAATAGCAGCGGCAAGGCCTTGCCTCCGGTACTCACAATGCCAGCATCCATTAAGACGACTAAGTAAGACACTGCTAGAAAAATGTTGTTCCCTTGGAACAATATGATTCCAGGTTTCCTTGCAGAACGAATCATTCATTTGTTATTTCTTTCCCACAAGAACAGTTTCCCTCCCCCATTGGCACGATGCCATACCATTATCTCATTACAGTGATACCTCGGGTTAAGTACTTCATTCATTCCGGAGGTCCATTCTTAACCTGAAGCATACTTAACCTGAAGCACCACTTTAGCTAATGGGACCTCCTGCTGCCACTGCCCTGCCAAAACACGATTTCTGTTCTTAGCGGAGTTCTTAACCTGAAGCGTACTTAACCCGAGGTATCACTGTACATATTGTTGGCATCTGCCTGTCTCAAGAGACAATGAAGGGCACCACCAGGGGAGAAGCAAAACCTCTGGAGAATCACAGCGCCTACTGTTGTCTTGATGCATTAGCAGCACTGAAGTGACGTCTCTGGGATGCAAGCCTGGGCAGTGTGTATGGAGGTTCTGGGCTGTCCAGCCAACAAGATCCCCCTCTCGGCTTCACAGTTGTGGTCCAAAGGAAAACAGAGCGATACATTTGGCTGCAGGAGTTGCCAGAAGAAGACATAGAAAGTGCCATCCAGCTGTCTTGGGGACTCCATTTTGGATTTGTGAGCCTTTTCTTCTCCCGAAGATATCCTGTAAGGCAGAGAAGGTTTAGGGTCAGAATTTTTCTTCTTCTAGATAAGCTACCTTCCCAAGTTGAGGAGCCCCACCTGCCCCTCACTTCCCTCTACAACATGTGCAAAAACTGCCTTCTTGACCATTGGACCCACTATTGGTCTCGCCTGCTTAATTCGCCAGAGCCTGTCTTCGCATGCAGAGGAAGTCCCGAGGGATTGAGACCTATTGGATACCCTCACCTGGTTTAGCTGGCCAATCAAAGGCATTTCCTGGGGTGTGGCCGCTGTCTCATGCTGACAGCTTCTAGCAGCCACAGGTGGGAGCAGAGTGCAGAGTAAGAACCAAAGGAGCCATGTGTCCCCCACCACAGGTACTAGCACCCCATACACCCCCTTCATTACATACACAAATATAGATATTGCCCTTCCTCTAAGCAACTTGGAGAAGTGTCCATAGCTCTTCTCCTCAGCATTTTATGCTCACAGATACCCAAGGTCACTCAGTGAGCTTTGTTGCTGTGAGGGGATTTGAACTCAGGTCTCCCCAGCCCTAATCCAACATTTTAACCACTACACCACAGTGGACTCAAGAGCTAAAGGCAGCAGATTTGCCACCCCTGTCCCATTCTATTTTGTTATTACTTCACAGATTGGTTTCTGCCATGGCCTCAACCTGGGAAGGGTCGTTCTACAACAGTAGGTTTGAGAAGGAAGAGATGGCTCTACTCCTTGATGCTTCCCATGTGAATCAGCTGGTGCCCCTAAAGTCCAAAGAGTTTCTGCAACCAGACTCCAATAAGTAGATCACATACCCGCCTTGGAGGATCAGGAAAAGGCTGGAGGAGTTTTTGCCAAAGAAGCCCATGAAACTTAAAACTATGCTGCCTAGAAGAAGCCAACAGCTGGGGCAGGGTGGGCACCAGCCCTTTAAATAGCCAGGCACAGCAGGCGGGTCTTTTGCTTTGACCACCTAGCCTGGAGGATAAAACTTATTCCAAATTACTCCCAAGATCCGCTTGAGATGACAACTTGCTTTTCTGCCTCACCTACTTGGTTGCTGACTATGGTCCCGAATCAGTACCTTGGTTCTTGTATGAGGGCCTGGCCTTTGTATCTGCTGCAGAACCCTGGGCCTACCTTGCTTTCCTTGGTGGTGGATATCAGCATGGATCAGGACACCTCCAGTGTGGGAAGTTTCTGAAATTAATTCTGGAATTGGTGTGTGTTTTGCAGCTTTCGGTACCTTTTTCTAGTCACATTTTTTCCTCTCTCTTCTCCCTCTTTTTCTCTCTCTCTCCAAACTACCAATGCACAACATTGTCATGATATTGTTTTTTGTTCTGTTTCATCAACACACACAAGTGCTTGTGTGTGTTGGTAGCCTAGATGGGAGAAAGCAATGGCAATATCACGGAAGAACCTGAAAGGGCAGCTGGAATTGCTCTAATTTCATATGAATGCATGGGAAGCTGGTAGGGTGTGTCTTTGTGTCTGTGTGCGATGCTGGCAATTTGGAAAGGAACTAGGGAAACAGACAATTATTATCATACCGGTAGTCACCTTTTCTGGAGAGTTTAAACTCAACAGGCCTGTTACAGCTCCAACTAAACACTAGAGGGCAATGCTCTCACATTACGAAAGGAATATTTATAAATGTCGAGTTACGCTCTTTTTGCTGTATCAGTAAGTGCCACATGTGCACACACATGTGCATATGTAAGTGTGATCTAAACCAGAGGTGGAAAACCTCTAGAAACAGGCATGATTAGGGCAAGCAAAAAGGCCATTTCCCCCAAACCCATACTCACCAACCCCACATCCGATGCCCGCTTATCGATGCCTCCCCTTAGGAGGCTATGCCACTCCTCTGTCTCACTCTCAGGCTGAAAAATGGTCCCTCACCTCTGTTCTAAACAGACAGTATGATTGTACTTTATATTGTTAATAGAGTCCTGTGCTTGGAGAAGTGCAAGTGAAGGGAGCTCAGGAAGGGAAGGGCTTAGTGATACAGCACTTGCTTTGCACGCACAGGCTCCCGGGTTCAATCCACAGCATCTTTAGGTAGGGCTGGGAATGTCCCCTCCTTGAAATGCAAAACAGCTACTGCCAATCAGTGTAGACAATACTGAGCTAGAGGGATCAATGGTCTGACATCTCCCTATATTCCTGCGTTCAAGTTCCTCCTCTCTCCTTTCAGACCTGAGTCTCCGCAGCTCGGGAGACGACAGTGGGTTACTAGAACCAGGGGCTGCCTCAGCCTCTCCTGACCCAGCTGGTAGTGGAGCAGCTGACAGTGATGGCCCAGCTGAGGGCAATGAGGTATTCTCCACACCTGGAGCCAGGACAGGCTCAGGCCCCTGACTCGACTCAGCTGGTGCTTGTTGCAGAGGAACCTGTGCAGACTGGGGCTCCTCAGGATCAGGCCCCAGACTTGGTTCAGACGATGTCTGGGGCAGAGGATCCTGTACAGACTGAGACTCCTCTGGTTCAGAGCCCGAGCCCGAATCCCAGGCCATCACATGTTGTAACCTGCCCTGGTTCTGATGATGGGTGGCTTAAACGTAATAGTGATAATAATATTAATGATTCCTGCTTTGGTTTGTATTTCTTTGCTGCACTTTTCATGGTAACAGCCTCCCAAGGACTATTCTGTGTGATAATGCAATTCAAACATTTCCCCGTTTCAAAAACAAGATGTAGAGTCCTTGCCATAGATAACACACGATAACGCAAGCATAAAAAGGCCCTGGGTGCGATTTCCCCAGAATATAAACAGCGGCTAGTCGACTGACTGCAGATTTGTAAAATCTTTCATATCCTGCGCAATTTTCGCTCCGCTTTTAATAAATAATAAATAAATAAAAACAGTGCCTTGTAATAATCTTAGGAGAACCGCTGCTTCCCCCACTCCACAAATCCCCTCAGGATGTCAGTTGAACAGTTAATAAATATAGCAGCACTGATAAGAATTCCCTAAGGCTAAATACCTCTATTTCTAAAATTAATTGGTTGGTTGAAACGGCAGTGAAATTACTGCATTCAGAAAATATGGTCTCATTTGGAATTTATGTGGGAATGCTTTGGGAAGAGGGGAGCCCACAAATCTTTCTTTATGCCTCATTTTCTTAAAGTCCTTCCATCCACTGGGGGTGCTGATAGGACATGATATATATGTAACCTAACCACAATCTGTATGTTAATTCATTTCAGGTTAAGGTTATTTGGAATGGTATTAAACAGGGTCCCTCCCCCCCCCACCCGAAATGAATAAATAAGCATTCCGGCACCTTTATTCCATTGTAATATGCAGCACAATCCCTGATGTTTATTTTCACCTCCATTATCTGAAACGGCACTATCTCAATTCCATATGACCTACCTTTTTGCCCTTTTGAGTTTAGCAGAATGCTTATGCAATCCCCAGGTTGCAATGTATGGACAGCTTTATTGAATGTTCTGTGTATTAATTTGTATAGTACGCATACACCAATGACAACCATAGGCTGCTTCATAAATAACACGAGGACATATGGGGGGCCCCAGCCAATTGCTACTCCTCCAGTATAAAGCACACATCTGTTACATGACTCTGTCCCTAAACCTGGACGCTTGCCCTTTCTCATGCTGAACAAATGTCCCTGCTGGATGTCTACCCTACAGGCTTAAAATAATCTAATAGTCGTTCTATTAGACTATAAGGACCCAGTAAGGATCCTTGTCTGGGCAGGTAAGGGAAGGGAGTGATCTTTAACAGAACTCACAGCGCCTCTTCAAACTGCAGTTTCTCAGGATTCTTTGGGGGAAGAATCCATGACAGCAAAGCAGTAGAAAACTGATATTAGGCAGATATGGTCTTAGAAACATGCCTAGGGACAGATGGAAGTCTTTCACAAGCACAGCTTTGCCAGCTGCTCCAGCTGGTGGAGTTGCACTGGGGCCTCTAAAAAAATAAGCCCAGTTGCTCACAACTGGGAGCCAGGGGAGCTTCTTCGGTCTAGGATTCCCATGGCACCCAATGTCAACTACACATTCAGCATGCACCTCCAGCTGCTACACCTGGTGAGGAACAGCCACATTCCAAAGACTGACTTTGAAAGTTAACAAAGGCAATGAAAGCTGGCCACATTATCATTCAGCTCCATTCTCCCCACACAATATTCACGTCAACATTTCCTTGACAACTTCCACACCCCCGGCAAGAAATCTGAGCGGTATTAATTGTATTTATTCTACTTGCGTCCTCTTGCACCACAAGCTAAACTGTGTAGTTAGGAAAACAGATTGCTTACTGTTAGCCATTTCGGGGGAGATTTTTTCTGTCTGCTTCCATGTTCTGAGATAGGGAGATGGATAGTGTTGCAAGCATTTTCCTCCATAAAAGTGTTTAATAATGACAGATTAGATTGGTCTCTTTAACAGATTAGACAGAGGCTGCCCCCCCCACCTCATCAAGCCTTTGATGAAATACAGGAGAAAGCTTGAGACAAGGTGGGTTGTGTGTGGTTTTTTTAAGGCCCTTAGTGAAAGGTTACACTCCTTATCTTCTGTAGATTAGCACCCTGTGTTCGCAAACAGCTTTCCGAAAGTTTAATGAGCCACTCTTATCGAGAATAGTTGCTCTTCAGGAACTTCAAAGGCAATGCACACCTACTTCATTTTAATGAGTCAAAATGTATTGTGTTGCCCATTTTGATAATGCGGCACAGTTGAGTGTTTTTCTTATCACAATACACTTGTATACAATCTCATTCTCTCACTCTCTTTAACCATGATGTGGCTTTCAAATACAACCCCTGCAATGGCATTAAATCCAACAGTTTAGTGACTTGTTTTGACGGCTTCCCAGCCAAGCCATTAAGAAGAGAGATACTGTAAACAGCCTGAGGATTCTGGAGCAGAATGGAACATTGTGGTTTTTTTAGGGTTTCATAACTGCAACACAAATGATCTATCTGGCCATCTGTGCTGGGTGGAAACGTAGATGATAGATCGATAGATGCTCGTGATAGGCCTGCTCCTCAATCTGCTTTCTACTCTCTAATCAACCACCGGCCACCTTCATCCAAATGCACCTTCTGCCATCACTGAAGCCAAAGGTGCCACAGTCCAGGGAAGAGAACTGCAGGTAGAATTCTCAAAAGAAAAGTGCCAAGGGGACAGTTGGGAGAAGAGAGCAGCCAGAGAAAAAGTGCACTGAAACATGAGCTGTGGTCATTGTTGCAGGGGTTGTGGACTAGATGCCCCCATTGGGTCCCTTCCAACTCGACAATTCTGTGAAATCTATGAGCTGAAAAATCACAGGGTGGAGACATTGACCTGTCTTGAATTTTAGGCTGCACCTTGGAAGTCACATTTTAAACGTTACATTGAGATTAAGAGGAGGCATGAGAGCTGCCCTTCAGATAGCTGAAGGGCCATTGTGCAGAAGATGGAGCAGGCTTGTTCTCTGTTGCTCCAGAGGGCAGGACTAGAAACAATGGGTGGACATTTCAAGGAAGCAGCTTTTCACTTAGCATCGGGAGAAGCTCCCTATCAGTAAGGCAGATCAGACTATCTCAGGGGGTGGTCGGCATTCCTTCTCTGGAGGTATTCAAGTGGTCCATCTGTCAGGGATGTGGCTTTGATCAGAGAGTTGGAAGAGTTCTCTTCCAACTCTATGGTTCAAATAGTCACAATCCCACATTTAGATTCAGGTAGGTAGGTGTGTTGGTCTGACGCAGTTGAAATATATTAAAAAATTAAAAAAATTATTCATTGACACTGGTACCAGAGCCAGCAATAAACCCAGATGCCAACTTTGCTGCCACATACACCCAGACAATACCATCACTGGACACAACAACATCAAACATACCATCTCAGGCCTATTTAATTGCTCATCTTCTAACATTGTGTATGCCATCAAATGCCAGCAGTGCCCTTCAGCTCTCTATATTGGATAAACAGGCCCAACCCCATGCCAAAGGATAAATGGACATAAATCTGACATCAGGAATCACAAAACAAAATAAAAAAAATTCCTTCCAGTAGCACCTTAGAGACCAACTAAGTTTGTTCTTGGTATGAGCTTTCGTGTGCATGAAAGCTCATACCAAGAACAAACTTAGTTGGTCTCTAAGGTGCTACTGGAAGGAATTTTTTTTATTTTGTTTTGACTATGACAGACCAACACGGCTATCTACCTGTAACAGGAATCACAAGACAGAGAAGCCAGTAGGAGAACACTTCAGTCTCCCAGGACATTCAATACAGGATCTCAAAGCAGCTGTCTTAATACAAAAGAATTTCAGAAACAGACTTGGAAGAGAAGTTGCTGAATTACAACTTATCACTAAACTGAAAACTATGGAGAGACCTGGTCTTAATAGAGATATTGGATTCCTGTCTCATTACATATGCTAATCATCTGCATACTATCCCTTGCTTTTTCCTGTAGGACTAATTGCAGTCGTTAACAGTCGTCAACAGGTTTACCTCACCTATCAGCCAATCACCCATTCCCACCACCCTTCTGAGTAATACCCCACCCTCCCACTATATATAAGGGTCTGGTGACTTCTGTTTCAGTGTATCTGAAGAAGTGTGCATGCACACGAAAGCTCATACCAAGAACAAACTTAGTTGGTCTCTAAGGTGCTACTGGAAGGATTTATTTATTTTTATTTTTTTATAATCCCACGTTTACTTTTTCAAAGTACTTATTGCCACTCACCCTTTCTATAGCTTGGTTTGTGTGCAAACTTCCCTGCCCTGTTAGCCCCAGAAGAGAAGGCATGCCAGGGGAAGAGCAATGGGGAAAGGGGGAAGGTTCAGGAGTTTCTGGAAAGAAGGGGCTATTCAATGGGGTTAGGAACTTAGCTTTTCCACATTTGGCAACGAGAAGGCTGGGCCGGGTCTGGATGTGCCATTCAACACATCTAACTCTGCTAGCACACTTGGCTGAAGATCAGCATGCCCTGTGCAACTTGCAGGGTTTCCTTCCTGATTTATGCATGACAGCAGATCATTATCTGGTTTTCCAGATACGTAGTCCATACTAAGTGCTTCTTCGCCTGCAGCACAAGAAGCCAAGATGTGTCCATGCCACTGGGCCAGCCACAACCATGCTGTTCTCGTGGAGACAAGACACATTTTAGACTGAGATGGTTTATCCCACAACAGCATAGGCAATCCTGCAAGTACATTCACAACATACTATTCTGGATATGGCCACAGGGCCCGAGAACTGCAATCCATCATTTTCACAATGCCATGTTATCTCATGAAAGGACAGACAATAGCCTCTTTGTCCGCCTCGGGCATTTCTCTCTCTGCAGCCTTGGTCCTCCCGAAAGCCCTCCGAGCCTTCTAAAGAGCTGTTGTCTTTTTCCTGCCACAATGCTTGTGCAACATATCTCCTGCTTTAGAAGCCAGCCTACTCAGTTCTCATTCACAAATTCCTTAGCCTGAATTAATGCCAGAGAATTAAGTCTCTGTCAAAAGAGGCAGTGACTGAAAATGAAACTCGGGAAGCGCTCTTGCCACGCAATGTGAGCAGAGACAATAATGTTTTGTAAGTGCTTTTTGTTTGATGTGTAATGACAGAAATTAATCATTTTATTGAACAGAATTGTGCTTTGTTATGTAAACTTCTGTAAAGCTTGCCTCATGTGACCTTTTTCAATTAGGAACAAATTGTTTAAAACTGTCATCCTTCTGGAAGCCACTGCATTGCTCCAGCAACCTCTGGACTTGGTTTGTCATTTTGCCCTGAGAGTATGAACAGCTGTGGAGTTGTAGGCACCAAATGGAGACAGAACTGGGCATGCACATACCAAACTGACTCCAATTGCCTTGTGCCTCTTGCTAGCACCCAAGAGTCATTCACTTTCCTGACTCATTTACTTAATTGGAAGAGTATTGTTTGACAGATCTGTCTTTTATCTGAAGCTAGGAAAGAGCAGAATATTCTTTTGGGGATGTGAATACGGTGTCACAACAATAGTCTATCTATCATCTAATCATCTATCCTATCTATCTATCTATCTATCTATCTATCCGTCAAATTTCTGACTATCCCCTGTTCCAGATAGATCAGTATAAAGGGGAACATTTCCCCCTTTATGTGGATAATCCAAGGAGTATTCACATGATTATTTGCAGGCAGAAGAATTGATTGCTGCATATTGCCTCATTTTGAGGCAATGGGCCCTAACCATAATGCACTGCTATGAGGTTGGGGGTGGGGAGAAGTAGGTTATATATGAGATCCTTCTAACTCTTGGATCCAGCAAGTGTTAAAATATAATTCAGGCTAGCTTCCTGTGTTGAGGTGATAGCCTGGGTGATGGGCCATTAAAGGGAACAAAGGAAAAAAGCTCTGTGTGAGATGTCAGATGTGTGGGTCCTCTCCCTCAGCTTGCAGATACGGTAGTTAGAAAGACAAAACCAGAGTTTAGCGTTAGAAGTGAGGTGACCTAGAGGAAAATCAGCAACTGGAGAGAGAGTCAGAACATGGTGTTTGATTTCTTTTTGATTCCATAGGCTGTGGATATGGGAGAAGCAAGACCCCTTTGGGTTGTTAATACTGTGAACCCCTCCATCATAGACTCAGGCTGTCTATATGAGTAAATAAGACTCAGCAGTCTCCACTGTGCCTCATTCAAAAAGGAAAGATGAATCCTGGGTAAGCGCCTGGAAGAGTTCCTGTGCCTGTAAAATTTCATCGACTTTGGCCAAAAACAGGGAGAGTTATAGCCATTTTTTAGATTCCCCATTACAGTGGTACCTCGGTTTACGAATTTAATCCATTCTAGAAGTCCATTCTGAAACTGAAACCATTCTTAAACCGAGGCGCACTTTCCCTAATGAGGCCTCCTGCCGCCGGTGCCCTTCCACCGTTCAGATTCCGTTCTTAGACCAAGATAAAGTTCGCAAACCGGGACCCTACTTCTGGTTCTGCAGAGTTCGTAAACCGAATCATTCATAAACAGGACTGTTCTTAAACCGAGGTGCCACTGTATAGAGCAGTGTTTTTCAACCTCCTTGGGGCAACGGCACACCTGCCCCACGAAAAAAATCTCGCGGCACACCACCCGGGGGGCGGGGTGTCCGCGCGCCCTGGCGGGAGGGAGGGGAAGGACCCAGGCGGGCGAAAACGGAGCGGGAGATCGGCGGGCCAAGCGCCCGCCCCCCCTCCGCCTCCCGCGCCCAGCCCCCCGGCAGCACCTTCAGCCGGCCCCGAGCGAGCCCGGTGGCACCGGCACCTCCCGCCCGTCCCCGACCGCGGCAGAGGCAGCAGGCGAAGCGCCCGGCAGCCCGCGGCGGCCGGCGAACGAGAAGCGGAGCCGAGGCGACGCGGCGCCAGCCACCCGGACCGACCCGGAAGCGGCCCAGGGCACCGCCGGTCACCCCGCCCGCGCCCACCAGAAGCGGCGCGCCCGGAGGGGGAAAGAAGCCGCGGAACAGCAGCCGGTGTCTTGCGGCACACTACTGTGCCGCGGCACACCGGTTGGGAAACGCTGGTATAGAGAATGAGAACTCAGAGCTTTGTTTTAGACAGAACACTTAGGCAACTCAAACACAGGTTGAAGCAAGGAACACAGAGCAACTCAGATGGCAATGTTTAAAAATCACAGATAGAGATATGGATGTTCAGATCCCTAAGCTATGGCTCCTCCATAGCTAGTTAAAGAAACCTCTCACAGTGGTCTCTGATAGCACACAATTCTTTCGTAGGATTATGTGTGGGGCTACACCGAAAGCCTTGCTGGAAGCCTGATGCTTGGTAGCAGTTTTGTAGTCCCTTGCCTAATCACAAACAGTAGTCCTGTTTCTGCATTACTTGCATGTAGGCCATTTCTGAGTTGAAGCAGAAGTGGCACTGCACAATAGCTTCACCTCCCCTCAACATCGCACCTGCCTCCTCTGAAATCCACACATTGAGCATGGTTGTCTGCAGAAGGAGCTTAATGCATCATGCCCACATTCCTGCTTAAACCAAGAAAGGGACTAAACGTTGACTGCCATTTCATGATTCAGTTCTGGGGCAAAGAGAAGCCAAGGCTCTCCATGTTTAAAATCATGTTCTTGGATAGATTCAAGGTTAAGGTCAAGATGCTGCAAGAGTATTTGCTGTGGTTCTTTTTTTAAAAAAATAACTCATAGCAGACGTCAATGTTATCAACACTCGCCAAACAATCATTCTTTCCCTTTTTTTAGGCAAAGGGAGTTGCGCCTTTCCTGTACATACCTGGTACAAGGGTCCGTTTAATCACCTGTGGCAAGGACCTGTCAATTGTCTCCAAATCCAGGTGGTCCACATGGAATCCTTGTGCATTACAGAGGAGTCTGGGACACGTTCTGGGGCTTCCACGTTGTTGATAGGGGGCGGCACTGGGCAAATCAGTCCTGCCTCTACATTGTCCATTAAACTGAGAAAGCACACACAATACTGTGGTTACAATGCAGGGGGGAGAGAGAGAGACTTACTGGTAAATAACCGGCCTTTCAAAGAATTTTGTCTCCCCGAAGAATCCCTAAGAGCTGTTGTGTGGAATCGGTAAGAAAAGAAGGAGAAGAGCTCTACTGCGGGATCAAGCCAAAGTCCCATCTAGCCCAGCATTGTGTTCTCACAGTGGCCAACCAGATGCTGATGGAAAGCCTGCAAGCAAGGCTTGAGCACAACTTCAAGCTCCCTACCTGCAACTGGGATTCAGAGGTAGATGGCCACTGACAGTATGAGTTGTGAGCTGGCCACGGATGTAGGCCTTTACGATGAACCTTCAACAGACAAGCAAATGTGCCATTATTTGTTTAGAAAGGCGTTTGGCCCCTAAGATGATGGAAAGGTGTTATAATAATGGATTCAAACTACAAGAAAGAAGATTCCACCTAAACATTAGGAAGAACTTCCTGACAGTAAGAGCTGTTCGACAGTGGAATTTGCTGCCAAGGAGGGTGGTGGAGTCTCCTTCTTTGGAGGTCTTTAAGCAGAGGCTTGACAGCCACCTGTCAGGAATGCTTTGATGGTGTTTCCTGCTTGGCAGGGGGTTGGACTGGATGGCCCTTGTGGTCTCTTCCAACTCTATGATTCGATGATAATTGATGCTAATTTGATGGTTTTTAATCGATGCTTTACTTACCTTGTTTTTACATCTCTCTGTGTGTTTGTTTGGCTCTGTCTTGTATTCCTCTTTTGTTGTGTTTTATTTGTATTCTTGCTGCCAGCTGTGGGAAGGTGGCATATAAATTTAACTCACTAACAAATAAATAAATAAAAACCTGAAGCACAAGGGAGAACACTTCCCTCCCCTCCCTTGTAGGTGCTTACAAATCGCTTGTATTATTTGGCGTGGCGATTCATCATTCTGCAAGATTGGTAGTTCTGTTCTGTCAACCTGTCAACTAAGTTAAAATATCTCATGCCTGCTTTTCTCTCTTTCTCTCTCTTTCTGCATATCTGGGGAAAGACTGGAACGGCCCTTTTTACACCTGTGTTGTCCAAGATAACCTTGGACAAAACTGAAGCGCAACCTTTAAACATGTGCGAGCATTTGAGAACACACAATAGCCTCCCTCTCTTTGCTAAGCCTTATCAAATCACTGATAAAGCAAGGAATAGTCTCGCTGCCTACGTTGTGTTTTGCTCCTTTCTCAGGTGCTGGGGGTGTTCAGCGCAATCTTTTCAGACGCAGATTACTTTGGAAGGGACAATTCTAGATGTCTGATATATTTGAGAACATTCATAGATTGGGGAAAAACAGAAGGAAGAAGCAGACATCTTAAGTTCCGACATTCCCAATCTAGATTCAGTGTGGGGCCCAGTGACCCAAATGACCAGAAAGATTAATACCCGCCCTGCCAAGGCGCTGCTTTTAGAACGAAAGGTTCAGACGTCCTCTTCAGACCAAGGCTTTGAAAGTACATTTTGTTGTTGTTCAGTCGTTCAGTCGTGTCCGACTCTTCGTGACCCCATGGACCAGAGCACGCCAGGCACGCCTATCCTTCACTGCCTCTCGCAGTTTGGCCAAACTCATGTTAGTAGCTTCGAGAACACTGTCCAACCATCTCATCTTCTGTCGTCCCCTTCTCCTTGTGCCCTCAATCCTTCCCAACATCAGGGTCTTTTCTAGGGAGTCTTCTCTTCTCATGAGGTGGCCAAAGTACTGGAGCCTCAACTTCAGGATCTGTCCTTCTAATGAGCACTCAGGGTTGATTTCTTTAAGAATGGATAGGTTTGATCTTCTTGCAGTCTATGGGACTCTCAAGAGTCTCCTCCAGCACCATAATTCAAAAGCATCAATTCTTCGGCGATCAGCCTTCTTTATGGTCCAGCTCTAAAGTACATTTAGAGCTAGTTTTATACCCACCCACCCAAAAGAAACTGTTAGTTGGCGTGGTGCAAACGCATCAGCAGGTGTGTCTGATTGGCTCTGCAATCTTCGTATTTGGCAATGTGTCTATTACGTCTTGCTCAAATGAATGTCCGTAAATGCTGGAAATTCTGAAAAACATTGATTTTTTTTTTCATCCAGTAGGTGGCACCAGAGTGCTTAGCTAACTTTTAGACAACTTACCCAGGAGTATTGTTTGCAATTCGCATATCCATAAACCAGCACGCAACTTAAAATTGATGCCTTTCTGATTTTTGATGAAACTTCAGCAGCATATGTGTCGAGACACCCTTGCTCTTACACTGCCGTAGGAAAGTTTGTGGGGAGCTGGACTTCATCTTGGACTTTATAACATGTTTTTTGCAGGGGTTATGGGCCCCTCTTTTGATCAAAGTGCCCAGTACATCTGCATCATATCGACATGTTCTAAATGGAACACTTTCAAAGTGGCTTCAGCCAACTTTTAAAGATCTGTGGCCACAAAACCAAGCATGTGTTCGGTGTTGCAGATAACCCCCAAATCTGCTGTGATGGGATTATCACACTCCAATCAAGGCTTCGCACTGAATGCATGTATTGGAAAGTTTCCAGTGATGCTGGGCTTCAGTAAAACAAAGTTTTTCCATGTATAAGACTAGGTTTTTTAACCAAAAAATTAGGTTTAAAATTGGGGCTCGTCTTATACATGGGTAGTGCTGAGGGGTGTTTTCTTGATTTGGAGTCCCCCAAAATAGGGGACGTCTTATACATGGGGACGTCTTATATACTGAAAAATATGGTAATTTAATTAGACAGCACCTATATGACATCGAGTAACAGAATAATTTGGCCACGATAAGGAAATTTTGCCTATGGTATGATTATTTCCACCTAGTCATTTTGACACATTGGCACCCTATTTGCAAAATTTAACAATTCCAAATTACAGGCATGCTTTCACTTACGCAGTATTAAATATACTGCCTTCAGCTGTACTTGAGGGTTGATGCATGATGCAGTTAAATCAGAGCCCAGCTTTGAGCCTTTGGATTATCTCCCTAGTCCCTATGATTTACTGTAACTATGCAAAAGTACGTAAAATAACAACATGTTATTTTTCTGCCTATCCATGACTCCATTCCCCACCCCCACCCCACTGATTCCTTGGGATAGAGTAGAGATGTGGGATAGATTCACTTCACTTCATTTATTACACCCAAACCTGCCTAATCAGTACTCCCTGAAACAAGACACTAACTGAAACACAGCCATCCTTCGAAATGGCACTTCCTTGAAATTTTCAACGCAGTTCTCCGACCAAGTAATGTGCAAAAAAAATTAAATGCATATATTAAGATGGGTGCATAAAATGCATATATTGTGGGAAACAGCATAGAAAAATGCATGACACAAGAGAAAATTGCTTTGAAAAAGTATCTATATTAGGCAAAATTGCATAGAATTATGTGTGCAATAGGGGGGAATTCACACTAAAATGCCAGTTCCTACAAGGAATTGTTTGTTTGAAAGAATTGCTAGCTGATATAGAACGTATGGAGAATTGAACTCCAGAGTGGGAAAATGAGAAAAAAAGGAAATGGGCAGATTTGCCCCTCTGTAGGGTAGAAATCTGTCACAGCTGTTTCTTTGTAAAGTGCCATGTTCATCAATGGTGATTAAATAACAACTGATTAAATAAATAACTACCTGACCCAATGGCTGAACACTATGCTAAGGTTACCAGATTTTTTTGAAAGAAATCCGGGGACACTTTTCAACTTCAATGGATTTTGTATGGGGACTGATTTGTAAATCCAGGGACTGTCCCTGGGAAACGGAGACATCTGGTAACCTTACACTATGCTCACATGAACCTTCAGTGTCCGAAGTCTACTGCCAGTAACTAGTTTACCTACGGTCATATCCTAAGCTGAGAGGGGAAAGCTAGGTGGGTGACTAGATTTTAATGTGAGGTCACTACTGTAGCAAAGGTGGGATGAGCAGGAGTTGGTACATCAGGGTGTTATTGGACTCCAACTCCCATCAGCCCCAGCCACCATGGCCAATGGCCAACAACGATGAGAGTTGTAGTAGTCCAGTAACATCAGGGAGAGCTGCTTCACATTACCAGAGCATCATGGTTAGCTGAATAGTCCAATAGAACTCCTTGTTTAATGGAAACTGCCGGAGTAGCTAATCATACAAGCAGTGCTTTTTTCTGTGGGTACGCAGGGGTAGACATACCCCTGAACATTTTGTGAATTTTTGTGCTTTTGTCCATCTATTGTATTTATTTCCCCCGATTTGAACTATAAAATGGTGATTTTCTTGAGTCGAGTCAATATGAGAGTACCCCTAAACATTTTTTTAGGGGGAAAAGCACTGCATATGTATGAGGCATAAAAATTTCTGAAAGAGTCCAGGAACTTTGCAAGGTGTATTCTTATCCGCACCTGGCCATTCCAGTATTTCAGAGACATGAGTTACTGGTCATTTTTTCCTGGTTCCTTTACCACATTCATTTTTCAAAATGGAGCCCTTTGAGCAACTGTCGTGTCCCCAATGGTGACTGTAGCTAGCTGTCAAGAACGCACGCCACTCCGAGAAGTCAGCGGAAGTTGTCTTGAAGTTTATTGTACAGCACACAGAGAAACGTGGAAAGTCCGTGAGGATTCTGAGGAGGCCACCTCAGAATCCCCCTTATGTACACCTTGCTGGGTGACTCCCAATTCCCCCCTCCCTTCTGCCCTAAAGGTCCGGGGGTAATCCTCTTCCCCACCCGGGGTGGCTTGGACAAAAGAGTTAACTGCTCTGGTCTACCTGCACCATTCATGGGTGCTTTTTGCATTGTTGTTGCGATGCTGCCGGTTCCACCACGCCCGCTGCTGATGGCTCGTTAGCGGTCGTTATCGCCCATTCTGGGGTTGTTTACCCCGCGGGGCATGCCTGGGCGAGGTCGGGCCTTGCTGCGCTCGGTTTAACCCCTGCGCGCCTGGCTCCGCAGTCGCCCCCTTCTCTGGCCCGCTGCATGGTTCCCCTTCCTGGCGCCCGCATGGCGCGACCCTGGCGGACCCCGGTCTATCAGTGTCTAGTCGGGTCGCGACATCCTGCCCCCCCGAAACTGACTCCCCCCTCCCCTGGGGAGCGTTCTGAGTCCCGGGGCCCCCCGGCCGGTTTGGCCACTGTTGGTGGAATCTCTTGACCAGCTGTGGGGCCAAAACGTCCGACGCCCACACCCATTCTCGGTCCCCCATAGCAAAGTCCTTCCACTCCACCAGGTACTGCAAACGCCCTCTGTAGAGTCTGGAGTCCAAAATGTCCTTGACCTCATGGTGCTCCCCTCCCGCCAGGATCAACGGGGTGGGTGGCGCCGCCACGGGGTGCCAACCGTCGTCCTCCGGGGACTTCTTCAGCAAGCTGAAGTGGAACACCGGGTGTATCTGTTGCAAGTTCTTTGGGAGTTCCAGCTTCGCAGATACTCCGTTGATTACCTCTAGCACTTTAAACGGGCCCAAGTACCGGGGCCCGAGTTTCTTGCTGGGGAGGCCCAGCTTCAAGTGCCGCGTGGACAGGTAGACCCGGCACCCCGCTTTGATGTCCCCCGCCGGTCTTCTTCGCTGGTCCGCCGTCCTCTTCTGCGCTGCCTTGACCTCCAGCAGTTGTTCCCGAAGGGACTCCCAGCACCTGGCCGTCCTCTCTCTCCACTTTCCGAGCTCCTCCGGCTCCCGGGCGGTGGGCTCCCCCAAGTCCGGCAGGTGCCTCAGGTCGGTCCCGTAGACCACGGCGAAGGGGGACATCTCCGTGCTGCTATGTACGGAGTTATTGTAAGCGAACTCCGCCAACGGAAGCAGCTGTGACCAGTCGTCCTGCTGGTAGCAGCCAAAACACCGCAGGTACTGCTCCAGCACCTGGTTGACACGTTCCGTCTGTCCGTCAGTCTGGGGGTGGTAGGCCGAGCTGAGTCCCTGTTCGATCCCCAGCAGTCCCAGGAACGCCTTCCAAAATCGGGACACAAACTGGGAGCCGCGATCGGAAATGACCTTGTCTGGAACCCCATGGAGCCGGAAGATGTGCTCCATGAACAGTTTTGCCACCTGGGTGGCGGTAGGCAGTGAGGCGCAGGGCACGAAATGGGCTTGCTTGGAGAACAGGTCCACCACGACCCATATTGCTGTCTTGCCTCGGCTGGGTGGCAGATCTGTAATAAAGTCCATGGAGATCACCGACCAAGGTCGAGGTGGGACCTCCAGAGGCTGTAGGAGGCCCTGCGGCTTGCCCACTGCCGGCTTGCAGGTGAGGCAGATGGGGCAGCCCGCAACGTAGTCCTTGACATCTTTGCGGAGCGTGGGCCACCAGAAGCTCCGCCGAACCAGCTTCCACGTCTTGACGAAGCCGAAGTGCCCAGCCGCTTTGGCGTCGTGGCATGCCTCCAGGGCGGCCCTCCGGAGGGGTTCCGGGACGTACGCGGCGCTCCCCCTTCTCCAGATGTCCCCTTCCAGTGTCAAGGAGTCCCGCAGGTTCTGTAGTTCCGCGTCTGTTGGATACGCTGCCACTAGTCTGTCGCGGAGCGCTGCAGAAGGCTGGCTGCGCTCCCGGGGGGGTGTCCCATCTTGACCCCCTGTCTGTCCTTCTTTCCTCCTAGCCTGGTTACGGGTGGTGACGGCTCGGGCTAGGTGTTTGTCCTCAAATAGTGGACGCATCTCTGTGCGGACATCCGCCTCGTACTGGGGCAGGCGAGACAGGGCGTCCGCGAGGAAGTTGTCCTTCCCGGGGATGTGGCTTAGCTGGAAATCGTACCGGGAGAAGAACTCTGCCCACCGCATGTGCTTGGCAGTCAGCTTCCGTGGCTGTCGGAGGGCCTCGAGGTTGCGGTGGTCTGTCCAGACCTCAAACGGTTCCCTTGCCCCCTCCAGCCAGTGCCTCCACTCCTCAAGCGCCATGCGGATGGCCGCTGCCTCCTTCTCCCAGGTAGACCAATTCCTTTCCGCCTTCCCAAACTTCCGGGACAGGTACGCTCCGGGCCTGAGACGGCCCTCCCCGTCCCTCTGCAGGAGTACCGCTCCCATGGCCACATCACTAGCGTCTACCTGTACCACCATGGGCCGGGCTGGATCCACATGGATCAGCGTAGGCTCGGCGGCGAACGCCCCTTTGAGCCCCTGGAAAGCCTCCTCCGCCCGGGACCCCCAATCCAGAGCCGCCCCGGGACGCTTGGCCCCCTTTCCTTTCCCCTTGGTGCCTAGGAGATCGGTGAGGGGGGTCACCAAGGCCGAATAGTTGGGCAAAAAGCCCCTGCAGAAATTTGCGAACCCTAGCAAGCTCTGGAGTTGGCGCCGTGTCCGCGGCCGCTCCCACCCCAGGACTGCCTCCACCTTCTGGGGATCCATGGCCACCCCCGCCGCCGAGATCCTATACCCCAGGTAATCTAAGGAGGGGCGGTGGAACTCGCACTTGGGCAACTTGACGTATAGGTGGTTGTCCAGGAGTCTCTGCAAGACCTCCCGGACCAACCGGACGTGTTCCTGGGGGTCCTGACTGTACACCAGCACATCGTCCAGGTAGACCACCACCCCTTTGTACAGGAGGTCGTGGAGTACCTCGTTGATGAGGCTCATGAACACCCCCGGGGCCCCGCTCAAACCGAACGGCATTACCAGGAACTCGAACTGTCCAAACTGGCAGTTAAAAGCCGTCTTCCATTCGTCCCCCTCCCGGACCCGCACCCGGTAGTATGCCTCCCTCAAGTCTAGCTTCGTGAAGATCGTGCCGGTACCCAACTGGTCCAGCAGATCCGGGATGAGGGGAAGCGGGTACGCGTTCCCTGCCGCTATGGCGTTCAACCCTCTGTAGTCCTGGCACAACCTCCGGGTGCCATCCTTCTTGCCCACGAAGATGACCGGAGCCCCCATGGGGCTCTTGGCGGGGCGGATGAACCCTCTGGCCAGATTCTTGTCCAGGAACTCCCTGAGGTCCTGGAGTTCCTCCCCGGACATCTTGTAGATGCGTCCCTTGGGGAGGACCGCATCCTCTGGGATGTCGATGGCGCAATCTGTGCGGCGGTGGGGGGGCAGCTCGTCTGCCTCGGTTTCCCCGAACACCGCCGCCAGATCCCGGTACTCCGGGGGTATCTCCGGCGCCACCACATCCAGCTTGCCCTCGTCCCCGTGGACCCCTTTGGCCTCCCCCTTCCCGGGGCACTGGGGGTCCGATTCGACCCTGTGCTGCCCACACCTATCCAGGTCGAACGTCAGGCGCCCTGAGCGCCAGTCTACTATGGGGTTATGTTCCATCAGCCAGTCCAACCCCAGCACTACCTGGTACCCATCCGTGGGGACCCTGACTAGCATCCTGGACTCCCGGTGGTCCCCCACCCACAAGGAGACCGGCCCCACTTCCACCCCGAACGGACCCCCCTTTATGGGACTGCCGTCCATCTGGACGAAAACTAAGGGGGTGCTCCGAACCTGGGTGGGCAAGTCCAGTTCCTTGGCCACTTCGGGGTGCAGCATACTGTGGTCGCAGCCCGAGTCCAGCAGCGCATCGCCCGTCCATTGCTTGCCGCCGTCCGGGTTTTCCAGCCTCACCCGGACCAGGTTGGGTGGTCTTCCCGCCCGTTTCTTGGGGTCCGTTGACCCTGGCAGGACCTGCAGCCGGGCGTCCTTCACTGCAGGTCCAGGTCGTTTCCCGACTCCGAGCCCTCGGAGTCGGACTGGCGCTTTCCCCTTGGCTCCGACGCGACAGCCGCCCGGCTCCCGGTCTTGGGTGTCCTACTGGTTCCCGACGTCGCTTGGGACCCTGCCGGGGTCCGAACCTCTCCCGGGGGTCGCTTGGGGCACGCCACCGCATAGTGTCCTGCCCCTCCGCACCTCATGCAGAGTCCCTCCCGGCGTCTCCTCTCCCGTTCCGGGTCGGGGGTGCGCTTGGGCCGGGGGACCCCCGCGCCATTGGCGGGACGGGGGGTCCCTGAGTTCTCCGCGGGCCTTCGGTCCTTGCCCGCCCTGGGTTCTAACTCCAGCATCCCCAGGTCTGCTTCCAACTGAGCCACCGTGCGGCACCAGCCGTCCAGCGTCGACAGCTCCCGAGGGGTCCCCTTCACTACGGCCCACTTGCGGAGCTCAGGATGGAGGCCCTCCTTGAAATAGTGGACGAGGACCTCCTCGTTCCAAGAGGAGATTCGGGCGGCCTCCCCCCTGAACATGTCTACATAGTCCTGTACTGGGAGACCCCCTTGCCTGGCCTTCTGGACCCGTCGCTTCGCCTTCTCCTCCGCCTGCGGGTCTTGGAAGCGCTCTCGTAGGGCCGCCAAGAAGTCCTCCAGGGTGGCCAGAGCCGGGTCCCTGCGGTCGACCAGGAGCATGGCCCACTGGCCGGCCTTCCCCTGCAGGGAGGAGATGACCGCCGCTACCAAGTCCTCTGGGTCGCAGTCGCCTCCCCCATACCTTCTGGCGTGGTTCCTTGCGTGGAAGATGAAGGTGGAGAGTTCCGCCGGGTCCCCCTCGTAAGTGGCCCTCAGCTCTGGGGGCGGCCTGCGCCGCGCCGTCGCCCTCCGGCGGACGTGCCTCCCGCGGGCCTCCGGGGTCGCTGCCGCGCGCTCGTCCTCGCTGCTGTCACCCGTGGAACTCCCCGCCACTGCGTCGTCCTCCAGCCGGCTGCTGCGACGTCTTGGCAGGGGAAGCACCTGCCCCCTCGGGGCCGTCCCGTCCAACCACGTCAGCCGCTGAGTCACTCCGGGCTCCTGACCTGAGCCCTCCCCTGGGGTCTGCCGACTGCAGACCCCCGATCCCGCGTGGCCTTGGCTCCCGCCGCTGCTACGACTTGTCCGGGGCACCGCGCCCCCACAGGCCTGGTCCAACAACCGGCCCGACTCCTCGCCAACCCGCAGCCGCTCCCAGATGAGGCGGTTCAGCTGCTCCTGGAGTCGCCGTAGCTCGCCCAGGCTCCCGCTGTCTGGTCCGGCCGAGGAAAGGCTCCGTTGATTCGAGGTGAACAGATCCGCCGGCCGCTCGAGTAGGGTGCTCGAGGTAACGGGGGTCTGAAAACGTGCCGCTCCGCGCCATGGGGTCGCCATCTCGGTAGCTGCCGGTAAGCGATCCCAACACGATACGGACGTTGAAGTTTTGGAGAATCCTCACTATGTCGTGTCCCCAATGGTGACTGTAGCTAGCTGTCAAGAACGCACGCCACTCCGAGAAGTCAGCGGAAGTTGTCTTGAAGTTTATTGTACAGCACACAGAGAAACGTGGAAAGTCCGTGAGGATTCTGAGGAGGCCACCTCAGAATCCCCCTTATGTACACCTTGCTGGGTGACTCCCAATTCCCCCCTCCCTTCTGCCCTAAAGGTCCGGGGGTAATCCTCTTCCCCACCCGGGGTGGCTTGGACAAAAGAGTTAACTGCTCTGGTCTACCTGCACCATTCATGGGTGCTTTTTGCATTGTTGTTGCGATGCTGCCGGTTCCACCACGCCCGCTGCTGATGGCTCGTTAGCGGTCGTTATCGCCCATTCTGGGGTTGTTTACCCCGCGGGGCATGCCTGGGCGAGGTCGGGCCTTGCTGCGCTCGGTTTAACCCCTGCGCGCCTGGCTCCGCAGTCGCCCCCTTCTCTGGCCCGCTGCATGGTTCCCCTTCCTGGCGCCCGCATGGCGCGACCCTGGCGGACCCCGGTCTATCAGTGTCTAGTCGGGTCGCGACAGCAACTTAACTTGAATCACTCTGCTGAGGCTTTTCCACTTGCACAAAGTCCACAGGATACCTTCCCCAAATAGGCCTGCGGATGGTCACACCAGAGCTGAAGCTTCACTTCAATTCTCAATTCATCGTCACAGCCATGATTTTTTCACAGCTCCTGAGGAGCTGGAGGAGCGATGGCTACAGAAGGAGAAGAAAGGGCCAGTGGGGCTTGTCATTGTTAATGAGATTATGCCGCTGTAATCTTGTTCTAAATCAGATTTCCATGCTGTGAGCGGTTATCATGGGGGGGGGGAGCGAAGCGCAGTGCAGATAGAACGATCCTGGCAGGTTTCATTTAGATTAGATTTAATAAACACCAGCCATAAATCAGGAGGCATTACTTAGGGGGGGGGGAGAATGGTTACGTGTTTATTTGTCGGTGGCTTCTGAGGTTGTATAGCAGGTGAACAGGGCTCAGAATGTTTGGGAAGGAACAGAACATTTGTCTGATTGTTCAGAAGGAAAGAAGGAACTTAAAACTATAAGTTCCTTCTAGTTGGTAGCAGAAAGAAAGTTGTTGCTATTGGCTTGCCCATTAACAGCGAGCAGCTATGCTAGATTCTCTCACCACTGCCACCCTTCATGGTGTTATGCAGTTATATTCCTCAATACTGTGGCCAGTGTCACATGCAATCTCTCACCAAATCATGTGTATCTTGGGTTTTTTTTGTTTCTTAGAGCAGTCATGCATGAAATTTTGCTAGTGCATCACAATTGCTGATCACAACCTGCTTCCCTCATGCCTCCCATCTGCAACTCCCCTCTACACATACACACACACACACACACACACACACACACACACTTTGCTCTTTCACAACAGCAATTTACTCCCACGCCAGGGACAGGTGAAATGAAGAGGTGGTTGCAATCACACAACGGGTCTCACGAAAAAGAAGACGTGTGAATTATTTCAGACCTCTGGTTCTAATAAAGGTGGGCATTTTGGAAACTGAACCAAGCCAATCCTGTTTACAGGGATTGTCTAATATAAGTTCTGGTTTAAAAACCTTCAATAAGGATCACGTAAGTGCACTCATCGTCCAAGTAGGCCTGCATGAGGCCTGCAAGCATGCTGATACCTACCTATACGCCCCACATTTGTGGAAATGTTCACCATTTGTAGGGTGGGCCTAAAAGTTCTCAGCAGGCATTTAATAGTTGGCAAAGGAGGAGCCCTATTGGCAGGGCATTCCAGAGGACTGGGCCAAGGCTCTTTTTCTACTTGTTGTTAGAATGCTGTGATTCTATGAACTCCAGGGATGACCAATGATGCTCCTGCAGATGATCTCGGTGATCGAGCTGGGATATTCGGGTGATCCCTGCAGTACCCTGGACTAAGTAGTATTCAGGCCTTGAACCTGGCTCAGTAGTCAGCAGCCAGAGCAGATGCCTTAACTAAGGTGTCAGATGTTCTCGGCCAGATGCTGGATCCAGTTTGTTTTTTGAGTAGGACATTGGGACAAGGTGCTTTCTGTGGACTCCCTCCCCATCTTTGCTCCCTGTCCTCTACTCCAAGGCACCACTGCCAACTTAATTGCTCTGCCCTCTCAGCCTAGTCCACAGAACCACCCAAAGAGGGAAAACACAGTGGAAGTAGAGGATTCCCTCTTGCTTTGCCATTGTTGGCATGCTCAGAGCAGGCAGGGGAACAAGTAGAAAGGAGGAGGAGGAGGAGGGTTACAAAGATCCGGAGAGCAGCAGTTGACCCACTACGGAGAATGGGTTAAAAAGACAAGTTTTAAAATGTTTTATGTGATTACAATGGTGATACAGCTTTTTTGAAATATGTGAAAGCTGCCCTCAATATGCCTTGTTGTGCACCCTTCCATTAGAATCCAGCATCTCCAACTTTCTCCTGGCTCATTTATTTGCTTTCAAGTTCAGGAGAAGTTTTTCCAGGCATGCCAATCAAGTGCTTATCTCCCCACCAGAGGAGATATCTAGGATCTATCCTTGGGGAACCCAAGTACCTTGAAAAACTAGTTCATTTGTACACAGATAACAGCATTCATGCTTAACATTCTGTGCTTGAACCCTATGGAGAAAGCATCTGTTGCGTGATTTCTTAAATATCATGGTTTTTTTTTTTAAGGTTCCACTTCCGTCTTTATGTTATAGGTTAAAGAGACAAAAATATTTTGACAGATGCAGGAAATTTTAGAGAGAGGGGGGAGCTTCAAGCCCCATCTTTAAACTCCCCGGGACTATTTGAAGGGGGGGGGAGTCCATGAACTCAATAAAGATCACTTACCCATTTTGTGTTATGCCATGCCTTCAAGGAAACCATTTTGTGACTGGAGCCCACAGCACATTCAGAGAATTCCAAATATGTCCACTGGCCCCAAATAGTGGTCCCTGCACTATATCATTGTTAGAGATGAGTGAATAAGGTCCACATCCAGTGTCTTTTAACCATGGTTAACACATATTCAGCATTGCACGTGTTATATTTATCCCTTTGTCTATAGGTTCAAATAATGCTTAAGAAGAGCTTTATTCATAACATCCAGTTGGCGTTTTTCTTCTGCCTCTTTCCTTCCCCTCTTCCCATGTCCTCAACTAGTGGGTCCTGCTCAGGACAAACTCCTTAAGCACAAACTCATAATTAATAGGACACAGCAATCTGCTCCATTTTTCCTGGTCAAGATATAGCAACTCTTGAAAACCTTTGCTGGCACACAAGTTACAAGACCCGGCCATATCTAGTCACCCTTATAATCCAGACAGAAAGCAAGGTGCCACAGGCCTCTAGACAAGGTGGCAGTGGCGTAGCAACGGGGGGGCGGGGGGGCGGTCCGCCCCGGGTGCCACTCAGGGAGGGGGTGCCAGTTGGGCTGGCCCCGCCCTGCGCGGGCCCTGCCCGCCAGCGCCGGCGCTGCTCCTGTGGCACCCTTGCAAGCCGCCGCGCCAAAAGCAGCAGCGGCGGGGCACCCCCCTAGCCGCCGCACACGATCGGCGGCTGGGGGGGGTGCCGCCGCCGCTGCTTTTGGCGCGGCGCCTCACAAGGGCGCCGCAGAAGCAGCAGTGCCGGTTTGGATGGAGTGCGCACGCGCAACTTCGCGCGTGCGCACTCCATCCAACCCGGCAAAGCAGCGGCGGGGCACCCTCTCCACTCCAGCCGCCGATCGCGTGCGGCGGCTGGGGGGGGTGCCGCCGCCGCTGCTTTCGGCACGGCGCTTCCCAAGGGCGCCGCAAAAGCAGCGGCGGTGGCACCCCCCTAGCCGCCGCACGCGATCGGCGGCTGGAGTGGAGAGGGTGCCGCCGCCGCTGCTTTGGTTGCAGAAGCAGCAGTGCCGGGTTGGATGGATCCAAACCGGCACTGCTGCTTCTGCGTCGCCCTTGTGTCTGTGCCGGGGCGGCGATCGAGGAGGCAGCGGAGGGGTGTCAGCCTTGTGCTGCCCGCCCGTCCCCTTGCCCCTACAGGCGGCTCCGCCCGGCAGCGGGGGGAAAGCGCTTAAAAAAAAGGAAAAGCCAAGGCTTTCCTTTTTTTTAAGCGCTCTTCTCTCCGCTGCCGGGCGGAGCCGCAGGGGCGAGTGGAGGGGTGGGCAGCACAAGGCTGACACCCCTCCGCTTCGCCGCCTCCTCGATCGCCGCCCTCGCAGCGGGGGGAAAGCCCTTAAAAAAAAAAGGGCTTTACTTTTTTTTAAAGGGCTTCCCCCCCGCGGGGGGCGGGGCCGTAGTGACGGCGCATCGTGACGTCACTACGTGACGTCACGATGCCCCGCCCCCAGGGGGGTGCCTTCAGCCGCGCCGCCCCGGGTACCGTGGAGGCTTCCTCCGCCCCTGCAAGGTGGAGTGATTCCCCTACTGAATTGGTATTCAATAGAAACAGAGCTGGAAAACCACTGTAGCCTATTATCTTATTTAATTCCCTCAGTGAGAAAGAAAGTAAAGAATATGTTACTCCTACTACTCATATGAAGTGCAATTCAAAGTCCAGATGAGCTGGGGAACACATCATTTCTTCTATCTCCTCGTTTTTGGTTTGGTGATCTGTTGTTCCTATTTCTCAAATAGTATGTAAGTTATTAAGCCACATTTATTTCGAAGGAACTTCCACTGAAATCTTTTGTGAATTATTTCCGCAAGATGTCCATGGTCTTCACTGGTGATACATGCCAGATCCACACTGTATTCGGGTTTCACCTTCAGGTTTTCTCTCGCTCTTTTTTCTTTTTCTTTCTTTTTTTTTTTTGCGCTACAGAAGCTCCCAGCTGCCAAACTTTTTTTTTTTTTTACTACATTTTTAGAGCCAGGTTGATATTTCTAAACAGCGACTTCTGTTTTGGTGCAGGAAATTGGAGTACTCGATGTGAAGGTAAAAACTGAATGTACATATATGCTCACATTTGTGGATTCACTAGTTGCTGTGCCTAATCATGATTACAGTCATACCTTGAGTTGCGTTTGCTTCACGTTGCGTTTTTTCAGGTTACAAATGGGGCAAACCCGGAAGTAAAAACTTCACCGCTTCGCGCATGCGCAGGAGCACTCTATTGCGTCACGCACACGTGCGCGCAGAAGCGCCGCTCTACTTACGGACTTTTCGAGGTGCGAACGGCACCCCGGAACAGATCGCGTCTGTAAGTAGAGGTACCACTGTACTGTGTTTGGAGCTAGAGAGTCAGAATGCTTCCAAACATTCCACATCCTGGGCCGTTCTGAACCCTGCATATTGGAGGTTGGAGAGATCAGGGTATATGTCAGCTTCTGAGGCCAATTTGACGCTATGTAGAAACAGAAATCAGCAATGTAGATGCAATCATTGGCACTACCTGTGTAATTCTAAGAAACGTGGAGTGGCGTGGAATGAATCCCCTTGCTCCACATCTATTACCGAGGCAGGTTCAAGGCCTTTGTATTAATTTACAAAGCTCTCAACAACTTAAGTACCCCAGGGACTGCCTGATCAGCTTGATCACTGAGATCCCCCAAATTGGTGAGGCTCATCTGACAGAGATATAAAACTGAGCCTGTAATGCCATTGGTCCAGTCCTGTGGAATACTCTGCCAATAGAGATTCAGCAGGTACCTCCTGTTTTTAACCTTTAAATGTCTGCTGGAAACTTTTCTATGTTGCCAACCTTATGCAGGTAGTTGAGAAAACATCTTTATGTAATACTTGGTGACCTGATTTTAAATATTTACATGTTTTTTTATTTTGTGTGTGTGTGTGTGTGTGTGTGTGTGTGTGTGTGTGTGTGATTGTTGTAAATCACTTTGGTATCTGCTATGAAATAGTTGAATACAATTTTTTTTTATATAAACAAATGGCCTCCCATGCAGCTTAGAGAACTGAGTCATAGGGCTAAACAATATATGGAATCATAGAATTGTAGAGTTGGAAAGGACTGCGAAGGGCATCTAGTCCAACCCCCTGCAATGCAGGAATCTTCTGCCCAACGTGGGCCTCGAACCCATGACCCAGAATTTAAGAGTCCAAGTCTGGTTTAAAGATAGAGGGAGAAAAGGCTGGGCTTTGAACTTGCCTATCAACAGTTAGCAGCAGCTGGTGAGCAGACTGGGTGTCTCCTCCACTACAGTGAGATGTATTATTTCTATTTAAATTATACTAATTATTTCTAAATTTACATCTAGAAATATGCAAATTTTATGCAAATTGGCATCCTCTTCTGTTTTCCTTTTGGATGATGCAGACCCACTTTTTTTTAGAAGTGCTTTCCTAGCCACCCTACAAATAGCAGTTTCAGAAAGCGGTGAGTTAAATCAGGAATATGCTGCAAGAGGAAAATGTTAAACTTTCCCTCCCCAGGCACTGTGGTCCCAATACAAATTGGCACCCCCATCCTTGCTTTTAAATCTTCTTTTTGTAAGAAAAGAAAAAGTAGAAGATCCTGTTTAATGCACACATCTGTCACGTCATGTCCGGCTTTGCCCATAGCAAACACAAGCATGTAGCTGAATACATCCTTTGTTGAATGGGATTTCACTGGAGAATGTGCTCCTCTTTTCGCTCCACTCTTCCTTGACCAAGTAACTGGAAATGTAGCATAGCTCTTATTCCTCTCAAAAGACTGTTTCCAAAGCAGCAGTGAGCTTGTCTGGGCCTTGCATTCCTTAGAAGCTATTTATTCACCCATGACCAAAGTATTAAGGCGCGTTCTCCACCGTGTACACGCACAAGAGGACACACACTGGAGGGCCCTTTGTCCCCCCCCTGCACTGTTTCTGAAGGAAGACACATGGTTTCAATGATGTCTTTGTTATCAGATCAAGCATTCAGTCCAATTTGCAATTTTAATGAAAATCAGACACCTGTACTGCAACTGATCACCATACATGGGATTAACAGCAGTGGCATTCCTCCATTTCAGAGGCAACGGAGCTACTAATATCCTGTTACCAAAGGCCAGATTGGGATTTCAGATGCAATGCAACTGGGAAGAAAAGAAGCCTTTATCCATCTCTCAACAGAGGGCTTTGCAGAAGAGGAACAAAATCAAAGCTGGTTTGCTGCCCTGTTAGCTGGGCACAGTGCGTATTTCAGAAAATCCTGAAGGTTCACCCCTACCAAACACTACAGGGTACTTTCCCGCCGCTTACGGTAGTTGGTTTCTAAGGCCCATATAGTCTGACTCCCGTACCTAGCCAGACGTATTTAATACCCACAGATTCCAAAAGAGCTTTGCGCTTGCATAACATTTCACTTGGTTTAGATGGGTTGCCCAGCTAGTAAAAACACTCTGAATGCCTGTATCTCCACCATAAGGGCTAAAAACTTGCGATTTTTACAAATGGGCAGATAGATAACATGCACAGATCTGACAGCACCCACCAAATTCTGTATTAGAGCCCCATTCTATATATGACAATCAAACAACCTGCCATTTATTACAACAGACTATATATAATTTTTACTTTGAGGTCACAGTAGTCTACAAGGTCAGGACAGGTGGAGGCTCCCAGAACCTTTGGGGGCATGCAGGAAGGAAAGAAAGGCAGAACTGGATAGCAGCAGTTTATCCCTGCAACAGCTTCACCCCTGATAATTTCCACTTTTCTGGTTGTTTCCAGGAGATGGCAGAGGGTGGCATGGCCAGCAGCAGTGTATGGTGGTGTGTCCTGCCGATGCTAACTTTTCCTTCTGCACACTCATCCTTTCCACATGCTACTAGGGATGGGGGAGAAATTTGGTTTGGTTCACATTTTAGTGCAGAACTACCTAATTCAAGCTTTCCAAAAAACAGTAATCTTTCAAAATTTCCACATCTCCGAATTTTTAATGCAGTCCTCCAGCCAACAGATATAGGCAAAAATGAGTTTGTTTATTTAAAACCATTTAGATACCGTCTGATAATTTGAAAATCTATAAGCAGTATATTAGAAGAAAGTGTGCATTAAAATGCATATAATAGTGAAAATAATATGCATTATTATTAAAATGCATATCCCTCCCCCTCCTCCCAAAGTAGCCCAGGGCAGCAAACAAACAAGTGATAAAAGAATTAAAACATCAAAAAACTATTCTAACACAGGTGCAGACATTACGTAAAATTCCATTGTATTAGTGGAAGTTGCTTGCGGGAATGAAGGCGAAATGGCATACAAAAATGTGCATATTAGGAGAAACGTGTACTAAAATGTTGGCACGTTCTTGTGAGGATCTCTCTAAGAACATGTAGAAATGCAGAGAACTCTAGACTAGAAAAATGAGAAGCCAAAATGGACCAATTCACCCATCTGTAATAGGAGCCAAGGCCAGCCTTGTTGTGTTGACACCTGAAGAGGAAGATACTACAAGCACCTCTCCACCAGCCCTCCTATAAAAATATAATGCTTAAAAAAAAAAAAGTAACAAACCATTTGCTTCCCTTTTATGATGCTAAAAATCAGCTACCTGAGGTAACCACTCCACTTTGCCTAACAGGAGGGCCGGACTTACAGTTGTAAAATCCTTGTCATCTTACACTACAACTAGTTCACAGAAGCGCACTGCCTCCAACGGTGAGGGTAGAACATAGCAGCCTCTGATAGCAGTAAATTACTCTCCATGAATTTGTCTGAAGCCATCCAAGATGGCGACCATCGCTACATCTTGTGGGAGCAAATTCCATAGTTTAACTATGTACCGCATGACGAAGTACTTTCTTTGGTCTGTCCCAAATCTTCTGCTTCTTTTAAAACAAACAAATAGCAAAAAAGGTTGCCATGTATAGCTGGATTTAATGCCAGCGCTGTACGAACTTTTAACTTGGCGCACAGTGAAAAAGGAAAAAAAAGGAAAAGACTGTTTGTAAAACAGCAGAAGGGAGATTTTCCTCCTGATGATTTTATGGCTCGTCCTTTTGTTTCCCTTTAGCTATGTCCTTTCCGTTTCCATAATGCTGTCAGTTGCACGGTGGTCAATGTGTTTCTGTGCCTGAGTCATTGCTTGCTCATTCTTGTTTTACAGTCTGACCCCATCAACTCCAATGAGTCTTGGATTCCGTCCCTACTGTAAGTGTTTGTTTTGTTTTATTTTTGAGGGAAAAATGCACCGCAAAGTTTATGCTTTAAGTGCTGCCTCATCCTGAGTATCACAGTTCCGTAGCAGGCTCGGTTGACATGCCTGGCTCTTCAGCTCAATGACATTTAACACACATCTCTGTTTTGTCATTTATCTCCCTCACACTCTCATATAAACACTGCGGCTGTAAAATAGCTTCAGGGGGAGGGGGCAGTGTGAGCTCCATTTTAAAAATGGAAGCTGAAGGTTTCATTGCAGAGTAAGTCCTGAATTGCTACTGTGAATCAGACATGCACAAAACTGGGACTATGCCCCCACCCCCCAAAAATTACTTGCCAACTGAGAGCAACCAATGTTGTTTCATTGCAAGTGGAGTCTGCCCCATAATGTTGCAGTGTGGTGTGCGCCTCTTAGGCATACCGGTAGATGAATGCATCAATTTTGGTTCCTTATTTTTCCAGTCTCAGATTCATTTTGCTCTATTTTCTCATCAGTTTGTGGTGGTGGTGGTTGTTGTTGTTTAAAAAAAAACCTGCATGAAAATTCACGCACTTGCAAATTTCTTTTTACACATTCATTTCAGTATGCATTTTTTCCTACCACAATGTTTTCACAAGCAATTTTCCATAATATAAAGCATTTTTTAGTATGCCTGTTTGTGCACATAGTTCTCCAATATTTGCTTCTGTGTATGCATTTTTGCAGGGGGGTGGTGAGAACGACATTACAAAATTAGGAGAAGTGCAAATTTTGAAGGCCAGCTGCATTTTCTTCACTGGCTCAGAAAGTGTATAAAATGTGAACTGGATGGGTTTCGCATGCATTTCCAGCTCCTGTTCAAGGTTTCAAGTGGGCAGCCCCAGTGGAGAATAAGCCCCTGTGCAAATGCACCCTTGAGGCTTTAGAGGAAGTATTTGAGGGAAAGGATTAACTGTAACTTCCTTAACTGAAGTTTATTCAAATTCTGAAGGCCATTCTTAAAGCCTGTCTGGGGCCTAGGGTGGGGAGAAGGAACTTTGTTTGTTCAATGTTGCATGATTCTTGCCATATCCCTCACTCAAGATAGGTTAGAGGTGTAAACTAAACTAAACGAAACTAAATGAAACTAAACAACTAAAATAAAATAAAATAAAATAAACACAATATTATTATTTTTTAAGCCCATGGGTCAAGTATCAGGATTTCAAGTGCAAAAATGATAAAGGAACAACACAATGTGGTAAATGTTTGAGTCATGCAAAATACACAAACACAAAAGGGTGGGGGTTTTTTGTCAAGAAAAAGACGGGAAATGACTCGTACGAACCCCACATAGACCATTTTTTAAAATTTAAAAATATTGACATGTAAGTTAATTGACATCAACAAGAAGATTCCCTACAACAGGAGTCCTTTTCAAAACTCAATCAGGGTACAAACAAAGACCACTCAAAAGCCACGTCCACAAAACCCAAGAATTTCCTTGGGAAAAAGAAAACAGGACACATTTCAGGCAGGAAGATATTACCTCATGCCACACCACTTTCATTATTGCAGCTGCTCACCTCCTGCCTTTCCCTTGTGGCCTTGTCAGTCAGCAGCCAGCTAACAATTCAAGGCATCAACATCTGTGCTGTATAAGACAAAGGAATGGACAGCAGGAAAAATATGTTCTCAAAAGGAACGTGACTTCTCATGAGCAGATGAGCAACGGCCCATAAATTTTCACAGAACTGTCCCCTGAATCCTTAGCTTGCAAAAGAATTGCAACCACCTAAGGAAAGAGTCTTTAATTGTTGTTGTTATTATCAGCCATCTAGCAGTGTTGTCAAAAGCCTTCTGATACCAAGAGACTTCCAACTGTAACTTACACTACACTTATACTAAGGGATCGTTCCCATGGTTATAAGCTTTGGGTGCCAGAGTTTGTGGGCGTAAGGCACCCATAATTTCTAGATTTAGGTAGTAAGTGTCAGAATTTAATCAAGGTTCGGGGAGTTAAACTGTAAACACTGAACTCACAGATCCCATGGGATTCAAGGTGGAAATAACAAAGGCCAGCTTTCTTGTGAGGTAATCACCTCATGATGATAGCCGAGTCGTTAACCTAACAAAAGATGAGCCATCAGGACATTCAGTTGCAGAGAGCAAGGGGGATGGAGCCCCTCTTCCAGATGTGTGTTAGTGAGCAGAGACAAAAAGGGTTTAGGATTTATGTTTGGATGACGTAGGCTGGAGCGGAATAGCTTCACTGGCTGTAACAAAGAGACAGAGAGCATGGCTGATTTCTCTGTTCTGAGACCCAAGCCTGTTGCGTCTATGGGGGAAGCAAGAGACCCTCTTGGAGTGCTAATGCTGTGAAAACCTCCATTGTAGGCCCAGGTTGTATATATGTGTAAATAAACCATATATTATAAATATACCACAGTCTCCACTGTGCCTCATTTCCAAAGGAAACACAAACCCTGGGTAATCACCTGGACCCCGGGAATTTCACATTGTTCATAGAGATAGGGTTGATGTGTAACAATATGTTCCTTCCAGCCAGGTTTTTTTTAAAAAAAACCCAACAAGAACATGTATTCAAAAGTTATAATATGGTTACAATACAATACCTTTTCAATCAACATATCCCCTTCCATAGACACCTCTGTGATGGTGGTGGCATTAAAACATCCTGTTCTTCTTCAATAAAAGAGAAAAAGGGAGAACATATTGTGTCAAAGGTATCCTTTTTGGAGACGCCTTTGATTAGTCACTGATCGTATGTGAGGCATTCTGATAGAGCAATGCTCCAGATGTTATCAACCCAAGCCTTTATTGGTATTTAATAAGTTTCATTCCATCACTGGGCAATAACTAGACTAACTGCTGTGAACAGGAAGGAAATTAATTTTTTTAGATTTAAGGGTATAATTTGAGGTCAAATCTAATGATAATAAGGCAAGTGCCAAATTAGGAAGAATAGATTGTTTAGTGATCTTGGAGGTCAGATTAAAAACTTTTCCCCAAAAGGGGTACACTCCCACCAAACATGAAAATGGGAACCTCGTTCTCCACAGCCTTTCCAACATAATGGTGAGCTTAAGGGATTTATATTTGCAAGGCATGTGGGGGTCCAATGCCACCAAAAGATAATTTTAAGGGAAATTTCTTCCTGCCAGTTTTTTAACTCGAGAGAAAAGCTTTTACTCATCTCAGCTGAGGTAAACGCCATGATAAAGAATCCCCAAAGCCATCACCTTGACGGCCGGTTGTCCCCTCCAAACAGCGATTGTCTCTAGTGTTCAGTGAATCCCAACAGTACTTTCTGAGGAAAAATAATATTTTTTTAAAGGGCTTTCCTACTTGCCACACCAGTTTTAGCCCCAACACTGGCAGAGGAGTGTGAATTATATTCCAGGTTCTTGTAACATTGATGCCCATTAAGCAAGCATTCAGTGTAAGTAGCCAAGCCAAGTTAAAGCTACAGAAAGGCTTTGAACTACAGGACAGGCCGATCCATGAGACCACATTCCAAAACCAACTTATAAACCCAGGACACCGAGGAGGTAATGAACGGCATGGACTTTTATGGGTAATTCTACCCATGAGGTGAATTTTGGAACGAGAGGATGTAACCATTTCACATCATTAAATGTGAAGTGTATTGCAGTCTTTCCTTTATAAAGCCCAGAGTAATATTTAGGACCAATAAGGTTTTCCCACTCTCTGTGAAGCGGTTCAAGATTAAATAGATCAAAGCTATCTCAGAATAAACCAGCTTGTTCTGTTGCCCCTCAGAGAGATAGAAAAGATTGCCAGAATCTACCCCATCAAAAAAAAAAAAGGCTTTCACTTTATGATGGCTGTCATGCTTATGTATTCCACCTTTATTGTGGAAAAGTTGCTAAAATGAGAAGAAAACTGAGCCCTTTCCCCCCCAAAAAAACTAATTTATTCCAGGCCAGACGTATGAAAGTTCTTCCCTGTCCTGCCAACCTTTAGATATAAATATCCTGAGGAGCAGATGTTTCATTTTTAAGAGTGTGAATAGGAAAATTCCTAAGAATTTCTGCAAATGAAAGCTGGGATTCACCTTGACGCATTATGTTTTTTCAGTGTGTGATACAGTGTGTGTGTGTGTGTGTGTGTGTGTGTGAATGAGTAACACTAGCCAAACCATGTACTGGATGTGCTTAGCATGTTTCAGTAAATCAAATCATTCAGGATGACATACCGGTATGTATAAATCCCCTCTGCTACTGTAAAAAAAAAGGTGGGATTCATGACATTATTCCATTACATGATGACCAAGATCCCAAGTCAATGTGGTTAGAACTCTGTATTGATAAGAGTTGAGAGCACATTGTTACACAACTGAGACCAATTGTCCAGCCCCAGCAACATCCTTGCAACTGCTCAGGTGTCGATTTGCATGTGAAATGGCAGAGGGCGGTATTGAGATATTGAGAGAGGCTCCTTACCTTTGAAGCACTGTTAACGCTTCTTGAACAGTTATGGATTCCCCCAAAGAGCCCTGGGAAGTGCAGTTTGTTAAGGGTGCTAAGTGTTGCCAGGAGACCGCTGTTCTCACAAATGTACGATTTCCGGAGTGCTTTAACAGTCAATCCCTCTTTCCCAGAAAACTCTGGTAATTGTACCTCTGTAAGAATAGGGGTCTCTTAACAACTTTCAGCACCCTTAACAAATTACGCTCCCCAAGATTTTTTTGGAGGGGGGACCATGACTGTTAAAGTGGCATAACAGCGCTTCAAATGTATGGTGTGGGAGTGATTCAGTGCCTCCCTTTTTGCTTGGTTCCCATAGCCTTCAGCTCAATTTGTATGGTGATCTGGCACCAAAAATCTCCCTATGAGCCACCACCCTTTTGCACACAGTGTAGAGGTGGAATGGTGGAGACTGCGTCCCTATCCTGACCCTTCCAGGGAGGAGGAAGAGGAAGACAGTAGAGATTTACAACAGGGGTTTGCGGGAGGTCACAGCTCAGAGGTAGATGAGGGGGGAAATTGGGAAATAATGGGAGAGGAGGAGCAGGCAGAGCCAGAGCAGCAGCTGGCTGACACGTTGTCACTGGAAAGCATTCCAGACCCTCCATCTCCCAGAACCTGGGGAGCCTTAAAAGTAGGAGAGCAAAGAGCTTGAAGACAGGGGGCACTTAGTGGCATCTGTAGAGGAGATGATGATGAATGAGGAAGTGGGAGAGACGGAAGGGGTGGAGATTCACTCGGGACAACGTCATTATCCAAGAGACTGGGTTCTATAGCCTCAAGACTGAAATAAAAAAGGACTGTAAGAAACTTTCCCTTGTCTTTATAATTTCCTGGGCAACCAGCCAGTAGCCGCTGACAGCACCCTGACACACAGAGACCCTGATCCTGAAATCTACATAAGTAGGAGATATGCAACCTGCATATGCTTTAAGAGCTGAACATCAGAAAACTCACTTAGATATATGGAAATAAATTTTTAAAAAATTGTCCAGTAGCACCTCAGAGACCAACTAAGTTTGTTCTGGGTATAAGCTTTCATGTTGTGCATGCACGCTGAAAAGCTTATACCCAGAACAAACTTAGTTGGTCTCTAAGGTGCTACTGGACAATTTTTAAATTTTATTTATTTATTTTGACTGCATCAGACCAACACAGCTACCTACATGAATTTAGATATATGGAATATCAAAAGATTTTACTTATATCTTGATCAGGGCAAACAGAAGCGCTTTTCAGTCAGGGACCCCTTAGTGAACTGTTTTGAGGTTTTGGGTTTTTTGTTTGTTTGTTAAAATCAAGCGGTGTATAAATTTTTATGAAATTAATAAATTAATGAAGCTAGACCGAGGAGCCCGGTGCCACAATGCTGCTATGCATCCTCATGGGGTCATAGATATGTATATACCATTTGATTGTCAGAAAATAATAATAAATCCCTCAACGCTGTTTTATATCAGAGGTAGGCAACCTACAGCCTCCAGTCTATTTTCATGTGGTTTTGGACTTATTTCTAAAAGCCCCATGGAAAGGGCAAACTCTCCCATTCCCAGCAACCTGCTGGGGAGGGACGAAGAGGGAGAGATTGGGGTGGGCAGAACTGTTACCAGAAAGGAAGAGAGAGAGAAGCAGGTGGCAGAAAAAGAGAGGAAGTGGGTACCCACCCACTGTTGGTTCTGCCCCCATACACTTCCAGCATGGGTGCCCCTCCCGACAGATCAACCCCACAAAGGAATGTTAGAGAGAAAAAAGTTGCCCACTCATTTTACATGAATGAATGAATAACTGAACATATTAATATAAGTCAGCAAAATGTACAATCATTCTGAAGAACATGAAATCTGTGCATTTGGGTTGAACTGAATAATTTTATTTTGGTTTTCCGGTAGTAGAATTTATTTATTTTTAAGTATAGGCTTCTAGAATATTTACTATATTTATTTTAAGAAACATTAATTTTTCCTTCTAAAACTCCAAGGAGGCTCTCAAAATTCAGATCAAATGATTATATTCTAAACTGCCTAATGATTCTTGGATGAAGGGCAGTATAAAAGTTAAGCTAATATTCTTTATTTATTTTATTTATTTATTAGATTTACATACTGCTCTCCATCACAAGATCTCAGGGTTGTTATAATAATAATAATAATAATAATAATAATAATAATAATAATAATAATAAATTTCTGAAATAATCATATACATGTGCCTTGACCTTTGGAAAATATGTGTCCTTTTTAAAAACTCTCCTTCTCTCTATCCCCACTCCCAAATAACTGAACAAAAGTCCTTTCTTTTTTTAGTGTTTTGGAGGTCTGGATAACTTTAAAGTGTCTTAGACAATATCTGTTAGCAATGGAATGGGAAAGAATTGATAACGAATGCAAGTAAATATGGACCTCATTAATAAGATAGGCATAAGATTCACATAAGCAACTATCGGTGAAACATCCCACATGTGTTGTACGAGTTCCTTTGTCCCCAAAGCGAAAACAGTCTAATCTTTCCTCACGCCTTTCTTTTTCTAGAAATCACTGATTTCTTGCTTGCTTGATATCAGTCCCTGATTAAATGTCTTCCTGTTGAAACGGAATACGCTCAACAGTAAAGTCATCAAACAAGCAAGAACTGTGTGTTTTCCCAGGATAGGGATTTCCTTTCTTATAGAAGGTGTCTGTTCATTGTTTGGCGGGTGGTGGTGGGAGATGCTGCTTTCTGTATGCAACACAGTTTCTTGGTGTCCATCCATGGCTTCTTAGGGTGGCCACTAATTTATATATACAAGTATTTACCTGCTGCCCACTCACATCAAATATCAAGGCGGTGAACAACACAAAACATCGTGGAACAATACAAAATACTGGCTCATATTTTTAAAAAGGGAAATAAACAACCAGGTATGCTTGTCAACAATAATAAAGTACTCAAGCACGCTCAATCTTCACTGGAGGAATATTCCACAACATGGGGCCAGAAACACAAAATCCCTGACTTCTAGTTGAGCCCATTTGAGCTTCCAAAACACTGGGGCACTAACCACTAATGGCACTCCTCCAGAAGATCTCAATGATCAAACTTCATGTGTTGCCCCCCAAAAGGAAATGCGTCACCAGAACAGAAGAAGAAGAAGAGTTTGGATTTGATATCCCGCTTTATCACTACCCGAAGGAGTCTCAAAGCGGCTAACATTCTCTTTTCCCTTCCTCCCCCACAACAAACACTCTGTGAGGTGAGTGGGGCTGAGAGACTTCAAAGAAGTGTGACTAGCCAAGGTCACCCAGCAGCTGCATGTGGAGGAGCGGAGACGCGAACCCGGTTCACCAGATTACGAGTCTACCGCTCTTAACCACACTGGCTCTCAACAGAGGACTGAAGAAGATGCAACAGGTTTGCATAAAATTTAAACATGCAAACAGATTGTGCATAGGTGCAGATTTAGAAATAATTACTGTAATTTGAAAAGAAGCACAATGCATCTCACCTTAGTGGGGAAGACTGTGACCAGGTAACCTGTGTCTGCCTGCTGGCCAGGTGCTAAATGTTGATGGGTAGCTCCAAGGCCTTGGCTCTCATTTCTTATGGTACTTTGGCCCACAACCTTAGTGTCAGAGTTCAAATTATGTGCCACATTCATAGAATAAATGGTCTGCTCCACTCCACCCCATAATATCCCCATTCCTTCACAAATTCAAAGGCAAAAAATGTCAGCAAAGTCAGTGAATGTGACTTTGAGCAGGGTGTGTTTGGTACTTTGGCCAATTTACATCTGTTGCTCTGCTTTGACTGGAAATCCAGATGTCAGACTTTTGTTTTTTCTTTTTCAGAAACAAACCTGAATCTCTTTAAATGCGCAATCTTTGACGGCTTCTTTTGAAAAGATATAATTTATCTCTTTTTGTCGGTATCAGCTCCTTCTGACGCTGCATCCTAATCAAAGGAAAATACTACCCTAATGTCAATATTGTAGTAAGATAAAGGCTTTCTCAAATGGAAACCTTGGTTCCTGCCCCGCAAATCAGCTCTGATATGAATATCTCCAGTTTGTCCCAAGCAGGTTTTCTATAGCTTGTCATTCATGCTCCTAAACATTATAAATAAAAGCATGTGCTGCCTGTATTATGCTTGCCCAAGCAGTCCTGGGCCCTTACCAATAAACTGGCACATACTGACAGCTATAGCAGATACTGTATTATTATTATTATTATTATTATTATTATTATTATTATTAACATTTGTATTTTTGGTTATATCCAACTAAGTTTTACTCACAGTAGACCCAGTGAAATTAATGCACCTAGGTTAGCAAAGTCAATTCATTAAGTGGGTCTACTCTGAGTATGGCTAACATACGGTTGCCATACGTCCAGAATTTCCCTTTTTGAAATATGGCAACCCTAGCTAACTTTGGATACAACCCTCTAGGTATGTCCACCTTTTATTGTTAAGGTATTTCTGAATCGCTTCTCTATAGGTTACCCTTCAGAATTTTTAAAGAAAACATAAAGTGGCATGCATTTTAAAATATAAATACTTATAATATTGTGGCTTGAGGACAGGAAATCTTTTTTCCTACTTTTTTCAACAACTTGAATATTTTATTTCTGCTCTTGCTGAAGAAATTGGCTTATATCAAGTTGATAAAGTAGGTATATCAATAAAGTTTAAGGGGCAGGCCATGGAAGAGCATAAGCTGGTACATAAAAATTCCCAGATTCATTTCCTGGCATTTCAATGTCTGAACCCCTAGAGAGCTGCTGCTAGTCAGTGCAGATAATACTAAGCTAGATCTGGTGCCCTAGAGATGTTTTTGACTACAACTCCCATCATCCCTGGCCAGCAGTTGTCAAAACCATCTCAAGAGTGCCAAGTTAGGAAATGCAGAACTGGATGGACTAATGCATGAAACTTCCTACATTCCTATGAATATTCAAAAATGGAAGACATAATCTCCAAGGAAGTTCTCTTGCCCATGCCTACTGAAATGGATAAATGGATGATATCAGCCCAATAATACTACCAGCGGCAGCAGTAGCAGTATTAATGTTGCTTGTTGTTGCACAAAAAAAGGTCTCCCAGGTAACTAACAAAATATTTAAGAACATAAGCATAGGTAGGAAAACATTACATTATAACAAAAACACATGAAATTCATAAAAATCCACAAAGCAACTGCCAGTAACAGCAGAAAAAAGCTTTGGCAGGAGAACTAACAGCAAACAACACCATCATAGTCCAACAAAAGCCTTGGGGAAAAGGTACATTTTTACCTAGCGTCAAAATTATTTTTCAAGATTACCTACTACTGTGTTCTCAGGCTGCTCCCATTCACTGCAACAGGCTTCTCAGTAGATTGCATGCTAAATTCTGTTCATTGTTAGATCATTGTTAGAAATTATTTCCCCATCCCCACCCCATTGTAATATGGGGACGGGTCTGTCTTTTTAATTCTGTAATGAACTTCAATAAACTAATGTGCATGTACTCATTTCATTAATTAGTTTATTAATATAATTCTGTGCTGCTGCTTTTCATTGCAAGATTCCAGGGTAGGAGCCACCTTTTCTGTATAGGAGCACTCTTTCCCCTCAGATGGCTCCATAATAATGCACCTGAGCAAATGAAATAGCAGCTTGCTTCCACCATATTAGCTCCAAAACTAAAAAAGGCAAAGGAAACAAGAGCCACAAAACAAGTAACTAAGTACCGGTAAATGGATGGAAGTTAAATGAATGAATGATGAAATACACATATTTTTAATGGTTACATAATCAATAGGGACGCGGGTGGTGCTGTGGGTTAAACCATAGATCCTAGGGCTTGCTGATCAGAAGGTCGGTGGTTCGAATCCCTGCGATGGGATGAGCTCCCATTGTTCGGATCCCTGCTCCTGCCCACCTAGCAGTTCGAAAGCACGTCAAAGTGCAAGTAGATAAATAGGTACCGCTCCGGCGGGAAGGTAAACGGCGTTTCTGTGTGCTGCTCTGGTTCGCCAGAAGCGGTTTAGTCATGCTGGCCACATGACCCGGAAGCTGTACCCTGGCTCACTCGGCCAATAAAGCAAAATGAGCGCCGCAACCCCAGAGTCGTCCGTGACAGGACTTAATGGTCTGGGGTCCCCTTACCTTTTTCATCAATCAAATCATTTCATTTTTTTAAAAAAAGAAATGCAATTATGAAATGAAAAAAAACCTCATAGCACTGCACACCTCTGTTTTGAACTAATTGTAGTTTCTGGGATATCTTCAAAGGCAGCCAGCCCCATATACAACACATTGCAGTAGCTTAAACCGGTGGTTACCAAAGCATGGATAATCATGGCCAAACTGTCTCTGTCCAGGAGAGATTGCAGTTGAGCCTCTTGTACAAAGGCAAAGCTTAATCTAATAACATTCCCAAAGTGTGAACCTAATCCTTCAGGGACTGCAACCCCATCCAGAAATAAGCTGAGCGCTAGCTCCTTGAACATTCACAAAGCCTCCATCTTTGTGGAGTTTGATCTTGAGGACATCAGCTCTCATCTAGCCCATAAGAGATTCCAGACACCAGTTCAGCACTCCTTCTTTATATAATTTTATTATAAGCTGATCCTTCTCGTATTCTGCACACGAGCTCCTCTTCAAGATGGGTGTTAAATATTTCAATCCAAGATTAAACAAGAATAGGTTTGGCTCGTCTCAAGCTTAAACCCCGCTTAGGCGAAGTCCTTCAGCCCTTTAAACATCATTAAATGATATTTTGACTGGTTACGCATAGAAGAAGGCCATAGGTCCCAAGCTGACTTCCATTTAAATCAACAATAGAGATTCTTGTGGATTCTACTGGGCCAAAAAATAAATAAATCTCTGAGCAACTTCTGTGCTACTTTAAAGTGAAGGTGGTTCATGTTAGAGTGTAACAAAACTTCCAGGGGATATTGGGAAAGACTCGTTGGGTCATGGAAGAATTTATCATTATTACTAACAGAAGTGCTAGCTGTATTAAGTGAGGTAAATCATGTGCTTTTTGTGGGCATGCGATTCCCACCAACCTGCATGTGAAAGTACTTTGGGGTCCATCACAATATATCAAATCATGGAGACAAGATTTTTCTGCTCCAGGGACACCTGACACCCCCTCCCCCCCCTCCCGACCTGCCAAATTCTTTCTAAGGCAGAAAAGATCATTAATGTACAAACCCATTGCTGTGTAACTGCACTGACGCCAAGGTTCAAGAACAATAAATCAATGCCCCCATCAGTGGCTAAATTCATGTGCTTTTTACAATGCCCTGAGCTTGAAAATTTGTGCCACTACGTCTGCTTGCGGCACTGATGGAATAGTATGGCTTGTGTGCTGTTGGCCTCCTGCAGTGGTTAGAGCACCCCAATCTAAGCACTTGTTTTGTTGGCACAGCAAACCCTAGGATTGGGGCCTCGGAGTTTAATTTTGACTTCAAATCGTAGCTAATTTTTTAATGAGACTGATGTTCATTTTCGTTCCCCATCACAGCCTCTTTTGACCTTCAGAAACTGAATACAAATTAATAATTCAAAGCAGATCTTAACATTGGTCCAACTTTAACTCTGTTGAATGGTGCTCCTCTTAAGATTTGTTTTCCTCTTCTACAGTGGTAAAAAGAAAAGAAAAAGTTGTTGCATAAAATATATAAATCGTTTAATATTTTCAACATTAAGAAAAAGAAATAAATGTCCAGATTTCTAATCAGAAAATAGACGGGGAAGCAAAAATTGTAGGAAACAGCAAGTTGCATAAAAGGAGATTCTGACTGAACACCAGGAAGAACTTTCTGACAGGAAGAGCTATTCGACATTGGAACGGTCTCCTTCGGGAGGTTGTGGACTCTCCTTCCTTGGAGGTTTTTAAGCAGAGGTTGGATGGCCATCTGCCTTGATACTTGAGCTGAGATTCTTGCATTGCAGGGGGTTGGACTAGATGACGCTTGGGACCCCTTCCAACTCTACAATTGTATGATTCTATGAATAGATTGCCATACATTTTGTTGTGAATGTTAATCAAGTTCTCAGTTTAGAAGCCATTACAGCACTGTGGCATGAGAAAGCTCTTCTAGAAATAGGCATAACCTGGATCACCTTTTTGGAATTACCGTATTTTTTGCTCTATAAGGCACACCTGACCATAGGACGCACCTAGTTTTTAGAGGGGAAATGCCCCAATTTTTTGAGGATCAGCTCAAAGTTGTTGAGCTTACTTTGCAAAGGGAAAAAAACCCTGTTTTATGGGGTTTAACTCACAGTTCTGCAGCTTCAGGAAAGGGAGCCATTTCTACAGTTTCCAGACAGATAATCTAATCAGCCAGTCACATGTCGCTGGGGAAACAGCCTCCCTCTGCAAGGGGGCGGGGCTGGAATCTCTCTCCCTTATTTCTCTCCCCAATTGTTTGCTGAGCAGTTGCTCAGCGGGCTTCCTTTCAACACCCGCTTCTCTCTCTCTCTCTTTTTTAAAAAAAGCATGATCTGCTTTTGCCCCTGGGCAGTTCAGCTCCAGGGACCACACATTCGCTCCATAAGACGCACAGACATTTCCCCTTACTTTTTAGGAGGAAAAAAGTGCATCTTATGGAGTGAAAAATACGGTAGATTGGCTTACCAAGCCAAAAGTCAAATCAAGCCACTATCACTGGTTTTGTGAGATGTTCCATCACATTCTTTTTTATTTATTTATCAAGGCCTAATCTTCTTCTCAAGGGACGCGGGTGGCACTGTGGGTTAAACCACAGAGCCTAGGGCTTGCCGATCAGAAGGTCGGCGGTTCGAATCCCCGCGATGGAGTGAGCTCCCGTTGCTCAGTCCCTGCTCCTGCCAACCTAGCAGTTCGAAAGCACGTCAAAGTGCAAGTAGATAAATAGGTACTGCTCTGGCGGGAATGTAAACGGCGTTTCCGTGCGCTGCTCTGGTTCGCCAGAAGCGGCTTGGTCATGCTGGCCACATGACATGGAAGCTGTACGCCGGCTCCCTCGGCCAATAATGCGAGATGAGCGTGCAACCCCAGAGTCGGTCACAACTGGACCTAATGGTCAGGGGTCCCTTTACCTTTACCTTTAATCTTCTTCTCAGTGGTGTAGAGCTTTGGCTGCATTAAGGACTGCATAACAGGCAGAAATTAAACAGGGGCAGCTTTCTTCATGATAGACAGGTCTGTACCTGTTCAGTTTCTGCCTCACAGCCTTTAAAAACACAGTTACACCAGCACCACCTCCAACCTAACCCTGTGTGGCTTATTTTCTACTTTTTTAGGGAAAGGACTAGGCGGGAGGCAGGCAGGGTGAGTCTGTGCTTTCTTACATGACACTCCTGTCCAACTCAAACCAAGATGACAGGTAGAAACCAACTATCCCTCCCTTCAAGATTTCATGAAGGTTGCTTTTTTGTACTTCTGAAAAGCCTGCAGTATCTCCTCGCTTTTTGTGACTGGTGTCTGTTAGGTTAGACTGGTGCCTAGGCTGCATAGGTTAACAGCACTGCCCACCTGAACACTGGAAATAGAGAGAATGAGGATAAGATATTCTTAAATTTTAATTTCTTTAAAAGGTAACACAGGGGCCCTTTCATCTCGTCTTTCTCCCTCTCAGTTGTGATCATATCCGTATCCGAAAAGCGTATGCAGATGCAAAGATCATGTTGCTACATATGCCATATATGTATATTCTCCAAATAGCACGGTTATGTTGAAAAGGAAAAGAACGCTCTTTGTGCTGGATCTGAATTGCATCCAAGGTGAAGGGCAGGATAGTTCGACCTCACCAGTTTCCATCTGTTTTGCAGCTGCTTCCCTCAAGGACTTCCCTACAGAGCACTCTCCAGTGGCAAAACTGTACTGGAGCTAAACACTACCTATTGGTATTTGCACTGAACGCAGACCAGTAATATTTGAGAATGCTGATGCAAAAGGCCTCGCACTTGGGTAGAAAAAACCAGCAACAACCACTATCTGAATTCCATTCTTGAGATGTTTGTTTTGTTTGGGAGCAACACAGTACAGAGGGCAATGTTAGGAGTGAGAGGGCAGGAAGGTGTTTATATGTAAAAACTGGGTGGATGTTGTAAGATTCAGGAGAGACTAAAGGAGCTACGGCACACAGTTAAACTATTGAATTTGCTCTCCCAAGAGACAGTGATGGCCTCCAACTTGGATGGCTTAAAAAGAGGCTTGGGTACATCTATGGAGGATAAGTCTATCTGTGGCTACTAGCCATGATGGCTGTGTAAATACCAGCTGCTGGTAGTCACGAGTGGGGAGAGTACGGTATTGCATAGTAGAGTACGGTATTGCATAGTATTGCATAACCTAACATCCATGAAAAGTCCACTAGCAGGACAGGAGGGTGATAAACCCTCTTCCGCCATTGTTCTTCAGCAGCCTAGCCAGTTATGCAATGCCGAAAATGAGGATTGGCAGGAGCTAAAAAGAAGAGGACAAAATGGGGTGGCAATCTGCATAAAATGTAAATATGTTAATTTATATCTATAGATGGAAACTCAGAAGGAGTTACTATAATTTAAAACAGAACTGCAGTACATCTTACCATAAGTGGCTAAGTTAGCTTAGACGCTGCTGACTGTTGGTGGGCTATTTCTCCTTTATCTTTAAACCAGGCTTGGACTGGACAGCCCTCAAATAGAGGACACCTTCAAATTGAGGACTGCCTTCTGTAAAATAAGACACATGGCCACTTTGTTCCTCAAAAACTGGTTTTCTTCCATGGATTTATCTAAAAAAACCCTTTAAAGCTCTCTAAATTGGTGGCCACCATCACATCTTGGGGCAACAAATCCCATAGCGTAACTGTGTGAAAAGAAGTACTACAGTTTATTTTAGCAGAAGCATCTCTAGACTAGAGCCTGCTTAGAGATGTGGAAAGAGATCACAGAGTCCTAATGACAGGAAAGAAAGCTTCAGTTTTAGCAGAGGCATTCTAAATCACCCTTGAGTTCTTACCTTCAGCCTGACCTCTTAGAAACCAAAAAAAGTACCTCTCTAGAGCTAAGACGCAATGAAATCAGGGTGGAAATTGTGTGTGACACAAGTCTTTCATACAACATGGGGCCTGTTTGTTTGTGAAATCCACAGCCTGATTTATGTGGCCGATCGGTTCATACTTCAACCCTTAACTTGGTTTTTTTCCGTTTTACCTTCGTAGTTATACCTTTAAGCATTTAATCTTCTAAATATTCATCAGATTTCTTAGATGGCAGCCATCATAAAAGGCTCCAGACATTTCCCAGGAACAAGATTACAATGAAAATTATTGTTTATCATAGTCTGCTTTTCTCTGTGAAAGGAAAACAGCATCGGCTTGGGAAGACTTCAGGTCCTTTGCCAGATAGATCCAATATCAACAATAACAGAAGCAAGTCCAATTTTTTTTTTTAATGCAGCTGGAATGGGGCAGGGGGTGGAGTTGGGGAGGAGGAAGCAGAAGAGAGACAAATACACACAGAATATACCTACTGGTATATTCATAGTCAGGTGTGGTGCTTCCTTTTAAAATTTAAAAAGACTCCCTTTTGCTTATATACGTTTATGCTACCTGTCTCAGCATGGCAGCCCAGTCGGGATAAATTATCGCATAACCATGGATCTTTATTAAAAACACAAGAAAAAGGCACAAGCTACTAATGCCTTCCATATGCCAGTTTGAGCTGAACTACAAATTATGGTGCTGATTTTGCCGACTTCCCTGAGCGCTCTCCTCTCATGGGAATCAATGGGACTACAAGAGTAGGTGGTTGTACTTTTTATTTATTTATGTTGCAGACTGACATCCCAAATGAGTCAGTTCAATGGGATCCAAGAATCCCTCAGAGAATTAGTCTAATATTAGCACATAGGCTTGCTATCATTTTTGTCCTTTATCAGTGTGTGCTGGGTATCAGCGGATACTTCTGTTTCTGAATCCATATTTTATTTTATTCATGATTCGTTTTTTGATTGAATGCTCTGCCCACCAGGAGATGAGCGGAAGGTTCACTCCTGCTTTCTGCAGGGGTCTGCTTCACTAGTATATTTCCTGTAGGGAACGTGATGGCAAAGCTACACCAAGCAGGATTGAACTCTACCCCCAGTGACATCGAATGATTGATTACCAGGTGGGCGTGGTTTAGGGGACATGGCCTTGTGGGTCAAACCCAGACCTCTGGTTGGCCCAGATAGGCCCATAGGCCAGAACTTCTCCACCCCTGAACTGCAGCTAACCAAATCCATGTCGTTCATCAGGCATTTTCCTGATTGGATATTTGAAAGCAGATGGAATCAAGTTAAAAAATAATAATAAAGATCTTGCCCCAGAGATCCTTTGGCTGAATTTAGAATTTTTAATCTGGTTTTCATCCTTGCCTTGGCAATGTTTTGTGATGTAATTTTATTATTATCTTTGATTTTATTGCTGCATCTTATTGGAAATGCTTCAAGGAGCAATGCAGTGGAACAGCGTAAAAACTGAATGAGTGAACTAAACCAGCCCTGTTCTAGCCAAAGTATTCCATTATTCCTATTAGCCAGCCTGACGAATAAAAACACACTTTGGATGTGTCCCATTGTATCCTGTATTGAGCAAACACATGGAATAAAAAAAAGGCAAAGGTACCCCTGACCATTAGGTCCAGTTGCAGACGACTCTGGGGTTGCGGCGCTCATCTCGCTTTCCTGGCCGAGGGAGCCGGCGTTTGTCCGCAGACACCTTCCGGGTCATGTGGCCAGCATGACTAAGCCGCTAGCTTGGAGCAAAAAAAAGCCAAAAGCATCTCTTTGCTTTCTATAGGTCTGAGTGAGCCTCCACTATGCTGTTTGGACACACAGGAGCCATTTCTATCCTTTCACCGAGATTTATGTTGATTGACTAAAGCACTAACAAGATACCCAAGACGAATGCCTACGTTAGGCTGTCCCTTAAGTACAGAACTGGTGTACTTACACAAATAGTTCAAAACAACGGCTGGAAATTGCAAGCAGCACAAGACGGTAGGCCTTTTTGCCACATGGCTTATATAGAGTTTCATGATGAATCAGCATCAAATTAGAACCAGAAATTACTAATTCAAGCTCTGCTTGTCTTCAGCAAAGATCCAGACACTTCCATATAAGAAATAGTGTGTGTGGCGCTTGTGAATGAGCTTGTGGCAATAGTATCCATGTGACAACTTCTGGAGGACTATGCAATTGGTTCTGTGCAGCAAAGAAATCTTTAGGTTTCATGTTTACCTGGACATCGGCTCTCCATGGGACATGGCAAACTGCTTTTGAAACAGAGGGGGCTTTCCAAAGGACATTTGCAAATATTTATTTATGAATTAAAACACATTTTTATTTTCTTTATTTATTAAATTTGCATACCGACCTTCATCCATAGATCTCAGGCAATTCACAGCCAGGTAGATTCTGTATAAGGCAACTTCCTACTAACATAAAACATAATGGAAATCCAATATAAACAGCAAAATATAAACAGCAAAAGTACGGTATTCTTAATGTCCCACAACAGCTGGCATCAACATCCAGCAAAAGCCATGGTAAACTTAGAAAGTTTTCAACATGCAGTGGAATTGCATTAGTACTTGTTTGACCGTGATGCTGGATGATGTTGATATTATGTGTCTTTTTTTGTACTTTTAAGAAAACCATCAATAAAGATTTTTTCAAAAATATAAAAAAGAAAAAAGAAGAAAAAAAGAATTGCATTATTACTTGCACGTGTTTTAACTTTAGGGGGGACACTCCTCTCCTTATGTGGTCTCTTCTTTTACCCAGTCATCCCATTGGGCATGTGCAAACCATTGGTCACAATGATATGTGTTTTTGTTGTTGTTGCATCCTCAGATGCTAGGAAACTCACCATTGGCCGCAGCATGTCAGCCCCATAAGAACACATTCAATGGCCTCACATGTGGCAATCGTGTGAGCTGCATGGTGTTTCCTACCAAGGTGCTTCTTCCATGTAGACATTTTGTCTCATGTGAATGGACCCGGATCTACTTGAAGTGAGCAAACCATCAGTAACACAGAAATTGTTAATTACACACAGATTCCAGAGATCATGTTTCAGTGGGGGAGGGGGAGAGAAGAAAGCACTGTTAGGGGTTTCCTTGGCTGCATTGTCAAGCACAGGTGTTAAAATGCTGAACTGCAAACAGGACTCGAGGGGATCCTTAGCAGGAAATATTTCAAAGGCCTGGGATGCTCAGTGGGAAACCCAAGGGGGAAGAAAAGGCGAAAGGTCTCCTGCACAGCCGAAACACCTCGGCGTGACAGATTTGATTTTCCATCAAAAGCTGACAGGTGAACCGCATATATCACGTCTGGCAGCTCCAAACACTTGACAGAACGTCAGGAATGTATGTGGCACTTCACACAAGCTATCACTCATTTCTGCTTTTTGTGCCATTCTTTTCCCCAACACCCTCCCCAAGCTAGGGGTTGTTTTTTTCTTCCCCTTCTATTTGTTTGGTGTGGTTGGTGTTGTTTTTTTTAAAGGAAATAAATACTGAACAACTCCAAAATCGCCAAAGGGCCAGGGAGAAAAGACTATTTGTATTATATGAAGAATGTGTCAGCCGTCAGAATGTTTTCTGACCTGTGTTTGAATTGTAAACAAACGGGGTGTGTGTGTGTGGAAAGGGAATCGCACCTGGGCTGGGAGTCTTGCCTTAAAAAGCCACGTCAAGTATTCGAAACAAACAGATTTTCATATTTTTCTAGCCTCGAGGCATTTCAGCCATATGGAGCCAGGAATGAAAGTTAAAACACAGGAGAGCAAACAGAGCAACCCAATCCCATTTGGCCGCTTGTGTGGCAGTCATGCAGGGGCCCGTTCCGTTGTCCATCTGCAAACAGAAAACTTAAACCATGAAGGCTGTGATTAATTGCCGTGGTTGCCGCTCTCTCACTTCAGGGATCAGGCTGCAGAGTCACAAAACTCAATGGAATCAGCCGAGCTACATTGGAGGCAAGGCGATGCCCACATTGGTCAACCGGGCATCCAAACTGGAGCACTGGGCTTTTTTTAGTTTCTTTTTTTTCCTGCTGAGTTTTGAAATTTGGATTCCCAGCAAATACGGCTGAGCTTGCTAGAGAGCACTCTGTGAGATCACTTCCTTTGTCTGCCCTGGCAGGAAGCTGTAACACTACATCTTTCCTTCCCGTCAGGGCAGAGGGGTTACGTATCAGTGGTGGGCGGGGCTAAAGACAAGTGGGTGGAGCAACAATAGCACTGAGCAAAACAGCATCGCAAAATGCTTTCCAGAATAAGCAGCAATATCAGCACCCGAATGCCTGAAAGAACAAAAGTGCAGGGCGCTAAAAGGACGTCCATGTTACCATTCACTCCTATGGAGAAAACAATGTGGTACATGTAAAATCTGTCCAAACTTTTGTTGTAGCGTGGGGTTAATGATTTCAGCAAGTGATTTCAGCTCTCTGACATAGCAGGCAGGAGACAGCTTCTTCATGTAGCAATTCTTTATTCAGGCAAAACAAGACTGAGGGAACTGAGGGTAGGGAAGCTACATTTATAGGGACAGAGGACTTGCTAGGAAAAGATACATTTTGGAGGGAGCAATCTCAAGCAATCACACAGCTGCTTTTTGGTGGGAACCAATAAGACTGAGGATCCAAATACAGCAACTTGAATGCACCAATAGTAACTGTTCCTTCTGGGACAGGAAGGCAGTTACTTTACCCTAATGTGATTACAGACAATAGTAATACAGATATGATAACACTCTGAATCAATACAAACACCTTTCCTGTGTCGAGTGACCCTTCCTCCTGCCTCATCCAATCTGTCTTAACAATGGGCATTGTTAAGGAACATATGAAGACCGAAATAGAGATGCTATGATTTAAAGCAGTACAGCTTAGCTTTTGGGGGGGGGGGGGTTGATTATACTTCCAGTTGAGTTTTATAGTAGCCTAGTAACTTAACATAACTAAATAGTCTTTGTGCAGAGCCTGTCTACTCCTTAGAGACAGTGAGTTTGTATATATCAACAAAACAATGGTTCTCTGGTCGCTGGTGCTCTATGTATAGTTAAGTGTCTCTTTCTGAAAAGAATAGGGAGGTAATGGCCTTTTTTTATTTATGTAGCAATTTAGAATGTGCCAGTGCACTTGCCCTCAAATAATGACGGGGCTGTGTGTGTTTCTTTAAATTGCATTTGCCAAGCAGTAGCCAAGACCTATCTGCAAAGCAGAATTTCCCTCTCTGATGGCTGGACGTTCTGTGTGGTCTTGTGCTTCATGCTAGTTAAACTGATTTGAACCAGATCTTATGCGGTAGGGTGTTTTGTTTTAAAGGCTTTCCAGCGGGTTTTTTTCCAAAGTGAACCTGCCTATGCCCAAGACATTTGCAAATGGCCTAAACTTTGATAATCTGAAAGTCTGTTTTGAAGAATGTATACATAACTGCCAATCAGGTGGGACACTAGATGGGTACTCCAACGTTCTGTCCTCAGAGCAATGCACTACAGGTGCATTACACATTATGCTAAATGTGCAACTACAAAGCATACCAGTGTTTTTCTTCTTCTTTTTCTTCAATAATAGCAGCACACTGGGACTGAAGTTCTCGTCCTTACCACACCAGCCATATTCCCAATGAAGATTGCTCCTATGATACAATTACCCTTAAGAGGAAGGATTGCATCCAAGTCAGCTCTGCTCAAAGTAGGCACATTGAAACAAACGAACCCGAGTTAGTTGTGGCCACTAATTTTAATAGGTCTACTCTGAGTAGGACTAGGGATGGATAGTACAGTCCAATAGTTCTTATTGATGCTAGTGGGAATTTCCCTTGCTAAGGCTAATTGCAATGGTTGGGATGGTTGCAAATTTGATCATAGCTGGGAAAGCAAGGGTTAAACCTCCTTCCCCTGTGTGCTGCTATCCTGCTGCAAATTGGGGTATGCGGGCAGGGGCTCCATCTGGGAAGGAAGGAAGGAAGGAAGGAAGGAAGGAAGGAAGGAGGACTGGCATGCGCCCTAGGCTATGCAATTAAAGCTATGTTTAGTTTTGCCCTAACTCCCAATAGTTAGTGAGTAGAAGAGCAGCCTTCACCAATGTGGTTTTTTCCATGTAGCAGTTTGGGGAATATGGTAATGGAATCAGGGATTAGCTTTGAACCAAGGACCAAATCCCATTGCTACCCCTTGAATAGGGACCCAGGTGGCGCTATGGATTAAACCACAGAGCCTAGGGCTTGCTGATCAGAAGGTCGGCGGTTCGAATCCCTGCGACGGAGTGAGCTCCCGTTGCTCGGTCCCAGCTCCTACCCACCTAGCATTTCAAAAGCACATCAAAGTGCAAGTAGATAAATAGGTACCGCTCTGGCGGGAAGGTAAACGGCGTTTCCGTGCGCTGCTCTGGTTCGCCAGAAGCGGCTTTGTCATGTTGGCCACATGACCTGGAAGCTGTATGCTGGCTCTCGGCCAATAAAGCAAGATGAGCGCCGCAACCCCAGAGTCGGTCACGACTGGACCTAATGGTCAGGGGTCCCTTTACCTTACCTTTACCCCTTGAATGGGTTGCAAAAGAGAGGCAAATGTTCTGTTCCTTCGGGGCTGGCTTTGTACCACTTGGGGTTAAAGAGGAAAGCCAACCCCCTCCCCTGCTCCATCAGCTTCAGTGGTGCCTGGCACCCATTGGGACTGGTTAGGGAGGAAAACAGGGTGACCAACAGTTAGTGCACCACTGGATAACTCAGTCAGTTAGAACATGGTGCTGACTATACCAAGGTTGCAGGTTCAACCCCCATATGGGACAGCTGTATATTCCTGCATTGCAGGGGGGGTTGGACTAGATGATCCTCGGGGTCCCTTTCAATGCTGCAATTCTATGATTCTAACTGGAGCCAAAGCCATCAAAATCCAGTTTTGTCCCCATCCTCCTCCCTTCTGAGAGGCAACGCTGAGACTAAGGAGGAAGAAGCCAACAGGGAATATGGCACTCCATGAACTGGTGGTATGTAAGAATCAGACCAGGGGTGAGGCACTGTTGGTGGGGCACTGCCCCAATGAAGCCGCTTCCATTGATCAGCTTCTTGTTCCCTTGGCTCCACTTGCATGGCAAGGCAAGGTGATGCTACCACTTTAAGGAAACAGAAGTGAAATGTGCATGCTGCCTTTTGGAAGCACTCCTCTCCTTTGCTGCTACAAATGACAGAAGCATTTGTCCGGCATTAGAGGCGTAGCAAGCCCAGGTGGTACCCGGGGCGGAATTTTTTTTGTCACCCCCCCCCCCACTTTAAAATTTTTTTAAAAAAAAAACCAATTAAAAAGTGTCACCCCCCCCTCTGATGGTGCCACTTTGCGAGGTGTGGGGGTTTTTTGTGTGTGTGTCTATTATCTCTTTTTTTTCAATAAAGTTAAAATAAAAAAATAATAATAAATAAAAAAATGTAAAAAAATAAAAATAAAAAGTGTCGCCCCCCCTCTGATGGTGCCACTTTGTGAGGTATGGGGGGTTGTGTGTGTGTGTGTGTGTGTGTATTATCTCTTTTTTTCAATAAAGTTAAAATAAAAAAATAAAATAAAAAAATGATAAAAATAAAAAAAAAATAAAAAAATTTAAAAAGTGTCCCCCCCTCTGATGGTGCCACTTTGTGAGGTGTGGGGGTTGTGTGTGTGTCTGTTATCTCTTTTTTCAATGAAGTTAAAATTTAAAGAAAAAATTAATTTTTTTTTTTTAAAAAAATTATTATTATTTTTAAAAAGTGTCACCCCCCTCTGGGGTGGAACCCAGGGCGGACCGCCCCCCCCATTGCTACGCCCCTGTCCGGCATTCTCTCTGCCTTGACATTTCATCCCAGATTTCCCCATCTTGGAATAGAGCCACCCCCTTGCCTCGTGATTGGGTGGACCTTTCGTCCCAGCTGTTAATGGAGCTGGGGGTCCCTGCACCCATGTTACCAACAGTTGAGGGGAGGAAGCCATCCATCAAAATACGATATCCTGGGGCTGGATTTAAACTAAAAAGAATGTCGTTTCCCAGCTGAATATTTGAGGATAATGCAGGAATTGTCTATTAGGTTTAGTCAGCTGAACCCCACCTCTACCTTGTACAGCAGAGGCATCCTGCTGTCATTATTTTTATAAAAAGGTTTGAAGCTGACAGCTTTCGAAGAAGACTTGCGTCTTCTTTTTCAGTTTGATGCCAGCACTGCCACCACAGATGTCAGCCTCATCTGGGGGATGGAAAGCATTAGGGTGAGTCGACTTGAGAAAGCATTATTTCTGTTTCCTTTAGGAGTCATCGGGTTCAGTACTGGAGAGAGGTCAAAGGCAGCCATATGGACAGGAACTGGAGCACTCCTTGTTCCCAGCCAGTCACTGTGATGCAAAAGCACTATTGGTGTCACAGGGTCAGAGCACATTCTCCCTGGTATTTTCATTCTGGGTTAGTGTATAGAAGGAGGGTGGGTTTTTGCAAACTCAGTAATAAAGCACCCTGCTAACTTTGCAATAAGGAAGAACCTTAAACCTCATCCTGGACCTGCTTTCCTTGAACATGACTGTAAGGCAGGCATGTCCAAAGTCCATTTGGTCGGCCCTCATGCATGTTCACTTCATCAAATCTGGCCCTCTTTGAAAAAAGTTTGGGCAACCCTGCTGTAAGGCCTGCATGGTGGTTGAGTGATGTAGAAAAACTGGTGGCACCAATTATTTTCTCAGATGGAGGACTGAAAGAACAGAGATCAGAAGGGTCAGGGCTATAAGAATCAAAGGTGACTCTCAAACTGAGGTTTGGTTAATTAACCAGCTTTTTTTTTAAAAAAAAAACCTGGTGCAGCCCAATGGCTGAGAAGCAGAAATCCATGTTCATATGGTAGCATAACATTATGTAGGTTTTATTTATTTAAATCACCATACCGTAGCCTAGCCTACACCCAGAGGGTAAGACTGGTTAATAATGATGCCTGTTTCAGTGGGTGCTTGGCTCTCCCATATTGATCTCTGCAGCCACATAAGGCGCTATAATTCTCCAGCAGTTTCCTCCATTGTCTCCTGATGTCTCCTGACAGATGTCAACCAACAGGTTGTTGTTAAAGAATTATATTTGTGCACAGTCCTCCCAAAGTTAAGCACTTTGAATTCCCACTGATTTCTGCGAGAGCCTTAAACCATACTCTCCAGTTTGAAATCATATGATCATAAATGGCTGGATTGTCTTTACATTTCGTTTTGTTCTGGCAAGCATGGAATAACATTGATTGGTTTATTTAACAACACACACACACACACACAGAGAGAGAGAGAGAGAGAGAGAGAGAGAGAGAGAGAGAGAGAGAGAGAGAGAGAGAGTTGTCAGGGCCTATAAAATAGTCCTGGAGCAGCTGATGTCGGCTGAAGCTAAGCAGGTGTATATCTGACCAGTTCCCCCTGAATGATAGACCACTGTGAGCCCCATATGAGAACAGGATTCAAATTGCTTTTAAAAATAATTATGCAGTTGCCTATAATAAAATAAAATCAGTCGGAGACTGTCATGCGGGATTATCGTTTTCCCCCATAGGGTTTCTTCTCCATGTCCGTTTTTCTCAGACGTTTTGTGTTTCTTTATCCAGATGCCCAAGCACGGCTAGGGGATTTTATGAAGTGCATCTGAACCTCTACTGTGCCAGAACCATTAAGCTAGTAGCTCTGCACAGTTGGTGGCAAGAGAGAGAGAGAGAGAGAGAGAGAGAGAGAGAGAGAGAGAGAGAGAGAGAGAGAGGAAGTAACTAGAGATCTCGTGCAGCCCTGTGCCAATACAGGCAGGGCAGGCACACCTGTGTCAATAAGAGTATGGCCTACGTGTGAAAAGTACTGTCCCACAAACAGCTGCTTACTCTTCTTTCATTCTTTCAGAAAGCCTAAGATGAGCTTGCGCACTTGAAAGAGCTCACACCGCTTTCACAGAGATCCGAATGAATTGAACGTGCAAGTGTCAATGTTATGTGAAATCTGCTTAGAGGTTTTGATGATTAAGGGGCATATAAATCCTGTTAAATAAAATAAAAATATAAAGTAAAAGGGGTTTGAATCCCAAAGAGAGATTACACATAACCATTCCTTCTCTTTCTGGCATTCAGGTGTGCCAGAAAGACATCATCCTAAGAAGGTAGGTATGTCCTCCAACCTGGATGGTTTTAAGAGAGGATGAGTGAAATTCGTGGAGGATTAGGTTACTGGCCATCATAGCTGCACTTGCCTCCACAATTAGAGGCAGCATTTTTAGTTTTGCCCAAAGTTGTGGAGCTTTGTGGGCAAAACTTGCTGTTTTTGAGCTATTTTTGTGAATCATCTGCAAAAACAACGCTGCTGACATGGGCCGCCATTGTCCAGATTTCCCCAGACATTCCAGCAATTTCTGCCCGGATAACGCTGCAGACGTATGGCAACCCTATGGGAATCACAAGTGTCGAGAGTGCTGCTGTGCTCAGGTCCTGCTTGCGGGCTTCCCATAGTCCTCTGGTTGACCACTGTGAAAACAAGATGGTGGACTAGATGAGTCATTTTCCTTGAACCAGCAGCCTTGTCTCACGTTCTAATCAATAGACTTGAGGGAATTCTGAGATTTGCAGAAGTGCCATACAAGTATTTAGAGGGGGTGAACCCCAGGGCAGGAAACCTCCCAAACACTGTCCCAAACAATTCCAGTCCAAAACAGGATTGGGCGTGCTCAGTGGCTGCAGAATTCTGGCTGGCCCATTGGGAGTGGGGCATGGGATGGCGCGTCCTTCAGGAGGGCATGGCTGGCTTGCCGAAACACTGAACAAGACCACTCTGCACTGCAATAATAATAATAATAATTTATTATTTGTACCCCGCCCATCTGGCCGGGTCTCCCCAGCCACTCTGGGCGGCTTCCAACAAATATTAAACTACATTAAAAATACATGCAATGTTTTAGTTGTAGCTCCCATACGTTAATTCAACCTCTAAAAATCAGGAGCAGGGAACGAATCATAGGGGAGGTGTGTTGTCTCCATGCCCTGCTTCCAAGTATCTCAGAGACCACTGCTCAGAGACCCTAGCCCCAAACCAGCTTTCCCCAACCTGGCACCCTCAATATATCCCCAACTACAACTCCCATCAGCTCCAGCTGCCTGTAGCCCAAAATTACATGGAGGGCACCAGGTTGGGAAAGGCTATCCCAGAAGGTTAGAAGGGAGGTCATACTTTCATGACAGCACAGAAAGATTTGTAATAAATTCTGCATTAGGTCATGCAGCTGCACATAGTAGGGGTGTCACACTGCGGTTCTGCTGTTAGCATTTCGCCTCGGATTTGAGTTTCTAGGAAATGTAGCTTTCAGTATCCGACACATGCCTCTCGCTGCACGCTTGTAACAAAGACCAGCTAGGTCAGCCGTGGGGTGAGTCAAGCTTTGGCTTGGTTGACATCAGTGGGGACGGCAGGAGTAATATGTAGGCGAGATTAAGCATCCTGGGAGGTTGGGAGGATTAACAGTTTTAGGGGAGCCACAGAGCATGATCTCATTCTCACTCCCGCGGTCCAAAGATGTAGTGGAAAGTTCACTCCAATTATGACTCCTCTTGGTTCTTCTCCACACTGCACTGCCTGAGTGGCAGCTGCTAAGTCCCCTTTAGCACCTGTTTGCACCACTTCCAGCATCATTTGCGCGTGATTTATTCAACCGCTGTTCAGTGCATTCGCCCAAAGTGCTTCACAACAACAGGCAATCCAGAGGCTTGGTTCTTTACCTCTGTGCCGACGCCTTCCACCAAATCTGCCCTCTTCATTGTACCAGCTTTGTGCAAGGATACATGGAGAGCGTTTCGCCAAAACCAGAGCCCGAAAACTGATTCTGATATTCAGAAAGCATATGTAATAATAATAATAATAAATTTTTATTTATACCCCACCCTTCCCAGCCAAGACCAGGCCCAGAGCGGCTAACATCAATAAAATCACAACAAAACATACAAAACAATCAGTTAATATGCAGGTTAAAATACGATTTAAAATTTAAAAAGCAGCCTCATTTTTAAGGAATGAAACATCAGGGTTAAACTGAAACCAACCCAAAGGCCAGGAGGAACAGCTCCGTCTTGCAGGCCCTGCGGAAAGATGCCAAATCCCGCAGGGCCCTGGTCTCTTGTGGCAGACCGTTCCACCAAGTCGGGGCCAGTACTGAGAAGGCCCTGGCCCTAGTTGAGACCAGCCTAGCATCCTTGTGGCTCGGGACCTCAAAAATATTATTTGAGGACCTTAAGGTCCTACACGGGGCATACCAGGAGAGGCGGTCCCTTAGGCCGCATATGTGGTACAGTTATCCAGATATTGTGCCTCTTCAAAATTAAGGTAAGGGACCCTGTGTTTAAAAGGAGACCCTTATTTACCTCTCAGAGCTACAGCTCAGTTGGTAGAGCGTGAGACACTTAATCTCAGGGTCATGGGTTCGAGCTCCACTTTGGGCAAAAAGGTTCCTGTATGGCAGGGGGTTGGACTAGATGACCCTTGTGGTCCCTTTTTGCTCTACAATTCTATTGTTGAAATTCCCGGAGTGGCTTAACAGCCCACCCTTCCCCACCAATTCTGAGAATCGTAGCTCAGTGAAGGGAATAAGCATAGCTGTCAACTTTCGGATTTGAAAATAAGGGATGCCGCGAGGGCGGTGCAATGGCACCAAGTAGCCTTGCCACCCTGCGCTCCAGAGGCTGCGTGCGAACGGGAGAGCGAAAGAGCGAGCGCATAGACGGCAGGCAGGCAGGCTGTCTGTCTGGTTGGGCGTGAGGGTCTGGCTGCACAAGGCATGCAAGCTCCGCCCCCAGTCGGTCTCAGACTCCTTATTGGCAGCCGAGCAACGCAGCTGAGGAGCCTCCCTGGCCGGCAGGGAGGGAGAGGAGCTGCTTCCTTTGAAATCTGGGAAATTTAAGGGATATCAACAATCCGGGATAGCAGCGGGAAACGGCATTGGAATATGGGAATTTCCCGCAAAAAAAAAATGGGGAGGGTTGACAGCTATGGGAATAAGGGTGCCTCCTAACAGCTCCAAACAGATTTAGATTTTTCTAAAAAATGCAAGCAGCATCACCGGGAGAACAGATAATTAATGGGAACAGAGCAGGCATGAAATTCCTCCTTGGAAGCCGGCCCTTGCACTGGGAAGAAATCTCACATAGGTGCCTATGAAGGAGTCTGCCTTCCCCCAATCAAATACCAGCATCATAATGCCAGTGACTATGAGTTCCCATATAGAAATCATTTGCAGCATTACTAGTTGGGAGGAAAGCCATGACACACACACCCCAATACCAGTTGGCTTCTTTGCAGCATATTTGCTGCTGACCTAGCACAAGTGTGGGGAACCTTTGCCCTTCCAGATGTTGCTGGACTACAACTCCCTCCATCCTAGCAAGCATGGCCAATGGCCAGGGATGATGGGAGCTGTAGTTCAGCAACATCTCGAAGGGCAAAGGTTCTCCATACTTGACCTATCAGCAGCCATTTTATTCTGAATTTGCCATTACAATGTACTTCTGGGGTTTTTATTTTCATACACCGCCTTGTTATTGCACATGAAAAGCGACACAGAAATGTTCCAATAAAAAAAAAATTTAAAACCTCATTTGTATGAGGGTCACATGGATTTGGCCTGGCAGATGCGCCAGCTTGAGAGGGCGATTGGGGAGGGGCAACGTTGCCCGCATGACGTCAGGACATCCCAGTGTCACACACGTGATGTCGGGATGTCGGGAGGAGCTGGGAACAGAGCCGAACATGGCAGCCACATGGTTCCAATGGCTGCCAGCTTCTCCTCTTGGCAACACCACCGGCAGGAAGCTACTTTGACCCTCCTTCCCCTCCACGGCAGGAGAAGGAGGAGAAGGACCTCACCTCTGGGCTTGGCCCCTTGGGTCTGGCGCCCCTGTGGCCCAGGAAAGCTAACAAAGGTTAAGAACCCTTGATCTAACATTGACTGAGCCCTGTGTTGGATAATCCTGCACCATTTTATAAGACGACAGTGTTTTGATAAGGGCTTTTGCACGAAAGGATTCAACCAGCCAAGTCAGTGAGTAAAAGGACTATAGCAAGGAACTAGATTACAGTATTAGTCAATAGGTAAACACAATTTGGAAAGGGAAAGTCAACAGCGCTTTCATAAAGGAAAGCCATGCTTCCTACAGCTTTCTCTCCGAGTGCCAACGACAACATGAAAGAGAGCCAACATGTCAATATATTGTACACTCAGGGTTTTCCCCCCACTTCTCTCCAGAAGCCTTTGCAGGAAAGTCTTTCAACAAAGGCCTTTAAGAAGAGATGTTGGGGATTGAGGTGATGGACTTTTTGCATGTACAGGTTTGCAATGCCTTCATGGGCGGAAAGCAAAGAAGTGGGATAAGCGCACAAAGGCATTTTGTGTGACAGTTAATTGATACCCGGATCCTAAGCACATCATCACTTGGAAGCCAGCCCTGTGCCTTTCAAAGGCATTTAGGGCTCGGGTGTTTCCCAAAGCCTACTTTGGGTACAAAGCAGGAAAGGGGGCTTCCTAACAGTTGTGGAGAAGAGGCTGTTTCTCACCCTGGCCATAAAAGCTGCACCTGAACAAATTACCTGTTCTGCGCAATAGTGCAAGAGTTGGGGCAACTTCCAATGCCATGTGATGGGGCTTCCTCTTCAATCTCCAAGCCTTCCCCAAATTCGCTTCCCCAAAGCACTAGTGCCAATATTGAGGGTATATGAGGATCTGTAAGGGATGATGGAGAGTTCATTACATTGCTTGCATCCTACTCATTGGTAGGTGGACACCATTGGACTTCACCCTTACATGTTCCATGTGATGTATATGGTTAAGCAATGCTCAGGTCACAAAAGAAACGCAAAAGATAAAATCAAAATTAAACTAAGGAGGAAAAACCCTATACTGTAATAGCTATCAATATACCAAATATCTGTAAATTTGTCAGTTAATAATAATATTGGAGTGGAGCTCAGCAGATACAAAACAATTGTCTGCCAGGCAAACAAAAAATTGCTGGAACAGAGATGTCTTCCCCTAAGGCAGAAGATGGCATGGGAAAGGGGCAAAATGGCCACCACAGGTCAAGGTATTTTACAGTTTGGGTGCAGCTGCAGTTTGGGTTCCAAGAGAGGGCGCCTCCATCTTAGTCTGGACACAGAAAGTGGCCTTTGAAAGTCATCTTTCCTTTTAGAACCAAAGAACTGTGGAGTTGTAAGGGATCCCGAGAGTCATCTTGTCCAACCCCCTGCAATGCACTGAATAAAGACATTGGATTCTTATCTCATTATACATGACAAAGCTATTTTTAACCTTCTCACCCCTTGCTTTTTCCTGTTAGACCAATTGCAGTCGTTAACAATCGTCAACAGGTTTACCACAGCTATCAACCTTTCACCCATTCCCACCACCCCTCTGAGTAATACCCCTCCCACCCTCTCACTATATATCAGGGTCTGGTGACTTCTGTTTCAGTGTATCTGAAGAAGTGTGCATGCACACGAAAGCTCATACCAAGAACAAACTTAGTTGGTCTCTAAGGTGCTTCTGGAAGGAATACTTTTATTTTTTATTTTGTCAGAAAGTTTCTCCTGTTGTTTAGTTGGAATCTTCTTTGGCCAGTCCTGAGCCTACTGCCAACCTCCTCCCCACTATTTCCCACTTTTGAGGCTCTGTTCCATCACATGGCTTGGAAACCACTGTGTTAATGGTTGTGATAAACAAAGAAAATAAATAAATAACTGGAACACCCATGTAGAGGAATAATTTATCTTAGAAACGCCAGGTACTGAGGACAAACAAGAGGGGAATGGCACGCTCTGCATTTGAGCTTGCAGAAGGACATCTGGTTGTGCACTGTTATAAAGAGAAAGCTGTTCTAGGTAGCCCTTTTGGTCTGATCCTGCCAGACTCATGTGATTTTTTTTTTTAAGACAAGCCACTCTGTGTAATGTTCAGAGCTGCTGTGGTCTGGATTAAGTCTCTTTGTTTTATTAATCAAACCCGGTAAGCCAGTCACATGTGCACGTCTTTGGGAAGCGCTAAAAATACTACGCAGAAATATGGCTGCCACATGAAGAAAGCTCTTCATAAAAAGGGCTCTGTTCTATCTGTTTGAAGGAATTATTTATGGAGCCTGCCGTGTCATTCAAGATTTGCTATGGCCCATTAAATATCCACCTGGATGTTGCATCATTTAACAACTGGAATGTGTAAGCTTTTTGCTTTTTCTAATGCTGCACGTGGTGGAAGTTCTGTGTTTTTACGTACGTGTGTGTGTGTGTGTACATACATATATAATATACACATTTGCAAAGTCATCCGAAATGACCCACGCAATGGAATCAAACTGAATCCATCCACAACGCGAGATGGTTATAGATTGCATTACTCATTGCGTAAATTTGCAGACAAACTGTTTATCACTACTATCGCAGTCCATCATTTCAGTTTGTTATCTCATGACAGCAGCGTGAAGTAGGGCTTACTTAGATCATAGCATCCCTAGCCCTGCAGCAACAGCAACAGCTTGAAGATGAGACAAGAATGATGGGGTGGGAATGATGCAGAGATACGTGGTCTCTTCAAGCCCCCAATCTGCTTCCATCAAACTGAAAATAGTTGGGCTTTTGAGAGTCAAACTATCTACCAGTCACGGGTGTCACATGGCTTGCCCTTGTATGGCTGAATTTCCACCTAACCATTAGTAAGCAATGGCGACCAAGTCTGATGGCTATGTTCTCCCTCCACTGTCAGAGGCAGTAATGCTTCTGGATGCCAGCTGGTGGAAACAGCTGTTGCATCTGGTTGGCCGCTACGAGAATAAGATGCTGCACTAGATGATCCAGCAGGCTGTTCCTATATCCTTCTGTTTCTTTAGCAAATAACCAACTCAGGAGGAGGAGGGGGCTCTAAGGCAGATCAGCCTCCTGATGTGTAGGGAGAGGGACTTTAGCCAGTGTGGTGTAGTGGTTAAAAGCGGTAGACTCATAATCTGGTGAACCGGGTTCGCGTCTCCGCTCCTCCACATGCAGCTGCTGGATGACCTTGGGCTAGTCACACTTCTCTGAAGTCTCTCAGCCCCACTCACCTCACAGAGTGTTTGTTGTGAGGGAGGAAGGGAAAGGAGAATGTTAGCCGCTTTGAGACTCTTTTGGGTAGTGATAAAGCGGGATATCAAATCCAAACTCTTCTTCTCTTCTTCTTCTCTTACAGTCCCAATTGTTATTCCACACACTCCTGATATTCACATTGGGGGGGGGGGGAGCCAATAGGCACTGGTTGCAAAGTGGTCACCAGTACTAAATTAATAAGCCTTTTAAAAAGCTTTATTGCAAAATAAAAATCTTACAGAGCTTAAGTACCCCTTTGCGATCAACCATCATCTATATTTAACAAGTACCTATAATAATTTCACATTTATAGGAATAGCTGTATCTAGTATACACATTCGCATTTGTAAACAAAAATTTCCTCTGTGCCAACCACTGATATATTTAGTATTACGCTTTCCATTTTTAAGTTCGGAATAGAGTATTTGCTTTGGAAGATGATCATCAGGCATCCGCCAAACATGACCAGTCCAACGAAGTTGATGTTGAGGAATCATTGCTTCAACACTGGTTTTATGGAAGACAATCTTACTCGGCTACAAGTGATCGCCAAAGAAGAAGAAGAAGATATTTAGTACAAAACTTTCAACAATAATATTCATCCTACTCAAAACTTTCAGTAATAATATTCGTCCTACTAGGTGATACTTAGAGAAGACCTATTGAAATCAGTGGACTTAAATCAGTCATGCCCACTAATTTCAGTGGAACTAGTCTGTGTCAGTTGGATAGCATTCTACATAACTAACTAACCAGGATCCTTTTCAGGTGAATGGAGAAAGAGAGTAAGGGCAAACACTATCCTGAATTTTATCATTCCATTTCCTGCCCCACCCCTTAAACATCATTTCCTCTTCCATTTATGCATTAAGCTAGTTTCATCATGATACCAGTGTCCCACATTTGGGGGGGGGGGAATCCCCTGCAATGAGAGAGGACTGACTATCAATACTTCCTCCTCCCTGAAAGTTATAGAAATGTTCATAAAAATTAATGACCATTTCTATATCACTGCTTTCTACACAATCTTTCACATAACTGGTTTTTAACTTGTATTTTAACTAATTGGTTTTTTATATTCTATTGTGATTTTTGTTGTTGTTAGCCGCCCTGAGCCCGGTCCTGACTGGGGAGGGTGGGGTATAAATAAAAATTTATTATTATTATTATTATTATTATTATTATTATTATTATTATTATTATTATTATGCCGCCGCCTGAAAAGATTGGGAAACCTTAGAAGTTGCCTGATCAGCAGACCCTTTGTCAATCTAGGTCAGTATAATAAAAATAAAAATAAAAATTATTTATACCCCGCCCATCTGGCTGGCTTTCAGTATAGTAAAAACACGATAAAACATCAAACATTAAAAACTTCCCATTAAAAACATTAAAAACAAGGCTGCCTTCAGATGTCTTCTAAAATCAGATAGTTGTTTATTTTCTTGACATCTGAAGGGAGGGTGTTCCACAGGGAGGAATTGTCTGAGAATATTGCCTGCTCTGATTGGTAACAGCTTTCCAGGGTCACTGGCAGAGGCGTGTTTCTTGTTTGTTTGTTTGTTTGCTTGTTTGATTTTACTTACATACATACCGTTTTTTATTACTTTCCACATAGCTTTTGTTACTTTCCACCCAGAGTCTTTGCACATCTAAAAGTTGCAGGAACACATAGGCAAATACATCAATGGTCAGTTAAGTTACACTTTTTGCTGGCAATCAAATATACAGATCAGCACTCAGAGAGCCAAAGGAGGTTCACTAGCAGCAGCTGCATTTGGTGGAAGGGAGACCTCGGCAGATACAGCCCTGGGCACACTTGCTGCTGCAGCCCACCAGACCACAGGAACAGCAACTCTGCGCAGCTTGCATGTGCAGCATGTTTTGCAGTTTTTGCACTGACAGCTATTGCCGCAAGTGCGTGCACCACCACAAGTACACAGACAGTCCTTGATCTCTCCGGAGACTGAGCCGAGGTCCTGGCGTGCGGTTAGGGGTTCAATCCCTTTTAACTGGAGATGCCGGAAATCAAACCTGGGATCTTCTATGTGAAAAGCAGGTGATCTACCACAGAGCCCTGACACCTCCTTTCCTCTCCTTTAAAGAGAAGAGCTGATCATATTGAATGAATTGAGTTCTGTCAGGCAAACAGCATATGTTAAAATTTGAACTGGCAACCAGATTTTTCCATTGAAATCTGCTGCTTGAGGTCGGGGCGGGGGGAGAACAGCAAAATAAAATTCCTCCAGCAGCTTTTGTTCATGCCTTGAACTTTTGGTCCTTGAGATATTAAGGGGGGCATAATTCTTTCTCACCTCCCACTCGTTATCTTTACTGTAATGGCGGCTCATGATTAAACCATTTTACAATGCCTTCGAGTTATGCTGGGCTGTATTCTGGAACGCCTTTGTGTTGTTGCTAAGCTAGATTCTAGAATGCCTTCAGATTTTATCTTATTTTATTTATTTAGATTTATATACCGCCCCTCATCAAAGATCTCAGGGCAGTTCATTAGATAAAACATGAGATAAAAGCACAAATAAATAGTTGAAACAGAAACAACAAAACAATAACCCCTCCCCCTTCCACAAACATATTCATGTTTGGAGAGGAACATTTTCACCTGTCACCTAAAGATATGTAATGAAGGCGAACCTCCCTGCGGAGAGCATTCCACAAATGGGGAGCCACTGCAGAAAAGGCCCATTCTTGTGTTGCCACCTTCTGGTGTTATGTCATGGGTAAATGACTGGAGGCGAGAATCAGGTACAACATCTCTTTATTTCAGAAACAGGGAAGAGCCAGCCACAGGAATGGAGAAAACTGGGGTTTATATAATAACAGTAGGCTAGTAGGGAGAAGATACATTTTGGCGGGAACCAATGGCACGGATTCCCTCCTGCGGAAACCAATCAGGCAGAGGATCCAAATCCTGCTCTCTGAACCAGCAAATGATTGCCGTTCCCGCTGTAACTCATACATTCAAATAAGATCTGTAATACAACACAATACTCTATATTAAAACGTCTTGACTGTGTTATTACTTAATACACAACACTGGACCTCTCATGGAGAAGGCACACAAAGAAGGGCCTCAGATGATGAACACAGAGTCCAGGTCGGTTTATATGGGGAGAGGCGGTCCTTGAGGTATTGCAGTCGTGAGCCGTGTAAGGCAACTTGTGCTAGGCCTCACGCTAGAACGCTTTCAAGTTTAGTTTTGATACAAGCTCATCCATGCTCGACTTATCCGACTATGTGTACAACAGTACGAGATGGAACATAGCATAAGGAAAAAGCTATTACAAAACAATGCCCTTCTCCAATTTGCCCTTGGGAAGTGGCAGCCATTTTGCGTAACATAAATCTGCTCGAAATGAATGGGCGTCTTTATGTTAAGCTCAGTGTGCTTTGGATTCAACCCCAAACCTAAGTTGTCTTTCCTTTTGATAAGCCTTTCATGTTCCAGATCCCCACCCACCTTGTCAGATATCAGCAGCACCGGAGGAAACAGAAGTTGATAAAAGTTCCTTTGTAAGCCGAAATAATTTTTATCAAGGTTTTTCCTCTCGAAAGCTGCCCAGCCCTTTCCCTGAGATTAGTGAAATCCCTGTTTGCAGCAATTAACTTCAAAAACTATAGAAGAAACAAAAGGACTGGGCTCCCCACCCCTTTTCTTTCACAGTTGTAAAGTTCTATGCTTTAAAAATACAGAATTGCTCTGAATAGTGCTTGGAAGTGTGTGAGATGAGTGTGTCGACTTGCAAATGCTCAAATATTATAGTACATTTTCCTGCTAGCCGCACCTGTGCTGGCTGGCTGTTGCTACTCTATGTTAGCCTGCATTCACATGAACAGAGACAATGAGCTGGCAGGGGGGTTTCTAGGTGTGACTCAGGAGTTCAGTACTATTTATGTATGTTTTGGCTTTGGCTTCAGCCCAGCAGGGCTGGATCTGAGTACGGAAAGAGCATTCTGCAGACAGGATACCTCTGTGTGATGACATTGCCAAGGCAGATGCAAAGTCACTTGCACCTCCACCGCAGACTTGCATGATGCTCAAACAGTCCATAATATTACAGATTTTTGCATAGATTGTATTGGGTGGCCACTTATGCCCGGGGGGGCGAGGATGGAGAGAGGAGAGAGGGAATTGATCGTGCACACCCCAAAAAGAACCCAAGAGAATGCAGAAGGTTTGCATAAAATATATTCATGTGTACGCATAGTTGCAAATTTCGAAATCGTTGCTATAATTTATTTATTTCATAAAATTTATACACTGCTTGATTGTAAACACACACACACACCAATGAGGTTTACAAAAAGATAAAACAACAAAATCAAGAAAAATGTGCAACCATACTTTAAAACATACAGAAGTTAAAATACTGAAACGGATTAAAATTATGTCAACTTTCTAAACAGGCTTATCTAATCAGGAATGTTTCTAGCAGGTGTCGAAAAGAGTACAGTGAAGACGCCTGCTTGGTCTCAATAGGCAGGGAGTTCCAAAGTGCAGGAGGCCTATAGAAATTTTAAGGTGTTGTGTGTGTGTGTGTGTGTGTTTTAAGGTCATTAGATATAACAGCAAAGTGGGAGACTTTCATACAGAGGAAAAAATGTGCAAAGGTAAACAGCAGCAGGGTAACCATGACATTCCAGTTTTTACTTTATTTTAGTCTCCTGAAATGTTTGTTAAAGAGAAAAGGGCCCGTTGTTTGCTGTTCAATTGAAATCTAACATTCAATATTTGCTTTTTGTTGCCTCCTTGTGCTACTGACTCCAGACGGGCGGTGCTGAGACTTGAGGAATCCATGTTTGGACTATGGCTGCGAAAAGACCTGGGGGGGGGGGAGAACCCACGGCCATTTCACCCATTATTCAACCACTGCACTTCCTCCCACTTCTCCTCATACTCTTTCTCCCACTCCTGCCAACCCTGACGACAGAAAACAAAAGGGACACTGAAATGTTCTCAAATAGTCTGAACCCTGGTTCCCAGAAGTAGCTAGGGTGGACGCATACACATTACCAAAACAGAAGATACATATCCGCAGAAAAGAAGAGTAAAGAGAATACCAATTTTCTTTTTTCTTATATGATTTTTAGGGGATGTAAACCTAAACGAACAATTCCTTCCACAGAAAAAGCTCATAATAGCATCACCAGGGAGGATGCGATGCAAGGAATCCTGATCGGATCTTCCCTTCTTGTTCATAAAGTAGCCACAGAGGGATGCCTCAATCTGGAATGAAAGAGCAGCACTGGGGGGTGTTATTGGGTGGTTATTTTCATTTTGATTTATATATATATGTGTGTGTGTGTGTGTGTGTGTGTGTGTGTGTGTGTGTGTGAACCACCTAGAGACCTCCAGGTATAGGGCGGTATATAAACAACATCAACATCAACAACAACAACTGTTCAGTCACTGTGACAGAAGAACATTGGACTGGGCAGGTCATTGGCTTTATCCAACAAACTCTTCTCATGTTCGTATATTCTTACGACTGTCCTCTACAAAGAAGGACAAATGACTAGCCTAATACTATTTTGCTGACTTGCTGCTACCAAGGAGATAAGAAACTGTATTTTGCCTGAACTAGGGGTGTGTGTGTGTGTGTGTGTGTGTGTGTGTGTGTGTGGTTCACTCCATTGATTTGCTGGCATTCCTTCAGTGTATATCCTGCTGCATTAACAGCCCAAAGGTTTCTCAGGACAAAATGGACAGGCTACACCCAATGACCCTCACGGCAGCGGAAGAATCAACTGAGAAGTCCCTTCTTCTCATAGCTGAACCCCAGGGCCTGGGAAACCGACAGGTGAAAATGGCTTCGGAGCTCGTTCTGCTCCTTTCTTTCTTTTTCTCCCCCTGCGGTGCTAAACTACACCAGCCGTCCCCGCTCTGACAGCTGCGTGCTTTATTGCTGTCCCACTTTTATTGCTTTGCTTTCTTCCTTTCCTCCTGCTTTTTTTCTTTTTTAAAGCGGGGTGGGGTGGGGGGGTGAGGTTGGCGGTGTTTAAAATTTATAGCCAGCAGAAATAACTGATTACTCTTGGCAAATTAACTGAAGGGATCAATTGTTCCATATGGAAAAAGCCAAAGAACTCGGGGCTCTATTCACGAGGGAAGACTGATGTGCTAAAGGGCAAAGGAATGCCACTTTTATTGTGTGGTAGAGAATTTTCACATTTAGGTCCAAATTCCAAAAAGAAAGCGGGGTATTCAGGGACCTTTGCTCCACAAGGGCCATGACTGGACTGCATGGGTGAGCAGACAGGGGGATGTCCCTGAGCACAAGGGTTCACTGTTCATATCTTACTATCTTGAGGAATGTAGGACCCTCCATCAGACAACCCTCCCAAGTGGTGCTCTGAGTGGTGGACAGGGCAGTTCCCTAGCACAGATGCCATCCAAACAGAGCAATACGGGGCATACCGTCTTTCCCCCTTTTTAAGACACCATCTTATAATTTTTTTCCCTCAAAAAAACACAGGGGGGCTTATTTTCGGGGGATGTCTTATTTTTATTACGTCAGTATGGTACGGTACAGCCTCCCCCTGTGCGCTGAGCAGGCGGGGCAGAACTCTGCAAGAGGCGCGTTCCCCCCCCCCCACGCCTCTCGCTGGTTCGCTGGCTCCCTGCGCACGCAGGAGGGGCTGAGGAGGCGATGGGAACAATGGCGGCACCACGGCTTACTTTTGGGGTACGTCTTACTTCTCACAAAGGTAAAAAAACCCTGCCATGGCTTACTTTATGACTACGTATTAAAAAAGGGGAAACAGGGTATTAACTGAATTTCCAATCTCCATCCTTCTTTACATGCAATAAATACAAAGCCCTTGCTGTGTTTATAGTGAGCGACACATCTACAATATGCAGGTGGTTTTTAAGTGCTCTGCTTTTATGACACACAGCAATTGGTTCCTAAAAGTGGTGAGGAGAAGGAGATACAGTGGTACCTCGGGTTAAGTATTTACCGGTAATTCGTTCCGGAGGTCCGTTCTTAACCTGAAGCGTACTTAACCTGAAGCACCACTTTGGCTAATGGGACCTCCTGCTGCCGCTGCGCCGCCAGAGCACGATTTCTGTTCTTAGCGGAGTTCTTAACCTGAAGCGTACTTAACCTGAAGCGTACTTAACCCGAGGTACCACTGTACTTGGAGTGGAGGGTTTGTCTTCTGTCTATGTTTTTGGTCAATGCAGTTTGGCCTCTCTTGTCAACATACGTATTCTTTTACAACTGCTTTTACAGTTGCTATCTGTTTACCCCGTGAAGCCAGTTAGCTGGCGGATCTCTATAAACCCAAGGCTTCCTCCTGTAGTGATTATGGCGAGTCAATTCCTTCATCATAGCTAGGACTCCAGGAAAAAAAATATGAATAATTTGTCCCAGGCCTTACAGTGATTTGCTAGGAGGACAAGAGGACACTTTGGATTGAAGGAAAGGAAGTATTCTGGCTGTATTCCTGTGTAGAAACAAGGACATTAGAATGTCTGTGTTTGCCTTTGAAAATATCAGTCACACAAGAACAGCCCATCTACTCCAGCATTACATCCTTACAGTGGTCAACCAGGGAAGCCCAAGGAAAGCCAACAAGCAAGATCTGAGCAGGTAGCACTCTCTGCAGTTCATGCAGCTCATGGCTATGTCTCTCACTGGTATTTTCTGAAGTGTGCACTAGGACACACACTCCCCAAATGAGATACATGTCTAGGTAGTGATTTTGAGCTGAAGCGTTTCACATCTGACTGTGACATTTCAGCCATGTTTTCAGCTACAGAACAGCCCCAGGATCAAAGTGATTAATAGACCCGTTTTTTGTTTGTAGAGCCCACGTGAATGTGTGATTGAGCTACGATACAAAGCACAGATTTCAGCTCACAGCTCAAAAATACTATTTATTGTTTATTTTGTTTATTATTTATTGCATAGGTGCTCAAGGTGGCACACATGGTTCTCCACAACCACCCTGTGAGGTAGGTTAGGCTGAGAGGCCCAAGGTCACACCCAGTGAGCTTCATGGCTGAGCGGGGATTTGAACCCTTGTCTCCCTGGATCCTATCCTGACACTCTAACCACTATACCACACTGGCTCTATTAATCCACTTGGCTACCATTTATCCCTTTCATACTCCTTCTCTCGTTTGGATAGTATGGTTAAAGAACAGCAGTGTCTGTGGCACACAAGTGAGTATATGTCCAGGACCACAGTCAATCATTTTTAAGACAGGCAGTAAACAACTGCTTCTAGAGACAGTGCTCAAATGACAAAGAAACCAGAGGGGTCCTGGCCTCTTTGTCTGCTGTGATGGCCTCTTAGCTTTTAGCTGCTGCTTTTTTGAAGACTGAGGTGGCATAATTTGGATTGAATTGAAGTGTGTGTGTGTGTGTGTGTGTGTGTTGGGATTTGTGGATTTGACTGAGGGTCACCTACCTTTTCTCCCATCCTCTGGGCCTTGCTGTCTTCCTACAGATCCTCTGCCAAGTCACCTAGCCTACGACCAGAATCCGGAGATGGGTTTATTGTTTGACTAGGATGGATTCTTTAAAGTCCTAAATGGCCTTGGCCCAGTATACCTGAAGGAGCATCTCCACTCCAATCGTTCAGCCCGGACACTGAGGTCCAGCTCCGAGGGCCTTCTGGTGGTTCCCTCACTGCGAGAAGTGAGGTTACAGGGAGCCAGGAAGAGGGCCTTCTCAGTGGTGGCACCTGCCCTGTGGAACACCCTCCTGTCAGATGTCATGGAAATAAACAGCTATCCGACTTTTAGAAGGGAAGTTTTTAATGCTTGATGTTGTTGCTTTTTTATTATTGTTATTGGTGTTCTGTTGGGAGCCTCCCAGAGTGGCTGGGGAAACCCAACCAGATGGGTGGGGTATAAATAAATTATTATTATTATTATTATTATTATTATTATTATTATTATTAGATCCTGCTTATGTAGGCCCATGCAGTAAACTGCACAGGCACATTCTGTTCTGATTTCCAATCCTACGCATGTTGGATTTTACACACACAACCATCCTGTTCAAAAGTTTACATCTATGCATGGACATCTACTGAGGCAGACATGCCTATTGGACAGGATAAAGAGGTGTTATATTACTACCCATCACAATAAGAAACATTTGCGGGGATTATTGTCCATTCTAGGCCTTGGATATCACTCAAGGAAATGTTTATGATATCATATCACAGGAAGATCTCTTCTGCTGCTCTGGATAGTGTGTCGGTGATTTGCTTGTAAATTTTAAGAGAACAGAAGTGCTCCACATAACTGGTGTGAGATTCAAAACTAAGTGAGAACTTATTGTCCACCAAAGGAGGAGAAGGAAAAGAAAAGGCGTTGGGAGGGAGAAGGAAAGACTGCAGTTTATTCAGCACCAAAACCAAAGGCTTACCTTTTTGCAGTTTTTCCCATCTGGGGAATAAAATATTTTGGGTGGTGGTGGGGTTGCTTTCATCTGCAGTACTGATGGTGCTTTTGGAAACCCGACAGCACAGATGTACTGCAGTTTGGGCGACTAATTTTAACAAGCTGCTCACAGTGTTACAAAAGACAGATCTGTTGGCCTTTTTACTTCGAACCACCCCATTTGGACAAACAGTCGCCACAAAAATAGCACATATGTCATATGGGATGGTCTCACACGCTGGAGAGAAGAATGCAACTGCTGAAGAGTTCGAAACTCTTTCTCGGGCCAAGGATTACAGAAGTGAGATGGGGGAGTTGAGTTTTCAGAGTTGATTTTCAGACGATCCATCACATCATGAATTATTTTGTACTTGCGGAAGAGCCTCTGAACACCAGACTACCCACTTGCAACTTTTCGCTTTTCTTCGTGGCAGACAAGGGTACTCTGAGAACAAGCCAACCAACCTTTTTAAAGATGCACTGAATTCTTTTTTTTTTACCCACCAGGCAAAGACATTTCACATTTGCATTAGAGAACTCTGGCAATGGATTTTGCCACACAGTTTGCAGAAATTAGATCATGGTTGCTGGGGAGTTTAGTGGTACATCACCTACTTTGTATACAATAGGTGCCAGGTTTCAGGGGCAAAACCAGGCTTTGTTTCACCTGGGTCAAAGACCCAGTATGGAACAGACACCCCATGGACATTTCTGTACACGTGCACGCAGGCTGGGAGCCTCAATGGAGGCTTCACCCAGGGCAAAAAAAACCTGGCTAGCCTCCTATAGCTCTGCAGGTTTGATCCCTATTTTCTCTGATAAAAGGGTCTTTGGTAGGTGTAGGACAGGGGTCAGCAAACTTTTTCAGCAGGGGGCCAGTCCACTGTTCCTCAGACCTTGTGGGGGGCTGGACTATATTTTGAAGAGAAAAAAATGAATGAATTCCTATGCCCCACAAATAACCCAGAGATGTATTTTAAATAAAAGGACACATTCTACTTATGTAAAAACACCAGGCAGGCCCCACAAATAACCCAGAGATGCATTTTAAATAAAAGGACACATTCTACTCATGTAAAAACACGCTGATTCCCAGACCACCCGCGGGCCGGATTTAGAAGGCGATTGGGCCAGATCCAGCCCCTGGGCCTTAGTTTGCCTACCCATGGTGTAGGACTTGCAATGACCCTTGCTTGAAAGCCTGAGCTGCTTCAAGGTTGGCAGGTCCTAACGCCTCCCAATGTTTGCTTTACCATTTCAAGCGACGTGGAGAATTGCAGCCGAATTTCCCCCGATTCGGGTATATAGAGAGAGCTTGTGTGTGTGTCCTTTCTGTTACGTCCTATCCACTGTAGGTAGGTGTGATATAACAATGCAGATGAGGAAGGAACAATTCCCCTGACCATGCCTTTAAAAAATAACAAAAAAAATCTATTGCACCATTCCTTTAGTAACTTTTTATTTTATTTTATTTTTAAAGGTAGGCTAAAAATGTTTTAGCAGCAATTACAACCTCAGGGAGATCAACAGGCTGTTAAAATGGCACTGGCTAGAAATGCTGGCTAAAAGGGTTCAGCCTGTTGTTCTGAAGGCTCTGCACTTCTTCACCTCCCCATATCTCAATGGCAGAGAGAAAGATAAGCTTGTGACAGATTCCTGCTTTGAGAATCATGATGCTTTGTCAGAGCAGGGTACCACTTAGTGATGCTGAATCTTGGAAGAACTTTGTTTTCTCCTTCATTTCATACCTTGCTAGGAGCGGGGAGTCCCCCCCACCTACTGCAAAGTATGAATGATTACGCCCAGTGACTCCAGGCATAAATCACAGACAATAACTGGGATGTACTCACCATCCAGGCAGAAAGCTAATCAAGTTGCCTGCCCTCAGGTTGTTACCATCACCAGGACTAGGATAATATAGGATAATTTTTGAAAGCAGTGCCATTTGTGTCACACCAGAGTACATTTTTCCAGCAGGTCAAAAACCCAGCACTTATTTAACATGGGTTTCAAAGCCATTACCTGCTCCAACATCTGGAAATGCTTAGACCTTCGAATCTCTTCATTATTTATATGGCAATCTAAACCACTAGCTCAAAATCTATTTTAGAGTTCCTGCTACCCTCCCTCCTTCACAAAAGGTGCCCAAACTCTCTCCAAAGCAAAAACAATGGGACATTAACTATGGTCACATTCGCACATACATGCTTATAATTTTAACCCTGTCATCACATGATGGCTTTCATTGAGTCATAACAGATGAAACTTGACAGGCAGTGCTTCCATATCACACAATTTCTCTCAGAGGCAGTGGAGTCTAACTGATGTAAGTCAGAGTGGAACCCAATGAAGTTGATAGACTTAAGTAACTTGTTCCTTCATTTCCATGGGTCTACTCTGAGGATCTCGCCCTGTGCTTTGCAGTGAGCTTTGTTTGCATATTCATCTGTCAATCATTGACAGATGAAGAATCAGCCAACGGTATATGTTGTATGTGGAATTCCACCCTAAGTATATTATTATAGGTATTCATCATATTATATATTTCTCTTCCACATTTCATGTTCTTCATTCAGTGCCCTGCTCCTAAATACAGAGGGGAGAGAAAATAACTTTCCCCTAAGGAACCAATAATTCACACACAACGGCTTTTCTACATATATATACAAAACTCTATTGCTAGGTGTAAAACAAAAGTGGTATATTATAACTGGCAACTACATTGTTTGAACTTCACAATCTAAATACTCGGGCTGCAATGTATAATTGACTAATTGACTGAAAAAAAGTGTCCCAATCATTTGTGTGTGTTTGTATAAATAAAAGTACTTTTAAGAACTGGAGAGAGCAAGCACCTTCTTAAAATAACCATACTCTCCTCCCTCGCACACAAATTCATTTTCTAAGACGATGCCTGCCAGACAGATGTGTGCATTATCTAAAAGCTTACAAACTATACTCCGGGGATGGGGAACCTGTGGCCCTCCAGATGTTATTGGACCCGGCCCCAAACGAGAATGGCCAACGGTCAGGGATGAAAGTAATTTTAGTGCAAAGACATCTGGTGGGCTGCATGTTCCCTGTCCTTGCTATCCTTCTTGGGCAGTATCCAACAAACTCATTCCATCATCTTAAGGAATTTCACTCACACAGTGGAACTTTCCTCCATGTGCACCCCATGCCCACCTCAAATCTGCCCCAGAAGGTTGGGAGGAGGAGGAGGAGGAGAAGAAGAAGAAGAAGAAGAAGAAGAAGAAGAAGAAGAAGAAGAAGAGTTTGGATTTGATATCCTGCTTTATCACTACCTGAAGGAGTCTCAAAGTGGATAACATTCTCCTTTCCCTTCCTCCCCCACAACAAACACTCTGTGAAGTGAGTGAGGCTGAGAGACTTCAGAGAAGTGTGACTAGCCCAAGGTCACCCAGCAGCTGCATGTGGAGGAGCGGGGAAGCGAACCCGGTTCACCAGATTACGAGTCCACCGCTCTTAACCACTACACCACGCTGGCTCTCAAGAAGGGGTGGGGAGTACCATTGCATAGCTGAAAATCCCAACTCTATGATTCTATGATGGGTTGCTTTGTACAGGCTCCTTAGTTGTATTGCTTAAAGGAGAAGGTACCTTCCATCAGCTGATGTCACTGGCTATTTCAGTTGATGGGCAGGTTGCCTTGAGTTGAGGAAGACGGCTTTGTGGCCCATGGTGCAACTACAGCTGGTTAGGCTGAGAATTTTCTTTTTGGCACTGCTTTCAAGGACCTTCTTTCCAACCACAATGCAGATGCAGTTTGGACAAATAGCTCATATTATAGTTTGGCTTGCATTCCCATCTGTGAATGTTACTGTGCTTCCCTTCCATACCCCTCCAACAATTAACATATGAAGCACGCATAGGGGAACGCCGTTGTCAGAATCCTTATCTCCACATGCAACCAATGTTCTTTATCATCAGTTTATACTGCTGACAACCAAATAATCTTTCTGGCTTTTCTCAGGTGCTCCAATATTCTCGAATGACCTAAGCACTTCTCTCTTCCCGCCAGGTATTGAAAAGAACTTGGCCTGCTCCATTACTAAGGTCCAAGGTGAGGTTCTGGAGTTCACGTCACCTTCCCTTGCCTTCTGGCAGCTTGCGTAGCAACCCACGTTTTATGTAAGATGGAATATTGTCCTCCGCCAGAAATGAGTTCATTTTGGCAAAGGAGCCACTCTCAGAATGTTGACACTCACCATTGCTTTCTACGAAATCACACAGCTGTGTAGAGCATCTGACCTTCTCAGGACCCTTGCAAGTGACCAGCTGGGCCTGGAGTTGAGCCCAGGGCTGTGTTTTTTTTGCCAGTGAGGAATCTTGCATGGCAGTCGCAGTGATAGAACGGAGAGCCTGTAACGATGTTTTGCTTCTGCTGCAACTAATAAAAAAATGCCACCCGCACACAAAACAACTCATTGCCCTCCTTTATAAATAAATGCACCTCCAACACATTCCTCTTGTTTGGAGCCTTTTATAAATAAATAATAAATAAATTTTTATTTATACCCCGCCCTTCCCAGCCAAGACTGGGCTCAGAGCGGCTAACACCCATAAAATCACAACAAAACATACAAGACAATCAATTAAAATGCAGGTTAAAATACGATTTAAAGTTTAAAATGCAGCCTCATTTTTAAGTAGCCCACCAATCAAACCATAAAGGAATGAAACATCAGGGTTAAACTAAAACCAACCCAAAGGCCAGGCGGAACAGCTCTGTCTTGCAGGCCCTGCGGAAAGATGCCAAATCCCGCAGGGCCCTGGTCTCTTGTGACAGACTGTTCCACCAAGTCGGGGCCAGTACTGAGAAGGCCCTGGCCCTAGTTGAGGCTCGGGACCTCCAAAATGTTATTATTTGAGGACCTTAAGGTCCTACACAGGGCATACCAGGAGAGGCGGTTCCTTAGGTACGAGGGTCCTAGGCCACATAGGGCTTTAAAGGTCAAAACCAGCACCTTAAACCCTTCAGCACCTTTTAGCTGAATCATTGCAGCTTCTTTGTTTTTATTATTGCTTTAAATTTGTGTGTGTGTTTTAAATGCTACTGTGGGGGTGTTTTGTTTTTTGAGCAGCCTTAGGAGTGTCTATAGATTTTTTTTTTTTTAATATATAATTTTTATTTATTTTCCATTTTCCATTGTACTTTCACATCATCATTATTAACTATACCACCCTGGCTCTTTAGAGCCTGTCAACTTCCTTCCCTCCCACCTCATGGCTTTTGAAATTAATATTTATATCATTGCAATTTATACATTTTCCAATTCTAATTATACTCAAAATTTAAATAAATATAGAAATATAGAAAATTTCTCATTACAAGGCTTCAGACAACCCTGCTAGTGATGTTAATTGCTTACCATAATCTTTCAGATATCGTGTAAATTTACTCAAATCCTTTTGGAATACTTGATCATGCTGGTTTTGGATTTTTCCTGTCAGCTTCGCCAATTCTGCAAAGTCCATCATCTTCATCTGCCACTCTTCTTTCAGGAGCGTCTATAGATTTAAAACATATATAGATATTTGAAGCAGAACATTAGGAGATCCAGGACAGATTTTTTTAAAAAAACCTTCTTCATTCAGCACATAGTGATACTATGGAACTCAGTCGCATAGGAGGCAGTGATGGCCACCAAATTTGTCTAAAAGAGAATTAGACAAATTCATGGAGGAGAAGGGCTATTGATGGTTATTACTTTATGGAAGCAAATATGATTAAAAGAATCCTTAAACAGTTCCATAGTTCAGAACTACCCAAACTGTATATAAATGTAGTTACAGGTATGTAGCCGTGTTGGTCTGTCATAGTCAAAGAAAAAAAAATCCTTCCAGTAGCACCTTAGAGACCAACTAAGTTCGTTCTTGGTATGAGCTTTTGTGTATTTTTTATTTTGTTTTGTATATAAATGTATTTATGTATGCAACTACAGTGGCAAGAATGTTTCTTGCCCAAAAACGGAATGAAGAAGAAGTTGCAGCAAAAAAAGGACGGATACAAAAACTTATGGAATATGCAGAAATGGTGAAACACTGGAAAAGGAAGAAATCAAGATAGCAAACTTCTTATAAAAGAATGGAAATGCTTTATTGAATATTTACGAATAAACTGTAAACAGATAAGAACATTGGCAGGATTGTTGTAATAACCTGCAGTTTTATAAGTGTGTATATTTAAAGTAGATGAATAAATGAGCAAATTAAGTTAATTTGGATATGCAGAAAATATTAAAAATAAATTTAAGGAACCGCAGAAAGATGGGGGAAGGAAGTCAAGTTTTGAAAATGTTAAAATGATTGTAAAATTATTGAAATGTATAAAATTGAAAATCATAAATAAAATAATAATAAAAAGAATCCTTAAACAACCTCTCTCCATTTTAAAATATTTGTGAGGTTTTATCACTCAGAAGTATTTCTCCCCCCATCACACACACACTTTAATCATTACATGTCTTTGAACTCTGCCTATCAAAAACATTTCACAATTAATTGTAATGATACCAGTTAGTTTCAGGAGTTATTCCCCACACACCTCCCAAGAGAGAAAATATCCCAGAATCTTAATTATTTCATCTGGATAACCTGCCTTTGTAAATTCAGCTGCAAGCCTTTATCCATTATTGCAAAATTGCTGGACTTTTAACACACACAGACATACCCCTTTAAACTTAGCAGATTGGCATCCTGTCTTCCATTATTATTATTTTTTTAAAAAAACAGCAGAGGGAAAAAAATAATTGTTTGAGGCTTATATTAGAAGCACTTCAGTATTTATAATTAGTGTTTCCAAGTGGTCTAATAAGGGAGGAGGGAAGTGTTTGAAAAAGCTGTGATCATGGCAGGGATTCTCATTCAATTTTGTTGCTGCTGTTGAAAGCAGATACTGAATTTCTCACAAGGTTCTGCTCAAAGATCTGAAGATAAGTGCAGTCTGGCTGAAGTACATTGCAAGTAGATATGCTAGATTGAGTGGAGGGCTGTGACCCTCGATATGTTGTTGAACTCCAGTACCCATCAGCCCCAGCCAGCATTCATTTCACCTTGAAAGTATGGGCACCTTGAAATTAATTTCACCTTGAAATTAAGAAGGCTGTGAAAAAGGATCTAACTTTCTAGGTCCACATTTCCATGCATAAGTAACAAGGCCACTTGAAATGGCAGACTAGGGCTGAAGCAATACTTTTTTTCTGGGTTACTCAGGGAACCTCTGTTGTTGTTGTTGTTGTTGTTGTTGTTGTTGTTGTTGTTGAAAAGTGTGACACAGCCTGTAACAACTTCATGTGAGTACCGGCACCTATTTTTCTAGAGAGTGGGGGAAAGCACTGAAGGCAGTGCCGGATGTACGTATAAGCTAAACAAGCTATAGCTTAGGGCCCCACTCTATTGGGGGGCCCCAAAAAAATTAAAGGGAAAAACACTGGATGTACATTTCCAAAATATAAGCTAAAAAAGAAATAAAATAAAACCTACATACAGCAACAGTGTTTTGTGTTGTGTAGGCTCCTATGATGTAAGTAATGGGCCCTGCCTGCTAGCCTGCTCCCTAAAATATCACTGGTTTGCTCATTTCTATATATAGGGTGCCTACATTCTGCATGGACTGGTTGCAGGGCAACATGTGCAAATGGCTTTAGATACCTATTAGGTCCATAAATTACCATATACCTGTACAGTAGCATATATTCAACACAAAAAACAGTGACAATTTGTTGTTGACAAAGGACAGCTGGACATATAAAGGGCCCCATTACCTTCAGTAGCTTAGGACCTCATCAAACCTAAATCTGGCCCTGGCTGAAGGATACATACCGGTAGTATGGCAAGCTAGAGCTCTTTCATCAGGCAGATCTACTTATGAGTAAGCTATCTGAGATGGCAAATTGGGCTGCTGGCTTGCAAGCTTTGCATGTGCATAGGAGGAGCCAGGATTCTCCTCGCTCCTGTTATCTCCTTGGCAGGCATGGGGTTTGCCAAAATCTTGTTACTGTTGCAGCTTAAAACTGATCTCTTCAAGCTAGTCTTCCGGGTTCTGGCCTAAGAGCAGGGGTCGGCAAGGCTTACTGGCTATTGGCTGGATCACTCCCGTGGAGATCGTCCGTGGGCCGGGCCAGCGCAGCACAACACCGGAAATCGCATCTGCGCATGTCCGCGGCACCGAAAATCGCTTCTGCGCATGCTCAAACGCCGAAAATCGTGCCTGCACAGAAGTGATTTTTGGCGTCTGGGCATGCGCAGAAGTAATTTCCGGTATCTGCACATGCGCAGACACAATTTCCTGCACCGCTCGGCAAGTTCCCGCACCGCACCAGTTTAGGGCAACTCGGTTTGCGGGGGGCTCTTGGGCTGGTAAAATGGTCTTTGTGGGCCAGATCCAGCCCATGGGCCATACGTTGCCGACCCCTGCCTAAGAGCATGAGATTGCTGGATCAGGCCAATGGTCCTTCTAGTTTGGCATCCTGTGGGATGCCTGTGGGAAACTCGCAAGCAGGAATCTCCCCTCCTGTGATTTCCAGCAACTGGTATTCAGAAGCAATGCTGCCTCCGACTGTGGAGGCACATGGTAGCCATCATGGCTGTTAGCCTACTTGTGAGCAGTTTCCTTTTCCATTGCTTTTAAAAACCGTTTAATTTTACAATTGCCATTTAGTTTTCTGCAGTGTTGTAATTTTACTACGGTTCTAGTAATTCGGGGGTTGTTGCTGTTGTTTAAAAAAAGAAACACAATATTTAATTGTAAGCAAATTGTGTCTTGCTATCCTATTTATTAATTTGTGAGCCACTTTTTCCATGAGCCTCAAGAGGATTCACAAACATGGCATTAATCCAGCTAAAAATAGTTTTTTTTTTTAAAAAAAAAAGCAGTACAAATACAACTACTGAAGACAGGTTTTTTTAAAAAAACAAAACAAAAACAAAATCTGGAAACATTTGCTAAAACAACGTTGCCGTCAATTTTGGAACGTTCTCATACTCTGTGCCTGTTGTATCTCAACGGGGATGCTGCTCCACTGAACAGGGGCAGCTGCACTGAAAGCTCTGCTCCAAGTTGCTGTGTTTGTGTGGCACAAGCTTCCGATATTTGAGGTGCTTTAAGGAGAAACACTGCTGCAGAATGCAGTGAACCTGCTGGCTATGTAAGAGATATGGCAGTTGTCTCAAGTAACTGGGTCCTGAGCCAGTAAATGAAATTTGTGCTCCTATTTTTCTACTCTGGTGAACAAAAATCAAAGACACGCAGAAGGGAAGTCGAGACAATTGGCCTATTCTTTAGGCAAAATGAGAGCTGGTGAGGGTTAGGGTTAAGGTTATGGTCCGCTGTAGCATGAGGAAAGCCAGGAAGAATATGGTATGTAAAAGCTTAGATTCACATTTTTCTCTCCAGCCTACCCCCATTGCCCACCATCTGTAGACTCCATTCAGTGCAAATTCTCTTCCCACACTTGGTCTTCGGTTTGATTTTGAGAACTGAATTTTCCTCTTAAACCTTTTAATGTACAGTGGACGCTTGGGATGCGAACATGATCTGTGCGGGAGGCACGTTCGCAACCCGCACTGTTTGCAACCCGCAGCGCTGCGCCTGCGCACACGCTTCGGTGCTTCGGCGCATGCGTAAAGCGATATTTAGTGCTTCTGCACATGTGCGAGCGCCGAAACCCGGAAGTAACCTGTTCCGGTACTTCCGGGTCGGGCGCGGTGCGCAATCCGAAAACACGCAACCTGAAGTGGCCGTAACCCAAGGTATGACTGTAGTTTTAAGGTAATTTGATTTGGTTTAGGGGAATGGGGTGGTTAGGTATTTTTAGACCAGGGGTAGGCAACCTAAGGCCCGGGGGCCGGATGCGGCCCAATTGCCTTCTAAATCCGGCCCGCGTGTTTTTACATGAGTAGAATGTGTCCTTTTATTTAAAATGCATCTCTGGGTTATTTGTGGGGCATAGGAATTCGTTCATTCCCCCCCCCAAAAAAAATATAGTCCAGCCCACCACATGGTCTGAGGGACGGTGGACCGGCCCATGGCTGAAAAAGGTTGCTGACTTCTGTTTTAGACCCTAGATTTAATGGTCCTATGGTGGGGATTGATAGAAGCTCTTTAGATGTTGGTGTTTTTTATTTCACATACTTCAACTTGTTGAAAGCTCGCCCTGCAATGCTGGGGCCCCTTCTGTTCCTTCTGTTGTGTAGAGCCCCAGACTTCTGCCCCAAAGCCTTGCTCTGACAACACCTGCGTTTTAAGACCATTAGAACAGAAAAACTTAATATCTATTGTTCATTCCCTTGGTACTGTAGGGAGTTCTCTGTGTTATTTGTGCCAGATCTCTAGTTCCTTAATTTATTAATTAAATGGTAGCTATTAGGTTAGCCTTCCCCTTATTCTAAATGACAAAAACGAGCTATTTATAAGTTAACTTGATTCCAGTTTGTCTGATCTATGAAAAAGAAGACCAAACAGAGCACCAACTGAATTATATAAAAAGCTTTATTTCTCTCTCTCTCTCTCTCTCTCTCTCTCTCTGTGGGTGTGTGTGTGCTTATATTCTACCCAATCTCGTTTTCCCTAACACTAGAACTGAGGGACATCTAATAAATATGAATATTGGAAGAATTGGGACAAAAGAAAGTACTTCTTCACACAGTGCATAGTTAAAAGAGTGTGGAATTTGCTCCTTTGAAAAAGTAGTGATAGCCACCAACTTAGGACTCAGCTAAAGGTAAAGCGACCCCTGACAATTAGGTCCAGTTGTGACCGACTCTGGGGTTGCACGCTCATCTCGCTTTACTGGCCGAGGGAGCCGGCGTACAGCTTCCAGGTCATGTGGCCAGCATGACAAAGCCGCTTCTGTTGAACCAGAGCAGCACACGGAAACGCCTATTTATCTACTTGCACTTTGACGTACTTTCGAACTGCTAGGTTGGCAGGAGCAGGGACCAAGCAACGGGAGCTCACCCTGTCGCAGAGATTCGAACCGCCAACCTTCTGATCAGCAAGCCCTAGGCTCTGTGGTTTAACCCACAGCGCCACCCGCATCCCTCTAGGACTCAGCTACACAGCTGCAAATGAAATGCTTCAAGTGTGTTTTAAGTGCAATATACAATGTGACACTAGATGGTGATGGTGAGCCTTATGGAAAATTCAATGTATTTTTTAAAAAACACTTAAAAAAAGCATTTTCAGAATGTTATTTATATGTGTATAGATTCCGCCTTGGCTGGCTTTTCAAGAGGATTAGACAAATCCATGGAGGAGGCTGTTAGTAGCTACTGGCCATGATTGCTGTGTTCTGCCTTCATCATTGGTGCATCATTGAATACCAGTTTCTGGGAATTGCAGGTGAAGAAAATCGTGTTGTCCTCAGGTCCTGCTTGCAGGCTTCCCATTTCTTTGCCTCTGTGAGAACAGGATGCTCAGCTAGATGGACCAGTGGCCAGACCCAGCTGGATCTTCTTATGTTCTTAATCTTCCCAGGAACACAATACTCCAAGGAACATCTCTCTCCATATGAACCTACCCAAACCCTGAGATCATCCTCTGAGGCCCTTCTTTGTGTGCCTCCTCCATGAGAGATCTGGAGGGTGGCAACAGGAGAACGGGTCTTTTCTGCAGTGGCTCCCATCTATGGAATGCTCTCCCCCAGGGAGGTTCGCCTGGCGCCTTCATTATACACCTTTAGGCACCAAGGGAAAATGCTGAATTGTTTTTAACACTTGATTGGGAGCTGCCCAGAGTGGCTGGGGAAACTCAGCCAGATAGGCGGGGTACAAATAATAAATTGTTGTTGTTGTTGTTGTTGTTGTTGTTGTTGTTGTTGTTGTTGTTGTTGTTGTTATTCCTCTTCAACCAGGCCTTTGGTTAACCTGATCAACATCCCATACCCTTTTAAAATGTGTTGTAGAAGGGGAGGGGGTTATAGAATTGTCTTTGTTTTTGTTTTTTATTATGTATTCTGTGTTTCTCATAGTGTGATTTTATGTTGGGAACCACCATGAGATCTACTGGTATACAGGGTGGTATACAGATTAAATAAGTGTGCATGCACACGAAAGCTCATACCAAGAACAAACTTCGTTGGTCTCTAAGGTGCTACTGGAAGGAACTTTTTTATTTTTTATTTTGTTTTAAATGAATGAATGAATGAATGAATGAAAATAAATAATAAATCTTTGAGCAGGTCACAACGTGTTATGAACGTAATTGTAGCACATCCCATCCCTACATATTTTTAAAGCAGGCTTTGAAAATGTATCTGCTTTTACGGAAAGGTTTTAACTGGGTTGTAGAAATTTGTGGTGCTCGTTTGTTTTGATTACACCATGTTTAATTGGGCTAATTGCTGTTTTTTTAAAAAATGTGCTTGCTATTTTAATATATGTGTATTTAAGAGCTATCCCATATTCTATTTCGGTTTCGTGCCTTGTGAGGATTTCTCTCTCTCTCTGAAAATATATATATATTTATTTAATAAGTAAATAAATAAAATTAACCTGCGTTTGATGTCAGCCTCTCCACATTTGGGAACAAAGTCTGAGCAGTGTCACTTCGCATCAGGCCTAGCTTTTGTTGAGGCTGGGGTGAGTCGCCGCCAGAAAGGACCCCCACCTCTAGTTTGGTCCGTCAAGGAACAATGTTGGTTTGGGTGGTATCTCCACAATGAATCTCAAATGACTCGGTGTGTGTGGTTCTCACCTGCAGTAGTAAAAGCCAGAATGGGAAAATTAGGCATTATGTAAATCGTGCTTCAGCTTCTTCGCAACTGAATGGCCCCCTAAGACCAGGTTGAAAAAGCCAAGGTCTGCTCCTTTGTGTCACATTTAAGTAGCATCTCCAGGAAAGCTGGACCATCTTCTTTTGTTCCTTGTTCCTCTCATTCTAACTTATTGCCTTATCTTATTCTCTAAATCCACACCAACGTGAGTGAAGACATGATCTGGTGAGGGCATGATCTTGGTACCCTTCAGCATCTCTTCAACTCTACCAGTGCCTTTCTAGAGAAGCGTTTCTTCTTGTCAAAGCCATTTGTTGCGAAAAGGTGGCTATAAGCCACTAACGCAAAACTATTTCTGGTAACTTTTTTGAAATAAAAAATATTGAAATGTTCTTGGTTTTGGCACCCTAGAAAGGAAGGCAGAATCGCTAGTAAATTCATGCCTGCAAGAGACAGCGTTTGGCAGGGGTATGGAATTTTCTGCCTCACCTCATTCCAAAACAGAATCTAGCAGGCAGGTCTTTTATTTATCCATTTCAGCCATACGACCTTGTAAAACACAATTAACCTTTTCATTAAACAATATCTCCCAAAGCAAAAAAAAAAAAGTACCATATTTTTTCAAAAGTGGACTGTTCTATGTTAACCGTATGCTGCAGTCCTTAAACAAAATATTTACATAAATACTTGGAAAAGGTAAAAATGTCAAAACACTTGGTGTTTGTTATTAAAAGTCTCGGCTCACCGTCAGCTTACAACTAAATTTCAAACAAAGATTGTATTATGCAGGCTCCATTTATTCAAGATTTCAGTGTTTAAAAGTTGGGAGATGATTCCAAGCAAGGGGATTCAACTGCAGGTTCATTTTGCAAGAATTAAGCTTCATCTGAACTGAGCCTTATTTTAGTATCTGAAGTCATTTGATTTTCTTGTTTTCAGATGTCGTTCACATTCAGTAGACAGGGCAGATAACTCATGTCAGGCATTTTCTGCCATTGTCCTTGCACTATGGAATACCCGTCCCTTTGCCGTACATGAGGTATCATACATCAGTTGCTTGAGATGCATCTTTTTGCCCAGGAGTTCCCTGATATATTAGATTGGATCCTGTTATTACAGTTATCTGCTTTTTAGAATACAATTTTACCAGTCTTTGTTGTATCACCCCAGACTTCACATTAGGCAGTAGACCAGGTATCCCCAAACTCGGCCCTCCAGCTGTTTTGGGAGTACAGTTCCCATCATCCCTGACCGCTGGTCCTGTTAGCTAGGGATGATGGGAGTTGTAGTCCCAAAACAGCTGGAGGGCTGAGTTTGGGGGTGCCGGCAGTAGGCTATTGTAGTACTCCCCCCACCCTGATTTACATGAATCGCACTTGAAAATTAGGAATCAAGTGTGAACACAAATAATTACTCAAAACAGGAAGTCCTTCATTTGCTTGTTCCATGAAGACTGCAAATATATTATTTATTATTTAGCAGTCAGAGAAAACAGACAGAAGGCTACTTGTTTGGGGTGCCCCTATCATCATCATCATCATCATCAGGGCCAGTTCCTCATTGGAACTCAGTTCGGGCACCTCTCAGGTAGGCGCCATTGCCATTATAAGAAAACAAGGGAGGTGTTCATGGTGAGTTCAGGCACCTCTTTTCTAGAAGAATAACTCCTCCTCCACCACCTCCACCTCCTCCTCCTCCTCTTCTTCCTTATCTTCTTTCATAAATCACCTAACATTTTCCAAGTACAGTACATGTATTAAAAGACAGGTCCTGCCTGTGTGCTCACAATCTAATAGACACAATTCAGAAGGGAAGAGGAATGAGGAGGAAAGAGGTAAGCAAACACTGGAGCAGCTGCTCCTTCACTGGCCAATGAATAGAGCCAGGTTGGTCTTTCCCTTGCCATGATCTTCTTCCTAGTGATCCTTGGTACCCCGGCTGGCGATTGCAACAGAGGATTCTTTTTCTTGCAGGCAGGGAAGAAGCAACTCCCTGCAGCTCCTTCTCTGACTAATGGATGCCATAATGTTCTTCTTGGAGACAGAGGATGCGCTCTCGCAGTGGCCTGAAGTCACTGTGGTTGTAGCAAAATCCTGTGTTACTGAAATAGCCCCAACATAAGAGTGTGGTGCAGTGGTTAAAGTGTTAGAGAGCCAGTGTGGTGCAGTGGTTAAGAGTGGTAGACTCGTAATCTGGTGAACTGGGTTCGCGTCTCCGCTCCTCCACATGCAGCTGCTGGGTGACCTTGGGCTAGTCACACTTCTTTGAAGTCTCTCAGCCCCACTCACCTCACAGAGTCTTTGTTGTGGGGGAGGAAGGGAAAGGAGATTGTTAGCCGCTTTGAGGCTCCTTCGGGTAGTGATAAAGCGGGATATCAAATCCAAACTCTTCTTCTTCTTCTTCTTCTTCTTCTTCTTCTTCTTCTTCTTGGACTAGAACCTGAGAGGCCAGGGCTCAAACCATGAAGCTCACTGGGTGAATTTTGAGAGCATTCTGGGTAGGCATCTGTAGCCCAGGAACATTTAACACTCATTACTATCTTTTGGCTCTTGATCTAGGGCCAAAATATTATCCTTGCGGTTCCAGCCAACTGAACAGGCTGGTCCAGTTCTAGGATTTGTTTCAGATCTGTGTTGGGAAGCAACTGCATCCTGTCCTTTACACCTTTCAACTCCCATCAGACGGTTCAGCCTTCGAAACTCTCACAGATCTTTTTGCAGCAACCCTTGCAGTCCCCATCTGCCTCCCATGCAAGGATGTGGAGAGGCAAACTTTGCCAGACATAAGGGTAACAGCACGCAGGCAAAAAGTGCAAAGCACTCTGGGGTATCAAAAGCCAACAAAACCATAAACTTAAGACGCCCAGTCAGAAGTCATGTGCATCCTTTGATGTCCTAACTCCTAGTTAAAGAAAAAAGAAAGAGAGAGAGGGGAGAGAACAAACGCAACAGATTTAACAACAATCTGTGGACTTAAGCAGCGCGTCCAAATTTAGGAGAAAGAAAATGAAAAGCACTGATAACCTGGCTTACACGCCCCCCCCCCCGCGTTTGTTGTACATTTAGAAAAATATAAAACCGGGGGGGCGGGGGTTATAAGCATACAATACATCTCAACGCGCTTAGGGAGGAAAGCATTCAGATTATTAGAAAGAGGAGCAGCAAGTCCTGGAAAATGTGACAGTCTTATGGGAAGAAATAGATAATAAACTGGGGCAAAGTCATACTGGTTTGCAGCAGTGGCACACGGGGGTGGGTAGACACAGTGCCATCCTGGTGGTGGAAGGGATGCACTTGTCAGGAGGAAGTGGCAGCGAAGGTGGAGGATCTCAGGGCTGACAGCTGGGGTGATTCCGGAAGCTTTCTTGTTCTAGATTACAGGGCCACGGTTGCGGTCCTATGTTAAGGGTAAGTTGGCCATTTTAATAAGAAATCGGGATAGGTTCTACACATTGCAGTTAGAAATGGATTCTAATGACTGATTTGAAACTTGGCTGTGTAGGAGGTATGTCTGAGAGCGGCCCATGCCACATCTGGGGTGGAAAGGACTGGAGATACCTTATTTTGAATGGGTTTAACTTTTGATGAGAGACTTCAGCCATTTGAAAGAGAGCACTCATTTTCCTCCCACAGGTTTTTGCTGAGGTGGTTTGGGCGGGGAGGAGATTTCTCAAACTGCCCTGTGATTTTTTTTAGAAGCAGGTGGTTGTGTTAGGTCAAGGGGAACATCTAGTATCCCGTTCGCAACCAGAGGTACCACTGTAGTTATAATCCATGGGTTGCCATATGATTTTATTCTGCTCCAAATTTGATTTTAAGCTGCATTTTAATCAATTGCTTGATTTATGTTTTTAATGTATCATACTTTGATATTAGCCGCCCTGAGCCCAGCCCTGGCTGGGGAGGGCGGGGTATGTATAAATAAATAAATAAATAAATAAATAAATAAATATTATTATTATTATTAAAATCCTTCCTGGTACCTTTAGAAAGTGGCCTATGTTTCCTCATCACAACAACATGTGGTAAATATCAAGGTAAAAATTCTGCAGGTTCCACTTCTCCAAACGCTTGTTACATACATAAGGCACTGTTGAAGACTTCTTCATGTTCCATTCCAGCGGGCTTTGATGTAAGCTTTATTTTTCCTGATTAGTGTTAATTTTATCTTTATTCGAAACAAAATAAAAAAAATTCCTTCCAGTAGCACCTTAGAGACCAACTAAGTTTTGTTCTTGGTATGAACTTTCGTGTGCATGCACACTTCTTCAGATACGTATCTGAAGAAGTGTGCATGCACACGAAAGCTCATACCAAGAACAAACTTAGTTGGTCTCTAAGGTGCTACTGGAAGGAATTTTTTTATTTTGTTTCGACTACGGCAGACCAACACGGCTACCTACCTTTATCTTTATTGTACACCGCTGAGAGCCTACAGTGTTAAGTGGCATATACATTTTTGAAATAAATGCACAGCTCTTGCCCTGAGGTGGCATTTGAGAGTTACTGCTTGAATAAGCTGGCCTTTGCTTCTTCCCAAATGTGTTCCCTCACGAAAGTCCCTCAAACCCCACTTTGAGAGTTGCTGCTTTTTTCTGGTGCTTATTAGCCAAGCTTCTCTCTCCCTCTGCCCCCCCCTTTTTTCCACGTAGATTAACTGGCATTAATGGAACTGGCGACACATTCTTCTTGGTTCATGCTCCCCCTTTTATTTCTCACTGGCTGAATGGCTGCAGCAGATGCGCAGTCGTCTTTGAAGGCCCTCAGCAGATGAGCATGATAAATCAGTGATGGATTGGAGCAAATGAATCACAATGTGGGGAAGAGGATGAAGCAATGCCTCTTGAACAGCCTCTCCTCACGTCTTCACACTTGAGAACTGCAAGCTTTAAAGGGCCTGTTTTGTTTTGCCTCCTCCACTCACCCCCCCTTTTCTCATTTCTTTTCAGAAATCTGGTTCTAGTTTCTTCAGTGACTTTGCATGTGCTGGGAGGAGGAGGCCGGGATCTTTTGCATAGAAACCCAGGATCCAGCTTCTCAGGCAATAATGAGGCATTGTCATCAGCCGAGTTCAAATAGCTGGGGAAACCACTTCAAGGACCTTGGAAAGCAACTGGGCCGCTTCAGAAAGAACAGTTGGCAAACCGAGCAAGAACGTTTAAAACTCCGGCATAATGAACTAGGAAAACACAGCTGGTTTCCTCAACTAGCTGCACTTGTTGGGAGAGTTGTTTTTGTTTTGTTTTTCTTTGGGGGCTTATTGGTCCAAACACCACCCTGTTTGACACCTCCACTGGCCTGCCTCTTCTGATAGGCGGCCATCTCTACACATCCCACAACCACCATGTCTGTCAAGTTTGCAACACTGTAGCTTTAAATCCCCCCCCCCCATTGGAAGATGAGTTGCCTGTGGGTCCTCCCCCTTGTTCATTCCTTCCCACTCCATCCTGTTGCCCATACTGCTCCCTTAGTGCTGCTTAGCTCTAGGCCAAAGTTGAGGGAAGGGGCAGACAACGGGGCTTGAGAAATAATATGCTGCAGAAGGCTGCCATTGGATCTCCTGTGGCATCAGATAATTTTAAAGTACAGTGCTGATCTTCAAGATGCAACCTCTTATGTTTTCAGGGCTGCTTTGGATACTGGAAACAGGGTGGGATTCTCAGCCTGTTGAAGTGAGCTTTAGCAACTGGCCCAAGATCACCTTGTGAGTTGCATGGCTTTTTCCCCCCAGCTGGAACTCACCAGAGGTGCCAGAGCTGAGTGCTGGTCAGCTCTGGCTGCGGGGGGGGGGGGGGAGAGACCCTGGTTGGAGGATTTCTTTAAAAAAACAAACCACCAGGTTGTTTGGAGCAAGCTGCCTCAGCACAATAGTCAAGAGTTATCTGAGGCCTGTTGTGCATTGACATCTCATTTCCAAGGAGCCGTTCCGCCACTTTTTGTAAGTTCATCCACAGACGCTGCTTTCAGATGCCTCCATTGTAGCACAGTGGGGAAGGACAAAACTTTGTTCTTCTGCTAAGTTCCAGGAGGCCGGCTGCCTTTGAAGTTTTGTTTGCATTCCACTGCTTGGTCTCTAAAAGGAGCTCTCCTTGGTAAGGGTTTGAGTCAGACATGTTAAGAAGCGAAGATGATTAATTGCCCCTGTTACCCAACTGTGAGATTATCAGGGACGTTTCGGAGTCATATATGTAGTTGTGCTATATTAGGATTGACAATAATGTGAAAATATCTCACAACTTTTACCTTGAAGTGTGATTGAAGTGTGCATGCACACAAAAGCTCATACCAAGAACAAACTTAGTTGGTCTCTAAGGTGCTACTGGAAGGAATTTTTTTATTTTGTTTCGACTACGGCAGACCAACACGGCTACCTACCTTTATCTTTATTGTACACCGCTGAGAGCCTACAGTGTTAAGTGGCATATAAATTTTTGAAATAAATGCACAGCTCTTGCCCTGAGGTGACAATAATGTGACAATAATGTGAAAATATCTCACAACTTTTACCTACACACACAGAGAGAGAGAGAGAGCCCATGATGTCACTCTGCTTCCCAGTTTAAACAGATGGCAACAGCAGCTACAAGATTGTGACTTGCACTGGTAGTGGGTGGCGAAACAAAAAATTGACCCAGGCTAACAATTCATGTGCGGCTCCAGGATACCCTGCATTGGGTTGTGGAAGCAACCTGCATGGTGAGTTCACTTTGCTTCCTGTCTCTCACCTGTGAAACCTCAAGGCCTTTTCCTTGGGAGCCTTTGTAAGCCTGTTTGCACAACTACCACTGAATATTATAGAGTGAGAAATGCCACTTTGTGATTGACAGCCCACCAAGAGCCCATTATACCAGTCCTCTAGAATCTATATTGGCCACTGATAGGATTTCAGGAATAACTGAAAGTATTGTTTTGAGAAGCAGAGCCCTGTAAAAAAGCGTAGTTTGTGTGTGTGTGTGTGTGTGTGTGTTTTTAAAAAAAATAACAATTTCCTATTGGTTTTTCAGTGGTGTACTTATTGTATAAGATCACAAGACAGAAATTAAATATAACAAGAAATTCAAAAATAATCAACAACAAAAGCCTCCCCCCCCATGTCAGAAGCCAGGTATAATAATAATAATAATAATAATAATAATAATAATAATAATAATAATAATAATAATAATAATTTATTATTTATACCCCGCCCATCTGGCTGGGTTTCCCCAGCCACTCTGGGCGGCTTTCAGCAAAGCATTAAAATACAATAATCTATAAAACATTAAAAGCCTCCCTAAACAGGGCTGCCTTCAGATGTCTTTTAAAGGTCTGGTAATTGTTGTTCTCTTTGACATCTGAAGGGAGGGCGTTCCACAGGGCGGGTGCCACTGCCGAGAAGGCCCTCTGCCTGGTTCCCTGTAACTTGGCTTCACGCAGCGAGGGAACCGCCAGAAGGCCCTCGGCACTGGACCTCAGTGTCCGGGCTGACCGATGGGGGTGGAGACGCTCCTTCAGGTATACTGGACCGAAGCCATTTAGGGCTTTAAAGGTCAGCACCAACACTTTGAATTGTGCTCGGAAACGTACTGGGAGCCAGTGTAGGTCTTTCAAGACCGGTGTTATGTGGTCTCGGCGGCCGCTCCCAGTCACCAGTCTAGCTGCCGCATTACAGAATCACAGAATCACAGAATCATAGAGTTGGAAGAGACCACAAGGGCCATCCAGTCCAACCCCCTGCCAAGCAGGAAACACCATCAAAGCATTCCTGACAGGTGGCTGTCAAGCCTCTGCTTAAAGACCTCCAAAGAAGGAGACTCCACCACACTCCTTGGCAGCAAATTCCACTGTCGAACAGCTCTTACTGTCAGGAAGTTCTTCCTAATGTTTAGGTGGAATCTTCTTTCTTGTAGTTTGAATCCATTGCTCCGTGTCCGCTTCTCTGGAGCAGCAGAAAACAACCTTTCTCCCTCCTCTATATGACATCCTTTTATATATTTGAACATGGCTATCATATCACCCCTTAACCTTCTCTTCTCCAGGCTAAACATACCCAGCTCCCTAAGCCGTTCCTCATAAGGCATCGTTTCCAGGCCTTTGACCATTTTGGTTGCCCTCCTCTGGACACGTTCCAGCTTGTCAATATCCTTCTTGAACTGTGGTGCCCAGAACTGGACACAGTATTCCAGGTGGGGTCTGACCAGAGCGGAATACAGTGGTACTATTACTTCCCTTGATCTAGATGCTATACTCCTATTGATGCAGCCCAGAATTGCATTGGCTTTTTTAGCTGCTGCATCACACTGTTGACTCATGTCAAGTTTGTGGTCTACCAAGACTCCTAGATCCTTTTCACTTGTACTACTCTCAAGCCAGGTATCACCCATCCTGTATTTGTGCCTTTCATTTTTTTTGCCCAAGTGTAGTACTTTACATTTCTCCCTGTTAAAATTCATCCTGTTTGCCTTGGCCCAGTTCTCTAATCTGTTAAGGTCATTTTGAAGTGTGATCCTGTCCTCTGGGGTATTAGCCACCCCTCCCAATTTGGTGTCATCTGCAAACTTGATCAGGATGCCCTCAAGCCCATCATCCAAGTCATTGATAAAGATGTTGAATAAGACTGGGCCCAAGACAGAACCCTGTGGCACCCCACTAGTCACTTCTCTCCAGGATGAAGAGGAGCCATTGATGAGCACCCTTTGGGTTCGGTCAGTCAGCCAGTTACAAATCCACTGAATGGTAGCATTGTCTAGCCCGCATTTTACCAGCTTCTTTACAAGAATATCATGGGGCACCTTGTCAAAGGCCTTGCTGAAATCAAGATAGGCTACATCCACAGTGTTCCCTTCGTCTACCAGGCTTGTAATTCTGTCAAAAAATGAGATCAGATTAGTCTGACATGACTTATTTTTCAGAAACCCATGCTGACTTTTAGTGATCACAGCGTTCCTTTCTAGGTGCTCACAGACCGTTTGCTTAATGATCTGCTCTAGAATCTTTCCTGGTATTGATGTCAGGCTGACTGGGCGGTAATTGTTTGGGTCCTCTCTTTTCCCCTTTTTGAAAATAGGGACAACATTTGCCCTCCTCCAGTCTGCTGGGACTTCACCTGTTTTCCAGGAATTCTCAAAGATTACTGCCAGTGGTTCTGAAATCACCTCTGCCAGTTCTTTTAATACTCTGGGATGTAGTTCATCTGGCCCTGGAGACTTGAATACATCTAAACTAGCCAAGTGTTCTTGTACTACCTCCTTACTTATTCTGGGCTGTGTTTCCCCTGCTGAATCATCTGCTCCATATTCTTCAGGTCGGGCATTGTTTTCTTTTTTGGTGAAGACTGAGGCAAAGAAGGTATTGAGGAGTTCTGCCCTTTCTGCGTCCCCTGTTCGCATTTCACCATCTTCTCCTCTAAGTGACCCCACTGTTTCCTTGTTCTTCCTTTTGCTACGGACATACCCATAAAAACTCTTTTTATTGCTTTTAACCTCTCTAGCAAGCCTGAGTTCATTCTGTGCTTTAGCTTTTCTGACTTTGTCTCTACATGTGCTGGCTATTTGTTTGAATTCCTCTCTGGTGGTTTCCCCCTTTTTCCATTTCTTGTACATATCCCTTTTAAATCTTAACTCAGTTAAAAGTTCTTTAGATAGCCACCCTGGCTTCTTTAGGCACCTTCCATGTTTTCGTCGCATTGGTACTGCTTGAAGTTGTGCTTTTAATATCTCCCTTTTAACAAACTCCCATCCATCATGAACTCCCATCCCTTTTAGTATTACTGACCATGGGATCACATCCAGCATTTCCCTAAGTTTTCTGATTAGTTGTAGTTTCTGGATTAGTTGTAGTTTCCGGGTCACCTTCAAAGGTAGCCCCACGTAGAGCGCATTGCAGTAGTCCAAGCGGGAGATAACTAGAGCATGCACCACTCTGGCGAGACAGTCCGCGGGCAGGTAGGGTCTCAGCCTGCGTACCAGATGGAGCTGGTAGACAGCTGTCCTGGATACAGAATTAACCTGCGCCTCCATGGACAGCTGTGAGTCCAAAATGACTCCCAGACTGCGCACCTGGTCCTTCAGGGGCACAGTTACCCCATTCAGGACCAGGGAGTCCTCCACACCTGCCCGCCTCCTGTCCCCCCAAAACAGCACTTCTGTCTTGTCAGGATTCAACCTCAATCTGTTAGCCGCCATCCATCCTCCAACCGCCTCCAGACACTCACACAGGACCTTCACCGCCTTCACTGGTTCTGATTTGAAAGAGAGGTAGAGCTGGGTATCATCCGCATACTGATGAACACCCAGTCCAAACCCCCTGATGATCTCTCCCAGCGGCTGCATATAGATGTTAAAAAGCATGGGGGAGAGGACAGAACCCTGAGGTACCCCACAAGTGAGAGCCCAGGGGTCTGAACACTCATCCCCCACCACCACTTTCTGAACACGGCCCAGGAGGAAGGAGCGGAACCACTGTATAACAGTGCCCCCAGCTCCCAAACCCTCTAGAAGGATGTTATGGTCGATGGTGTCAAAAGCCGCTGAGAGATCCAGCAGAACTAGGAAACAGCTCTCACCTTTGTCCCTAGCCCGCCGGAGATCATCGACTAGCGCGACCAAGGCAGTCTCAAGGTAAGTAATTGTGTTCATTCTTAGGTACAGTCACTTGCCTGTTCGGTTCATTTTCTGTGCTGTTCTTACAGAGACCTTACAGACTGTACTGTCAGGATAACATCACAGTTTTCATTGGCCAGACTGGACCAAGATGTCCAAGGACAGTGTTCAGAGCAGAAATATAATCCTCACATCCAAATTTTCGCTGCTTCAAGTGTTCAAAGCCCTTTGCATGCATTGTCAAATGGTAAACTTTACTCCCACCCTGTAGGGAAATCAGCAATATAATCCCACATACTGCAAATGGGGTGGGTGAGTTTGAGTCTTGCGAATGTGCGACTTGCCTAAGGTTTTTCATTGAGTTCCTGGCAGATGTGAGATTTGAGCCTCTCAAGGAAGGGACGTAGCTCAGTGGTAGAGCATCTGTGGCAGGTCCCAGATTCAACCCCTGGCATCTCCAGCTATGGCTGAGAAATTTCAGCTACCTGAAATCCTGGAGAGCCACTGCCCGCCTGTGTAGACAATACTGAGGTAGAAAGACCAGTGATCTGGCTCAGTATGAGGCAGCATCCATTGATCCTATATTTCCTAAACCAGGGGTGGCCAACTCCCAAGAGACTGCAATCTACTCACAGAGTTGAAAACTGGCAGTGATCTACCCCTTTTTGGGGGTTCAGATCACAGTTGTTGAGCTTTTTTCAGGAAGGAAACCCTGTTTTGGGGGGTTCCGGTCTTTTTTTAGGGAGGAGGGAAGCCCCGTTTTTAGGGGTTCAGATCAGAGTTTTTGAGCTTTTTAGGGAGGAAGAAAGCCCCATTTTTGGGGGTGCAGGACTTCTTTGGGGGGAGTCAGTGACAGTGATCTACCAGTGATCTGCCACAGACGTTCAGTGATCTACCGGTAGATCACAATCTACCTGTTGGATGTGCCTGTCCTAAACCAAGGACCCTCCTTTGTAGCTCAACGTCTTAGCCATTTCATCAAAATGAAGATACCTGTCCATTATAGACATCTTTCAGGCAGCCACCCATTCTCCAGCTGATGAAATCACAGCCCAGGAAATCCCAATGGGAATCCTGCAAAAAGAAAGCACAGCACAGCACCCTGCAGCTGTTTTGTCCATGTATTGGTTTGGGATGTGTGAATTAGGAAGCTTCGCATTATATGCGACAAGATCTACAGTAATTTCTCTCCCACCCCCGAGGAGGATTCTGCCTCCTCTATGGTTTCATTGTCTGAATGGAGGATGGTCTGAACAAGGCTGCCCTACCTTCATCATTTATGAACATGAATGGCGTTAGGACTTTCTGAAATAAGGGCCATATCTTGGCTTACAGGCACCAGGTATCTCAGAAGGGCAAGCTCCTTTATTTCATCCATGTGCCAAGCTTGGAGAGCAAGAGTGTATAACTGTGCTTGGAGGATGCTTTGCCCTTCCTGGATCACTGAAGCCCCAGCTTGACCCTGTTTTGTAAGCACAGACCTTTTTCTTTAGACTGGGCTTTTTAATTGGGTGGCGTTTTAGTGTTTAGAGGATTGGACATGCCAGAAATCCAAATACGCAAATGCCAATCCCCCCCATTATTGATTTCTCGTGATTTAAAGAAGCTAGACACCTTAAAAGTGCACTGTCCTTGTTAGCGTTCATTTAAGGAAAGAATGCACAGGGCATGCTTGGGAAGTGGAAACACATCTGTTAGGTCAAATAGGAACCAGATGCTTAAACACACACACACACACACACACACACACACACACACACACACTGGTAAGTGGAAGCCAATCAATGCAGGGGAAAGACCTCAAGCATGCCTCCAGACATCCCGGTTTGCAGGATGGGTCAATGTTTGACCCACACCTGGGAAAGAACTCAAGGGGTAGGAATCTGCTTACAGATGGTACGTTTTGTGGAAACCAATCTATCCACTTCCTGTTGGAACTATACATGCAACTACAAGACCTATTGACACTCTTTGTATCTCTCCAGCAGTCATTTCCCTTATGCATTCCCCCACCCCCCATTTATTTACAGTAGTCACTAGCGTCTTTTCCCCATCAGCCATCCAATCCTCTTGTGATAGCACTGTATATCATTAATAAGGGTGTGGGGCATTTGTTGGGATTCCAGATGAGAAGTTGAGGGACCTGAGTTCAAATCTTCACTCAGCCAAAAGCTAGTCGGTTGACCTTAGTCCAGCCCTTCTCCCTTAGCCTGACATGTGTCACAGCCTTGCTGAGAGGATAAAAGGGGTTGGCGAGAACCGTGTTTGCTGCCTTGGAAAAAGGGTGGGATATTAATGTATTAAACAGTAGTCACTAATAAGAATAATAAGAACAATAATAAACAAATGTATTGACCACATCACAGCATAAAACCGCTTAAGTGGTGCAAATGGTAAAAACAGAAAAACACACAGACATCATTAGTATAAATCAAATAATAACTAATAAGTAATAATGCATTATTATTATTATTATTATTATTATTAGTCTGACCAGCACCTTACAGTCTCATAGAAGAGGGGTGTTTTTTTTTTTTTTGGTAAATACTTATATCGAAATGTTTCAACATAGAATACAATAAAAGCCAAACTAATCTAAAGAAAAATAATAAAGAACCAAAATAAAAATAAAAATCAAGAGATTTTAATGAGGCATTTGAAGGAATCAGAGTGAGAATTCTTAGCATAAGGGACATGTACACAATATTATATGGAAATATAATACACGCAATGCAGAAATATGTGCCATATGAGGAACCACTGCAGTTTCAACTAGGGATTCACAGAGGACCCAAATCTGAGCTGGCTGAAGTGGTTGTGGCAGCCTCCAGTCATTCACACGGCAACTACAGATCAATGTGTGTGATCAAAGGACTCCTCTTTCCCCCACTTTTGGTGCCTCTTCCAGCTTGATAGGGCTGGCCCCATTGACATCCATCTCCTCACTGTGCTGGACTCCTGGCTGGGGCTGATGGGAGCTGTAGCAGTCCTAAACATCTGTAGGGTATCAGATTGGGGTAGGGCTACCCTAAAGCAGTGGTGAGTAACCAGTGGCCCTCCAGATGTTGTTGCAGCACAACTCCCATCACCCATGACCACTGGTTGTGCTGCGGGCAGTTGTTTACCAACAACATCAGGGGAATAAAAGGTTTCTCATCACTGCTCTGAAGTTACATTCTGTGTTAACCACTGGCTGCAGGAAGGACATGATCCATTGTAACATGAGGTTTTCCCAGTTCTGAAATAGCCTAATCATTGAGGACAATGTCTATTTATGGACTTTTATATGTGGTTTGTGTTTGGTTGAAACACTTTTATTATTTGACTGATGACCTGTTTTATTGATCTGGAAAGTGCTTTGTGACCACTCACGGTGAAAAGCGGTCTATAAATTGTTGGGATAGATAGATAGATAGATAGATAGATAGATAGATAGATAGATAGATACCAGTAGATAGATAGATGATAGATAGATAGATAGATAGATAGATGGATAGATAGATATAGATAGATAGATAGATAGATAGATAGATAGATAGATAGATAGATGATAGATAGATGATAGATAGATAGATAGATAGATAGATAGATAGATAGATAGATAGATAGATAGATAGATACCGGTAGATAGATAGGTAGATAGATAGATAGATAGATAGATAGATAGATAGACAGACAGACAGACAGACAGACAGACAAAAGCTTTTCGATTCTTAACAGGAAAAGACACGTAATATACAGATGGTCTTCTGTTTCCTTTCCCTTGGAATCCCAAGTCACAAGTTTGACTGGATTTGGCAAAGGCATTGAGTCTCCCACACCTGGGGAACAACAACTAAAGCAGAAGGGGAAAAAGAAAAGCTGGGATTCTATCCAAATGGGATTGCCACTTTCCCAGCTGCTTGAACTCACCTGTCTCAGACTATGAAATCAATAGCTTTAGGGGTCTGAACTTTTTCATACGCATAACTGGTGTGCTCATTTATTTCAACTGCTGTTTGTTTTATCCCTTTTTTATTTGGAGGGGGGGAACCCTACCAAGAAAATAACCAGCACTCTCAATATTTCCTAGGAGGAAAAATGGTTTTAAGGACCTGGAAGCAGCAAATTAAACAACGTCTCCTGCCCTTGGGCCTTAGACTAATGACAAACTTGGATTTTTGTGAGCTTCTTCCCCCTCCATGTTGAAAGTCACCCTTTCAACTAGAGTCTTTTTACTCCTTTAAAAAAGAAAGAAAGAAAGAAAGAAAGAAAGAAAGAAAGAAAGAAAGAAAGAAAGAAGAAAGAAAAGTTATATGTGGAAAACTCTGTGGGTTGTAGCCAACTAAACTTCTACTCAGAGTAGACTCATTGAAATTAATGAACCCATGTTTGACCGCATTCACAGCATACCACTTTAAACAGTCATGGCTCCCCTACTACCCTGCACAGGAGCTATGGTTTGTTAAGGGTGATGAGAGTTGTTAAGAGACCGCCTGCAAATCCCCCTCACAGAGCCTCAGCAATATTAGCAACCCCAGGGAGGTTTCTGCTGATACAGTGAAGGGGGAAAAAGTATTTGATCCCCTGCTAAATTTGCCCGTTTGCCCTCTGACAAAGAAATGACCAGTCCATAATTTTAATGGTAGGTATATTGTAGCTGTGAGAGACAGAATAACAACAGGAAAAACCCCAGAAACCCAGAATACAAAAGTCAGAGATTGATGTGCATTATAATGAGTGAAATAAGTATTTGATTCCTTTGCAAAAGATGACTTAGTACTTGGTGGCAAAACCCTTGTTGGCAATTACAGAGGTCAGACGTTTCTTGTAGGTGGCCACCAGGTTTGCACACATCTCAGGAGGTATTTTGTCCCACTCCTCTTTGCAGATCCTCTCCAAGTCAGTAAGATTTCGAGGCTGATGTGTAGCTACTCGAACCTTCATCTCCCTCCACAGATTTTCGATGGGATTAAGGTCTGGAGACTGGCTAGGCCACTCCAGGCCCTTAATGTGCTTCTTCTTGTGTGTTTTTGGGTCATTGTCATGCTGGAATACCCATCCTCACTGTATTTCATGCTAAATGTTTAAGCATGGTACAGATGACACACACACACACCCCGCCGCTTCTGCAATTCAGCTTCAGGGGGACCCACCCTATTTGGGGGGAGGGGTTGTAAATTTTAATTTTGTACATTTATAAAGTGTTTCTAATGCTGTATTTTAAATGGTTGCCACCCTCCCTGGGACCTTAGGGTGAAGGGCGTGTAATAACTTTAAATAATAATATTGTTCCCAATTTCCTGATTTTTTAAAAGGGCTCAGAGCCTGAGGGAGTACACAGGCCCTCTAAGTGTCCTTATTTTCCAGGGACAGCCCTGAATTTACAGAAGCCACCCCAGTTTCTGATCTGATCCCAGAATGCCCTGTTTTTCCTTAGGCTATCCCTACTTTCATCAAAGAAACGTTGGAGGGTATGGAGTTCTGCGTCTCCTGAGCCAGGGAGATAATAAGTAACTATACAACTTTTAGAAGACATCTGAAGGCAGCACTGTATAGGAAAGTTTTTTTTAAAAAATGTAATGTTAATGTTAATGTATTTTAATATTTGCTGGAAGCCACCCAGAGTGGCTGGGGAGACCTAGCCAGATGGGCGAGGTACAAATAATATAGTATTATTATTATTATTATTATTATTATTATTATTATTATTATGCTTTTACATATGTTGGAAGTCGCTCAGAGTGACTGGGGCAACCCAGTCAGATTGGCAGGGTATAAATAATAAAATTATTATTATTATGGAATAGGATGTCCCTATTTTAATAAACCACAGAGCCTAGGGCTTGCTGATCAGAAGGTCGGCGGTTCGACTCCCCGCAACGGGGTGCGCTCCCATTGCTTTGTCTCTGCTCCTGTCCACCTAGCAGTTCGAAGCACGAAATAGGTACCGCTCCGGCGGGAAGGTAAACGGTGTTTCCATGCGCTGCTCTGGTTCGCCAGAAGCAGCTTAGTCATGCTGGCCACATGACCCGGAAGCTGTACGCCGGCTCCCTTGGCCTATAGAGCGAGATGAGCGCCACAACCCCAGAGTTGTCCGCAACTGGACCCAACGGTCAGGGGTCCCTTTACCTTTACCTTTATTTTCATCAGAGAGGGTATGAGCACATCACTTGAATAGCTTGCATAGAGCACCCAAAATCCAGTCTGACACCCCAGTTTGCTGAAAATCCCTAAGAAGAAAGAAGAATATAGCATTAAACCCCACCCTGCCCCGCCCCCCGCTTAGTTGGTCAGTATGGCTACAGGAGATATCACACCGTGGAAGTTTATGCGCTGAAGCCGTCGGAAGGGAAGCTTTCATCTACAGAAATATAATCCAAGCCAACACTTAAAACAGGCCTACGTACCTGTTTCAATCAGGAAGCAGCAGCACACTCCTTAATACTTGGCAAGGCTTTCAAAAATGTTCCCAGAAATTGTTTGGCACTTTGGCTGCAGTGCAAAAGGGAACAGGCTTAACGCCGCCACTTAAAAAATAAAATAAAACCACGTGCTTTAAGCCTATTAATTGCACCAGAAATAAGACAGAGTTGTGGAAATATTATGTTGCTAGACAAAGAGGCTTCTTGAGCACAGAGCTTTTTCTTTTAGAGTCTTCACCCCAGTAGGTGATGGTTTGTATCACTCCAACCTCACTCCAGTTTGTTCGTTTGTTTGGGGTGGGGAGCCCAGGACAAGTTGCCCTCAGTGGACCCCACTTGGCAGCACCTTAGACACCCACCCACAGATTTCTGGTGCCACAGGGGGTGCTGTAACAATGATGTAGAATGGAGCGTGAGAGGCAGGGGCACCAAATTTTAGTGTCACACAGGGTACCGCTGAAATTTTAGAGCCCAAAGTCCACTGCAGACCAGAAGGCTACAGTTAGAGGGCCAAAAGGAGCTACCTTAGTGCTGGTGCTGCTCTTCTGCATCTGCCGCCTGAGGCGATCAGCTCATTCTGCCTAACGATAGGGCGGGTCCCGGTTTGCAGCCCTAGCTCTTTGGCAGTGGCAATTAAAAGCTACTTTGACATCTCTAGCCCTTATGCCATGATTCTGTATCCAATCGCAGCTGCTTCGCCTCTCTTTGGTGTAGATGTGAAGGACGACAGGAACGCTCGAGTTACATTTTCCACGCAGGTGGAGGGGAGAACATGGGCTAAGCAGCTGATGGTTTGATGCTGCAAGCAATTGGATGGGGAATCGGTTGTTCCAAGGCTCTCACGTCCATCCATTCCTCCACACCAGGGAGCCAAACAGCCCAGGTGCAGTGTGTGGGAAGAAGCAGTTGACTCTTGTGTTTTCCCCACAAAGGAAACAGGACGGGCAGCAACTCAGAAGGCGAGGGAGGAGGAAATAAAGTTACATGCAAATACTAAAGCTGTGTGTGTGTCTGTGTCTGTGTGTGTGTGTGTGTGTGTGCACGCGCGCGCATGCACGCATTTCAGGGTTGTTGTTTTTAACCCTGTCTCATCAAAAATATTTTTCTTCTTAAAAAACCTTCACTAGAAGACTAACTGCCTGGTGGGTGTAGGTGAGGAGGTGCTCTGTGAGCAGAAAAGGCTGTGTCTCACGTAACCCCAGCTGCACAGGAGAGCCATCTAGGAGGGTGCCGAGGGGCCAGGGATCCCTCTGTATTTTCAAGAAAGGGCCTGGCCCCCCTAAATTCTGCAGCGATCCTCAAAAGGACGTGCCAGGATGAAGATGCTTGGCCCTGCCACGTCCTTTTGAGGATCGCCAGGGACGAAGCAGGGTGAAGTGTCTTCGCCCCACACGTCCCTTTCACAAGGTAAGGCAGCTGTCAGTGGGTGGGTGGGGGTGGCAGACCAAGTCGGCCTGGCCGGACTGGGGGGAGGAGAAGAGGAAGAAGAGAAGAGTTTGGATTTGATATCCCGCTTTATCACTACCCGAAGGAGTCTCCAAGCGGCTAACATTCTCCTTTCCCTTCCTCCCCCACTACAAACACTCTGTGAGGTGAGTGGGGCTGAGAGACTTCAGAGAAGTGTGACTAGCCCAAGGTCACCCAGAAGCTGCATGTGGAGGAGCGGGGATGCGAACCCGGTTCACCAGATTACGAGACTACCGCTCTTAACCACTACACCACACTGGCTCTCACGCGCCGTGACATCATGAACGCACAAAGCCCCCCCCCCCATTTTGGGTGTAACTCGGCGCACCTGCAGCTGCATGTCTCAAGAAAGCGGGCAGCAGAACCACTCTGAACCCAAATATAACGCAAGGATGCAATCTGGACAAAGGCTGGGAGGGTAGTTCATTTAAAGAACATATATAACATTCAGGTTATGTTTTTGAGGGCTGTTCCTGATAGTCCAGTTTCCCGGCTTGGTGTGCATTTATTTTGTGCATTTATTATAACCTTTATATCCCATCGTTCCTCCAAGGAGCTCAAGGTAGCGTACATGGTTCTTCCCCTTCCTCATTTCATCATCACAACAACCCTGTGAGGTAGGTTAGGCTGAGAGATGGTGACTGGCCCAAGGTCACCTGTGAGTTTCATGGCTGCGTGGGGATCTGAGCCCTGGTCTCCAAGGTCCTGGCCCAACATTCTAACCACACTGCCTCCCAGCAGAGAACTGAAGTGTAGCTTACAAAGAACATAATCATGAACCGGAGCTACTCCAACCCCTACTCAGAGCATAAGTTACATTTTGAGCCTACAGGCTGCTGTTGCCCTCAGCCATGATTTGCATTAATGGGATTTAATAGGACTCCACTGAGGTATTCAGCAGGTGTCTTGAACCTCTCTGGATTAGGCATGGCACCGAGTAATTAAACTGCTAAATTAATTTTTTAACAGGAGACTCAATCAATAGAAACAATACAACAACTGCTTAAGAAGCAAAGCAGCAGCCCAATAGATTCACTTAATGCACCACTGATGAGGCTCAAAGCTAGAGGGCTGTATCAGCCAGTTATTTATATTTGCCTCATGTTCTGTTGGAGGCAGTTCACTTTCGATTTGGCACAGAGCAATCACAAAATATGATGCGCGATGGGGAGAGCAACCTTCCTTTGCTCCGTGCCACTAATATTTTCCATGAATCTCAATCAGGCGTTTCGGTGAGGATTGGAATTTAGATTGTGGCAGAAAAGGCTCCATATCACATTGCCCTACTCCGGAGATAGGGAAAAACAGGCCTTCCATATGTTGCTGGCTATCCATGCACCCCAAAATGTGGCCATTGGTCATGTTAGCTGGGGCTGGTGGGAGTTGGCACCCCAACATCTATAGGTCTACATGTCCCCCATCCCTGCCCTACTATGAGATCTGGGTATTTCATGCTATTCACTTATTTTCCCCAATCCAATGGGGTCTAAAGGTAAGTAAAGTGGTATGTAGCAGAATCATTATAAGAACCGAGCTTACTCCCTCCTTGATTTTTGTAATCTTGTCTACCTGAAGGAGCGTCTTCACCTCCAACATTCAGCTTGGACACTGAGTCCAGCTCTGAGGGCCTTCTGGCAGTTCCCTCATTGCAAGAAGTGAAGTTGTAGGGAACCAGACAGAAGGCCTTCTTGGTAGTGGTGCCTGCCCGGTAGAGCGCCCTCCTGTAAGATGTCAACAATGACTTTTTGCAGACATCTGATGTTTGGTGTTTTGGTGTTTCCCTTTATACTTTGTTGTTGTTGTTTTGTCTTTCATACATTTGATATTGTTGCTTGTTGGTTGCAAAAAGGTTCAGGAACATTGTCTGAGGGCGAGTTCACCTGATAAAACTGTGCCATGTTTCAAGACATCAGTTTTGGATGTTCAAAGATATTCTGCTCCTGAAAATGGATGTTCCATATAGCCATTATGGACTTTGGTAGACTGACTCTGCATGTATGTCTCTAATCCTTTTTTTAAAAAACTCCCAAAGTTAGTGACCTTTGCCCCATAAGATAAGCCTGCATTCTGTGAAATATACTTCATTTTTTCCATTCTGAACATAATTCCATTTTTACAGCAAGATATCCTGAATTTTCTCCAAGATAAGTCTAGGGAAAGTCTTTTCACAAACACTCAAATGCTTCCTCTGAGGAACAGTATAAGGATGAATGGTCTCGCTCTGTCTCCGAAGCCTGCACAATTCTGTCCCTCTCCTTGGAGAATTTCACCTTTTTTTACTGGGAGGAAGCATCCTTAATTCTGCAGGTAGCAGGTGCTCTAAATCAGTTCTAAATTCCGTCTTTCACGTTTGACCTGTCATTCATGACTGTGTCTAATGCATTCCTCATGAGCTAGGATGTTCGGAGCTTCCATCCCAGCCCAGAGGTGAAAGCAATTAAACTGACACTAACTATAAACCTTGAAGTATAATTATACTTGAGCTGTGCAAACGATGTCTTCATAAAACACCTAGCGGCTGGAGTGACTAACGTTTTACCACCAACTAGTACCTTTTCCGCTAGCCACGGGGCGAAAAATGAGATACAAACCCACAAGTAACAAATCTGAAATTAACTAGCAAAATCTGGGTCTCCCTTTGGAGCTTTATGGCGGTTTTCTCTGCAAGATAAGCAAAGAGACCGCAACCTTCAAAAAGAAAAAAAGGCAAACCTCAAATTTAACAAGTGTATACTTCTGCACCGGTGCAACACAAACTGCTTACTAGCTCCCAATCATTACTTGGATGGGAGAAGGGCAATGTTGTGTTGTGGCAGGCCATATTTATTGCCTTGAAATGGCTGGAGATTCCTCTTCAGTTATTCTGGCAGGTCGGAACATGCTTCACTTTGACTTGCTTGAACATCTGTAGCTGCAGGATACAGTACATCTGCAGGTTAAGTGTCCATGGCAGAGGTAATTGTGCTCTCTGCTTGTGTCTTGTTCTGGATAACTCAAGGCAGTTAACTCGGGGCTGGTTGAGCAAGGATTTCAACATAATAATAATAATAATAATAATAATAATAATAATAATAATAATTTTATTATTTATACTCCTCCCATCTGGCTGGGTTTCCCCAGCCACTCTGGGCAGCTTCCAGCACATATAAAAACATAATAAAACGTAAAACATTAAAAACTTCCCGATACAGGGCTGCCTTCAGATGTCTTCTAAAACTTGTGTACAGTGGTACCTTGGTTTACGAACTTAATCCATTCCGGAAGTCTGTTCTTAAACCGAAACCGTTCTTAAACAGAGGCACGCTTTCCCTAATGAGGCCTCCCACCGCCAGTGCCCTTCCACCATTCAGATTCCGTTCTTAGACCGAGGTAAAGTTCGCAAACCGGGACACTACTTCCTGTTTTGCGGAGTTCATAAACCGAATCGTTCGTAAACAGGACTGTTCTTAAACATTCTCCCTGGTCCCAGTGCAGCTCTCTAGCCATTGCACCAAATTGGTTCTTTTCATGCAGTCAGAGAGAGCTATCATAAACTGCAGGGCTAGCCAATGTGGCACCCCCTAGGTGTTGCCAGACTACAGCCCCCATCATCCCTGTCCATTGGCATGATGCCGAGCCTGGAGTCCAACAACCACAGAATGTTGCCCCTTCAGTTGATCCACAACTGGGGTCACAGATACTGAAAGAAGAAGTGAGCCATGCTAAGTCCTTCCTGGCTAAGTCAAGTCCTTACATAAAAAGTGCCTAGCATGTTGACATAGATGCAACGTAGTTTCAAGACACAGTAAGCTCTATTTGTTAACGTCATGGACACAGATTTGTGCATCTTTGATCAAACCTGACATCGAGATATAGGCTCCAACCCCATACCGTCTTACCTGAACTCAATGAGACTGAAGTAGAACATAAGAAGAGGCTGCTGGATCAAGCCAGTGGATCAAGTCCAGCATCCTGTTTTCTCAGTAGGAAACCAGATGCCTGTGGGAAACTTTGCCCACCTGTGATTCCCAGCAACTGGTACCCAGAGGCATTCTGCTTCTGACAGTGGAGGCAGAACATATCCCTCGTGGCAAGTAGCCACTGATGGAGTCCTGTCTGAGGTTGCTCTGTTCATAGACTTAATTTTTTTCCCCACCTGGTTGTGCTTGACCATCAGAGAGATGAATCTGATGGGTTCACCTTTCTAAGAGTGCAATGAGCAATGTATCTATAGCTGAATTGTTCAAATTTCTCCATTGCTTAGCTAACCTTTTAGGATCCAGCGACACATAGGGAAAGCTGTGAAACTATTCCTGACACCACAAAATGCCTATTTCACCGGGGTGGGTGGGTGGGATGGTAGGCCTCCCCAGCTAGAAAAATAGCTTAAAACCTATAGAGAGAAACAGAAAAAGCCAGAGAACAGCTCCCAAAAACCCTCAGTTTAAATTTAGGAAATTAAATTGAGAAGCGCAGAGGGTGTGGGAAGGAACCAAGCGGGTGTCGGAGGCTCCCACAGGAGTCACATTGAGAGAACCCCAGCATTAGTACATACCAGCAAACATAGAAGCTGAGCAAAACATTCCTGGCAACAAGCATCTCAAATCAAAAGGCGCTTGCTGGTGGAGACTGCCACCATAGAGGGAGGTAAGTTCCCTTTTCTGAACACTCATGCCAACCATGATATGAGATGAAGGCAGTGTGGCGCTTTAGTGTGTGGCTCTTTAACAGGCATGATATGCCATCTATGAACTGTTTCAATTGCATTTTCCCCAATAAGGGCTGAGCCATTTGAGGGGCGGGGTTGCCTACTTGCTCACCATGGTTCTTAGGGGATTGCATATCATTTGTCTTCCTCTCATACTATTCTGAGGCCCTCTGAAGTTTCCTCACTCACATCTAACAAACCATTTGTAGTCTTGAGTCTAGCCTCCTTGAACAAATGCTTCAAATGATGTGTCAATGATGGCCTACCTTCCTTTTGCATTCCGGGTTTGTTTACCTTCATGCCACTCCTCCCCACAAATTCTGCTCAGATACAGGCTGCCCCCACTGCCCTGCCCTGAAGTGCTTCAATCTATAGAGACCTGTCAATTATTATTATTATTATTATTATTATTATTATTATTATTATTATTTTATTTTTTAAAAAATTATTGTGTTTTATAAATACAAAAAGCGAAAAAAGTAAAATAAAAAACATAGAAACACATAGACATACAAAAAATAAACTGCTATTTACACATACAAGAATCGTACCCACCCCCGTGACTGCCCATCACCATGGCTTCCCACCACCCCACCTTGACTTCCGTATGTTTTAAATTTAATACCAAACATTGCAATCTTGTGGTTTGTTGCATTTTGTTCTCTTTATAATGTGATTTATTAATAGGTTCTATTACACTTTACTCCTTTAATCTAAGCATATCAGCATTTTTACTTTATTTTTTGGAACAGTGTTTATCCATATATTCTTCAAAATATTGCCATTCTTTTCTAAGTTTTCGGTTTGACTGCATTCTTATATATGCAGTTAGCTTTGCCATTTCCATAAATTCACTTTTTTGTATAGCCAGTCAGCTTTTGTAGGTATTATCTCGCTCTTCCATTTGCTGGCAAATATAATCCTGGCGGCTGCTGTGGCATATAGGAAGATTCTTTTCTTATTCTGAGGTATGTCTTTCCCCAACAGGCCTAATAGATATGCCTCTGGTTTCTTTTGTACAGACACTTTTACCACTTTGTTAAGTTCTTCGTGAATCCTACCTCAGTATGCCTTAGATTTTTTGCAGGTCCACCAGGCGTGAAATAATGTTCCTTCTTCTTTGCCACATTTCCAGCATAGGTTATACTTTTGTTTGTAAATTTTGGCTAGCTTAGATGGCGTTAGGCACCACCTGAAGAACATTTTCTTAAAATTCTCTTTTATTTCGTAACAAGCAGTGAACCTAATGTCTACTCGCCAAAGTTTTTCCCACTGGTCCAAGTAGATCGTATGGCCGATGTCTTGGGCCCATTTTACCATCTCTTCTTTTACTTCTTCTTCTTGTAGATCCAATTCTAGTAGTAAATTATAAACTTTTGACCTGTCAATTATTGAAGCTCAAAGTATGTGCCGATCATTATTTAAAATACATTTAGCGTCGAGACGCCTCACTCATTACTGATGGGATGCACTGCCTATCTAAGTCACACACATCAAATATGAATTACAGTTTAATTCTCTGTTGGCAAATTGCTCTCCAATTAAAACACACAGAGGTCCAAGTGCAGCAATTAGTATAACGGTAGCATGTTAATTATCGCCCGACAGATTCTGCATGTGGCCTGCAATTATCTTTCGTGGCTGTATTTTCTGAACGGAGCCCAAGCCTATCAAAAGCCTCTGGGTGTTGTGGTTACTCATGCATCACTAAAAGAAAAAAGCGGGAGAATATGTAAAAAGGAGAGAGAGAAATGCATCAACAAAAAGCCAAGACACCGATTTCTTAAAAGTTGCATATGCAAATTAATATCTACAGCTGTTAAGTTTAGAAACAAATACCATAGTAAAATAGAAATAAAATTAGGAATCGTGCTAATTTGATTATTGGAAAACCCCAAATTCCCACTCGCCATGAACTATACTAGGTGACTGTATTCCAGACACTCTCAGCCTCACCACCTGCTTTCTGGGAAATGTAGTTTGTTAAGGGTGCTTGGAACTGTAGCTTTGTGGGGGGATAAACAACAACTCCCAGGATTTTTTGCGGGGAGAAGCCACGTGCTTTAAAATTAGGGTCTGATGGTTAGGGTCTGAGATGGAGAAGCTTAAACGCAAGGAACAACTGACTGGTCTTGATATAGCGTGGAGCCAAGGAAGAGTCTTAAACAGAAGATGCAAGGGGATCATAGCTCTAAAAGGCTATTTTATTTGATGATTTTACAACATTTTAAAAATGTCCTCCTGAGAGACAAATGATTGGGTAAGGCTGGCAGGCATTAAGCCCTTTTTGAATGAAAAGAACCAACATCTTCTAAAACTAAAAGGAAGCTCGATATTTCGTACATCATATTTCATTTAAAGCTGATTGGACTTGAAATGAAATGAAAGCTTGTTTCTAAAGTTCAGATCTATAACGCAAAGTTAAAATTCGCTTAAGAAATCAGGAAACATTAGTTTTCAGAGACATATATGCTTTTAGAAAGCTGTAAAGCTTCCTTGTCGTCGTCCCCCCTCCCCCCCCGTGCTGTTATAGCATTTGGGTGTGATGTGGAGCATTGACAGCGCAGAAATGAAGTTTTCAGATTTAGACATCTTTATAGGAATTACATTTGGCAAGCCAAAGTCCTTGGATCTGTGCCAACTTCATTCCATTGATTTCCGTGGCACTAAAGCAGCTAAAATCCAAGTAATTTGTTTTAAGTGGTTTCTCGGTAAGTCTGCCAATGCAATGCATTGATGCAATAAGCATCTCTCTTTTTTTGTCGTGTGTCATGGGAACAGAATTCAGATATTCAGGGATAAAAAGAGGAAGATCTACAACCTGAGCAATCTTCTGAGACTAGGCTAAAGAAACAATCCTTTGTTGCCCCGCTGTAGTTATAGGAATTATGGGAATTGTAATCCAGTAACATCTGACAGGCCAAAGGAACTTCATCTGTGGTGTACATGAACCCTTACACAGAAACATGGGCCTGTTATTTGAGAATGAATAAATAAACATTTGGGGTGTAAAATTAAGAGTGCCTTTGCACTCAGGGACCCAGGTGGCGCTGTGGGTTAAACCACAGAGCCTAGTGCTTGCTGATCAGAAGGTCGGCGGTTCGAATCCCTGCCACGGGGTGAGCTCCCGTTGCTTGGTCCCTGCTCCAGTTCGAAAGCACGTCAAAGTGTAAGTAGATAAATAGGAACCGCTCCGGCGGGAAGGTAAACGGCGTTTCCGTGTGCTGCTCTGGTTCGCCAGAAGTGGCTTTGTCAAACTGGCCACATGACCCGGAAGCTGTACGCCGGCTCTCGGCCAATAAAGCGAGATGAGCACTGCAACTCCAGAGTCGGACACGACTGAACCTAATGGTCAGGGGTCCCTATACCTTTACCTTTGCTTTTAATTTGGAGGAAAAGTATGCCTGAACTATGAGAGATTGGGGGGAGGAACACAATTCTAATATTTCTACTTAATTGGTTCATGTGTTGAGTGGTACCTCATTTTGCAATCTTTTATAGAATTATATAACTGCACAGTTGGAAGTGACCCTGGGGTTCATCTGGTCCAACTCACTGCAACGCAGGAATCTCAACTAAAGCATCCATGACAAATGGCCATCCAACATCTGCTTTAAAACCTCCAAGGAAGGAGAGCCCACCACCTCCTGAGGGAGTCCATTCCACTGTCAAACAGCTCTTACCTCCAGAAAGTTCTTCCTGCTGTTTAGTCAGAATTCTTGAATCAACTGGGTCCCCTGGAACAGGAGAAAATGAGCTTGCTCCATCCTCCACGTGACAGCCTGAGATGGCTATCATATCTCCTCTCAGTCTCCCCTTTTCCAGGCTAAACATACCCAGCTTCCTCAACCGTTCCTCATAAGGCTTGGCTTCCAGACCCCAATCATCTTAGTTACTCTCTTTTACACATGTTCTAGCTTGTCAGTATTCTTCTTAAATTGTGGCACCGAGAACCAGAAAACTCCCCAATGAGGTGTTTCATTATTAGGAACGGGGCCAGCCCAATATTTTGCTTCCTGAGACACAGGACAGGATGGTACTGTGGCGTTCAGCCTAAATGCGGAACAGCAGGTATAGAGTTAACGGGGTGTGGCACTTAGAAGAACCTTAAGGGGAGAGGAGTTAAGAGGGATATAAACCCAACCCAGGGAGTGTAAAGGCAGTTAGAATTAGAGTGGGAGCTAAGTGGCAGTTAGGTTGGAATGGGTGGAGCAGTTAAAGGGGAGAGAGTTTAGAGATTGGAGAACTAGGGTCCAAAAGGGAGAGCTGGGTCTGGGAGTCTGAGGTGAAGCAGAGATGGTGGCTAGCAGACAGAATAGACAGTTATGATAAAACTTGTCATTATATTAAATTAGTTATGGTTAGAGGTATTAGGCCGGTAACTCTTAGAGGTAATAGGACGGTATAGGTCATCTGTTATAAGTTTACTGAACACTGTTATTATCTGTAACCACAAGCATGTGTACACAGTAAAGCAAATTGTTTATTCACATTGTCCTTGTCTGTGGAAATACAACGAGCCGGTACAGGGGACCAATTGTCATTGGTGCAGTACTCATAGACCGTGAAACGTCCGGGGGTGCTGTACAGGTCTGAGGAGACCGTGACAGGTACCTCTTCCTTTCCACTTATGGAAGCTGGCTGGCCTGGTTGTTGCATCTTACTTCCACTCTGACAACAGGACAGTGTTTTCCTGAGTACCTGAGGCCAGTAGGCTAGCTTAGGGTGCGTGTGGCAGGACTATGGCACACATATCTAGTCTCCAATTGAGGGAAATGGCTTAAGGGCTCAGAAGGAAGAGCAGGGAGGCTGCTGCTGTCCCTAGCAGGCAATATTGCCTGAGACCATTGCCTCACTAACTAATGGTAGGGGCCAAAGGGTTTATCTATCTCAGTATTGTCTCCAGGGTTTCATACGGAATAATTCCCAGCCCTGCGTGGAGATGCTGGGGACTGAACCTTGTGCAAAGCAGATGGCATTATGACACCCCTGCTTCTTCCTCTTCTTCTGTGGAAAACCTTGTATGAAAGCTACCCTCAGTACCAATACCCACATTGCAGCTTGAATCAAAATCTAATGCACTTTCCACTGGACCTCCCTGGTTTTCTCTGGAAAAAGCCATGTGTGACAGCCAATATATTCCGAGGGCGAAAAAGGGGGGGAAAGCACCTCCTTCCTGATCCCAAATAATACGGTCAATGTGAGACCCTGAGTATACACAGTCAAGAACCTGCCAGCCAAGCCCCCCGAGAAAAATGCAGAGTGGGGGGACAAGCCAAAGCAGCAGAGGCCAAACCATCAGGGAGGACGAGGCAGCCAATTAAATGGTATTGACGCTGACGGGTTAGGAGCGCAGGTGGTGCAGTGCCTTTCACACGGCGCAAAAGGCAAAAATCCCAGAAAACTCGCTGTTGGTTTTGGCTTGGAAGCACCCTCCACTGTGTGTGTGGCCCGTAGGTAAAACACTAGCACCAAAGACAGATTGCTTGACTGTTTGCCAAGGTCTTGAGATGGAAAAAGAATCACCTGACTTTGCACATATCCAGTATCTGAACACCAGCTTACTTGCTTAAATCGACACATTTTAAGTTAGAAATGCATGTGTTTCCAACTCTATGCTCCTTGGCTGCTAATTGTCATTTAGCCTCCTACAAACCCCTCCAAATTATCAGCGCCCTCATTTCTATGCTAAAAATAATGGGAGGTAATGTTGTCAGAGTAGCCACACTTCCCTAAGTGGGTATGAAGAGCAGACATTACTTAATGTTTGACTGGGTCCCTTGCCAAGACCCAAGACCCTTTTGCCACCCTGACTTTTTTCAGTACAAAACTGATTTTTTTTTAAACAAAAATACTCTGGGCTCCACCCAATTCATGGCAAACTAACCACTGAAGATGGTTTCAGAGCCAAAATCATAAGAGTGTTATTATTTCACTGAATGGAGCTATTAGGAAATTTGACATATGGGTTTGCAATTTTTAAAAGTTAAAATAAGTTTTAAAAGACAGAAGCAGTGTTTGACACCAGTGGTTTTCAGTTGATGGCTGGGACTCATCAGTCAAACATGTGTGCCTTAAACTTGGTTGCCGGAATGATAATAATGGCTGCTAGTACAGTGTGACACAAGTAAATGTTTTTTGTTTTTTTACAGTATTTATTTTTTATACACATGTAAATGTTAAGTATGAATGAGTAGGAGAATTCTACTCATTTTTGCTACACATCCTAAGTATGACTTCTGCCCTGAATGCAGGCAGGCTGCTTGAATACCACTGATGCCTTGATGCAGATTTTGGATACCATGAATCTGGCAGGTGTCTGCTGAGAAAGGAAGCTCTGTCACTTTACATGGGAGACATTACTTTTACTGTGCACACATTCAAAACTCAGTGTGCATGAGTACAATCCAAGATAATACTTCTACTGCATTTCAGAACAGGCAGGAATTAATTAATTAATTAATTTTTTTTAATTAACAAAATGTATATACCACCTGGTTTAAATGTCAGATGGGCAGCATACAAATAATCAAATTGTTGTTGTTGTAGCAAAAGCATCTAAGCAATTAAAATTATCAATTAAAACTGATAAGAACAAGCAATTAAAAGCATTTTGGGGAAAAATTAATATCACCAGCACCACTAGTAGAAAATAACATTGTGCTGGGATCTCAATGCTGAAATTCAACAGGTGCAGCCCTTCAAATCAAAACATATTTGTGCCAGGGAAAGCTGCATGCCTGTTGAATATCTTCTTCACAGGTGGCTGTGGAGGCTACAGATTCTGGTCATTCTAGGTGGCCATCCTAACCCGACCTGGAACTTTCAGCCTTTGAGCTAAAAAACCAGGCATTTGCCCATATATTAAAAACACATATAAATAACTGTGAACGGGGCTAGCACAAAAGCCAGTACAGTGGTACCTCGGGTTACAGACACTTCAGGTTACAGACTCCGCTAACCCAGAAATAGTACCTCAAGTTAAGAATTTTGCTTCAGGATGAGAACAGAAATCGCACAGTGGCAGCGTAGCGGCAGCGGGAGGCCCCATTAGCTAAAGTGGTACCTCAGGTTAAGAACAGTTTCAGGTTAAGAACAGACCTCCAGAATGAATTAAGTTCTTAATCCAAGGTACCACTGTAATATGTGAGCCTGATCTGAGAAGCGAATATATTGTATAACCTAATTGTGATTTCATTGGGATTCTCTGTGGGCAAAAGGTTGCAGCCTGCGCATAAGTGCTTGTCAGGATCAGATGTGCAGTGGGAAATGAAAAAGAAGCTTTCTTTCCTCCAGATGGTGCTTAAGGCTGATCTGATGCCCATTGTTTGCATCCATTGCATGAATATTCTCAAGCACAGAGCCCAACACATATTGGAAAACACAAGGGGTGTTGTCTTCTCTTTAAATGGTACATAGGGATAACCCAGACCTCAATGACTACAACTCATTTTTGTTGTGACTGACCTGTGATGGAGTGTTGAGAATGTCATCTCTATAGCATATAGTAACGACTGCCCATCTACCCAGCCATCCATCAAGATCTGCTCATCAAGCCCCTGGCCTAAGTCCCACCAATTAGGGAGTTTAGATTGATCCTGCTGCCATAGGTACCTACCATAGGTCATCTTCTAGGTCTGGTATGGCGAGACCCACTTCCTGCTTCTCCGCCTCACTCATTTCCACCTGGCTGAGGAGGGTGGTGCCCTTACTGACTCCACCTACAAAACAGGGCCAGCCCACTTGTTAGGCACAGTGAGGATGCTTTAGATTTGGGGTGACACGAAAGAGCAATGGGCCATTAGTTACAATATGCCGAAGAAGAAAAGTGTAGATACGCTACTGATTTTTCCCTCGGCCCTCCCCCACTCTAGCCCTTACTACCTTCGGAGGAGCACAGTGAAGGAATGGGGCATAGGAGCCAACTTCTAGGGGCCAAGGGGTCTTCAAAACGTTTGAGGGGATCGGGTCCCCCAAAGTTGATAGGCATTGCCATTGAAGTAGTGTGCTTGCGCCACGTCATGTGATCTATTATGCAGGGCGGGGCTTACCTGCCCCCCCCGAATATTTTATTCCAATCGACCCCCCCCTGTATTCCTATATGATCCTGCCCTTCAAAATTAAAACACAAACCATTTGATCGCATCCTTTGATGGAATATGCGGGCCCCCTCCCACCAATATTTTATTCAAGTTGGCACCCCTGGAATGGAGAATCAGCAGCGGGGAGCGGGTCAGGCAAGGCTAGGAGGGGGTCCCAGCTCCATGGCCAACTGCACTCCGCTGCCGCGCAACCCTCCTTCCCTATTTGCGCGCTTCTGCTGAGCAACTTGCGGATCGCTCCAAAAGCAGCCCCAGAGCGCGCGCCGCGCCGCAGCCTTTGCTGGGCTCTTAGCATCGCCGCCCTACAGGCTTTTGGCGTTGCCTTAGAAGTGTGTGGGGGGGGGGGGGAGCGCGGTCTTCCTACTAGCAGTCCGGCTCTTCCCACTGAAGGGCCAGGAAGGGAGATCCTCGGGCAACAGCAGCAGGCGAAAGCGCGGAGAAAAGGAGCGATTCTTTCCAGCTCTCTCTCTCTCTCGCGCTCTTCCCCTTTAAGACGCGCGCGGCTGCTGCCGAAGCGGGAACCTCCCGCTTTCACACCTTGGGTGGGAAAGGGAGGCGGGACCTGCTCGCTTCTGATTGACGGCCTGCCAACCTCAATGGAACGTTGTGTATCCGAAAGGCGGCGCGCGGGTGGTGGGGCGGAGAGGGGAGGGCCTCCTGTCCAATCGGGAAGCGGGCGGGCGCGCCGTGGAACCCGGGGCAGCCAATGCGGAGCGAGAGGCGGGCGGCTTGGAAGAGGAGGAGGGAGGAGGAGGAGGGGATGGAACGTGTTGCAATGTGCCCAACGTGGGTTTGAGTTGGGGAAGCGACGCTTGCGGTGCGGTGCGGGGAGGGGGCGCTGGAAAGTGGAAGGGAAGGCGAGAAAGAGAGGGAGAGATGGTGGCTGGCAGGCTGCGGGGGCGCCCCGAGAGGATCGCGGCTGGCAGCGCTCCGTGTGGGCGCTAAGGGCTGCTGGCTCAGGGTAGGCGGGAGTGGGAGGTGTCGGGAGGGGGGAGGAGGAAGAGGAGGGGGGCGGCCAGGGAAAAAGCCCAAGAGGAGAAAGTTGCGGAGGCGGAGATAAAGCACCGCTTCCCACCCACCCACCCATCCCGGTTCCTGGGAAAAGGTGTCTGATCCCCGGGAGAAGGAAGAGGGGAGAGCAAGGAATCGGCCCCGCTCGAGCAGCAGGCGATGCAGCCCTCCTCGCCGGCTCTCCCCTTGCAGCGCTGAGACACTTCCCGGGAAGCGGAGGCGAGGCGGAATCTGCAGCGGGGGGAAAGGAGAAGAAGGCGGAGGGACTTTTCTGGGGGACGCCGAGCCTCTTTCTTTGCAACAGCAGCAGCAGCAACAAGGCTCCCGCCTGTGGGACGGGGCGCAGGACTCTGTTATCCCCGCCGCGCCACCCCTGCCTTTTCAAGCAGCAGGATCCGGACCCTTATTTATTGCGCGAGTGGCGATCGCAGAGAAGGAAGAGGAAGACTTTTAAAGTTTGGCGCTGGTGCCAAGAGCTCGGGAGGCTCCATCCTGCCTCGCTTCCTCTCCCTCTCTCTTAGTGGCACTGAAATCCAGCTCTCTGGATGAGCCGGTTCTGGGCTGCTGGCCCCCCGACGAGCGAACTCCAGACCGGCCCCCGGAGAAACTTCAGGAGTTGCAGCTGCAGCTGCAGCCTCACTTTGAGCTGCCATGGTCTGACTAGTAAATGTTGCTGGAGGCCTAGAGACTTGGTGCAAAAGGGATCTGGGCTGAACGACAGTGACGAGTTGTTGGCACTTCCTTGACTTTTCCTTTCTGTCTTTAGTACTTTATTATTATTTTTTAGTTGGTGGGATACCACCAACTCTGCGCTTCTGGCCTCTTATTCCTACCCCCCCTCCATCCAGGATACAAAATGGCGCTGCCGGGATGGGGAAAGTGGGGGTCCCTGCTCTTTTCAGATGCCTTTTGGACCATCTTCATCCTTTCCCAAACGTTGGTGGGGTTCGGCTGCTGCTCGGAGCGGCAGGCCTGCGACGTGAACTGCACGTGTAGCGGTGATCGTGTGGACTGCAGCAACCGGGGGTTGGAAGAGGTTCCCGAGGTGCTGCCTACCTGGGCAGTCTATTTGTAAGTCTCCCGCCTGCGAAGTCAAAAGTTCTGAATGGAGTGTGCTGCTTTCTTGTGCCTTTTATTTCTTTCCCAAACCTCCCAACCTCCTTCAAAGTCTTCGCTGAACGCCAGTTCCTAACCCTTTTCTTCACTGCAGTCTGTGATTAATGTAATATTCCGTCCTCCCTTTATTGAGAGATCTAATTGTAACCGGTTGCCGGGCAACTAACTCCTGGGAGATCCCTTTGGGGGTAGAGAGTTCTCATATCCTTGTGGAAAGATCCCGGTGGGAATAGAGGCTGCTCATTCCCCTTGTAGTTAGGGATGTTATGTAGAATGAGATGTTCGGCCTTTTAAAGGGAAAGCATCAAATTCTGAACATTTAAAGGGTTTTTTTGGGGGGTGGGGGGGTTTCTGTGTGTGAAACTTTGCCACCCAGGCTGTGAGACCTCCAGGTCCTTCTTAACCAGATCAACTTTTTGGGACACCAGTCTGCAAACTTGCAGTTGTTAAAAATATTGTTGTCACTGAAGATGTTGGCAGTATTCTCACTGTGTGTTGCAAAGGTGTGGGGAAGAGGGGTTGTGTTTACTGTGTAGATGCCCCTATAAGTTTCATTTAGGCTTAGAAATGTCTGTAGTGTGGCACGGGTGTTAGCCCCTAAGAATCAGATCAGTAGTGTAGCTGAACATAAAAGTGGATGACAGGCTGAAGATTTTCAGAACTCTTAAAAAAAAGAATTTTTACTGTATCTGACTTGCGAAGCATTTACTCTTGCCGTGGAATATAAAAGAGTTTGATCTAATAGTCCCCTTCTTAGATGATTAAAACACCTACATACCTGTATGTAGGACTTTGGAGACCTAAAGAACTGGGACTCTGAGGTTTCATTCTTAAACACACACAGACACACGGTAGCAAGTAAGGCCCTTTCAAGTAAACATTGATAGGATTTTACTGTTAAGAGTCTTTATTATGCACAAGATCAGGTAGTTAAGGCTTGCCAAGGGTGTTATAAGAGTAAAACAGATCCTCAAGAACTATGACGGTGTATATCACCACTACGTAAACAGCTGCTGTGGTGTATTGGTGTTGGGTGTATAATCGCAATATTTGAGATACGTGGGGTTTTTAATTTAAAAATTGCCTATGCTTTCCTGCAGACATTTAGAACTAGTTCTTGAAAACTCCCCCCCCCCTTTCTTCCAGCTCTGTGTGAGATTACATATCTCATGTTTCACCTCTAATTCAGTGGTGAAAGTTGGAGGGGCTGTGAATAAAAGGTTGCTGTTTGCCTCTTCAGGACAAAGAATAATCTTACTACTTGTTCGACCCACTTCCTTGTGTTTCTAAGGAATTAATAGCTGCACCCCAAAGTGGGAAAAACTTAACATGATGAACTTTTGGAGGAAAAAAAAAAGAAGTCAAAATGGTTAGCAGATGTAGGCCAATCGCCCCTGGTTGCTGCACACTAGGCCCTTGTTATCTGTTAGAACAGTTTCACAAGACTCTCCTCTTATTAGTTATTAAGTGATTAAATCGTGTTTTCTTCAGAATTGGGGCCCATGTGGCCAATTTGAGGTTAAGGTATTAAAATATGGATAAATGAGCCTGTGGTTGGTGCCTGACTTTTTGTGATTTTCAATAGCACTTGCGTTCAGATCCTGATAAATCTTCACATTTGGGATTATTTCCCTTTGACTCCAACAAAGGGAGTTTTACTTGAAACTAAATGTGTTTAAGATTACAACCTATGGTTTGAAACCTAATAATACCACCACACTTTATCCAGTCAGAAAGTGGGAGTGTAGTAAAAGGTTACCTGTATATAGGTGTTATTCATAAAACGTATAGCTATATTGGTTTATTAGATGTAAATTATTACTGTTGCTGTTTTTAAGATGGTGCCAGGAAAACTCATTCTTCCCATGTTCCAGTTGCTGTTGCGTGTTGCAGGTTAAAGGTTTTTTTTTTTAGCAAAGAGCAACATGAGTTAAAAGTAGACACAAGTCAAATATGGTATTCTACTTAAATATGTTAAAGTAGTTTAACACACATTGTACAAGAAATGTCAGCGTTAGTTTTATGGAATAGGGTATGTTTAAATCTGGAATGAAACATATAGGTAGCCTCTGGATGAGAATTTGGATAAGTTCATTTTATTGGTCACCACATTGTTCAGCAGCCTAAACATCTGTGCATATGTATCATGTACCCAAATATTACAAAGCGTTTACCATTGTACATATGGAGGACTAGAATTAAAGATGGGCAATATTGTGCCATTAGGGGTTTTAAGCTGAAAGAGACCTGAAAATGCTGTTAGGTTCTGTTTGTATCAGAAAAGAGAATGGTAGCTGAAGTATTAACACCCCTATCTTCAATTCAAAGCTTTGACTAGAATTCTGTGTTTCTTAGGTTGTAATGTAGGCTAAATTCTCCCTCTGAGATACCGGTAGGGAAGATAAACATTCAGTTGTGGTCTGCTTAGTGCTGTGTCAGTGTGAATGTTTAATTCAGATTGATGTCATTATAATTTAGCTGTCAGCCTCTGGAGTACAATTTATTTACCGCCACCATAATTATATCGCTATCTTAAGTTATTTACAACCGCGCTTTACAGACGTGTGAAACTCTGGAGTATATCATATGTTTAAACTTTGCTGCTGCAGAGCTGCAAGTTGTTGATCTTTTGAGTGTGTGAAGCACAAATGTGATTACTAGCTGATCATTACTTTACCCTAATTCCTATAATCCGCCATACTTGTTTTTTTGGACGGATTTCACATCTGGAAACCTGCACTGTTTTCTTTCTCTGTCCATGCAAGCACAGAGTTAAGAAGCTGTTCGGTTTAGGGCAGCTCATGCTACCATAAGAGGACATCTCGATGACACTTCTCTTGCTTTTCATATATGCCAGCTTCATTTTAACAGTAATTGCAGCACTGATGTTAAATACTGAATGCTCATTTGATTAAGCTTTACAATGGTAATAATTATTGTACCACATGAAGGGTGAAGCGCCTTAGATTTTGTTTCATAATAACTCCTATATGGGTCACAGGTAGGGACTGTACTAGTACCGGTAGCTGCCGTACTAAGTATCAAGAGCAATTTATAACTCTTATGTTTACTCCTCTGGATATCTGTGCAAGCTGTTGGAGCAAGAGTCCTGTAGCATCTTGAAGAGAAGACCAACTTACTGATTGAAGTTTATGCTTTTGTGTGCTGGAGTGCTCTTTGTTGAATGCACGAAGCATTCAATGAACTCTCTAGTCCTTTCCATGTCTTTTGACAAAAGTGAACTCTAAACCCATGAAAATCCCTAGTCTTTAAAAAAAAAGGAAAATCGCAGAATGTTGTTGCCTTAGAATACCGGTAGTTGTATGTGATTTATTCTAAAACTATTGATATGTGGCTGTACTAATGGTAATTTTGTTGCTAGAAATCTTCACTAGAAATTAGTAAATTTTGGGTCTTGGCCATTTTAGAAAGTAGTGCCATGAGATCAGGTAACAAGAGCTTTTAAAAAAATTTGAATTATGAAGTGTTGTGATTTCTTAGACTAAAAGACTAAGACTAAAACTGAATTGCTCGTGAAACACTAAACTGGGGTATCCAACATGGTGCTCTTCAGACATTTTGGACTATACCTCTTTCCTGATCTTTGGCACACTGAACGGGGATGAATGGGAGCCCAGAGTACACAGCAACAAGGGGGTGGGGAGGAGGCACCACAATGGCTACCCTTGAAAATCAGTCAATATGTTTGAATTCTCTTTTTTCTACGAATTTTCATCACCACCTCGGCCGAGAGAAGATAAATATGAACTCTCACTTCTCTTGAGAAGATAGGACCAGAAGAAGAAGAAGAAAGTTGTGTAAATCTGTATCTTTCATCTGTTTTGTTTCCAACTCAAGTTGAACAATTTCAGTCGTTTTAAAAGCTAGTCACTGCCAGCTGTATCGCATCCCTGAGATAGATTTTGCCATAATATTACCTTCTCTCAAATAGATTTTCGTTAGAGCTTTATTTTCCCTCTTGTTGTGGCAGATCACAACATATCCTTGTCACCTTTCACACTTGCAAAGAGACCACTTAGGCTGTTAGGAGAAACAGGGTGCCTTTCTGAGCATACTTTAGAGCCTAGGAACTACTTTCCAATACTGGTACCAGAACTGAGCTTATTGCATGGTCCTTCTACACAGCAGTCTGTTCCTGCCTTGCTTTCTTGTTTTCAGCAACCTAATTTTAGGTGTGGAAAAAGTCATTTTGCTCTGTGCTGCTGCTCAACACTTGTGAGTCTGGAACCCTTGCAGATCTCTGCTGATTAGAGTGTGGGACAGATGGTTGCAGGTTTGATTCGATCCCTGTATGGGAGACAACTGCATGTCGCTGCATTGCAGGGGGTTGGACAAGAGATCCTCGGGGCCCCTTTCTACTCTACTGTTGGACCTGTAGATCTGTGTACCTGTAGATCCTGATCTCCTTTTAAGCAACCAGGCCAGAGTTCCCCATCTTCAGTGCTTTCACTCCTCGTGTAAGTCAGGGTGTGTGTGTGTGTTTAGGTCTTTGGGACAATGTTTGGATGGGGAATCAAAGCTGTAGGTTTATTTAAAATCTCCTGGCACAATTGGGAGAGGGGCATCTTCCCCCCACCCTTTCTTTTTTTGGCCATGCTTCTTAACTTTTCAAGGAGGGCTATTCTTGAGAGCCTAAACCCTCCTGTGCAGTCCTAAGCACACCTACTACTAGGGAAACAGGCACCACTAAACTTGATGGGAATTACTTCTGAGTAAACAAGCACAACGTTTCACTGTTTGAAAGTCCATGCTTTGTGAATGGGAGATTGGCTTTGTTTATTTACTGAATTTCTAACCCACCCTGCCCTTCAGCTCAGGGCAGATAGCAACAGCTTGAGATGTGTATCAGCACTATAAAATTTCCTATAAATGCAGTTAAAATGTATACAAGAAAACATCCCCATCCCCGAAAGGCTGCTAGTAATACTTTAAACAAATAGTCTCACGGCAGGCTCGTGACAGCTACAGAATTAACTTGGACGTTTTTATGTTTTGTAAATAGTAGCAAACGGTTTCAGTGTTAGTATCATATCTTATGAACTTGCTTGGTTGTTGTGGTGTTGCCAAGACCTCCTAGAGAGTTTAAGGATTGTGTGTGTGTGTGCATATTATACATATTGATTTGCCTTGTGGGGCATGGAATATAATGCAATAACCTCTGGCACTAGCATGTGCAGGGAAATGTTTTTTTTTTTTTTTTTTAAGAGCCTATAGGGAATTGGAACTCTGCACATGAGACTGAACGATGTCCTCCTTTCAGTGCGGTGTGTGACAGTGATTATATAAGATTATTTATTTGAACTTTTAACTGCTCTCTGTGTAATTTGCTTTGCACTCAAACTCCCATGTGGTTTTGAAAAACCTTCTGTGTGGTTGGGGAGGAGAGGCCACAGCTCGTGTGTGTGTGTGTGTGTGTGTGTGTGTGTGTGTGTGTGTGTTGCAAGGTAGTGGAAGATCTTAAACCTAGCATGCAATCTGAGGCTCCCCCCCCCACTTCCCAGCCCACAATTTCTTGGTGCCTGGCTTTGAAGCTCAGATAGGCAACAAAAGATATAAAACGTCTGAAGTGTGATTTACTTGAGAACATTATCCGCGGTTAAAAAAATTGACTGCAAGAGTATAGGAAACTGAACGCTTGCTGCCAACAGATGCCAGGTGCAAAGTGTGGAGAACGTCAAAATGGGAATTACAGGCCTGGCAGCCCCCACCCACCCCGACACACACACACACACACACACACACACACACACACACACTCTTTTAAAAATTTAAAGCCATAAAACCCTTTTCCCTTTCTCTTGCTCACTTAAGGGTGATAGAATCGCTTGTGAGAGTTTATCGAGAGTTCTCCCCCAAAATGGAGGAAGGGAAGAGAGAGACTCAGTGGGAAAGATTTCAAAGCTGGTCTTTTGGTAGTCTGGTTACACCTCATGGGCCTCACAACAACACTTCTGATTATGTGCACATGGGATTAAAACATAAGACGAGCCCCAGCCTTCCAGTCCTCATTCCTCATAGTGGCCAGCCAAAGTGCCTCTGGGGAAGACTGCAAGCAGGAGCTGAGGGCAGAATATGTCTCCTGTTGCTGTTCCTCAGCAACAGGTATTCAGGTCAGGTGTGGCATGCCTCTGATATTGCAGCCACCATGGCTTAGTAGCATTGAGGGCCCTATCCTCCATGAATTTGTCTTTTCTTCTTTTTGAAGTTGGCTCGTGGTAGCAGTTTCCGTACGTTTTAACTCAGGTGCCTTGCAAAAGAATCTCCCACCATTCACTTTTGCTGAACAACTCCAGGTTTTAACTTTATGAGGAGGGGAAAAAAAAACCCTCTATCCATTTTCTTGTTAGTATTATCGGGAGAGGAAGGAAAACTGTCCACTTTCTCCACACATGCATTATTTTGTACGCACTTCTTCCCCACCCTGTTCACCTGCCCCTCCAGACTAAAAGTTCCTGAACACCTTTCCTCATAAAGGAGTTGCTCCAGCCCTGCCAGAATAATGGTTGCCATTCCCCAGCTCTACAGCATCCTGTTTTGAGAGGTGGAGACCAGAACAAAATGCAGTGCTGTATTCAAAGTGTGGTTGTACCATAGATGAATATATTCAAGGCATTTATGTGCTGGGAGCTTTATATTAGATCCTTTCCAAATGATCTTTACCATGAGGACTTTTTTCACAGCTTCCATTCACTGGGTTGAGGTTTTCTACCATGATTCTGATATATTTTTCCTGGTCAGTTGCCATAAGCTCAGATCCCATCAGTATATATATGTGTCCTTAGAAACAATGTACATTGCTATATACTGGCATTGGACTGCATTTGCCATTTTAATGCCCATTTCTCCAGTTTTGGAGCCCATTGCAATTCCTTCTTCTTTTATCATCCTGAATAATTGGGTTTCATTGGCAAACTTGGCTCACCCCAAACTCCGTATCATTTATGGATAAGTTAACAAGCACTGGTCCCAATACAGTTGCTTGGGGAACCCCTTGTTTTCCTTCCCTCTGTTAAGAGAACTGACCATGTATTCCTACCTCCTGCTTCCTGTTCTTTAACCATTTAGTGATTCATAAGAGGACTTGACCTCTTTTTTTTTTATTTGCTCAGGCAAAAGCTTTTTGAAAGTTCAGGTAAAGTATGCTGGATCATCATTTCCACATACTTGTTGACACATCTAAGCACTGCAAGATTAGTGAGACAAGACTTAACCTTTGCTGATGCCATGTTGATTCTTCTTCAGCAAGGCTTATTCTTCTATATGCTTGATAATTTTCAAACTGCCCATGCTCTTATTTCCCTCCTGAATTGTCATCCAGAGCAGAAGCAAAGAAAACTGAGCCTATCAGCCCAAATTGCTTCTCCTTTCTACCTGTTCCTTGCAAATCTCCCACCTCGATTAAATTGGCTCCTACCTAATCTCTGTTGGATATATCAGATTGTGGCAATGTGTAACCGACCCCTAAGTCCTGTTGAAAAAAATGATCCCCTGTGAAAATTTAAAGCAGTATGGATGAAATGATGTGATCCCTGTAGCTGCTGATGTTTGTGCGAGAAGTGTGTGTATATACACTCATGCATGTGTCCAGAGACATTACACCTCCGTGTTAACTGAGTGCAGGTAATAAACGTTACATTCCTGAATGTTGCTCAGTGGTCAACTTAAAACAGACAAAATATCCCTATCCTGTTGAACTCAGAAAATGAGATATGAGCTGTCTAACCATATGTATTAAGTCTTTTTCCAACTGTATACTGTAATCTCTTCAGAATTGGTGTGAACGCATGAAAGGTGTTTATGGACTGTTTAAAAGCTCTTTGCAGATTAAAGTGGTGTGTTTTTTGGTGTAGTGAATGTGTTAACACTAAGGAGACTTGGGTTCAAATCCTTATTCAGCTGAGAAACTCACCGGGTGACCTGTTTAAACTGTTTTGAAAACAGCCAAGAGTCAGGGCAGGGGGTTGTTGTGACCCTGCAAATCAGGATAGATTCCACATCTCTGCTTTCTGGTTATGTCATTATCCCCCCACCCCCGCTTATTCAGAGTAGGCTGACTGAAATAAATAAGTACACTAATTTCAGTGGATCTACCAGGAATATAACTGACGTTGAATTTAGCCTATGGAAAAGCAGTGTATTGTACAAATATTTAAATGAGATCATGGGTGAGAAAGTTCTGTTCTCTCAACCGTGCCCTACCTTACAGGGATGTTGTGAAGATAAAATGGTTGCAAGCAGAGGACTGTGTATAGTGTCTTGAACGCCTTGAGGGGAGGTCAGGATAAGCATGAAATACAGAAAGCAGTTAATGTATTTTTGCCTTAAAAATATAACTGTTGATTATCTGCTGACCTAAATACATCGCTAGTAAACCACTTGATAGTTTGGGTTGAAGTTTTTGTTTGTTTTTGTTTTTTTGCTTAAGCAAGTAAAACTTGGCATTCGTCCAGACCAATATGAAGACACAAAATAGAAGTACTCATTGAAATGAACAGAGCAGTCGACAACAAAGCATATCATTAAATGCTCAGCCTAAATCAGTGATTCCAAAACTTTTGCCCCCATAGACCACTTGAAAATTTATGAGGGTCTTGGCAGACCACTTAATGATTTTTCTTTTCTGCCTGTTTTAGCAAACATAATGTGTTGCGCTAAATGCAATATGATTTTTAATTGTATTTTTATTGCTTCATCTTTTTTCTTCAGTGTTTAATTTAATTATGTCGCACTTTGATATAAAATTGTAGTAGCTTCAGATAAAATATAATAAGCAAACGAAGCAATAAAAAAAAGACAAAGTCAATATGAAGTGTCAATGCCTTGGGTTTGCTGCTTCCCATCTTAAACCACAAATCCACAGACACATCACATAGACACACATCCACAGACCATAGTTTTGGAACCCCCTGGCCTAATTCACGACTCTTTGATTCCAGCTCTCCAGTTGTGTGTGTGTGTGTGTGTGTGTGTGTGTGTGTGTTTGGAATAAACATTTCAAGTGACACTTGCTGAACGTTAGTGTTTTTCGGGGGGGGGGGTGTCGTCCCCCCATGCTTTGTCTCTTGCAGCGGAAACAGAGTCTCGGGCGCCTTTTAAAAAAAGAACATTTTATTATTATGGCGTGGACTTCTGTGGATTACACTCTGTTAGCAGTTTCTCTTGATTAAGACATTACATGTATTCTTGGAGATGGAGGAGTTTTCCAAAAACATTTTAAAGAACTTCTTAGTAATTAGCCGAGCTCAGGATAACTGGAGCTGCCAGGAGGTGCTTAGACAGTCTGCTTTGTGCCCCTGATGAAATCGCCTACCGTACTTTTACATGCCCTAAATTGGAAAATGTCTCTCTTTTTTGTTGCGGGGGGAGGGGGGGAACTTGAGGGAAAACAAAATGCCAAAGTCGACCCTCGTAAAGAAGAGTGTGTGTAGGCAGCTCACTCAAGCTTGGCCATTATGGCTTCATACCCCTAAATCCTATTCAGTATCGCTGAACAAATGGAATGGAACTGAGAATGAGCTGTAATCTCCAAAGGCCAGCTTGTTGCATAGCTCAGCAGGACTGAGGGAGAGCATAAGGATTTCTGTTCTCCTCTGTACTCTCATCCGTGCTTCCCACTGAAAACATTTCCCGCCTCTTTAATTTTAGCATTGATCAGCTAACTCCCTTCAGCAGGCTCTCTGAACCTGCCGCCCCTATTGTCCCTTGTTCCATATCTGGCTCTGTTCCTATTAGAATGCCTCAGCCATATATTCTTTAATTTGTAGTGTTTTGCGACTCAGGGATTCTTGCCTCTTCTCAATTGAAAGGCTTTGCAGTCTGGCCCTAAACATGTTTACTCAGGGGCAAAGCCCCACTGTGTTCAAAGAGATTTGCTTCCTCTTAAGATTGAATTCACACACTCCCCCCCCTTCTCCTGAGGTACTAAGCTCTTTGGGACCTTTCAGACTCCCCTGCCCCCAGCATGGGGAAACTGTGTTTGTTGTTCATATGGGAGCCATTCACACAATCATAGGTGAACATGTCTGAATTTCTGTGGTGGGCTTGTTGTGTGAGTGAGCTATGGGCTTGCCCATTATTTATTACTTTATTTATTAAATTTGTATACAGTACTGCCCTTCGTCCGAAGATCCCAGGGTGGTTCACAACATAAGAATACGAAATGAGAACACAAAATACGTAATAAATCAAACATCAACCAATAACTCCCCTCCCACAAACACATTTCAAAGGCCCTAGAATGTTAAGGTCTGATTATAGAGAAACGTTTTTGCCTGGTGCCTAAAGATATGTAATGAAGGTACCAGGTGAGCCTCCCTGGGGAGAGCATCCATAAGCAGGGAGCCATTACAGAAAAGGCCTGTTCTCAGGTTGCCACCCTCCAGATCTCTCACGGAGGGGCACACAATGAAGGCCCTCAGGTGATGATGTAACTCAGGCATAGGCAAACTCGGCCCTCCAGATGTTTTGAGACTACAACTCCCATCATCCCTAGCTAACAGGACCAGTGGTCAGGGATGATGGGAATTGTAGTCTCAAAACATCTGGAGGCCGAGTTTGCCTATGCCTGATGTAACTGGATGGATGCTGCTCTTAGTTCAGTGGGGGCAGCTTCTGATTTTCACAGGATTCTTTCTTCTTCAAAGTTGGGGGCCTTAATTTCGCCTCTGGAGCCATGGAAGAGAGAGAGAGCGAGAGCGTGCGCACTACGTGTGAAGCTGACTTGGAGCTGCAACCAACCCAATTATTGGGTGGGACTTCCTCCCACCAGGAATCACCTGCAGTGCCCCCCAAATCTGCTGTAGAAGGTTGGGGGGAATTGCCAGAGCACTGCTCACAGAAGTTGTTTTGGATGTGCAATGATTTAGTTAGACACAAACCTTTTTGTTTTTCCTTAGTTGCGTTCGGAGAGCTTTGAACACCCCCGTGGCCTCAGATTTTAGAGGGAAGGCATGAATACTGGGTGTAACCACCAGCGAGTAGAAAACATTACCGTTGTGTTCAACCCAAAGGCTCATTGAGTCCAGAGCATCCTGTTCTCATAGTGGCCAACCAGATGCCTATGGGGAGTCCACCAGCAGGACACATAACGCACAGCAGTGGTCTCCTGCTTCTGATCTTCAGCTACAAATTGCTACTAATCTTCCTTTAATCCTTTAAAAAATGGGTATGGGGCTTCCCCCCCCCCCCAAGGAGGCGACACAAAGTGCTGAGAACACTAGAATTTCTGCAAATCCTCAATTTTCTGAGAGATTGCAGTGAAAACTGAGAATGGCACACTTCAGAGCTTTCAGACACTGGGTTTAATTAAACAAGAATACATCGGTAACTTGTGTGAGTTAAACTTGTTCCTAGGGTGTCTGGTTTTGATTACAGCTTAAGTGTGCAGCTGTGGCTCAATAGCATACATAATAATAGGTATACATGTCACTATTATTTGAATGAGAATGCTGATAAGTAAAACATACTCAGCAGTATTACTTTCATGGTAGCCAAGCGATACCCCACTAGGTATAGTGTTGCATCCGCATTTATGCGTTTGTGAAAATTTGTATAAATGCAAATTTCAAGACGTAAGGTTGTATCCGAAATTGGCTGTGAGCCGAGGGAACAGGCTTCTGCTTTCTTTTGCCCTTATCCTGGTCCTCTGTGTGCCTTCAAAATCTTCTCCTGGTGTGTTGGGGTATCTCTGGAGCCAATTTGCGGGGCACATGGGTCGGGGGCTGCAGGGAGAGATGAGAGGAAACTGAAGTCCCATTGTGTGAGCAGATGTCCACTCATGCAGCATTGAATTCCTCCCATGGCACTTTTAAGTCTATATTTTAGTTTTCTGTGTGAGAGCCTCCCCCCCCCCTTCAAAACCTGTTTGCCATTCAGGAGTTGTTCCATATTATGCCCTTTAATTTAGCTTCCCCAGTAATTCAGTCCACACAATACACACACAACCAGTAGTTTTCCCAAGTGTTGCAGTGATAATCTGTGGCACTTGTTGTCATTGCTTTCTAACGACTACCTTTTTGAGTTTTATCAGTGTTTGTTTTAATTGTTGCAAGCCACCTTGAGTCATGGTTCTGGGGGGAAAGGTGGGATATTACTACTACTACTACTACTACTACTACTACTACTATATTATTATTATTTATTTATATTTTGCAAAAATAAAACAAAAACAAATTTCAAATATCAACATATCAGATAGAATAATCAATACAGATTAAGATGACATAAAAAGAGTAAAAACGACTTCCCTCCACCTGTATGTGACTTTTCCTTTTAAATTTTATTTTTCTCATGTTCTTATGCTATCTCATACCACCGTTTCTGTTATGCCTGTTATTACTCTGTCGCTTCTCCTTGCAATAAATTTGACTTAATATCAATATTTCAATACCAAAACAGTGGGATGATATTATTATTATCCAGGGATTGTTATTGTGGGAGGGAACCGCTGAAGCCATCCGAGGAGGCTTAATAAATGGAGTTCTCCAGAACACCCTGGAACATTCCTTGAAAGCAGAATGCATTTCCATTCAAAATGTGCAAAGGCATACCATTTGGGTCATTGGATGTGTTCATTCTGTGCAAAGTCCAATTCTACACGTGCCTCCTTCACTTTGTATTTAAATCACGCTTTTGTAAATTCAGCTTTCTTAACGCTGAGGCCAAAAGCTTTTTCTTTTATTGGTGTATATGCGCTCCATCAGCACTGCTACGCATTTTTCAACTGCACCTTTTGTTTTTATTTGCTGGCTCGCTTGTCATTGGAGTTCATGAGTGCTCTGTCTTCTCCCTTCAGCACCATTCACAGGGGATTTTTTTTGGCATGCTTTGCTTTGCCTTCCCTATCCCCCAGACCAGGGGTCAGCAACCTTTTTCAGCCGTGGGCCGGTCCACCGTCCCTCAGAACGTGGTGCGCCGGACTATATTTTGAAAAAAATAATAATAAAATGAACGAATTCCTATGCCCCACAAATAACCCAGAGATGCATTTTAAATGCACATTCTACTCATGTAAAAACATGCTGATTCCTGGACTCTCTGTGGGCCGGATTGAGAAGGCGATTGGGCCACATCTGGCCCATGGGCCTTAGGTTGCCTACCCCTGCCCCAGACACTGTGCTTTAATAAATCCTTTCCTGCAGTAGATCTACTTTGCTTGGACCTAAGGACTCAGGGCCAGTCTGTACATCGGGGGGGGGGGGGAGGTCCGCAGATGATTTTCAAAAGCTTCCCCTTGTTAGGATGCGGATTCGCTTCTCTGTAGATTATCAGCAATTTTGCTGTTTCAATTTTGTTGTCTCAGTTTGTGCTGCTGCCTGAAAAGTTCTTGTTGGTGCTTTCTGAAGGGCCTTTTAGACTGAAGGGCTTCAGGACCCCAGAATTTAAGCCCTTGAGAAGCTGTTTGCTGTTTTTAATTGCCCCGCTTGGCTTTCCCTCCCCATGGTGACAGCAATTTGAAACGCAAGGGCCCCGCATACAATGGGAGCCACCATTCAATAGAACTGTGTTAATAATAGTCAGAACCACTTACAAAGGGGGGAAAGTTTGAAAGGTGGTGAATGAATGGACTTGGGGGGGGGGAGCGGTGGAGAGTGTGTTGGGAGAGGGGCAGTAGGAAACATTTGCAGGGGTAGGAAAAACAACCTTCTCTGTAGGCAGCTGAGATATGAATCCTCTTTGCACTTCTGACAACAATCCACAGTATTTCTTGTAGACGCAGTTCTCGCATGTTAGTTAGGTTCAGGGTGGATTTGATTTAAATCAAACTGATTTAAACCACGATTTAAATCACTAGCAGGGTGGATAAAAATCAATGATTTAAAAAAAAAATCCGATTTAAATAAAAAAAATCCGATTAAAAAAACAAACAGATTTTTAATTTTTTTTTTAAATCATTGATTTTTATCCACCCCGCTAGTGATTTAAATCAAATCCACCCTGGTTAGGTTCAACATGTGGTCAGTAGATTTTTTATTTTTTTTTAAAAAGTTCTATGTATCCCAAGGGGCTCCTCCAAGTGGCTCAAGACACTATGGGTGGTTCTCTTCTCCTCATTTTATCCTCATATCAACCTTGGTGAGAGACACTGCTGGACCAGGGTCACCCAGTGAGTTGCATGGCTGAGTGGAGATTCGAACCCTGGTCTTGCAGGTCTTAGTTCGATGCTCAAGCCACTATGCCACACTGGCTGTCATTCCAGTTGAATGTCCTGATGCCAAACTTTTGGCTAGAGAAAATAATGATGGCCTAAATCAGAGCTTTCCAAACTTTTCACGTTGGTGACACACTTTTTATAGACATGCATTGTTTCGCGACACAGTAATTCAGTTTCACTAGCAAGCCAGGTGTTAAACTAACCCCTTTCCAGCCCCGGGAAGAGCGTGGGGACCGTTTGTACGACACACCTCCACCCTGCAGCCAACATACTTAACTTGTCGTGACGCACAATTTTGAAAGCTTTGGTCTAAATTGTGTTGGCTGATTGGAATTTGACTCGTGTAACGCCACTTTGGCTTCTCTTCTCTTCTGCACCTCTTCCCAATTGGCCTCGTAGAGTTAAGTTTTGAAGGCACGTGGGAAGTGTGCAGCGGAAGAGGTGAAAGGTGAAGTCCTATACAACCCTGTTCCCTCCAGGACTGGAGTCAGTATGCTTCTCCGTACCAGTTCCTGGGGAGAATAGTGAGGCACTAGCGCTGTTGTGGCCATTATGCGCTGCTTGTGGGCTTCCCATAGGCATCTGGTTGGCCACTATGAGAACATCAGGCTGGACTAGGTGGGCTTTTGGACTAGCCCAGCAGAGCTCTTCTTATGCCTTGGAAGAATTAAAAGTACCCAGTCTACAAACCGAAGTAGCTGCTGCGATGCTTGCTTTTCTCTTCCTCCCCAGTTCCGCTTTCCTTTTGTGACATGACCGTGGGCTGGAACTGTATTACTGTTCAGTATACATATGGTGTGTAGGCCGTATCAAACAAAACCAAACCAAAAGCATTGTAACCATGAATCAGCAAAAAACAAAACCAAGTAGGTCATTTGCACAGTGTTGTTGGAAACCACCAGTGAGAGGTGAAAGCATTGCCTGTTTCTGTTTTATTAGGAATGGTAGTGATGCGCTATTGGTTGCCACTCATGTTATATCCTACAGTGCTTTATCTAACAGTGGTGTGCAACCGATACCTTCTGTTTAATAGAAGCAGCCTTCCATGCACAGTGGTCCACCATGGATTGATACTTCACCATAGATTGAGATTATGTGCGACTTCTGCCAGTGTTGCAGTTCCTGTGAAAATGTTGTATTGGGGGGGGGGGCAATTAGTGCCAGTGCCTTCTGTCAAGAGTTTGGGTGTAACCTTCGACGCCTCCCTGTCCATGGAGGCGCAGGTTGCAGCCACAGCAAGGGTGGCATTTTTCCATCTCCGACGTATCAAGCAGTTGGTCCCCTACCTTTCTCGCCAAGATCTGGCCACAGTGATCCATGCGACGGTCACCTCCAGGCTTGATTATTGTAACTCGCTCTACGCGGGGCTGCCCTTGAAGTTGATCCAGAAACTCCAGCGGGTGCAGAATGCCGTGGCGAGGCTCCTTACGGGGTCCTTGCCGCGGGACCACATTCATCCAGTGCTTTACCAGCTTCACTGGCTCCCGGTGGAGTACAGGATCAGGTTCAAGGTGCTGGTTTTGACCTTTAAAGCCTTATGCGGCCTAGGACCCTCGTACCTACAGGACCGCCTCTCCCATTATGCCCCGCAAAGGACCTTAAGGTCTACAAATAATAACCTGCTGGAGATCCCGAGCCACAAGGCTGCCAGACTGGTGTCAACCAGGGCCAGGGCTTTTTCAGTTCTGGCCCCAACCTGGTGGAACACTCTGGCGCAAGAGACTAGGGCCCTGCGGGATTTGACATCTTTCCGCAGGGCCTGCAAGACAGAGTTGTTCCACCTGGCCTTCGGGTCGGACACTTAAAGTCTGATGGTTTCCTCCCCTTGGTTTGGTAATGGGCGCAAAATGAACCGGCATTTTAAACTGGTTTTTAACTTGTACTTTAACTAATTGGTTTTATATTCTGTTGTGATTTTTGCTGTTGTTAGCCGCCCTGAGCCCGGTTCCGGCTGGGGAGGGCGGGATACAAATAAAATTTTATTATTATTATTATTATTATTTTATTTAAGGTCCAAGACCTCTCATTCATAGAATCATAGAATCATAGAATCATAGAATCATAGAGTTGGAAGAGACCACAAGGGCCATCCAGTCCAACCCCCTGCCAAGCAGGAAACACCATCAAAGCATTCCTGACAGGTGGCTGTCAAGCCTCTGCTTAAAGACATCCAAAGAAGGAGACTCCACCACACTCCTTGGCAGCAAATTCCACTGTCGAACAGCTCTTACTGTCAAGAAATTCTTCCTAATGTTTAGGTGGAATCTTCTTTCTTGTAGTTTGAATCCATTGCTCCGTGTCTGCTTCTCTGGAGCAGCAGAAAACAACCTTTCTCCCTCCTCTATATGACATCCTTTTATATATTTGAACATGGCTATCATATCACCCCTTAACCTTCTCTTCTCCAGGCTAAACATACCCAGCTCCCTAAGCCGTTCCTCATAAGGCATCGTTTCCAGGCCTTTGACCATTTTGGTTGCCCTCCTCTGGACACGTTCCAGCTTGTCAATATCCTTCTTGAACTGTGGTGCCCAGAACTGGACACAGTATTCCAGGTGAGGTCTGACCAGAGCGGAATACAGTGGTACTATTACTTCCCTTGATCTAGATGCTATACTCCTATTGATGCAGCCCAGAATTGCATTGGCTTTTTTAGCTGCTGCATCACACTGTTGACTCATGTCAAGTTTGTGGTCTACCAAGACTCCTAGATCCTTTTCACTTGTACTGCTCTCAAGCCAGGTATCACCCATCCTGTATTTGTGCCTTTCATTTTTTTTGCCCAAGTGTAGTACTTTACATTTCTCCCTGTTAAAATTCATCCTGTTTGCCTTGGCCCAGTTCTCTAATCTGTTAAGGTCATTTTGAAGTGTGTTCCTGTCCTCTGGGGTATTAGCCACCCCTCCCAATTTGGTGTCATCTGCAAACTTGATCAGGATGCCCTCAAGCCCATCATCCAAGTCATTGATAAAGATGTTGAATAAGACTGGGCCCAAGACAGAACCCTGTGGCACCCCACTAGTCACTTCTCTCCAGGATGAAGAGGAGCCATTGATGAGCACCCTTTGGGTTCGGTCAGTCAGCCAGTTACAAATCCAATGAATGGTAGCATTGTCTAGCCCGCATTTTACCAGCTTCTTTACAAGAATATCATGGGGCACCTTGTCAAAGGCCTTGCTGAAATCAAGATAGGCTACATCCACAGTGTTCCCTTCGTCTACCAGGCTTGTAATTCTGTCAAAAAATGAGATCAGATTAGTCTGACATGACTTATTTTTCAGAAACCCATGCTGACTTTTAGTGATCACAGCGTTCCTTTCTAGGTGCTCACAGACCGTTTGCTTAATGATCTGCTCTAGAATCTTTCCTGGTATTGATGTCAGGCTGACTGGGCGGTAATTGTTTGGGTCCTCTCTTTTCCCCTTTTTGAAAATAGGGACAACATTTGCCCTCCTCCAGTCTGCTGGGACTTCACCTGTTTTCCAAGAATTCTCAAAGATTACTGCCAGTGGTTCTGAAATCACCTCTGCCAGTTCTTTTAATACTCTGGGATGTAGTTCATCTGGCCCTGGAGACTTGAATACATCTAAACTAGCCAAGTGTGCTTGTACTACCTCCTTACTTATTCTGGGCTGTGTTTCCCCTGCTGAATCATCTGCTCCATATTCTTCAGGTCGGGCATTGTTTTCTTTTTTGGAGAAGACTGAGGCAAAGAAGGTATTGAGGAGTTCTGCCCTTTCTGCGTCCCCTGTTCGCATTTCACCTTCTTCTCCTCTAAGTGACCCCACTGTTTCCTTGTTCTTCCTTTTGCTACGGACATACCCATAAAAACTCTTTTTATTGCTTTTAACCTCTCTAGCAAGCCTGAGTTCATTCTGTGCTTTAGCTTTTCTGACTTTGTCTCTACATGTGCTGGCTATTTGTTTGAATTCCTCTCTGGTGGTTTCCCCCTTTTTCCATTTCTTGTACATATCCCTTTTAAATCTTAACTCAGTTAAAAGTTCATTAGATAGCCACCCTGGCTTCTTTAGGCACCTTCCATGTTTTCGTCTCATTGGTACTGCTTGAAGTTGTGCTTTTAATATCTCCCTTTTAACAAACTCCCATCCATCATGAACTCCCTTCCCTTTTAGTATTACTGACCATGGGATCACACCCAGCATTTCCCTAAGTTTTCTGAAGTCGGCTTTCTTAAAGTCTAGAATTTGAGTCTTAGTATGCTTGGTTGCTCCTTTCTGATGTATAATAAACTCCAGAAGAGCATGATCACTCCCACCTAATGATCCTACCACTTCTACCCCACTAACCAGGTCATCACTATTGGTTAGGACCAGATCTAAAATGGCTGATCCTCTTGTTGCTTCTCCCACTTTCTGGACAATGAAATTGTCTGCAAGGCCCGTGAGGAATCTGTTCGACCTTATGCTCTTGGCTGAGTTTGACATCCAACAAATATCAGGATAGTTGAAATCCCCCATTACTACTATCTCATTTCCTTTTGAATGCTTGGTCATCTGTTCCAGGAAGGCATCATCTATGTCCTCAGTTTGGCTTGGGGATCTATAGTAAACTCCCACCATGAGATCACTGTTATTTTTCTCTCCCTTAATTTTGACCCAGATACTCTCAATTTGGCTTTGAAGTTTTAAATCATGGATCTCTTCACAGGTATACACATCCCTGACATATAACGCCACTCCTCCTCCTTTCCTGTTTGGTCTATTTCTCTTAAATAGATTGTATCCCTCTATTACTACATTCCAATCATGAGATTCATCCCACCAGGTTTCAGTGATGCCTATTATGTCGTATTTAGTTTGCTGTACCAAGAGCTCAAGTTCATCTTGTTTATTTCCCATGCTCTGTGCATTTGTATACAGACATTGAAAACCATTGATCATTCCCCCTAGTCTCCTACTTAAGGATTTTTTCCTCCCACCACTAGGTCTGTGCGCTGTTTGCTCCATTTGGTCCTTGACTTTTGGATGATCATCTTCAGCCTTTGATAGACTCCTACCTTCAGGACCACTGTCTCCCTCCCCCACATAAGTCAGTTTAAAGCCCTCCTGATGAGGTTTTTGAGATTGTTGGCAAAAACATTCCTCCCAACCCTTGTGAGGTGCAGCCCATCACTTGCCAGAAGTCCATCTTCAAGAAACTGCAGACCGTGATCTAAGAAACCAAACCGTTCCTGCCGGCACCATTTGCGAAGCCAGTTGTTCACTTCTCCTATTTTCCCCTCTCTTCCTGGGCCACGGCGTTCAACTGGGAGGACAGATGAGATGACAATTTGTGCATTTAATTGCTTCAGCTTCCTGCCCAGAGCCTCATAATCACTTTTGATCTTCTGGAGGCTATGGCTTGCGGTGTCATTGGTTCCCACATGGACTAAAAGGAAGGGGTTTTTATCCGTGGGTTTAATTATTCCTTGCAGCCGTTCTGTAACATCATGGATCTTGGCCCCGGGGAGACAGCATACCTCTCGAGACATCTTGTCAGGCCCACAGATCACTGCTTCCGTACCCCTCAATAGGGAATCCCCTATCACCACTACACGCCTCCTCTTAGGCTTGGTCGGGATTCTTACATGTGCTGTCCCTTCCAAGGTCGCCTGCACATTCCCAGAGGACTGTGTTCGAAACTCCCATTTTTTCAGTGTTCGAAACTCCCATTTTTCTATGCGCATTTTGCGACAGGGAATTTCATTAGCGCGAGCATTTTCTGAGCTCTGGGCACAGTGCTGTGCCTAAGATTTCAGATTAAAACTGCAGAGTGGAAGGAAAGGGGGACCTTTTTCAGCCTCCCCACTTCCGGCTACTCTCTCAAGACTGGAGAAGAGATCCTCTTAAGAATATTCGGGGGCGGGCAGGGAAAGGACTACCATGTGAAAAATGAGCGTAATATTTTAGCTGCAGTGAATTCATTTTCAGCTTTGTATTCTTGTTATAGAAATGCACACCTAGACATTCCGTTGTTGCGCCCAGAACTTAGGTTTAAGGTGCCATTTAGCTCCTAGCTTTCATATCTCAGATACTAGCACTGCTCTCATTTATTTTTAGCAATCTCCATCATCATGAGTTTATCTCTTTGATGTTGCTTACAGAGTGACGTGAGAGAGGAAGAGAGGGTGGGTTCTTGCCCCCAAGTGATTTGAAGTCTAAATTTGACAGAGGGTGGACAGAACTTGGGGGGGGGGGCAGTGTGCCAGAGGCAAGGGATGAATGTTAACTCATTGACAAACTAGCACTGTTTGCTCAAATTGTAAAAGCTAATACAGTAATTGCCATTGCCGTGTGAAGATCTTGGTCCTCTGAATCCGTTGAGAGGTTTTGCCCCCCCTTTCTGGAATTGGCATGTCTCCAACCAGCATCTCCATAGTCCCTCTAGCACAGTGGTGGCCAAACTTGGCCCTCCAGCTGTTGTTGGACTACAACTCCCATCATCCCTAGCCAACAGGACCAGTGGTCAGGGATGATGGGAATTGTAGTCCCAAAACAGTTGGAGGGCCAAGTTGGGCCACCACTGCTCTAGCAGGAACCTTCGATCCTTCAGATGTTGCTGGACTACAACTCCCATCATTCCTGACCATTGACTCTGCTGACTGGGGTTGATGGGGGGTAGGAGGTGATAAACATTTGTATGGCTGTGGGTTAGCCGTCCCAACCTGGTGACCCCCAGATACTTTGGACTTCAATTCCCATCATCCCAAGCCAGTATACTCAGTGGTTGGGGAAAATGGAGGTTGTAGTCCAAAATATCTTGGGGGAACCAGGTTGAGAAATGCTGCTGTATGGAGAAATAAGATAAACGAAACAGTGTTTGTCTTATGGGCCTATTGTGGTCAGGCTTGCAATCTCTGCCCATGCCATCTCAGTGTGGGTGTTGGATTTGTGCAGGGCCTGAATACTGCTAAAAACCTTTGTAGGTTATCTTGGTTTTATCAGTGAACTTTTTTTTGGGGGGGGTAGCTATCGTGGTGCCACCAGGATGTTTTAGACTGAAACTCCGATAATCTCTGACCATGGTGGCTGAGGCTGATGAGAGTTGTGGTCCACAGTGTGTTGGCTTCGCCTTATCTAGCTAGCCGTACGTATTGCATAGGCAAGAGGTCCTCTTGCTGGAAATGGGGCCAAAAGTAAACTCGTTGGTGTAATCTAGGAACTAGAGGAGGGTAGTGAAACTTGTCGCCAGCCGTTGTAAACAGAGGAGTTGTTCTCTGTTGTGATAAAACACTGAACTTTAAACGGAACGGGTCTATTTTTGAATGAGCCACTTCAGATAAAATGCAAATCAAGCTTCTTTGCTGGCCCATGGTGTACTAAACGAAACCTACGGTTCAGTGGTGGGAAGAAAGTGGTCTGCCATTAATTGCTAATGGATATTACGTTGTTCTGCTGAGAGTGGTAAAAATAAATAAATGCCTACAGGTATTTGTGGCCATGTCCTTCAATCTGGTCACCACCTCCTACAAGCAAAGAGAAGAACAGTTTGTGCCCCAAGCAATTTACCCCAACGCAAGATGTAGTATTGAAAACTGAGCAAGATTCATGGTTGCAATGCCATATATGAGCATTCTGTTGGGCTACGAAAGCAGTGCATGGGCCCAGTGTCTAGCATATTGCACCAGGACAGAGGAGAGTACTGGGACTGGGTTCAAATTACAGTTTTATCCATAAACTCACTGTTGGCTACCCATGTTACAAAGATTTGAGGATAAATGAGAGCAATGAAATCGCTGTACCTTTTTAGTAGCAGTGAAGAAACTAGAGAAGCAAGCTGTGTTTGGGTGCCAGAGCCAGAGTGTTGTTGTTTTTTAATTGGGGGTTAAAAAACACACGTGCTAGCCCCTTGCATCTCATTTCCTCTTCATCAGTTTGTGTCGGTGTTGCGAAAATTCTGGCTGCTATTTATTACAGATGATCAACCTCTTTCCCCTGTTTTAACATTCAAGGGTAGCAGTTGCAAGGAGAGTCAGATTTGCCCCCCCTCCCCCCGTTTCTCAGCTTAAGAGACGAGACTGTGGAAGGAAGGCACAGCGGACTGGTGAGCCTGCAAATACTATCTGCGGGTATAAAACGGATGTCATGAGAAACCAGCCTGGTTGGAGGCTCTGTGAAATACAACCCCTTTAATGTCTTCCAGTTGTCCAAACACGGCTGCTTCACCCTCCCTGTGCGTGGATGTGTAGGAGAGGCTGGTTTCATTGGCCGGCAAAGGGAAAATGAAAGAAAATTGGCTTTGGGGTAGAATTAAGCACACTGTCCAGACAGCCTAAGCCAGTGGAAGCTGGCGTGTCTTGCACAGGTTCACTTTCCAATGGCCTGACTGCCTTGGTGGTGGTGAATAAATGACGGAATCCGCTAGGGGTGTTTGAGTGCAGTAGACCTTCTACAGTCCTTCTATAAAGTTTCGCTGAGGCTGTAGTCTGTTGTGTACATATTTAAACCATTCTGTTGTAAAGAGCTTTGGGGTGTGCTAGCTACCCTTGCTTAAACAAAACAATAGGGCCGTAGCTGACCCCACTAAGCAAGCAAGCAAGCAAGCAAGCAAGCAAGCAAGCAAGCAAGCAAGCAAACAAACAATTTACTTCATTTGGTGCATAAAGTGCTGAATTCAAGTGTTCTCTAGGCTGAGCATGGATTCCTGCCTCTTCTCTATGGTCTTAAAATTTGTTTTCTTTATTAAATTCATATCCTGCCCTTCCTCCCAGACAGCTGAACTTGTTTGCGACCCCACGTCCCCTTATTCATACGGGGGGTTTCTATCATTGTGACAGATGATGAGCAAGATTTTACCGCACGTTGGGTGCAAATCTGCAGTGAAAAATGAGTTCCGGTGGTCAGTGTTAGAAATTAGCCAGGCACCAGGCATGTTTTGTTACTGCTGCAAGTCCGATTGCGACTACGTGGAGATCTCTGGGCGCCAGGTTGGCGACCACAGTTTAAAAACCTCTGCTTTAGTTCATAGCTAATACCATTTCCATTTGCAGTGTGTGTATTTCTCCTCCTTGCGTACTGGGACAAGCGAATTGTCGTAAGAGCAAGCTACAGTCGGGCAATGTAGTTGAGATCATAGAATTGTAGAATTGGAAGGGACCCCAAGGGTCAACTAGTCTAACCCCCTGGCAAATAGACATTCCATTGTGGCAACTGTAACCTAGGTTTAAGGTGCCATTTGGCACCTAGCTTACATATCTGAGTTTCTAACACTGCCGGTGGTCACATCTGTGTACACCGTTAGTGTGCCTGAATTCCGTTCTCCCCCTTGTATGCTATGATAATAGTTGGAGGTTATGAGCATTCCCACACTTCAGTTTTTCTCTTACCACGAAGTGACACTGGAAGTGACAAAATTGCTCTTTTGCATAAGTTTCCCCTGACTTCTGTATGTGTGTAGCGAGGTATAACATGGCTCTATGGAAGTCCAATGTTAAGTTTGCGTGTATGTGTTTGTGTGCTTAAAAGAAACACCACAATCTTTGATGCCATCCCACACTACCGCTTTCTTGTGGTCCAGTCATTTCTTGTGGTGATGGTTTTGCAGTTATGCTCCAGGGCACAGTGCTTTGATCAGTGTTTCCGCAAGTAATTTGGGTCATGTTTATCGCTCTTTCTTTTTTGTTATTCCCTTAGAGTTATGCAAGATAGCAGGTCTCAACTCAAACACGGCCCCAAACAATGTCGATACCAGCTATCGCAGCAGTATATTTATATACCTGAGGAGTTGTTATGTTTCTGAAGATGTAAACAAAACATATATAATAATCTTTGAAACTTTCCCAAACACTCTTTTTTTTTGTAGCCTTTCATATGTTCGTGATACTTATATCTAGCCAATCTTGAAAGAATAAAAACATGTTCTCTACCGATACCGGAAAATATAGTTTAAAAATAAGCAAGTGGATTTAAAGTTGTTGTTTTTTTCAGGGAAAGGGGTTAGTTTGTGTTTTGTTTCCTATTTGGATCACAGATCTCCTCTGGATTATGCCTTGGGACAGCAATAAGTAAGAAAAGCAAATCTTATTTTTTTAGAAGCTGTAGTTCAGAAACATTCAATCTATACCATGACTGGTCTTGTATAGCATCCCAAACTTTCCCCCTGGAGCACTTAATTTTGTTTGCAATGCTGTCGTACAAAACACATACAAAAAGTTCTAGCCAAATGAACCATTGAGTCCAGTTCAACATCCCTGGATGTCTTGTCAGAAGTGAAATGTGCAGATGTTCGCGTAGGCCGGCCTTCCTTTTTTTAACTGCTGGTGATGAGGCATTGCTTCTAAGACTTCATTTACTTCAGTCAAGCTGATTAAATCGGCACAGTTTTCTATTCCTCCAGCCACCTGGATGGGGAGAGGGGGTGGAAATTACCTCCTGGCCATTGGCTAATGTAGCTGTTCTTCAGAGGACCACTGAGATTCAATTTGAAGCCAGAACATTCCTCAAGCCACTTGAACCCATGACCCCCATACCTTAGCGCCACAGGGGGAAGGAGAGAACTATGCAGGATCACAAATGGTTCGGTTCGCTACCTGTTGTGGGAAGCAGTTGTGGGGGGAAACTTGGTTCAGTTTTCCTCAAGGAAAAATAAGGGCCAACATGAATGAAAGTGAGGAAATATTTCATTCTTGAATACAAGCAGATGCGTATGTGTGGGTGTTTGTTTGACACAACAGTGCTGGTTGTTTTCCCCAAGGGGCAAATCGTATTGGGGGTGGAGGGGGGCTTAGTTCTGGGAAATGTTGCCCATCGACTCCCATCTGGGGAACATGTGGCCCACCGACTCCCATCAGTCCCAACCACCATGGCCAGTGGTTAGAGATTGTGGGAGTTGTAGTCCAGCAGCACTTGGGGGGGCTACAGTTTCTGCACCCCAATGTAAGATCATTGACAACCTTGTTCTGGTGCAGCCTTTGCAATATACACGTTTGTCATCTGCTGATGGGTATCATCGTTGGTCTGCTTGGAGGACCAATTCTGGTGCAAAATGAGCCATTTTAAGAAGCAGAGCTCTGCTGTATCTCTTGGAGAGAAGGAACAGTCTAGTTGTGCCCAGCCCTTCGGAGCTAAGGAGGTAATGGAAATTTGTCTCCATGACATGAGGAAGTGGCTCTAGTAACAGATGCAGACCAAGGTTCCAACACTGGAACAGGCGACGCCAGGAACCATCTGTAATAGTATTCTAGTATAGGCTCCCTGGCACATGGGTGACACAGGAAAGTGGATTGTACTGATTCACACCATGGGTCCATCTGACTCAATATGGGCTGTACTGACTTGCAGCTGCTCTCCAGTGTTTCTGTAGTGCAGAGCTTTCCAAACTGTGTGTCGTGACACATTAGTGTGTCGGCTGCAGTGTGTAGGTGTGTTGCACGAATGCTCCCTGCGCTCCTTCCAGGGCTGGAAAGGGGTTAGTTTAACCTCTTGGTTTGCTAGTAAAACTGAATTACTGTGTCGCGAAATGATGCATGTCTATAAAAAGTGTGTCACCAACATTAAAAGTTTGGAAAGCTCTGATTTAGGCTGTCATCATCATCATCATCATCATCATCATCATCATCATCATCATAAATAAATAAATTATTATTTATACCCCGCCCATCTGGCTGGGCTTCCCCAGCCACTCTGGGCAGCTTCCAACAAAATATTAAAATACAACAGATCATCAAATATTAAAAGCTTCCCTAAACAGGGCTGTCTTCAGGTGTCTTCTAAAAGTCGGGCAGTTGTTTTTCTCTTTGACATCTGGTGGGAGGGCGTTCCATAGGGTGGGTGCCACTACCAAGAAGGCCCTCTGCCTGGTTCCCTGTAACTTGGCTTCTCGCAGTGAGGGAACCGCCTGAAGGCCCTCGGCACTGGACCTCAGTGTCTGGGCTAGACGATGAGGGTGGAGACGCTCCTAAAATCAGGCATTTCCTCTAGCCAAAAGTTTGGTATTAGTGTGTCACCAGAATGAAAATGGGTACTTCTCAGTCTGGAATGAAGCTTTGACCTTCTGCGTGCAAAACATTACTTGCATGGAGAGGCATCACACATTGACCAGAGAGCTGGGTTACGCTGCTGAGTCCATCCTTAGCACCATGTGTCTATGCTTACTCTCCCCCCCCCCCCCGGCCCGGGTGTCTGCATTGAGCATGGATGTTGGGGGGTGGACATACCCCTACACATGAGTAACGTGTGAAGAGACTTGGGTTCCATTTCTAGAGTGTAAACAGAATCCACCCTAATTAGACTACGGGACTTCTCCAATATGCTTGGCGTTTTGCTGGCACTGTGGAAAAGTTCAGGGGGCTGGCGATTTCTAGCTAAGCAAGAAGTGTTGGTGTTGAGCAGGCAAGCTTTTGTGTGTTGCCCATGTGAAGCTTTTGAACATGCTGGCTGCTTTTCCCTCCCCCTTTTTGCAAGGCCGACAGGAGAAGATGCCGGAAAAGCTTCAGCCAGCTGCATCGGTGTTTATCCTTTCTGAACGGTTCTTAATAGATGACTTCATTGGTTTAGCAATATGCATTTTGTGTGGGTTTTTAATAAGCCATTTGTTTCGGCTGTCTCTCCTGGTTGTTTAGAAGAAGTTTCTGGCTTAGTGTGGGATACATGAGCCTAAGATAGATTTGAGGGCATTATTCCTATTCTTCCCCCTTCCTTGCCACCAATGCATAGATCTTGCGAAAGAATATATTGCCAGTGCTCTAGGAACTGGCCCTGTGCTTGGTTAAAACACTTGTCAAAATGCAAAGAAAGCACTGCCACTGGGCTCTGTAAAGGTGGAATGTTAATTGGCTAAAGAGACACACATATTTTACTACAGGGAAAGTTGGTACATGTCCCCTTCTGCCTCTGAATTCATGGAAGTGCAGTGTGGAAGTTGCTTGGTTTAATAATTTTTCCTGTGGCTTCCTCTATGGCTTCCTGGATCCTTCTGACCTCTTGCCACTTCGGAAACATCCGTCTTCATTGTTTTCATGACTTGCGTTGTCCCATTACAATTTATTTATTATAGCGTGCAGCAGTCTGCATGGCCTGGTGAATAATATCTTTGCAATCCTAGGGAATTTTTGAAATGTAAATTTGTTTTAATTGGTTTGCATAGTCGAGTCACGTTTTATCAAATGGAACTTGTATACCACCTGGAGAATTGGTTTCAAGCAAGTGGCTTATTTATAAATAAATAAATAAATAAATAAATAAATAAATAAATAAATAAGTGTGTGTGTGTGTGTGTGTGTGTGTGTGTGTATGTATGTATGTATATGTATGTATGTATGTATGTATGTGAGCGTCCCCCTCCCCAGTAAACAAATGTTTAACCTTAATTCTTGAAATGAATGGCTCAGTTAGGCTCATCAATTTCAGTAGGACTCAGGGTGGATTTGATTTAAATCAAATCGATTTAAATCATGATTTAAATCACAATTTAAATCACTCGTCAGCAAGACTTGATTTAAATAATTTTTTTTACAGAAAGACTCATTCTTGCTGGTATAATCTTAATATTTACAAGCAGAAAAAGGTTTCATTTTTGGAATAATAAATTTTCAGAGTAGTTTTTAAAGTTATATCGAAAATTACTGATTTGGTTATAAATTTAGGTAGGTAGCCGTGTTGGTCTGATGCAGTCGATTTTTTTTTTAAAAAAATTGTCCAGTAGCACCTTGGAGACCAACTAAGTTTGTTCTTGGTATAAGTTTTCGTGTGCATGCATACTTTTTTTTGGAAGTGTGCATACACAGGAAAGTTTATACCCAGAACAAATTTAGTGCTACTGGACAATTTTTTTAAAAAAATTTGGTTATACTATTAGAAATACATAGACAGATAATTATGAAATTATTGTGAGGTTTAATAAGTTAAATGTTTATATTTGGACAACTTTTCTGCTGGACTTTATTGGAAGGAGAAAAATAATCTTTTCCTTAATAAAAATTTAAGCAATTTATTTAACTAAAGCAATACCTTCCTTGCGTTCTGTCCTAGCCCCACAGCTTGTGGGGGGGGAGGAAGGACCAAGGAAAGCAGAAAAAGGAGGTGGAGCCTAACTGGTTAAGGAAGCAGTACTTAGAGGCATATGAGATGCGGGTGGCACTGTGGGTTAAACCACAGAGCCTAGGGCTTGCGGATCAGAAGGTCGGCGGTTCGAATCCCCGCAACGGGGTGAGCTCCTGCCAACCTAGCAGTTCAAAAGCACGAAGTGCAAGTAGATAAATAGGTACCACTCCGTGCGCTGCTCTGGTTTGCCAAAAGCGGCTTACGCTGTACGCTGGCTCCCACAGCCAGTAAAGCGAGATGAGCTCCGCAACCCCAGAGTCGTCCGCGACTGGACCTAATGGTCAGGGGTCCCCTTTACCTTACTTAGAGGCATGTTCAACATCCTACAGAATTCAAATGTAGACTGTTCCTTGAGCGTTTAGCAGCTGTTTCAGGGAAGGGGATTGAATGCGCAACCCACACAGTGTATCGAAACTGCCTTTTGTCTCAATTCGCTGCCGGAACGCCCTGTAGTTATTGAGAGATTAAGGGCCAAACGACACACAACAAGTGCCACGTCTGCACTTGGAGAGGCAAGGCATTTAAAAATGGAGATGGTGTCTGCTGAGTGCATGCATGTTGTTATTATCTGGATTGCACCAGAAGGTGAAACGGAATGCTAATTGGGGATTTCCTGGTTTTTGCATTAGAAGGTGCAGGTGAGGGATTTTCCTCAGAACTGCAACAGGGGTAGAAAGATCTCACCTATTATTCTCTCTCTTGCGCCCATACCTCCCAGATGCTGTTTTCATTTTTAAAAACCACATCTGCATACGAAATGCAATTACCCGTTTAATGTCATGCCTAGTTTGGCCCTAAAGGTGTCATGCCATTGGTTTTTATTCAGAAATGGAGGTAGAGGCAGGTTGAATGACTCAAGCCCTCTCCATGCTCTCAGAAGAAGGCTTGTGGGCAGGGAGCAGAGTTGGTTCCTCTTGATCTGGGGTGGAGCACGAGTGGTAATATTGGGGTGAGGCCGGGCCACGGTACCCAGTCTCTCTACACATTTTGCATCCACCCCCCCCCCCAATATGCATGAAAGAAGACTTCCATGCTTCTGGAAGTCTGCTTTGTCCTTTGCAAGTTTGTGGTTCAAACATACCCAGGCGCCATCCTAAAAATGATCCTATGAAGTAGGTATGCTTAGGACTGGGCTGTGAAAGAATACTGTGGCACTGGGGCGAGTCTCAGTTTCCTTCACGGCTTGTTTTCCCAGAGGGGAAATTGGGCAGGCGAAGGGTGGGGTGGGGTGTTGGGTCTCCTCATGTGATGAGTCGTTTGTGGAATTGGTTCCCGCCCCCCTTTTCTTTTCCAAAACGGGTTTGAAATGTGCTCTGAAATGCTGCTTGGTGAATGTTATGGTCTGCTGTGTCCCAGATTTCCTCTGAACATTTCCCTCCCTCGTCTTGTGTGGGATTTGTTTATTTTTCCAGACTTCCAGGGCAGAATTCCTTTGCCTCCACTTGTTTGGGTGGCTTTGTGGCTACTGGAGCATGTCAGCTGTAACGCAGGAACATGACTTACCCCCATCATGTAATGTGTTTGTTTTGGAAGAGGAGCACAGCAGCACATTTGCTGGTTAGATCTCTTGTCTATAGAGAACAACTCCAAAACCAAGAATAGAAAAAAAAAATCCCTCCCTTTTAAACTTTTACTACTGGGTAATTTTGCCTCCTCTTAAAAGTCACATCGTGTACGGAACTGCGCTTCCTCTTCCTACACAGAGCTGCAGGCTGGATTTAGATGTTGCAGGTCAAGGTGAGCAAACTCTGTCAGCCTCTTGTGTTTTATGTGCATGTGCACACATATGCATGTATGCCAAGCAGTCCCCGTAAAGCCAGCATGGACTGTACTTCAGGCCCAAAACATCTGTGTTATGGGTGAGAGGCGCTTCTCCTGGATCAATGTTTCATGTTTTATGTTCTTGGATCTCTCAGCGGCTTTTGATACCATCGACCATAACATCCTTCTGACCGTCTAGAGGGGCTGGGAGCTGGGGGCACTGTTATACAGTGGTTCTGCTCCTTTCTCCTGGGCCGTGTTCAGAAAGTGATGGTGGGGGGGATGAGTGTTCAGACCCCTGGGCTCTCACTTGTGGGGTGCCTCGGGGTTCTGTCCTCTCCCCCATGCTTTTCAACATCTACATGCAGCCACTGAGAGAGATCATCAGGGGGCTTGGGCTGGGTGTTCATCCATATGCGGATGATACCCAGCTCTACTTCTCTTTCAAATCAGAACCAGTGAAGGCGGTGAAGGTCCTGTGTAAGTGTCTGGAGGCGGTTGGAGGATGGATGGCGGCTAACACATTGAGGTTGAATCCTGACAAGACAGAAGTACTGTTTTGGAGAGACAGGGGGTGGGGGACTCCCTGGTCCTGAATGGGTTAAGTGTACCCCTGAAGGACCAGGTGCACAGCCTGGGAGTCATTTTGGACTTGCAGCTGTCCATGGAGGTGCAGGTCAATTCTGTGTCCAGGGCAGCTGTTTACCACCTCCATCTGGTACGCAGGCTGAGACCCTACCTGCCCGCAGACTGTCTCGCCAGAGTAGTTATCTCTCTCTTTTTTTTTTTTTTTTTTAGATTTTTTATTAGAAATAAGAAATACAAAAGTTACAAAGTGATTACATTGTGGTTACAAAAGGTAAGTATAAAAAAGACAGTAGTATAGTAATTCCCGTTTCAATTTGCAATTTACATAACTTCCTCTCTTACAGCGTCAGTCAACTATTCCATTTCTTCGCACTCCGCACGATCTAGTTTTGTTGTTTAGTTTATTTTACCTTGTACATGCCTCTCATCATTTGATCTTTCCTTTAACATGTCTATATCTCGTTATAGCAAACATTCTTTTGTTAGTTGCGTCATATTTCAAGTTGTGTATCTTCGGTCTATAAGAAGTCCATGTGTGGTTTTGAGTCTTTATCTTATATTTTTATATATTGTTTAGTAGTATCCGTTCTGTCACAGAAACTCTCGTTTTAATCGGAAAATGACATGTCTACATTTCCTCTTTATACTTATGTTTTCTTAATAAACTTTATTAGATTCACCTGTTCCTTGTGTCAAACTTGTCAATTATTCCAATAAGCCGAGTGAGTTTCCGTTTGATCTCTCTTATAGTTTAACATATTTTGCCTATATATTCACGGAACTTCCCCCATTCTTTTTGGAAGACCATATTATCCTGTTGTTTGATAATTCCCGTTAATCTTGCACTGTCTGAGTACCCCAATACCTTCTGCTGCCACTCTGCTACGGTAGGTATTTTTTCCTGTTTCCATACCTGTGCAAGGAGTAGCCTAGCTCCTACCGTTGCGTACTGGAAGAACGTTTGATCTTCCTTCCGTACGTCCGCACCTACCATTCCCAGTAAGAATGCCTCAGGAGTTTTTTTAAAGGTGTATTTGAATATCTTTTTTAGCTCGTTATAGATGTTTTCCCAGAATGTTTTTACTTTATCGCAGTTCCACCATAGGTGGAAGTAATTTCCCTCTTTTTCTTGGCACTTCCAGCAGTATGTACTTCCTGTCTTATACATTTTGAACAGTTTCACTGGCGTAAAATGCCATCTATACATCATTTTATAGAGGTTTTCCACCAGTGACATGGATGCTGTAAATTTCATACCCTGGGTCCATAGTTTAATCCATTTATCGATATCTATGTTGTAACCTATATCTATGGCCCATCTTGTCATCACGCTTTTAATCTCTTCGTCCTTCAGGGTCCATTCCAATAAAAACTCATAAAACTTTGATAGTGGTTTGTTGTTTCTCTGGGTAAGTATTGTTTCTATTATTGAGTTTTTCTGGTCAAAGCCCTTAATATTTTTATCTTTTTGGAACATGCTTAGGATCTGATGATACTCAAACCATCCCGTAAGGCGTCCCTGTACTACATCATATGGTTTGAGCCTTACCCCCTCCTGTTCCCATAATATTAGTTCTCTATTGGTTACCCAACGCCCCTCTGTGCTGTTTTTCCTCACTGCCAAGGCTTCCTGAGCTGAGAACCAACCTGGGGTTTTTGTCTCTAACCAGTGTTTGTACCTATCCCATACTTGGTACAGGGGCTTTCGTATTGCGTGATTCAAAAAGTCCTTGTGGACCCTTACTTTATCCAAACAAAGGTAAGCGTGCCATCCAAATCGGTTCCCTGTTCCTTCTAGATCTAGCACTCTCTGATTTTCTAAGCTGAACCATTCACACAGCCAAACCAGACACGATGCCTCGTAGTATATCTTGATGTCAGGCATTGAAAAACCGCCCCTTTCTCTTTTATCAGTTAGTAGTTTGAACTGTATTCGGGGTTTCTTCCCTTGCCACAGGAATTTAGAGATTATTCTCTGCCACTCCTTAAAGTGGCTTACTCCGGTGATAATCGGGAGGGTTTGGAATAAAAATAAAAGTTTGGGGAGAATGTTCATTTTTATAGCGGCAATTCTTCCAAGAAACGATAGGTTTAGCTTACTCCAGACTTCAAAATTTTTTTTTAATATCTTTCCAAATTAGATCATAATTATCCTTAAATAAATTTGAATTTTTTGGTGACAACCAAATTCCTAAATATTTTACCTTTTTTGTTATTTCTATCCCTGATTCTTTTTGAATTTGTTCTATTTCCTCCGAATTTAAATTTTTAACCATCATTTTCGTTTTATTCTTATTTATTTTTAACCCTGCCACCTGGCCAAATTCTTCTATAACTTTCAAGGTTTCTCCTATTGATTTTTGTGGTTCCTGTACAGTTATGACTAGGTCGTCGGCAAACGCCCTGATTTTATATTCCCTGGTCCCACATTTTATCCCTGTTATTTGATCTGTATTTCTAATTTTTTGCAATAGTATTTCTAATGTTGCAATAAACAACAGGGGGTAGTTATCTCTCGCTTGGACTACTGCAATGCGCTCTATGTGGGACTACCTTTGAAGGTGACCCAGAAACTACAACTAATCCAGAATGTGGCAGCTAGACTGGTGACAGGGAGCGGCCTCTGAGACCACATAACACTTGTCTAGAAAGATCTATATTGGCTCCCAGTATGTTTCCGGGCACAATTCAAAGTGTTGGTGCTGACCTTTAAAGCCCTAAATGGCCTTGGTCCAGTATACCTGAAGGAGCGTCTCCACCCCCATCATTCTGCCCGGACACTGAGGTCCAGTGCTGAGGGCCTTCTTGCAGTTCCCTCACCGCGAGAAGCCAAGTTACAGGGAACCAGGCAGAGGGCCTTCTCGGTAGTGGCACCCACCCTAAGGAACGCCCTTCCGCCAGATGTCAAAGAGAAAAACAACTACCCGACTTTTAGAAGACACCTGAAGGCAGCCCTGTTTAGGGAAGCTTTTAATATTTGATGGACTGTTATATTTTAATATTTTGTTGGAAGCCGCTCAGAGTGGCTGGGGAAGCCCAGCCAGATGGGCAGTGTGTGTGTGTGTGTGTGTGTGTGTATAAATAAATAAATAAATAAATAAATAAATAAATAAATAACTAAATAAATATTATTATAATATTTATTTATTGGATTGAAAGCAGATTCCAGGGTTCAGATTAAACCTGAGTTTCAACTGTTGAAAGATCCTTTTAATCACATTGCCACACTCTGAATGATGGTACCTGAGGTGTATGTAAACTGAAGGATGTCTCTCCCCCCCCCCCCACTTTTTTTTTAACCAAGGTTTTGCACTGCGGAGTCTAGTCTATATTGCATCCTTTTTGTAGAATTGTTTTACTGCACATTAAATGTGCAGCTGCTGCTTGGTTGTTCTACAGGTATGCGTTTCTTTAGCATCCCTTTGTGGGAAAATAAGAGGGTAGTAACTAGCTAAGTTTTTTTTTTTTTTTTTTTGAGTAGACCTATTGAAATTAATAGACCGTTAATTTCCGTTAATTTCATGGATCTAATTGGTGTAAAGGTGCAATGAAGGTGTCACGTACCCCACTGTGGGGTGAGAATTCCAGAACTTTGGGACTGCTACAGGGAATGCTATCTCCTAGGCCAGTGATGGCTAACCTTGACACTCCAGATGTTTTGGAACTACAACTCCCATCATCCCTAGCTAACAGGATCAGTGGTCAGGGATGATGGGAGTTGTAGTCCCAAAACATCTGGAGTGTCAAGGTTAGCCATCACTGGCCTAGGCCACTACCAACCAGGTGGCCTTCACAACTGAAATGGTCTGCAGAGAAGAAGGCAGTCTTTCAGATATCTACCCTTTCTCTTCTTCTTCTTCTTCTTCTTCTTCTTCTTCTTCTTCTTCTTCTTATTATTATTATTTTGGGGGTAAAACTCATTTTAGGTTGTATGGTCCCCATTTCCACCACTGTAATGCAAATATCCCCTTATCACAGGTGATTTCATTAAAGCATCTTCCCCAGACGTCTCTTCTGTGGTAGGGCAGGGTGTTTATTTACTGTGGGCCCACAGGACTATGGGGTGATCATTACAGAAAGCTGATCTTCGTGTTGGGTTAAGGAGCACCGAAGTAGAAGAAAGAACACTCTAGCATATGTAAAACTGTCCTAGGAGGAATTGGTTGAAAAACCTGAGACATGAACATGGAAATGGCGGGGGGGGGGGGTCCCTCCATTTCAATATCGCCTCTCCATAGAAATATTCTTGCCAAGCCCACCAGCCTTGCTAGGCACACAAGGTTTTCTTGGCGTTGTAGAGGAACTCAGCTGGAAAAATGTGATTTTTGGGTGATATTTGAGTTTCAGCTGCTTGTGAAGTCTTCTTGCTTAACAGAAAATAATCCTCATTGCTACATATTGATTTTTCCCTTATATTTTTAAATGTAGAACTTTACTTTGAAGCTATTTCAGAGAAATGGTTGGGTTTTCTTTCGCCCGTGGTGCAAGCATTCCTTCTCAAGGAGACAGTTTGCATTTGCCGGGGAAAATTTTCTTCCTCTGAGAAACACTCTGGCTAGATTTGAGGTTTTTGCAAACTTCCGAAACTGATTAGGGTGGGTTAAGTTCACGAGCTAGTGTCCGGAATGCTGAATCTTTCATCCTAGCCACCCTAAATTCATCTTTCATTTCAGCCCTATATTTTCTGTATGTTATAATAAGTCAGTGCCTCTAGGGCTGTTGTTGTTTTAGCTAATTCCTGGAATATGGTAAAGGCTAATATAGGCAAGATTTATTTATAACAGTGCAGTGTTACTTAACTATCCTGTCAGCGCAAGGATCAACACTCACGCAATGGGACTACCCACTTCCCCCACATGTGCTCTCCCCAAATCTGCTCTGGAGGATTGGAGGAACCCCATCAGATTTAGGGGGCGCAGGGCAAAGAGGGAAAAGTTCTGTCATGCAAGTGTAAATTCATAGCACTATTTTGGATGCTGGCCTTGTCTAATGTAGGCCTATCTAATGTAATAAATTAGAAAGGCTAGGGGTGGCTAACCCTTTTCAGACTGAGGACCTCCTCTACCTCCGGGGGGGGGGGGGCTTCACCTAAAAATAGGTGTGGCAAATTTATTTTATTTTGTGGGTTTGGCGTATGCAAGCTGTGGGTTAGCCACCTGAGGTAGGCCTTTGCTGTGCTCCAGCAAGGATCTTCTCAGGTTCTTACTGCTGACCTCCTCAATGCATGTTTTTAATCTGATACCTTTATTCTGCTTGTTCAGTCGCAAGATGCCTTGTAAGATACTTGCCCACAAAGGTGGGGTGGAATAAATGTATTAAATAAATAAATGTTGTTTTTCAGCACAGGTGAACAGGGCCGGCGCTTCCATTTAGGCGAACTAGGCGGTTGCCTAGAGCGCCAAAATGGAGGGGGCGCTGGCCAGCCCGCCCGCCGCCCCCCGCCACCCCAACCAGCGGCGGAGCGAGCAGGTTGGGCCGAAAACCGCGGCGGCGCCAAAATGGAGGGGGCGCTGGCCAGCCTGCCCCTCGCCCCCCGCCGCCGCCCGGTGCCACCCCAACCAGCGGCGAAAATCGCGGCGGTGCGGGTTGCCCGGCGGGCAGGGGGCGGGGCACCGTACGTCATGCGCAATGACGTCACGTGGCCCGCCCCCTCGCCTAGGGCGCCAAAAACCCTGGCACCGGTCCTGCAGGTGAATAGTTGTCTGTGGGGGGGGGGAAGAGGGGGTCAGAGGGGGTCAGCTTGATCTCCCTTCTCCCTTCTGATGATCTCAGAATAATTTGGAATGGTGATATGATAGATAAGTCCTCTGCACCCTTTGTAGGACGTACCTGCACAGACTGAAGTTTAGGGTCCGCTTTTTGGTCTATATATTCCAGCAGACCTTTTTTTTTTTTAAAAAAAAAGAACAAGCAGCCTGTTCCTGTGATCTGAACCTAACTTATATACTCCTCACAAAACAAATAATTCTCATTCTCTCGCTCTCGTTTTTTTGTATATATACATCTTTCGCTAGGAAGTTTGCCTTCTGTTCTTAATGTTTGTTTTGTGGGAAAAGTTGAAGCTTAAAAAGCTGAAATTGCTGATTGACTCCCCTCCGCCTCTTCCCTTCCCTTTCTGTTAAAAGCCGAGAACCACTTCAAAAGCTGTGATGTGTTGGTGCCAGACACCACACAGTTATTGTTAGAGGAATCTGAAATATAATTGAAAACAAACGTTTGTTCAGCTGAGCCAATCAGCCTGGCTTTTCCTTTCCTTTCTTCCCACCCATCCCACATCCCCCTCCTCAAAAAGGAGAGATACTTTCTGAAATTGCCTGCACCCAGATTTCATTGTCTATGCACTCATCAGCATGATAGATGAATCACTTACAAATTCCTTTGCATCTGGTAACCATTTGTAGAGTTAGGAATCTCATATTTTAAAAAGTCCTGTTATAGACACACACACACACACACACACACACACACACACACACACACGTTAAAGCTTTGGGTATATTCACATATTTTGTGCATATGGTAGCGAAACATCTGAAGCTGCTGAGATAAATTGTGCTGAGAACACTGAGAGTCTTAAGTTATGGGTTTCCTGAGTTGCCTTTGTCATTTTAGTCTGCAAGATACATTTGTGATATTAAGAACATCTAAGTCAGGGATGGGGTACCAGCAGTTGTCTGGATGCTACTATCGTTAAACCCCAGCTTCTAAAGTCCCTGACCATTGGGCATGCTGGCTGGGGTTGATGGCAATTGGAGACGAAGATGGCTTACAAAAATTAACTAAAATGGTACTTCGGTTGATAGCTGCATCTTCAAATAATGGGCCCTCAAATATAAATGCCAGAGATGATTTTCTTATTGCCTTGGCTCTGTGTTTTTGTTGCTGCATGTTCACGCATTTGCGTACTAATTGTCTAGTATACAATATCTGCTGTAGTCTTGTGTCATGTGTACACATAAATCGGACCTGAACACTTTGCAATGGTCCAGTGTCAAGCGATATGTGAGTTACATATACTGAACTTAGCTTAGCGCAAGGATCCAAGATGTGCTTAAAGACTTCTTAACCTGTGTGTTAGCCTCCATCTGAGCCACAGGTTACCGATGAATGAACATCTGTATGTAGGTTCAAGCTAACACAAATAAGCATGTTACACAAGACCCCCCCCCCCCACTTTAATTGTTTGGAATCTAATTATCTCTGTATCCACATACTTGATTCTTCATGTACTGATTCTGGGTTTTATCTTGAAACGTAAGAAGAGCCTGCTGGATCAGGCCAATGGCCCATCTAGTCCAGCATCTGGTTCTCACAGTGGGGCACCCCAGTGACTGTGGGAAACCCTCAAAACAGGACCCAAGCACAGGAACACTCTCCTCCTGCGGTTTCCAGCAACTGATACTCAGAAGCATTGCTCCCTCTGACTGTGGAGGCAGAACATTTCCATAATGGCTACTAGCCATTGATAACTTTATCCTCCATGAATTTGTCCAGTCCTCTTCTAAAGCCATCCAAGTTGGTGGATATCACTGCCTCCTGCAGAAGTGAGTTCCGTAGTTTAACCATGTGCTGCACGGAGAAGTCCTTTCTTTCTTCTGTCCTGAACCTTCCAACGTTCAGCTTCATTGGAGGTCCACAAGTTCTAGTGTTAGGATGGTTTTGAAGCCGTTCTAGCATAGATTACTGGTAGATCCCCACCCTCCACCCCATTTTGGACCCAATGATTTCTATTTCCACATATTTGATTCTCCATGCTGTGACATGGGCTTCGTTTGAGATGGTGGTTTCACAATAATCCCTACCATAGATGAAGTGTTCCAGTGTGGTGGCCCTCATGTAACTAATGTGCAAATTAGATCTGGCCCCTGAGCCATTTAGTGTCTCCACTTTCTCTCTTACCTTCTGTCCTTTCTTGCTATTGCTGCTGTAGAGCAGTGTGGGGAGTAGTTTGTCTCTTGATTGTTTGGAGCAAAGAGTGGGCCCATTGTCCATGTTGGGAGCTAAAACCAGTAAATCATTTATAAATATAAAGCATACTTTTGGGGGGTTTAAGCGCTGTTTTTCCCCCCTGACCCTGCGCTGCACATGCATGTTTGGCTAGCTGATCTAATGTAATCTCTCCATTGACATCACCAGATGTTGAACAGATTGTGGTGTTGTTCCCCCCCCCCAAGAGAGATGGAAAAGGTTCATAATGTGTTTGTGCTGTGAAGGTCATCACTAAGCCCCCAAAAGATGAAGAGTGAAGTGGAAGTGGAAAGGAAGTGGACACTTTTGGGTTTTTTGAAAAGCAGAGACTAGGATGGCAAGAGAGCCGCGCAAAGTGCTGTGTTTAATCTATTCGGGTCAAGAGAATGGGCGCTTCAAGGACTCTTTGTAACACAAATGCTCAAAAGTGGAACTGTTCGTTGAGTCAGAAAGCGGAGAGTCAGGTGGGGGATGTGTGTGAGATGGAAGCACGTGGTCAGGTGTGGATTTGGGCGATTTCATGGGTGAAGGTTGCATACTCACCCTTGCAAAACCTTCTTTGACATTACGGGGAAGGTCATTACCATTAAACTGTAGCTTTAAGGAATCTCAACCCTACACAAATCTGGAGCAGGGTCTTGGATGATGCCTTGCTCTGCTTTTCTTTGGGCCGCATCAGTGCAGCCGAGGGGGGGGGGTGTCTTATTGTCAGGGCAGCCCAGGACCTCCATACACTCTGCCCAGGCAACTGAAAGACTCCTGTGTCTTTCAAGATAGATGGCTGCCAACAATATCTTTAAGGAACAGTTTGACTGCGGAAAGAGTCCTGAGATTGTGTGGGATATTCATTGACATGGGTATCAGGGCAAAAGTGTTGCCTCAGAGAGCTTATTTCAGTCGTCCACAGAAGGCGGGCATCTCAGCCTCTTGATAGCATAGAAAAGGAAAGGAAAGGTGGGCTAATCCTTAGAAAGCAAAGGCGAAGTTTGGTTTGGAGCCTGTCCTGCTGACCGACAAATGGAAACAAAATTTAAGCAGTGGAAATGGATCCAGCCAAAGCTGAAATAGAGTCTAGGGCTGGATCTAGACACATCAAAGAAGCGTTTCAGTTTTTAAAGCGTTGTAAATTTAAACAGGGAAAACAGGTAGAGAAAAAAATGGGACTCCACATCGCCATCTGGTGGCACAATGTTATATCGCATATTAAAAAGGTAAAGGGACCCCTGGCCGTTAATTCCAGTCGCAGACGACTCTGGGGTTGCGGTGCTCATCTTGCTTTACCGACTGAGGGAGCTGGCGTTTGTTCACAGACAGCTTCCGGGTCATGTGGCCAGCATGACTACGCCGCTTCTGGCGAAACCAGAGCAGCACATGGAAACGCTGTTTACCTTCCCGCCAGAGTGGTACCTATTTATCTACTTGCACTTTGACGTGCTTTCGAACTGCTAGGTTGGCAGGAATATCACATATACAACACGTATAAATCGCTTTTTCTTTACCAGTCTAGCTGAGTCACCAGTCTTCGCTGTTTCCCCTCCCTTGCTTGCTTGCCTCCTTGGAGATTAGAAAGGAAGTGCTCAGGATGGAGAGTGATGGTTGCTTTCAGCAGAATGAGAATAACATGATGAGGCTTAATAATAATAATAATAATAATAATAATAATTGTACAGTCTGCTTCAGACTGAGTTTGTAATGTAAACTCATAGCAGGGCAACTTTCAAGATGCACTTTCTGTGAGAACACTTGTGCTGTGAACTCTGGCTGGGTGGTCTTTGCCTTAGCCAAAATGGCTGCCTTATTGGTCTCCCCTCAGTGGTGGACTTTGGGCTTCAAAATTTCAGTGGTGCCCCATGCAACACCAAAATTTGGCGCCTCTTTGCCTCTCCCCTTCCATCTTTTGTCATTGTTGCAGCGCTCCCTGCAGTGCTCTCTGGCTTGGTGCCCAGTGTGGACAAACCAGTCATGCCCCCTTAAATCCACTTCAGCTCCCATTCTGTAATACAGGACTACTTCATCCTATGCAGCTACTGAAACGCTGTATATGAATGTGTGTAGAATGCTCTGAACATGGAAAGCGTAAATGGGTCAAATGAGTCAAAAGCTCCCTTTATTATTCCCCCCCCCAATATATTTCTTAAATTCCTGTTTTCCCGCCAAGACTTGAGAAGCTATGTATAGTTTGACATTTCATGTATGCCAGTCAGTCTCTATCCCACATCCCCCAAAATACAGCAGGTTCTTCGTGGGGATCGAGAAAACGCTGCTATAGCCTTAGTCAACTTTAGCAGGCCACAATGTGTCCTTGTGGAACTCCTGTTTTATTGCTGAAAAATTTATGGCTCTTTGGTTATCAGTACCAACCTTTGAAAAACACCACTTGCTGTTCTCAAGGTGTAATAGAATACGGATCACTTTTCAAGTGGAAAATAGCCTCAGTATGCCTGTGGTTCTTTGGAGTTTTCTGGACTGGTGGATGAGTTGTTTCATAATTTTCCTCCTCGTGAGACTGAACTGAACAAGAGATCTGCTGCCTTTTCTGCTTTCATCTATGGACCCTGTTCCCAATAGATAGTGTAACAAATGTTGCGGCATTACATGGGTGTGAATGGTTTTAAAGAAATTTAAATCTCCTGTCAAAGTGGGCGCACATCGCTGCAGTCTGTGTGGTAAAATCTTTTGTCAGGGTGGAGGTTGGAGATGGAAATTCTGGGTGAAATCTTTGCGAGTTTGTTGGTTTAAATGGTATGTGCTGGTGCCCATGGTTTTTATGAGATTGTTTCTCGCAGTAAAGCCAGAAAAGGTGTTCTTTGTCTCACACAGAACCACCACCAGTGGGGATAACCCATTAAAACACTCTCACACATCGCCCTGTCTAGAACCACAGAGCAAAGCCTTTAATGTACGGATCGCGCATTAATGAACAGCCAAGCGGAGGCGGTGGTTGCCAGGAGCCAGCAAGTGGGAGAGCCAACAATATCAGTGTGGCGAACTTTGCACTCTGCAAAGTGTGAAGTGATCTTGGTGAAAGGAGTTTATTGCACAAGTGGAGTGACACAGCCCTCTTTGATGTCTCGGCTTCTGCTCTAGGGAGCCAAAGCTGAGCACATCCAACTGTGCCGGTAGACAGTTCTGTTGAGACCCAATGGCAATTTATTGTGTACCTGAGATCTAAACCTGGGTGCAAATCCTCTCAGTGCTGCGAAAAACCATGCACAGGCCTCTCTACCTGGTACATAAATGGTACATCTGGTTTGGATCACCTTGAAGTATTTTTACTGTGCAGCTGTAATATGCAGACAGGATTCTTTTCTGTCTTCAGAGGCTTGTCTGGAAATATCAGGTAGACCAGAATCAGCCTGGAATATCTACAAAATGGCTTAATATAAATCCGTTTATGTAATAGAGCTGCGGTGTCTGTTACCCAATATGGACATAACTTCTCTCCTAAATATGTGAACTTCGATTTCTTACTGGGTAACACATACTTTTTAACAAATATTCTTCTTAAGCTGCCATGAAGAAATGGTGGTGTTGGTGTCCCTGCCCACCCCCACCCCCACCCAAAAAAGTGGAGGGAATTCTTCTTGGACTTCAAAAGGCTCAGGTTGATTCCTTTCTCACCCTCCCATAGAGATTTCCTGTTTCAGAGTCTTGAAAAATCTCTGTGCTCTGGAGTTGAGGATAAGGATGTCCATGTCAGATAGCCTTTCAGGAGCTATTTGGCATTTTCTTTTGTGGTAAGGTATGAGAGATGTGATTGCAGATGTGAGAATTCAGTGACTTTCAAAACGGTGTCTGAATTCATATAACATCTGAATCCGCCTACTGTGGCTTAGCATTAAAAATGGCCAATGCAAATCAAGATTAGAAATGAGGCAATTTTTGAGTTGCGATTATTTTTCTGTTAGGATGCTCACTGAACAACCAGTCTTAACTTGACGGTGTTGAACAACTGTCAGCTGAACCTTTCCCATTTGTTGTTGCCTGGCATCCGCCATTATATCAGGCTGCAGCAAAAGGCAGAAGAGAAGGGACGCAGAGCCACTTCCATCAGCACCGCAGAGAGCCCAGCAGCTTCTTACTGAGCCTCTTCCTCAGTTTTTCTTCCCCAGCTAGTCATTGGAATATCTTCCATTTCAGTTTGCATATATCCTCCTCCCTCTCAGTCCCCTCTTCCTTTTGTGCTGTATCTTTTATAGATTCTACGCCTGCCTATCTTGTAGTGATCCATAAGCCACCAACCTGGGAGCCTTTCTTTCACTCAAGAGTGGCATGGAAATTCTTTAAATTGATGAATAAATTGTTGAGTCTACAGGAGGTGTAGATTGAAAGATTGCCAGGGTCCGTCAAACCTTAATTTTCTACTGTGTGGGTTGTGCTATCGCACAATCAGTTTGGCTTTCGGTATGGAAGCCAATTTGTCCACAGGATTCTTAAGAGCCTCTGTGAAATGTATGCATTCTTAACATGTCAAATGCAATGGGATCTTTTGAAAATAGATGTTAATGCAGGGATGGGAAACCTGTGGCCTTCCTGATGTTTTGGACTGCGATTCCCATCATCATTGGCCATTGGCCATGCTGGCTGGGGATGCTGGGAATGGTGTTTCAGACTCCTGAGTTCCCCATTCCTGCTCTGCTGACTAGAGAGAGAGGTTTGCATGTTTGTTCTACAAACCTTCTTCTGCTACATTATACAGTGGTACCTCGGTTTACAAACTTAATCCGTTCTGGAAGTCCGTTCTTAAACCAAAAGTGTTCTTAAACTGAGGCGCACTTTCCCTAATGAGGCCTCCTGCCGTCGGTGCACTTCCACTGTTCGGATTCCGTTCGTAGACCGAGGTAAAGTTCTCAAACCAAGACACTATTTCCGGTTTTGCGGAGTTTGTTAACCAAATCGTTCTTAAACCAAACTGTTCTTAAACCAAGGTACGACTGTACAAGTGCCTGCTCTTTCGCCCTTTCCAGCTTCCTGTGAGTCTAACCTGTTCTTCCCTAACTACTTCTATTTTTAAATAGAAAGTAACACCTGCCTACAGATGACTATATAATCCTTCAAATTATGAAGGAATTGCTTCATTTGCACCATATATTCTGAGGTGCAGTAAACTTGCAGAAATTAGCCTTCAGAATGGCAGAGTTCTGATCTTTGACTCCACATCTAGGTGAAGATCCTGCACCGAAGTTGAGAAACTGTTGAAAACTCTGGTCCAATTCACACGTTAAGCCAAACCTGGGTTTGTGCCCAAGTATACACTCAGCAGGGATACACTCCCTGATGAGTGTACCTACACATTACACAACTTTCAGGATGACACTTAAACAACCCAGGTGTGCATCTTTAATGTGTGAAGTGGCCTAGAGGTGGGGGGTGTTAGGCGAGGAATCCTGTTTCCTCCCTGCTCAAACTTGGCACGGTTGCTAGGAATCTCCGGAGGGCTAAGTCACGATAGTCTCTTGCAGCAATAACGGCAAAGATCCTTGAGGCGCCTTTAAAGACTTGACAGATTTTGTTGTGGTGCAAGTTTTCCTGGAATCAAGCCCACTTCGTCGGAGGGAAGTCTGAGGAAAGTGGGTGGTGGTTGACGAAAAGCTTTTATTTTGTAATGTGCCCGTCGGTCTTTACGGTGCCCCAAGACTGTTGGGAATCGGTTCTGTGGCGACACCCTAAAGTCACTACGCCGTGTTTGGGAACATGCCAGAGTAACCGTGGGGCTGGGAGCATTGGGGAGAAATCGACAGTCAGAGGAGGACCTTCCTTTGCTCTCTTTCAGCTCAGCAAGCAAGGCTGTGCAGGCCTCTGTGTCTTCTCCACATTGCCACACGTCTCCGGCAGCTTTCATGTCCCCCCTCCCCACCACCTCTGCCCCCGGGGCCAGCCTGCTGTTCCTGTTGTGGCTGCACCAGCTATAAATTAGACTGCTGTGTGTTCTCAGGCCTATCTGCGCTGAAGTAGGGTAATTGCTCTGGACAGCTTTACAGTAGGGAGGTGTGAAGGGCCTGCTGTCTGTCTGAGCTTCGTGGAGGCAAGAAGCGAGGCCCAGGGAGTGCGGGGAGGAGGCGGTCAAGCGGGGGACGCTGATAGATTCCTGAATCCCCGACAGTTGAGATACAGGCAACTGGGCTGAGATAACGAATTGCAATTGGAAACCTGTTGTTCCTGCCTTGCAGGAGCTGGAGCTGGGGGCGTTGCTTTGGGTTTGCGGGATTTGCTAGGAAATGGGCCTGTAGCTTTCGTTCCAAATAGCCCGGAACTGTGTGCTGCATGCCCTTGGTGCTGGGCTGGTTGCTCTGGTGAGGATGGGGTGGGTGGGAGGGAAAGGAAAAGATATATTTATAAACATCTTCAGCAGGACCAATGGCACCTGCTTCTCTTCCCACCTCGTGGGCTGCCTTCTGCAAGCCTGGAGAACGACTGCAAAATGCTCTTGTACTGTGAAGCGTTCTCAGCATCATCCCAGAGGTTTGCTGGCTTCTTGAAATGCACCCTTAGTTTTGATTAATAATAATAATAATAATAATACCCCATATTTCTCCTATTTCCCCCCCCCTCAAAAAACCACACTATGGCTTATTTTCGGAGGATGTCTTATTTTAGTAGCGTGCCACGCCTATCCAGGCCGTCTTAAGGGAGGCGCCACGTCACTATGTCTTATTTTCGGGGTATGGCTTATATTTCACAAATGCGTAGAAATCCTGCTATGGCTTATTTTATGACTATGTCTTATTTTAGGAGAAACAGGGTAATAATAATAATAATAATAATAATAATAATAATAATAATATTTGTACTCCGCCCATCTGGCTGAGTTTCCCCAGCCACTCTGGGCGGATTTCAAATGTTGGCGTCGGGAGTGAGGCTTAAATACCCTTGCAAGGGCTTGTCGAGTAAACGGGCTTGTAAGTGTAGAGTAAATGGGCTTGCTTGCAGTTGGTGCGCATTTAAAGTTTTTGGTTAGCAGCCTGGTCAGCTAGAGCTGAATGGTAGGGTCAGTTCCTTTTTTCCCTGCTTACTGTGGCACAGATGTGCAGTGCAAGGTGCGCTTTAGGTTTGCCACACAAAGCAAGCTGTAAATGAAATGTCAGCGTGCGTCGCCGTGAGAAACAGCCTTTTTAATTTGAAGACAGTTTAAAAAGCGAAAAACCGCTCCTGTTCGTATATGATAAAATAATAATAATAATAATAATAATAATAATAATAATAATAATTTATTATTTATACCCCGCCCATCTGGCTGGGTTTCACGGTAGCAGGAGCATCACAGGGACCTATATTGACATGTTACAGGTAGATAGCCGTGTTGGTCTGTCATAGTCAAAACAAAATAAAAACTTTTTTCCTTCCAGTAGCACCTTAGAGACCAACTAAGTTTGTTCTTGGTATGAGCTTTCGTGTGCATGCACACTTCTTCAGATACCAAGGTATCTGAAGAAGCGTGCATGCACATGAAAGCTCATACCAAGAACAAACTTAGTTGGTCTCTAAGGTGCTACTGGAAGGAATTTTTTTTTTTTTTTTTTTACTATATTGACATTTCATTTCCAGCTTGCAATTGATTTGCCACACATTGCGTATACTGATTAAATCGGTCATTTCCAAACCATGTGCTGCAGAAAACAAACACTCCAACAGCTCTTGGGAGCACAAAGTCCCCACTTTGGAGGAGGCTGCTCCCTATATATAAATGCATGAGTTGCTCCCTGCTCCACGCTTTTCTCCTTCTGACAGAGTAGCGCTCAAACAGATGGCTCACCTAGAAATGTCAAGGGTGAGCTTTGAAATGAGTCACCTCTCAAAAGTTCATATTTTGAGAGCATTTAAACGCTGGAACCTGGACGCTTTTCAGTTGGGGCGCAGATCACTTATTCCCAAGCAGTGACAATTTTTGCATGGTGGAATTGGCAAGCTTTTGCCCCTTTCTTCCACCATGGAAAGTGGAGGGAAGTGTCTGAACTGCCATTTGTCTCTGCTTCTCTCAGGAGCTACATTCACACATTTGTCCACCAGCCACTTAGAGGATTGGGGTTTGGGTGCGAGTGCGGTGGGAGAAGTGTTCGAAATTAGCCAGGCACATTTTGCACCTGGCTTTCGACCACTTGCGACAAAGTGAAGGTGCCTGGGTGCTAGGATGGCACCAGCCATCTCCACCATCTGGGGATCATTGGATCTTGACTGTTTTCACACACCAATGCCCCATCCTGTAGAATTCTATCAGTTACGTTTTATCTGCACAATCGGAAAGAATTTCTGGAACCAGATTGCTTTTTCTGTACAGCTTGAACAGGAGCAAAAATAAAAATTAAGAGGTCAGAATAGGCCAGTATATATGTCCCTGGATCAGATAGCAGAAGAAGTGTGCATGCACACGAAAGCTTATATAATAATAATTTATTATTTGTACCCTGCCCATCTGGCTGAGTTTCCCCAGCCACTCTGGGCAGCTTATACCCAGAACAAACTAAGTTGGTCTATAAGGTGCTATTGGACAATTTTGTTGTTGTTGTTTTGTATTTTGACTGCGTCAGACCAACACAGCTACCTACCTGAATCTTTTCTTCTTTAAGTTCTCAAAGCCCTTAACCTAGCTCAAGGTTGTCCTCTGAACTAGCCAGATGTTTAACTGAGAATCAATCGCAAAAAAGGACTTTAGAGCTATCTTACCCCAAAATGGCAAGTAGACGTAACGTTTTGGTGACTATAACCTAGGTTAAAGGAGCACTGTCTTATACAGTGGTACCTCAGGTTACATACGCTTCAGGTTAAGAACTCCACTAACCCAGAAATAATGCTTCAGGTTAAGAACTTTGCTTCAGGATAAGAACAGAAATTGTGCTCTGGCGGTGCAGTGGCAGCGGGAGGCCCCATTAGCTAAAGTGGTGCTTCAGGTTAAGAACAGTTTCAGGTTAAGAACGGACCTCCGGAATGAATTAAGTACTTAACCAGAGGTACCACTGTACTCTTGTTGAGAAGACGTCATCTTTCAAAGTCTTGGGATGTGGCAGAAGGCTGTGTTGTGTGTGCTGAAATCGGGGAGGCATTAAGAGTTAAATCAGGGTCCACTTTCCAAAGGAGGCGGTAAAGCTGTGATTCCTACATCATGTCAATAAAATGGTGTATTAATAAATGGGACCATCCATCTCTTATAGATTGCTGTTAAACGCCTGCTAGGCTGTGGTGTTTATGGCACCTGACAAGTGAAGTTGTTTTGCATGTAACGTTTGGGTGCCAAGTTACCATTGTGTGTGTATTTGCTTAATGAGTTGGTTACATCACTTTTGTCGCCAAGGCACTTGTGTTTTCCTTCTGGATATTAATTTGAAAAGACTGTGACGTTAAGTAAGCGTTCCCTCTGTCGCAATAGCACAGTTCTCCAGAGGACTGTTAAAATGAGCCATATACTTGGATAGGTTTTTAGGTTTAAAAAAAAAATTAAAACGTCTAAAGTTGCTAGTAATACATTTCCCTGTTTTGTTTAAATATATCTGAAACATGCTGGAAAGGATGAATGTTTATTGTTAAATTAGCCCAGTGCGTCTCAGCTTAAGTGTCCTCTCGAAGGGCTTGTTTCTGTACAGACTGCTGAAAAAAACATCAGTTTCTGAGATCCTGCATGGCAAAAGCTCCTAAAGAGAAGGCAAACAACGAAAAACTAGAAACAAAGTAAAAACTCGTAGGTTTTATTTTTCGTAGATTTGCCATACGTAACAAGCTGGAAATGAAATGTCATTATAGGTCATCATAAGAAACCTCCTTGTGTTGGTAGCCAGAAATTGGATTGCAGCTGATGAGGTCATCCTGTTAGCGCAAGGACTTCTGCTTGCACAAAAGGACTTCTCCTCTTTTGCCCCTCCAAATCCAGACAGAAGTGGGGAGCCCCAGAACAGATTTATTTGGGGGTGGGGGAGTTGCACGGCGAGGGAATCCTATTGCGCAGGCAGATGTCCTTGCGCTAACAGAACAACTTCATTGGATACATACAACCAGTGCTTTTTTCGCTGAGGGAACGCAGGGGTATGCATACCCTTAAACATTTTGTGAATCTTTGTACTTTTGTCCATTTACTGTATTTATTTCCCCCAATTTGAACTATAAAATGGTGATTTTCTTGAGTCAAAACAAGAGTACTCCTAAGTATTTTTTAAAGAAAGAAAAAGCACTGCATACAACCCATTATTTCTGGATATGGAGAAGGTAAGTAAAGGCAGAAGTCTTCCACTGCTTAAAAGGAAAACCTACTGCTTCTTAGCTGCTTGAAAAATGCAGTGGAAATAAGACCTGCAGGTTAAGGGTCTGTATGGTTGCTGGTTGTCCTGCTCACCAAGGTGCAGCGGGGTTACTGGCAGGTGAACCTGTGGATGTTTGGAAATGGCAGAGCTTTCAAAAATATGCCACTCTAGTTGAAATACGAAATAATGTAAGTTTACAGATCTGCCTCCAGATTCCTTCCATCTCATTCTGTGTTATGTGCAGATCAGCTTTTGCAGCTCCAAATTGCAGCTCGAGAGACATACAAGACAGTTCTCATGCTTGATCGAATGGGCTCTCCATTGGCTTCATATGAATGAAGGAACTTGAAAAGGAAGCCCAATAAATTTTTTAAAGAGCGCATTGTTATAGCACTGACTGCTAGTTGCTCTCAAATAAAGATTCGAATTTGCTATTGTGGTTTCCCAGTTGCCTGAAAATGTGGGCAGGTTTTTGAGCAGCACGGATTTCTTTCATGAGAACAAGGTTGGACAGCCCCATAAGCTAGCTGTTCCACCTGCATTGCAATCTGGGCCATTTGAGGTCCTGTTCATTTGGGAACTTAGGCAATGGTCCATCTAGCCCAGAGTTACCTGCACACCAGGGTTTCAGGCAGGAGTCTTTCCCAGTCCCACCTGGAGATGCCAGGGTTCAAATCTGGGACCTTCTTTGTGGAAGGTGATTGACGATTGAGCTGCAGCCCTTCCCATGTTCAAAACGTGGTGTGCCAGAGGGGACTGTAGGCATAGCTGCATTGTGTGGTTTTGAACTGATGTGAGCACCCTTTGTCATTCTGGAGACTTAAGGTTGTACAGTGGACGCTTGGGTTGTGAACGTGTTCCGTGCGGGAGGCGTGTTTGCAACCCGCAGCGTCCGTAACCCGCACCACCGCATCTGCGCACGCGCGGGTTGCAATTCGCCGCATCTGCGCACGCGCGAAGCGTGATTTAGTGTTTCTGCGCATGCGCGAAGCGCCGAACCCAGAAGTAACCCGTTCCGGTACTTCTGGGTTTGGCACGTTTGTATCCCATAGCGAACGCAACCCGCAGCAAATGCAACCCGAGGTATGACTGTATCTAACTAAGTTCTGCTTAGAGTAGGCCCACTGAAATTATACTAGTCATGTCTGCTAATTTCAGTGGGTCTTCTCCAAGCATGAGTCACGTTGGATACAAACCTACGTGGTTAGTTGAGAAACCACCATGTGCATTTCTTTCCCACCCACCCCATTTTTCATGTCTAGCTTCATATCTAGTTGTACAAGTATATCTTACCTGTGTCGAAAATGAGACGTGTGTTCCAAGGGACTCCTAAAAACAGATCCAGACTAGAATTCCTATATTATCTATCATCTATCTATATCTGTTACCTAACTCCCAGAATGCAAAGAATGAAGTTGATTAATGCAGACGTTGTTCATTATATTGCACATAGGCTCATAAACATAAGATATATGACGAAAAGCCCCCTAAGGATAAATGAGTAAATGGAAATATATTAATCCCCTTTGGAAAAACAGCAACTGGGAAAAAGACACATGGGTAGTTCCAGGACCCTTTGGAAGGTAAAGAACAGAAAGCTCAAAATTTATTAGTATACATATTGAGAAAATTCTTTTTCTAGTGTAACTCTATCTCTTCATGGAGCTTTCTACTTCTAGCAGGTTTTTTTTTTTATCCAAGGCTTTCTGGGGGACCATCGGGGGGATGAAATTAGTAAGGTTCCTTACAATTGCCAATTTTCAGGATCCTTTAAATTGGCTGGTGCTTTATTAGTAATAAAAACCCACCACAACTGTGACTACATTATTGGGCTTCGATTTCTGAAAAGGAGACAAGGTATACGGTTGTGGAAGCTGTACACCTCCATTTAAGACTGTACAGTATTACAGTAATACAGTATTAGGGTTTCGTTTCTTAATAAGAGAAAATCACAACAAACATGTTTGGTCATCAAAGTCCTGTTCATAATTGCAAAAAGAGAGCGAGCGAGCATGCTTTTAAGGAGAGGGAATGGAAAAAACAAAACCAGAAGAAAAACAAGACTGTGTCTTGATGTCTTCTTTTTTAAGACTGGGATTAAAACCTTGTACCTCCCCATGTGCTGTTTATTATGGTATGTGGTTTTCATCATAAATCATGAGTGGCCAATCTGTACCACAAATGCAACAGGGACTAATGGTTTGTGGCATGCCTGGATGGGGGTGGGAAGGAGAGAGTTTACAGACCAGGGCCCCATCTGCACTATACATTTAAAGCAGTATCATACCCCTTTAAACCGTCATGGCTTCCCACCAAAGAAGAACTCTGGGTAGTGCTGTTTATTAAGGGTGCTGAGATTCCTTAAGAGCAGGGGTCAGCAAACTTTTTCAGCAGGGGGCCGGTCCACTGTCCCTCAGACCTTGGGGGGGGGGGCGGACTGTATTTTTTTGGGGGGGGAAATGAACGAATTCCTATGCCCCACAAATAACCCATAGATGCATTTTAAATAAAAGCACACATTCTATTCATGTAAAAACACGCTGATTCTCGGACAGTCTATGGGGCAGATTTAGAAAGCGATTGGGCCGGATCTGGCCCCTGGGCCTTAGTTTGCCTACCCATGCTTAAGAGGCCCCTGCTCCCCTCTCATTGAGCTATGGTTTCCAGAGTGGTCTAATGGTTAATCCTCCTTCCCAGCAACTTCTGGGAATCGTAGTTCTGTGAGGGGAGTAGAAGTCGCCTAACAACTCTCTCGGCACCTTTAACAAACCACACTTCCCAGGATTCTTTGCGGGAAGCCATGACAGTTTACAGCAGAATGATGCTGCTTTAAATGAATAGTGCAAATGGGGCCCAGGGCTATGCTGGGGATCAGGCCTGTCTGAATTGGTACTGAAGAATGCACTAGCGTAGTGCTATCTTTGGTGTTAATTTAAGCTAGCTTTCACTGATACAGGCATTATGCACCCTGCCTGTGATGTTTAAAGTTACTTCTGCTGCATTGGTCTGCATTAGTTACTAACATTTAGTTTATGTTTTTCATTATTGGCTTTATCTGTTATTGGCCACTCTGGGTACTCCTCCTGGGGTTCTCAAGTAGGGTTGAAATATTCAGATGGTTAGGTAAGTAGATGAGACCTTCATGGTGTAGATCACCATGAAGAGGAGCAAAGTAGAGTTTTAAATCTTGTCATATCTGCTGCAGGTACTTTTTGTCTCATTTCTCCTCAGTACTCAACGGATACTATGTCCATGCCTTTGTAAGCAAGAGCAACAAATCCAAGAGCCTGGGCTTACCATGGCTTGGGATCGTCATGGTTTGATTCTGACAAAACAAGCCACAACCAGTATGCCATGGTTTGTCCTTGGTTTACCGCTCATGGTTTGTTTTTTGTGGAAACAAACCGCCAGTGCTGGTTCATGTCCCAAAGCAAGGCCAGGCTTGTGGTTATCACTTCTGACCCCAGAGAGTGAATAGGGAGTGATTTGGCAGCATGCAAGTACAGTGGTACCTCTGGTTGCGAACACGATCCGTTCTAGGGTGCCGTTTGCACCCCAAAAAGTCCACAACCAGAGCGGCGCTTTTGCACATGTGCGAAGCGCCGATAGAACGCTTCTGCGCATGCGCAAACAGCACAGAACGCTTCTGCGCATGCGCAGCGAAACCCAGTAAACACTTCCGGGTTTGCTGTGTTCTTAACATGAAAAAACGCAACCTGAAGCGGCCGTAACGCGAGATATGACTGTACACAGTGCCTTGTCCATGGTAAGCTGTGGTTTATGGCTCACCATGAGGCATTGGGAAACATTGCTGCAGGCCCACAGGTGTCCTATTAAAACCTTTTAAATTTCAACATCATACACCACAACAAAGCCTGGATTAGGTTGCAGAATAGAGGGAGAGATGAAAATAAGGCCTATTCTGTTTCCTTGGTTGAGAGACCAGCTGCCTTTGGCCATCTCTGAACCTGTTGCTTAGTGGCTGCCCTTGCATTACAGTATCTGATCTGTTTCTACCCTAGCCGGCTGCTTTAAGAACTGATCCCTGAGCTTGCTTTCCCCCCTTCCTCTTCTTCTTTTTTTCCTCCCGTGTTTGTGTCTTTTAGAGTGTAGGCCGAGACTGTCTTCCTGCTAATCTTCGCAAGCTGCTCTGGGTGCCTCCTTTGGCTAAAGAAATTGGGGTAGGAAGTCTTAAATAAATAGAAAGAGTGACACGCTCCAAATGAGAAATTGCCTGCATTGGCACACATAAACAAACAAAGTCAAGTCATCAACCGGTACTTATTGATTTAAAGCGTTTCTGCTGCAAAGTGACAGGCTAATAAGCTGAGAGAAGTCAAAGCAAAAGGATGAAGCCATGAGAACGCAGCGACAAAGAGCAAGTCAATCACAGCCAGCCAGTCTTTTATTACGGCCATAAGATCTGTTCAGGTTGAAGTAATAGACCACAAATAATAAGGAAGAAAAGCAACAAAAAGTGCTCATTTCCAGTTTAGTTAATGCTGGCAATCAGCTGAGCTCTTAAGTGCATAACATTTTTTTATATAAAAAAGCCAGTCACTTCCTTGGTAATATATGGGACTTTATCTGATATCCTGTCCTTGGCAGAAGCTTTGGCATGCGGCCCCCAGAGGATTTGATTCAAGGCAATGCAGCCCTCGGAGCGAAAAAGGTTAACCATTTCTCTAGCAAAGTGTACATAAGCTCTTACCTGGATGCCTCAGAGAAGAGTGAATTATAAGGTGTTTTCAGTAAGAATAAAAAGCACCATATTAAAGGTGCAGGTGTTACAAATTTCAGGGACTCCCACCTTAAACGGATGCAATCTGTATTGGAAACGCAAATCAAAGCAGTGCCAGTTGCTAACAGCAATGCTAACACAAGCTAAGCTCCTAAAAATTACAGCCCAAGTCATAAATCCTCTGCAAAAAGCCATGGTGAACTTGGCAGCCTTCGTCTGGTAATAGGAAGAACTCCAGTGGGAGGGAGTTCCATAGTTAAGAAGCCACCACTGAAGCAACTTTGTCACCACTGAAGCAACTCTTGCCTGCAAAGATGAGGACAGCTAGAGAGAAGGGCCTCTGAAGATTATCACAGCTGCCAGTCAAGCTGAGAACGCAACAAGAAAGTATATTTATAGTTGTAAAACTTCAGCAAGCTGTTTTCACCAATCTTGTTTACAAATACCTCCCCCCCATACGTGTTGTGAATTTTAATCAATCTTATTTTGTGAGTTTTTTTTTTCATTCCACTCTCTTTTTTTGCGGAGGGGAGGGGGGCTCAGGCGAGACCTTTCTGTATTAATAGCTAACTAAGACCAGAAAGAGAGAGTCGCTCCCAGAAAAATGAATAAACACTCCTAGTAAGTACAGTGCCTGCTCTTGAAAAGGGTAATAATGATTGATTGCTTTGCGGTTTCACTTTCACAGAAGTCCATACTCAGTGATTGGAGAGAAGTTTGGCTGGGGCCACAGTTCCTAACTCAAGACAATAGCTTTATTCTGACTTGCCAGTGTTGTGCAGTGTCGCAACGATTAAACCATGCTTTGTGCAATAAATTTATTTGCAAAGTAGGTAGCTTCATTTTGCTCTTGTGGGGTTGGTTGTTGGTTTGGATATCTTGGTTTGTTTTTGACGTAAGGATCAGACGTCCTGTCTATTAGCTTTGGGGTAGTTTTAACATTGCAGCTTCTACACAATTAAAACCAAAATGGTTCAGCTCCCCTCCCCTCCCTTTTTACCCTCCTGAACTGTGTCACTATTTATGATGCAATAGTGGGTAATCCGGCAAATTTCTTTTTCATTTAGAGGTTCATGGTGGAAAGCAGCCTTCTGACAGATATTATCAGCATTGTGCTTTTACCTTTTGGAACAGAGCCGCAACAGATTCAGGTTGCTGTGTGCTTTGCAAACTGAATGGGCATGCAGCAGGGAGGTTTCTGAATGGACATTCCTTTATTAGCTTTGCTGATAACCCCAACCCCCCCCCCAATCTTCTTCATCCTGCTTGCCAGTCATCACTGGGTGAATAGAAATCATTTTCTTTAGGCAATGCAGATTAACAGAACTAGCAGTTTTTCACTTTATTTGCTGCAATTAAGAACGGGCAAATGTATGCCTCTGTTTGCCGCACAATGGAGTCTTTGACTCTGCTCTGGTTTCTGAAGCAGAGGAGCGTGGCGTCCTGATGAGATGTCTTTTGTAGCTCGCAGTTAATGGCAGCCTATGTTTTGGGCTGTTATATTGTGAGCAAAGCAGGAGATGGAAGTTCTCTGGTAGTATAATCCCATGCCTACTTTTTCTTAGGTTTGCCTGTAAGCTTCTCTCTTTGGTCTTGCTTTGTCCCCCTGGAGTGCAGAATCATAAGGCATTTTACTCTAAAGATGCACCTGTGCTTCAGTGGGTTTCACTTGTTCCTTCTACAAACCTTACTTGCTCCTATACAAAATTCTACCTACCTACACACAAACCCACACAGTTTTCATGAACCCTGACAGATAGAGTGTCTGAGCCCTAGTGACCAAGCATCAAGGTAGCAATTGAGTGAGTAAGCTGTGTTCAGTGGGAGAGTACCTGCTTGTGGTATGCAGAAGGTCCCAGGTTCAATCCCTAGCAGGTAAAGGTAAAAGGTAAAGGACCCCTGGATGGTTAAGTCGACTATGGGGCGACTATGGGGTTGCGGCGTTCATCTCGCTTTCAGGCCAAGGGAGCCAGCGTTTGTCTACAGACAGCTTCCCGGGTCATGTGGCCAGCATGACTAAACTGCTTCTGGCGCAATGGAACACTGTGACGGAAGCCAGAGCACACGGATAAACCATTTACATTCCCGCCACAGTGGTACCTATCTATCTACTTGCACTGGTGTGCTTTCAAACTGCTAGGTTGGCAGGAGCTGGGTCAGAGCAATGGGAGCTCACACCATTGTGAGGATTCGAACCACCGACCTTCTGATTGGCAAGCCCAAGAGGCTCAGTGGTTTAGACCACAGCATCACCCGCATCCCTAGCATCTCCAAGTTGGTAGAACTGGAAAGAGACTCCCTTTTGAAATCCTGAAGACCTGTTGTCAGTCATTGTTGACAAGATGGACCCATGGAGCTAGATAGACCAATGGTCTAAGTGTGTATAAGACAGCTTCCTCTATCCAAGCTCTGCCAGATCAGACCTAAGGTCAATTTAGTCCGGCAGTCTTTTAGCTATTGTGACAAGTAATCATTGAGGCCTTATCCTCCAGGAATTTGGGCCGATCCACACCATACATTTAAAGTACACTCAAAACACTTTTAAAGTACATCTTCCCCCAAAGACGCCAGGGAGCTAATTTCTTAAGGCTTCCTAGGAATTGTAGCTTGGGGGTGGTGGGGCAAGCTACATTGGAATGTGCTTTAAATGTAAGGTGTGGATCTGCCCTAAGTCTAATCTATGTTTTGGTGACCATGTTTGGTTACCGTCTTGTGGCAGTAAATTCCATACCTGAATTATGTGCTGTCTGAAGAATAAAATCCCAAACACTTACCTTTTTCATCCTCTGATAAGTGGAATAGAAAATGAATCAGATATGGAAAGGAGGGGGGGAGAGATCCTGTAGGATACTGGAAAAGGACTATATGAAACAGGACCATGTGTGGAATTGAGACCTCCTTCTTGCTTCCCATCCACGTATTGAGGGATATTTTGTTAGTAAAAAGTGAAGCATTAACTCTATTTCAACACAGGCTTTCAGAAGCTCTGGTTGTGGATTCATTCCACTGGACTGGACTGGAGGAAGTCATTTTATCCATAGACTTTATTGTTCTGCAGTCCCAAATTTCCTGAACCAGTTTAACAATGACAGGACCTCTGCTGGGTTGGATCAGATGCTGATCAGTTTTTTAATTCTTTATTTCGTGCTCAATGTGCAGCTACCCAGGGGTGAGGCAGCCAATGCCATCTCACTGCCCTCTTCTATGCTTGGATCCATAGTTACATGTTTAATACAAAAAAAGGAGACTCCAGTTTTGCACTGAGTCCTCCCCCCCACTTTGTACTGTAATCAGTGTGCAACTGTTTATTGTGGGATTAGTGTTTAAGCACTGAGCTGGCTAGTAGAAATGCAGGAAACCGCAGGAAAGTGCATTGCAGGATATTGGGGGAAGAGGAAAAGCAGCAAGTTTATTTTCTAAGGCGAACTTTCTCCAGCCTTGCTATTTCATGTATCTGATTACGTGATGTAACTTCTTACCAGTGTTAGAGTCTTAAAATGTATTGAGCACCAATTCTTTTCTTGTTACCCTGCAATTTCCAACAATTCAGATTTGGCCAAATTAGGTAACTTCTCCCCATGAGCAGATCTGTCTTAAATTCTGCACATAGAATCATTTTAGGAAACTTTTTGAGGGTAGCTTGTTCGACTACTGTATGCTACAAATTTATTTATTTTTTTGACAAAAGGCATGCTCGCTTTCCCTACAGCAGGGGAGGCAAAGTTGTTGAGCTTCTTTGGGGGAGCCAGTGATCTACCAGTGATCTACCACAGACGTCCAGTGATCTACTGGTAGATCACGTTCTACCTGTTGGACATGCCTGCCCTACAGCTTCCCCTTTTCCAATTTTACCCTGCAGTAGGGAGTGGGAAAGGGAATTCATATCTGGCCTCTCAGAATCTGTGAACGGGTTTAATAGGCTTGACGTTCAGCCACAGCCTGTTTGGAAAAAAGTTTTTCCAAGAAGGGATTCTTGTTGGCTTTCCACTATGCACTTGTCCCTTCATCAGCAACTCAGCGACTTCCCCTCCCTTGTTCCATTCAGATCCAGCCATGTGTGCACAGTGCTCTGTTTTGCCATGCTTAAAGCATCTGCAAGAGATTGTTTTTTGGGGTTGGGTGGGGTGCCTATTCAGTAAAGCTGCAGACTAGGCAGCTATCTTTCGACAGATTAGCCAGAGGAATTTCTATTGCGAGATTTTGATTGTTCAAGGGCCCTTTGGTTCCTTTTGTGTGTGAAACGGTGAAAAGTTGTGTTAGGACAAAGGCTGACAAAGTGTTTAATGAAAGCTGCGTTTGGCATTAACAGACATTCCTAGACTCCCCCCCCTCCCCTTTTGCTGTCTCTCTTCTGTTAGCAAAAGGTGCCAAAACGTTTTGGATAAAGTTTGCTGAATTAGCAATGACGGGTACATGTCTGTGAGCTAATCTGAAGAAACCTTCAACTTGTTGAGTTAAAAAAAAAATCCAATAGAACTATGATTTATGGATCCATGCATTTTGTACAAGAAGTACACGATTTGAGATTTGTGTGTGTCTACATGCTGTATTGACTTCCTGGTTGTTTTCAAATGAAAAATAAAAGAGATAAATTCATCTCATACTGTAATTACTCATAGGAATGCAGGGCATATAGAATTAGCTCTTTTGTTATTGGCATAATTTTATGTAGAAATTCTGCAGAAAGATATGACAGTCTTTTTCTTCCAATAATCCTTTTCAGCCATGCCACTATTTTATTCCCATTTTACAGACTAGAACCTGGGTCTGGGAGGCTTAATTTGATGTTTTTTTACTGCTTTGCTTGAGGATTGTTATTCCCCCTACCCGGAGTGTTCTAACTGAGATCAGGACATCTAATTTTAGTAATATATAAGTAGGCAAATGAATAAAGAAGCCCCTCCACCTTTTTATTTTATGGGAACAAACAAACATTTCTGTTTCTTTTAGAACCTTGGAGCTTAATGAAGTCATTCAGATCTGTGAGACATATGAATGAAATTGCAACTCTTGGAACATCTGCTATTACTTACACAAGTGTGTCTCACTCTGTGCTCATGTTGTGCATTCTTTTCGGGAGAATTATTGACTCCAGGGCTGATATGCTCCCTTACCTGCCCATTTCCCTCTTTGTCTCACTGACGAGCTCAGACTTGACTTTGTGGTGTGTGCATATGCATTTGAGGAAGGCATTCTTTGTCATCATAATCTGGATAAATTGCGTTTTTTGTTCACTCATTTCTTGGGATGCATTGATTTAGGTTTCAAAGCACCTTGGAGAGCATTAGCAATTGGGTATCTTTTGTTACATGTAAAAATTTCTCTGAATTCTGCTAGCCATGGTGTCTGTGTTCTACCTCCACTGTCAGAGGTACTATGGGTTTGTAAACCAGTCGCTGGGGAAAGTGCTGTTGCGCTCAAGTCCTTTTGGTGGTCTTCCCATATGCATCTGGTTGGCCACTGTGAGAACAGAATGCTGGACTAGAGGGGCCATTGGCCTGATCCAGCGGGCCATAATAGTGCTGCCTGCTTCCGGCCTGGAGAAGAAACCTAGTCCTTTACAAGAAGTATGGATGGGATTTTTTTTGGGGGGGGGATGACATGCGTAAATCCCCTTCCCCACCGTGCCTTGAGCCAGCTTCTGGCATTAATGCTGGTGTAATGGATTTCCATTGCAATGTGATTTAAAACAACAGCAGCAGCACCCACTGTTTAGCACCTGGGATATTATATATATTTTTAAATAACGCAAGATATGCACGTTTGTTTCCTGCACTTGATAAGTTGTCATCAGAAGGCAGAAATGCAGGGTAAAGTTGGGAGTTGTAACCAGAAGGCATAATGCAATATTACACTGCAGTCTACTTTACATTTCATTCTGGTGGATCAACATTTTGCAAAATAAGTTTATCAGTTCTGAAGATACCTAATTCTGAAGCTAGTTGCTTATCCCTTAACCTTGCTTTCAATCATCCTTGCTGCTCTCTTCTTTTCCTGCTGCCCTAGTCTACAAGGATTTATCGCTTCATACCAGGGGGAATAAGACTGGCTCAGCATGTCACATTTAACAGAAAATCTGAAGTTATGCTGTCACTGGCCAGACGAAAAGGAAGTAGAAGGTGGAGAAAAGGGACTGACTGCCGGAGGATAGCAAGCACTCTTTGCCTGGTGGAATTAAAAGCCTTTCCTTTGGAAATCTGACCTCTAGCTTTTGTTATGGCTGACCAAGTTAGTTGAGGTGGGGGTGGGGTGGAATTAACCTTGGGTACGAATTCTAGTAGGTGGGACAGCAAGTTGCAGGAGTAGTTCATGTGGTAGCTTCCAGATGCCGTTGGACTACAACTCCCATCATCTTTCACTATTTGCCATGCTGGTTGGGAGATGGGAGATGGAGTCCAAGATCATCTGGAAGGGAACCACGTTGGCTATCCTTTGAGTCAAATGCTTGTATTAAACACTTATCTTTGAGTAAGCAGCACCGGACACAGGGGGATTCACTTCTAAGTACCGGTAATTACAGACATAGGATTGCATTGATTCATAGACTGACCTGCATGCACGGTGGTCTTTCAGAGCTATCATTAGCACCCTTCACCTGTGCCCAAGCCCGTTACAGTTGAAATTCATTATAGTGTTGAAATTAAGAGTGACTCAATCTTTGTCTCAGTCATGTCATGATTGTGCAGCTTTTAATATAGATAGCTGATAGATAGATATAGATAGATAGATAGATAGATAGATAGATAGATAGATAGATAGATAGCAAAATTCTGGTTGGTGCCAGCATACTAATGAGAATGTTTTCCTGTATGCCTGCTGTCTTTAAGGCAGATGGTGACACTCTTTCAGTATCTCCTGCATGCTATGCTCTGACAGTGAAATCATGTAGTTTACACCTTTGTCTTTGGTCTTCATTGTGGTAGAAGTCTGATGGATGTCTGGCCGACCCCCCCCCCCCCGCTGGAGATGATGACCTGAAGTTAAATGGACTTATCACCAGGTCAACAATTCTTAAGGAACGCAGATGGGAAATAGCTGATGTTCTAACAAAAATATGCGACCATCACACAAATTGGTCTCCTTGATGGAGTGCTGGAAAATTGCCAATGTAACACCAGTTTTAAAAAAGGGATTTGCAAAGAGCTTGGAAATTGCAAGCCTGTTTTGTCTGATGTCTGTCCTGGGTAAATGATGGAAAGCATTATTTAAAAAAAAAAGAATTTTGAAGTACATAGAAGAAACATCATGCTGGGAAAGAATCCACATGGCTTTTGCAAAGGGAATCCCTGCCTCTCCAACCTTAGATAGATAGATAGTTTATTGTTACGGTTCTCCACCAGCACAATCCAACCTTTTAGAGTTCTTCTCCATAGAAGGGGTGATCTGGTAGACATATTTGTGGACTTGCTGAAAGCTTTTGACAAAGTCCTTCACCAAAGGCTGAATTTCAAGATCTTCCCCGAAGGTTGACCCCATTGTCATACAGGGCAATAGGTAAACAGTCCACAAATATGTCTATCAAGGGTTATCTGTCATGGTAGCTAAATGGAATTTCATTCAGAGGAAGTCAGCCTTTCAATACCAGTTACCAGTGTGGGAGGCAAAGACCTGCTTGAGCCTCCTAAAAGCTTTAGGATGCCCACTTTTGGTAGTGAGTTACTGGACTAGAAGGACAATTTTATCTGATCTAGTCAGGAATCTTAGGAACGTAGGAAGCTGCCATATATTGAGTAAGAGCACTGGTCTATATTGTTGACACGAACTGGCAACAGCTTTCCAGAGTTGGGGACATTCCCTGCCTTACCCAGAGATACTGGGGATTGAACCCGGGACATTATGCTTGCAAGACGGCTGCTCTACGACTGAGCTATCTTCTTATGTCACTATGCTCTTGGCAGCTTCACAGTTGCATGATCATGCTCCCTTTGGTGAGAGACTTGGAGCATCTTTTTGGAGTTCTTTAAATGTTAGGCTTAGCTTTAGGTGGCTGGGTATTGAACCAGTTTCAAATAACGGAGCCTGCTTCTCCACCCCTGTTCTGTAGAAGGACCAATCTGGTGAGCAGAGAGTGCATTTCCCTTCTTCGTGCACTCATAGGTAGATGCCCGTATATAAAACACTGCTAACTAATCTTGCTGTGCAAGCCCTTAATAATTAAGATTGCCACATTTTGCTGAGTGAAGTGACTACCAGGTATGCTGATTCGACTGTCTCTTTATTTTTAACAGAAACCTGAGCCACAACAAGTTGACGGAGATTGATCCTTCTGATTTCTCTAACCTGCCAAACCTACGGGAAGTGTAAGTATTTCCTTCAGAAAGGACTTTAATCTTGGCTTCTCCCCCCCGCCCCCCCTTCACTTCGATTCTGGCTGGGATGGCAGTAGCAAAATGTATATTTTCCCATGACATGCTTTCATTGCATTGCTAGCTTGCATCAGCAGATTAAATCTGAGCCATTGTTTTTCTTTCATACTGTACCTGTGTGCTTTTTCTTTTTTAATTAAGCAGTCAATTAGCGGAACACAACATCTCAATTAAACCGCAATACATTTATTGGAAATCATTGATGTTTTGTCTGCTTCCTTTTGTCTCTTCCCCACTCTGCCTGTGCATTTCATAGTTGGAATTAGCCAGAGTAGTTCAGGTAACCACACCTGGCTGTGTGGATACACTTTCATCTGGCAAGGCGGAATGGGCTCAGCTGTGACATCTGATGCTAACCTCTCCCCCCCCCCCCGAATCTCTCGGGGAAACAAAGGTGTAGTGTACTGTACTACAGAATTATTAACTCGTTCTCCTCCCACCTTCTGTTTGCTCGCCTGCGAGACAAGGTGGAGATTTTGGGTTTAGTAGCGTGGTGGAAAGATTGCTTTGGCACCAGTTTGTGGTAGTGGAAGCCAGGAAAGAAAAGAGAAATGTTAAGTTTGCTTGTAAAAGTTTATTCCCATACCGGATCTTGGTCCATTTCTCTTACTGTAGCTTATATTCAGGTGGAAGGCTGTGAAAAAGGCATTCGGTTTACGTAAGGAAGGGCTGTAGCTCAGTGGTAGAGCGATTGCCTTGCATGCAGAAGGTTTCAGGGTCAATCCCTGACAGCCCCAAGTAGGTCTGGGAATGTCATAGAATCGTAGGACTGTAGAGTTGGAAGGAACCCTGATGGTCATCTGGTCCAACCCCCTGCAATGCAGGAATCTCAGCTGAAGCATCTATGATAGATGGCCATCCAAACCTCTGCTTAAAAACCTCCTGCCTGAAACCTTGGAGAGGTGCTGCCAAACCACCATAGGCACATTGCGCATGACCCAGGGAGGCCACTTAAATTCAACACCCGCATGCTGAGCTCTTGCTGCCTCTCCCCTGTCACCTTTAGGATCACTTACGCAGGGATGGGGAACCTGCATCCCTGCAGATGTTGATGGGCTACAACTCCCATCATTCCAGACCATTGGCCTTTCTGGGTGAGGCAGGTGGGAGCTGGAAGTCCCAACAGCTTCCGGAGGGGTGCAAGCCAAGTTTTGACAGCCATTGATGTGCAGCATAGGAAGCCACCCTGAACATTACAGGACCGTGTGTGTGTGTGTGTGTGTGTGTGTGTGTGTGTGTCACCTGAATGTGGAGGTAATTATCTTTGCCATAGTACCCCTGTATGGCGGTAATATGGGGTTCTAGCGTAAGGAAGCTCAGTGTTCTGTTTCATAGATCAGAAAAAAACATGCTTGTTCATATATATATATAGAGAGAGAGAGAGAGAGAGAGAGATTTGATTTTCTGCTATCAATTTTTAAAAGAAATGAGTAGCAAATTGAGTAAAGCTTCTTTCCCAAACATTTCTCTTTTTACAAAAAAAACGAGAGAGTAAAAATAAATAAATAAATCTAAGTGCCTTTCAGCGAATCCTCAAGAGAACTGTGCTATTTTTGAGCAGGATCCATTTCAGCATGACATTAGCCTGGCAACTGGGCTGTAAATATTTTATACTGAGTGGCACTCCCATCTCCCCTTCTTTACCGCACAGAGGAGCCACGATCAAAGGGGCTAGAGAAGACAGCTTCCAACCAAGACGGCTAGTGGTCACCTTTGCTTGCTTGCGCACGTGTGTTTGGTTGTTGTTGTTGTTTTTTTTTGAGGGACATTGGAGACCAGATGCCAAAGCCACTTACCCAACGCACTTTACAGCAAAACGTCTTGTTGGAACAAAGTAAAATAACCACCGAGGTCTTGAGACCGTTTGTTTTCGTGGCCCAAGCTCTAGGATATATGGGAGATTGCCAAGTTCTGACAAAACTGCAGACCGACCCCCCTGTGCCTTGCACCACCAGTCTCCTGTTTGTCAGACGCAACTAAAATCCTCTCCACTTCTGTAGCCTCCATGAAGGCAGCCGTTTGTGCCAGTCAGAAGCGCCATATGTGCTGCGGTGCTCACATGGAGCTCCTCCACAAACAAGGTTCCCCATATATTTTGATTTTGTGTGTGTGTGTGCCCCTTAGTGCGCAGTTGCTCCTTTTCACAGACAAGGACATCTGTATGGCCAGAGGAGCTGCATCAGGCCGTTGGGCCATCTAGTTAGCCACACTGGTCTTGCAGTGGCCAAGCTCATGTTTGTGGAAAGCCCCCAAACAGAACCTTAGTGCAACATCACTCTCTTCCCATTTGTGATTCCTAGTAACCTGTATTAAGAGTCCTACTACCTCTGGCAGCGGAGGTAGAACATAGCCATCGATAACCTCCTCCTCAGTAAAATCGTTTAATCCTCTTTATTTAAAAGTCGCTGGCCATTACTGACTCTTGTCAGATTGAATTCCATAGTTTAATTATGCTTCATGCGCAGAATGTATAATGCATACACCTGCAAGGGAGAGCTGGATTGAAGCATCAATGTCTTTAAAACATTATTTGAGCAATTACTGAAAATTAGTTAAATAGTTCGGGACACTCTGCAATATTCCCAGGGTTTTCAAACCTGTGGCGGTTCTTGGGGCAGTTTCCTTGACTTAGAAGAATTGGTTTGCATTAGCACAAGCCCATTTTGATATCCCAAGCAGGATTTTTGAGTGCTAAGTTTCTGAAGGATTTATTTATTTCTTTATTTCATAAAATTAATGCAGTGCCTTTTAAGCACCAAGCTTCTGAGGGAGTTATTTGTTTGTTTGTTTCATAAAATTTACACACCGCTTGATTGTTTAAAAAACCCTCAAAGCGGTTTACATAAAGATAAAATAAAATAAAATAAAGGGAAAAAATCACAACCACACTTTTCAACCATACGATAGTTAAAATACTGAAATAGATTTAAATTGCCTCAACTTTCTAAGCATCTGGACAGGCTTGTCTTAAAGAGATTAGGGGGGGAAAGACTTGAAATTTGTTTACATGAGGGCTTCATTTTCTCTTTCTTCAGACTTATCTCCCTAGAGCTTTTAGGATATCGTGAGCCATAAATCCAAACAAACAACTTTTAAGCTATGCTGATCTAAAAACCTAAAGGGTAAATAATTGAGAACCAAATAGGCATTTCCTTGTTAGAATTAGAAGCTCTAACACATTCTGAGGCAGAAAGTCAAAATATTTCCTCTGATTCCCCACCACTGCTCTCCTTAATTGCTGGTCTGAGGGTGAAGGCCAGGAAATTTAAGCAATTTTCAGGCTGCCAGACAAGCAACTGTTATTATGGTAATTAATTGACTAATTCGACACACAAACAGGGGGTTTTTAAACCAAGAACAGAGCATGCTATGTGACCCAGATCAGCTTTCACTCCACTCACTGACAGAATTTAAATCCTGTGCCACTGAGACGGATGTTCTCTTCTGTCTGGTAGCGTAGCAATGGAATGACAAGTTGTGAAGCTTCTGTCTTAACAAATTCTGCACACACACACACCTTTAGAAAAGAGTTGCATATTCATTCAGTCATTCCACACACACCCCTTACATAATCCTAGTTTGCCTTTGTTTGAATGCAAATGTCTTCAAATCATTTCCTGAAGTTTATTTTCTTAACAGAATTTTTAAATATATAGCTTATTTCAGCCTTTTACCTAAAGACAAGGAGATACAGCTTTGCACGAACATTTGCTTGTGAAGGTGGAGGCCTGTACAAAAAGAATTCCTGATTGAGACAAATAGATTCCAATGGCGAATAAGCATATTTCAAACATATTATAGTTGTACCTCGGCTGTCGAACGCCTTGGTACTCGTACTTTTCGGCTCCTGAACGATCGAAACCCAGAAATGAGTGTTCCGTTTCCCAAACTTTTTTTGGAAGCCAAACATCCGACGGGGACATTCCGCGGCTTCTCATTGGCTGCAGGAGCTTCCTGCAGCCAATCAGAAGCTCTGCTTTGGTTTCCGAACATTTTGGAAGTCGAATAGACTTCCGGAACAGATTCCGTTTGACTTCCAATGTTATGACTGTAGTTTGTTTTTGAAAATGGGCTGCAGCACATGTACAAGGGCATGTGTCTTGCATCCAGAAGGTCCCAGGTCATTTCTTCTCCCCGAGATCCCAGAGTGCTGCTGCCAATTGGAGCAGGCTGCCTTCCTCAACCTGGTGTCCTCTAGATGTTCTAGACTCATAACTCCTCTAATCACCAGCCAGCGTGTTCAGGGGACGATGGGACCTATAGCACAAAATATGTGGTGGACACCCTTGGCTGTAAGGGAAAACTCTGGTTTGTTTGTTTATTTTATTACACGCATATTCCACCTTTCATCCAAGAAGTTCCAAGTGGCGTTCATGGTTCTCCTCCTCCATTTCATCCTCACATCAACCTTGTGAGGTAAGTTGGGCTGAGAGTGAGGGACTGGCCCAAGGTCACCCAGAGAGCTTCATAGCGGAGTGGGGATTAGAACTCTGGTCTCCTAGATTCTAGCCCAAAATGCTTAACCACTATACCACAGCGCCTCACCACACTGGTTCCTTCCCTCTCTTGGGTTCCTAAGATTTCGCTAGTTATTGCCCTGTATACTTTGAAGCCCACGTACCTTGCAACTGGAGCGATGAGTAACAGCCGAAATGAAGCGTTTAAAAAGTCACGATCGCTTTACATGCCCTTTGAAAGAAGCAGGATTTGCACTGGAATCCTGTGCATGTTTACTCAGAAATAAGTACTGCTAGTTCAATGGGGCTTCCTCCCAGGAAAAAGCGAGCTTTGGATTGCAACCTTCAAATTGACTGACTTTGGCTCCTGTGCAGTGTTAAGCCCTGTGGTTCCCCCCCCCCCCCGCCCCGAAGGTAAAGTTAAGCTTGTGGTTCAACCTCTCCTGTTGAAACCAAGGGGGCTTTTAAAGGGAGGGGCCTGCTTGCTTCATAGTTGAGCACTTTAAACATGAAGACTCTGACACTCAAGTTGCTCAAGTCAGTGTCTCAAATTGCATGTTTACGGAGTGCAGGCAGAGCAACACCGACTGTACGCAGTCGGCGTGGGCCCAAGACACTTTGCTTTCTGCGATCAGGCATAACCCTCCTTTCCCATTCAAACACCAGTTCCAGATTTCATCTGTCTCCCCTCCTCATGGTGCCTCCCAAAGCAGGTTGCTTTCATTCTGCCAAGTGGCAGGGCTGGTTCGGCACACAACCCTGCTAATGGGATAACACTTGAAGGGGGGCACAAGAACTCCTCCACGTGTGGAAAGGCCATGCGGAGAAGATTGCTAGACTGCATGGTTCTCTGATCTCTTTTGCCTTCCAATGTACAGTGGTACCTCGGGTTACGAACTTAATTCATTCCGGAGGTCCATTCTTAACCTGAAACCGTTCTTAACCTGAGGTACCACTTTAGCTAATGGGGCCTCCTGCTGCCGCCGTGCAATTTCTGTTCTCATCCTGAGGTAAAGTTCTTAACCTGAGGTACTACTTCCAGGTTAGCAGAGTCTGTAACCCGAAGTGTTTGTAACCCAAGGTGTTTGTAACCCGAGGTACGACTGTACACCAATAGTTAGTCATACAGCCCCCTCCCCAGCAGACCTCCACCCGAATTTTCTGTCAGGTACCACAGAGTTTGTGACTACTGCTCAAACACATTCTTGGCTGTGTGTAACTCCCCTTTGATTAAGCTCACGAGTAAGATGCCATATGGGGTTGCAATTCTCCCCTCCTTTTAAAAAACAGGAAAGGTTGCATGCATAATATGGGAACAGGAGCTGCGCTCTGAAATCTCCGGGAGCTGAATGTGTCTTGTGATCTGCAGTTTGGCCACCCTTGATGGGGACCTGGCATGTGCTGCCGTTCCATAAATATGTCTTAGCAATAACTGAAGTAGGCATGGAATGTGCAGCTGGGTTTCTGTTACAAGTGTTCTTGGCAGAGACTTGGCTGGAAAGTCGCAAAGATACAGGAAGCGCCGAACGAATAGTTTTCTGCAAATAATCAAGGCTTCAAGGTAATGCAGGTTGTTGTTGATGATGACAGCTGAAAACGAGCTTCATCCTTACAGCAAAACGACTATCTGAGGCTCTCCAAATGGGCACACCTCGTTTCAGAGCTGCTTGTTTTTAAATTCACATCAGGGCAGTTGCGACCAATAGTGTATAATAGTGTGCAAAAGGTTCTCTGAATCCCTTCATCCAGACTGGAGGGTAAACAACTCCCCTGTGAGGAAATGTTAGAGCACTTGGGGCTTTTTTGTTTAGAGAGAAGGCGAGTAAGATGAGATTTGGTAGAGGTGTATAAAATTAGGCATGTTGTGCAGAATGTGGAGAGAGAGAGAGGTTTCTCCCCCTTTTCACATAACTTCAGAACTCGTGGACATCCTGTGAAGCTGCATGTTGGAATATTTCAGGACATCTAAAAGTACTTCTTCAGATAGCGCATAATTGGCCTTGGTTGCACTGTTGGACAACCACCTCTGGGAGAGATAAAAGACAGTACTTCTTTACGGAGCATATAGTTAAGCTGTGGAATTTGCTCCCACAAGAGGCTGTGTTCTGCCTTCATGGTCAGATGCAGTAATGTTTCTGGACACCAGTGGAGAGGGCTGCTGTGCTCAGCTCCACCTTTCTGTGCATCTGGTCCACAGGCATCTGGTTGGTCCCTGGATACTGGACTAGATAGGCCATGAACCTAATCTAGAAGGCTCCTAGCTTGTTATGTAAACATGCAATGATTTCTGTGTACTCAAAAACTTGTGCGTTACGGTATTTTATGACATCTTGGTTGCCACCTCCACGAGAGGTCTTGGAGGGTGGCAACACAAGAATGGATCTTTTCTGTGGTGGCTTCCTGTTTCTGGAATGCTCTCCCTAGGGAGGCTTGTCTGGCGTCTTTGTTACATATCTTTAGGCACCAGGCAAAAACCTTTCTCTTCAACCAGGCCTTGGGTAGATTAAACATTATATGGCCTTTTAAATGTGTATGTGGGAGGAAGGTTCTTGGTTTGTTTTGCTTTTATTTATTTTTACGTATTTTGTGTTTGTATTTTTATGATGTGAACCCCCCTCCGGATCTTCGGATGAATGGCGGTATGCAATTTTAATAAATAATAATAATAAATGTGTTGGCCTAATGAGATTTTGTAATTTGTTTTTCTCAAAGGCTGGCATAGGTACCATTTTGCTTTTTTGTTTTAAAATTATTGTTCTTTGTTTCTTCCAGGCATCTGAATAACAATGAACTGACAGCCATTCCATCCCTGGGAGGAGCTTCAGCCCACATAACTTCTCTGTACCTGTAAGTCTCAGTTTAGCATGCCTGTTGATGTAGTCTTTCTTTCAGGAATCTGTGCAGTGTGTGTGTGTGTGTGTGTGTGTGTGTAGAAAGCTGGAACTTTCTAGAACACTCTGGATTCAATGTAGGTTTCCCATCCCTATGTTCCTGCCTCTTAAACATGCTGTCGGACAGGTGTGGCCCTCCATATGTTGCTGAACTTTGACTCCCATCTTCCAAGCTTAATGGGGCTGATGGGAGGGCCACACACTGCTGTTGGACCAACCCCCATGAACCCTAACCATTGAAATGATGGGTAGGGCCAATGGGAGCTGGAGTTAAACAGCTTATAGGAGGGCTATCTGTTCCCCATCCCTGATCTAAAGGGAGAGCTCTGACATTTCCCTCAGAGCTTTTCTCACCTATATGTGACTGAAGAAAGATATGCAGTATCAGCTTTGGACCTCAATAAAACACATGTCCATAGATTCATTGCTGCCGCCACCCTTATCGTATTCCTGCCCTTCATTGTGCACGTCCAGATTTTATTGTACCCAATGATGCTCAGGAATTCTAAGAAACCCAAAGAACTTGTGCGGTTTTGAAATGGGTGGTTACCATCAGTGCAGTCTTGAAAGGCTACGTCCACCAACTTGAGTCAAAATGGTGTCCACTTAAGAGAAACATAGATGAAAGCTTGCTCCTTTTTCTCAGGAACCGTCGTGAAGAATTTGGGTTACGATATCTTCAGGGTGCCCAAATTCATAGCAAGCAGGACAACAAGCTTCAGAAATATAAAGTTGATGTTGCTTCCATTTGCCCCCCTATATTGATTGAAGGACCCAGTCATTTTCATACTTGGTTAGTGGCTGTTGTTATTCAGTTCCTCAAAAGAGGCATGCAAGGTCTTGGGAGAGAATATGATATTGGAGTGGAGCGTGCAGTATACATGGTGTCCATCGAGCCCAGACTGTACACTCAGCATGGTATGGAACTTAGACCTAGACTTGGGCATGTTACCCACTGTTGTATGTCACATGAATGAGGCATAGGCCTGTTCACATCCACACACCCCTCCCAAGAGATGACCAAGTGTTGTTGCTGCACCACCTCCATTGATCAGGCGCCGCTTGTTCTCATTTTTACTTTGTGATGCCGTGGTTCCGCCGTTAGGTTTAACCAGATGTTTTGAGACTACAATTCCCATCATCCCTGACCACTGGTCCTGCTAGCTAGGGATCATGGGAGTTGTAGGCCAAAAAGATCTGGAGGGCCGAGGTTGAGGAAGCCTGGGGTTTAACTGTTGTTATACTGCTTGTGGGCTAGCGCATTTGTTTATAGTGCTGAGATATCTCCTGCAACACAACATGAAATCAATCAGTAGGCATGAAAGTGAACACTGTTATTAAAAGGGGGGGGAGGCTCTTAATAAGATAGTTGCACAAGGGTGCAGTTTGTCAGCATCGTTGCTTAGCCCCCTCACATTTAGCCACCGCTGTCAACTTTAGCCCTAGTTAGACATTTCCAGTGCTGGGCTGTCCTAGCTTAAGGCTTCCTACAGCCTGTGAAATATTGTGCGCTTCTGACTGATGTGAAGTGACCTTGATATATTTGTTTAATCCCCCACAAATTACATGGAGTACATAAGAGAGCAAGACAAATTGGCTGCATTCCTACTTTTCCATTAAGACTGTGCTAAAATATGGAAAGCTGCAGAGTTCCATCTTTCAGGTCAAAATTGGCAGCTGTGATCATGTCTTCCTCCCCCTCTCTCCCCAAATAGTTCATATTTCAAAGAAAACAAAGTCAAATATAGATACTTAAAGGTCCATTATTTTGAGCGTATTTTGCTGCTCCCCCCACCTCCCGCCCCAATATGCCACCGCTGAAGGGCAAACCAGAGGAAGGCTCAGATGTCTCCGGCTTTATTTCTCCATTTTTTTTTTTGCAGAGTTTAAAGTTTTGCTGTCACCAGAGTGAATGCTTAAACTACCTTTTATTCTTCAGTGGCAGTGATTTATTATCTACATCAGTGGTTCCCAAACTTCACAAACTACTTGGAAATTGCTTTGGGTCTTGGCAAACCACTTGATGGGTTTACCTCCACGATGTAGCAGTTGTAATTCTATAGAATTCAAATTGTAATACAATAGGATGCCACGTAAGGAATAAAAGAAGCAAGACAAAGACAATTTTTGAAAAATCAATGTGAATATTTAATGTGATGGAGGTGTTGTCTTCAACCACAAATCCAGACATGCCGCAGGCCATGGATAGTGTACAGACCACAGTTTAGGGAACCCCCCCCCCCATCTACATTATTTAAATTTTCTGTTCAGATGCTCATTGGGACTGATTTGGTTCCCAGCCCATGCAAGGCACAACCTGCCAACCCTTTGCCTTTTCTGATTAGTACTCAGCCATTGCATGTGTTGCTTATTGAGTTTTGAGACTTTTTTCCAGACTTGGATGTGAAATATAAACAAATTAAAACCCCACACACTACCAGTGTGGTGTAGTGGTTAAGAGCGGTAGACTCGTAATCTGGTGAACCGGGTTCGCATCCCCGCTCCTCCACACGCAGCTGCTGGGTGACCTTGGGCTAGTCACACTTCTCTGAAGTCTCTCAGCCCCACTCACCTCACAGAGTGTTTGTTGTGGGGGAGGAAGGGAAAGGAGAATGTTGGCCGCTTTGAGACTCCTTTGGGTAGTGATAAAGCGGGATATCAAATCCAAACTCCTCCTCCTCCTCCTCCTCCTCCTCCTCCTCCTCCTCCTCCTCCTCTTCTTCTTCTTCTTCTTCTTCTTCTTCTTCTCACCACCACTGCCCATACTGCTTCCTCAGATAAAAGATTGGGGGTTTGGGGGGGGGGCTGTTGTATTTTCTGGCCTGATTTTGATGATCCTGCAACTTGTCTTGTGTATAGCAACTTTTCATGTTCAATTTGCTGCTGAAAGTCAGGTGTTGCTACTGCAGCCAGGCATACCACATGCATCTGTGCTGCAATTTTTTTGAGACTTAGCATAAAGTTTAATTATTCACCGGGGAGCAGATTTTTGTATTTCTCCCTTTCTGCTTTGAAAACATTGCCAAAGCGGTTCATCTCCGACACCAGCAAACAGTTGGGTAGGGTTTTCATGGAACAGAAGAAAACAATTTGTATCTGAGTTAACCAAAGTCAGGCCTGTGGAGACATTTAAATGCTAACAACTGCTAATGCTACACAGTCACTGTTCTACCCCAGGAAACTCGAAAGTGTAGGAACCAGATTCTGATAGCCATCTGTACTAATTCTAAAGTTACACAGGGAGGAGCATTTTTCTCATTCTTCTCTCGCAGCAAATTTATTTAACCATAGTCCACAGAAGAGAACATGTGGGAGTTATTTACAGCTGTTTTCAGAGAATGTGTAGCTGTGGAATTCCCTCTGCTACGTTTATTGTTCCATCATCTAGTATTTTTAACTCCCCAGGTCTTTTATTAAGGGTCCCGGTGGACTCTGCATTTCCAGTGCTGTTGGCAGTGACGGTGGAATACTGAGCACCAGAATCTAGCTTCCAGACTCAGAAACCAAAATAAGGCCTAGAGAAGGACTGGGAAACCTTTCCCTGCACCCTGGATGTGGGATAGAGAGTACCACATTTCCCTGGTTGAAAGCTGGTGGAGTCTGCATTGCAGGAGGGGCTGGAGTCAGACACACACAGTCACATGCTCTTAATACACACAGAGACACACTTGACATGCACAGGTGCTCACACATGGGGACTTGTACACAATTATGCACAGTGACACACGCTCACACATTCTCCTCGCTGGTGCAATTAAGGCTTTTTGCTTGGTTTTTTTTTAAACCTCTTTTTAGAGCTCATAGGAGGGGTCTTTCCTAAGTCTAAATGCTGTGTGTATATTTGAAGGGGGCGGGATTTAGGCTTGGTGGTGGTGGGGAAACCCCTCCTATTGGCACCAGTAGGTCCTTTCCCCAAACCATGGGACACTCAAGAGTCTCTTCCAGCTGATAGTTACTTTTAAAAGTTGCAGACTCTCAATTCCTTGATATGGCTTAGGTCAGTGATGGCTAACCTTGACACCCCAGATGTTTTGGAACTACAACTCCCATCATCCCTAGCTAACAGGATCAGTGGTCAGGGATGATGGGAGTTGTAGTCCCAAAACATCTGGAGTGTCAAGCTTAGCCATCACTGGCTTAGGTTTCCATGATGATGATGATGATGATGACAATGACAATAACAATAGTAGTGATGTTTTTTATCGTATGTCTCTGGAGTTGAATGCTAGCTGCCTGTCCATTTTTCCCAGTCGGGAGGAAAACGAAGGTGAGAACTTGCTATGTTCATTGAATTACTGCTAGTTTCCACCCTACCACATCCAAGTCCCCAAAACCATGTAACAGAAGATTATTATTTTTTAACACAACCCACAATCTTTGGAAAAGACTCTTACCTATCTTATTTGCATTGTTTCACCTATTGGGAGGCTGACCGATGTTTCGCACGGCAGATGTGTTTGCTATGCATATATGTAATGGTAAACACTTTGAAGACCTGCTTTCCACTAGGTAGGAGCCACATACCGGGGAGCCGTAGCCAATGGTGACTTCTTTGCTCTTCCCCACATCTCCTTTTCGCCCTCAACAGCAGTCGCCAGAGACAACATGGATAAGTTTAACATTGGTGTTCATTGCTTTTGTAGTAGGGTTGGAATGGAGAATCTAGCTAGTTGTAATAAACCGGCAACATTTTTTTTTTACTGCAGTCATCAAACACAAAGGCATTTTATGACCCAAAACACCCAACAGCTTGCTGGTTGAAATCCTACATTCTTGAGCGCCTCCAGCATTATGATCCTGCTAAGAGAAAGCACTGGATAGGAAGAAGTCGCAAGCAGAGTTATGAGCGTTTCCAAGTTTGTTTTGTTTTTGACCAAAAGAGTGGAAAACAGGATTAGCTAATTCGTAAAGAACACAGCGGTGCTCTGCAAAGTGTTCAGTGCCAGAGTGAGATCAATAGGGCTGCACAGCTGCCAAACAGAACATAGCTCTCTCTTGTAAAACATTAGTCGTCTTTGCAGACTTGTTAGTGTAGAGATCAGGCATAGGCAACCTTCGGCCCTCCAGATGTTTTGGACTACAATTCCCATCATCCCTGACCACTGGTTCTGTTAGCTAGGGATTATGGGAGTTGTAGGCCAAAACATCTGGAAGGCCGAAGGTTGCCTATGCCTGGTAGAGGTGCTTTCACATTAAGCTGCAGTTTAACCAGAGAAATACTAATGGGAGGTAAACAATCTGTTCTGCCATTGGTATTTCAAAATACATGGGTGTGAAGCTTTCTTGTATACAAAGACCTTTTAAACAGAGCTTCCAGGCTCTCTGTGCGAGTATCAGTATCGTGGGAGAGCCCATGTGGGGAAAGATCCAGGGCAGAGATAGCAAACATGGTGCACTCTAGATGCTGTGGACTACAACTCCAGTCATCCCTGATCATTGACCTAGGGCTGAAATCCTAAGTCCAAATCCTAGGAAGGAAGATTTAAGGAATCCAGTTTGATTAGCCTAGAGAAAAAGGTTGTTTGTTTGAAATCTGTCAACTCCACTTTTTATTTAGAAGGATCTTGGGGAAGAGAGGGAACCTATGAATGATTTTAAACGGCAGGTTTAATGACTGATCTCTAAGGTTTCATGCGTAGCACAGATGCTTAGGTGTGGTGCACTAAAGGCTAACCTAAACAACTTGTCTTGTCTAGTTAAGAAAGAAAAAGTCCAGGGGGGAATCTAGGCAGATCTAATCTGGTGTACAACGGACTGTGAACGTTTACTTCATTGTGGGCTTGATCCATTCAATCCACAGTCATCCCATTTCTTTCAACAGGAGAGCTTATTGAACCCCTCTTCCTTTTGGCAAAAAATAAAAAATGGCTATTTCTACAAGGCAGAACTTTGCAACCCATATTTAAATAAACCCACAGATAAATTGCATGAAATTTGCTGTTTTAACCACAAGTGTGATTAGTAAATTGCAAGGAACATGGAATGTGCAGCTTTTTCCTCTTCCCAATTCAGCTTGGGATGCATAAGAAACTAAAGATCCCATGCTCCCTGTCATGAAATGATGGTCTTGAGCATGGTCAAGAACATCTTTTCCTGTTAAAGAGAAGGTAGAAAAACCTGTCCTGTCTCCCTGTCACTGTTTCACACACCATCAAATCGTAAATAACTCCCCACTCCGACACCCATTTTCCTTTCTTTGGAAGTACTTGGGAAGAAGGTTGAGGGGTTTGTTTCAGCTTTCTCGGAAAACCTTGGATAAACTTGAGACCTCCCCCCCCATTTCCCAAGAACACTTAAATAAGTACTAATAAGTATTTTTGAGTGGAGCCCTCCCATCGCTAGTTTACAGCACACTAGCTCTAAAGTAAAGGTAAAGGGACCCCTGGCCATTAGGTCCAGTCGTGTCCGACTCTGGGGTTGCGGTGCTCATCTCGCTTTATTGGCCGAGGGAGCCGGCGTACAGCTTCCGGGTCATGTGGCCAGCATGACTAAGCCGCTTCTGGCGAACCAGAGCAGCGCACGGAAACACCGTTTACCTTCCCACTGCAGCGGTACCTATTTATCTACTTGCACTTTGACGTGCTTTCGAACTGCTAGGTTGGCAGGAGCAGGGACCGAGCAACGGGATCTCACCCCGTCGCGGGGATTCGAACCGCCGACCTTTTGATCGGCAAGCCCTAGGCTCTGTGGTTTAACCCACAGCGCCACCCGTGTCCCGCACAGTAGCTCTACCATCAAATAAATCAGCTCCTCTCCATTGCAGCTGTAGGGTGTGGTAATTCAGCCTGTTACATATCAAGTGATGTCTGAAAGTTTCAATAAAATAGCCTGGCTCCGCATCTCGCTTTTTAGCTTTTTTTTTTTTGGGTTTTTAATTGATGATCTTGCCCGGCTACCATTGTAGCGACAAGTTCAGTTCAGTGGATTGTGGCTCCAATGGCGCTCGGAGGATGTCATCTGCTGCTCTTGTAACAGCATGGTTTGGGCACCTGGGCTTGGTTAAGGCAACAGAAAGACAAGGGGGGCGGTGGGAGGCTTGACCTATTACAAATTGGCAAGCAGCCAGTCCAGAAGTCCGCATGATGGTGCACTTCCCACCGTGGGCTCCATTTGCTGTTGCACAAAGTACTTCTTTACCTCTTGGAGAATGTCTCCCACCGTGTACGCCTTCTTGCCTGCTTTCTCAGCCAGCAGCGGGAGCTTAGCAAGTTCATTGTCGTTTTCATTAATGAAGGTCAGGTTGGGCACATTGAGATGGGAAGCCACCATCCACTGGAGAATAGCCTGCAGCTCCTTGTTCACGGGGCTGTCGTCTGCATTCTGGTTGCCCACAATTACTTCAGAGTCAGTTAACTGTTCGCCGTTCACCGGCGAAGCTGATGTTTGGCCTTCCGAGAAGGAGTCGCCCGAACCGTTTTGTTTGTCTGGTATGTCGTCAGTTTCTGTCTCGGAGGCGTCGTCTTTAGCCGTGCGTAAGGACAGTTTTGTGACGGACAGCGACAGTTGATCCATCGGTTGGTCATCTGTCTGGTTCGTGTTGTCACTTGCAACAGAACTACCCGCGGCCTGTTCTGGTACAGCCCTGTTGGACTGGGATGAGGTCCCAGGAGCATCCGTTGTTCCAGTGGAGCTGTGAGACATGTTTGCAGCAGCTTCACTAGACAACCTTACACAGGGCTGTACAGAGTTGCTCTTTTGAGTTGAGCAGGTTTGATGACTCAGCCGGACACGAGATGTTTGCCTGCTCTCTCAGATGCCCATGCTCTTAATACTGGCCTGATAGCTTTTTCACTCCTGTGGGCACATAGTTTCTATGCCAACGGTGACATCACAAATCATCATTATTACTCACCAACCAATGGTATGCTGGCAGTGCTTTATTTATTTAGTCTTGTGTTTCCCAAACTTGGGCCTCCAGCTGTTTTTGGACTACAATTCCCATCATCCTTAGCTAGCAGGACCAGTGGCCAGGGTTGATGGGAACTGTAGTCCAAAAACAGCTGGAGACCCAAGTCTAGGAAACACAGATTTAGATGCTGAGCCTGCCTGATTCCAACAGCTCTGGGCAGCCTTATTGCCCTGTATGCTACATAATAAAATAGATAATTGAAATCCATTAACAGATGAACCTCACCCCATGACTTGTAATACTTCCAGATTTTTCCAAGGTTTTGGAATATTCCCAGAAGCAGGAGCCCTTCCTCTCAGAGAAACCACGAAGAATGTATTTGTACTTTCCTGACTAACCCACCTGTATATCTATTTTTTTTTAAATCAAGCCAGGTGTGAGGAACCTTTGACCCTCCAGATGCTACCAAACTACAACTCCCATCAGCCCCAGCAAGCATGGCCAAAGGCCAAGGGGGATGGAAGTTGTAGTTCAGCAACATCCAGAGGGCCCAAGGTTCACAATGCCCAAGCTAAGTCATTGGGGAAAAGCAGAATAACAGTAGTATAAAAATCCAGCCAAGCAGATAAAATTTATATTACCTATTAAAGAACTGGGCAAATGAAAATCTGTTTGCCTGGATTTGGAATGACATCACAGTTGCTGCCAGGCCAGCTTCCATGGAGAGGGTATTCCATAAGCAGAGTGCCACAACTGAAAAGGTCTTTCTCTTAAGTCATTACCGTACTTACCTAATTATAGATGGTGGTGGCAGGGATCCAGAGACTCTGATGACCAAATGTAGTGGTTAGGTAAGCTCATGTGGAATACACATTCATCCCACCAAATTAAGTACTGTCTGAAACTCCAGAAAGCGACTGCCAGTCAGTGTTGACAATACTGAACTAGAATGGACCAATGGTCTGTCTTGGTATAAGGCACATTCCTATGTTCTGTGAAGAATATTGCATTTGGTAGCCTCCATAGAGTGAAAAAGCCGTGTATGAATTTAAATCCCTGAGGCTATAAAATTAGAATCTTAAAACTGAAAGGCCCCTAAAATTCCTGTGATTTTATTAGACAAAGCCCAATAAGCAGTTTGTGTTTGTTTGTTGCATTCATATCCCACCTTTTTCTTCATTGAGTATATGGTGGCATACTTGGCTCTTTTCCTGCAAATTGTTTCATTGCACAACTTGGTTTTATGGGCTCTTTTTTCTTTTTTGCATATGGAAATATCTGTGCCAAGTGAAGAATTGATACTGGGGTGGTTTGCAACTCGTAATATCTGATTGCAAAGCAGCCTCATGCTTGGCTTGTAGCGACACAGAGCAATCTTTCTACCTGCCAGGAGATTGTCTAATCTAATATAAATATCAGCTAGGACAAAGCCCTTGCAAAGAGAATTCCTCTGTAGCTTGCTCATAGTCTGGGTGGATTTCAAATGTAAATAGCTGTTGAATTTTATAACAAAGGTGTGTTGTCGCTTAGCATACTGGAGGTGAGAATTCTCTCGCAGCTCCATGTTATTTCAGATTGCTCTGGGCGAAATAATACTAATAATGATAATAATTTCAAGGCGCACAGTCCTTGATTTTCCACAGCCAATATTTTAATAAAAAAAACACCTGCAGGTGCTCAGTATTGATAAAGAATTCCTATGGGACTTGTTCCTTCCTGTCTGCAGCCAAGCTGCGTCGTGCATCTACATCAAAGTATATAGAGAGCAGAGAGAGGTTTGTTTACACAGTGAAAATGGAATAGCGGCATTCTTGGAACAGTTTCAGCATCCCATTTCTTGACTTTCTGGCCCGCTCGAGTGTGACCCAAGAATGCCATCAGGGGCACACAGATCTAGGCCCTGAACTTTGGCCGTGTTGGTCTTGGGCCCTCCTTTTCGTCCTACGTAACTTGAATGGCTGCAGTTCACTTATAATATTGGAGAAAGGAAAGCACATCTTTCTGGTTGGGAGAACCCACTGCCCCTGGGTAGCTACACCTCCCTTTCAGAAATCCTGATGGGGGTCTGTCTTTCAATATAGAGGCCTGTCCTCCTCCACACATTGCCATCCCTTATAATGGCCACCCGTTTTGCTAGTGTATAAATCATCTTGCCCTGCTCATAGGGACAATAAAAAGGTCACTTCACACACACACACACACACACACACACACACACACACACACACACCACACACACCCTGAGAAGAAAGCCAAACTATCTCTTGCCTCAGCACTTGGTCCCCTGTATGCAACTTTCTTGTCAGTAGCCCATCTATCGGGCCCCACTTTTAAAAGAAAACAAAGCTGCCGTTTGATGTGGTCTCCAGTTTACTTGTTTCGTTTAACTCTTTGAAACCAGTTAAAGGTAGATAGCCGTGTTGGTCTGTCATAGTCAAAACAAAATAAAATAAAAAAATTCCTTCCAGTAGCACCTTAGAGACCAACTAAGTTAGTTCTTGGTATGAGCTTTCGTGTGCATGCACACTTCTTCAGATACACACTTTGAAACCATTTTGACCTGCTGCCATTTCTAAACTGGGTATCTTGTTTGTTTCATTATTTAATACTACCTTGTTCTTTGGAGAAGTCTAAAGCAAATTGTTCGGTAAGAAACTTGAGTATTTAACTGTTGTAGAGGTGTATGTATTTTGAATTATAATAGACTTTTTCACCCCCATCCATCACCCTCTTCTGATATTATTTTAACGCTGTGGAGGTGTTTTTCTTCTTCTTTCCTTCTCTTTCTTTCTTTCTTTCTTTCTTTTTTAAATTACTTGTAATTAAGGCCCTGGTCCCATAATGGTGATGTTGTTGGAAACAACAACAATATTACCCAGTATAAGTTGGATTGTGGGAAAGCAAGTGTGGCTTGGCGTTTAGCTCCGTGTGATGTAAATACTACGTTGTGATCTGTGAAACGTGAAGTTTCGCAACGTCAGAAGAAGTTGGAAGTCCAGGCTGTGAATGTGAAGTAGAGAAGTGATAGTCCCATGCCCGTACATAGGATCTTTCTTTTTTTGTTTTCCCCCCCAGGCCACCTTCCCCACCCACTACTGAAGCCCGTGCATAATGCTATTGGTGAGAGATACATACTGATAGGGTGAAAGTGGCTGAAAGAGAACATGTTGTGCATGTCAAGCCCATTTAATGTTGAATTATACACTAGGAAAATAAAATAAAACATTTTCCCCTGACTCCACTTCAAAGGTACAAAATATTTAAGGTGTGGAAGGGCTGGCAAGTTGTGAATAAACAAGTGGGAATTGCAACAAAGCATTGCAGGGTAGAGTGCTTATGTCAAGGTGCAGCACCCACCCATGCCCCTTTCCAGGATACGCCATTCCTTTTCCTTCTTTGCAGCCCCCCCCCAGAACACACACACACACACACACACACACACAGGTTCCAACAGCCAGCAGTTTTTGTCCAGTGACTATACTCATACCCTCCAACATTTCTCTGATGAAAATAGGGATGTCCCATAATGATAATTTTACTGTTTATACCCCATTATGGGAAGCTTCCAACATATATAAAAAACTTAAACTTTTTTTAAAAAAACTTCCCTGTACAGGATTGTCTCCAGATGGCTCTGGGGTTGGATAACTCCATACCCTCCAACATTTTTCCAGTGTAAATAGTGACATCCTAAGGCAGTGATGGCTAACCTTGACACTCCAGATGTTTTGGGACTACAACTCCCATCATCCCTGACCACTGATCCTGTTAGCCAGGGATGATGGGAGTTGTAGTTCCAAAACATCTGGAGTGTCAAGGTTAGCCATCACAGTCCTAAGGAAAAGTGGGACATTCCATGATCAAATCAGAAACTGGGACGGCTTCTCTAAATCAGGGAGGTCCCTGGAGAATAGGGACACTTGGAGGGGTCTGTATGCGCAATGTTCCCTGCTCTCTCTCTCTCTCTCTCTCTCTCTCTCTCTCTCTCTCTCTCTCCTGCCTAATACACACTTAAGGTTCCCCCCTCCCCTAACATTTTGTACTTCTGCAATTTTTGGAGTTCTGCCAATCTGCCTGATACCTCGCTCCTCTGAGCGGACAGTGCCGTTTTGACTGCATAAGGTTAAGCACTCGAGAGAATGACGTCTCTGTTAGTATGTAAGATTCTAAAAAGTACATAGAAGCAGCAGTAGAAACTCTTATTATTATTTTTAAGAGTAAGCCACAGTTATGCCGGTCCATTTATTGCAAACCCATGTCTTACATTACAACGGTTTTGTGAAAGAGTGTGACTGTTTGCTTGAGTGTATGTGGAAAGTATTCTGTGTGGTCATGATGAATAAATGCTAGCCTCCCCACCCCCACCCCCGGATATATGGCCCTATAGCAATTAACACATTTCCTTTTAGGAATGGCGACAGCTAAAGGAGTAATTTTGTGTAGCTGTTTCAGAGAGATTTCTGCTGGATTGGGCTGCTGGTTCATGCCTTCTGAAGCTTTTGCAAAAGTCCCAAGTTGGGGACCTTCTGTTATATAGATCTCGACTGTATGGTTAGTGATTGTTTTCTCCCAGTTCTAAACTTGCTTAAAAGATTTCTGGAGCCTGTTTTTGCACAGGCGTTGGAAGGATGTTAGTTTTATAAAGGAATGTTACTTGTGGGTCATTTAACCCATTTTCTATGGTAATGGGACTGTTCTGCTCCCAAAAGAATGTGTGTTTTCTCCCCAAGTTTGAATGCACTCAGCAGGGCTGTAGAAAAACTCAGCAAAGATGCCCTATTCACTTGCTATGCTGTCTTGCAGTTTTTCTGACAACACTCTCATTGATAAGGCCTTTCAACAGCCTGTGAGCAGGCTCCATGCTATAGCTGATCAGCTAGCCATGTTTTATCTTGTATGTCCTGAAAGTGTTAACAGAAGCCTAAAGTGATTGAGATAGTATTAACAAAGCTGCAAACATGGAGGTAAATCGCTTTCCCCACTCCACCCCCCCCAGCCTAGTCTTACCTGCATTCGTGTCCTTAGTAGTCAGAACAGTATTCAGGAGACTAGGCAAAATCTTTGAAAGTTAATTTTTTTAAAGATGGCCATGCAGTCCCCTTTCCCTTCCTTCAAGGAGGATTGGCAATTAAAAAGAAAAAGGTACCCTTTGATTGATTTTGATCTAAACCAAGATAGGAGATTCTACTTGGCACCCTTGTTTTGGGTGACTTGCATCCGAGGTTAATCACTATATCTGCCATAGAAATGGTGGCAAAGTCACCAGCCGTTCCCAACTTCGCACCTTTCAGATGTGTTTGGACTGCAACTCCCATCAGCCATAGTCAGTATGGCCCAGTGATCAGGGATGATGGGAGTTGTAGTCTAAAACAGTGGTCTTTAACTGTTAACAGACCCAAGACCCAACTCATGACTCTCCCAAGCAGCAACACAGGACCAACTTTCACGTATTAGTTTTTGGTTTATACTTAATAGTGTCAATATTATCAATCCTAGAATTATCAACATTATCAATCCTAGAATGGCAATTCGCAGAACAATATATGTAGCATAACATTAGCATAACAAAATGGAAACCAGCAAGGAACTACCCTGTGACCCAACCCTATTCCAGGTTGCAGGGAGTGGACTGAGGGTGATGTAGAAATATGTTTCCTTATTGAAAAAGGCTCTTGCCTTTCTCCTGCCACTTTGCAGCACTCATGGAAATTGATAAAACAAGTGTCTCACTGGAAGAATTTGCTCTTGCCCAGACACCGCATGTCGTCCTCCTTTGGTCAGCCTCAGCTGGAGTCCAGCATGACAGCAACAGCTGCGATAGCCTCGTGATCCGCGATTTGGATACCTATGGTCTTAAAACATCTGCAGGGCACCAGGGTGGGGAAGGCTGCCCTACATCTTAGCTTAGTAGAGGCCTTCTCACTGAGGTAGAAAATCTAAATCTTCTCTCCGTTCTACACTTGCTCTCCTAAATAGGGGCATATTGTGCCGCAGACTTCTCTTCTGCAGCAGAATACCCATCTCTTCTTAACCATGTTTCCTGCTCTCTGGACTTGTGCTAGTTTGGCAACACCTTTCTTACAAAATCAAGTTGGGCATCTGGTGCAGTATTTCGGCTAGGCCTCTCCATTTCCAAGCGTAATGGAACAGTCGTGCTCCATTGTCTTTGGAACTAGGCTTCTGCTGCCCAGTTCCTAATAACCCAGCGTATTACCTCTGATTTGGTGGTGTACCAGAAATAAGCTAGAAAAGTTTTGCTTTCATCGTTTATCCATTCAGTTCTGTTCGTTTGCTGACCTCTCTGAGTCTAACTGTACCTTCCAAGCACATTAAATTGTGTGGTGATTATAGCAAAAAAAGAAGTTTGCCTGAGAGTAGAATATCTAGCATACCCCATAGATTTCTAGAATAGAAATCTAGCTAGATTTCTATCTAGCGTACCCCACCTATCTAGCATACCCCATAGATTTCACTTCCGGCTTCAAAAATGCCTGTTCTTTTTAACATAGCCACATTCTGTCTGGCCAAGCAAGAAAGCCCTGCAAATATTCACGCTGGATTTTTTCTGTGTAGAGTTTCACCCTCCCTGCCCCCAGTCCCAAAGTAGGCTCTGGATATGAGTCTGCATGCCTGATTATGTAATAAGAGCCTCTATCCACAGCAATCCAAGAAAGAAGAGCCAATATCCTGTTAGACTGAGTAGTGCATAATTGTTCCTAGAGCTTGCAGAGTTCCTACTTTGGAAAGAGCTTGAGATTCCAGCACAGTGACATGTACTGAATTTGGCTCGCTCTTGTATGATATATTAAGGGGGTGGGGGGAACTGGTGTGTAAAAGTTGTCTCTAAGCGTTTTGTCTCAAGCTCATAGAACAGTGCCTCTTCTAGGATCCAAAAGCAGAAGCAACCTCCCCAAAAACTTTGCTTTTCAGTTCTAAACTGGGATAGCTCCAAAATGCCGTATCTTCAGCTGAATGTAGCTAGAGTCAGGGTGGGGCCTGTGGGGAACGGAGTCTTATTTTAGTTTTAGCTTTTTTCTTTTGATCAACGTGTCCCCCCCCCCCTTTTAATACATGAAATCTAGTTTTGTCTAGAGAAATGGTGATTGAGCAGTTGAGACACTTGATTAAATCCCTGGAGGTTATGAGTTGCTTACACAGAGATTCCTTTTGCCTGTGAAGGGCTGCCCTTTAGAAGCCCCACCCTGTCTATCTGATTTCCTACAAGCAGCTGCTCAAAAAGAAGCTCAACGGTGATCAACCGAGAGAGGAAAATGTGTACTGGATCTGCCCCATTAAGGATGCACGCCTGGACATGTTTACAAAGGAGTAAGCTCCACTGGAGAGGCTGGTGCCTTAGCTAAAAAAAACCTCGAGGATTGCAGTGCAAATGTTCAGGATTGCAACCTCGTACTGTCCAACTGCCCCGAAAATCCCAGGACCGTCCCCAAAACCTTCTAGCCATCACGGCTTCTCACGGTGACACGGAGATCCCGATTTCCCTTCAGTACAGTGTTTCAGCATGCTGCTGGGAGTTCAGATCCATGTGTCTCTCTTAACACATTTCTTAGCTCTATGTCTCCCTCTCCCTCCTCCCGCACCCAATAAGCATCACTTCCTGTTTGTATGAAAACGAGATCCGGGTCACTTGAATGCCCCTAAGAACGTCTTGGCTCTGGCTTGCTTAATTTGGACTCTTGTGTCCCTGCCTCGGAGGCAGCGGTTTGGGGACACCAACACTATTTTTATCTGAGGTATGTTGGAGGGGGTTTGCAGCCTTAACGGAGAAGACCTAATGTAAGTGTACCAGATACTTCCCATCCCTCTTCCTCCTCATCTCTGTGTATCTGCTGGCCAGAGCATGGTATGTCTATTAATTGCCTTCTAACAGTACATCTTTGGGAGGTGAAAGAGAGCGAAGGAGTGTTCACATGTGCAGTCAGCTAAGATTTGCCAACTTTTGAATTAGCCTCATAGCTGTCCGCACTTAGCTTGGGATCTGCACCTTAAGCACATCATGGTTCATCTATCAGAGAAATATATTACAAGCAGTCCCTTCAGAAAGCACTTTCTGCCCTCTTGCAGAACAAAGTAATTTTGAGTGCAAGAGAGGCATCATAATTTGCTTTGAAATTGCAACAGGTTTTCTCAGAAGTAAGACCTGTGAAGTTCAATAGTGCTTACTCCCAGGGCATAGGACTTTGCAGCCTTAAGGTGATATTAATTGGAAGAAGACCATAGTTGGCCATTCATTCAACTGGATTTTTTGTTCATTGGCACTGCATATTTGCTTTCAGACATGCATTTGGTGCAATGCTCATAAACTACAGGGAGAGGGGTCTAGTGGGATTTTCTCTAGGCAAAGAACATAAGAATAGCCTGGTGGAACTGGCCAATGGCCCATCTAGTCCAGCATCCTGTTCTCACGGTGGCCAACCAAATGCCTCTGGGAAGGCAAGAAGCAGAGCATAAGCACAACAGCACACTCCTCTCCTGTGGATTCCTGCAACTGGTATTCGGAAGCATTGCTGCCCCCAGCTGTGGAGGTGGAGCACAGCCATCATGGCTAGTAGCCATCAATAGCCTTTACCTCCATGAATTTGTCTAATCCCTTTTTTAAAGCCATCCAGGTGGGTGGCCTTCTCTGCCTGCTGGTGGAGCGAGTTCCATAAGTTTGACTTTGCCCTTGATCAATACCAGCCTGCCTTCTGTAGCTCAGTTGGTAGAGCATGAGACTCTTGATCTTAGGGTCATGGGTTTGAGCCCCGCATGGGGCAACAAGATTCTTGCATTGCAGGGGGTTGGACCAGATGACCCTCTACAATTCTATGATTCTATAGGGCAGGCATGGCCAAACTCGGCCCTCCGGATGTTTTGGGGCTACAACTCCCATCATCCCTAGCTAACAGGACCAGTGGTCAGGGATGATGGGAATTGTAGTCCCCAAACAGCTGGAGGGCCAAGTTTGGCCATACCTGCTTTAGGGTCTCAGACCACCAGCTATTATGCTTTGATATAAAAATGTGTAAACCTAAGTTTGGTGGAATCTAATGGTAGAACTGTAGTTTAGGGAGACGGCCCTGGGGGTCGCCTGGAGTCAGGGTCCTGAATCTGCACATTGAACCAAGAGGGCAGGGGAGAAGAAGATGCCCAATCCGATGCCCTTCTCTAGCCTCTAGTCACCAAGGCCTAGGGATGCTTGGCACAAATCATAGTAGGATTTATGTTTTTTAAAAAAAAAAATCACGGTTCTGAGCAGCTGTTCAAACAGAGTGTGAATTTCATGTTGGTCAGATGAGGTTGGCAAGGCAGGTAGGGATGTGAACGGAATCAATGTGTAGGCTCCTGTGTGGTGGCTTGCCACACATGGACTCTGGAAAAACATTTGGGCTGCTGGCCCATGAGATGGACACCTGAGGCTTCCTGTGTAGCTTGTTTGGCTTGCGGTGCGAAGGCTAAAGTGATGTAACCCAGGAATGAGGTAATCGATGAGCATATGTGTGCGTGCATGTGCTCACACACTTACTAAATAGCCAGGAGTCCCCCTAATGGAGGCTGCCTGAGATACAGCGACCTAGAAATAGAAACGAGCTTTTGTTTACTCTCGTCAAAGTCAAGAGAGGAAATGCTGGAAACTCATCATCCTTAATTGGGCGCTGTCATTGCTGTGCAGTTGCAGACAGGCACCCGGGGAAGGTAGCCTGAGTAGGAGATAGGATTATGGCGTGGCGTCTTTTGCCAGGTTTGCCTTGTTGAACCCTATCTATTGTTGACCTGTGGGCCAAGCGGAAGATCGTGGTTGATGGCTCAAATCTGTTTTCATCAACAGGGGACCCTTGCTCAGTTTGCAAACTCAAGGTTTGCCTCGGCTCCTGAATTCTAAAATAGGAATAACAAAGGTTCACTGCAGAAGAGCTATGCCAGAGAAATCAGTAGCCACATTCACACCTGGCCCTAAACCTGGGTTTATTGCTACGTGCTCAAGCCGGAGGGATTTACTTCCAGGCGAAGGATTTGCTTTCAGTTTACCTGAATCTTGGTTTGTCTTGTCATCTTGATCCGAATGAACGGAGCTGCTTGTCCATTGAGCCAGCTCAGCCTTCTACAGGCTTGCAGGGAGTTTGTTGTGGCTCATTTCTTCTAACTTGCAGGAGGATCCTGTTGTGCCAGGTGCCAGGAAGTAAACAGAAGTATGAAATGTCCCAAGCTATCAGTTCATTGACCTAATTTTCCACCTCCTGTTAGTGCCTGTTGGTGTCCTGTCGCCACCCACTCCCTTGTTCCTGCTGCGGACTTTCGCTCTGCCTAGCATTGTTGGTTGGAATTCCCACTTATGCAAAACTTATTGATTTTTCCTGTGCTGCGAAATGCAGGTGGTTGGCGGTGAAGCTGTAGCACGAAGGTGATACTCACGTAAGCAAACAGTGTTCGGCAGTCCTTCACAAGCTGTTCTGGTATCTGTAGCAAAGACTCTTGTGGCACCATAAAAAAACCGATGCACATGCTTTTGTGGATTAGAGCCCACTATGCCACAGTAAAACCACAACCCTAGGACTCTGATAATGCCTGCTGGCTGCCTGGAGATAGGATAGAGAGGAATACGTGTGAGAGTATGTATATATCCTAATCTACGGTACGGAGGCAAAAATGTACATAGTGCATCACACTGTTGATTCATGTTAAGCTTGTGATTCGTCAAGACCCCTGGATCCTTATCGCATGTACTACTTGTAAGCCAGGTGCTTCCCCCCCCCCCCAAATATTATATTTGTGCATCTGGTTCTTCCTGCCTAAGTGCAGAACTTTACATCTGTCTCTATCGAAATTCATTTTGTGAGTTTGGGCCCAGGTCTCCAATCCGTTAAGGTCATCTTGAATCTTGGTTCTCTCTTCTGCGGCATTATCTACCCTTCCCAATTTGGTGTCATCTGCGGATTGGATGAGCCCCACCCACTTTTGCCTCTGAGCCTGCCCAAACACCTGGAAGGAAACGTGGGCCTTGGGATGAAAAACGTTCCCTGCCCCTGGTTATGAGGCAGTACTAAACAATGAGGTGGGTGGAAAATATTTTCTGCTAGAGCTCAGTTGGTTTAAGCCTCATCTCTTAACATCTACCCTGGTTGTATTTGTACTGCTGTGTAGGCCGTATTTACGGACTGTTCTTTTCCCATCTTACGGAGAGGAATGGTTCCTTATGGATAGGAGATTAGGGTAGGAGCTGGCCTGCTTCTCTCCCTTTCGTTACAAAGCAAGCGTATCGCCCATCTCGCTCCAGGGCCAGTGCTGTAGCTAATTAAGAAACTGGTGTGCGCAGTGTATGTTGAGTTTCACAGCGGCTGACCCAAGCATGTCAGGAGTGCATATCCAGCCCCTGGCCTGCTCTTGTTATGTATCTGAGGTCCACCTGAACAAACAGCCTCTCTGCAATGGAGCTTGAGAATCTGCCAGGCTTTCCCTTGGGAACTAGTGATTCGGTGGCCTCGGAGCACAAAGTGGGGGATACTTTTACGGATACTCACTTCCTGCCTGAAGAACATACTTAAAGAGATGCACACTGTTGTGTTGGAACCAGTCTGGGCTCAGAGGAATGACTGGCTGCTGCTGCTGCTTCCTCCTCCTCCTCCTCCTCCTCCTCCTCCTCCTCCTCTTCTTCTCCTCCTCCTCCTCCTCCTCCTCCTCCTCCTCCTCCTCCTCCTCCTCCTCTTCTTTTTCCAATTATTAACAGTTTCTTTCAAACATTCTGCAGCACAACTTCCCATCTCTACCTTTCCCTCACCTATTTTCCTCCATGCCCATTTTCCAAGGTGGGCTTGGGTTTCGGAATAGCGTCTCTAACTTACATCCATTATATCTGCGAAACATAAGCAGAGCATCGTTGGGGCATTTTTAACGCACCAAACCATAAAAATAAAACAACAGCACCGCGAACAAAAAACCTCTCCCAGTGTGGTCATAAATCCTGAATTTTTTCTTGCACCCTTCTTTTATCTCTGTTGGCATGTTGTTGGGATGGCTACCTCTTGATGCAAGGATGATCTGGATGGTTTTTATAGAATGTAGAAGTTGAAACTGGCTGTGACTAAGCAAGCGACTGCTTAGAGACCGAAAGCCAGAAGGCCCATTCCTAGCAGCAGTGCTTGATTCATCCCAGGTGACCTCTTTTTGATCTAGATCTCCAGTCATGGTCTGGCAGCCCTTTATAACACGAGACCTTGCATGTCCTCTGGTAGAAGGCATTTCTAGGTGGTTTAATTGTTCTCCTTCCGCATGTACATATCTGAATATTAATAGAACGAAAAGGGAGGTGCAGAGCTCCCCTCTCGTTTGAAGCTTCCTTTTGGTTTTGATGCTTATAGCAGGTGGTGCCTTAATGGGGTTTTCGCTGTATTAAGGCTTCCTTCCACCACCACCCCCAACTCCCTAAATTAACAAAGCCAGGCCAATACTGAAAGCCGATACCAGATGAAGGCCAACCGTGCAATTTACCCCTGCCTCCCCGTTCTCCTCATGGCAAACCAAAAATAGCCTTCACCCTGCGGAAGGAAAGTCTCCCCCCCCCCACTTGTACTGGCTGGCGAAAAGATTTATCAATAAAAAAATCATGAAGACGTTTAGCATCCCAGCCTACCCACTGGGATTAAGGTGTAACCTTAGCTTCTCTTAAGGGATACTCCAGTATTCCTAGAAAAGCCATGATCCTTTTGAAGTAGCCCCACCTGTTTTGCTCTGTCATTTCTTACTCCACCTCTAGTGCATGCACACATTTCTTACCTTTTGTTTTACTATGCCATCTGCTTAAAATTATGAACAATAATGTAACACCTTAAAATAAGTACATTGATATAATGAGATTTAGAGGGTGGTGTCTGCATGTCATCTGTATTCCTCTTCTCCCAAGAAAGTGCAAGACTCACCAAGGCTCTCTTAGCTGAGACTGCGTCGCATTGAACTCTGCGGGGTTTACCATCATGTAAGACCAGGTTGCACACTTTGAAGGGCAACAGGATATATGTGCCTACTGCACAAAGTGTTCAAAGTCAGTATGCTTCATCTGTAGAGACGTTAATTGTGAATAGCATATACTGGAGGACTTCAGTGGAACGCTTGCCCACGTGGAGTAATCAGAGTTTCATGTAGCGAATGCTAAAAAGTCCCAGCACATTATTACACTCTTACCTTGGATCCCGAACGCCTTGGAAGTCGAAAGTTTTGGCTCCCAAACACTGCAAACCCGGAAGTGAGTGTTCCGGTTTGCGAACGTTGTTTGGAACCCGTATGTCCAACGGGGCTTCCGCGGCTTCCAATTGGCTGCAGGAGCTTCCTGCAGCCAATCAGAAGCTGTGCTTTGGTTTCTGAACATTTTGGAAGTCGAACGGACTTCCGGAACGGATTCCATTCGACTTCCAAGGTACGACTGTATTGGGAAAAGGTATGGCGTTGCAGAGGCCAGGAAGGTTGGGTGTTTGTTTGCCGCAAGATGCATTCTCGACTGTCACCCTACCTGCTCTCCCCTACGATGACAACTGATGGTGCAACTTGAATAGGCTCTAAACGGCAAGTAGGTGGACCAGTGACAAGATAGAAATCAATGTAGTTTGGGCTACACCCAAACTAGCATGGTTGTAGTCTTGACTGATTTCCTTACCCCACTCTGCAAATGGTGGTGGAGCTCTTGTAATTTAACAGCTCCATCTCCTCTAAACAATAACCACAAAAAACCCACCTCACATTTAGTATAACTAGGTCAGTTGTTGAGCTTGGTGGGAGTGGGGGAAGCTGTTGAGGCCCACCTAGGACAGAGGGTGACACTCCAGTGGGTCCCAACTGCCTATGGGTCTGCTTTGTGTGCTTATGACAGAAATGGCGCTCGAGTATGGTTGGCTGGTTTTACTTAAATGGTCCTACCGTAGATCCCCATAGTGTGGCCAAATCAGGTTGTTGAAAGTGGCTTATCCGACAGTGGTGACAAAATATCGGTACTGTTTCTTCACACTACTCATTCCTGGCTTCTGGTCTCCGATCAACACAGAGAGTCAGTTTAGACTTAACTCTGGTGTTTCCGCCAAATGCAGGTAACCACATACTGATGAGGATGGAGTTAAAGACCGTTGGCTCATACAGTATGTTGCAAAATTCCAGTAGGTTTTACTTACACACGTACCTGCCTTGTGTCATTCCATCTGGGCAATGCATAGTTTTATACAGCGGAAGTGACTGAAAAGAATTTAAATTACTTTGCTCCTTTTGACTACCGGTATATATCTCACCCTTCCCTAGCTTGTAGGTAGGAGGCCTCTCATATGGCCTTGTTTTTGTATTACATCTAAACGAATAGCTTTGAAGTCTTCCTCCTATTCTGCCTGGTGAACTGCCCTGTGTAACTTGAAAGCTTGTCTATGCCAGCATATGCCTGTCTAATAAAAGGTATTCTCATACCTTTAAATAAAGAAATAAAAATCTAATCCAATTGTCTCCATAAAACGGACTGCATGCCATCCTGGAGCCAAACAAGTTAGGAGAGACTTGTTTATTAGATGCTAGTACTTATTTTTAACACAAGGGAGGGAAAAGTGGATTATGTCAGATTCTCCTTCTTTCTGTATTGTAGGAATCGCAACAAGATCTCCAGCATTGAAGCGAGCCAACTGGAGCCCTATATTGCCCTGGGAACGTTAGATCTGAGCTCGAATAACATCACGGAAATCCGAAGTGGCTGTTTTCCAGTGGGGCTTCGTATAAAGGATCTGTAAGTTCTCCCCCCACCCCACCCCACCCCACGTTTTTTATTTAAACATTTTATGGGAAAGTATCTGTTTATACACCAAAGGCTGACTTTTAAAACCTATTTCTTTTAAAATTGGATTACAGGGATGGATTATAAATCAGCTGGGTGTTGCTTGTCCTTTTGTGTGTTTGTGCATGTGTGTGCATATTATCTCAGTTCTATAAGTGATCACGTTACATATGACGCGGGTTGAAAAAACTCCTTGTTGTTCCTTTTGCTTGCTCTCTTCTGACGGTTTTAAACAGACAGATGATGGAGCAAGAAAGCTGAACACAGCAGTAATCCAGGGCAGGGGTCTTTGCTCCCTAGGCTGCTGCATTCTCTTATTCCCACTTGCTGTAGCAAAGAGAATAGGGTTTTTTTGGGGGGGGGCAGTGGAGGGCAGGGGTTGGGGAAGAGAATGAGCCACAGAAGCTTGATTGTGCACCACTGAAAGCTAATGAAAATCTAAGAGAGAGGCCAAGTGCCAATTATTTGTATGGGATTTTTAATCAGAACTTCTCTGCTCTCTTTTTACTGCATCACATATTATGACAATGCTCGTGCTGCAGGGTTGTACACGGTTGTAAATGTCTGTTTTTATAAAGAAAGGAGAAAGACAAATTGTGACTTCTGGCTTGGATTATGTCACAACTGAACTATACTGAACGTTGATGTGCGGCGGTTTTCTGATTTTTATTTTCTACAAAATGGTCTGCAGCAGAAGCTCAGAGGCAAAAATTTGTACTGGTAAAGACATATTTTTGTAAACATTGCTTTATGTGACCCTCAAGAGGTACAACGTTTAATGCTGTGAAATGAAACTGAGTGCTAAGAATACCGTATCTTGCAATTTTCACTATGCATTATTGAAATTAAGTAGGGATGGACAGAATATAGATTGAAACACCACTGGTTAGATTACTGGGTGAATTCCTAGGGATTCTGATTGTCAGTTGTTCAGCAATAGCAACAACAAAAGGCTGTTCTTTCCCCACACCTCCTTACACACATACAGGCTAGGCTATTTGAATCACCTGATGTGTAGCAAATCAGATGGAGATTTATACTTGTTTATCCTTGTTACCCCAGTTGATGGGTTACTTCTTCTTCTTTGGCGATCACTCGTAGCTGAGTAAGATTGTCTTCCATGAACACGGTCTTAACAATGAGTCCGTAAGTGACTGTGAAGGCCAGTTCTGGATCCGCACGTCCTTCCACAGTGGGGACATAGGTTTCTGGGCCGGAGTTGGTCATGATGAGGGTTTTCCAAATGTGCCTTCTTCTTGGCATGTTTCTCCCTTTCGTCCTGATTTCAAGCGTCTTCAGAGTCCAGCTAGAGTGCTCACAGGCCAATGTTTCCTAGTTGTCAGTGTTTATACAGGTAATTGACTGTTCCTCCTGAGTCAGCCTTTTGCACCTTGCTCTGCCATCCTGCAAGGCCTCGTTTTCACTTGGCTCTGTTTGATGGACCTTGGGTTTTATTAAAACAAAAAGCAAAAACGCATCCAAGAATAGAAGCTATGTAGTATGAGCCAGTATTTAAGTCAAATTGAACATAGATGCTAAATTCCAATAATTGCACTCTTCCTGCTAGGCTACAGTATATGTTTGCTCTGTACCCCTTCACTTCTGACATGGGATGTGTCAGCTACTGATTCCTCTGGGAGGTTGAAGGTGCTAAGGTACCTCCGGGGATCTCTTATCATCAGCTGTCTAAATTGTGCTAATGGAAAAATTGGCTTGGCTTGTCTGTGGAGGGGGGGGGCATTGGATTTTTTTTAAATAAAAAAAAATGAAAATGATGTGTCTAATGTCACCAGCCACTCAGATAAAGAGTGAACAGCCAGTACCTCTGACATAGCCATTTAAATGTTCTGTGATGAATTATTACAGGCACCTGGGGAGCAACAGAATCAGCATCCTGGAGACCAAGGCTTTTGATAGCCTGTCACGATCCCTTCTAACGCTTCGCCTGAGTAAAAACAGGATCACCCAGCTTCCTGCTAAAGCATTCAAGCTGCCCAAGCTAACACAACTGTGAGTAGAAATGTGCAGTTTAATTATGGGCAACCAAACTTTATGGAGACAAACGTTCCCTGAGGACATGCTCACCAAATGCAATCCTCCTTCACGTCCATAAAATGTTGAATAAACTATATTTTAATAGCCCTATGGTGACACCTAATAAAGCAAATTAGGAATAGGTTGGATTTTTCCCTGGTGGTCCTGCATGGCCTTGACTTCTTCTTTTTTTAAAAAGAAAGAAAGAAAAAGCCCTGTTGGGAGAGTAATCTGAAAAGAGCTGTAATAATAATAATAATAATAATAATAATAATAATAATAATTGCATTAATTACCTAGAACATACAGTGGAGACCCCTGCACTAGTCAATCCAGCCGGTGCATTTATTTTTCTCGCTCCTTTTTGTTACTCCCTTTGTTTCACAAGAGGGCAGTGAAAGCGAATTAGGTCAGAGGGCTTTCTCGAAACCCTGTTTTCAAGACCACACATGGGTCTTTTATTTGGTAATAAAACAGGGAAGGCTGTTAAAGTGTGCGGTTGACATTTAGATGGGCAAAATGGTGCTTTTGATGAGTTAGCACACACGTCGTTGTTTGTGCAGCCAGAGTGTAGTGTGGGCTGCATTTGATCACAAATACACATCTGCATCTGCGAAGGTGCTTTGTGCACAGATAATTGACCTTTGGCTTCAACATTTGATTGCTGCTTTCTAGATGTTTGGAACCCGACTCAAAGGCTGGATCGCGCACCATTTAGTATACGATTTCAATTGACATTAAAAATAAATAAATGGAGATTTTTATATGAAGAGACAAAATAACTTGTGAAATCTCTTTTTAACTTTAAACAAGCTAACAAGTAGGATTTCGGTCAGGCACTTACCTCCGGTGAAAGTAACTGGTCACCTGTTCAAACAGGAATTCATAGAAGATTCCCATTTCCTTCACTGCAAATCCTTTGCAGAAAAAGGGGTTGGAGTTCAGTTTTCCTCTGTGATAACCTTTCTTCTTTGAATATTTTTATGGCATTCAAAGATAACAACCCAGCTTCTAATGCTGTGCAGCTATAGAGGGGCTACTGTATGTAGCAGTAGTGATCCGTAGGGCAGCACAGGTGGGGCCAGCGTTGCTCACCTGCCTTCTGAACACAGGTGAACGTTACTGCTGGTTCCTGAGAAGGAGAGGGCTTGGGGATGGAGCCAACCTGACTCTTCTGCCACCACATTGCTCCCTACTTCCCATCCCTTTTTCAAGAACCAGCAGCAATGCTCACTGCTCAGAAGGCCACCTCATCAGCAGTGCCCCTTCACCAGCCTCTTCTGCTAGATTCATAGTTGCACATTAAATATTGTTCTCTGGAGAACCTCAATTAAATTATTTCTGTAGCTGTCCAGAGACTCTTAATACAAAAGCTCAAAGTAAATGTTGAGAGTGGTCTTGGTCTTGATAGAGTTGGACCCAGAAGTCTCTTCTGTTCACCAAAGGGCTGTGTATACCTTGCACTTGGATACAATGCTTCAGATCCCAAAGTATAGGCACTCTTTTGTTTCATGTCCTTCAAACGACGCATGTTAAGAGCAGCAGAGGTTTTTGGTTCTTGTTCCCCCATCCTGAACCCACTGGAAAACAATGGTCTTTTGTGCTGTTGGCCATTTTAGGGAGCTGAACCGGAATCGCATACGCCTGATAGATGGCCTGACGTTTCAAGGGCTGGACAGATTAGAAGTTCTGAAGCTCCAGCGAAACAACATAAGCAAGCTGACCGATGGTGCTTTCTGGGGTCTGGCCAAAATGCAAGTTCTGTAAGTTAAAAGATGGTTATTACTAATAAGTTCTAGGCATGTGCTGCACCATTGCAGAACTTACAATAGCAATGGTGTACTAAGGCTTTTGTAGAGATGCACTTTGACTTGATAGCCAAAGTGCACCTCTATCTACAAAGTTAGGATAGCCATCTTCAAATATCTTAAGGACTGTCGCATGGAACAGGGAGCATGTTTGTTTTCTACTGCTCTGGAGGGCAGGACTTGAACCAATAGCTTCAAGTTGCAAGAAAGGAGATTCCGACTAAACATTCGGGAAAACTTTCTGACAGTAAGAGCTGTTCGGCAGTGGAACAGACTCCCACGAGAGGTGGTGGGCTCTCCTTCCTTGGAGGTTTTTAAGCAGAGGTTGAATGGCCATCTGTCATGGATCCTTTAGTTGAGATTCCCCGTGTTGCAGGGGGTTGGACTAGATGACCCTTGGGTCCCTTCCAACTCATAAGATTCTATGATTCTATGACTTTTACTCTAAAGCCACAAGCTTATGCATGGCATGCCCATTGAACACAGTGAAACTTACTTCTGAATGCACCTGCCTGAGATTGAGCTATTAGCCTAGAAAGGAGGGCATTAATGGCATATTACTGTACTTCCGGGACCAAACCCAAATAATGGCACGCTAAAGCTGGCAGCTGGCTTTGGGGAAGACCAAGGTGGCATGTTCTTGGTCTTAAGAGGTATTGTGGGCTGGCGGAGTGGAGGTGGGGATTAAGAGTCTTTTAAAAAAAAATAAATGTGGCATTTTGTACATGGGTTGTTTTTTTGTTTCTTTAAGTACATGTATGTGAGATGTGAACTGGTGTGTAATATGTTTAAACTGGCTGTGCTTCCAGGAATCTGGAGTACAACGCCCTCACAGAGGTGAACAGCGGCTCCCTGTATGGACTTGGGTCTCTCCAGCATTTCCATCTCCGTAACAACTTGATTTCCCATATCAACCCGGCTGGATGGCGCTTCTGCCAGAAGCTGAGTGAACTGTGAGTTGTCTCTCCTGAAGTTGCTAACGGGCGGCGGTAAAAAGTATCAGCTATTAATGGGCAAAAGCACCCGATGCCTGGCACGTTTTGTCCATGCTCTCGTGATGTCCTGTTTGGATTCCTGCAGTGTGCTGTATGTGTAGGGCTGCCTGTGAAAACATTTCTCAAACTTCAGTTAGTGCAGAATGCGGGCAGCAGCCATAGTTTTGACTGGCACTTGCTCACGCACCTCATTCCCCACCAGTTTTGAAAGAAGTTCACTGACTCCCTGTTTATTTCTGGGCCCAGTTCAAAGGGCTGGTGCCAAATGGTTTGTGACCCAAGAAGGTGAAGGGCTTCCGTCTCCCATGCCATCCTGCTTGCACTCGAAGATAATCAACAGATGCCTTTCTCCATATATTCCCTTCATCAGAAATGATAGCTGTTTCAGCAAAAGGAAAACATCTTTATGGTGTGGCATGCGTTCTGCAAGGTGGTATGCCCGACACCAATTTTGCTGTCCTTGAGTTGCCAGACAAAAACCACCTTAAGTATTTTAAACTCTCCACCTTTTAATTTTCATTGGCTGCTGATTTTTTAAAAAAATGGTTTTGCTTCTCCCTTAAAAAAAAAAAAGCCTTGAAATTTTGGATAAAAAGGCATTATATAAATATTTTAAATAAATCTCCCCCTGGCTTAGGAACCTGCTGCCTTGTCCACTGGTCTGGCAATTGCCTGCTCTTGCTGCATTTCAAATATGCAGAAGGAGTGGAGAAAGCAGTGCTAGAATGTGTGCTAGGCACATGCATCTTTCCAGTTGGCTACAGCTATAATGATGGATATTCTGAAGTGATATTCTGAAGTTTGCTCTTGGCTATCTCCAGATGACGTCAGGAAAGAAACATGCCTCTGCCAGTTCTGACAGGAAACACCTAATGCAGAATATCAAAGGGAAGCGTCCCCCCCCGAAAAAAAAATCAAGTTTAGCATTACCTGCTGGCATTGGATTTCTTTTTCTCCCTTCCCCCTGCCCACCCTTTGAAACATTCTTTCATCGCAGGTGAAGAAATAATTTTGACTGGCTGCCATTTCTTCATAATTCAACACTCCAGCCTCTTTAGGAACCAAATGTATGCTGTCCCAGGCCTTCTTGAAAGCCATTAATCTCTCCTGAATTTCTTCCAGTGTTCTTCGTTGCCCCACTGCTGCCTTTGCTCATGCTTACAAAAGACAGACAGCTTATTTGCCAAGGAATGACACTCTGAGTGCTTAAAAATGTGTCTGTTTTGACTTAGGCTTTGGCATACGCTGTTAACTTTCATGCACACCCAAGACGCCTTTTCTTCTTTTTCACGCCAGTTGTGGTGAGGGGCAAATCTGCAAGAGAAATGTAGAGATCTAGAAGTAGGCAAGATTATTATTATTAATAATAAATAATACACTCCGAAATAACAGCGTGCTCATGAAAATAAAATGCTTCTTATGTTGCTTTGCAGAAATAAGATGTTGCTCTCAAAATGTAAAGGTCCCCTCCTGCTTAAGGAAAGCCCTAAGACTAGCAGTAAAACCCAGTTGGTCTCATTGTTTGCAGCACCAGTGTATGACCCTAGCTTATATTATACATCCAAGGCCTAGGTGAAAATGTAGCTCTTCGAGGCTACAAGAGAGTCTGCTTAACCCCAGAACAGACTGATTTCTGTACTTGTGGGGCCACCCCCAAGGAAGACCCTATTGCGATACTTTGCCTTTTTGAGGTAGTTTGGACCCTTTCCCCTGCAGTGTTGATGATATGATTTACATAACCATTGTTGTCGGAACAGAGGTGCTGCGAAGCAGAGTGGAGCCTTTGGGAAAGAAACAAATGAGAACTTACACTGATATTCTGCTTCTTGTTTTCAGGTCCTTGTCGTTTAACAACCTAACCAGGCTGGATGAGGGGAGCTTGGCAGACCTGGGGGGCCTGCAGATACTTCAGCTGAGCCACAACTACATCAGTCACATTGCCGAGGGAGCGTTCAAAGGACTCAAAAGCTTGCGACTTCTGTACGTGTTTCAGTTTTGCCTTTTCTGTCCCGTTAGATCGGCCCCTGGGGCAACAAAAGGAACTGCTTCTCATATTTGCTTGCGTCCTTTTTCTTCTTTTCTGTTTCAATAAGACACAAAGCCATAGCATAAATAGTGAAGATTGCCATTGATCTGAAGCCCGCTTGGTGTAGCTTGGGAGATTACTTGTCTCTGGTACAGCTTTCCTGCCTGAGAGCGAGGGTCCCCTTTCCAGTTTCCCATGCTTAGTGTGACTAAAAAAATTAAAAACAACAACACCCTGTTACGTTACTACTGTCTTTGATGGAATACTTCATTCTCAGCTGGAATATATAGGAGCTAGCGATGGTGTGGCTGCTCCTTTCCCACAATTTATCTTGGCTTTTAATGCCTTGTGATTATGCACGCATAATTATTAATCCCCCAGTGTCATGAAATCCTTAGTGCCAGTTTTCCGGCATGGTTTTGCGCTGTGGCCAGCATCTATGGGATTAATTTTCTTTTTTTTCAAAAGGAAACACACACATTTTATTTGAGACAAATGAACAACGCTCGTTGTTGTTGCTGCTATTATTATTACTGTATTATTATATTCTAAGCTTTGTTGAGGCGCTGGCTTATTTGAAAGGAAGCAAGAACTTCCCTCCTTAGCTACCGCGCTGTGCAGCCATGTATTCCTTTTATGGAGCAGAGGGAGGAAGCGCTTTATGTTCCTTTGCCTTTTCCGAGAACCACTTTTCGGTCCCATGCATGCTTTCAGAAAGGCCCTTCTCCTAGGCAGCTGGCACCGAAAAAGACGAAAGGCTTTCCCAAAGCAAAAAGAAAAAAAAAGCTGTTTTGGATTGCAGCTAATTCGTGGGTCGCCTTTTGTGTCCGCTGCCCAGAGAGAAAGCGAGGGTGGGAGAGCAAGTTCTAATTGAATCAAGAAGAAGGCCCATTGGGTCCTGCACCTGGTGAAAAAGAGCCGGGCATGCTTTAATTACGGCCTATTGTTGACAAGCCTTTGGTGGGTGTGAAACTGCTGAAATGAGAAGCTATTCAAATAGAGGTCAGGCCCAGGGACCTCACAGCAGAATGATTAACAAGGCAGTGTGCATTCAGGGCCAGCCAGCCAGAAAGAATAGGAAATTGGCAACAGGGGCTGGGAGAAAGCAAAGTTGAATGCAAAGGAAAACTGGGCCGGAATACTGAATCCCTATACTTTGTGTGTGAAAGTACGCAGTCCCCCCCCCCAAAAAAAACTTTTCATCCCTTGGCATTAAAAGACATTTCAGGTTCCTTTGGAAGAACCAGCATAGCAACAAGCTATGTCTTTTCTCTCTCTCTCCTTTTATAGAAAATGCAATGTAGAGGTCAACTAACTAACTAACTAACTAACTAACTAACTAACTAACTAACTAAAAAAGGTTTGCTGCAGAAATCTCACTCATGTGCAAGGTTCCCAAAATGTCCTTAGCCAATATGGCATTACAAGAGTGCGCCTTTTCCCACTCCTCCAAAGATAAATTTGCAAAAAGAGAAGTAGCGGGAATAGGGAGGACACTGGAGTAAAACTGCCTTTGTGGCATGTGTAGAACCAAAGATAGCCTGGCTCACAGAAACAAAAGTTTGCTGCTAATTGTGCTGATGTAACCTGGTCTCTCACTGAGTGAACTTTTTTTTAAAGAGCTTGCCATATTTGCTTAGGCGCTGCTTCTTTCCCTCTCACTGTTTCACCACTGTTTATACGCTAGCCAGGTGTGTTGATTACATCATTTATTTATTCTTTTGGCTTCTATCTGCACAGAATTCTTTCCAATAGCCACATCTGTGTTGACACACCCAGCAAACACCCTGATGCTTGGGATACAATCTCCGTGCCAGTTCTGGCACAGTGGTTGTGGCTTTGATTGTTCTCTTCCTAATTTTTGTCTGATTTGGAATAAAGCTCCAGTCCTTTGTTGCTCTGGCAGCAATGAAATAAAATAAAACCCAACTTGGGCACCAGAAGGAGAGAAACCAAAATCTATTTGAGGCACAGAGAGATAGGAAGAGCTTCACTTTGGATTTTTAAAATTATTATTAAATAAAACAGTATGGAAGAGGCTAGACCTAGTCAGTTAAGGTTAATTTTTGCTTTTTCTGCAAGTACTGGGCCGTCCTGATAAAAGCCTTATGCCTTGGGGACAAAAGAAGAGCCCTTTGGTAAACTCTTCCTAAAGGTTACCCTTAGGCTCTTTGAACATTTTGCTCACAAACTGCGAAATTGATTGCGGGTTTTCTTTTGTCGTCTTCTCTCCAGGGATCTGGACCATAACGAGATTTCAGGCACAATAGAAGACATCAGCGGGGCCTTTACAGGGCTGAAAAACTTAAGCATGCTGTGAGTGTCTTAAGACGTTTTGTTTTTTGTAAAGGGTGATTTTTGTACAGTCCTTTTTTCTTCTTGCGCTGAACACAACATAGCATATCTTTTAGCACTGGAAGGGGAGAAGGGGAAGAATCTGTTGAAGATCGTGTTGCATGTAGTTCCTGGGTGCTCATTAAATGTTTCATTGTGCAGCATATGTCTTAGTCACGGTTTCGTTTCTCTGAATGATTTTGGGATTCTTAGAATTGCACGCGGTTCTTTTATTCATATCAACCTTGAACTGTAAATTGGTTACAAAACCCAATATCTCTTTATACTCTTATCGAATTTCTAATTTCCTGCTGTTCCGCATCTGCCAGTGTGCTAACAAACCCGAGAATGCTGTAGACGTTGTGGAAATTCTGTTTTCGGTATTCAGTGCCAATTTTATCAGGAATGTACTTGGGTTGTGGACTGTAGGCACAACACTGAGTGGATCCTGAGCTTACAGGGTTAAAACAGCTTCAAAACAGCTTTAAAACAAAACCATGCCATAGTAACAAACAAACAAAACTACTTTCTCCCCCCCCCCCCACAAGTAACATAAGAATGGTAAAGAGTGCAAGAAAAGGGATCACTCCCACTGTTTAACCCATTCTTCCAGCTAAGGAATAGGCAGGCAGTGGGTCAGTTTATAGATGATTCTTGAATTGTACTGTAGCAACAGAGTAAGGCTCAGGTGCTTCTTAAAGCAGCACAGCCCCAGGACAGCATGGAGACTCCAAAACGATGGTCCCGTTTTACAGGGCCTCATTTGTAGGTAGGAACCAGGTGGCAGGAAGTATCTTCTCAAATGGTTGCAGGAAGGGCCATGGCAAGAGCCTGGACAGGTTGAGTTTCACCCAAGATCAGGTAGTGAACCAAAAGGACTTTGTCGGGATTAGAAAACGAAGGGATCAGATAAGCTAAGTCAGGGGTAGGCAACCTAAGGCAACCTGTGGCCCAATCACCTTCTCAATCTGGCCCATGGACGGTCCGGGAATCAGCGTGTTTTTACATGAGTAGAATGTGTCCTTTTATTTAACATGACCCACCACATGGTCTGAGGGATGGTGGACTGACCTACGGCTCAAAAAGGTTGCTGACCCCTGAGCTAAGTGTTGGCCTCTCAAAATCCACACATCCTGCATACAAGCAAGGGAAGGTTTGCAGAGGCAACCTAGCAGCTGGGCCTGAAGTGGTTGGTGAACTAGCTCCCAGCTTCCTATTTCAGAGCGTTTAGACCCCATTGGAACAGTCTACAGAAGGCATCCCCAAACTTCGGCCCTCCAGATGTTTTGGACTACAATTCCCATCATCCCTGACCACTGGTCCTGTTAGCTAGGGATCATGGGAGTTGTAGGCCAAAACATCTGGAGGGCTGCAGTTTGGGGATGCCTGGTCTACAGCTTGGCACACTTGGTTAGAAATAAGTATTGCCATTGCTAAAAGGTGTGGGTGTGGGTGTGACTTTCTTCCCTCACTTCAAATTGGAAGTTGTTGGAACCCTTTAAAACAGTTGCCTAGCAACCACAAAAGGCCACAGAACCCAGATTTTGCTAACTCCATAAACGGACTCTGGCATTTTCTCCTTCCCTGGGAAAATGCATAGCCGTAGCCTAATAGGTAGCCATGCCAGGAAAATCATATTAATACCCCACTTCTTCCTTCCCCCTACATTTTGGTGTATGTGTATATTTTAAGAGTTCAGTGAATTGTCAGCAGCTGATAAGCTCAGAGGAGTCCATGGTGTCAAGTGGTATAGTTTAAGAAACACGCACACACTCTTTGGCTCACTACTTATTTTAGACCGTAATTCTTAGATTATTGGTGGGTTATTTGCAGCTATTCATTAAAAAGTCATCAAAGATTAACTTGGGGTATATATGATAAGCATTATTTTTCCATCAGGCAGGGTCCTGTGTTTAAACTGTCAACCAAATGGATTAGCATAAGGGAGAGGCGTGGGGTGGGGGGGTGGGCAGACACTTAGGAGGAAACCTTCGAATGAATTAATAATTACCTCAGCACTTTGGAGATTGCTTTAAAAGCTGCTCCCCTTTTGATCTGTTGTGGATAAGCTTCTGAAAGGGTCTCTCAACGAGCCCTTGTTCAGCATATCGGAGGTGTTAAACGGGGAGAAAGGGGCAGGCCAAGTCGCTAGCCTTCCCTGCATTATGGATGAGGCCCTTCACACTGGGGGGGGGGAGCGGGCCCTGCATTACAACAGTGCCTTGGAAGAAGAGTGAGCGACAATTCTGCTCACCCCTACTGATTATTGAGACTTTGTATTCAAAATACCCACCTCTCTTCTTAACAGAAGGCAAGTGAAAAGCAGGCCAAAACGAGCTTAAGAAACACAAATCTTGTTTTTCATTTTTTTAAAAAAATGTTAATGAAAGAACTAAAATTCAAACGATTGAAAACTCTGAAGGAGAGCAGAAGAACCTTCAATTACCTGTCATTAAAAAGTCCTCCAGATAAGAGATTTTTTTACTTGGGAGCCAAACTGAATGGTGCCAAGTGAATGTCTTTCGGGAAGCTGTTCTACAGCTTGGGTGCCACCACTGAGAAGGCCCTGTCCCTGATAATCGGATACTGTTCCTTGGACGATGACCTCAGTAAAAAGGCAAGCTCACACTGGAGGAGGAGGCCATCACTGAGGAACTAAAACCAGCTTCCATTCATCTGGTATTGAGCTGAGGATGCGGTCTAACCTCTCAGCTAGGCCACACAGGGCTGTGCAGTAGGGTCTCAGCCAAGTTCAGAGAAAGCCTTGCATAAAGTTCAGGCTTGAGAGCGAAGAAGGGGAGTCTGAGTCGAGTCACATAATGCTTTGGACTACCACGTTTCTGTTTGGACTGCAGCCAGGCAACAGGGTCCTTCCACATAGTCGGCTATGTGGACTAGTTTCCTTCTTTCCCATGAGATAGCTATTGTGTTTACTTTTTTGGAGCAGGGATGGGAAGAAGCAGCAGCAGCTAGCAAGCAAGCAGCCAACATGCAACCAGAATTAAAGCTTGAAATCCAGGGCTGGCAGAAAATAGGTCAGCTACGTGGGAAGGACTTGTCCAACTAGGAAGTTGCCTTATACAGTGTCAGACGATTGGTCCATATATTACAAAAAGAGACAGAAGGCAGTCTAATTATTCAGGCTACCATAATGACTTGAAAAGGGGTGTTGATTCCCTTTTCAGTCCCCAATGATAGAGCTGCCTGTTAAGGAACTCCTGGAAATACTCAGGAAAAAGTGCTCAGAATACTCTTGTCAGAAATTTGGCATTCTCACACCTCTGCAGTTCCCAGTGCTCCGTTGAGGGAAACCATGGCAATTAAATCCATTTCTTATGATTTGAAGTGAGGACATGACCTAACTCCATCACATCTCAACAATGGATCAGGAAGAGCACAGGCTAACCCTAAACTGTTTAGGGTGTGTGTGTTCCCAAACATCTTTGCCAAGCCCCTCAAAAGTTAAAGCCGCAATTAGCTCCTCTCGTCTGGTCATATTTATTTATTTATTTTTAATTATTATTTGCCCTCTTGAGACACATGTTCACATTTGAAGTTTTGTGAGAATGCAGCACTGGGTTACGTATAGCGTACATACCTGTCTTGGAGAACAGACGTATGAGCTTTTTACCCAAATGCTGCTTTTAAGGACTAAACCGAGAAGAAACATGGGAGCTGAAACATCGACAAGGCTTGGGTTGGCATACGTGGGATAGTTAGTTCATGCAGCCAAGATGCTGTTTCCTACGTACTGTTTGCCAACTCCTCGTCCGATCCACTAGCTTTGGCTAGGTGTGGCTGAGAAGCAATGTGCCAGGAAAGGCATATCTGAAAGTTGCAGGGTGTGTTCTTCGTGGAAGTGGCCACATGTGTGAGTCGCTTACATAAACTACAAAGATAATTACACATCGGCTGTTCCCAGCTCTGGAAACGACAGGCCATTTGCAAGTAGCAGCGCATGTATAGTTTGTCCAGGTAGAGCTGTCTGTCCACATGCAGTTTGCTTATGGAAACTGAATTGCTATGAGGTGACACTGCCCAATGTTTTATTTCCGGAATCAGTTCCAACAGTGGGGGCTCGGTTTTACAGACTGGAAGATCTTTAGTAGGGCAACTTTCTTTCACATATGTTCCAAGCTAGGCACATGTGGTGGAATTCAACTAAGTGGTTGCATCCACGGAATGAGGTCTACTCGTGTCTCTTCCCCCATGCCACCTAAATCTGTTCTAGAGGGTTGGAGGAACCCCTAGAACGGGTTTAAGGAGGGCATGGAACACACAGGGAGAGGAGATGGGAGATTGCACCATCGGCACAAGCATTTCTGCTTGCCCAGTGGAACAGTCTTAACTGCACAACATTGAATTCCACCCTCAGTTTGGATTCAGCCTGTTGTCTCGTTTTCAGGACATTGCCAGATGTGCAGTTTTGTTCCAAAATAAGAGAGCTGCATAACCTTCCCCGCCTGTTTGCTCACCACTTCTAGATACTGGCTGTGATAAAGTAATGCCAGAACCCGTATAGGTTCTGAATATGAGCTACTAAGAATACAGTGTGAGAAATCTAGCAAGACAGAGCAGCATATCTAAAGAAGACAGCTTTGATCTTCTCCGTTTACCCACAGGTGGATTCCTGTCCCAGAATCTACCCATTGCTCCAGTCATAGATTCACAAGGTGGGGTGTCTTCCTGACTCCCATAGTCTTCCATATTCTTGGGCATGCTGTCATGCTTCATCACATCTTTATTCAGGGTAGAGAGTTACCAGGATACTCTTAGTGAAAATTGAAATGCAATCAATTTTCCAGGACTCATCATTTAATACTCCTGTGTTGATTTATTGTAGAATTTTAATCTCTTCTGTCATCAGGAATCAGGATGAGGCTTCATTGCATTAAAAAAAAAACAACCCAAGGAAAACGCTAGAAATCAGATATAAATAACAGGATACCTCTGTGCCAATTTAGTCCCAGCTATTAAGACACCAAGCAACATAAGAAAGTCCCTAACGCGTTTCCCAGATTGTGGGAATCCAGATTTGATTTCATGACCAGGGCAGTTCTAATGCCTCCATACTGCATTTCTGTATGTACGAGGAGGGTGGAACAGAGCAGCAAACGCTTCTTCTTGGAACTTAATGCAACTTGAGTAGCTTTTACTTTTACTTTTAAAGTAGACCTGCTAGCTCTCATGCTGCAGAGGATGGTTGAGGATGTGGCAGCAGCATATCGCAGAGAGTTAGAAGGCTAAAAACTAAACCCACATGATATGCCGCAATGGGACTGTGGCTTGCCAAGTCCCATGGATTTGGTGTCCCCGTGGACCAGAGCACGCCAGGCACTCCTGTCTTCCACTGCCTCCCGCAGTTTGGTCAGTGGTTGGTGGAATGGTTAGGGTCAGTTATTTACCATCAGATGGGAAGCGTAGAAGGAGCTCTTTTATCAACTGCTTAGAGATTTTACTGACAATTAAAAGGTATAGTACATTTTGTTAAATAAATAAAAAACCTAAAATAAAGGGCTTTATTAAGCAGCGGGCATTGCTCTAAGACACCTTATATCATTTAATGCTCTAAAGTGCCTAGTTTGTTTTAGGTGCTTAATAAATAGCCTCTAGAGGGATGAGGAGGACGTGTGCAGGACACAGATACCTTGTCCCTTGGAGCATCACCTAAATCTGCTGTGATGGTTTTAGCTGTTTCTTCAGAAGGCTCTCAAGGCTTCTCCCCATCCCTTCCCTGCCCACCTGATGTGTGGCAAGGAAGCCACAGGATTATTTGGGTCTCTTTTGCAAGGCATTTATTACCAGCTGCGAAAAGATCAGGAGTTAAATGAGGCGAGTCCAGTGTCTCGTTTAAACCGTGTTCTTTCTGATAACTGAAGGTCAACTCATATTCTGACTCCCCTTTCCCCAGCAACCCAAGCGAACCTGCGTTTCTTAATTCAGCACAGCGTGCCCTGTGTAAAGCTATCATCACTATTAAGTTCTAATAAAGATAAAAGTATTTAATTTCAGGGAAGGGGGGGAGAGAGAGTACGCATACTTCGGCTTCCTTAATCTGCACAGATCGTATTTCCAGTGCCTTACATGGGGATGTTTCATCAGATAGAGCCTCGCTAATTGGGGTCTTTTCATTTTCTTTTCTTTTTTTCTCCTCTCTCTCTCTCCCTCCCCCCCCCTCCCCAAACTGCTTATCTGACGCTGGGTGTTTTGAAACTGCAGAACTCTGTTTGGAAACAAGATCAAGTCTGTGGCCAAGGATGCATTCTCAGGCTTGGAGGCCCTGGAACACCTGTGAGTAACCCACAATGCTTTGCAGTTTTGAAGAGAAGTGGCTGGGTGGGAGAAGGGAAGCCTGCCAGAAGTGGCTGCTGGAGAGGCCTGCGAGCAATTTAATAGCATCTTTGTAAGCTGAGAAGCCAGTCCGTTTGTGAGAGCCAGCTGCTTCCTTCTCATTATAAGTCAGCTCCAACGTTGACTCTTTTTTTTCTTCTTCTTCTTCTCCCTGCCAGGAAGAAAGTTATAGAACACATGGCCAATTTGCATGCTATTATTTTATTTTTATTTTTTTAAAAACAAACAAACATGCACAATGGAGTTTATTTTATTTATTCAGACAAGAGGCACAGCAAAAATTCTAACCTACTGGGAAATGTGACCTGTTATTATTCCCTTTGCTCTCACGCTCTGTTTTGCCTTTGCTCATGTCCTGGGGTAGTATCCTTCGCTTCGTTCTTCCTTTCCACCTGGGTCTTTGTGTTTAAAATGCAAGAGGGAGTGGGGGAACCAGTTCCCCAGGAGCCCCTCTCCGTTTATTTTGCTAGTGAAGCCAAGCAAGCTGTAAGGCAAACCTGCAGCACGTGTGTTGCTTTTGCTTTGACGGATAACCTCTCTGTTTGAAACAAACTCTCCATATGGCAAGCAGTATCAGCTGGTAACATTGACTGGGTGGTGGCATGTTCTTCTGCATTGCCTCCATGTTTGGGTAATGGATCCTTACACTGCCATATTGTAGGCTTGAAACGTTTCAAAAGTTCAGCCCCCGCCCCATATTTTTGTCTTCCCTTCCTCTCCTTGTCCTGGCATTGGGAACATGACCAATTTGCAATAAGTTGTTTGAACTAAAAAAGCCAAAATGTTCCCAGTTAATTGGGCAACAGATTTAATAAATACATACATACACACACACACAAATACATAAATACATACATACATACATACATACATACATACATACTTGTTATTTAATGCAAGTACAGTGGTACCTCCAGTTGCGAACAGGATCCATTCCGGAGGTCTGGCTGGAATGGCCGGATCCCGAGGTTTTTGCAACCTGAGGATCACTGTTACAAGCATGCGCGCGCGGCGGTAGAGTGGCGAAACACTTCCGACTTGGCCGCTTTCGCAACCTGAAGTTTACGTAACCTGAGGGTAACGTAAACCTGAGGTTCTACTGTACTTTAAAATATTGTAAGTGGCAAGCACTATTTCAGTTCACTTATGCACAAAAGAGAAAGTGTCTAAGGTTATGCCTTGGGTGAGAAGCGCAAAAATAATTTTGTCTTCTAAAGACAAAGGGCAGGTGTTGCTAGACTCCAGCTGCCATCATCCCTGACCATGGGCCATGCTGACTGGGATGGATGGGAGTTGGAGTCCAACAGCTGGATAGTCGCAGGCTCCCCATCCCTGCTACAGAGACAGTGGGAATGGGCTGGATTGTGCCAAAACAAAATGTGTCCCTTTGTGGCAGAATTACTATTTCTATTCAAATGCTAATATATATTATTTTATGGACTTGCATACTACTTTTCAGGCAAAAAATGCCTCCCAAAGCTGTTTGTAAACTATGTATCTCGCACATCATTAAAATATAGAATGAAATCCAGTGTTGCACAGGCAGAGGTCTTTGAGGCCAAATTTTGAAGATGTACAGGGTGCTGCAGGGAGAGGAAAGTGAAGACAGTTTCATCTTTTGGATGCAACTCATCATATTAGTAACATTTAAAACATCAGTTCCCTTCACAGTGTTTATTCAAAGCAGGTATAAACCATACAGTGAGAAGAACCCAGACTAGCTGTCAGGACTGCGTTGCGGCTGCTCACGAGTAACGACAAAGTCCATCTTGTCTTTATACAAGTTTATTGTGCAAACTATTTACAGTGCTGAGCTAGTGAAAACATGACTGCCTCAGTCGCTAGCAGAATCCGGGAGTGCCGGTTTCCGGCTGCGACCCCAACGTAAGAATTTAGGGATGCCGAAGCACCTGCTCCCCTGTCTCCTTTTGACCCCTCTGCGCAATTGGGGCGATGGAAGTGGCGTGTCCCCTTCTGAGTGCGTTTCACGGGATGCGCTGGGTCTCTCAGCAACATCCCCAAGCCTCTGCCTCACCGGGCTGCCTGTTGCCTGCCCCTCCCCACTGGAGGAGCTGCTGCTTTGCCCGCTGGAAGAGGTCTCGCTACTCAGAAGGCGTTTCTGCTCTCTATACGTCACTGAGCCTTCCTGCGAGGCTGAGGGCAGTTCCCTGACAATAACCATAATAGTCGGCCGCTAAAGGTCATGGTGAAATTAAGATTTCTTTAATTGGGCATCAGCAGAGCTGGTTTTCTTACTGAAAACGGCAAGCACTCTGTTTCTTTGAGCAGATGCTGGATTTTTTTGGGTGGGAGGGGGGATGCGGTGGAAGAAGCTCTTCCTTCTCTTATCCCCAAATCTCGTCAGGAGTTAGATTCATCGGGGATCTTCTTCAAATAAGGAGAGTTTTAGATGGCCACATAAGCTTCTTATCTTAAATGTAGCTTTCCAACCGTTGGTCAGATAAAATCTTAAAGACATCTTATAGATGCCAGCTGTTTTAATGAACACTTAGGACTCAGGAACAACACGATTGCACACACTTAAAACGACTATCCACAAGACGTCATTAACATTGTGATTAGTTCAGTTAAGGACAAACTGGCCTTGGGTTCACACACTCCTTTCCTATGCTCCTTCAGCATGACCATGAGAAGATTTATATTGTTACAATAATTATAGCAATTAGTATACAGTCGTACCTCAGAAGTCGAACAGAATCCATTCCGGAAGTCCGTTCGACTTTCAAAATGTTCGGGAACCAAGGCGCGACTTCCGATTGGCTGCAGGAAGCTCCTGCAGCCAATCGGAAGCCCCGGAAGCTGCGACGGACGTTAGGGTTCCAAAGAACGTTCACAAACCGGAACAACCACTTCCGGGTTTGCGGCGTTCGGGAGCCAAAACGTTCGTCTCGCAAGGCGTTCGACTTCCAAGGTACGACTATATAGCATTATGTCCAATCCCCAAACACTTAACTTTTTTTAGTGAAAGCAAGACTGCTTCATACGCTATGGCTTGAAGTTGTTTTGTTTCCAAAGTGAAGACTTACCATAGTTTGTTGGGTTTAGGTGTTGTGGCAAGTTGCAGTTAGTCTAAAATGGAAAAGAGAGCTTCTGAACTCCTTCTCTCAGCCATACTAGAAGAGGAGGGGGCGTGATCCTTAGACTCACAGTGGATAATCCTCAGAGTTTAGTATTATTCGCAGACATAGCCACTAAGCCACTGATTTGAATGACCCACAGTCAGACATTGCACACTCCCACTTTGTCTGGTACAGCCATAAGATGGATATTGGAAATGTTTGCTTCCCTTTTTTTTGGTCAAGCAGAGTTTAGCATTACATCTGAACCCAACAAACTGTGGTTAATCTTTGTGTCATGTATCACGAGGTTGGCTCGTTTCAACAAACCATGGTTTAGATGTAATGCTAAATCGTAAACAGAAGCAAAAACCTCAGATCTCATCATGGCCAGGCAGGAGGGGTGGGGGTGGGGGAGTCCAAAGCTCAGAGCCCCTCATTCCTGTCATGATAAATCATTGTTTACATATACTAGTTCACTTGCCTGATTTATACACAGCCTCTGATTAGTAGGGGTAGAAATATTATGAAGGAACGCAGACCTATAAACCATTTGACAGGAAGTAAACTGACATGAAATCTGGTGGAGTGAAAAAAACTATTAACACTTATGTATTGGTTTCTTTTAATGCTTTATTTTCTGTAGGAACCTTGGAAATAATGCAATACGTTCTGTTCAAGAGGATGCCTTTGCTAAGTTGAAGAACCTGAAGGAGCTGTAAGTAATGGGGGGGATGTTAAGATTTATCCTGTAGTCTTTGGGCCATTGTTGCGACACGCCCCCCCCAGCGGCTGCTCTCCCCCTCCCCAACTAGGCTCCCACTATTGCTGCTTTCCACTTGCCACCCCCACAAGCTATTTTTACACTAGAGCAGATGTCAGAGACTCGTCTCACATTCAGTAACGAATGAAACAGGATCTTCTCAGCAGTCCTTTCATTGGGCTGCATCTGTGCCCTTATCCATCTCCGTTCAGGAAATCTAGGCTCCTTTTCTCAAGCCTTACAGAGCATTCAGCGACTTACTTAATTTCTGGTGGCAAACCAGTCTCTCCTTTTATAACTACATTTCGGGTATGCTGACATTTCAGTGATAAGCAGGTTTCAAATTTGATCCATGTGCCCACTTATTCTCAGGGATGGGGAAATTACGTTAGCAGATCTAACACTTCAGCTGCATCAGTGGGATCTTGTTTAGTACATTGCCAAACATCCTGTCTCATGATAATCTCCAAACCGGCTCCCCCCTTCCAATGTTAATACGCTGCTTTATGCTCTACCATATGTTCATGCAATATTAGTTGTCCAGGATCTAAATTTATGAGCTCACTTTCCAGGGGAACATGTGGGGTGTGGGTGTGTGCATGCACCTGTCCCAAGATCTTGTAAATTGTACCAACCAATAACTTTTCCATTAGATGTCATTTCACTTAAAACATAGTTTAGAGAGGCGCTCATCATGATATTCTGGATCTGTAAGCGGTAATTGCTTGCTTCCATTTGACAAAACAGCAGTAGCCATGTCGCAATGTCCCTAGACCTGAAAAGAAGCAACTTTGCTTACAAAATTTGCAGCCACAAGATGTGGTGATGGACGGTGTCTTAGATAGCTTCCTCCCTCCCCACAAAGGACTTTTACAGTGCGCTTACTCTCTATTAAGACAGATGGTATATCTGCCTTACACAGATAGATATTGCCTCTCATAGGGGGCTACCAAGCAAGTTAAAAGCTATTAGCCTTTCCCCCCCTAGTTCACGTATACTAATATAGCCCTTTGGGGCACAGGATGACCTGAAAGAAACAAATAACAATTCCTTCTCCGGTTTAAAAAAGGGTTGTTCACCTGCAGGGAATTAATACTCACCCCAGGTGACCAGGCAAGCAGCTATTGATAAAGGTCATGTGCGGGGTCAGATTAATGTCTCATATATTATTCCCCTGCTCTTCACCCTGAATGCCCAGCTCAAGGCCAACGTTTTGTCTACTATAACACCTGCAGACACCCTCCACCATTCTGTTGCCTGGGATTTCTTTGGGAACAGTGTATACATAAGGCAGGAAGGCTGCCCTATTAGCAGCCATTATTATTTCGTTTGTCAGTATCTGGGTTGCCGTTCGCATTAAAATTCCCTTTCAAGTTTCACAGGAGACTTTTTTACCCCTTTTGCATTTTGTTTGCTTCCCTCTAGCCGCATAAACAGCGAGAGCTTCCTGTGTGATTGTCAGCTGAAATGGTTGCCGCAGTGGTTAACCAACAGGGAACTGCAGCCGTTTGTGGAAGCTACCTGCGCCCACCCAGAGTCATTAAAGGGCAGAAGCATTTTCGATGTGGCTGCAGAAAGTTTTGTGTGTGGTAAGTCTTGGCCGTAGCTTGGTAATCTTGAGGTTGCTTTGGAGGGCAAGCCCTGACGCAGGAATGTTTGTATATTTTGTGGCCAGCTTGTTCTTCTGTATGCAGTGGAGTGGGAGCGTACATAGGATTTAAATTCTTCACTGGGCAGAGCTGGATTTATATCAGAACTGCACTTAAATTGGCAGTGTGTGGCAGCATGTATCTGGAGCAGCGATTCCCAAAAGGGGGGGGGAGGCATTAATAAAACACGGGGAAGTTTTTGGTAGAAGTGGTAGAGAGCGACTTTAGGCATTCCCGAGTGTCTCCTCCATTTCAATCTTGTTTTCATGGGACATAGGATTGCCTGGGCATAGGATTTTCATCTTGTCTCTTCAGCTTTAGGGATTATTATTTTTGCACTACCTTCATCCCCCCGCCCCCCACCCTTTCAGCAGCACAAGTAGACCTTCAGTGTGTCTGTAGGAGGAATGTTCACTCAAGCTAGCTGACGTCGTGTTAACACTTTTCTCCTGAATAGCCCTTCTCTGAGCCTTTTCATTGCTGCTGCTGCTTCAGGGGAAGATTGCGAACCAGCGTGGCAAATAGAGAACAGCTGAATACACACGTGCTTCCTTTTTTTTTTTTGTCTTTTAAAATGGAATAGTTAAAAAGCCTAGAGCCACAGCCAAAGTCGCAGTTGTTCATACTTTCCTCCTCTTAAACCGAACGGGTCATGCGTTCTCCCCGAAACTTTCCTCTCTGTTTACTGAAGTAGAATTCAAGCTGTCGCTATTTGTCGGGCATTGCTAGCTTTGCGTGGAGAATAGCAGCTTCAGGAGGATCTCTCCACTTTTGTTGAAAGCCCCATTCATCATCCTTGTTGGAGTATGTCCATATTGTACTCTGCAATCAGATAGGCGCAAATATACAGACACCTGCTCAGAACACAGGAACATCTCATCTGCTCGGATGATCTCATCCTCCAGTTGTGCGTGTATTAAAGCTGATTAGGAAATCCATAGGCAGCAGCTCAGATAATGCTACAGCTCTACCCACCCATAGCAACCAGTGGCTGTGGCCCCACCTTGTTTACTGCTTGAAGTTAAGGTCACTCTCTGTTGATGAAAGCAGCAGCACTTGGATTAGGAAACCAAGCCGTGAATAAGAACGTAAATGAGAGGTTACGGTTATGCTTCCCAAACTCAAGAGCAAAGGGCCTGTCATAGTCTTTCCCAAGCTGGTGTCCTCCACGTGTTTTGGACTAAGAACAGCATGGCTGTGCTAGGTCGGGCTGGTAGCAGTCGTAGTCGAAAACATTTGAAGGGAACCAGGTTGGAGAACATGGGTTAATATAGATCTCCACTTCTCAGCAATACAGGCAGCCTTATGCTCTCAGCCCTGGCAAACCCTGACCGACGTAGTTCTGGCACAATGCCTGGCTCAGCAGCAACAGCCAGGATTGCTCTAACTGGTGGGAGCTGGGAGAGAGAGGGAGAAGATAAATTGGGAAATAGTGTTTAGAGGGTCTTAGAAGCTGGGACCACATGCCAGAGGGTGAATGGGCAGGCAGGCTTTTTCTCCACTCCACCTGGGGCTTCTGTTACAAGTCAGTGTTACTATATTGAACTGTACTGACCGTTTGCCCGTCTGCATGTGGCATTTGCTACACTTCGTAGCTGATCGGCCCCTGACTTGCCAGACTGATGTTAATTCAATTATGAAGTAGAGAGGGATTTTGAGAGTAACCCAATCTACTCCCTCTTCAGTAGCAGGCTTCCCCCGCCTCCCTTGGCTCCCAAGTCAAACCATTTCAGTGGATCTTCATCCACCAATGCCTTAAAAAAGAAAAAAATGAATCCTTGGATGGAGATTCCACAAATTATTTAAGTAGTCTCTTCCATTGTTCAGCTGTTCTCAACAGGGGTGAAGGCAACGTGAAAGAGCACGTCCTATGTCAGTTTTCTGCATCCTTTCACATGAGTTGCTTGTTGCTTTTCTTCCACTGGTGTTGGTGAATCTTAAAATCACCTTCCTTTATCACACCTATTCAGGTATTTGGACGCCGACGTCATTGTGAGCTCTGTAATCTTATTTTCTTTTGTATCGTTCCCACGGGGCCAACTCAGAAGCACAAAAATACTGTGTGATGGATTACGTCACGGAGAAGGCTAGATGAAAGGCTTTCCCTCTGACATGCCAGCCTTTTGGGGGGGGTTGTCCCCTCCACACACACACACACACACACACACACACACACACACACACACTATGCAGCAGAGCCACTTGCAATCTGAAGTAATGCAGCTGGAGTGGGGAAACTGGCCTTTCCTAATCGATATCGGACTGCAACACCCATCATTCTTGAGTGCTGGCTATCTTAGCTAGAGTTGATGGTAGTCCAGCAACATTTGGAAGGGCGCTGGAGTCCACACTCCTACTGTTTGGGAAGGGGGAAACTGTACCATGTGCTTTCTCCATCTTTCAGAATTGCTCTCAGGCTGCCTTTAATAATGCAACATGTTGGCATTCCAAACCTCTTTTCTTTCTTCGCCACTGAATCCCATTCAGATTTAATCTGCCCATTGAGTTTCTCCATTCCATTGGTAATGGCTGTGTTTTTTGGGGTGGGGGAAAACGTTCCGCATTGAAATCAAGAGATGCCTTTTGTGTGACTAATAAATTAAGCTGCTTGGAACTCAGCTAAACCAAATAGCCCTCAATGTCAGGCCTCAAGAGCAGAAGCCTCTTTGCCTTGGAAGGGTGACAACCAGCTACATCTGCCGTTCCTTCGACGTCTTTGTGCCAGGATGCTATCCTGCCTGTCAGCACTTGTCACTGGTGACATTAATTGCAACAGTTGCTGTAACTCTTAACAAATTAACATTGTCAGTCTGTGGTAGCAGCACTTGGAGGGCATCTCTCAGGGACCAGCTGACGGAAGATGGAAATAAGGTGGCGCGTGCACACACACACACACACACATATATATATATATATATATATATATATATATATATATAATATTTTTCTGCATACCTTGGAATTTCTCCGCCCCCTTCCTAAAATAAATTGGCCAGATGGTTCAGTTGTAAGTCAGTAGAAAGCACTGGTTTCTCCTTTCACCCAAAGGATTTATGGCAATCCTTTTTGCCATATGTCTCCCATTTGGTATTATATCTAGCTCACGCCAGGTTATTCCATGCACCAGCCCTGCATTCGGAAGATTTGCTTTGGTATTCCTTCTGGTATTTTGGGTGCTGCCTATTGCTTCATTTATGCAAACAGGCAATCCACATGTTTCCGTAAACCCGAGAATTGTTCAGTTTATAATTACAGTAAATGAGACTACAATGAGAAAACACTAAATATGCAACTGCCCAGGCTCATATTATTTGTAGGTGTAGAGCATTTTGCTGCATTTGAATCGCATGGCCAGGAATTGGATGAAGAGCAGCTTTTCTCAGTGCTCTTCCGCATAGGAAAACTGACTCTGAACACCTTGGGAAGGTGTTGAAATTTGAATGCCCCGTGGCCACGGCATCTTCCTAAACCGAAAATGCTTTGGCATTCTGTTTTCTTTTCTCAGAGGATTTCCCCAAGCCCAAAATTATCGTTGAGCCGGAAACTACCATGGCCGTTCTTGGCAAGAGCATCCGCTTCACCTGCTCGGCAGTCAGCAGCAGTAGTTCCCCCATGACCTTTGCCTGGAAGAAAGACAATGAAATTCTGCACCATGCCGAGATGGAGAACTTTGCCCATGTCCGGACCAGAGATGGTGTGGTGTGGTTCACCACCATTCTGCATCTGCGCCATGTCTCTTTCAACCACAAGGGGTGCTACCAGTGCGTCATCACCAATCATTTTGGTTCTACCTATTCTCACAAAGCTCAGCTCACAGTCAATGGTGAGTAAGAATTTCATAGCTAGGGCTAAAATTACATAACCATCTAAAATTTTGGAGATTAGTTTTAAAGCATGGTGTCAAAAAGAGGGAGAGCACACATGCCCAAAGGGAAAGGTCAGCCTGTGTTTAAAAAACTAATGCACTGAAGAAGAGCAGTGACTCAAAATGCATCAGGATGCTTCTATAAACCATAGTTTGCACCCTTCCCTGACAGATATTACATGTCGTATTCCTTTTGGAGGTAGTTTGTTCACCTTTGGTCCCCACCCTGCACTCAGCTCTCACCTGTGACTCCTGGAAGTTGTCAGCATGCAACAGCAGCCACACCCCAGGAGCAGTTTTGACTGGCCAGCTAAACCAAGTGAGGGTAGCCGATGGGTCCCAAACCCTCAGTGAGTTAGGGACTTCCCCTGCATGCAAAGACAGGCTCCGGCGGATTGGGCAGATGAGAGCTATGGTCGGTGCAATGATTAAGGTGGTGGTTTCTGCACATGCTGGGGAGGGGAGAGAGGGGTAGGCGAGCCGATCTAGGAGAAGGAAAATTCTGATCCTAAACCTCCACTGCCTTACAGGATATTTTGGGGAGAAGAAAAAGCAAACCCTACACCAGGGGTGGCCAACTCCCAAGAGACTGCAATCTACTCACAGAGTTAAAAGCTGACAGTGATCTACCTTTGGGTTCAGGTCAAAGTTGTTGAGCTTTTTTTTTAGGAAGGAGGAAGGCCCATTTTGGGGGGGGGGGTTCAGGTCTAAGTTGTTGAGTTTTTTTAGGGAGGAGGTAAAATGTTGAGCTTTCTTTAGGGGAGCCACAGTTGTTCAGCTTCTTTGGGGGGAGCCAATGATCTACCAGTGATCTACCGCAGACATCCAGTGATGTACCGGTAGATCACGATCTACCTGTTGGACATGCCTGCCCTACACAAATCCAGAGTGGAGGCCCTATGATGGTTGGATGGCGCTTTTTACGCCTCCTTCCGGCAACTCCTGCAGCCAAGCTAGTGCCAAACCTATTGCTCTGCTTTTCTTTGGATTACATCACTGACGTTGAGAGGGTGGTTTTGGCATCTGGGCAGCCTAGGACCACCATGCACACTGTCCATGCTGGCACCCTGGGGAGGCTGCTTCGGCACTGCTAACGCGGTGGTTTGACTCCATTCCTGGAGGCGCACTCCATTGTCTCTCGAGACAGACAGATGCCAACGACGACGCTGGATAGATTTTAAATTCTAACATTGGAAGCATGGTGGCTGCTGTTCTTCAAGAATTTTTGCTACTCTCATTCTCCTTGTCCCTCACAGTGTTGCCGTCGTTCCTCAAAACTCCCCATGACATTGCAGCCCGGACAGGGACAACAGCCCGGTTGGAATGCGCTGCTGAAGGTCACCCAACCCCACAGATTGCTTGGCAGAAAGATGGAGGCACTGACTTCCCTGCAGCTCGCGAGCGCCGGATGCACGTCATGCCTGACGATGATGTCTTCTTCATCACGGATGTGAAGATAGAGGATATGGGGATGTACAGCTGCACTGCTCAGAATTCTGCTGGTTCTGTGTCAGCAAATGCTACCCTGACTGTGCTTGGTAAGGAAATTTGCTTCCTTTGGTAGGCGAAGTCTGGGCAATTCATTGCAGATGCATTAATTTTATACTGATGTCCCTTTAGAAAGTTCAAAGTTGTGGTGTTTTAAGACACCATTGTCAATAATGGATGGGCGTATAGTTATGGTTGGTGCTGTGGGTTAAACCACAGAGCCTAGGGCTTGCCGATCAGAAGGTCGGTGGTTCGAATCCCTGCGACGGGGTGAGCTCCCGTTGCTTGGTCCCTGCTCCTGCCAACCTAGCAGTTCGAAAGCATGTCAAAGTGTAAGTAGATAAATAGGTACTGCTGCAGCGGGAAGGTAAACAGCTTTTCCGTGCGCTGCTCTGGTTCGCCAGAAGCAGCTTAGTCATGCTGGCCACATGACCTGGAAGCTGTACGCCGGCTCCTTCGGCCAATAATGCAAGATGAGCGCTGCAACCCCAGTCGGTCACGACTGGACCTAATGGTCAGGGGTCCCTTTACCTTTTTAGATAGTGACAGCAGAGAGGACCCAAGTTAACTCTGTTTGGGATGGGCAGAGGATGATAAGGAAGGGTTATAAGAATTTGTAGGCTGGGGCCTGGGGGTTTTGGACAGTATTTCTTTTGAGGCTAGGTGGGAAGAGAGTTTTGGTGCTGTTATTGTAGCCTTTTTGAATCTGTCATGTTTGCATACACTTAGATGCGCACACATACACCTGTAGCTGAATATTTATTGGGGGAAAGTGGAAACTCTTTTTCCTTACCATGGAGAGTTTATTGAGAGGTATACCTCAGCCATTACTGTTTGTTGCAAGGAAAGGCAGAAAGGCAGCCCAGAACTGTGTGAATTCAGGTTTCTTAAAGAACACTGTGTTGTCCAAAGCCTTTGTTTCATAACTGGGCTTAGCCCGTAGCATGAATCTTCTGTAGGCTTGACATCTCTCTCTCTGGATCCTTACAGAGACTCCGAGCTTGGTTCACCCACTGGAAGATCGTGTTGTATCTGTGGGCGAAACTGTGGTCCTGCAGTGCAAAGCGACAGGAAGCCCACCTCCACGCATTACATGGCTGAAGGGCGATCAGTCTCTGCTGGTCACTGAAAGGCATCACTTTACCCCAGGCAAACAGCTGCTTATCGTCCGGAACGTTGTGATGGAAGATGCCGGGAAATACACCTGTGAGATATCGAACACTGTTGGGACCGAACGGGCGCACAGCCAAGTGAGCGTGCTGCCCTTGATCGGCTGCCGAAAAGACGGCACCACCGTTGGGATCATCATTATTGCTGTGGTCTGCAGCATTGTGTTGACGTCTCTGGTTTGGGTGTGCATCATCTATCAAACCAGGAAGAAGAGCGAAGAATACAGTGTCACAAACACAGGTAGGACAAGAGTCTTTTTTTGGTAACCAGAAACATATCAAAAGGGGCTAGTTTTTGAAGTCCCCCCCTGTCGTGTAGCCAGCATTCATAGCTGGCTTACTTTACTGCAGATACAGAGAGTGCTTCCAGGTATCCCAAGTGGAATTGTTGTCCATTTGCATGGTTTACAGGCAGGTTTTCACGCCTCTTTATACTGCCCAGGAATTTTGCAAACCCAGAACGTAGTCCCTTGTACTGCCAGCATTTTTTTTTTACTTTTTTACCTGTCGTTTGGCTAAACGCCCAGCATTTCCCTAAATGTTCTTGGGTGTCTGTCTCTCCTCCAGAACACCCAGTTTATTTATTTATTAAAGTGTGCTCAGACTTCCTTTAATCTTGTTGGGTTTCTGGGTGGCACACCAACAAAAATTAGCATCATAAATGCAAAAAAGCAAACGCGAATGATAAAACATAAAAAGTTCTTATCCTCCAGCTTCTTGGAGTTGGGGCACAACTGCAGCTGCGGTCAAGTACCTGGCTGAAACCGTACCGAGGAAACAAGCTGCTCAAGTGAAAACTCAAAAGCAGTGTTGCAACAGCTCAGATACAAGCACTGCCAGAAAGTTGCTGTCAGCTAGCCGGGCAAGGCCCTTCTGGGAGCTCTTCCTGGAGGCCATGCCTGTCAACCGAAAGGGAGGTGCTTCTCAGAAGTGAAGGCTGCACCATCCAGGAGCCATTTGAGAAACAATGACACATGACGCATATTTTAGAACCGCGTTGGTACACTCTAGAATGAAATCAGCAGAAATAAGGTGCTGGCTGCATAATCTGTAATAAAACTTTTTGGCTCTTGCAAGAGCTCCAGCTCTTGAAACACGATCCCCGCATAAGAAGGCCTGCTAGGTTTTGAAGGGAGACACAACTTGTTCTCTGACATATTCGCTGAGTGCTCGTCAGCTGGTTTTGCGGGCTATGATTGAGACAGCAGGTAAAGCTAACTGCATGCCCTCTTTTGAACTAAAGTAGTGGGAATGTCTCAGTGACTTAAGAACATGAGACGCTTACTGAATCAGACCAAAGGCATCGCCAGACCAGTATCCTTTTCCCAGCAATGGCTAGTCAGATTCCTATGGGAAGCCTGAAAACAGAACAAGTTTCATATACTTAGCTTGTGCTGATATTGCTGAGTAAAAAAAATTGGGCTGAGGAGCTTGGAGATATTCCCTGTGATGAAATGTTAGAATCTGTTCAGTCAGAGAACAGCAGGGAGATTTAACAGGAGCATAAAAGTGTGAGCATAAAAGTGATTTGAGGGAGCACCAGGGTACCAGATATGTTTCCAGAATACTGTTCTCTGCAGATACTAAATCTCTAAAGAGGACCAAGGGCAAATTTTCATTCAAAGAGTAAAAGAAGTCCTCCTATGTAGTCTCCCAAACTTGATCAGACGGCTCCTGAATAGCCTGGTTCTAAGATGGAGTGTAACCAAGTGCACAGTGTCCAGATCTAGTCTTTTCTCTAGCTTCAACACCAATCTTGTGCTCTAACGCTGGCCCTTCACTTTTGTCTCCTTTCCCTGTATTTCCAGATGAAACCATTGTGCCACCTGATGTGCCAAGCTATCTGTCCTCTCAAGGGACACTTTCAGAACGGCAAGAAGTGGTGGCCAGGGTGGAAAATGGCCAACAGCCCAATGGACACATACAAAGCAATGGTAGGGGACTTTGCTGTCTGGCAACACTGTACTCATTTTGCTTCTCTTATAACACAGTCCTATACACCAAGGGAGGTCCTACAAGTATTTGCTGGATTACGGCTTCCATCATCCCTGACCATTGGCCATACTGACTGAGGCCGATGGGAGCTGGAGTCTAACCACATTTTGAGGGTCAAAAGTTTGTCACCCCTATGATATATGTCTGTCCACTTAGCCCACTGAGTTTAATTGAATTTAATCTCTGGTAAACGGGTATAGAATTGTAGTCTTAAGGGACTATCTGCGCATTCACTGAAATTACATGGTAAAGTCCTTCCTGGACTGTCCCATTTCAGACTGAAGGTTGGGGGCGGTGAATTTTTGGGTGTTCTCGTACGACAAACATTCCTGCACATAGAGAACTAGCTACATATCAAAGGTAGAGCTAGGCTTAAAACCTTTCTCAAAACTGCTACTTTTCTGCATGAAGAACTATTGGAGCACATAAGACATACTTCGTTAGTAATAGTATAGACATCGAAGAGCTCCGATAATTTTTATAAGCATACAATTCAGGTTACAGATAAAGATGACCAAACCATGACTTCCTAAGCAGATGTTCCCAGCTACACTAGCTTTCACTGTGCGTGCATGGAGATGTTTTAGCACCAAACTGACCTTTCCGGAGTTCACACCTGAGTATTATGTTGGGATCTAGGGTGGAAAAATTCAGTTCCACTGAAACGTTTGCAGGTCCAGCATGTCTACTTATAGGGGAGTGTTGTTTTTTTAAAAGGAGTTTGGGATTGATTTGTCATAACTGTACAGTGGTACCTCGGGTTACAGACGCTTCAGGTTACAGACTCTGCTAACCCAGAAATAGTACCTCAGGTTAAGAACTTTGCTTCAGGATGAGAACAGAAATGGTGCGGTGGCGGCGCAGCGGCAGTGGGAGGCCCCATTAGCTAAAGTGGTACCTCAGGTTAAGAACTGTTTCAGGTTAAGAACGGACCTCTGGAACGAATTAAGTACATAACCTGAGGTACCACTGTATACATGTTAGAGAGGATCACTATTTGTAAATAATACAGATGAAAAATGACAGGAGCTTTGCTGGCAGGGATGGCTGTCCACTTATCCTCTCCTCGGCCCGCGAACACAAAGGCAAACTGAGGGAGCCACACCAGTTTTGTGGACCTCTGGTTTTCCCTTTCCATAGATTTGGACAGCTAATGTATTTATCTCTCTTATCTGCAAACATTTGTATATCTGGTCACTTTGTCATTTTGTTGCAGGGGTTTGCCAGACCGATGCAGCGAGGGATGCAGAAGTCGATGCTCACCCTGTTTACCAACAGCCAAAGCTCTGCTTAGGATACAGTAAAGAAGTTTGGAAAGGAGATGATATAGCTGACAGGGCACTCGTTGTAGATAAGACAGGTATGGAACCTATTAATCTGCGAAAGCATTTTGGAAAATTCACTTTAATAAAGACCACCTGCACATCAAAGCAGCCTTTTCTTAGACATTCAGGGGATTTTATTTTATTTTATATTTATTGAAACAGTTATATACACACTTCATTTAAAACCCCACCTTTCCTGGTTTCCAACTAGATTTTCGTGCCACCTTCATTCATAAGTAGCAGTTGTCTTAACAGCTGTGAAAGCAGCATATTATTATTATGGGTAGAATCTAGAGAGCATGAATTGTTTAGGGAGTTACTCACCAAAATGAGTAAGGAGCTATATAAGATTATTCCTCCTGCCTATTTGTGGGTCCTGCCCCTTTCAGTGACAGTGGCATGAGAGAATCTCTGTAAGGCTGTAATCCAGAATGGCCCAGTAATACCTTTTATTGAGTCACTTCTCCTTGGCAAGGATAATCAGCTTTTGGGCTGTGCTGAACTCCTTTAAGTGTAATTCTCAAGTTTGCTGTCCACAACAGCACACAAGGTTGTATCGGCCCGTGACTGTCTACTCAGTTAATAGGTCACAGTTGAACTGCAAACAAATAAAAATGTAAACATGCATTATATATTGGCAAAGATTTAGGTCTCCTCTGAAGAGCAGCAAAATGGCAGAAATGGGCAGAGAAGTTGTGGGTAGGAGGCAGGGTGCTTAAGACTTGTCCTGTGTACCAATTTCCCCTCTTGCAGTCCCTTCTAAACACATATATTTAATTCCCCCTTGAGGGGGGAAAATCAGCAAAAGAAAAGAAGCAGTTGAAAAGCAGCAGGCAGGTGGAGGACTGGTGTTTTCCTGCTTCACATCATGCCCTTCCTCTACTGTTTTTTATCTGACCATCAGAGAACCAAGTTCCTGAATCAGCATCTATTTCCTTTCTTGTGCTGTGATGGAGATGATGCATTTGCATTAAGGCATCCAAATTTTGCTTCACAAAAACCTGGGTTCTGCGATGTGCGCTATTTTGAAAATTAAATGCAACACATGGTTTATTCTTTGTAATTTAAAAGGAGAGGCAAGAAACCGCCCAGAGTATTGCAAATCCCGTCTTTGAACTGTGCAAATTTTACTCAATAACTCCCCCGGCTTCTGATATTTCACTAGAGCAGTAGCTTCATAGCATTTGCCATCATGAGGGGCAAAGGCTTGCTTTTTGTTTAAAATAATCTAGCACCCTAAGAAGCTTAGCTTTCAGAATTACAGCATATGCCTCATCCTAGCTATGGTGAGGAACGAAAGGGCATATAATAAGACAAGTCAGTCAATGAAGCCACCATTGCCTATTCTGTCTGAAGCATCATTGCCCCAAAATTCAAAGTCATTGTTGCTTTTAAAAAAAACAATAACCACCTGCCCTTTCTCCCTCCAGGCTACAGCTTGCCAGTTGTGTGTACTGATTGCAGCGGGAGCACTGACAGCATGAGCGTCACCATTTACCCCAAGGATCCAGATTATGGCCCTCTGCCTACAGAGACTGTGCCTCCAGATGCTTCCAAAAGCAGAGAGTCCAGCAGGCAGGACAGCATACCTGCTGCTAACCGTCAGGGTCCTCTAAAGTGCAACGGGAGCGCGAGCAGCAGAAAATCAGATGGCAGCAGTACCATCTACCCCAGTAATCACGACAGGATGTCAGCTGCTAGCCCAGGCACACCGCCTCAGCCGGACAGCAAAGGTGTGTGCATGTTTTAATCTCTTCGACATGCCTGCTATTACAGTCAGTAGCGCATGAGACTCCTAATCTCAGGGTCGTGGGTTCAAGCCCAAGTTGGGCAAAAAGGTTCCTGCATTGCATGGGGTTGGGCCAAATGACCCTCATTGTCTCTTCCAATTTTACAATTCTATTGATATTTTTCCAGGTGGTCCAGTAAAGGGATGGAAACACCTGTGGCCCTCAGATGTTGTTGAACTCCAGCCCTAGTCAGCATGGCCAGTAATCAGAATTGTTAGGAGCTGGTGTCCAGCAACATCTGGAAAGCCCACAGGTTCTCTATCCCTCCTCTAGTAAATTGCACCTACCTGTTAAGGTTTTGGAAAATGGATGTAATGTATATTTGCTCCTAAGGCAGGCATGGTTCTTTAGGCCTAATTCTTATGCGCCCATATTGCTCTTGCAAACGATCCCCTTAAGAGTCGTGTTCCTATATACCAAGCATGTCCAACAGGTAGATCGTGATCTACTGGTAGATCACTGGACGTCTGTGGTAGATCACTGGCTCCACCCAAAGAAACTCAGCAACTTTGACTCCCCTAAAAAAAGCTCTACATCTTTGCCCTAAAGCCCCCAAAATAGGGCTTTCCTTCCTAAAAAAGCTCAAAAACCTCGACCTGAAGGGGGGTAGATCACTGCCAGTTTTTAACTCTGCGAGTAGATCGCAGTCTCATGGAAGTTGGCCACCCCTGATATACCACTTGGGTTCTGGAGTCACACAGGCCAGCAGGCAAGCAGCCCCAAATATATTTCCACAGGACCTTTTGTGGAAATATAACATGACACAAAACCAGGACACTCTAGTCTTGTAGCTTGGAATCTTGCGGGGTGGAGGAGCATCCAGAACATTGCTGGTTGGGAGGCACGGGAGAGAAGTGCCTAAAATAAGAAGACAGTGGCTGCGTCCCTGCAACGTCACCAAAGAACCCGGGGTGCATTCTGACCCGATGATGGCCTCAGTGAGTCTAGCGACCAGTGTTTGTGTTGCATCCAATCTGGAACGGAGCTTGCTTCCCGGAAACACTTGCAGGGAATTGTGGGGCGTGTTCTAAATTGGCAAACCACCCTGCATCACATGAAAGCCGAGATATGAAGCTGAATCTCTGCTTATGGCTCCCAACAAATGCAAATAGTCGTGGAGGCAAAAAGTCTAAACTAGAGATTTACGGGCGTCTGTATCTAAAATTACTTTTTAATTAAGTTTGGTTTAGGTCTAAATGTGCTGGTGCGTGTACTGAATGTGTGTGAGAGAGCTAACAGTGGAGGTGTTTTTTTTGTTTTGTTTTTAACAGGTTCTTCACAGCCTTTAGCGAAATCTTTGGAGCCTTGTGGCTTTCTACTGCCTTCTGAAGGCTCACTGGGGCATCTGAAAGGAACTGCTGAACTATCGTTATCAGAGAGCGAAGCCAAACAGGCGCTTCTCTCCAACGGACACTTACCCAGGTCACGCGGCTCCCTTCACGAATTGAGCCACTGAAAAGATTGCAACAGACTGAGGAAAACTGCTATGTGCAAATTAAAATGGAGCATCCTAGGCTACTTCTACCTCAAGTTCTGAATTGATAGCTCCTCAAAGAATAGGTGGGGGAAAGAAAGAAAGACAGGAAACAAGATGAGGTATAAGAAGCAAGCTTGCGTGGGGGAACGAAGTCTTATCAACACACCACCCGCTTGTACATAGTGTCAGAACTTTCCTGGGAATATCTGTGGCTCACACGCTGGCTTGCATTATAAAGCACAGAAATGCAAAAGGTTCTTGTGTAAAGTGAAAAGTATTTGATAACAAAATTGTACATAAGAGTTTTCATATATAAAAATCTATCTAAATATATAAATATATAAATATATATATTATATTATATCTTTTAACAGAGGTTATTTTATTCCTTGGTGCATGATGGAACTGAGTGAACTTATACAATGACAACATACAAGGTTTTTCTCGCTTAGAAGGTTGCTGTTAGGTTTCTGTGTTCTGTTTTGTGGTGTTGTTTTTAAATTCCCCAATCATCTGGTGCCTTAGGTGAAAAAAGAACAGACTCGTACATTTTTCTTACTGGAACAAGACCTTGTTTGTGAAATCCACACACCCCTTTTAATAGCAAGTACTGAATTGGTTTGCTAGTTCAAATATCCTTAGAAATATTGCACTTACAGCACAATCCTTTGTCTACTCAGAAGCAAGCCCTACTGAGTTCAGTGGGGCTTGCTCCCAGGTAAGCGTGCAGGATTGTTGCCTCGGATGTTTTATTAAACTGAGCTCTGTTGCTTTAGCATTGCTTAGGCAGAGGTGGTGCAAAAGTGCCCTGGGAACGTCTGAAGAATACGTTCCTTGAAACAAAAGGGAGTTAGACAAGAGTGTGGGTACAATTATTAAACAGATGTACTTTGGCGCTGTTCCCATGCCGTCAATTGGGCTTGTGAAGGGAGAAGAGGGTTGCAAGTTCTTTCTACATCCTAGCTCCTGTTGTGAATGCCGGGATACAGACACACGCATCCCATTGACTTCAAACAAATGTTAGCATGCACACAGCCTTGGAGGAATGTAAGCAGCTGCCTCCTACTTGAGGCAGACCTAGCTCAGTCCTGTTTACACTGCCTGGGAGTGGCTTTCCGGCACTTCAGAAAAGGGTCACTCCCAGCCCTACCTGAAGATGCCGGGGATGGAACCTGGGACCTTCTTATAAGCAAAGCAGATCCTCTGCCGCCAAGCTACAGCCCTTTCCCTCTGCCGGATCGCAACGTTCATGTGCCTATCTAAATGCGAACTGTTCATTGCACTAGTGCAGGCATAGGCAAACAAACTCTGCCCTCCAAATGTTTTGGGACTACAACTCCCATCATCCCTAGCTAACAGGACCAGTGGTCAGGGATGGTGGGAATTGTAGTCCCAAAACATATGGAAGGCCGAGTTTGCCTATGCCTGCACTAGTGGAACAGCATTAAAGCAAGCATAAGGAAGAAGAGGATTGATTGGCAGGCCATATTTTGCTCTGAAAGCTACTATTTTTTTTTTCCTTCTGGCATTTTAGCACGGACTATGGATATTTCAGAAGGCCTGGTTGCTTTCTTACGCAGTAATCTGACACACAGAATAATCCGTTTGCACACAAAAGACCCGGTTTTCTTTTTCTGGATTCTGGCTTTGCATCTAGATTTAGCTAGTTGCTCTTTTTGCTTCTGAAGAAACTTCTCTGAATTTTGTATGGTCTTTTTTTAAGCTCCTCCAGGGCATTTTTTTTAAAGGATGCAACCACACTAGGCTACTGCTTTCATTTTTAAATTAACACTGCTTTGAGAGCTGTCATTTACCTAAAGCACTATTAAAAAGTAAACATAAAAAAACAATGTGAACACAGGAAAAAGTTCTACTCAAAACTTAAATATATAGAGCGTTCTTTTTGTCTGTAGAAGTGCTGCTGCTTCTCCTGGGTGAATAAAATTTCTCCTCTCCACCCCCAAGTTCTGTAGTTCAGGCTCTGCTAATATAAAGTTACATTTAGGTTGTGACTTAAGACAGAGAGGGGCAGAATGACATTTTGTGTTTTCTCTTTTTTATTATTCGTAGCCATGACTTGAAGGCCAGTTTCAGAGGAGCAAACGTGGGAAGCAAGAACATTTAGATTATTGTAGGCGCTTACATAAGGATTCTGGGCCCAATTCTGCCTATGGGGCAGGAGACAAGTGTGGGCTTCAGCTAGCTCTAAACATACAGAGTCTTTGGATTGGTTCCGGTGTTTCCTTGCTCAGATTGTTCACAGTTCTAAAGAAGGCATTGTGTTATTTTCTTTCACCAGCATCTTCCAACAACAAATACCATTGAAGGCGGCGTTGCAAGGCCAGATTAACATGCAAGTTGCTCCTTACCCCTGTGTTAATGTTACTTCATTCTACTTAGGTTACCCTATTCTACTGCGGCTCCAGAGGAAGCAACTAGATGTTTGTGGCCTGGCTTCTGTGGGTATTTTACTATATATAGGTTTGTGTGTGTTGTGGGCTTTCCACGAAATGGAAAAGCCAGTGAAACACACACTGCTCTCTTAAAACCTGGGTAGTGCCTGCAAACATCTGGCTATTTTGCACCTCCAATAAAAGAGGTCCTACTTCCCACCCAGCCCATCTGGAGGAGACGATGGGTTTGTCAAGCAAGGACCCTCAAAACCCAGGAGTGTAAGGAAGAAAGGTAACAAAAACAAAAGACTCAAGACGAGTTTTGCCATCTGCTTTTTTTAGCTGAAGCTGGCCGTTTTGAAGCAATGCATAACTTAGCCAGCTACCTGTCTCTATCACTTCCTGATGGTAGATTCACTTGCACTTTTCTGGTAGGTGGCTAATTATGTGAAGTGCCAACTTGTAGCTAGTCAGTGAATTTAAAAGGAAAAGAGTAGCCAATGGAGGTGGGGAATCAGACTGCATTTTCCCTCTTGGTGGTACAGAAAGGGAATATGTTATATGTTTTCTAAGAAGAGGTAGACTGATAAAGGCTAAGTTGATAGAGAGATGCACGGGTGGGAGAAGGGAAGGTATCATCATCGGAAATGCAAAGCACACTTGCCACGCTGACGTTTTGAAAAATATTGTATTTTTGCATACTGTTAACTGTTTAAATAATATTGTTACTTCCACTAAATATGTGAATCTGCTGCTTCTGAGAGGCATTGTGAAAGAGGAAGTATTACTTTTGTGTACAAAGTTATTTATTTATTAGAAATTTTTGGTACAATGTTGTACATTGACAAAGTACATTGTAAAAATATTGGAAGTGTCCTAACAAATGGCATTGAAGTGACTTTAATAAACGCCCATTTATAATATCAATGGTTTCTGTTTAGAATAGGGTCTGTGATTATTGTTGGGTGGGTGGGTGGGGTTAAGAGAAAATGCCACATTGCTACGTGAGTGGAATTTGCAAAACTCCTTTTTAATATGCAGTCCATCCGAAACGCAATTAACTAAAGAACAAGTCCCACTGAGCCAAAGTGGAACTTGCTTAAGAGCAAATAGGCAAAGGGTTGTACTTTCATTATCATTGATAAGTAAAGTTTTTAGGTGGTTTTGCTAACACCTCTTTCTGTCACCATGGGCCAGTCTTATGGGCAAAAGCGACTGGAGGATTTGGCAGTGTGCCATTTTGCCACCATCAACAGTGTCTCAGTCTCTCTCACCATATGAAAGTGGAATCTCAATTTTCGAGCGTCTTGGAAGTCGAACAATTCGTAAGCCGAACGCCAAAAACCCGGAAGTGAATGCTTCTGTTTTTGAACGCGCCTTGGAAGTTGAATGGCTTCCGAGGATCGTTTCTCCATTTTCTCCATTGACATTGCCGACCGCCCATTGTGCCTCAGTTGTCGAACGTTTCAGAAGTTGAACGGTCTTCCGGAACAGATTACGTTCAACAACTGAGGTTCCACTGTACCTTCTTCACCAGTTCGCTCCCAGCTTGGAGCTCCCCTTTATCCTCTTCCATGAAATAACCAACACTTATTCTAAGCCTCCCTACAAAGCCTACTTTTGCTCCCAGACCATGACATGTTAGCTCTTAAACTGGGCTGAAAGTTCACTTGCTATGAAGAGCAATAAGAAACATTGTTCTAGCGCCCTCACAATATATGGGAATACTTTCAAAAGAAACTGCTAAATTATTGGCTTTGTTTTTTGTTTTGTTTTGCTTTGTTTTGCAGAAGAACTGCTATAGAATATGGGGATGTCTCAAGATGAAGGTTTGTAAAAATATGAACTGTGAGCAAAAGGAGAATTTGCAGGCACATGCAATACATTTAAAGCATTAGTAGCAAGGCAAGAGAAACTCATCTCAGGTTTGTGTTGATACAAAGGACATACAAAGCACATACCCAACTGGGAACAGGTCAGGAAATACTTGATTGAAAATAACTAGCAGCCATGGCTTCAAATAGGCATGAAGCAAATTGGACAAAAAGGAGCTCTGGACTTCTCTCTTCTTTCATATTTTTGGTATCCAGGCATGCTTGAACCCTCAGTAGATATCACTGAAATCCAACACAAGCTCACTTAACATATTTGTAATGGACATAATTCAAAGGGGGGCAGGGAGGTTGACAACATGGCTTAAGTCACAGGGTTCTAAAAATTACATGGCTCTGAAGAAGAGTTCTATGGCTATTGCCCATGAGAGCTGACTAGAACCTCCATGTTTGAGAGGCAGCGTAAATCCAAGCATCAGACGATGAGAACAAAATAGGATGTTTTCCAGGAGACACAGAGAGAGGGCTGTTGGAATGATGGAATAGACAAGCTTTTACTCCGAGCCAACAAAGCAGTTCTTAAACGTTCCATCTGAAAATCTGATCCTGCTTTGCTGAGCGAGGTTATTGGCACAATATTGTGTCTACAAGAAAACTTAATTAGTAGTTATGTCTCCAACTAAAGTATCTATATTATGTGGGGAAACGGTGTGTTTCCCAGGAACTCTGGAGCTTCAGATTATCTCCTGCCTGGGTAGAACATGCCACAAACGTTATCTAGATCATTGCTTTGTGATAAGGGGACGTGACAAAAATGATTCTTCAATGGCTTCTTTCAATTCACTGCCAAGACTGTTTAAATATTAAACTTTAAAGACCTGATGAACATTTTGCCCTTTAATCTGCGTTATTTCTATTTGCTTTTCCGTAAGTGGCTAGAATTCAATGAGACACTGTGACGAACGTTCTGCCCAAGCAAGCATTTCAATTGCCAAGTGGTACGATAGTGCCGGATTTACATATAAGCTAAACAAGCTATAGCTTAGGGCCCCACTCTCTTGGGGCCCCCCAAAAATTTAAAGGAAACACTGGAAGTACATTTCCAAAATATAAGATAAAAAAACAAAATAAAACCTACATATAGCAACAGTGTTTTGTGTTGTGTAGGCTCCTATGATGTAAGTAATGGGCCCCGCCTGCTCCCTGAAATATCACTGGTTTGCTCATTTCTATATATAGGGTGCCTATATTCTGCATGGACTGGTTGCAGGGCAACATGGGCAAATGGCTTTAGATACCTATTAGTTCCATAAATTACCATATAGCGTATATTCAACACAGAAAGCAGTGACAATTAGTTGTTGGCAAAGGACAGCTGGACATATAAAGGGACCCATTACCTTCAGTAGCTTAGGGCCTCATCAAACCTAAAAATGGCCCTGGGTACGATGCACCAGCATGCAGTTCTCCTGACACACGGACACCCAGCACAGAGGGGAGAAAGCCCCTTTGCGTAGTTGGAAGACTTTTGCAGAGGCCGGGCTCATTGGGTGAATCCCACCCAGTGTATTTACATCCGAGCGTGGCCTTAAGCTGCAAAGCGGAGAGCACCTCTAAAGGACGGCATCGGAGACATGCAAGTAGCAAACTTTATGCCCGGCTTTCTTCTGTAAGCAGCTTCACAAGCTGCTCTTACAGGTGGTTACCAAACAGCGTACAAAAATCAGAAGCCCAACTCACTATGTTACCCTGAGGGCCGGTGGCACAGACTGCAACCCATCACTCCCTCCAGGACAGGCCCACCAATTCTTGCTTTGCTCGCTGCACTATTCCTCAAGTAAAAGGGGCCGTAAACGGAACCCATACCCATTGTCCCCCTTTTTTTGTTGGCCACCCCCTCCCCTTCTTCACGTTCTGCAAGACTGTGCTGCTTGTGAGGTGGGAGGCGGGTAGAAAAACCAAGAGCATTGTTTCACTTTCATAGGAAACCTTGTTCGACAGTAAAATAATACAACATTGTACTTTTTACTGGAGAAATCTGAGTCTAATTAAAAAAAGCAGCCTTGCTTATCCAAGCAAGAATGCTTGCTATGCACCTGCAGGTAGGAACAGTGGTCTAAACTTTCCAAACGGGGTTCAAACCACACACACACACGGAAAGAAATCCCTCCGTCTGTCCTCTTTTCTTCTGTCCTCTGGAGCATGGCAGGCCCGGGGTAACGTAAATGCTGTGATGCTGGTCTCACAAAACAAACGAGTGCTCCTTTTACTCCTTCCATGCCGTGCAGGCCATGTTCTTCTCATTTGCACATCATTTTCCCTAAATGAGTTCTAATAATAATGCCTTTCAGGCACAAGGCTGGAGCCCATAAAACGAGTCGTTTGCCCCCAAAAGTTGCCTTTCTTGGCATGCTCCTTCCAATGAGCTCACCACTCGAACAGGGGTTTCCATACAGGGACATTTTATACTAGGGAAACGGAATTAAGGGTTTTCTTTTCTTTTCTTTTCTTTTTTAAATAATAGTGAGAATAGAGTCCAGGCTGTTGAACAGCTGCTGAGCCACAGGAGGCAGGACCTAGGGCCTGCGGGGAGATAAACTTGTGGGAAGGCAAATGAATAACTTCACAAATGTGCATTTTTTTCCTTAGGAGAAGGGGGGGGGGGGTGAAGCAGCACCTCAGCTGTTCCTTTCTGAGTCCCAGAGCCAATTCACAAGAGCAAATGGCGTAACTTGTCATACATCCCCAGGAAGATAAAGCCTCCAAGACTGATGGCAGATATTCGAGGGACAACGCCTGCAAACAACCTGAAAGGAGAGAGAAGCAAAGATTATTTTAAGTCTCTTATCAAGATGCATACAAACACATATGTTTGGATCTGTTGCAGGGCCGGATTTAGGTTTGATGAGGCCCTAAGCTACTGAAGGTAATGGGGCCCTTTATATGCCTAGCTGTCCTTTGTCAACAACAAACTGTCGCTGTTTTTTTGTGTTGAATATATGCTATATGGTAATTTATGGAACTAATAGGTATCTAAAGCCATTTGCACATGTTGCCCTGCAACCAGTCCATGCAGGATGTTCAGGTAGGCACCCTATATATAGAACGAAGCCTTTACTAGTGGCAGAGCTGTACCTTTTAAATACGTCACTAGCCTTTGTATCGGTTTCCAGACCGGTAGCTGCATTAGTTTTGTGCAGCACCGACAACAACAGAGCCCTGTGGCACCTTAAAGACTGACAGATCTATTGTGGCACTTCATGGATTGGGGCACTTCAGAAGATACAGATTCTTGGGTGGCAGATATATCTGCATGGGCATAAAGGGGGCAGATAGAGATGTGAAAGTTGGGAGTAAAATAGCAATGAAATGCAAGAAGTCAAGTCTGTTACTGTTTACTTGTTTAAAGTATTTACAATAATGTGCTTTGCCCAAAGGTAAAGAGACCCCTGACCATTAGGTCCAGTCGTGACCGACTCTGGGGTTGCGACGCTCATCTCGCATTATTGGCCGAGGGAGCCAGCGTACAGCTTCCGGGTCATGTGGCCAGCATGACTAAGCCGCTTCTGGCGAACCAGAGCAGCGCACGGAAACGCCGTTTACCTTCCCGCTGCAGCGGTACCTATTGATTACTTGCACTTTGACATGCTTTCGAACTGCTAGGTTGGCAGGAGCAAGGACCAAGCAACGGGAGCTCACCCTGTCGCGGGGATTCGAACCGCCGACCTTCTGATCAACAAGCCCTAGGCTCTGTGGTTTAACCCACAGCGCCACCAGACTGCAGGCCAAAGATGTGCACAGTCCCAATGAGAAAGTAAACAATAACAAATACAAATAAAACCACCAGTAGTGAAAAAATAATAATAATCAATTATGCATTGGCTGTGGTTTTAGGTGGCAACTATTGGTGACATGTGGTGTCCTTTCTCTTTCACTTCTAGATTTGTTCAGTAGCAGATTGTCCCCAAATCTGGCCTTCCTTCACTGCTTTCCCACTTTGTTGAGTTGGGTACCCTAGTCTGAGAAATGCCTGATCCAACAGGTCAGTGCCGGATTTACGTATAAGCTAAACAAGCTGTACCTTAGGGCCCCCACTCTTTTGGGGCCTCCAAAAAAATTTAAAGGAAAAAAGCACTGGAAGTACATTTCCAAAATATAAGATAAAAAACAAAATAGGAGCCACAGTCCTTTCCTAATCTAGGGGAAGGGGGATGGAGAAATTCAACCTGGCAGACAGGAAGGGATTTGTCACTTTTTAGAACGTAGCCCCTCCCACACAATGGGGCTGTTTGCTTCCAGCCTAGTTCATTTGGGTCCAGCTTTCCTGTGAATGAACCATTTGCCAACGAGAACACCAAAAATGTACAAAAAAGTGTGGGGATCTGTCAGGCTATATAACACTGGCTCACACCCTACCCCTTCGACATACGGAAGAGGTTCTCCCTAATTCCAAGCACATGTTGGCTGGTTGTGACCCACGGAGTGACGTAAGGCAATCCTTTATATGATCAGCAATATATTTCCTGGAATGAGCCGGCGGCACTAAAAATAGATTCTCACGTTAAGCTCCGGTGGTGGATCCTGGCTCAAATGAAAAGTCCTCTTTGGCTGAAATAATTAATTCTTTCCATTCTGGTTTATGAGAGATTGAATGAGTATCTGTTCAAAACCTGCTGGGCAATAAGCAACAGGTGCTTCCTGACTTTTAAAAGCTTTGCTGTGTGCGTCAAATTTAAATGCGGAGGATGGGTGTGTCTATGCATTCGCCTAAAAATGCATGAATTCAATAACTGATTATGCAGGGTGACAAAGTTTCTACATGAGAGGTGCTGGGGGTTCAATTTTCTCTCTCACCATCAAAGACATTCTGTCTTTCTGCAAGTGCCAAGTGCCGTTCAGCAAGGACACAATGACACTAATTAATAATAATAATAATAATAATAATAATAATAATTATTATTATTATTATTATTATTATTAGTACACTCTGTACATGTTCAGTGGCATTCATTCCTTTGCAATATGTTGTAAGGAAATGTGGGAGGTTCAAGACCTGCATTCCCAGCGCCTTAAAAACCAACCAGCCATCCTTGACCTAGCTTTGACCGCACAGGTTAAACACTGAAATCCATTTCAGAAACGATATTGCAGAGCTAAGAGGAAATGTGGATTAAATGTCAACAAATAAATAAGACTAGCATTTATAAGAATATTGCTATTACTTATAAGTAGCAATAAAAGTAAATTAGAATAGCTTGATGACAATACTATTATAATGATGACATCGTGCAGATTTCTTTGCTAGTGTAGCACTGATTCTGCAATAAACTAATTGGGAAGCAACCCTGGAAGAGAGTAGCGGGCTGGAGAGCTCTTCCCATCAGGAAAGGCTGCTGGATTCAAGGTGTTTCAGCGCAGGGTAAAGGTGGCTGGAAGGAAGAGGGGAGGAAGAAGAGAAGAGGCCATGATGCAAACATACGGCCCTTGGGGTCCCTTTCCAACTGGTTCAAAGATGCCCTAAATGAGCTTCGTGGTTTTGTGAGGATTTGAAATCTGCCCTAGCCCACTCAAGTCTGTCCTATGCTACTTGGGCTCTGGTGTGGAGAAAGTGGATGGAGCTGGGAGCTTTTCTCTGGTCCCCGGGATACTGAAGTTCAGGTAATCCAGGGACACAGATGGACAGGAGATAGGACGCAGACAAAAAGGAAGTGCATATCACACAATGGAGGCAGAGACTTTGTTCCCACAAGATATGGTGGGGGCTGCTGGCTTAGAGGGTTTAAAGGGGGATTAGGCAAATTCATGGAGGATAGAGCTGGCAATAGGTATGAGTCATAGCTGCTCCAGGGAACAAGCAGGTTCAGAGGCAGCAGCACACCTAGAATTACTAGCTGCTAGATGGCAACAATGGAAAAGGGATGTTGCCTTCATGGCCAGTGTGAGAGCTTTCCAGAGGCATTTGGTTGGCCACTGTGAGAAGCAGCATGCTGGACTTGATGGGCCAATTGTCTAACTTAGCAAAGCTCCTGGCATGCTCTTGTGCTTGCTATACTGTTCTGTTGTGCCCTGGGGTCACAGCAGGATATGGGATTACTTTGATACATCCCAAAACTCTTGAAACAACCCTCCCACCACCACAAACCCTTTATGGCTATGTAGGTTGTTTTTTTAAACAAATACCCAGTTTACCCAGGCAAAAAAACAATGTTGCACAAGGAAAAACCAACGTTCCTCTCCTCTCTACTGCAGTCCGGCACCCTCCAAAAATCTACACTGCCCCCCCCAGCAGATTTTGAGAGTCAAAGGGGGGGGGGGGGAGAAGCTCTGTTGCAGCAGCAGAAGTCTGTTCAGTTTGTGTACAGACAGCTTTGGGTGCAACCCAAATCTCCCGACTGAGTTCCTGCAGCAAATTCTGTAGTGTGAGGCTGTTCCACCAACAGGAAGAAATGTGGTCATGTTTAAGTCCTCCATCTCCCAATCAACTGCCCATTGGCCTCAGGTTTTCTGCTCATGGAAGGCAAATTCAACTCTGGAAAACGGTGATGGGTAGGTCTGGATTCCAGCACTTCTGAAAGAGAATATAATTCTATATGGGGTAGTTTATTTTATTTTATTTTATTTTACCTCCTTCCTCCAGGCCTGCAAGACAGAGTTATTCCACCTGGCCTTTAATTTGAACTCAGCTTGATCTTTTATTTCCCTTCTCTTCCCCCCCTCCCCTTTTTATGAAGATTACCCGCTCTGGGACCCCACAGCTAATTCTCCCCTGGCCTCCTCACTGGCCCAAGTAGGACTAATCTAGCCAGCTAGCCCTGGTGACTATCTAATGTTTATTGGATGCATTTCCCCAATTGATTTTTGAACTTTGAATTTTATTGTTATTCATGCTTTTATACTGTATTTTATGCTGCTTTTTATGTTGTATTACAATTAAGCGTTTTAAATTTGTTGTTAGCTGCCCTGAGCCCGGGTTTCTGAACCGGGAAGGGTGGGGTATAAAAATTATTATTATTATTATTATTATTATTATTATTATTATTATTATTATTATTATTTCTCCAGGCTGCTCCAGTAATCCTATGCACAGGCCATTCACTGCCCCATTACATATGTAATCTTTGCCTCTTCCCAACTGTACGCCTTCAATATGCTCCTTTAAAGAAACCAGGTTCTCGTAATCCTAGCAGAAAACTTCTGCTCACTAGACTTAGGCCAAATGTTACCGCAGCTCTCCCCGCTTCAATAAAAAATAATAGTAATCAGCCTGGATTTTCTAACCTGATTAAATTCTTCCAATAGCCTTTCAGCAAGGAAAATTACACATCCCTATTGGATTTGAATTCTTCCTACAACAAAGGTTTTAGCGAGCAATGAGACTTGTCTGTAAAGACCAAAGCCCCTTGATAAGTTCTGTGGGTCTTTGGTGCCAACTCACTAATAGATATTGGTGAGTTTTCTCTCTCCTCCACTGCTAAGTCAGATGCAGAGCTCAGTTAACCTCCTTCCTGCACTTGCACTTGTCTGTGGTAATGATCTTTGCTTCGGGGCTGCGGCAGGCAGATGGAAATGTTTTATGGTTTCACTAGACAGCAATTCGGTCTATTACCATAATTACAGCTTTAAAGCCAAGTAATTTGTAACAAGGCAAGTACCGACAGAGCATTCCATGGGCAGATATTGTGGTAGAACACCATTGTTCCCTGTAGAAATGCTGTCATCTTCCTTGGAGGCTGAGGCAGTTTAATTGGGAAAGACCATCTCCTCGAACAGGCACCTACTCCTTGTGAAAGATGATGCCATTGACAAAAGAATGGCACATTATTACTTCATTATCCACACACTAAACCACCCGCATGCCTCAATGAATCTCAAAATCACAAAGAAAGACCCTGGTTTCATTCAGTCATCAGTTAACCATGACCATCTTCCACACAGGGATAACTTTATGAGGGGTGGCACGTGAATTCTAAGCAGAGATGGACAAATCGGTCGTTTTCAATCTCCCTCAGGTACTCATTTTTCAAACCCTAAACTCATTTTTTACATCAATTTGCGACGTTTTCTTTCCAAATGTAAGTTAGTACGTATTTTCGTGCCAATTTCTCTTAATATATGCATCCATGAATTCATTTTTGCAAGTAAGACCCTGTATTATAATATAAGTTTTGAATTTTATTTTCATTTACCTATGCAATCTTTTTTTTGGCACACTTTTTTAGTTGGAGAAGTGGGTCACAAAATTCGGAGATGTGTGAATTTCGCAAGGTCACTGTCTTTTGGTTTTCTGCATTGTTTTGGGAAACGAAAATTACGCAGGTTCACATAAAAATACAAACCAGATTAATTTCTCCCCCAAACCTAACACTAAGGGCACGTCTAGATTTTCCCAATGGCAGATTTTTGTGCTTGTTGATATGAGATGCAGCAGACCACTGCCATTTGCAAATCGTTTTCCGTGAGACCCCTTCCCACTCCTCATTCCAAGGCAGACTGTGAAAATCTATTAAGGCTACCACCCGAAAGCAAGCTCACTTGGGAAAGAAGGCCTACTGAAATCACGTCTAAAAGTCTCGGCGTTTGGGTGCTTGGGTGTTGCTCCCTCAGACACTAAAATGTGTTGACAGATCTTTATCCACCCACCCAGGTTTATGTCATATCATAGGTTAAAAATCATTCTCATGCTTGTCTCCAGTACTTTAATGGCATTGCTCTCTCACTACAGAAATGCTTGAGTCACACTTCTTGGTTTGGGTGGGTGCCCCAGTCTCAAAACAGAAGTGTGAAAAGATGCATCCGAGTGCCAGATGCTGACACTATAAATGTGATCCACGGGAGTCTTCATGGGGCTACTTCTCCAACAGCATTTCCCAAGAGCAAGTCTCTTTGAATACCCTGCTGAGTTGAGAAAGCAGTTTAAGAAACTTCCAAGCATGTGTAGACCACAATTTATGCCACTGTGTGGATGGGCATGCAGTTTTGTAAGAGGAAGAGGAAGAGGAAGAAGAGTTTGGATTTGATATCCCGCTTTATCACTACCCGAAGGAGTCTCAAAGCGGCTAACATTCTCCTTTCCCTTCCTCTCCCACAACAAACACTCTGTGAGGTGAGTGGGGCTAAGAGACTTCAAAGAAGTGTGACTAGCCCAAGGTCACCCAGCAGCTGCATGTGGAGGAGCGGGGAAGCGAACCCGGTTCACCAGATTACGAGTCCACCGCTCTTAAACCACTACACCACACTGGCTCTCACTATAAGAATGCACCTACCGACTGCAGCCTACAACACTGCACTCCAGCAACCATTTCCTTTTTTTATTTGCTTAACTATCCCACTCAACCAGTATTCTGCCTCCAACCTTGGGCAACTCCTACATCCTCCAGCTAAAGTGAACAAAGTCCATAACACCATAGGGAACTCCATTGTCCACTAGTCAGCTCCAGTTTCCAACACCTCAGCAACACAGCAAATGGCGTTCCATGGTTGTTGGTTGTTGTTTTTTAAAGGTACAAGAAGCTTTGCGGGTCATGTAACTTGAAGCCTGTTGCAACTTGAAGTTGCAACCTCACAACTAAATACTACCCATACATTCTCAATCTGATATCCAAAACCATGAGTGCTCTAAAACTGGAAGAAGAGACTCTCCAGATACCAAAAGGCCACATTGGATTTCTGACTCTGCAGAATGTAGACAGCCTGGAACATGACACAGAGAAGTGCCAGTGTGCACGAGACAGGAGAGCAGCTTCTCATTTGGAAGAAGAAAACCAGTGCAAGCGTAGGTCTGCTTTATGCCCCTCTAATCTCCTGTTATAACCTCCTATTATATCACTGCCAAGACACCTATCTGCTGCTGTTAGTTCTCTTTCTCTCTCCCCAGACAGGACGGGATGTTAATTTGCTGGCCCACAGTGGAGGTGCCAACAGGAAGCCCAATGCGCCCTTCTGGTTTTAATAAGGTGTCAATCCGCAAGATAAGGCATTTGTCATTCTTGGTTTCAGACAGGCACAGAGCCTGACACTTTTACTGTTCTGATTAATAGATTTATAATTGGCAGCAGGCCTGGCAGAACTGGTCTTTCCTATTTCCAACCCTTTCCAAAACTTTTCTTGATGCTGCCCTAGCTTGCCACTTCTCCCTGCCTAGAGATTAATCAGATATATATATATATATATTTCCGGCTATACAAATTTAGAGAAATTCTGGAGACACACACACACACACACACACACGGGTGATTGTAGGTCTAGGGCCTTTCAACTGAAGGAATCAATGAAATTTAATTTTCAGCTGCAACTGTGTGTGCCTATTCTTACAACCTTTCTTATTTACTGTGCTACAGCCAGTCTAGAGAGCCATGAAGTCAGGTGGTTTCCTTGGATGGCATTTTGCAGTGAATATAATGGGAGCAGTAAATATAATGTCCCAGGCATTTATGGATGCCGCATCTTTGCTCAGGTGGCTGCTCTGTGGCCTGCCGCACCTCGACGATGCCAGCAACTTCCAAAGGTCCCTGAAGGACATTATACATCTGTTAATGCAGCCTAGAATAGCATTAGCCCTTTTTTTTGCTGCTGCATCACACTGTTGACTCATGTTAAACTTGTGGTCCCCAAGACCACTAGATCCTTTTCATATGTACTGCGAGCAAGCCAGTGTCCCTCATATTATATTTCTGCAGCTGGTTATTCCTGCCTAAGTGTAGAATCTTGCAGAGGTGTGGTTTTTCTTAGGACCATGGCAGGATGTGCCCCACCATCCATGCTCCTAAGGCTGCTCAGCCTTCCCCAAAGCTCATGTTGACATAACAACGAAGTGTGCACTCATTAATTGCATGAATGAGTGAATGGCTCAGGACCGCAATACCTCAAGGACCGCCTCTTTCCTTATGAACCTACCCGGACCCTGAGATAATCTTCTGAGGCCCTTCTTCCTGCGCCTCCTTCTCGAGAGGTCCAGAGGGTGGCAACATGAGAACGGGCCTCCTCTGCAGTGGCTTCCCGTCTGTGGAATACTCTCCCCAGGGAAGTTCACCTGGCGCCTTCATTATATACCTTTAGGCATCAGGCAAAAACGTTCCTTTTTAACCAGGCCTTTGGTTGACCTGATCAACATCCCATACCCTTTTAAAATGTGGCTTTGGGGGGTATTATTGGGTTATTGCTTTTATTTTTATTTTATATACAGTGGTACCTCAGGTTACATACGCTTCAGGTTACATACGCTTCAGGTTAAGAACTCCGCTAACCCAGAAATAATGCTTCAGGTTAAGAACTTTGCTTCAGGATAAGAACAGAAATTGTGCTCTGGCAGCAGCGGGAGGCCCCATTAGCTAAAGTGGTGCTTCAGGTTAAGAACAGTTTCAGGTTAAGAACGGACCTCCGGAACAAATTAAGTACTTAACCGGAGGTACCACTGTACTGTGATCTTTTTATGTGAACCGCTCTGAGACCTCCAGGTATAGGGCAGTATATAAATTCAATAAAAAATAATGATTATGATTATGATGCAATTAATGCTATATCAAAGTTTGGCCCTAACTTAGACTTCTTTTTAAATGAAATGTTTGTAAGAGCAATGTGGCTCTGTCCAGAGGAGTCTACTTGATAATCTATGAGGTTCTTCTAATTCAACAAACCTTTGCCTCCACGGAAGCTCGCAAGCAGGCTCGCTCCAGAATGATTATTAGCATTTCCTTCTTTTTTCCAGCTTTCTATTTGTTTTTAGAGTGAAGCCTAATATCAACCCCATTACTTATTCTCTGGCAGAGAGGATAGAAAGAAAAGACTGTTATTACTCGGTAAGTTTTGCAAAGCAGAGGGCGATTACTGATTGAAAGAAAGGAGGCAGCTGGAAAGAAAAGCTATTCAGGGTCTTCTCCTTTTAACCCCCTGAACTACTAAACCTACAAGTAAACCATAATACATATAAATATACAAACAGGGTGCAAATGACAAGTAAAGATTATGGAGTCACTGTAGTATGTTATTATACTAAACCTATTAAATATAAGCTCACTAATCCAAGCTAGAATTTGAACCCATACCCGGCTTTGCTGATCACAACTCCATGGAAACACTTTGGGCCACTGCAAAACACTGATTTATTTATTTTTTAAGTAACCCTCTTCAAAACAAATACTAGCCACATAATATTTGTTCTGTCGATCTGTTGGGTCTTCCTTCCTCCCCTACTTCTCATCAAGTATTCTTTATTATTACTACTTTGTGTACATTGTTGAACAATAAAAACAGCTGAATCTTTCTTGTTTGTCCACATTTTACTCTAGTGCTGTGCCTGCTGCACACTCAGTGCTCACCTGGCTTGAAAAGTACTAATTTAAGTTTCACTCATTCCTCTTACAATTATCTGTCACCAAGCAGCACAGATGAAAACATTAAACAGAGGGGGGGGGTGCCTTTCTGCAGAAAAATATAAAGTCCCCCAGTAATTCACTTGGGTGTTACAAGTGAAAGCCACCGTCTTCCTAGGCAGCATTTTCAAATGCTACATGTTGAGGCATTTCCCCTGTGCCCAATCCATCCTTACCCAGATATCCCTTGGGTCCTCCATACTTGATGCAGAGCCGACAACACATTCCCACTTGCGGTTCTGGAGCCAGTCTGTATAGAAGAAGCACACAGATAAACATTTAAAGCTGCCTCATATCAGGTTAGACCACTTGCACGGTACCATCTACCTCTACTCCAAAGTCTCAGGCAAAGGTCTTTTGCAGCCCTTTAAATTGAGAAGCTGTGCATGCAAGGCGCATGAACTACCACTGCGCTCCATAGATATGGAATGACTGCTGGTTTCCTTTTTACGCCACCAAGCAGTCATTCCTCTTCAACTGCATTTGGCGGGTGGGCATCTTCTCCACACCACCACACTGACTTGAAATAATTAATCCTAATGGGAACCATTCCATTGATGGGACATCTCAGGTGAGCAAAAACTAATTCCATTGCATACTAAGCTGTCACATAATCAGGAGGTCGTCTGGATTCGTTGATAGCTTTAAACCATCATTATCTAACTACAGTTCTTTCCTTCCACCATTCATTATCATATGCGTGTTTATTTGGAAGTACGTAATGTTACACTGTGGCTGGTAATGATTACTCTCTAGTAAGTGCGCCTAGGATTGCAACTTTAGTTGCAACTTTAGTTTAGCTGATCTATTCCTGTGGAAGGAGAGGAGTCGTGGTTTATTTATTTACTATGCCTGATCTCCCCCTTTCTAAACCCATATTTTAGGTACTAAAACCCAAGATTTTTGGGTACTTTTGGGTACACCTAAGATTTATAGGATTACTTAGAATCATAGAATTGGACTGAATCTAAGAGTTGCGAGTCAAGGTACTTCTTCCAAGACAAAGGTCTGCTCCCAAGCTTGCTTGTTTATTTTTTCATTTATATGTCCCACCTTCCCTCCAAGAAGCTCTAGGTGGTGTACATGGTACTGTCAGTTTGCATTTCTTAGTACAGAAAGTTATTGATCTGATGTGTAGAGATCTTTCCTGCTTCTGCTTAATTCAGGAGTGTTCTGGATGGTTTCTTTCTATGTGAAAGAAACAGGCAGAAGGTTCTTGTTTGGGTTATTCCTTCTGAGAAGCTGAGTACAGCTGATTTAAACTGGTTCTGTTACCTTTCTGTCAAGGTCATGCTAACTATAATAATAAGGCCAGAAGGAGCCTGAGCTTACTTTCTCTTTCTGTCTCTTTGTTCTGGTGTTCTGTTCTGTTCCGTATGTAGTGTGAAGGTTTAGTCTTATAAGTATTGTAAGTTTTATTGTAAGTGCTGCAACTGGGTTTTTTATGGACTGTGCCAATCCTGTAAGTATTGGATTTGTGACCATTATGCTCATTTGCCTTCAGCAGCAGTAAAGCTCTGCTGAATGAAGTACAATTGCCTCTGGTCTATTTTTTGGGAACTCTGCAATGTATTTAAGTTTTCCCTTCCTCAGCGCGGCAGGTTCTCCCCACCTCTCACCCCCCATTTTACCCTGTGAGGTAGGTCAGGAGATGCTGACTGGTCCTTGAGCGTCATAGCTGAGTGTTGATTTGAACCCAGGTCTCCTCGGTCCTAGACCAACACTCTTACCAGCATGTCACACTGGTTCCAGATGAAGTCATTTATTAGAGTAGCAAATAATGCACACGTCCACTTTGTCTATCTTTTGTTGAAGTGCAAGATCCTGGTGCTTAGAATGAAGTGCTGTGGGAGCACAGTGCTAAGGCTATTTTTCTCAATTCAGTCTAAAAAAAAAAAGTGCCAGGCTCAGATGGGCAGAGTGGCATGATAGGACCTGGGGAGAGATCTGGGCTTGAATCGCAGCCTAATGCAGCACAGCTTTGGGCAAGCAACCATCACTCAGTCTCAGTTTCTCACTTGAAAAAGAGGAATAACACTGGTCCACCTCAGTGTATTGACTCAAGGATAAATGGGATTAGGGAAAGCGGCTGCCAGCCCCGAGTTACGGGAACGAGCCAAGCCTATAAATCTAAATTAATAGATCAATTAATAAGCACCAAATGGGGAAGCCCTTTGGGGAGCAGCAGCAGCAGCTGAGTGGGAAAAGAAACAAGAGGTGGCAGGGAAAGCCAGAAAAAGGGGCACCAGAGTTGGAGAGACATAGACCCCAAACTTAAAATAGAATAAAAGAAACTATTAGAAGGTGCTGGGTTCGATTTTGTTGCTACTACGCAAACCCCCAGTGCTATTAACCTGCAAACCTGTCAATCAGCCTCACACTGTTCTCCGAGCTCTTACCTTTGCCAGCATAATTCTTGTCTTGGCTACATCCAGAGGGGTGGTGACTGCAGCTGCAAATCCACCTGAGCGTATAAAAATGCCAAACACAAGCAAGACTTTGTTTGTTAAATATGCATGCTACACAGCCCCATAGTTCCCACAGCGTCTGCCAAAACCACTTCATTATTAATGCTTACAGCTTGTTTCTCACTTCAGAATCTGGGCATAGGTTGTCTGAAGCCAGAGTCTTGTTGGATTGTGGGGTCATCAATGCAACACATATATTTTGTTCAGACTCCTTTCTTTGGAGCCCACAAAGAATCGTAGAATTGTCGCGTTCGAAGAGACCCCAAGGATCATCTAGTCCAACCCCCTGCAATGCAGGAATCTCAGCTAAAGCATCCATGGCATCAGTGTTACCATGTGCAGACAGTGCTCTCCGTGAAGCTGATTTCTAATTTCAATTTATTTTTGCCCAGTACTCCCAGGGACAGGACTCTAGAGCTGTCACTTGAAAACATATGGCTGAATCCCGTGGTAATCCTACTCAGAGTAGAATCATTGGAATTAATGGAAATGATTAACTTAGATCTATGAATTTCAGAGGGTCTACTCTGAGCAGAACTTGGTTGGCTACAACCCATCAGATGCTGCTTTATACTAATCTGTCCATGTATCCCAGTGTTGTCTACTCTGACTGGCAGTGGTTTCTGGCAGGGGAGAAGCTGTTCCATCACCTGCTACCTGATCTGCAGATTCCAGTGATTGAATCTGGGACTTTCTGCATGCAAACCATGTGCTCTACCTATGAGCTATGGCCCCAGGTTTAGAGGGCACAAGGTACCAACTAGAAGTTCACAACACTGACTCTGTCTCTCCCTAATCAACTGATGCAGCAGGTCTGCTTCCTCGGTTCCTCCTCCATTCACAGACATCCAAATGTGTACATTCATGGACTAAGGCTATCATTAGAGCAGCTAAGTAAGGAGCAGGAAATAGCAGAAACATTTTCGCAATGAGCCGGGGACAAGGTACCACACCATTGACCGGTGTAGATAGCACTCAGCAGTTATAGGGATCTGAAGACTGTCCTAGCAGTGTTTCATTAGAACTTAGCTCAAACATATGGGTAAGCAATCTGCCACAGACTGGTTGGACGCAGAGGAATGGTGGGAGGAACCAGCTCGGGAACCCCCAAGGGAAGAAGACTTGGGGCCTGGGAATTGGTGATGGGTCAACAATGAGAGGTAATAGGAAGAAGAGGGAGAAGCCTGGGAGGAGGAGGTGTCAGAAGCTGAAGGGGTAAACAGGGCTTTATGAGCAGGAGGAGTCTGGCAGAGAATCAGAATTAGAAGTGGAAGCAGGAGAGGAGGGAGGCCAAGAGGCAGAGATGAGTCTGGCTGGTGAAGAGGCACAGGTGTCTCCCTCTCCTGCTGCCACAAGCTCCCCAACTCGCTTGTCTCCCAGAACCAGCAGGGGCATGAAGAGTGTGGAGAAGTTAGTTTCATGCAGGCACAGTCTCCGATTGCTTGGGAAAACTCTTGGAAAGGAGGGGGCTTAGGCAGCTGTGGGGAGGCAGGGACCTTCAGTCTCAGCAACTGCTTCATGGAGGCAAGACTTGCCGGAGATGAGTTGCTGGGCTCATTAGGCCTAGCACTTCTGTGCAGATCCTGTTTTTGCTAATAAAGAGTTAACTCCAATGTGCTCGGTGGGATTTACTGCTGGTTCGCTCCTGACACAATTGGATGTGTTGAAAGAAAAACAGCAGTGAGGCAGGTCCCCTCTGGGTGGGGCACAAGACAGCCTAAACAGGAGGCATAAACTTCTAGGAAAGGAGAAGAGCCTGTGGCAACCAGAGACAGAGGCCTCCAGAGATTTAACCACTGTAGCCACCCATACAGCTAGGCTAACCACAGAAGCTGTGGAGAGGCACAGAACATCTAACATCAAGCCCATCTTAGAAACTGACTAGGTCTGGGGGAAAACACGTGAATATTTTTTTAAATTTTTTTTTTATTAAATCTGCATACTGCCCTATACCTGTAAATAGCAGGGCAGTTCACAACATAAAATCACAATATAAAAAACAGAAAATACACAATAACAACAAAAACAAAGACCAACCCAAAATCCTCCCTTACACAACACATTTTAAAAGGGCATTGGATGTCAATCAGCCAAAAGCCTGGTTAAAGAGAAACATTTTTGCCTTGTGCCTAAAGATGTATAATGAAGTTGCCAGCCGAACCTCCCTGGGGAGAGCATTCCACAAACAGGGAGCCACCACAAAAAAGGCCTGTTCTTGTGCTGCTACCCTCCGGACCACTCATGGAGGAGGCACAGGAAGAAGGGCCTCAGAAGATGATCTCAGGGTCGAAATAAGTTCATATGGGAAGAGGAGGCCCTTGAGGTATTGCAGTCCTGAGCCCTTCCCATTAAAAAAAAATGTAGCATGATGCCAGGAACACAGATCACGCTTCTGGCTGCAAGAAACAACACAGTGCTGAGAGAAGAGGGGTTGTTTCTCCCACAGCAATAGCACCACCTCTCCCAAACCAAAGGTAATGTAATGCATGCCAGGATGTTCAGAACCAAGGGGATGAATTCTTGGCTCTGTCACCCTGGCAGTGATGTACCAAAGCGCAAGCTATTAAATGGGCGAGCAGTAATGAACAAAAGGATAGAGGAGAAAAACAGTGAGAGGTTAAAAAAGCGAGATCCTTTCTAAGGAGTGTGCAGAAAATTCAGAGCCAAGGTCAGAGTACATGTTCCAAAAGGTCCAGCCCAGAGCATTGTCTTGGGAAGTAGCTATAAATAGCTGTCTTTTCCTCCCAGTTTTATGGAATATAAGAAAGCTTGTTCTTTTCCAAAGTGTAGGCAGGAGACAGATATTTAAATCTGGAAGTGATTGAAAACCATTTCTCCCCACCCCACCCCCGAACTAGGCTTTGAGCAAACCTGGAAGGGTTCCTGGTCTTGTAAGCTTCATACACTCAAGCTTCCACCTTCAGACAGGTAGAATAAACTGTACGGAGCAACGAAATGCAGCTCATGTAGCCAACATGCATGGAACATGGTCAACTGAGCTCAGACCCTGGGTTTCCATGACGCTGCGGATAATCCAGTTTACGTGTATCAGAGGGTCAGGGAACTTACAAGAAATCCACAAGCAGCAGTTCCTGGGGTTGTATTCAAAGTACTGCTAAGGGGAACATTCTGCCAGTGCAATGATTTCTCCTTGCACAAGAAAACATTATCTGCTCTCCGTTGAGCTGAATGCCCCCTAAAGGGGCCGGTGCACAGTTACTTAGTTGGGTACTGCTCCCCGTCTTCATGTTATAAACAGAAACTGCAGGAATCACAGAATGCAAGTATTGTAATTTAACTACGGTACAGCTAGCGGATGGGGAAGAGAGATGCCAGCATTTCCCACTAACTGCACTCAAGGTATGACTTCAGAGGAAGTGGCATTGTAAAACGACAGCGTATTTGGTTTTGCCCCTTGCTTTGGCTTCAGAACATGGCAGTAGTGGGACCACCAAGTGTTGCTAGAACCATGCACTGGTGTGACCCAATTGTTTTGCTGTGTTATACAGTGCAGAACTGCAGCCTGCACCACAACAGCTCTCTTGGCACAGCAGATTCCACCCCTTAGGGACTGTGGATACTGAGCAGTGACATCTGCACATCGGAGAGGATGCACTAATTCTAGATTCTGCAGCGAAAGGAGTGGATTGGCACCTCAGAGTTTCCATCAGATCCCTACGTGACCGGAGGCAAGATGGCAGCAAAAGGTGAGCTCAAAAGGACACCAATGAGCACAGAAATGAAAAGAAGAAGAAGAGGAGGAGTTTGGATTTGATATTCCGCTTTATCACTACCCGAAGGAGTCTCAAAGCGGCTAACATTCTCCTTTCCCTTCCTCCCCCACAACAAACACTCTGTGAGGTGAGTGGGGCTGAGAGACTTCAGAGAAGTGTGACTAGCCCAAGGTCACCCAGCAGCTGCATGTGGAGGAGCGGAGACGCGAACCCGGTTCACCAGATTATGAGTCTACCGCTCTTAACCACTACACCACACTGGCTCTCCTTTGGTAGATCAACAAACCAAAAGAAAAAACATATTGAAAAATTATCAGCTAATGTCAAGGTATCATATACTTAATTATTAACAGATTGCCATAATCTGAAGGAAATTCCACGCATCTGGAATCAACAAACAAATCACACTGCAACCAATTAACTACAACCAACCATGCCCTGGGCCCTCTGGTCTCTCACTTCACCAGCAAAAATAAAATACCTACTCACCAGTGTGCGAAACTCCCATCGCGCATTTTGCGAAAGGGAATTTCATTAGCATGAGCAGTTTCTGAGCTGTGGGTGCAGAACTGCGCCTAAGATTTCAGATTTCAACTGCAGAAAGGAGGACCCTTTTCTGCCTCCCCGCTTCCAGCTACTCTCTGAAGTCTGGAGAAAAGACCCTCTTAAGAATATTGGGGGTGGGGGTGGGCAGGGGAAGGATTAGAGCATGTGAAAAATGAACATAATGTCTTAGTTCTTTCATTTTCAGTTTTGTATTCTTCTTATTAAAAAAGCCCACCTAGACATTCCATCGTTGCGCCCGTAACCTAGGTTTAAGGTGCCATTTAGCTCCTAGCTTTCATATCTCATTTTCTAACACTGCTACTCGTGTGTTGCTGACACAAAAGATCCACTCATATACAATGTAAAAGAATGAAAGATTACTGTCTCCCCACCCCTTTTTTACTATTTCCTCCCCTCACTCTCCACACTTCTCTTTCCGCCTCAACCCTATATTGCCGATAACGATAATGTCTCAAAGTGAATGCATGTGCTTTTGTTACTCATGAAAAATATTATAATAAAAACATATGGTGGGGGTGGAGAAAACCAAGGAACAACAATTCTAGGTAAGGAGGGTCTCCCCTCCCAAATCTGATGCGTAACCTGCCTGTCTGCCTGACCAGACTCTGTCAGGACACAGTCTAGCTTGAAAGGAGATACACCCTACACCAGGCACCCCCAAACTCGACCCTCCAGATGTTTTGGGACTACAACTCCCATCATCCCTAGCTAACAGGACCAGTGGTCAGGGATGACGGGAATTGTAGTTACAAAACATCTGACGGGCCGAGTTTGTGGGTGCCTGCCCTACACTTTGAGACACCTCACACTTTTGAGATTCCTAGAACAAGAGCAGGGCAATATCGCCCCCTGGACTGGTTGTAGAAAGCTCACATTCCGTAAGAATAGCTGCATGGCATCCTTAAGACATGCAATCAGTTAGTCAGCAGATATGGCTAGTCTATAAAAGGAAGATTCAACTCACAATAGAAGGAAGAAATCTCAGGATGGGGCATTTCATCTGCAATGATTTAACCAATTTAGGTTTGGAAGCACCGTCTTGGGCATCTGTAAAGAGTCAGTTCTAAAAGAAGATTTCATCATTGCCTTTATACCTTGTATGGGCAAGGAGACTCTCAAAACACAGCACTGTAAACTTGTCAGAGCTAATTAGATCAGAAAGGGAAACCAAGGCAGCTGTCCAGGTTTATTGCACAAAAAAGCCTTCGCTAGCATTGTACCGTTCGCAGTCTTCACTTCCGATACATTTCTGCCTCGGCAAAGATGCCCATGATTAATAAAGGCAGAAGGCAGCACAAAGCAGGGAAGACAACAGGTTTTAACACGGTAATTTCTCCAAATGCATCAAAGTAACACCATAGATCTTGTGCACTGTATGACATGCCAAGATGGACTGAATCAATCACCCCCACCTGTTGAGCTGCCTAATGCCAAGGATAGAGTACCAAAACAAAACCCTCTGGGAAAATAGTATTTCAAAGTATCCTGACTTCCTTCAGCAAGTAAACAAAACAATTCCCTTACTATATAAGACAAAGGTCTCTCACCAGCAGCAGTGAGTTGCTGCTGACAATTCACAAGCAGAGCATGGAAGAGAGAAAGTTACAACATTTGAGGTCTTTTAGTTTGTGGCTTTTATATGCCTGTTGTCTTTGTCCATGGGGTTTTCTTGGCAAGGATACTGGAGTGGCTTGCCAGTTCCTTCTCCAGGTGGATCACGTTTAGTCAAAACTCTCCACTATGACCTGTCCATCTTGGGTGGCCTTGCACGGCATAACTCATAGCTTCTCTGAGTTGTTCAAGCCCCTTCGCCACAACAAGGCAGTGATCCATGAAGGCTTGCTCACTGGAAGGACAGATCCTGAAGCTGAGGCTCCAATACTTTGGCCACCTCATGAGAAGAGAAGACTCCCTGGAAAAGACCCTGATGTTGGGAAAGATTGGGGGCACAAGGAGAAGGGGACGACAGAGGACGAGATGGTTGGACAGTGTTCTCGAAGCTACCAACATGAGTCTGACCAAACTGTGGGAGGCAGTGGAAGACAGGAGTGCCTGGCGTGCTCTGGTCCATGGGGTCATGAAGAGTCGAACACGACTAAATGACTAAACAACAACAAAGTTTGTGACTTTAGAAAAGATGTGCTGTATTCCTAGACCCGTGAGCAAAGATAATCAGCTGGCCCCGTGAAATACATTGTAAACAGCTGAGGCTGCTATCAAAGCCCCACTCACCTGGGAGGAAGCCCCATTAAATTCAACGGGACACACTTCTGAGTAGACACGGTTAGCACTGCGCTGCAAAGCATCGTAGAAAGTTTACTTCAACCACCACTGCAATTTTGCAAGCATTTAAACAAAAAGATAGTGTTGGCCATTTAACTTAACACTAATGTTTGTTTTCCCTCTGCCAAGTAGACAACATTACGATTAGGGGGCGGGGAAAGGATCCAGTATTTTTTTTCTTGGTTAACACAACAGTTCAAAACAGAAGGCTGTGTTTATCATGTTTAATGTTTTTTCTCTCCTCTGACCTCTAAAAGGCTTTAAGTAAATTTTGTGGTAACGCAAAGAACATGAGCAGCTAGGGAGTCTCAGACAGTTATAATGTCTGAATACAGCCTTTGTGGTATTGGCAACATAGCCGTGATTAAGGATTGGCTAGCGGCTTGGGCTTATAAACTTTTATTTTCCTTCTAAGAGACCTGCAACATGGTGATAAATGTAAATAACTCTCACGCAATGGTTTGACTTACTTTATGCTTATAAACCGTAATGTTTACGTATGGTTTTATATTGGCGTGCGGGTGTATGCACTTTCTCTCTCCACAAATGCTATAGACATGTTGCGTTTGAAGGAGCTGGATGTGTCAGAGGGGAAAAGGGGATCAACAAGGATCTAACCCAACTAAAACAAAACAAAACAAAACACAAAACAGAGGAGGGTCCCTCCCCCCAATGTCTTCCAAAACGTATGAAAAGATTGGGGCAGTCTGGAATTTGTTCCAGGGGGACATGAAAGTGGAGATAGGTGGGGAATCTGGCTTGTTGCTAAGCAACCATTAATATACATTCCAACTGCTTCAGGAAGTAATTTGGAAAGGCAGCATTTCAACAGCTGCTGGACATCCAGAAAGGACTTTCCACCCAGGTCATGCCATGCTCCCAGCTTGGTAGCACCTCTTTGTCTTGTGTAAGCAGTTTGAAACCAACAGGCCAAGTCAATCCTGAGGGGGACATAGCAAGTCTGTTAGGGAGGAATTCAAAGCACCTCTAATGCTGAAGTCCCCTCAACATTGTACTAGTTGCACTAGCTGAATGGCCTGTGCAAAAGAAGGAGCAGGAAGCCGGCGTCGTTCTTGTGGCTCATTGTGCATCAGATTGCTATGTCCCGTTGCACACCTAGCTTCCGCCAGTGCAACTGTTGCGCCGGATTTCATTTTGCACAACCATGATTCTCACTCTTACATTAACGCAACAGCCCTTGCACTGGAAGTCAAGAGAGCACTGACTATGGGTACAAATTCTAGATTTAGAGTATGGCAAAGCTAGACGTGGGCAGGAGAGTCACATAAAGCAAGGGGTCTGTTTTTGCATCAAGAGAGGAACAGAGCACTGCCTCTCCATTCTCCCACCTTAAAGCAATCCCTCACACACCCCACCATTTCAGGCTTCAGATTGGTCCAGTTCTGGAATTGCAGCTAGGGAAGTGCCTGAATTTGTGGGGGCATGAGAAGATAACATGGGAGATGGTTGAGTCCCCATCGCCAGCACATCTCATTTGGCGTTAAAAGAAGCCAACCCCACACCAAACACGCCCTGATTTATGTGTCAACCAGGCAGGCTATGGCCAGATCCAGCACCTGGAATCCATGGACAGCTGCTGGAGCCACAGCATTCTGGCAGAGAGCACAGGTGATGCCTGCCCTGCAGCTAACCTAAACAACTTCATGCACATAACACAGCACTTCCCACAAGATGTACCGGGAGGCCCTTGCAAGATCTCAAAGGTCCTTAGCCAAATATTTATAGTGAGAAAGCCTAAAAGCATATTGGGGGGAGTGTGGCGTCAATGGGAAACGGTCAGAACGGTATCCAATCATCCACAGGTTTGAAAAGAAACTATAAACAAAAATCATACTGAAACTGTTTGCTGATCCTATAGGCTTGGGAAAATGCTACAGTACATTCAGCATGTGGTCTGGTTTCAAAATGGCAGGCGTAACGCAAAATGACAGCTAAAAATGTTCCCTTCCCCACTTCTGAGGCTGATGCGTCGGAAAATAATGGCAGAGCCTTGAAACAAAATCAGAATGAAAGCTGAGGCTTGAGGTTACATTTAACATAATTTTATTGCCTGAAATATTGGTGACATTTGATTTTATTTTACAAATGTGAAATGCCTAGTGCTTGTCAGTTTATTCCAGTGCCTTTGCATTTGAAAGAAAGAAAGAAAGAAAGAAAGAAAGAAAGAAAGAAAGAAAGAAAGGATGTGGAAAGCAAGCAGGTAAAACATTACCTGTAGAATTTTCCTTATATATTTCCAAGTAACAGGGCTAAATACCTTTTTCTTTCAATGATAGCGGAAAATTCACAGAAGGGGCCCAGAATATCCCTAGGCCATCAGTCCACATGTCATGCTGAGCTATGACCCTACACCAGTGTCTATTTACAGAGGATGGTTCTTTCAAGGCAATTATATGCAACGCAAGAAAGCACATGAATACCACTGCTAATGATTCCAAGCGCAATTATGTATATAGTGTCTAAATATATCATCTGGTCATCCAAGCAACTCAGACCCAAGACATATTTACTCTAGTTTTTGAGGTTGTGGAGGAAATCTCCAAAATGTCACACACACACACACACACACAAATGTTGAGAACTGTTTCTCAGGAGCAGCTACTTTCAAATGCCTCCAAACACTATTGCTCCAGTGCAAATGACACAATACTAAGACCCCCCCCCCCAAAAAAAACCCAGTAGAACCAAGTCAACTGAAATTAATATGGCTATAAACAAGTATAAAGATGAGTGTTTTCAGGGGCAATTCCAATAATAACAAAGTGGGAAGAAGGGAATCGAAGTGGCAATAGCCACAAAGGGCATGTAGCTACCAACAACAAGTAGAACTGCCCAAATAGAGGTGTCACGCGTACTAGGTATCCTGAACGCACTGAAGAAACTGGAAATGAAGCAGACAGACGATGGTGGCAATGGTTGGAAGCAGAAAAGGGGGCCTAGCATTCCTGGACGGAAGACACCATGACAGCTAGAGAAGCAGCAAGGTTCAAGAAGTGGAATTAAGGGACGACCTGACAGCAGGAAACAAGGCACGGACACTGTGATCCTAAACATGTTAATAAGGAAAGAGGGCCTGCTAATTTCAACAAAACATGTACAGTGGTACCTCTGGTTACGTACTTAATTTGTTCCGGAGGTCCGTTCTTAACCTGAAGCACCACTTTAGCTAATGGGGCCTCCCACTGCCACTGCGCCGCCGCTGCCCGATTTCTGTTCTCATCCTGAAGCAAAGTTCTTAACCCGAGGTAATATTTCTGGTGTCGCGAACCTCCCTCAACGCACTCTGTGTCACCTTACTAATAAATGTTTGTCAGTAATGCTGGTGCACTGGTTTATCTTTAATCCCCTCGCACCCTGCCCTCCGAGGTTCGACTAAACCGACCTCCTTAGTGACTCTGGAGATCCCAGTGACAAGAGTGGTCACGTCCAGTTATACCCCCCCTGCTCCAGGCTATCCTGATGCAAACCTTTTAGCCTACAGCCCTGGATTCTAATCACCAAGAACCCCTCTCTGCTGTCGCAGCTGGCTAGCCTCTCCTAGCTACACTGTGGCACTTAAGGCTTACACACCCTTAGCCCCTCCTTAATGGATCTCTAGGACACAGACTGTTGCCCTCTCTCTAAGATCATTAAACTGAGCCCGGGTATAACACGCTGGACCTCAATGGACGACGATACTACGATGGTTTGAACAAGAACTAGTTTTTATTATTTAACAAGCATAACGGTTTCAGGTTTTGTCACATACAGTTCATAGCTTCTTTACAGTTTCAGATGACTCCTATGCCTTCCCATATACCTCCCTCAGTCTAACTAACTATCTCCTCCCTTCTCTATCTCTCTCTCTCAACTCCCAACCATCAACTCCCCCTGACCAACTGCTGTTCCTCCCCTTTAAAACCCCCAGGAGGTTCCGCCTCTCTGGAGCGAACTGTCAATTCACAGGTTCTAAGTTTAACCTTGTAAACGCTGGGGGGGGGAACTTCAACATTCTAAACTCCAAACAGGGCTGGTTCGCCACAATTCTCCCCGCCTTAAGACACTGCATAGGCATCCACTGTCCGTCAGAGGAATGCCGGTGCAGGGAAATTGACTTTTCACCTTATTACCCACAACAATATTTTGTATTGTACAATACAAAATTGTACAATAATATTGTAAACAATATTTACAAACATGCACATTTTCCCTACATTCAAACATTTCGGGATAATGCATCTGCGATCACATTATCTCTCCCCTTGATGTGTTTGATGTCAAATGTATAATCTTGAAGCCTCATACTCCAGCGAACTAACTTGCCGTTACCGCTTTTCATTTGATTGAGCCACCGCAGTGGGCAATGATCGGTGATAAGCGTGAATTTTCTCCCCCACAGGTATGGCTTCAGCTTTTCCAACGCCCATACGATGGCTAGACATTCCCTTTCAACGGTCGACAAGCATCTCTCCCTTTCAGACAGCTTGCGGCTGATGTATAAAATAGGATGCATGACCCCGTCTTCCCCTTCTTGGGTTAGAACCGCTCCCAAGCCAACTCCAGAAGCGTCCGTCAGTAAAATAAAAGGACTCATAAATAAAAATAATAAGCAAAGTCTGTAATCTGAAGCGTCTGTAACCTGAAGCGTATGTAACCCAAGGTACCACTGTATCCACATTAAAGGAGAGCACCTCATATATATATGTATATATATGTGTATATATATATGTGTGTATATATATATATGTGTGTGTGTGTGTGTGTACACACACACACACACACACACACACACACACACACACACACATATGGTGTCTACTTTGGGCCAATCCAAAAGTTCCACTGTAACTCCTATTCACAATTTGCCATTCACCGTGACCACTTTGGACCCTCGCACTGTACACATTCCGGAAAAAAGATTTTTGCCACTCCACCCTTATCGCAGCCACTAACCCGAGATTTCTATCAGACCATTAAGTTTCCCCTCCCTGCTCCTTGTCAGACGTGTGGGATGAGCCACTTGTGACATCTTAAAGGAAGTTATTTTAAAGCAGGCTGTTAGAATAAGGCAAGGTGGCTCTTTAAGAATTCAATTAACTTCCAGCTTGTTTTGCAATAAATCGTCCAAGAGCACGTCCTGCCACTCTTCATTCCAGGGATAGTGTCCAGAGACTGCCCAGATGTTTCAGCCTCCGGTTCTCCTCCGTGGAAAGTTTCCGCCTGCAGGCTGCTGCATTTAGACATTCTGTTCTCCTGACTCTACTTAATCTAGAGTGCTGTCAGAGCTGTCACATGAACAGTGAATCATGGGCCCTTATTGAAAACCCTCAAGAGGAGCTCAGGGCAGACAGCTGCACAAACCCGCACCCAAATGCGGTCTCTTCTCGCCGAGGGTTTTACAACTCAACCTCTGGATAATCCCAGAGCTTGACTGACAGGGACTGTTTGTTCAATAACAGAAATTTGTTAAAAACAAATTGGCTGTCTTTCAAACAGACACCCTTTCCTGGGTTCCCTAACCTCACCTTTTTTTGTTGCTTCCCTTTCTTTCCCCCTCTTCCAAGCACAGCAAGATCCATTTTCTTTGCTCTAAACAAACTGGAATTATAAAAGAATGCTGCTGTGTTGCTCGCCTTAATAGATTTGCACATTTTCCCTCCTCCCTTCCTTTCTTCTTTAGCATTTCCCAGGATAACATATAATCCTTTGCACCTGCAAAAGCTCCACAGACTGCAGACTGCCAAGAATCGACCACGTGTCCTTGCTTCCATGACCAGAGATCCTGTGTTTAAAGAGATAGGAGAGGGGGAAAGTTATTAAAAGTTAGTATATCTGCTCTGTCTTCCTCTTCCTCGTTAACCGTAGGGCAGGTGGAAACAGGGGTTTTAAAGATCTGTTTGTGGCATTTTCAATTATGTAATAAGTCACATACACATACACACACTGAAGGACCCTATGCACTCAAAAAAAGTAGATGGTCTGGGAAAGATAAATGGAACGGCAAGAGAGAAGGCATGTTTGCAGAGAGTTAAGTACATATTCATTTCAGCCTGGAGCAATGCAATTTTACAGATACAGCCTGAATCTTTCTTCCTCTTGGGAAGATAAAGCAATGCAAAAAGAACACTGGAAAAATATCAGGAGTGAGTTCCAATCCATATGTACATGCCAAACGAAAACCATTTCCAAATGACTTCCCTTTGTGTTACTTCATACCCAGATACGTTGTCCTAAAGCTGCTGAGAGGGGTAGCAGCAGCAGCATTTTGTCACCCACTGCTAAATTGCCCCGTCTTGAAACCAAGGTAAACAACACAGGTACCACCAACAAGAGTGGCCTTATTGACTATGACGTAGGTCACTAACACTCCCATTTTACAGATGTAGAAGTATGACCGAGGCAACACTTTGAGCTTGCAGCTACGTTTTTAACCCAGTTTAGCAGAGCAGAGATGTACATATTTTTGAGCAGTGAATCTATACTCTACCCCTAACTCCCCCCCCCAATTTAAGACAGAAACTTCTAATCTGAATGCTGGCTGTGCAGAGTATCAATAGGCTGCCCCTTGTAACAATTGTGAAACAACTTCCCCCTGCTCCCACCCACCCCCCGGATGGCTGTGCATAAAAATGATTGTCTGGCCCTTGTGGCAATCATGAAGAACAATGGTTGATTTTAAAATTGTTTTAAAGGGAAAGGGTGCAAAATCTTTAATTAAGTACTGTGTTAGTTGGAAAAGCAAAGGCATGCTGAAGTAGAGCTTGCTCCATAGCTGGGGGGAAAACGCACAAACACTCATGGATGGAAGCATGCCTGTATCTGGAGCTGGGCTCCAAGTTCCCTGTGCTAAACTGTAAGCACTAGGCTACCCATGACTAAGGTGTATGGCAAGTCTAAACAGAGAAAAACAAGAGCCATTAATAATGGACTACTCTACCATACAGCCAAACTCAGAGCAGTCCAGGGGACCAAGGCCAAAGGAGAATTCAAGTTGGCCAAGAGGAAATAATAAAATCCACTCGCAGCAAGGCCAACTTAATTGTGGTGTGGTCTTCCCCAGGGAAGCAGGGAAAACCCTGTTTTCTGGATCATTTAAAAATAGACCATAGCAGGCAGCACTTGAGAACATACCACAGGGAATAATCCTACACTGGAAGAGACTGGACGTGGATGACCTAATAAGTTCCATCCTATCCCTCCTTTTCACAGGGAGGCCCAACATGAAATGTGCGAAAGAGAGGAAATGAATGCATCAAGTAAGGGGAAGGAGAAGATTATAGAATAATAGCTGCATCCCATCCGGCTAAGTCTATGAAAACCCAAAGTAAAATATTTCAATTGCCACCCATTTTTGAGATTAACTCTCTCTCTAAAAAAAGAAAAGGTTCCTGCTTATGTTCAATGCTACATATTTTATTGGTTAGATCTGGATGATTTGCACAGTTTTTTCAATACGGTGTATATTATTATTTTGCTTGTTTTTACCATGTTGCTGTGTTTTCCCATAATATGAGGATATAAGCACAGCCTGCTGGATCAAGTCATTCACCTAACTATTCCAACACTCAAGGGAAACCCACAAGCAGGACCTGAGCACAACAGCATTGCCCCCACTTGCGCCTCCCACCAACTGGCATTCAGAGGCGTACAGTGGCGCCTTGGTTCTCAAACTTAATCTATTCCGGAAGTCCGTTCCAAAACCAAAGCGTTCCAAAACCAAGGCGCGCTTTTCCATAGAAAGTAATGCAAAACAGATTAATCCGTTCCAGACTTTTAAAAACAACCCCTAAAACAGCAATTTAACATGAATTTTACTATAAATTGAGACTACTGATCCATAAAATGAAAGCAATAAACCATGTACTGTGGTCACACAATCAATCCATCAGTAGCTGAACTGGTTCCACACAGTCACAAAAACAAAACGAGCCACAAAAACAAAAACACAAAATGAATAGCAAAAACAGACAGACCTCAGTGTAACACTCAAAATGGAAGCGTAGCACTCAAATTGGAAGCGTAACACTCAAAACGGAGCACATTCGGCTTCCGAAAAAAGTTCGCAAACCGGAACACTTACTTCCGGGTTTGCAGTGTTTGGGTTCCAAGTTGTTTGAGTACCAAAGCGTTCGAGAACCAAGGTACCACTGTACTTTCTCCAATAGTGGAGGTAGAACAGAGATGCTTTGCTTGGGGAGAAATGCAGAAGAAAAATATCTATTTGTTTCCTGTTTACACTATTTTCAGCTTCTGGAAGTTACAAAAAAAAAATTGCATGTTAAAGCACTGCTTTCACATATACGGTAATCCTATTCTGCAAGTAGAAAGGGGAGGTCCCTGTGAGATGTGCTCCCATCTTTATCATCACAAACACATATACGGAAGTCTCCTTTTCTAACTCTGCTAGTGGGAATAAGCACGCTGCAGTTCTGAAAACTAAAGCCATTAATGAAGTAATTCCTGCTGGATAAGAGAACTCTCACCTACTGCAATTCCCCCCTTCTTACTGCTAGTGGTTTGTGACAGGATGGCATTCCTAAGAAGCTCTGGCCACATACGTATCTTGGTCCAAATGTGGCCCAAGACATTTCGGTGACTGAAAATCCAGGCAGCACCCTTCCCGATGATTAAAATATAATAATAAACTACAGTATATAACAAAAGACATTTAGAACACAGTAAGAGTCTGTAGGATCAGACGAGACCAGATTTGTCTAGCTCAGCATCCTTATTTCATACAGTGGTCCACCAGATGCCAATTCTCTGCTCTTTCATAGTATCCCAAACTCTGTGGCTGCTTCACTCTGCCCAACAATAGGACAAGCACACCCCTGCTAATAAGAGATGTTGCTTTGTCTTAAATACATTCCTGACAAAGGTTAATATAACTAGCAGAATGCCAACAGTGGAAACAGCTAATGTCTACTATATTGAACTGGTGATATAAAAATATGTGTCATGGCACTGAGAGATTTGGGTTCAAGACCCGTATCAGTCAGTGGGTGCCATTCTTGGGCGGTTCCAATCTCTCAGCCTCAGCACCACATCAATAATAGGAAAGATGCGGAGTCCAACAAGATACACATGCAAGTAAAATGTATAATCTGATCAACTATAGAGCAATAATGGCCTTCTATATGAGGACCTACGCAGTTGCGCAACAGGACAATTACTTTGGCATCCTAAGTAAACCCAGGGAACACAAAAGCATTTAGAGGATAAGGGAACTGGCAATGCATCTCATTACGGAAGTTCCCTTTCTTTGGGTCCAATTAACTCTGAAATTGTAACTGCACTGACAAGGTATCAGTGTGAGTACACAAGGCTTTGGTCATCTTGTTTCTCTCTAATGATTCCCTGTCTGATTGCTCCAGGCATGCGCTATTAAAGACAGCAGGAAATAATTAGCCGTGTTTTTCTTTCAAGGCAATACCCATTCCCACCAGCATTCCCAGTACTGGAAAGCAAAGATGACAAGCACTGCACTTTTAAAACAGGCTGTGATGCCAAGCCTGTGTCATGTGCATTCTATTAGACCCAAGACTGAATAGAAGACTTTGTTTTCCACTTCAAAGGACCCATCCCAATCTTGCACTCTTCCCTTATGAATAACAAATTGGAAATAAATCTTCTGGCTGAAACACACGGAAACTCATACAATCCGGGCCCTCCTTGGCTTCCTAGGTCACTTGTATGCTAAGTTGTGTTTGCTTGTTGTTGTTTTTTAAAAGAAATACCAAAGTGAGACCTGCTTATAAGTTCATCTTCATCACTGAGGTCCACTTCCGAGGGTCTTCTGGCAATTCCCTCACTGTGAGAAATGAAGTTACAGGGAACCAGGCAGAGGGCCTTCTCGGCAGTGGCACATTCCCTGTGCAATGCATCAGGGAGATAAAGAATTACCCAAATTTTAGAAAACATCTGAAACATCTGGGGGGGGGGGTTGACTTCACCCCAAAGGGAACTCCTCCATTGTCTCCCAAGACAGATGGATGCCAACAACAAATGAAATGAGTTTACTTGAACACAATGGAGGCCTAGATTGCTACGTTAGCCATCTTAGACAGCAACTAGAGCAACCTAGGTTCTTTTGGGTGGCCTGTCCTCCAAATACTAACTCTCCTCTCACCATAGCATTGTTTACATACACCATGGGTAGGCAAACTAAGGCCCGGGGGCCAGATCTGGCCCAATGGCCTTCTCAATCTGGCCTGTGGACGGTCTGGGAATCAGCATGTTTTTATATGAGTAGAATGTGTCCTTTTATTTAAAATGCATCTCTGGGTTATTTGTGGGGCATAGGAATTCGTTCATTTTTTTCTTCAAAATATAGTCCAGCCCCACACAAGGTCTGAGGGACAGTGGACCGGCCCCCTGCTGAAAAAGTTTGCTGACCCCTGACATACACTTTGCCACCACATCAGGGCAGAATGCTCAGCAGAATTTCCAGTAGAGAGGTGGTAGTGAGCTGTGTCTACTGGCACTGAGTAGCCCCTCCCCAATCTCAAATTCTGCACATGCTCAAAGGCCCTCTCTTCCCTATTTATGAACATATCAAAGGGTTGCGCCACCGGGCTTTCAATTTCAGCTAGCACTGGGTGATCTACCAGGGATTGTTTAAGTAGGTTAGCCCTGCTAATGCAAAGGGCTGGGCTGGATTCCCCCACGAGATCTCCTCCAAGCGTCTGCCTACCATCCTGAATACTGAGAAGCTATTAAATTCACCTCCCTGCCCCCTTTCGCAGTGTGGAAACTGTTTTCTTTTGGATACTTTTGCAAAGAGGAAAAACAATACTCTCCATGAAGAATTCCTGCTCAGGAGGAGGAAAGAACTAATCTGCCTGCCTTGCAGTCCTATCCAAACTAGTGTTCTAAGGAAAGAAGCACTCCAGGGAGAGCAACAGGCTTTGGAGCCTAGAATGAATTCAGTACATATTTGGAACGAGGGATGCACAAACTTTCTAGAAATCGGATCACTTCCCATTCTGAAAACAGGGCTCAAACCACCAAATAAACTTCATGTGCATCCACCCTCTGGGAGCCTGTTTTCAATGTGCTGCCTGTTTCCAAACTCTTGAGCATTTTCAAAGGGTGTTTTAAGTCAGCCAGCAAAGCAATTCCTTTCCTTTTACTGTTCCAAGCGCACATCAGCTTACAGATGGTGCGCAAGAATGTCTTTGACAGTATTCTAAAGCCACTGTGAATAACAGTTATTGTGACACTGATAAAGTGAGGCCTGTTTGCTGAGCAGCTGTGGCTATATTGTTCTTTTTCTTGGGGTGGGGGTGGGGTGGGGGGTGTAAGGCAACCATTAGGCAAATGGAATGCACACTCCCCATTGGCTGGTGGTGACGTCACCTGCCTCGAAACGCTGCCCTAGAAATCTGGTTTCCGTGAAGGAGCACCTCAGCAAATGGCAGACACGTTAGTGTAACCGAACGATTAGTGCTTAATCCCCCAAAGAAGCAGGGTCGTTACACCAAGGAGGAGAAGGGAATGGTAGAACGCTTACTGCACAGCTTGCAAGGAAATGGGTTTAAGGCCCTGTCTGGGTTTCATCTACCCTGGGCTTAAATGCCACCAGGAACAGTAAGAAGAGAAATGAAAAGCTACCTTGGGGGGAGGGGGGGAGCTGTGAAAAGGGAAATGGGGGGGGGGGGAGAGAGAAGGAAAAAATGTGGGACACACTTCGCTTGCCCACCCAGTAAAAACTATTTTAAGGCTTTTAAAAACCTTTTTAAAAGGGACGTTGGTGGCGCTGTGGGTTAAACCACAGAGCCTAGGGCTTGTCGATCAGAAAGTCGGCGGTTCGAATCCCCGGAACGGGGTGAGCTCCTGTTGTTCAGTCCCTGCTCCTGCCAACCTAACAGTTCGAAAGCACGTCAAAGTGCAAGTAGATAAATAGGTACCGCTCTGGTGGGAAGGTAAACGGCGTTTCCATGCGCTGCTCTGGTTCGCCAGAAGCGGCTTAGTCATGCTGGCCACATGACCCGGAAGCTGTACGTCGGCTCCCTCGGCCAATAAAGCGAGATGAGCGCCGCAACCCCAGAGTCGTCCGCGACTAGACCTAATGGTCAGGGGTCCCTTTACCTTTAAACGGATAGCTACATATATAGCCAATAACGTATTTCGCTTTTTTAAAAAAAAAAAGGTGTGTGTGTGTGTTGGGCATGCTAAGATTTGAAAAACCAATTAATAAATTAAAACTAACAACAGAATAAAAATACTAATTGGTGCGATATTGTTTCAGAGGAATTTGCTTGTGACACAGGAGCATCTGAGAATGGTTTTGCTTAGACTCTCAACATCACACTCTCCTCTAAACTTTAGAATACCTAATTAGGTTAGGACAGCAAAACACGCCAAATCCATTTCTAAGCACCAGACTGCATATGCTCAGACCACTGAGGGGGAAGAAGAAAGCAAAAAAGAGGCTCCAAGCGGCAGCTGAACATATTTGGGCTGCATATCAAGAACTGCTGTACATCCTAATCAAATGCATGTTTATTCCAAAGTACATGTCACTTGAATTCAATGCTGCAAGTCGAACGGAATACGTGCCGGAAGTCCGTTCAACTTCCAAAATGTTCGGAAACCAAAGCACGGCTTCCGATTGGCTGCAGGAAGCCAGGTTGGCAGCATTTGGGAGACAAAATATCTGAGTACCAAGGCGTTCAGGATCCAAAGTACGACTGTAATGGTGCAGAGATGGAACTGCCTACCTGAAAATATTTGTGGTCTACTTTTACATTCTGTTAAGTTACAGCACCTATCTGTCCTATATCTAAAATGGTTCATATAAATGCTTCATATTAATATCTACTCCTTGCCCAATTGTTGACCATGATATCTAGAAATTTCTTTTTTTAAAAAAGTCAAGTCTGAAACACTTGAAAATTCATCCTCCCCAGCAGCAGTAATTTTGCAGTTCAGAAGCCCACTCTACAGATCTTCTTGCCCAAATGGACTATAGTAACAGCCAGGGCTTCAGCGTTACCACCTGCAAGCTAAAATAATATGTGAAATATTAAGCCTCTTCATGGGTCCATGCAGCCATTAGATCAACATCTCGCAAAAGATTATTTTATTATTCATTTTACAGATTTATAAACTGTCTTGCAAAATAAAAATGTTATCCCAAGCCATCCTATCAAAGATGATAATAAACATCAGTTAAGACATTTATCAGCATTGAAAAATGGACAATAAAGTACAATAAAAAAGCAGTAAAAGCGCAATAGAATCATTTCAATTTATCACCCAATTTAAGCATAAGATCTAAACAGAGCATGGAGAACAATATAGTAAAAACCCAACCTTTACTCTAAATTAAAAGCATAGAAATGAAATAGAGATGTTTTCTCTAAATCGGACCAATGACTTGATGCATAAATTTAATGAATTAAAACATAGGTATATGGTTAAATGGGAAAGGGTTTTACAAATGGGGTGCCCAGGAATATGGAGTTTCTTACTTGGCTTCAGCTCAGATTTTAAAGTTGCTACGAACGACAGAAAAACTTGTACTAAAATGGATCTACAGTGGCATTGGTCTCCAGGGAGAAGCAAAATGATGGGGTGGGGAATAATAATAATAGGAAGTGCTGGTTTTGTATGAAAAGGGTGTTTCATGTAAGAAAGGCTGCCCCACACAGAATACATTGCAGTAGTCTAGCCTGGATGTAACCAGAATATGAGTAATGGAGGCATGAACTAACATATCCAGAGAGGCCTGCACCAAGTATATCAGCTTACGGTGATAAAATGCACACCTAACTACTGTAATATCTTGAATTTATATGAATTTGGTTTTCCGGAGGGAGTGCAACCCCATCCAGACGCATCTAAATACTTCTCTCTGGAGCAATTGACACATAGTACAGTGATCCCTCGACTTACGAATGCCCCGACTTCTGTATTTTTCGAGTTACGAGGGATCAAAGTGGCCGCCGCTTCCGAATTTTTTCGACTTCCGATCAGAAGCCACGGCCGTTTTAAATGCGGTTTCCTCGACCTACGAAGCTTTTTTCAACCTACGAATGCGTTCTCCAACGTATTCCTATGGGGACTCGACTTACGTTTTTTTCGACTTCCGACGGTCCCGTCGGAACGGATTACATTCGTAAGTCGAGGGTCTACTGTACCTCTGTCTCATTTGAATGAAGCTTCAGCTTGTTTGCCCTCCTCCACCCCAAAACTGCCTCCAGACACCGGCTCAGGAATTATTACTCAAGTTATCTGAATTTTACTGGCAATAAACTGTTTAGATTACACTCTCTCCAAAACCCCAATTGCCTATTTAATTTGTGAGCTGAATTCCACCAGTGTACTTCATGCCCTATGTTTATAATACATTTCACCTCCAGAGCATCTTGAATGTATCCTAAAGCAGCCTTGTATTCTGAGAATCACTACATCACACTCCTGTTTTTAAATGTGGTTTGTTTGTTTTTTGGAAAGCACACAGTAGCTCTTTCCCTCCTCCCCTTAATGCTGTCATCTCCATTGTCCAGAACAAAATTATTCCCTATTTAGCAATTACCGTGTCAGGCTAGTTCTACAGTACACAGCTTAAGAGAAAGCTGCCACGACACTATGGTATCACAACAGATTCCAAATAAGGCAAGTGCAGTTATCCTAAAGGTTGAGACGATTCCCAGATGCCAGCACGACGAAGACACCTTTGCCAAAAAGCACCTCAAAACAAACCAATTGGTTTCATAAGACCTGATACATTTGTTAGTAATAGATTCAGCAGTTCCCAAGTAGGTGCACATCACTCTAAACTGGAAATCTCAGGGTTCTGAAGCTAAGGCCTGGTCTGGTGAGCAACACAGACTGTGGGTGCCTAAGCCACTGGAGCCCTTGTGAAGCCCACAGGGAAATGAGGATGTGAAGCATCAACCACACTGTTACAGTCGTACCTTGGAAGTCGAACGGAATCCGTTCCGAAAGTCCGTTCGACTTCCAAAACATTCAGAAACCAAAGTGCGGCTTCTGATTGGCTTCCTCCTGCAGCCAATCGGAAGCCGTGGAAGCCCCGTTGGACGTTCTGGTTCCAAAGAATGTTCACAAACCAGAACACTCACTTCTGGGTTTGCAGCATTCGGGAGTCAAAACGTCCAAGTACCAAGGCATTCGGGATCCAAGGTACGACTATACTGGCAAGTACAAAATCCCTGGATTTTTGAGATGAATACTAGGAGCCTGATCCCCTTTCTTTGCCTAGCCAAAAGAGTAGGATCTCCAAAGATGAGGTTGGGATACTGCCACTCAAGGCCTAGCCCAGGCATCCCCAAACTCGGCCCTCCAGATGTTTTGGGATTACAACTCCCATCATCCCTAGTTTACAGGACCTAATGGTCAGGGATGATGGGAATTGTAGTCCCAAAACATCTGGAGGGCCGAGTTTGGGGATGCCTGGCCTAGCCTTTTAATCTTCTATGTTTTTCATGATGTGACGAGGGAAACAGGTCGAAGATGCACCTCTTTGCAGAATATAAATAGAAAACCATCAATCCATCAGCTTTTGTGTGGGCTGCATAATTCGTAGTGAAACAATTCACTTATCAATAGCATCTGTAGCTTCACTCTTAAGCTAAAAACACTGACAGGCAAGAGCAGCCAGGCTGGCTCATTTCACAGAAATGGCTTAAAGGAGTTCATGCATATTTTGCCTCATAACTTTATTTCTAGAATGACTATAGGCTTCTTTTTGAAAAATAAAAAAATTAAGCTGGGGCCCTTGCCCAGGGCAGTAAATGAAGGCCTTAATGGGCACCATGGCATGGCATATGTGGGCACTGGACTGGGACCCCTGCACTAGATTACTATGAGAATTGTATGCCGCATTTTCTTATAATCTATCCATACTGAATATTCAATCAAGAATAAATCAAGCATGATTAGAAACACTATTCTCTTTGAGTTATGTGAAGCTACAGTTTTGGGCTTCTTCCAGCAGGGTAACTTCGAACGGAAAATATATTTCACGTTTCTTTTCATGTCCCTTGAGCAAAAGCCTGGTAGTGGATGAAATTTACTAGCATCTGACAGCAGTTTGGTGGTTTATGTAAAATTATTTTGTGGTCTCAGTCAAGTTCCAAGTGGGCCAGTGGCTTCAACTCCAAAACCACCAGTACAATTTAAGTTAACTATGCCTCAGAAGATAGCGCAATGCCTCATTTAAAAGAGGGACTGGCTTATAAAACCACCCTAAACAAAAAAAAATCTCCCCAGGACCACATAATTGATGACGTGTATTACTACAGGCTGGGCGGGCAGGATTTGCAACCAATTCCTTTCCCTTTGGTTAAAACCCAAATGATATAACACATTAAGCCCAGAATAAACAGCACTGATCATTTAGTTTACACTTAAGACCGTGGGCAGGAGTTACATCCAGGAAGGAGGGGAGGAATAAGGGCTGGAGGAATATGCGTAGAGAAGTATTGGCAATTTAATTTAGCTTCAAACATTCTAGGTTGTTTCAAACACCTACAGGGTGCGCATTCTGAAGTTGCCACAAAGAATTTGGCTGCAATCCTATACAGCCTGCAGATAACCTGCCACCTTCCGGGTGTTGCTGAACTCCAAGTTCCATCAGTGCTAGTCAGCTTCCCCCTATGGTCAGAGATAATGGAAGTTTTCCCTCAGAGCTGCCACTGCCATTATCTTTTCTGTCCAGCAACATCTCATCTAGAAGGCCAAAGGTTAGCCACCCTGCTACACAGCCTTAACTGGGAGTATGTCCCACTGAACTCAATGAGAACTGAACTTCTGAGTAGGCAGCACAGGATGGTGGCGCTAGTTTCTTTTATTTCACCCAAACTTCAGAATAAACTATGAGAAACGGTAGTGGAGTATGGTGTCAGTAATACAATTTTGTCATGGGTACAGGCCAGTGTGTTAGAACAGTGACACTTGGAGAGAAAATAAAGTGGCATATGATCAGACTGTGTCCATCCACCAAACCTCACAAGCGGGCTTTCAGTTTTTCCCTGAGATATCTAGCCAAAATTTACGTGCAGCATACTCATAAGTTACATTGATCTCACATTCACCACCTCCCCTTGTTCCTGTACTCGTTTTTCAGGGTTAGCCTTTCTTGATCTTAATCACCATTCGGCCATTGGTTTATCCCCAACTGAATTTTGCAATGCATTTATTTTACCTTTTTTTTAAAAAAAAAAATGGCAACATTCACATTTATATTTTTCACTTTCAAAATATTTTTATGAGAGACTTACCTTTAAAGACTCCCACAAAGGAAACTGTACAAGGGAGAAAGGAATCTGGAAATGGAGAGAGAAAGGGGGAAAAAACACCTGTCACACAAGCGAAACTTATGCTGGCATGTTAGTTGGCTTTCTAAATTGGGAAGTTACTGTTCACTTGTTGAACTGTAGCTTATTAAATTTATAAATCCTGGAGGATTAAATTATGCACACGCCTTGTTAGATGGCTGGTTTTGCTACAGAACCTTTGACTTTGTTTAGCACATTCCCTGCCGAGAGGTTAACCTATTGTAATGAGGGTGGGCTCTAAGAGTAATAACTGGCACCATCTTAGTATGGTGAGTTTGAAAGTTTGACTCAACATCTGGGAAAGCCATACAGAGGATGGTTTAGAAGCTATGCACAGAAATCTAGCTCGCCAAAGAACTGCCAGCTCAGCTTTAGAGCTCAGCAGTCACAAAGGCTTAGGTTAAACCGAAGACTTAAAGACACTTTATAAGGGAAACTATATTTCTGATATCTGGCTGTTCTCACCCCAATACTGACCACTGGAAAAGGAGTCAGTCCCGAAAGTTATTAATAACTTGGGAACCAAAGTTGTCAGCACTTGAAAATGCAACTCTGGAGGTTAGCCATCTAACATTTCCATCACTCAGCCACGGCTAGGCACCCAAATACTTGTCTGCTCCTCTTTTCAACCTCTGGTTTCAAAAATATAAATGGTTGAGGTGAAAAATTTGCATTCCTCATCCAAATATTCAAGGGCTTGACTGACAGTGGTAGAAGCCTTGGGAAGGTTCCAATGACTACCACCACATGATGACTTTCTATAGCCTCTTTAGGATAGGCACTCAGTTCTGCGAGCGGATACAACAAATGCTTGCTTGCTCATCGCTCCTTGCAGCTCAGCAACCCATGGCCCAACAGCCAGCCTCCAAAAAGAACTCCCTCTGTGCATGAGCAAAGGGCAGCTAAATGCGCATGAAATCTATTCATAAAATCCAATACCACCACTTTGTGGTGTGGAACAGAGATTGTGTGAATTCACTCTGGGCCAGTGAGGCTGTGATGGGATATCTGGTTTACTGCACATTTAGTAAACCTTTATTTTCTGCTGGAAGATTAAGAAGCTACGGATAAGACATTAGGCTCTTGCCATTAAATTGCCGAGGGATCTTTCTTCACAAAACAGTATGAAATAACCCCACAAACTTTAGCGAAACTTTCTCTGTTCTATCTTATTATTAATCCTTACAGGGAAATCCTTGTTTGCTGCTTCTATCAACATACAGGTACTTTTGTCTATGTCCCTCTGAATTCAACAAGGTTTAAGCATTGCCTAATTGTACGCTGGAGGCTGGACTGCAGCCATTGTTATTTTATCATGTTCATTATTTTATCATGTCCATAAAGTGTTTTTCCAAAAACTGGTTTCTATAAAGGCGCTAGAAACTTTAAATGTAAAACATTATTATACCATGACTGTCAACATGACAGGCTTCAGATCATACAAGTTTGCATCATAGATTGTAGCTGTCCTATTAAATCTATACAGACTTACAACAAGGAAGAGTGAAGTTAAGAGCCAGCCATTCATTGTGACATTTAATTTAGCATTATTCTAAAATGCACTCAAGAGGCCTGGCATGCATTGTTTACGCTTTTTTTATGAAGATGACTAACCCAATACATACATTTTTAACAAAACAGTACAGAAACAGATGTAACCGCTTAACATTAATCTAATATATTCACTCAAAAAACCCACTTGCATCTGGCTATCTGTCCACATCACCATCTGCATGTGTCTCAATTCCAACTTCCAAAAATGGAAAGCCAGCATAATAAAATGGGAGTTTGTTGTGATACTAACTCTTATTTTTCATGGCTATGACTCTCTGTCTTAACTACCGTAGGTGAGGAAACAGGCCTTTCTGCAACAAATGAATCTCATGCCTCTAGTGACATTGTGGTACATGTGGTATTGAGGTTTCTCAACTGCAGTTCAGAGAATGAACATAACATTTCTAGTTCTAAAAGTTTGTTGTTTCCTACCAAAATCTTTGCAATATAGCCAGGCAGTGTCCTGAGTAAGGTCACTCAGTGAAATTCTTGGGACAAAGGGGTGTGGTGATTGGTCTACACTACAAAGCAACACTCTTTAGTGGCCAGAGAGATGTACTCCATGCCTACTGGTGAGGCAACACTGGTTTGATTCCTTTCCCTCCCAGACAAATGCCAGTTCCCAGGCAAAGTTGGGCTCAACACTCAATAACTTGGCCTGTGTCTTTGAGGTAAGAGGGTAGCCTTCACTCCTTTCCCCTTGTACTCATCCCTGTCTTCTCCACAGTAGCACCTCAGGGGATCCCTCCTTGGTCTTGCACTTTCTGCTGCAACACACTTCACCCCAGTTCACCTAAGAAAACTACTCCAGTCCCTGTAGTTACCCAACCGTGTTAGCCGCCCCTTCTTCTGGAGCTGCTTTAGAAACTATAAGAGAGCAGTTGCAGTGGGATTTTGCAGTTACTTATTTTTCACCCCATTTTTCAAGCTGAAAAGGTTCCTAGAGCAGCGTGCATGACATCAGTAAACAGAACAAGGCAGCTCCTCCGACCAGCAGACCTATTATAATCTAGAAGGCCAAGGAAAATGGGATGAGGAGGGAGGATGAAAAGAAGCAGACTCAGGGACCAATTCTGAAAGCTGCATGGTGGTTCAAAAATATCCACCTGGAATGGGAGCAATAGAGGGAGAGGAGGAGTTAAGTGGCTTCCCATCTTCTCATCTGCAACAGCCTGAGGGAATATCTCCTGCTGGGTACAAGCTTACAGAGTGCAGATTAAACCTCCCTATCCTTCTTGTTAGGAACTGAGTCAATCATGAAGCTTTCCCGGACTGCATATTTCAACACTACCCATGTTTGAATCACCACGCCATCTTATGAAGGTCTGGACTATAACCCTTTTCTGGATCACAGAGATGAAGTTGGAAGGGGTACTTTGCCTCTCTCTGATTTTCATAATCTACAGTTCTCTAGTGAAACCTGCCCACTAAAACAGGAGAAAGTATACTTTTATAGAGTATACGGAGATGCAAGCCAGTTCTGAAAAAGCACTAGGAACTTGTATTTGGTCAATACTTATAATTTTCCTCAATAAATTCCTACCTCGTAGGCAATAAGGTCTCTATCACTCTACATCCCCCTCCATGTTTTTCAACACCACAAGAGTTAAAGATTATTGTCTGGTTCATCATGTTGCAGCTAATGATTAATAAATGAGTCTACACCACTCCTCTGCCAGGCAAAACTTAGCCTGACAGACACCTGCCACGGGAAATTTGTTATCTAGTCAGGCAGGAAGTGGCAGTGAGAAGAAATCAATGTCACTGCTGTACATTGAGCTGACAAACTGAAATCTCATAGGAAGTTTGTCATCGCAAACAAGGAAGAATTTCCCTTGTGGCATCTCAAAGACCCGCAGTAAAGGTCAAACATGGTTCTTATTTATCAGGGCCATGAAACTCAAGCGCTGAGATTAACTTTCTTCCTGCCCCCAATTTCAGGTGCCAAAGCCCTGTTCACTTTACAGCAAAAGGCGTAATATATTTATGAGGAGATAGAGACTTGCAAAAGGATGCCTTCCCACTGAACAAGAATTAAGTGGGTACCTTGGGCCTGAAAAAGCAAGTGCAATATTATATTTTATATATAGGGCAGTGGTGGCTAACCTTGGCACTCCAGATGTTTTGGAACTACAACTCCCATCATCCCTAGCTAACAGGACCAGTGGTCAGGGATGATGGGAGTTGTAGTCCCAAAACATCTGGAGTGCCAAGGTTAGCCACCACTGATATAGGGGGTACCCAGGTTGGGTAGAAGAACAAGCAGTTTTGCCCTTGCATGGAACCAGAATGAGGTCAAGCCCAATTCCAACATTACGCCATCCAAAATGAAAAATTCAACATCCTGAGATTTTCGGCTTACAAATATTTTTTTAAGTACTTCACATTCTAGCCATGTGGGCTTACAACCCTGGCTTGAAAATGTATGGGCAATGGATGCAGGATGGAAGCTAGGCTGGATTTCAGAGGCCTAAGGCATATGACACCCATGCCAAGGATAGATCCTTAAACTAGCCCCAGAGCAAAAAGATACAACAAGTTTATATAAACTGCACACTCACACAAGGAAGCTGATTCATACAGAACAAGGTCAATGGTCCATTTAGCTCAGTATTGTCTACAATGGTAGGCAACAGTTCTCTGTGGTTTCAGATGATACATTCCCAGTCTGAAGATGCTCATAAATGAACCAGAGACCTTTTGCATGTAGATGCTCTACCAATGAATTGCAACCCATTCCTACTATTCTCCATGTGAATTATGGCTTAACTTGACACAAATATTAACATTTTTAATCCATCTCTCTCTCTCTCTTATGTCTTTGGCCACTCTATCCTAGCCTCACCAAAGCACACAACTGTATAATTCTTCTCTTTGCCCCAGTAACAAAAGAACAAACGCACACAAAAAAACATGGCCCTTGAAGTAAATGTTCCCTGAAGCAGACAATAAAGTTACCAAGTAGCAAGCTCATCACTGTTCAAAGTGGGGGACAAGACAGGAGGGATTCCCTACTAACCCCAATAAACCACAATTTCTTAAATAAACCGTGAATCTCACACTGAGCTTCCCAAACAACAGGGAAATGCTAGTTTCACGATGAAGATTAAGTCGGTTGCCATGGAAGAATTATTTTTTTCAGGAGGAACTCAAGGGTACATAGTACTGGCGCCTCTTTTTGTTGTTGTTAAAAAGTGTGGCACTTACTGTAAATACTTCATGTTGAGTACCGGCATCTATTTTTCTAGAGAGAGAAAAAGCACTGCTACCCAACAGTGAGAATGTTAAGAACGTAACCCTGTTGGATCAGACCAAAGACCTATCTAGTCCAGCATCCAGTTCTCACAGTGACTATCTAAGAACTGATTGAATTCTGTACCATGTGAGTTTGGAATTAGCTTACCATGTGAGTTTGGAATTTTCCAACAAGCGAAAAGAGAGGAGTGGCTTCTGAAGCTATAGTGACCCAGAAATCCAGATTGAGAGCTGTGGTGCTGAGCAGAAGGGCAGTCTTCCCTAGCTAAAAGCAGCAGGTTCTTTGCCCACCAACATGACCTTCCCACCCCCCTCAGACCTTTGATAGGTCTTCACCTGGTGATTCCGAGTGCAACTGAGGAGGAGGACGAGGAGGGAAGAAGTAGAACCACTCACATTTGTGTGCTCACAGACATCTGGGACATTATTATAGAAATTAATTGTTAACATACATACAGTTTCCCTAAGTGTTCGAAATGTTTCACATACAGGAAGAATAAACTAAAATAAACTAGATGCATTTCACAAACTGCAATCTCACACAAACTAGGAAATTTAAGAAAATGTTGCATTTTCCAAATCTTTTTTTAAAATTTTTTTATTTAACTACACTTTGACACCATATTTGAAAGAGAAAAAAGTGGAGGCTCAAACACAGAGTCACAGATACAAAGACCGCTTTCTTTACGAGGTCATTCGAAGAGTGACAAAAATTGATTGGATTCACCGCAAGCCTTTTACAGCTCCACCACAATTAGGGTGATTAAAATGTCTTGGGGTGGTTTGTGAACTGATTGCATTTTGTGATTATTTTCCTAGAGAAATCACCGAAACAGAAGATCATCACGCCCTGCCAAGCACTGATATTTACACCTGAAATATGTTAAAACAACAGTGAAAATGTGTTCCGCACATGTGGATAACTTTCTGCCAGCAAAATGCTGGCTGGCTCCATCAACTCTCCTACAATGTTCACAGAAAACAGACACCAGAATACCAGCTCTCTCTGCCTGTCTGGCTTGATGTTATATAGCTTTACTGATTATTCAGCAGAGTTGACTAACACTAGAATTACTTCCAGACGGACATCAATTATCCTAGAATGTTTTACAGATTAACATTGTCAATTTTCTCTTAGCTACATATACTTTAACTTTGTAATATTGATAATAAGAAATAGATTCATCCCGCTCGTGGCAACAAATGCTGCCATTTTTATTGCTTTTGTTGTTGAGAATTAACTCAGTCTTTATAAGCACATGGTATATGTTATTTAAGATTATATTCCTATACTCCCCAACTTTCCCTGCTTCAAGAGATACAGCATCTATTTCTGAAGCATACCCAATTTGTGTCACCAAATTAGCACTTGACTATTGAACATGCTCTCCGGCTACAGCAATTTGGCTGGGCCAACAATATCTGCCTTTCTCTTAGTCTCATAGTAGGGTTTCAGGATTTCCAGTCCTGAAAAAGAACACACACACACACACAACAAACAGTCTTCCCTTTGTGACAAATTCCAGAGAGGTAGCTGTATTATTTTATTAGAGGAAAAACAACACGGCGTCTTTAGATGCTTGTTTACACTACTCATCTTGCTATGAAAATTTATCTCCACTAGTTTCTACATGGGAACAGGTCTCACTACTCATTCTGATCGGATCTTGTATTCTTTTGGTTGGATTTTGTACTCCTTTATGCTTTGCACAGGAATGTGACAGTCTCTTGCATTGCTTGTCCTTTTGTTCTCACTTTGTAAGTTTTCTCCTCCTACACATATAATATCTACCTACTTAGAACCAAACCAGGCATGATGCTAAACAAATCAGTTCAAGTGTCGTGTCTATTTTCACAACTTTAAAATAACCAGAAAAAGGGGGAAATTCATCAAGATCCTCTTTGAGGTGGAGCAACCAGAAATGTACAGAGTATTCCAAATGCAGTTGTGCCATAGATTTGTATAACAGCATTCTGAAATCAGCTGTTTTATTTTCATGATCCCAAGCATGAAATTTGCCTTTTTCGCATCAGTCGCAACACTGGTTCAGCATCTTCATCGAACCATCAACTATGATCCCAAGGTCTGCTTCCTGGCCAGTCACCTATAGTTTGGACCGCATGAGCATATGTGAACGTATATATATTTTTGCCCCAACAATATGCATCACTTTACACATGTTTACACTGAATTGCATTTGCCAGTTTACCACCTATTCACTCAGTTTGGAGATGCCCTTTTGGACCTCTTCACAATCTCTCTCTCTCTCTCTCTTTTAAGCAACCCTGAACAATTTAGTATTGTCAGCAAACTTGGCTACTTCACTACTCACCCCTAACTCTAGATTGGTTATGAAAAGTCTGTTTTTTGATCTACTTATGAGTGATCATTTATGCCAAACAATTTATAGTTCAGCGGAACTATAGCCCACAAGCCTCAGAGGTGCCTTTCACTGATCCTTACCAGGTCAAAGAAACACCAATGGCCCCCAACCTAGGACCTATATATTGCCTCAATCCCAATTTAATCCAGATCTCAATGTTTGCACGGGAAAGTTTATTGCAGTTATGGGAAGGACTACAACTGCAGAAACTTTCTGATGCATTCTTATCGACACCTAGCAAGAGACGGGAACTGAATATTTATTCATTCTAGCTATGCAAGTTTCCTATGCTTTACACGGCATGTTGACTTAACAAAACAATACTGTGAGGAGCCTCAACTGTTGCTATACCATTCGACAGTAAAGTTTGCGAACTCAGAAGAAAAACTCCAGGGATGCTCAAGTATGAGAAGATGCTGCTACAGTCAGTTTACACAAGTGAGAAAAGAAGCTGGGAGACAATTTGGAAACCTAACTTACAAAACGGGTGGATAAACAACATGGCCCAACAACGGGCTTGATGGACTGCAGAGCAGGGCTTGGAAGGAAGGTAACAAGCAAAGCATGTCGAAGAGTAGCAAAACAGGAGAAAGGCAGACTCATTGAGAACCGAAATAGCCTCTGAAATGCTAGAATTCTTCCACATCAAGAGGAAACAGATGTCCATGGTTGGAATCTGCATGTGGCTTTATTCTCTTCTAAGATACAATAAAACTACTCTTCTGCTGAGGCTTTAAAACATAAGAGTTAAAACAGTGGCATGGCATGTCAGCTGCACCTTCTTCCCCCATCCTTCGTTACCCGTTTTTTTTAAAAAAAAAATGAGTAAGGGGGGTGGGGTGGACAAACAAGAGCACAAAAAAGAGAGGGGAAAATGGTATGTGCTCTCAAAACAATCTAAAAACTACAGATGTTCCTAGTAATCTGCAGCAAGCATTTGTTTATTCAGGTTCTGTCTGTTTCTGAAGCAGGACAGCTTTGCCCTCCAAATTATCTCCCTTTGCAAAACTCTAAAATAAATACTGGAAGAGGAGATCTGTATAAACAGCCTCGGGAGAGAACTAGCTCACCTCGTAGTACTGAAGGCCTTTGTTTAGTCCAACAGGTGTAGCTTTGTTTTTCTGTGGCGATCCTGAATACCTCATCCTAGCAGTTAACACATGGTTAAATTAAAACAAACAAATGGTCTCAATTAAAGCAATGGGTGAGAGGCAGGCAGAGGGGCTGGCTGCCCCCATATGGTCAAGAAGCGTTTCCCCCTCCCCACTTTGCCCAGTGGACATCAAGAAAAGAAGAAATAAAAGGGAAGAATTTTGGGGGAAAGGAACAGAGGGTGACTGCCAAGACCCAGAGAACATTTTTTATAAAGTATCACAAAATGCACTAAGCCATTTCTAAATTAGTTCTTCTAAAAGAGCTGCACAAGGACATTTTTGCCAGCAATTACCAGTAAGTAAAGTGATTAAGAGTCAGGTATTTTTATACCCTGTCCTCTTCTTCCCCAGCTGATGCCTTGCAAAGCTCAATCACAGCCAGTAGTCTCTTCAGTTTTGCCACAGCTCTCTGGTCCCATCATGTCAGGGAATAACAATGGGCACGAATATGATGCACATGGTTTCCCCTGGATTCTCATTCCAGCTTCTTGAACCAAGGTTGGAGCATGAGAAACATGCTTTGCAAATCTAAAAAGTGACAGAGAAGCAGCATGGCACAGGCAGAATCTATACTGCACTTTCCGGTATATGGACTAAACCAGATCACTCGTAGCCGAGTAAGATTGTCATTGTGGAATTGCCAAGCGTGCCTTCCTCTTAGCACGTTTCTCCCTTGCATCCTGAGTTCGAGTTTCTTCAAAGCCCAGGACACCTTTGGTAAAGGGTGTTCTCCAACTGGAGCGCTCGCAGGCCAGTGTTTCCCAGTTGTCAGTGTTTATACTACATTTTTTAAGATTTGCCTTGAGACACGTCTTTAAACCTTTTTTGTTGACCACCAGCATTACGCTTTCCATTTTTAAGTTCGGAATAGAGTAGTTGCTTTGGAAGACGATCATCAGGCATCCGCACAACATCACCGGTCCAACAGTTGATGTTGAAGATCATTGCTTCAACACTGGTGATCTTTGCTTCTTCCAGTACACTGATATTAGTTCACCTGTCTTCCCAAATGATGTGTAAAAATTTTTGGAGACACCATTGATGGAATCTTTCGAGGAGTTGGAGATGGCGTTTATAAGTGGTCCATGTTTCACAAGCATATAGTAAGGTTGGTAGTACAATAGCTTTGTAAACAAGCATTTTGGTTTCTCTGCGAATGTCCTGGTCCTCAAACACTTTGTACTTAAATCGGGAGAAAGCCGCACTCGCAGAGCTCAGGCGATGCTGGATTTTTGCATCAATGTTGGCCCTTGTGGAAAGATAACTGCCTAGGTAGGAGAAGTGATCGACATTTCAACAGCTCCCAACCTTTGGAATGCAGAAGGGCAGATCAACAAGTCCTTGGGTGGCTTGCAGCAAACCAACCCACAGTACAGCTGATCTCTGGTTAGGAGTGGAGAGAGTAGTCGATGAAGAATATGTTTTGAATTTTGAATTATCTGCTTTTTGTACAGAATAAGGCAAGACACCCTGCTGACTTCCTGAAGAACTTGACCTTCATGTAAGTACAGCTGTAATTGTATTTAAGCATTCCAAGAAGTTGCAAGGTTATTCATTAAGGCATTCAGATCTTGCTTGTGCAAAGACTCTGTAATGTCATCATCACAAAGGCTGTAAAATAATTCAAAGTACAAGGCTGTTCAACCATCTAGGAACAGAACAAGAAACCTGAAGACAAAGAGGTGGCAAATGATGTCCGAGGAGTAGATACAAGTCAAGCCACTGCCACACACCCTTCCCAATTGCCTCATGGCCCTCATTCAATTTGCAAGGTTGCAGTGTATAGGAAGAAGCCACTTCATTCTTAAACGTTGATGAACTCTTTCAGGATATAGACCTGGGAACCCTTTGCTCTTCAGCTCACTGGATCACAGTCCCCAAGTCTGCAAAGCATCTTTCACTTCTGCTTTATACCTACCAACACCTTGCTGCCACTTCCACCTCTAAGCCTTGTGAGCTTCACCATAATCCCAGCTTTCCCCAATTTCTTGTCTCCCAAGAAATTATATTTAAGGATGGGCCATATCTCAGAGGTGGAGCATCCACTTTGCCTGCAGAAGATCCAGGCTTCAACCCCGACATCTCCAGGTAGGACTGTGAGAGACGCCTGTCCAAAACCCTGGAAAGCTACTGCCACTCAGGCTAAACAACACTGAGCTAGATGGGCCAATGGTGTGATGCAGTAAAAGTCAACTTCCTGCATTCCTATTGCCAGAACCTTGTATTTAGCCTACAGTTTAGTTCAGCTTTCCACATTCTGGTGGCCTCCAGATGTTGTGGGATACAACTCCCAGCAGCCCATCAATGGTTAGGGCTGATGGGAGTTGTAGTCTGAAATGCCTAGAGGGTGGCTGGTTGGGGAAGGTTGGTCTAGTTTGTCAAACTTAATCTGCCAAAGGCTTTCAGCCCACATCCTTGTGCAACTGGATCTCATACACAACCCCATGCCACCATCACTTCCCACCCCTTCTCTGCCAACAGCATATATCTTCTGGCCTTCAATTTGGGAGAGATCAGCACAACCCCTATTTGGTTTGTGGGTTTCAGACATGCTCAATTAGCATACCTGACACTCTAAATGCCCTCCATCTGGAAATGCTTTGACTCTCAGAAATATTTTGGAGGGGTGGGGGAGAATGAAAGGTTTCAGTTCAATTCCATTGAATGCCCTAGGACACAGAAACCTCACCAACCAGCTGTACTATTCACGTTTGTGGTGATTTTGAAAACACCAAGATGGTATTTTATTTGTTTGTTTGCTCCTGTTCACCTGTCCCTTTGTGCCACATAACATTTTTCCACAACTTTTTTTTGTATAGAGCAACATCTCATTTCAATTATCATGTCCCAGTAAATATGAGGTCCTCCAAGTTCACCTCTTCACCCATAATAGGATTAAAAAGTTAGTTTCAAAAAAGAACGGAAGACAGGCTAAAGCAACTCTTTAGTGAGATCACAGAAATAAATAAGATGCTAGATATCAAAAATATCACTGTATACATACCTCCCAGTAAGCAGCCCAAAGTCACTAGTCAAGATCATTTGGGTTGAAATTTCAATGGGAAACCCCTGCATAACAGTTTCATTGAACTATTCAAAAGAATAATGGAAAGTGAAACCTCAGCCAAGGTCACTGAAGGAGATGAAGACACTTTATTTCACTTATTTACATGATTTTTTTTTTAAATATTCCACTTTTATTCAGAGAATTTGAATTGGAGAATTTTATAGCAACCAATAATGTAGCTGAAACCAATAATGCAATGTAAGCAGAAAGGGGTTTACCCGCAAAGCATAGCAGGAGAACAATGCTAATGGTGGTCAACTTCCCTCAAAGCACCCCTAAAAAGCCAGGTGTTAAGCAGGTGATAAAGCAGACTTTAAGATGGGGTCAGCAAGACTTCCAAGGGGAGAACATCCTACAGAACATATGCAGTGTGGTTTTATCTTCAGCCTAATGTGCAAGGACATAAACAGCAACAGGGCACAAGACTAGATCTAACCATGCGCCAACGGGCCCTTCCTGTTCTTGTCCAAGTGTAACACAAATCTCTACTTCCTATGTTACTTGTACTGCCCTTGCTGTTGATTGGTCATCTATGGTTTAGTTTGGCTCTGGTTTCTGACAGAGTCAGAGCTGAGGCAATAAATATAAGTGCTACACCAAAAAATTATCCTTTGGTTCCTCCCAACCATTATCCAACAAGAGAAAACAAGTTGCATGAAAAATCAAAGGAGCAAATTGATATGAAATTTTCGTGAGTGATGTGCAGGGGTTTTTGATGTGTATTCCTTACTTTCCAGCTAGCCAAGGATTGTTTCTGGCTGTCTTTTCTTTCATTCTACAAATAATCTCACCAGCGGTCTTCACTCTGCAGCCTTCCCAGGTGTCTGCACTTTGATTAAAGCCCAGGGGAAAGACACCATGAGATGGGAGGAATTAAGTCAGGAAGTGTACACAGCCTAGGAGGCTTCAAGAGTGCTGGGAAAATATTTACTTGTGGGGAAAAGAAAACACACACACATAGCCTTGACCCATGCTAAAGGTACGCCCCAAAATGGGTACCCACCAAAATTCTGAAGAGATTCTCAAGTGCCCAGAGAATGAAACAGAAAGATGGAAGTCTCTTTCGCAGAGGGGAAAAACAACCTTTGGCATGGTACTAAAGTAAAAAAAAAAATACAACCTTCCAAACCTTATTCAGCAGTTTTGAAATAAGTTTCCAAAAAAGAAGAAAAATGTAGTTAAAATAAATCTACAAATGATGGTGACAGAGATACAGCACAGATGTTGAAGGAATTCTAGATTAAGCTAGAGCTTCTCTTTGACATCCCCTAGTGTTAGAGAAAGGAGGGAAAGCAACTATGAAGCTTTACAATTTCATGATTTTCTTAAATCTAAGTATTAAGATTTTTTTTAAGTACATAAAACATAGGCAATTAGACTTGTGATGCAGCCTAACGTGATAATTTTGAATCTTTCAGTTCCGAAATATTGGCAGATTTCTAGTCACAATTCACATTTGTAAAGTTTTGGATCATTGTGGAGTCAGTACAATGCGCCCCTGATTTCACGAAGCAGCATATTGAAATGTTACCAGGGACACGCCTCCAAAAGATGTAAATAAGCTGTGACCTTCTAAATGATTACGCATTTTCAGCATGTTCCCATGGTCACTTACAACAGTGTGACAATATGCAGAGAGGGAAAAGAGCCCAATCGAGAAACTGAATATACAGCAATCCACTTGTACTTGCTGTTTTCAAGGCAAAGATACAAATCTCATAGGATAACAGATGAGTTTAGCAGCTCTGGAAGAATGAAGGTATTGTTTAACAGGAAGCAGATGTATGTCAGATGGCAAACTCATTAGAGTGTCCCATCGTTAAAGGAAACAGGATAACAATGAGCCATCTGAAAAAATGTGGAGGGATCAGGAAATATACAAGCCGCAGCTAATCTCCTATTTATTGGTAGGTAATGCCTTTAAGTCATGCACATGCATTGAGTTTAGGACCATGAAGGACAAAACTTTGTTCACAGCAGAAAAAAAAACCCAAAACCCTGTAACAGCCAGCCCTTTGAGCATCGAACACGGCATGGGGGGTGGGGAAAGAGAGACTTCTGAAGCACAGATGTAAGAGAAGAGGGCAAGGACCTTAGCATTTGAAGACGATACCCATTATTTTTCACAACCAAAACGTTTCCACCCAAAAAGCTTTACATTTGAACCATCTTGTCAAAATGAGCATTTTGAGGACCGCAATCTATTGTTCCATTTGGCCATGTCCAACACTTGAGTGGAGATTTTGTATTCGATTAGATATGGGAAGTCATTCTGATTTCAGCAGAAGAGTTTTAAGCATGTGCTTAGCTCATCCACTGAAACGGCGGTTTTTGGGAAAGGGCTTCGCTTTGACAAGGTCATGCTCACTTAGTACAACTGCGACAGGCGACACCAGCAGTCCAATCCTATGCAGACTTTGGCACACCTTAGTGGAAGGAGCTTAAAATGAAATCAATGGTCCTGGAATGCCAAACTCTACTCAGAAAAGCACCCCAGATTTTAACAGACTAAAATAAAAATCCACCCATGTCCTTATTCTGTTATATACAGTGGTACCTCGGGTTAAGTACGCTTCAGGTTAAGTACGCTTCAGGTTAAGAACTCCGCTAAGAACAGAAATCGTGCTCTGGCGGCGCAGCAGCAGCAGGAGGTCCCATTAGCTAAAGTGGTGCTTCAGGTTAAGTACGCTTCAGGTTAAGAACGGACCTCCGGAACGAATTAAGTACAGTATTTCATTGATGGTCTTTACAGCCATAACAGGCACTGTAACTCTTCAATGGTTTGACTTCACCCCCTAAGACACACTCTTTCATTGTCTCCTAAGACAGACAGATGCCAACCTAAAACCTAAAGATGCTAACAATACAAGTGGAAGGGACCCTGCCACAAAAAAACTGTGTGCAGTGCTTCAGTTCAGGACTATAGTCATACCACTCCATTCTCTCCCCCACCCCAATTTTATTCCCCCTTAAGAAAAAAAAAATGCTTGTCAGCATTCCATGATCACTGAGCATGCTCAGTCCTCACTGAGCATTTTTGGGGAGTCCCTTCCCCCTTAGTGTTTTTTTCCTAAAGAACTTCTCCAAACTTCAGGGTCACCCCAAGTCTTCTGACACCTCCCCTGTTTTGTGTGGCTAGTGAAATAGTAATTTCAAAGGAACACAATTTCAGTTTTAGAATGATTCCGAAGGAAGGAGTAAAGTATTCCAAGAGGCTGCACAGATTCTGATTATTTATTGCTGTCTTTTCTTCTCTGTGCTGATGTAACTGAATTATGCGTTAAAAAGAAAACTGAGGAGAAAGGCAAATGACTACATATGAGCCCTGCACAATAGTGGATAGAATAAATCCCAATTCATTCCTTCTCCGAGACATTTTTTTTAAGCTTGAGAAATCATGCTGATTTTATCTTGCACCGTCATCTCCATCATGTGGCAGAGAAGTTTATCGCAGAAGTTTTTTCAAGCAGTGAAAACAACACGCATTCCAGTGTCGTTGGCTTAACTTCCACATCTCCGGTCTACACTGCGCGAACACTGCCAAGTAATGCATATATCACTCCGAGAGCAATTCCCAAATGCTGAGAATACCTTCTTGTTTGTTTATTTCTTAGAATAATTATATGCCCCTATTGCAACGGTTTGCAACAATATCAAAACATAAAACCAGACAGTAAAATCAGAAGTTAAAAACAAGTTAAAAGCAAAAGGAAATTAAAAATGAGCATCAGTAGACCATTGTTGGGGGGTGTACCGCGGCAGCGGGAGGCCCCATTAGCTAAAGTGGTACCTCAGGTTAAGAACGGACCTCCGGAACAAATTAAGTTCGTAACCAGAGGTACCACTGTAACTCTTTCCCCCCCAGAGGTAGCACCTGTGTTTTGGGAGCCCCCAGTACTGTTCTTGCTTTGTTCAATTTAATTTCTTTATCATCCTGCTCTTCTACAGGGAGCATTCAAAGCAAAGTACAAAACAGAAAATCAGAATGGTAACACAGATCAATAAATACTAATAAACAACACAAGATACAGAAATCCAACAATAAAAGAATCACATTATTAAAAGCAGACATTTGCCAATTTCATTTTTAAAAATGTTTTTTGCAAGTCCACACAAGTAGCAATGTTGACCAGGTTTTAGCCCAGGCATCCCCAACCTTCGGCCCTCCAGATGTTTTGGACAACAATTCCCATCATCCCTGACCACTGGTCCTGTTAGCTAGGGATCATGGGAGTTGTAGGCCAAAACATCTGGAGGGCTGCAGGTTGGGGATGCCTGTTTTAGCCCATTCTCCTGGGTTTCTAAATGTTAATATGCCTCAGACTAGATGGTGACAAGTGCCTTTTGACTCATTGGAGTTGGGCTTCTGAGCTGTTGTTAGAACTATCACATACCTGCTTGTGTACAAGCAGTTTTGTGAAGGACGGAACTGAAGTGCGAATGAAGGCCAAACAGATAAAATGAATATGATGCAAAAGGTGTTATATGAAAGTGCAGTGTGCTTTAACTCTTTTGTTATGTAGGAGATCCCACAGGAAATCCTTGGGGGGAGGGGAGGATGTTACAGTGGTACCTCTGGTTACGAACTTAATTCATTCCAAAGGTCCGTTCTTAACCTGAAACTGTTCTTAACCTGAGGTACCACTTTAGCTAATGGGGCCTCCCGCTGCCGCCGCGCCACCGGTGCATGATTTCTGTTCTCATCCTGAGGTAAAGTTTTTAACCTGAGGTACTAATTCCGGGTTAGCGGAGTCTGTAACCCGAAGCGTTTGTAACCCGAGGTACCACTGTATTTGTTTCTGGAGATCATGACACTGATAACCAACAAAGGGAATGAGGTGCAATACATTCATTCATAACCAACCTTCCCTGTAAAAAGTTCAAAGCAGCAGAGATGCTTTTGCCTTAGTTCATTTTATCCTCACAACAGCCCTGTGTGTGAGACTGAGAGATCGTAAGCGACCCAAGGGGACGCTTGAATCAAGATCCTTCCAGTCCTAGTCCGACATTCAATCCATTAAATCACACCGGGACTGCCGCAATAGCCTTCTCTGCTGCCTGAAGCTCATAACTACCTCCCCCAACAACCCATTCACGCCTCCCTTGAGAGGTCCAGTTCACACTTTGAAAAGGCCACTTTGGACTATACAAGCAGCATTCATTCTGCTTGTCCAGACACTTCGAAGCGTCCCTGTGCAATTGCTTTAAAAAGAAAAAGACTGATCTTAAAAAGAAAAAAAACTTTTTACTTGCTTGCTCTGGAACACATAGTGCCATAAGATAAATGGCAAAAGCCTTTACTATGTCAGGACAGCTAAATAAAATCACAATAACATTCCACCTGCCAAGCTCCAAAAGCACCGCACATGTAGAATTTATACAAGCTGAACTGAAGTTATTCCAGGGCATGTCATAACATTTAGTCATTTCTGCAATGTGTACTGTTAAAAATGGTCTGGAGATGAAATGAGTGCCTACGAAAGGGCAGCCACCTCTCAAGGAAACCAGGGCAAGCAATGAGTATATGGACATCTTCAGGCTCCCAGCTGCATTCCAAGGGTGTTTAATTTTGCCTCCTATGTTTTGGGCAACGTGTTTCCACAGTGCTTCTAAAAATTCTATAATCCAGTAAAAATAAGCTTCGGTGGGGCTTAATAGCAGCAAACAGCCTTTAAGTTTATGCTGAGATTTTTATACACCGCTATCCAAACCTGGGCTTGTTAAGGATAAGCAGGAGCCACAAACACGTCTTGGCTGCCATAAATTGTCTGCAGTTTGTCAGTTCCCATAAACTAAAGCACAGAGTTTCCATAATGACAGCATCAAATGAAATATTTTAAATGGTCATCTCTTCGTAGGGCACTTCAGCAAGTGCTGACCTTGAAAAGCAATATTATGAGAGGACCATCTTAAATTACTCTCCAGTCAAGACTGCAGGTCCTAACACTGCTCAGGAAAAGCCTCGTCAAGGGACTGGCTCCGGCAGACTTGGGGAAAGGCTTCTGTGGCATAACCCAAAAAGGTACACTTTAGCCAAACGCGAAAGCTTGAGCATTTTCCAGCTAGAGCACAGGTAGCATGCCATCATACTTGGGCCTTGAGCTGTATTGTATTTTCCTTCAAAAATATTAAATAACAGAGCACAGGGCTGGCACACCCATGAGGCAAGCTGAGGCAACTGCCTCAGGTGGCAGGATCCACAAGGGCAGCAGATCTGGCCTCCAAGGAATGCATTGACCACTGCTGCTGCTGTGGTGACAGCAATGGATATGGTGCTCTCCTTGGAGGCCGGATCGTTGCCTCCTCAGCAGCCCACCACTTCCCAATGCTACTTCTACATGGCCTCTTGGTGAACAGGTGGTGGTGCTGGTCTCTTCCTAAACTTACCAATACAGATCTTTATTCCCCCCCCCCCTTGTTCCTGATGTAGATCTTCACTCACCCCTTCTTCCTTAGCAGGGGGCACGGGAGCCATTTTGTGGTTCACCTCAGGGGCCAAAATGTCTTAGGTCGGCCATGACAGTGAATACCAGTGTTTTTCAAGCTTCATGAAGCAGCTGGTGGTAGCTCCCATGCATTTTGTTCTGGGACTGTAAAACTGTTTAGTTTTCTTGGCCTGGATTTTCTAACTGGCTCTCTATGGCAGGGACAGGGAACTAGTTGCCTTCCATATGATATTAGACTACAACTCCCATCACTCTTAACCATTGGCTGATGCAGCTGATAGGAGCTGGTGTCTGGCAACATATGGAAGACCACAGGCTCCCCACTCCTAGGCTATACGAATTATTTGTCCTGTAAAATATTATTTGTATGTTTGTTTGTCATGTTTTTTTTGCCATGGCAGAAGTTTGCGGAAGTTAAATGTGTGCAGTGTGAAATAGCCAAGAGGTAGTCAGATCATTCATTCATTTATTCATTCCAAATTGCCTAGCAATTTTCTCCAGTCTTAGTTATACCAATATGGTTATTCTGAATATAGATATCATGCATTTACGTATTCAGATTTTTCTTAATGAAAGTAATCTGAAATTCTGCACACTGTATATAGTACAGTAACTTACACAGGGGTTACGTCCTGGGGATCGCACCTAAGTCAAAATTGTGGACTGGGTGCAATTGCAACTGCGATTGCCAAAGTCTTTCCCCCCTGAATGACCACCCCCTTTTTAGCTAATTAAATTGCATTTGTCAGGCGTGTAAAGCTGAATGTGCACAAGTTAAATGCATGTAAGCTGCAGGCTTACTGTATTTATGTATTTGGATTTTGCATACAGTAGACCGATTTGAGATCTCCAGTCATAAGCAGTCTACAAATAGATGAAATGAAATGAATTAAATTTCATTCAAAAATGCATATCCTGCCCTTAAAATGCATCTGCCTTGCTAAGAGTGGTTTACACCAACAAAAACGAGCAAGCCTCTAGTAAAATAACACAAAAACGGTTAGTGTTTTGCCTCCTACAGTGTAAGGTTTCCTCAGCAGTAATGTTCTTATATATTTAGCATTATAGAGCACAGCAAAAGAAGTCTGCTCTGTCATGCTGAATTATTGGGAAAGACAACAGAGCAACACTCAAACACTTCCAGCTCTCAGACCAAACTAGTTAACTATCTTTATAGATTACACGTTTTATAAAATAGCCTCCTTGTGAATATATGTGTGTAACTTGATTGCACCCTATACCAAAGCTTCCATCATTCCTGACCATTGGCTATTCTGGCTGTGATGGGAGTTGTCCAACAATATCTGGACAGCCACAGGTTCCCACCCCTGCAATATTGCAGTAGTAAACTTTAAAAGAAAAAGTTAAAACACTTTCTTGAAACTCCGTGTAATCTGTATACAGTGGTACCTCGGTTTACGAACTTAATCCATTCCGGAAGTCCGTTCTTAAACTGAAACCATTCTTAAACCGAGGCACACTTTCCCTAATTTGGCCTCCCGCCGCCAGTGCCCTTCCACCGTTCAGCTTCCGTTCTTAGACCGAGGTAAAGTTCACTAACCGGAACACTACTTCCGGTTTTGTGGAGTTCATAAACCGAATAGTTCGTAAACAGGGCTGTTCTTAAACCGAGGTACCACTGTGCACACTTTGCCATATACATATATTTGTCTTAGGCTGCAATCCTAAGTACCCTTAGTACAGGTATGTATATAGATTTGGCAAATTAAATATGAAGAAGCCTTTATTCTTTATGCTCATACTGCATTTCACAATAGTCAATAGTCATTCATACTGTTCCTTGTGAAGCTTCTTCACTCCCTTAAATCAATTACATCAACAGGACTATTTTGTTAACAACAGCTCCTCTCAAAATAATACCAGCTGTTAGCATTGGCTCAACTACATAATTCTGCTCATTAAATTTTTTTAAACCCTTTCCTATAAATTAGCCTTCTGAAAGAAGGAAGGAAGGAAGGAAGGAAGGAAGGAAGGAAAGAAAGAAAGAAAGAAAGAAAGAAAGAAAGAAAGAAAGAAAGAAAGAAAATACAGCCAGCAAAACTCAAGAGGGGAAATCGGTACTTTGTTTTTATGCACTTTACAACAGAAAGGTAAACTTTTTCATTATTCTCACATCATCATTATTCTCAAAGGCAGCTTTCAAAAGCAGAACATTGTTATTTCCCCACGAAAAGCTGTTTTCAATGGCACAACTGGTAGTTTAGAACAAGCATAGTTTTCCATTCTAAAACAGGTTATTAAGATTTTATGTGATGTTGCTCTGAAATCTGTGCAGCAATCTCCTTGCCCTCATACGCTGCTTAAGGTTTAGAGAATTGATATTCCAGTATTGTGGCCCCTGTCTACGTATAGTGGTTCAAAATGAAGCTAGACAATCCAAAGCTATCCATTCCGAAAGGTATTTACATATAGAATAGCTGTAATGTCTTAAAGGAATCGGACCCAGAATTCTGTTTTCTGTAAGTTCTCGACACTTTGTCCTACTAACCTGCAGCTGCAGCCAGGCAAGTAAGCAAAAAACAAAAACAGGAAGCCTATTATGTATAAATCATTTAAGCACCTGCATGGAGATTCACTGCTCCTTCAAGATAATTGCGGTTTTTAGGAGATCCCAAATGAACAGGGGCTGCAAATGAATTCCCAACTACCACCCTGCTGTCAGAGTGTGTATTTTATTGGGCAATTCATTACCTTCCACTGGAGTTCAACCCTTACGACAGTTACTTGAATGAAAATTTTCAGTTTTTAAGCTGCTGAAGCTGTGACACCTGCAGTTTTTGTTTTCCCCTGTAATTATCTAATGATAGGCAATTAGATTCCTTAAAGCTCAGGCAAAACACATAGCATAACCCAAAAACTCTTTTCCTTCAGGAAAAAGACCTCAAGCCCAGTGGGTCATATTATATTCAAACGAATGACGCAAGCAAGTTGCAGGTAATGAAGATTAATTCCCAGTTCATGTTCTCAGCAGCATTCACAGAAACAAAAGTGAATCCAAAAAGAGAGGCCTTCCTAATTTTCCCACCTGAATAAGAAGAGGCAAATAAGACATTCATTCCGCACAGCCATTCGTGGGAATAGATCCCTAGACTACAATTTGCAGAAGAACCAATTAACAAGTTAAAACTCCTACTGAAAATATCTAAGCTTCCAAATCATTTAGTTACAAAATGAAAATGATCAGATTCCGTGAACTGAAATAAATTGAACGGTGAGTCTGAGATATTTCACCACTTGTCCCCAGATTCCAGTTCCTCTGGGTGATATCCAGTTGTCCTAGCGGAATATGCTTCTGCTTGTCCAATTGGACTTTTATTTCCTCTGCTCCCACAGACCTACACCCACAAAAAAGGTGGAAGGGGAGACTCTCTAGAGTAGTGGTTCCCAACCTTTTGGGGGGGGCATGCCCCACCTAAGCACCTCTAAAATTCTGATGCCCACCCCCTGTGACATATAATTCTTATTATTCAAAAAGTGAACTCCTATTCACATGAAGGAAGCCTAAAAGGCCATTAACTGTTAATAACTTATTCTTGAATTGCCCCCCTTAAAAATCAACCCCCCCCCGGTGGGGCATGTGCCCCACATTGGGAACCATGGCTTTAGAGCATATTGGAGAAGTGCAGAGGCCTGCAGGAAGGTAGGGAGGCAGGGAAGTCATCCAGTTGAAGAATTGGAAGTCTGTTCATGCACGATTAGATTTCGCCCTCTTTATTCCCACAACTCACTCTGCCTTCAAGGTGGCAGCCAAGAAGAATTTTCTAAAAAAAAACCTACCCAACGCGGGTGGTGCTGTAGGTTAAACCACTGAGCCTCTTGGGCTTGCTGATCAGAAGGTCGGCGGTTCGAATCCCCGCGTCAGGGTGAGCTCCCGTTGCTCGGTCCCTGCTCCTGCCAACCTAGCAGTTCGAAAGCACGAAGTGCAAGTAGATAAATAGGTACCGCTCCGCCGGGAAGGTAAACGGCATTTCCGTGCGCTGCTCTGGTTCGCCAGAAGCGGCTTAGTCATGCTGGCCACATGACCCGGAAGCTGTACGCCGGCTCCTTCGGCCAATAAAGCGAGATGAGTGCCGCAACCCCAGAGTCGTCCGTGACTGGACCTAATGGTCAGGGGTCCCTTTATCTTTACTTTACCCGATGGAAGCAAAACAGCATCGCACCTAGGCAGTTCTGTGACTCATCTCCTACTGACCCATGTCACTTGAGCACTAACTGTCCTCTCAGCTTGCAGCTCCGCTTCTACTGATGACTCTGGGTTGCATGCAATGCTAATCCTACGCAGAGTAGATCCAACGAAGTTAACAGACAAGACTAACTTAGGTTCATTAAGTTAAATGGGTATACTCTGACTCCCTGGAAAAGACCCTGATGTTGGGAAAGATTGAGGGCACAAGGAGAAGGGTACGGCAGAGGTCGAGATGGTTGGACAGTGTTCTCGAAGCTACTAACGTGAGTTTGACCAAACTGTGGGAGGCAGTGGGAGACAGGAGTGCTTGGCGTGCTCTGGTCCATGGGGTCACGAAGAGTCGGACACAACTAAACAACTAAACAACAAACAACAACAACTCTGACTAGAACTTGGATACAATTCTATGGCACAGGACTGCTGCTGCTACCTCAACCAGCTTTTGATGCTGCAGGGTCTGCCATTGCATAAAACTCCTGCTTGCTGTCCACTGTTGCCAGAAATCCAACTATCAAACCACCTCACTGGATAGAACGAAACGAACAAACAGCTGAATCAATACAACCTCCCCAGACTTCATGCAGTGACCCCAATTTCTCATTTCCCCTCAATATCTCCACCTGAAAAAAGCTGCACGTGCTTCAATGCCTTCCAAACAATTTAAGCACACACAAACGAGCTAAACGCAGGCTATACGTTTTAGTTACTATATGTCTCCTGAAGTGAATATAAACATTAAGTGAAATTTTAAAACAAATATATTTATAAGGCAGCAGCTGCTTTAGCCCTTGTGAAGCTAAATAAAACGGCTCCAGATTTCTCCATTTATGGAGCCAGCTTGTGACAAGAGAGGACAGGAGCAACTCAACCTCTCTAAGCACAGAGTGCAAGAAGCAGCATTAAATTATTATTCGTTACCAAGGATGCTCAAAGATTTTGTTCAGTGCACATTTTTAGGGGAACCAACCTAAGTTTCTTAGCCGACCCTTCCTGGATTAATAAATGACAGAGGGCTTTCTCAGTAGTGGCACCTACCCTGTGGAACGCCCTCCCATCAGATGTCAAGGATATAAATAACTACAATCGTACCTTGGTTTTTGAACAGCTTAGTTCTCGAATGTTTTGGCTCCTGAATGCCGCAAACCCGGAAGTGACTGTTCCAGTTTGTGAACTATTTTTGGAAGCCGAACGTCTGACGGGGCTTCCACAGCTTACGATTTTCTGCAGGAGCTTCCTGCAGCCAATCAGAAGCCACACTTTGGTTTCCAAACGTTTTGGAAGTCAAACGGACCTCTGGAATGGATTCCGTTAGACTTCCAAGTTACGACTGTATACAACTTTTAGAAGACATCTGAAGGCAGCACTGCATAGAGAAGTTTTTGATGTTTGACGTTTTGTTATGCTTTTATATTTGTTGGAAACCGCCCAGAGTGACTGGGGCAACCCAGTCAGATGGCTGGAGTACTATTATTATTACACAGCTATCCTTCGGTAGTTGCACTTTTCCATATTTTGAGATGTAGTTCCTGGCTGAGGATGTAAGAAGGGTGAGAATGGAAGGCTGGGCTATACGGGCCATTGGCCTGATCCAGCAAGCTCGTATTATCTTATGGTAGTCTAATTGTGAGGGTACCAATGACCACCTTCTGATTTAGATGGGTATTATATTTCTGACTTGCAGCAGGTGTCAAAAATGTTATCTTCCACCTGCAGTCTGAAGCAGTACAGTGCATTCTACCATATCACCATTCAATTTCCTAATTCAGCTTTATGCGTAGACCAGCATATCCCTAGGACATTTGAAAGAATATGAGAATTCTCAGAAGGATTAGCTGTAGAGAGAAGGTGGCTTTCATGTGTGGGTTTGTAGATGGGACATCACAGCAACCCACACAGAGTGCCTGAAAAGTGGTCTTCTCTTTCTCTCTCTTGTCAACCTTATGAGCTTGTTCGGTTTCATTTTAAAAATAAAAAATTGCCAGTTCATGACCCTGATTTTTAACTCATCTAATGCTTGCTGAAAGTTACAGATTGTTCATGCAAGACATTACATAACCTTAAAATAATTAACTATCCCTAGCCAAGAGTGGCACCGAAAAATCCACGGAGAATTTTAACCCATGTTATGCGCTTTGAACATCAAACCGAACATTCTTCTCCCTTCCATATGCCCACATTCCCTGGTTATTGAAAACACATGCCGGCACTGAATCATTTCATGGTTCATTTCAGACAAACATGCAGAAAACTGTGGGAAACAAATATGCAGCCCCGTGAAACAGTGAGGAATAAAAGGGAGCTTACAGCAAATGAAAACTCGGACAAGCTGTTGCTTGAACCACAAGGAGCTACAGAAAGGATGCTACGTATGCGGTGGGAAAGGGAGAGGAAAAACTCATCAGAAAAGCATCATAAAGCATTATAAAAGGAAGAAATTTGATTATATATGTGTGTGTGTTGCTATGCGAATAAATCACCGAACTGAGATCTTGCACCTTTCCATTGTATTTCTGCTCCTATTACTGGAAGTAGACATGGACAAAACTCAAGGAAAGTAGCATTAAAGCAACTGGCTACTGTACTGAGAAGCAGCAGATGTGTTCACATAAGGCACCTTCTAATTCAGTTATTAAGGGTAAGTTTAACCCTACCTGGGAGTAACTTTGGCCTACGTCTAGTATAACGTGGAACCACCTGGCAACTAACATAAATCTATATTGCCTGGATAGGAAAGACACAAGAATACACACAAGGTGACATACCTACACAAGGTTCCCAAGTGGCCAATCCTAAATCGCCACATGAGAGCTTTGGATATGTTCCTGGCTGGTCCTTCAGTGAACATGAGGGGGTAATAAATGTCACTTCTGAAGCAGAGGACCAACAAGAGGAGGCATTAAACAAAAACAAAACTGTTTCATTATAAGAACTCTGTAACTTTAAGAACTGGTGACAATCTGCTAGATTTCTTGCTTCCTTTCTCACCCCTTTCCCAATTGAACATTGCATTAAAAAACTGTAAGATACAGATATATTTTAATACACACACTATCTTTATATAAAGTAAAGGTAAAGGGACCCCTGACCATTAGGTCCAGTCGCGGATGACTCTGGGGTTGTGGCGCTCATCTCGCTTTATTGGCCGAGGGAGCCAGCGTACAGCTTCTGGGTCATGTGGCCAGCATGACTAAGCCGCTTCTGGTGAACCAGAGCAGCACATGTAAACGCCGTTTGCCTTCCCACCAGAGTGGTACCTATTTATCTACTTGCGTGCTTTCGAACTGCTAGGTTGGCAGAAGCTGGGACTGAGCAACGGGAGCTCACCCCATTGCGGGGATTCGAACCGCCGACCTTCTGATCGGCAAGCCCTAGGCTCTGTGGTTTAACCCACAGCGCCACCCGCGTTAACGTCTATTCCTTTACTTAAGACTATTTATATACCTCTTCATGGCAGCAAAACTACTAAGCAGTTTGCAAGGAATATTAAAATCATCAATGAAAAAGTTGAAAACATTCAAAACTAATTAAAATTAACGGGGGGAAAGGGTTAGAACCCACCAACATCTACATGTCTGGATAGGCTTGCACAAAAATAGTTTTAAGCAGGAACCAAAAGGAGCACAGCAAAAGTGCCTGTCTGGTATCAAGGGGGGGGGGATTCCAAAGTGTAGGTGCTACTACACTAAAATATAAATTTCCTACAACTGAGGAACAAGTATCATGGGGCAACTCTAACAAGTGTCGGCTCCACAGATCAAAGGAGTTAAGCAGGCACACATGGGGCTAAGTTATATAGTTATTTCTTTGCAGGGTTGGGGAGAGCTAAACACAAAGCTCCTGGTGGGCTAAACTGCATTGCTAGCAAAATGCAAACAACTTTTAATTACAGGAGTACTTTTCATATGGTTAAACAGGAGTCCTATAAAGCCAAAATAAAAGATCACGGGAGGGGGGGGTAGCGCTGGCCCAAATATGTGAAGTGTGACTTCATAGCTTTGGTTTACATCTAGCAAATAAGCACAAAGAATGGATAAACAATCAAAACCTGACACAACAGTTGGAGCATTTTTAAAATAGTTATATTCTACTGAAAATATGGGTCCAAAACTAGCCTCCCGCATCAGTGAACTGCCACACTTATGACCTGTGGGAGCAGCCCTGTTACAGTTCCCTGTACATAGAGGAAGAGATGCCTGTCTTTTCTACTATATTTCAGCTGCCCGATTCTCATTTATACCACTTTTCAATTATTTTAGGAATTCAATATAATATACTATGGAATCTGCTTTGACAGGCATGACTCTAGATTTGAATAAACCTTAGCCTCATACCTTTCCTGGAAATAATAATATAAAAAAAGTTCATGAATTTATTTATTTGAACTGCAGTATGTCACTGTGGGTTAAACCACAGAGCCTAGGGCTTGCTGATCAGAAGGTCGGCGGTTCGAATCCCTGCGACAGGGTGAGCGCCCGTTGCTCGGTCCCTGGTCCTGCCACCTAGCATTTCGAAAGCACGTCAAAGTGCAAGTAGATAAATAGGAACCGCTCTGGCGGGAAGGTAAATGGAATTTCCGTGCGTTGCTCTGGTTCACCAGAAGCGGCTATGGTCTCAAAGTTCTTGAGGACTCCACCAACTTTTCAAGATGCATGTAACATCTTCTGGTTACAGTAGAAACCAGTGTTTCCCAACTGGGGGCCATATGGCCCCCCAAGATATTGCAAGGGGGCAACAGGTGAAAATCACGTAAATGGAGGGGGCACAGCACGAGGCTAGGGGGCCACAGAGGGAAGTGAGAAGTGAAGGGGGGGAATCATTTTATTTAAAAATCCTGATTGGCTGGCTATCCACTTGGCCAAAAAGAGGATTAGACAAATTCATGAAGGATAAGGCTACCAACAGCTACCTTCCGTGTCAGAAGCTCTGACTACCAGTCACTGTGTATTGCAGGCAGGGAAAGTGCTGTTGGGCTCATATTCTGTAGGTGGGCTTCCCACGGACATCTGGTTGGCCACTGTGAGAGAAGAGCGCTGAACTAGATGGGCCTCTGGTATATAAAAATATAAAAACTGGCAATGAGTTGGTAGGCAATTGGCTTACAGGTGACCTCAGGCTTCGCCACGTTTCCCTGCGATTACTGAGCTCTCCCTGCTCTAACACTCTTGGAACCACAAGAGTTCACCTTGTGCAATTCGCCAGATAGCATCGCCTTTGTAAAAGAGATTCTGAGTACAGAACATTTGGTCTTAGATTGCTGGGATTTTAGCTCACGGCACATCACTGAGTAATCATCGCCAAACAAAATTCTTCCCTTTTACATATCTCTTTGACCACATTTTTACAGGGCTGGAAGTGGATGAAACGAGATATGTCCCCCTCACCACTTTAAGATCAATTATTTAGAGACACGGAGAGACAAAAGCAAACAGGCGTAATCCTCCCAGCTTTTCAACAGTTGGTGAACGCCTGTCTGGTAAAGATTTTAATTTGCCACCTGACAAATAGAGACTGTAAAAGTTAATGCCCCCCCCCCCCAGTCCTAAGCGGTTAAATGGTTGGGGAAATAACCAACTGAACTGGAAGGAAGAACAGACATATTTCTTTTGGCACACTGAAAATATTTTTTCTCTACTTGCCCTGTACCTTATAATATATTTGCTTTACCTTACTGGAAACTTAACTGGGGTTCAAAATGAATCAGCTGCACAAGCAAACGAAGCTAGCAAACACTTTGAAAAGAGATACATTCATACAGCTCAAAAACAGCCAGATTAAACAGACTTAAGGCCAAGCCACAGGAAATTTGGTTGCTATCACATGCGTTGCGTCACACTTTTCTCATGTAGGGAAGAATGGCATAGATTAGTCTGCTCTGCGTAGGAGTCTCTGCGTGAAGCATGAAGCACACATTAGGCGATAACATCAAGGAGGAGCAAGTGCCACCATCTCCTCTTCCACCTCGTGATCGGAGCCACTGGCTCAGTACGTTTAGAGCTGGGCTATAGCCATGTGACTCAGACCTTAGAAAACTCAATGAAAATTCTGGCACTGCTTGGCGGGATAGTTTGTGCACGCCAAGATGCAAATTCTCTCCATTTGGTGACTTAGCACATGGATGGTATTTGGATTAGACCCCAAGATGGACACACCTAAAATTCTCTCTCACGAAAGATTCAAACAAAATGCATTTTAAGATGATTCCCAAAACACTAGACTCCATTTTACTTGAGTCTTCTTTGGGCTGCTAGAGCAAACAAAGAAACCTTACATAATCCCTCAGTCTGCATCTGCCTGCAATCACATTTTCACAACTCTGTACTTCTCCATGAGTTCAAATACCTTTTCCCAGACTTCCCCACACACACAAAGTTATTTATCAAAATCCCAAATTATTTCAAAACATCTCCCCAAAACCCAGTTGGACAAAGAAATGTAAATTTAGTTTGTGGCCGGGGGCAAAGAGCTAAGCAATGACACAAAATTGTTAAATTTGGCTTTTGTGAATGCAAGATTCGTACATGACACCGAAGCTCCCCAGCAAATATGCAGACAGTACTTGAATCGTGACCTTGGCCCAGCCTTGACAGAGGCCCAGGACCTGGCTGAATGGTGGCAGGAGGTGTGGCTTCCTACAGGACAGTAGCATTGTAATGGATGAAGCTGTGCCTGTCATAACTTTCCCTAGCTACCATACAGATATGAATGGGACAGGAGTTGGAACTCCCACCCAGCAATGAAAGAGAGTCAAGAGACAGCAACAGGCAGACATATACAAAGAATGCAAGACATAATAAACCAACGGTGGAATTTTTCCTACCATATGCAGTGTAAATTGAAGATTGGGGGGGGGGGGACAAAAAATCATGGTTGTACAGTTTAGAAGGAAAGCTTGCCCGTGTCCAGTAGATTGTGGAAGGTATTCATCCTGGCCTATAGACCACATACATATTAGATTAGTTATGCCGAGATCAATTCAAACTGGTCAGTCAAAATACAAGCATGTGGATTACTGAAATACAGTGGTACCTCGGGTTAAGAACTTAATTCGTTCTGGAGGTCCGTTCTTAACCTGAAACTGTTCTTAACCTGAGGTACCACTTTAGCTAATGGGGCGCTGCGCCGCCGCCGCACGATTTCTGTTCTCATCCTGAAGCAAAGTTCTTAACCCGAGGTACTATTTCTGGGTTAGCGGAGTCTGTAACCTGAAGCGTCTGTAACCCAAGGTAGCACTGTAAGAGCAAAAATTATGCTAAATATTCTGTAGTTGATATAAAGCAGCAAGATAAGGAATTGATGAATTAATATTTGCTGTCTTTCTCCTTTTATCAAAACCAACCTGAGCACAGTGTTTAGAGAACTACATCTCCTACAACACACTATTGTAGACTGTATATTTTAGGAACATACTTGGGCTGATTGTATGTGCATTTTGACTGTATACGCCGCAATGTTCACTGAGGTTACTTCTTGACCTCTTGACAGACATTTGCATTCCAACTTTGTGTGCCATAGTTTCCAATCAAGGATTCCAATCAAGTAGGTGAAACCGGGGCCAATCCTACCCACATGGATGACACACACAGAGAGAGTTACAGGTAGGTAGCCGTGTTGGTCTGTCGTAGTCAAAACAAAAACAAAAAATTCCTTCCAGTAGCAGCTTAGAGACCAACTAAGTTTTTTCTTGGTATGAGCTTTCGTGTGCATGCATCTGAAGAAGCGTGCATGCACACGAAAGCTCATACCAAGAAAAAACTTACCGTAGCTGGTCTCTAAGGTGCTACTGGAAGGAATTTTTTTATTTTGTTTTGACACACAGAGAGAGCCAGACACAAACGCATCAGCATCAAAGGATGTCGTAGGGAAGCAATTTTAGGACTGAGTATGAACACCTTTGAAACGGCTTCAGCCAAAAGAATCCATCAGTGACATATTTTGCATAACCATTGTGTCTATTATGAAAACAGATCACATATTGGTCATAAAATTAATACGAAAGAAAATACCCGTTTCCAAATTACTGAAACCAAACCTCAACCTACTGAACACTTTTTAAAAGCCGGCAGCAGTTTAGTAGCATGCTAGTTTTACCCACCTTCTCCCTCCCTTAGGAGTAACTGCTATACAGTGTGTGTGTGTGTGTGTGTGTGTGTGTGTGTGTGTACACAGCATGTTATCAGGTGGCTAACAGATTCAGGCGGAGAGCTTGAATTTACTTTAAAACATATCCTTGAGAGATAGTATAAAGAAAACTGAAACCAGTGAATGGCAATGCTCATTTCCTCCAGTGGAATACATGTTCCATACACATGACAACCTTCTGTATATAAAAGCAGTGTGTACATCAAACAATGGTTGCCAACAGATGGGCGCAAGCTGGTAGGTCTCAGCCAACTGCTCTGCTGCAAGAGAGACTCGTCTCCTTACAGGAGGGTAGGAAACTCTGCAGTCACTTTCCTCAGATGCTCAACTTACTAGCAGGAAGCAGCCAAAAGATTCCACATTTACAAAGATATATGGGAGGAAAATGGACTGTCTCTTAATAGCCCGGCTAATATACATATGAATGTAAGGTTCTACGTTAAGGCTGGAACAACCAGATGCATAAATATAAGATGGGGCACACCTGGCTTGACAGTAGTATATGTGAAAAGGATCTGGGGGTCTTAGTAGACCACAAGCTGAACATCAGTCAACAGTGTGATGCTGCAGCAACAGAAGTAGACTATGCAGATCAAGGGAAGGAATAGTACCACTCTATTCTGCCTTGGTCAGACAACACCTGGTGTCCAGTGTCCAGTTCCAGACACCACAATTTAAGAAGCTGGAACATGTGCAGAGGAAGGCAACCAAGATGACCAAGGGTCTGGAAACCAAGCCTTATGAGGATCGGTTGAAGGAGCTGGGTGTGTTTAGCCTGGAAAAGAGGAGACTGAGAGGAGATATGATAGCCACCTTCAAATACCTTAAAGGGCTGTCACATGGAAGATGGTACAAGCTTGTTTTCTGCTCCTCCAGAGGGTAGGACCCAAACAAATGGATTCAAATTAAAAGAAAGGAGATTCTGACTATACATTTCCTCTTGAAACAAAAATAAAAATCTGAGTAACATTGCAAGCAGAGAACTAAATACCATAAGGTTGTGTATACATTCTCTACTGTACCCTTAGTTCTTTAATGCAAAGGGAGAAGAGGTAGCACAACATGCAAGACAACATATATTTGCCTGAAAATCGAAACTGAATATACTTGACTGTTCCTGCCTCTCTGGCTCATGAGGCCCAGCAAACATATGTCATATTGCTTATACTCAGATTGTTGTTTTTGGCCATCAAAGTATTGGTTATTCTTCAAGAGAGTGATACCGTCATTGTTGATACTTGATCAGGACAAAATGTGACTAATATTTACAAAATGTTAGTGGGAATGAACTGGCTCATTTGTAATTAAAAGGAACACTGTTTGCATGAAACTAGATTTTAAGAAGGGAAATTTTCTAAGAAAAACAATAAGATCCTGGGAAAGAAGGAGCCATAGTAGTCTGTGATGGAAGAGTCAAACCACAGTTTAGTGCTATGTGCCTGAGCAGGAAGGAGCCACTACGAGTCTTCGGCTCCTGCAACACCCTCCTGACACACACACTGATGGAGCCAGGATGAGGACTTCTTTAGCTTCAGTTTCCACAAAACCTTGCTTGCCACTACAGACGAACCAGGGTTTGCTGTTTAAAACCAAGTTCTGGTTCGTTTAACAAGCCAGCTTCATAAACCTGGGTTTGGAGTTAGCTTATTTAGAAACTGAACAGTGTGTTTAACAACACACTTTCTGGTTTCTAAGTAACAAGCCAGAATTCATACAAACTGAAATTCAGCTCTGCAGGAGCCTTTCTCCTGGCAGTGTAAAGGCGAATGCCGGAACCTAAAGCTTCATGTGAGCTCCTTCATGCCCAAGCAAGCGCAACTTATAAGGATTATTCTGTTGATGAGCCCTTTCAGTCTTGAAAATAATTCTGGGGCATGTTCTAGGGCAGTGATGGCTAACCTTGACACTCCAGATGTTTTGGGACTACAACTCCCATCATCCCTGACCACTGGTCCTGTTAGCTAGGGATGATGGGAGTTGTAGTTCCAAAACATCTGGAGTGTCAAGGTTAGCCATCACTGTTCTAGGGTATCAACTCAGCTTATATGTGGCACCAGTCATGTTTGTGGTGCCTTATGTGAAAGCGAGCGCTCTGTAGCTCACACGTTAGTAACTGTGGATGAGCTGTCTTTTGGGGAAGGTTGTCCACTATTGTCCATCTTCACAGTGCGCAATCCCAGAGTTCTCAGAAATGCTTTGTAAAGGCACTGCACTACAGCAACCAAGAAACAGAACCAAGGATGGGGCTACGCAAAGAACTGGTCGGATTTCCTAGATAGGAGTAGGTTTAATTCTTAATTGCTGGGCCACCAGGGGTGAGGGAGTAGTTTCACACCCATCACAATAATGTCCCCGAGTGCACAAGTGTCACTTCTTTCAATGTAAGCGAATGGCTGTGTGGGCAGAACCAGAGGAGGGGGCGGGGGACAAGTGCCCCCTCTAAAACACAAGGCGCTTGCCCTCCCACTTACCCCTCCATTGCTGGACTATGTCATTAACATACACAGTGGTACCTCGGGTTACAGACGCTTCAGGTTACAGACTCTGCTAACCCAGAAATATTACCTCGGGTTAAGAACTTTGCTTCAGGATGAGAACAGAAATCAGGCAGCGGCAGCGCAGCAGCAGGGGGAGGCCCCATTAGCTTCAGGTTAAGAACGTTTTCAGGTTAAGAACGGACCTCCGGAACGAATTAAGTACATAACCAGAGGCACCACTGTACTATCATTTTTCTTGCAGAGATCTTAACATGTGAGATACAACTCAGCCACCTAGAAATAGGCTTCGCTCCTTCTGCGCCTGCGATTTTTCTTTTCTTGTGTCATCACTAAATGGCTGCCATTCATTCACATAGGAAAAAAAATCAAGTGCTACACTTGGATATAACATTGGGAAGCCTGGCCCTTCATGGACTAGATGGGCCGTTGGCCTATCCAGTTGGCTCTTTTTATGTTCATTTTGCCTGTGATATAATAAAAATCCAGACATTTTGTCAGGGGGGAAATGCATTAAAACCTAACTCCTTATAGCACACACCCCTGCTAGTGTCTGCCTTGTGTCATCTACATAATATAATCAAGCAACCAGAATTCTGCTAGGTGATACAAGCCACTGCACTTCTCAAGAAATCTGTGTGCTATCTATGGTGAACAAGTAGATGCATGTGTTTAAAACAGTTTATGTGAAGTACTCTGAAAATGAAAAAGCAGGTTGCTAAGTGCAAGCGATCCAAAACAGGAAACAAGAGTAGTGGGGGGGGATAATGATCAGTTTAAGGAACATCACGAGATGCTTGCCCAGTTGTAAGGTACATCATCTTTAAAGATGTGCTACTTTCATACAAAGTAACTTGCAACTGGCTTTCTATCAGGTGTAATTGGTAAAATACACATGTTGAATTGACTATCATGGGTCTAAGGTATCATATCTATGATTAAACTTTAACAACATTGGTAACAGTATGCAAAATACTTTCATAATGTATTAGAACACACAAGTACAAGATGCCGTATGTGCTAATGCAGTATTAGGTGTCATTTAATATCAACATGTAAGTTATTCATTTCATTTTTGTTTCTTTCTTTCTTTGCATTTGCTCTCTTTTCCCCCCTGAAGTTGTTTTATTTAACTTGAATCGAAGTTGATGATGTAAGATTATTAGGAGAAAATTCTATTGTGGTAGATATTAATCATCTCTTTTTTATTGTAACGAAGTAGGAAATGAGAAAATAATCAGTGACAATCTGCATGAATAATCAGCACCAGCTCCTTGGCTACTTTCAATGTGAGATTGCAGTTTTGGCAATAGCTGGGGCAGCCATACCCCACCTTTTTTTCTTTTCCTTTTTACGAATTCCTTCTCTGTGCCATGAAACAATTTACTGTATATTCCTGCGTATAAGACTACTTTTTAACCCAGGAAAATCTTCTCAAAAGTCGAGGGTCGTCTTATACGCCGGTTCGTATTTCTTATACGGCGAGTATATCCCAAACTCTATATTTTAAAAGGAAAAGTTGGGGGTTGTCTTATACGCCCAGTCGTCTTATACGCCGGAATATACGGTATTCACAACACCAAAAACCTTGATCCTATAGACTACTTCAACCACTGATTTGTACTGCAATAATTATCTGAAGAAACAACGTGGGGTTTCACCCAAGTAAGTTGTTCTCAGTATAGACTCACTGAAATCCATGGACTTAAAATTAGTCATTTTTCATTCTGATGGTTCTACTCTAAGTATGATACAACCCACAATCTGCGAACGTGATTTTTATATGTTCAGTCTCGATGTTGGGACTTCTTAAAAGGTAAAGGTAAAGGACCCCTGACAGTTAAGTTCAGCCACGAGCGACTCTGGGGTTGCGGCGCTCATCTAGCTTTACTGGCTGAGGGAGCCGACGTTTGTCCGCAGGAAGTTTTTCCGGGTCTGTGGCCAGCATGACTAAGCCGCTTCTGGCGAAACCAGAGCAGCACACGGAAACGCCGTTTACCTTCCCGCCGGAGCAGTACCTATTTATCTACTTGCACTTTGACATGCTTCCGAACTGCTAGGTTGGCAGGAGCTGGGACCGAGGAATGGGAGCTCACCCCGTCTGGGGGATTTGAACCGCCAACCTTCTGATCGGCAAGCCCTAGGCTCAGTGCTTTAGACAACAGAGAAAAATTCTAATCTACAAAACCTGTCCTCTTTCCCCAATTGCAGGAAGTGAATGGTTAAATTCTTGGATGCCTAAGTTCAAATGAATTATCAGCATGGATGGATGAAAAGAGCCTCTACACAGCTGTATCATAAATGCTGGGAGGAAAACAGCTGATATAGCAAGCATCAAAGACTTGTAAAGCAAATGACCCTTCACTAGGCAAAGGCAAAGTGGTCCTAGCTGAAGCCCAAAAGCTGTACGCAAAGAAAATAAAGGCCCCGATGACCAAATTAACAAGCTTGCACATTTTTCAATCCTTAGAGAAGGAGAACGTAGATGCTGGCACTGAGTCTGTCAACTTGCAAAACTCTCAGGAACTGGAGCAAGGCCTCTTATGGTTAGTTTCTACTATCAACTTTTACAGGGAAACAGCACCATATTATGACATTCCCCTGGAATTCTTTCCTGGTTATGTTAGATAGTTATAACACTACATACAGTATAAGGTTTCTGTTTGCATTAGCAGCCCAATAGACAAAATTTAGACAAAATTTCATTGGACAACATTGGGTCTGGCGTGCTAGGGATCGGTTATGCCAAAGCGTACCTCAAAATGACTTGCATTTCTGTATTTTTGTGATGGCCAGTGGTTTTAAGCAAAAAGATTTGACTGACTGACAGACAAGATGGATTTTTTAAAAAATGACCCCCTTCAGCTAAATGTAAACACAGCAGCAGCAAATTCAGCTTCGCACAACCTTGAGATTTACCTGCCATCCACCCATCTGATGAGACTTTCCTGTAACACTTCCTCATATAAAAATCACAATTCAAATCATTTTTATATTAAAGAGAAAAGGGAAATGCCTTGTTAGTTGTTAAGGAACCCATTTCACATGACAACGCAACAAAACATGTCTTAAAGAAATAGAAGATTGGGGGGGGGGGGAGGATGGTTCGCTTTTAGCTATTTGTTCCAGACACTGACAAGTGAAACATAAAAATAATATTGTGTTAAAACCAGAAGTACAACCACTGATTTCAGCTATCGAAAGTCCATGGTTGTACCTCTCTTGTACCACCTGGGGCTGTTTTACATAAACCTTACATCATGGAAGAATTCCAGTGAATCTGCAAAGGAAATGATTTCATGTGCTTTTTCTCTTTATCAAAGCAATTTCCTAGACCTTATAAGCTACAAACTTTTCCAGTGTTCAGCTTACACTATCTAACGGGATTCTCTGTCCCTCTTTTGTGACCTCGCTTTATGCCCACCTCATCCAATCATCTACCATACTTTTCCTTCTGCTACCACTCCTTTTCAAAATTAAATGTCACACACACAAACCCCCAAACCATTTTCCTGGTTCAAATAAAGACCACCAATTTGCAACAGCCTTATAGTTACATTAGTAATTAGTTTTCAGTTACATGAATTGAGGATGTTTCTACCCAATTTCTGGAGGAGAATTCTCAGTGGAGGTGAGAACTGTGACAAATGATGGCTGAGGGAAATGACAGCTGAGAGGGAGAGACACAAAAAATTGGAAGCGGGGATGGGAGAGAGAGAGAGAAATGAATCTCTTACTCATTCCTGGAGAAGAACTGAGACAATCCATGAGAAACACCTCAAGAGGAACCCTCCAAACTCAAACCCAGTAGCATGCAGGCCTTGCCTGCTTATGCACATGGAGAAAGTCAGTCTGTAAAAGAGCTCAGGGACTGGGAGATAATATCTAAGCCCCGCCACTACTTAAATCCTCGATTTTCACTCTCTCCACCTTATTTTGAAGGCAGAATCTTATTTCTTTCAGTCTTCTTTCTCTTTTCACTCTTTCCTTGCATACCATATGGTGTGTGTGTGTGTGTGTGTGTGTGTGTGTGTGTGTGTGTGTACACACACAAAATATACAGGCACCCCTCCAAAGGTATTTTCTAAATTCTGTCCCCTTCCCCCACCTCCACAACTCCACCGTGAGATGGAAATGAAGTTGGCTGCCAAGCATAGCAGGTGTGAGATGAATTTGTTCCAAAGCTGAAAAGAATTCTAACAGGATGACGTCACTCCAGAATGTTCCCTCTACTTACACAGTTTTCCCCCTAGCTGCCCACCTGGCTATTACTTTGCAGACAATGCACTGCGGTATTTGTGGTACTTTGCCATAAAAAAAAAAAAAAGAATGAACCGAAGCAAGTTCTAAGCATATTACCGAAACTTTGTTCTGGAGCAGGGTCAGCGAAGCAATTTGTTCTGAACTCTGTCCAAAGCTTGTTAAAGAACTTATTCCTTCAACAAATCAAAATCAAACAGCAGCTTTCCCATTTTCGAAGGAACTGTGAGGGAACCAATAAAAGGTTAACCGTTTCAAAAATTGCTTGGGCAAATTATTGGGAGCCTTACTGAAGCCAGCTCCCAGGCACGGTTACTTTACACATTAATTAATTTGTCACCTTTCTACGATATATCTGTACTCAAGGTGACTTAAAACAAATGGCTTTAAACACAGGTTAAGTATATGTTACAGGCTGAGTACAGCCTAAGTATGACCAAATATGAACAACAGTATTCATCCTACCCGCAAAGCAGATAAGGGCATTATCAGAGCTAATCACCATACATGCGTAGATTCTAGAAGGGGACATTATACCTAGCACAGTACTTTTTTCTGTGCTCAGGACACATCCAACACACAACTTGTGCGTTGCCCTGCCTAGCTAAGCATAGATGTAAACACAGATGAGACTAGAGATGTAAATATGGGGAGTTATAATTGCAGCTGACACGCTGTAATATGATTACCTCAGATGGTATACTGCTGGGAATAACAGTAAGAACAAAGACAGAACAGAGATGAGATCCAACCACTGGAGGTTAGCAGCAGAAAAACAGCACACCAGTTATAACTCATTTTAGATATTGTAATGCTTGTGTGTGGGTGTAAAACTTTGGCCAAAATCACCCAAATTAAAATACTGGAAATTTCTGGGGTGCAAGAGAAACAAAACAAAAAACAGGTCCCTGAATGTCGCTGTTAATAACTCCCCAAAACACTTAAAGAAATTATCCCTCCAGGTTCACCACCTGTGACCAGGGAAGCAAAAATTAGGGTCATTTAGGATCAGCCAAGAAAGATCCTGCCCACCTAGCAGTTCGAAAGCACATCAAAGTGCAAGTAGATCAATAGGTACCGCTCCGGCGGGAAGGTAAATGACGTTTCCGTGCGCTGCTCTGGTTCGCCAGAAGCGACTTAATCATGCTGGCCATATGACCCGGAAGCTGTACGCCGGCTCCCTTGGCCAGTAACGCGGGATGAGCGCTGCAACCCCAGAGTCAGACATGACTGGACCTAATGGCCAGGGGTCCCTTATCTTTACCTTTAAGAAAGAAAGCTCCAAACAAGTTTTAACCACTAGTGCAGTGTTTCTCAAACTTGGGTCCCCAGCTATTGTTGGACTACAACTCGCATCATCCCTGACCACTGGTCCTGCTAGCCAGGCATGATGGGAGTTGTAGCCCACAAATAGTTTGGGACCCACATTTGAGAAATACACTGGCATACACTAGTGTTGTAAAATTCTTAGCCCCAATCCACAAAATGTCCCAAGTCCCACTGAAATCAACCAGAGCAGCTGAAACAAACCAAAGTCCGAGAATTGGTTCTCCCAACCAAACAGCCTATCGCTTTCGAAACAAGTAAAACAAGTCATTATTCTTCATACTCAAGTTACCTTGCCTTTACAAAAACACAGTATTGCCTTAAAACTTTGGGGAACCTTCTTACTCAAGTGCGCACATCGCAGCAGCGCAGAGAAAGCCCTTAAAGATCAGTGACCCACTCAATTTTCTGTCATCAGAAGGGGTTTAATCCTTTTCAAATTTTCAGCCCAAATCCATCATTAGATGAAGGGCACTACTTTCATGAGGTAACACTTAAAGAAAATTCAAGAGAGCAAGAGCCAGTATGTTGTTAAGACGGTAGCCCTGTTTTCACTGTTTGGAAGGGATGGGGGCAGTGATCACATATGGTTCCTAATCATATGGAATAAAAGTTATACATACAATTATATGTCTTGCACACACCTTCTGCCCCTGTCCTCTCCAGGTTGAGCAGAATCTCACCGGCAACCATGAGAGGGGAGAGTGCTCTTGAGCTCATGTTCTGCTCCCTGGTCTCCCCTACAGGCACCAGATTGGCCACTGTGAGAACATGATGCTGGACTAGATGGGCTATTGGCTTGACCCAACAGGCTATTATTATGTTCTCATGCTTTCTCTGCATCCATCAAACATGCTTAGAAGATGAGAATAGGGCTTATGACTGACGAAAACTGGGTTCACATCCTTTTTCAACCATGAAGCTCACTAGGTGATCTTAAGCCAGTCCCTCTATCTCAAGTCTTACCCACCTCACTGTAGGAAGAAAGAGGGACGCATGAGCTCCTTGGATAAGGGGGGTGGGGTGGAAATAAAGATTAAGAAATAATATTTTGAATTTACCATCTGGGATTTTAAACTAACTGATTGGGGAAAACATATAACACAGTACAAAGACATATGCCTTGCATACTAATCCAAGAGTGAAAAGCTTCTTAATTAAAAAAAAAAATCCACAAGCACTCCTTGAAATCACAAAAACATGAATAATTTCATTAATATGGTTCAAAGCTGTGACATAAAATTAGCTCTAAGACTAAAAACAAAACTTTGCAAAACGTGTTTGAAGTATTTTGAGCCAGGCATTAAAACCCATCAGTTATTTACAGATGAAAGAAGCTCCAAGTGTCCTGGAACAATCAGAGTGAGAAATGCCAAAATCTGATTTCATCCATGTCCACATGTTCCTTTGAACTTGTAATTCAGAGAATTGGTCAGTGTATTGAACTAATTATCATGCTTAACGCTTGCCAATTTTGATGGCTGTGATCCTTTCTTGGTAAGAAGGGGATGAAGGGAAAAGGGGAGGAGGCAGGAAAAGGTGTAGTCATCTGTGAGGGGGATTTGGGAATAGGACACGTGCAAGGATATTATCGCATATACAAACATACAAAAACACATAAAATTATACTGATGGAGTGCCAGAATGAAGTCATTTTTGTGCAGGTTATGCAACATTAACAGTACTCTTCCCATTAATCCTCATAGAAGACATTGCCTTTTGCAGAATGCAAATTTTAAATCAATCTCTTTAAGCAATAACCTTAGCAGCTAAGGAAGGTCCAGCCGCTCTCACAGTACAGATTTAGACCTTGTACTCAACAGTGATACTTGAAACCATACTGCTATTATTCAAGCAGAGATACATTGAAATAAGACACGTTGAAATGGGGATTAAATTTATGTTAATGAAAATATAATAATAATAATAATAATAATAATAATAATAATAATAATTTATTATTTATACCCCACCCAACTGGCTGGGTTTTCCCAGCCACTCTGGGCAGCTTCCAACAAAATATTAAAAATACAATAAAATATCAAACATTAAAAACTTCCCTAAACAGGGCTGTCTTCAGATGTCTTCTAAAAGTCTGTTGTTTATTTCCTTGACATCTGATGGGTGGGCGTTCCACAGGGCGGGCGCCACTACCGAGAAGTCCCTCTCCCTGGTTCCCTGTAACTTCGCTTCTCAAAGTGAGGGAACCGCCAGAAGGCCCTCAGCACTGGATCTCAGTGTCCAGACTGAACTGTTTTAGACAGTCTACTTTCGTGCCTGAAGGTTCCCTAGAATCCAATTACTTTCATTGCTTGGTCAGATCCTGTGGAGTTATGCTGGCGAGCATAAAGGGGACAGGAGATTTTGGAACGTTATGAAGTGACTGTCTAAAACAGTTGATCTATTGAAGCTTTCCAACATCCCCGGCAGGTAGCCAATCTTGTATTTAACAGCTCACCTGGTAGCTATAGGTGACTAAGAATTCCTTGCAGACAAGCAAGCACACCGGTTGAAGAAAGATTAGGCCACCTTATCCCTTCTCTACCAGCCCACTTGAGCTTCATGCTAGCCACAAGGAAGGAAACATTAAATCTATAACCATGATGGAAATCCTGCAGACTGGTAGAAGACTGGGAGATTGCTCCATACACTTCCATCATTCTGTGTAATACAAAAACTGCTTGTTTTGTTTTTAGTGGCCTGCTAAGAGGCAAGGAGCCGGCATTTCCATGCTGGTCACAGGGGGCAGGGGCTTCCCCTTGTCCTCAGTGGGCATCGTATTACAGGATAGTACAAAAAAAATTTTTTTGCAGGGTTGTATCTTCTGTGGACTTAGTAATTCTCTCATGAGTTGTCACTTGTAGTATTTAACTATCTCCACAGATTAATGCACCAGCTGAATCAGATGAGACTATTCAGTCTAGATCAGCCTTTTTCAACTTTGGGTCCCCAAATACCAGCCTTAAATATCCTTTAAGGATGACTGGCAGGTGTAAGTTTGGTGTTTTTTTAAAGGGTGCTTGAAATGAATTTTCAGTTGAAAATCGGCAGGTGTTAAGATTACTTTTAAGGAGAACTGGCCAGACTACTTGAGTAACATATGCAATTGGTTTCACACAAATTAGCAGCTTCTGAAACATCACCACTTTCAAAACATACTTTAAAAGTCACCTAAAAATTTTTTTTATCAGTATTTAGCAATAATTGGCTTCTTAACGTTCACAAAACCTACCCAAGGTTGCACCGGAGATGGGGGCGGGGTGACCAGTTTCAAGGGAATTGTTGCTCATTGGAATTTTTTTAGTGATTATTCTGAAAGACAAGCTCAATTGCTCTACAGCTTCAACTACAGCTGGAGACAACTGAAAATCCACTTTATGGGAGGGGGTGAAGCTCACAAGGTTTTAGGGTTGCCATATTTCAAACAGTGAAAATCTGGACAAAACAGCTGTTGAGCTTTTTTTTTTTTTAAGCAGACTAAAGGTAAAATCATTTTTTAGCAGACTAAAGGTGGCCCTCGCTATCAAATTCATAGCCATCAAAGGCTATGACAGACCTTTTTTTCCTGAAGCATCCCAAATTTTAGATCATCTGATTTGGGATTACTACCGGTATCTAAATGGTATTTCAAAAGTGAGGCAAAACTAAAGATTTGGAAGACTCTTTTACTCGCTTCCCATGAAAATTCAGCTGTTTGAAAACCAATCTGATAAATCATAGTAATCCACATCTTGCTAGGTTTCTTTATTTCTAAAGTCCTCAGTCAAGCAAACCACAGTGAGTTCGATACGGAGTTCTCTTCTACGAAAAGTAAAGCGAAGGATAAAGTAGCTTGAACAGGTTTCTCCAATGTGAAGATAAAGACCTTGTGTGGTTTAAGCACCTCCAAACAACGCAGACATCAGGCACCCTCTAGAGTATTGTTAAGGAATTGTCACCCAACACTACTTCATTTTCTTCTTGTTTTTAGTGCAATGAGACCTCACGACTGAAAAGCCTTCAAATTGGCTTTACAATTAAAGGTACAAAATTGTTGCCTTTAGCAAACAGAGCTAAATTTTCCACGTTGAATAAACCTCCACCTTCAAAAAGAACTAGTCCAAGCAAATTATTTAGGCACACTACAGATTGAATATAGAATTCAGGGCTTGGCATAAAAGTCGAGGCATTGGGAATTTTACAAAGGAGGCATCAATATATGGAAGAGCAAAGCAGTTTTAAGAGGTTTTTTCATCCAACAAAGTGCATTCCAAAGGAAAACAAAAGAGAAGGAAAAAATGGAGATCTGGGAGGAAATTAAGAAAAATGAAAGGAAATTATTTCAAAAACCAGACGATGAACAAATTAAACAAAATATAAACATATTACAGACACAATTCTCTATGATAATGAATGAAGAGATAGAGTGGAAGATTAAATGGCTGAGACATAGAAACTTTGAGTTTGCAAATAAGCCAGGCAGACTTCTGGCTTGGCAAATAAAGAAAAAACAGGATGAAAGAATTATCAATAAAATTAAATTTTAAGATCGATGGATCCAAGATCAGAAAGAAATTAGTGAAAATTTCAAAAAAATGCGTTTTTTCAGGTTACGAATGCAGCAAACCCGGAAGTGTTTACTTCCGGGTTCGCCGCTTCGCACATGCGCAGGAGTGATCTGTGCGCTTTGCACATGCGCAGCAGCGATCTATCACGGCACGTGCAGAAGCAGCACTCTACTTACAGACTTTTGGGGGTGCAAACGGCACCCTGGAACGGATCGCGTCCGTAAGTAGAGGTACCACTGTACTTAACGCATAAAAAAGTCTCCAAATCTCCAGTTGAAATATCTCATTAAACAGAGCTGGGAACGAAGGCGTAGTAGACTCTATTGGGGTCATACCTTTTCCTTCTCCTGGTTAGCGATAATGGCAACACCTGTCCCAGTGTAGCCAAAGGTTCTTCTAGTTTGCTTCTAGAGACTGAAATCCAGATTAATCTTTCTTCAGGCTCTGGTTTAGAAGCTAAACTGCAGTCGCAGCTGTTCAGACATCATTATATTACATAGTTATTTCTAACCTGGAAAGGAAGTTGATTCACACAGGCAGGTGGAGGATGGAGGGAGCAGTTTGTCCAGTTGGGACACAATACCTATTTAAGGGAAGCTTCTGCCCCATTTTTTTCTGACAGTGTATTTAGATTCCAAATCTGCCTTTTCAATCCACCCATCACCTCCACATTCCTCTCTCAGTGTTGTGATAGCCGGTTTAAATTCCTTGGAAATCCAAAAAATGTCGGTTGCTTGAAAGAGTCTAAGGTCCCGATCCTTAAAGGAGCTGGGTGCATGGAGCAAGTGAGTATCCCTGCAGAGATAACTTAAATCTGAACGGAAGGAAGAAAATGGGAAGCTTTCCACCAACTTAAATCAAGAGCAAATATTGCTCCATGAAAGAAAATTCCTTTTTAAATCCCACGTATTAAGAACTCCTTGAGAACATGAAAAAGATGGTGTCATACAGTTGATCTTACTGAAAACGAAGACTGTGCCTCTCGACGTAGGAGGGAAAATGTTTTACACCAGAGGTAGAGAATCTGTTGTTGGACTACAATTCCCATCAGTCCTGACCACATGCTATGCTGGCCGGGGCTGATGGGAACTGTAGTCCAGCAACATCCAAAGGCCACAAACTTCCCTCCCCATTTCATGCAGTTATTTAAATTGTGGCACGATTCATGGGTGACATCAACATAGTGTTAGCCTTTTGAAAAACGGAAATCAAGTGTTGGTGGTTCCAGTGTTTCTTCAGGTCAGCCATGTTCTTATAGGCACTCATACCCCTATGAGGGGACTAAATTTAGGGTGATGAACTCTACCATACTATATCTGAAGCTGCTTCTCCCAAGTTTTCATGTTATGTGTGAAATAGAGCATGTGACTCTGAATCCAAGGGATGTGGGTTTAAGCCCCAAGCTGGGGTTGGACTAGATGACCCTAGTGGTCCCTTCCAGCTCTACAATTCTATGATTCCACAAAATGAGCCCAAAGTCAAAGTGGTACTGCACTGTTTGCCTTCGGGTCTTTGCACACAAGCAACTCATATCAAACATAGTTATACAGCCAAAGGATTGAGTGGAGTGCCTGCTCAGCAAACCTACGTTGACGTTTCTTTATTTGGTTGTGTAGGGGGACAAGTTTAGGGGCCCAGCGGTTGTAGAGAAAGTCCTGATACAGGCAACCTGCTCAATATGGAGAGGTATATTTAAAGTGCAACACGAGCCCAGCTCTCGTTTCATGGCCCATCTGCATATGCTTACTACAGAATTCCACTGCACGTGTTGATCATAGCAGTTACAAACACTGCATCTGAAAGATATTAAGTTGTAATAATCCTCCAGTGTTTCCTATTTGGTTCAGCCCTTGAGTAGCATATGAATAAAAATCAAAGCCAGCCCGGAGCAAACTATCATAGCTCACATCACTTTAGGAAAAGCTTTTTCTTCCAGGGATTGTACCTGCTCTTCTGTTGCTCCAGAACAGGCGTAGGCAAACTCGGCCCTCCAGATGTTTTGAGACGACAATTTCCATCATCCCTGTCCACTGGTCCTGTTAGCTAGGGCTGATGAGATCTGTAGTCCCAAAACATCTGGAGGGCCGAGTTTGCCTATGCCTGCTCCAGAACCACAGACCCAAAGGAAAGCGGATTGTTTTCATCTGATGCCTTCCATACTCGGTCATACTTAAATTCCAATTAACGAAAAAACCTCCCGGATTAACGTGTTGTGCTAAGGTCACCAACATTTTTGGGCCCGTGGGTGCATTTCGACTTTTATGCAAGTGCTACAGACACAACCTTCTGGTTCCTTCCCTCCCACCTTACCAGATCACAAACCCAATCCCCCGGGACACAGAAAGCGCATGTAGACACACATGCTTTGGTTTTCCAAACAACCCAGTCAGAACCAATTGAATTAATATGAGCTTGGAAAAGCACAGAGAGTTGAAAGAGGAAATGTGGGGGGAGGAATCACTCTTCCAACTTCTTTCTGCAGCTCTATGTACTTTCGGGGGGGGGCGGCACAGACAGTAACCACCCTCACCATCTCGTGACCAAGGGAGCAGTGAGTGGGGGGGGGGGCATGTGGAGCATTTGACCCAGGGGCAAAGTTAGACCTGGTATGGGGTGGGGGTGGGAAACCAGCTCAGTAAGCCCGCAATACATTTTAGTCTTTTCATTGCATTTCTGTAAGAAATTTTCTAAGTCACGGGGGGAGGACCCTGAGAAGGGTTAATACAGATTCGAAGCAATGCAGAAAGCAATTTAAATAACGCAAGATATGTTAGCGTTAATTGCATTATTACTACGCAGAATAAATCATTACACCTAAACTACAGTGAAAGCTGCAGTTGCGTAAAGGGCTGGTTTCAATGCTAAGTTTTCATTCATTATAATGTCCATTTCAGACATCTGTTAAAAGAATGTTAGCTTAAGAGGAAAAAAGAAAAGTCTAAGGAGAATTTAGGATCGGAGAGGGCTTCCCTCCTTCACCGCCCCCTTTTTCCCATGAACTAAATGTAATGGAATTTTAACAGATGTTCTCCTTGGTCATAGTTAATAAAATGAATTCTCCAGAAATGGAAAAGCCTGGCTCAGCTTACTAGGATAAACTTTCAGCAGAGGAGCTATAGATGTCATCACCAAACTGCAAGATCATGAATGCACAATTCCCTGTACAACTGGCTTTATCAGTATGCTCACACTTTGCACAAGATCTACCCCACACATCGCTTTGCTTTCGCAGTCCTGGAAATTCACACAAAGCTGCGTCAAAATCCTTCAATTCTGTTCTATGCGATTGGGTTCCCAATGCCCACAGCGCCATCATAAAGCACCCATTCTTCCTGAGCTCCGTTAACTAAACTTCATTTCTGCACTGCTGCATTTGCATGGGATTGGTTAAGCAGCGGCCAACAGGACATCTTTTAGGATGCTTAGGTGTAATTTTCTGGCCTTGTCATCTTCCAGGTTTTAACCGTGCTGCTACAGGAGCCTGGAGAAAATGTTATCGGCAGGCTCAGAGACGTAAAAATAGATAAATAAATTGAATTACATGCAATAGGAGCTGCATATGCGCTGCCAAGGACAGCATCACAACGCTTCCTCTCCCGGTTTTGGTAACACCTACAAAATTGCACCACGTAGCTCAAGGTCAACCTTGTGGCAAGGTCTCCGCCTCCATGACACTTCGCTGGCTGCCATTGGCTGGGCTGCAGTGACATCATGCTGGATTTTGTTTCTCCCCAGATAAACAGGGACAGGAAAAAGAGGAGAAGTGTGTGGTTCCTGCCACATCTAGTTATGAAACTAGTGCACAAAAAGAACAGTGAAGTATCTAACAGTTCACAGCATGTCTCCCATCCAGTGCAGAAATCCCTGGGCAACAAGTGTGTGTGTGTGCGCGCGCGCGCGCGTTTACAAGTTTGTGCAAACAACTGTTTTTGTTCATTACATGCCCGGTAAAAGAGTGTCGTTTTGACACACAAAGCTGGAGCTAAATTTAAGAGAAGCTGGTCATTCACGATTTGTTTCAATCTGAAGTGAAGGTGAATCTCATTCAATCATAATTTGTTATTCATTCTATTAAGGTAGATGTTCAAGCTGGGGGGTGGGGGGGAGCAATATTTCGACTGAAAATGGCTCTGAAGGACCTTTTGTGAATTCACATAATGGAAAGGGCCCCCAAAAGGTGTCGCCATTTTGAGTACCCAAGAGTTTTCTTGGCAGAGTCACATACGTAACTGTGCTAAGAGACCCAACCAGAAATTAATTACCAACCTGACACATATCAAAAAACCTTTTTGAGAGAGAGAGCAAGAGAGAATATAACATCCAGTAGCAGCAGTGTGTTTTATCTATCTGTTAGTATGCCAAATAATAATAATAATAAATCAGTATTCTTTGGCAGTTGCATCTATTCATTTATTCAGAACCCCTCAGAGAAATCAAAAAGTCTTGTTGCCCTTTTCCTTTTCTTTTCCTTGCCCGAAACCAGATGAAATCACAAGTAACATGTGCTTAGTGAGGCAGAAAATAAGTACAGGATGAAGATATAGCGGGGGTTACGTTTGAGAAAAGCAGGTGTCACCTCTTCAAACAAATAACTCTTCCCCCCCCCCCGACACACAGAGGTACGAGAACAAAGAAACCCTCATCACCATTCCCCACTACCTAGAGCTAGACTAAGCGTGGGATTTCTTATTGTTATATGGTAGTATTTACACAGGACATGGAGCTCCTGTTGTTTTGATTCAAACCTGAGGTGGTCTGTACGTGCACAGAAGAAAGCATTTAAAGCAGGGGTAGTCCCTGTGAAGCCCTCCAAATGTTGGACTACAACTCCCATTATCCCCCCCCCGGGGGAGGGGGAGGTTGTAGTCCAGCAATTTCTGGTGGGCACCACGTTGCCTACCCTTGCTTTAAAGCAGGGGTCAGCAACCTTTTTCAGCCGTGTGCTGGTCCACCGTCCCTCAGACCATGTGGTGGGCCGGACTATATTTTGAAAAATAAAATGAACGAATTCCTATGCCCCACAAATAACCCAGAGATGCATTTTAAATAAAAGGGCAAATTCTACTCATGTAAAAACACGCTGATTCCCGGACCATCCGCGGGCCAGATTGAGAAGGCGATTGGGCCGCATCCAGCCCATGGGCTTTAGGTTGCCTACCCCTGCTTTAAAGGAATAAATAAACTTTGGAAGGAACGCTTGCATACTGGTGCTTCAGTCAACAGTATAAACTATGTGCTGATTGAAGAATCGGGAGCTTGCTCAAGTTGTTGTTATTCCATTTTATTTTTCATTAATGCAGTATTATGGACCCATTATTTAAAAAATAATGCAGGGAGAGAAAGAAGGGATAGGGAGGAAACAACTTTTGAGATTAAGGGAAGCATAGCTCAATTGTTAGAGCATGAAACTCTTAATCCCAGGGTCATGGGTTTGAGTCCCACATTGGACAAAAAGATGCCTGCGCTGCAAGGGGTTGGACTAGATGAGCCTCATAGTCCCTTCCAACTCTATAATTCTATTATACTGGTGCTATGCTCCTTCTCTTCTTCCAGATTGCCAACCTGCTGCCTGAATCTTCACGCAGTGCGTAGTTAAATTATGGCGCTCACTCTCACAGAAGGCAGTGGTGGCCACCCACCCAAGTGGCTTTCAAAGAGGATTAGACAAATTCAAGGGGCAGAGGGCTACCGATTGCTACTAGGCACAATGGCTAGACTCTGCGTCCATGGCTCAAGGGGGAAAAATAATTCTGAATATCAATAGTTGGAAGGAGGAGGAGGAGTTTGGATTTGATGTCTCTCTTTATCACTACCCGAAGGAGTCTCAAAGCGGCTAACATTCTCCTTTCCCTTCCTCCCCCACAACAAACACTCTGTGAGGTGAGTGGGGCTGAGGGACTTCAAAGAAGTGTGACTAGCCCAAGGTCACCCAGCAGCTGCATGTGGAGGAGCGGAGACACGAACCCGGTTCACCAGATTACGAGTCTACCACTCTTAACCACTATACCACACTGGAGGGGAGAATGCTCTTGTGTTCGGGTCCTGCTTGTGGGTCTCACGGACTGGATGAGCCACTGGACTGATCCAGCAGGTTATTGTTATATAAGGTTTAAAAATTTGTCCCAGATGCCAAGCCAACTTCTTAGAAGCACACTGTTCTCGCATGCTCCCACTGGCCTGTGTGTTTTGTTTCTTATTCACCTACAACATTATGAAGCATCGCCAGCGAGTGCCTGACATGACATCAACAGTGCCTGAGGGAGAGTTCGCCCTGGAACAATGTGACAGCTTCCAAAGTAACAAGGAGCCCAGATAAAAGGGAAATGCAGCAGATCGTCCTGGAGATTACCACAGTCCCTAACGGAGATGGGAGCCGATGTTCATATTGTTGTTTTTAATTGTACTAAAGGGGCTCATGGCACAATGGCGAGAAGCGGCATTTGAAGCACAGGAGCCTCTCCACTGTCCTTTAGTAGCAGCGGCTCTATCGAGCTGCAGAACAGGAGAGTAAAGAAACCTCACCTCTGCTGAGAGACCAGCAGCCTTTGGATCTGCCCCAACTTTCACCCTCAGGCAATCTGAACTGAACCCAGCTGGCCATTATAAGAACGATGGGTGGTCCTCAGTGCCAGTCCTATGCGGAGGAGACCCATTGAGCAGAATAGAAATACATGCCCTTGGGTGGCCTGTAGTTCAGACAGTAGGATGATTCATGGAGGAGTAGGCTATCCATGGCAGATGGTTACATTCTCCCTTGGCTGTTGGAAGCGACATTCCTCTGAATACCAGTTTCTGGGAATCACAAGTAAGGAGAGTGCCACTGCACTCAAATGTCCTGCTTGCAAGCTTCCCACAGGCATCTGGCTGGCCACTGTGAGAGTAGGATGCTGGACCAGATGGGCCATGGGCCATGGGCCTGATCCAGCATAGGCTCTCCATTTAAATCTGAACTGACTCTTTCCCCCTATGAGATGCAGTTTAAAAGAGGCATTGTCTGAGAGGGCCAGGTAAAGGGAAGCATGAGAGAGAACTGCTTACAAAATTTCATCGTTTCCATTTCAGTTGTATTACTACCATAACACATCTGGAGAAAAAGAAATAACTGAAGGAAATCCAAAAGACATAGATCATTTTAAAAGGGGAGGGGGGAACGTGTTACCTCTCTTAATACTGTGCTTTTATAACCTCGGTAGAGTCCCAGAATACCCTGCAAATAAACAAGAGAAAACTTCAGCGACTGGGAATTATGTTAGCAAAGACTGCAATTTACGGATGATTACATGGCAGGTATTACAGCTTTACTAAGCGTAATGCTCAGGCTTCCAGCAAATTGACAATATTGATTATAAACACACTGTACGTTGTCTCCCTAGCTTTACCAACATGGGAGGGCTTTGTCCCCACTTTCAAAACTTGCTTAATGGCTACTAAAAAATAATCAGTCGCAGTGGCGCATCGAAAGGATAATATATTGCATTCTTAAGTTAGAAGAATGGGAAGGCATAGAAATATGTCAACACATTCGTGCCATGCATAGCTGGTATCTAGAGCCATCAGGTATTCCAGATGCACATGAACAGAGAAAGGGAGTCTTTGAGGCTGGTGGACAGCCAAACATTTAATGAATAACACTTAATATTTAGCAGCTTTGGGTCATACCCACTCTGAAGAGCAATCAATTTTATTTGTTGTTCCAACCATCATGGCCATTTCAACCACCACCAAAAAGAAATACATGTCCTATACATGCTATACAGAATGTAAATAAATACACCATTAAAAAACAGAGTTAACCAATTTATGCATATACACACACACACATAAACACAGACCGACACAAATAAGTTTCTATATTACATTGCCAATCAAACTTTGCAGTCCACCATATTATCTTTGATTAACGTTCTTCTCAGTTTCTGGTCTGCAACAGCGAATCTTGCAACATTAAGGTCGCAAACTTATCTGTGCCAGGCAACAAGTATGTGATCTCCCTTCAGGCCCACTCTGAAGGGGAAAAAAGGCTCTCAGAAGAGTGCCAGAATACTTTGTGTGCATTGTACAGATCTGATCCGCTGGTGTTCTTACAACATCAGCTTCCTGTCAGTATGACTTCTTACTTCCATGTAGTTGTCAATCCAGCCTCCTGCAGAACTGGCCAAGGGAGATCCTCAGAACAAATCCACACCAAGGTGGATATGTCAAGACAGAAGACAAGGAGAGCCAAGTCGAGCTGCTTCATTGCTCTGGACAAATCACAGGCCTATCCATACTTCTTCGCAAGACCTGCTTTGGCTTATTTGCTGGTCTTTTGAGGCTTCTTGCTGATCTGTCTGGTCATCCTCCAGTTTCATCCAAAATTCAGTGGATATACACAGGCTAAATCCTTGCCCGTGACAATTCTAAACCCCCCCCCCAAAACACACACACACACACACACACACACACACACACAACCTCCTCTTAGAAGACACTCTGGGCCAGTCATAGGCAAACTCGGCCTTCCAGATGTTTTGGGACTACAACTCCCACCATCCCTGACCGCTGGTCCTGTTAGCTAGGGATGATGGGAGTTGTAGTCCCAAAACATCTGGAGGGCCGAGTTTGCCTATGCCTGCTCTGGGCCATTCAATGAAGCTGAATGTTGGAATATTCAGAACTTACAAAACAAGGCACTTCTTCAAACAGTGCATAGCTAAACTGCTCCATCGCTGCGTCAGTTTATTTACTGTAGGCCAATTTTTGTGACTCACCCCACCCCACCCCAGAAGTAGTCACTCCTTTGACTACAGTGCAACAATGCAAACCTCCCAATCTGCACACCCCAACCCAGAACAACTACTTTCTCAACTCACTATTTTACACTTTTGAATGGGGGCTACTTTTATCAAAATGGCAATATGACCGACCCCTGGGGTTTCTGCAGACTGCTGGGTGAGAGACCAACAGGGAGTTTGAATATGTGGTCCAGAAGGACTTAGGGAACCATTAACGTTCTGGAGCATACAGTAACATCTTTCCGTTCCCAAGGAATTAGCAGTTCAGAGGCTCTCCTTAACTAAAAACTGCTTTTTGGTTTATTTAACCACTGCCACCCATGCATATTTGTGCTTTACAGGGTAGAAAGAGACCAGGTCCCTGCCCTGAGGAGTTTACAAAACTCAAATTCGACACATGGGAAACCACAGTATAAGGAGATAGAAGTGGGGGCAGGGGTAAGCACAGGGATAATATATTATTGCTTCAGTTCATACCTCTTCGCATACAGTATTGGAAAGGATCCGTAAGGTACTGGAAGAAGGAGAAACTTGTGCCCTCTGTTTCACAACTTCAGAGGGAACCCGTATTAGACAAGCGACCTGCAAAAGCAAGATAAACTTGAGTAAGAAGTTGAGAGAGTTCAACCTGCTTCTAGATGTCGTTTTGTTAACCAGAGACCCTTTCTTGCTAAATAGGAAAAACAAGGTATGATTTATGTCTTTCCAAAAAGCCTCAAGAGGCATTTTGTGTCTTTCTGCCAAGCATTCCATCCATCCATAAAGCCAATGCTGGATTTGGAGAAAATAATTAATTGGGGGTTTTTTAAAAGAGAAAGGCAGGCAGCAAGTATGAATCCTTCTAGCAAGTACCAGTACTAGGGAAGCTCTGACAGCTCAACATGGACACACTCCCATTTTCTGAGAAGAACACAGGCAGGCAATGCCATCTAGTGACCAACAGAGAACAACTTTAATCAAACTTACGGACTCAAAATGTGTGCGGGTATGAGAACACACTCGTCTCAAATATATTCTGTAATTCAACAATGCAGAGTATATATCGCACAGAATTAATCCGTACTGAATTATTCCTCCAGCCATAAATAAGCCCTCAACAATTAAGACCAAGACGATATTACCAAGGGGCTAAATTTGCCTGCATGTTGCTCAATTTGTTCCTAATATTGTCCCCTAAATTTGTTCCTAATATTGCACAATTGCCTGGAAGGCTCCTTCTGCAGGAAAATATATTTACCCTGACTCCTATCGTGGGTGAGTATCGCAGGAGGAGTTTCAAAGCTGAAAGCTTTGAGCTGGATCCTCACAAGCAAAACAGCTAGACTCCCTGTTAAACAAATACTATTCCAGGAAAACCTGGAATTAATTTTGTTTAATAATGTCCTCTCCCTCCAATCCTGTCCTGCCTTGCAAACATGCTGCCCAATCCAATGTATTTTTACTCAGAGGCCTGTAATGGTGCCTATTGCCCTGTCCAAAGAACTTTAGGCCCGTACAGTGGGCCCATTTCGAATTCTGAGAGAGTGCCAGGGGTGACATTCACAAACCTGCTGCTATGAGGGGAGCAGCACAACACAAAATGCCTGCCAAGGGCAGTACGGTATATAACACAAAATGGGAGACACAGCCATCCCCAAACCACCTCATGCTTACCATAAGGTGTGTCAGCTGTGTCTGGCTGATTCTGTTGTGGAGATCACACAATAATGCAATTTTGTGTCCGTGCGTGCGCGCGCACACACAATGCATTTGCCGTCTAATAGCATGCAAATGCTATTAGGTGGTCACACCACAATCGTTCTCAATCCGCATATATCGCTTAGAACAGGGGTAGGCAACCTAAGGCCTGTGGGCCAGATGCCTCAATCCAGCCCGCGGATGGTCCGGGAATCAGCGTGTTTTTACATGAGTAGAATGTGTCCTTTTATTTAAAATGCATCTCTGGGTTATTTGTGGGGCCTGCCTGGTGTTCTTACATGAGTAGAATATGTGCTTTTATTTAAAATGAGTTATTTGTGGGGCACAGGAATTCGTTCTCCCCCCCCTCCAAAATATAGTCTGAGGGACGGTGGACTGGCCAAAGGCTGAAAAAAGTTTCTGACCCCTGGGCTTAGAAGCTACCTGCACATTTTGCCCCATAGCTTTCTTTCTAGGAGGGCTAGAGACTTGTTTTCTTTTTTTAATGAAAGCTCAGGCTCTGGGGCAGCAGCCCAGAAAGAGCACCAGTGAAAGCCTTTCGGGGGGGGGGGGTGCCATAGCCCCTGTGATGCCAGAGTGGCAACAGAGACTGTAAGACCTAAGGACCATGCCACTATATTGATCAGTACAAAGGAGTCTCAAAGTGGCTAACATTCTCCTTTCCCTTCCTCCCCCACAACAAACACTGTGAGGTGAGTGGGGCTGAGAGACTTCAGAGAAGTGTGACTAGCCCAAGGTCACCCAGCAGCTGCATGTGGAGGAGCGGAGACGCGAACCCAGTTCACCAGATTACATGTCTACCGCTCTTAACCACTACACCACACTGGCTCTCAGTGTGATATCAGATATTCTTTTATACATTTAACATTGACATTGACTTTCCTCCCTCCCTTTCTGCAGTCACATAAGTTATCTCTTCTTCTTTTCTGCATTTCCAACATTAAAAACTAATTATAATTAATCTCTTACACTTAAAATTTTAACATCGCCGTCTGCACGTGTTTATATCAGTCGTGCTAAAGTTTTAAGCTGTTTAAAATAGTTCTTTAAATATTTAATAACTGATCCCCACTCTTGATTTAAAATTCTCTCTTCTTGATTTCTTAATCCTCCGCTAAGTTTCGTCATTTCTGCATACTCAAGTTGTTTTTGCTGCCAGTTCTCTTTCTTTGGAGCTGATTCTTCTTTCCACCTTTGGGCAAACGCTATGGATTTTTTCCCCCCATGACTGAGATGTTTCAGATACATTTGTGGGTTGTTGTTTTTTTAAAAAAAATGCATTTTTCTTATTTTTTAAGTTTGCACAACAGCATACATTAGTTCAAGGCCATAGATTGTTTCATCAGCCAAATGCCTGGTTGTAGAGGAATGTTTTCGCAGGACGCCTAAAGTTATTTAATGAAGACGCCAGGTGAGCCTCCCTGGGGAGAGCATTCCACACACAAAAAGTAACCATAGTGCTGGAACCAAAACTCTGTTTACTGCTCAAAACTGAATGCATGTTCATGTCCCAACTAGGAGTCGTTCCCATTTTGCATGGGATCCTTGCAGCATCAAAAGTTTTAGAAACAACGCCTAAGTAGCTTACACCAAGTTGGTGGCCAACGAGGTGTAGGATCTGATTTCTGAGTCCAAGCTTTTTCAAAGTTACCTGTGAAATGAAATCAATTCATCAAGAGCCAGAGAGAGATGCGCCGATACCCAAATGTCATTCTAAAAAAAAGGTACAAAGCCGTGTGCGCTCTTCAATCCCAGTGGTCAAAAACAACAAAATGACCCCAATATGACTGAGAAAATAAGAACCGTCAACTTTTTTTTGTAGTTTGGCATAAATATTTATAGAACTTCACGCTTCATAACACACCATGTCCTTATATTTAAGTTGTGGTGTGGTGTTTTTTTTTTAATGGTATTCCTTAATGCTAGAGGGGGGAAAGACTTTAGAAATTCTACAGATGAAAAACAATCTAACCTACCAAGGGGATCCAAGGCACCTACTGTGGCTTCCTGACTTCTGTGGCGCTGCAATCTTGGCATGAGAGGGGAAGCTACAAAGTAATGTGCCTCTCTCTATTTTCTCCCAGACACTTGCGGTGCCTTCCATTTTGTTTCATATTATACTTTGATGTCTTTTAGATTTGAATTTGAGCTACAAGGGAATTATTTCACTGCACAGGAACAAAAAGAGAGAGAGAGCGAAAGAGAGCAACACATTGTAGTGGTATGAAAGTTAATGTCATTCTGTTGTCAGGTTGGTTCTATATGGCACTCTTGCGCAGGGAGACAAGGGCGGTTGTTGTTCCATCCTAGATGGAAAGGTGACATTTTCACTTTACATCTGAACTTTGGACTCGCTGCATTCTTCTTGCAAGCGCATCTCGCAGACAGTCGGCAGAGAGAAGAAGGCTTTGGTTTGCTTCCTCCTCGGAAGTTTGAAGTATGAAAAAGAAAAGGTCTCCTATTTGCTTTCAAGACACAGGGCAAAACGATAAATAAGGGAACTCACTCCTCTCCCACTAATCTCGCACGTGAAAACTCCCACAATTAAAAGGGGGTGGGGGGTGGAAATCAACATATTTCAGCAATCTGTAAGACACAGATTGTATTTTTTAACCATACTTTGCAAACGGAGGCCATTGATCTCCAGTCACGGAAAGATGAATTCAGTCACCGAAAAGGGTTCTGGGAAGCCATTTTCTGCTAAAGCAAAGACAGACCCTCTCTGCGCTTTTCGCCATGCACAGAACAAATTATTGTTCTTGCTGCTTTCTGTCAAGCACCTGTATGCCATTTATAGCTGCTTGGCTCCACTGTAAACGTGTACATCTTGCTCTCACGGGGCAGAAAACAAGGTATATTATTTTAACTTTATTGAAAAAAAAGAGATAATAGACACACACACACAAAAACCGCACACCTCGCAAAGTGGCACCATCAGAGGGGGGTGACACTTTTTAATTGTTTTTATTTTTTAAAAAATTAAAGTGGTGGGGGGGGTGACAAAAAAAAATTCCGCCCCGGGTACCACCTGGGCTTGCTACGCCTCTGTGTGTGTGTGTGTGTGTGTGTGTGTGTGTGTGTGTGTGTGAGAGAGAGAGAGAGAGAGAGAGAGAGAGAGAGAGAGAGAGAGAGAGACCTGAGCCTGCAGTGGAGAGGGTTGAAAAAAAGAAAATTTGACATCAAACAAGGACTCCCTGCTCTAACTTGCATCTTGTTTCAAGGGAGCATGAGGCTTCTGCGTGAAACTGATTTGCCCTCCTGGAAGGGGGTCTGGGGGCACAATTGAACTAGAACGACTTTTGCCACAACCTGAAAGGTAACCTCAAGGTTTGATTACTGCAATGCGTTATACGTAGGGCTGCCTCTGAAGACGGTTCGGAAACATCAGCTAGTACAGAATTCAGCGGCCAGAATGAGGCAAGACAGTCTCAGCATATTACACCGATCCTGGTCCGACTGCACTGGCTACCAATTAGTTTCTGGGCCCAATTCAAAGTGCTGGTTTTGACCTATAAAGCCTTAAACGGCTCAGGACCGCAATACCTCAAGGACCGGCTCTTTCCATATTAACCTCCCGGAACCCTGAAATCATCTTCTGAGGCCCTTTTCCCCGTGCCTCCTCCTCGAGAGGTCCAGAGGGTGGCAACATGAGAACGGGCCTTTTTGCAGTGGCTCCCTGTCTGTAGAATGCTCTCACCCAGGGAAGTTCGCCTGGCACCTTCATTATATGCCTTTAAGCGCCAGGCAAAAACGTTCCTTTTAAACGAAGCCTTTGGTTTATCTGATTGACATCCTATGCCCTTTTATGTGGGGTTAGGGTGTTATTGGGCTGTTTTTATTTTGATTATATATTTTGTGGCTTTTTATTTTGATTTTGTTCTGCAAACCGCCCTGACACCTCCGGGTATAGGGCGGTAAAAAGGTAAAGGTACCCTTGACCATTAGGTCCAGTCGCGGACGACTCTGGGGTTGCGACGCTCATCTCGCTTTACTGGCTGAGGGAGCAGACGTTTGTCCACAGACAGTTTTTCCGGGTCATGTGGCGAGCATGACTAAGCTGCTTCTGGTAAAACCAGAGCAGCACATGGAAACGCTGTTTACCTTCCCGCCACCTATTTACAGAATGAACTTAATTCATTCCGGAGGTCCATTCTTAACCTGAAACTGATCTTAACCTGAGGTACCACTTTAGCTAATGACGCCTCCTGCTGCCGCTGCGCCGCCAAAGCATGATTTCTGTTCTCATCCTGAAGCAAAGTTCTTAACCCGAGGTACTATTTCTGGGTTAGCGGAGTCTGTAACCTGAAGCGTCTGTAACCTGAAGCATCTGTAACCCGAGGTACCACTGTATCTACTTGCACTTTGATGTGCTTTTGAACTGCTAGGTTGGCAGGAGCTGGGACTTAGGGAACGGTGGGAAGGCAAGGACCTCAGGAATGAACTTTCAGTCCTCACAACTGCCTCATTGGGGAAGACCTACTGGCAACAGTTGCTGTGGCCACTTGGCCTCTGCTGGTTTGGTTTCTTTGAATGAAGAGTTAACTTCACTGACACTGGGTGTTTTATTGCTGCTTGCCCCTGACTCTAGCTCACTCAGAGTGTTTGCAGTATTCAGTGAGAACAACACTGCAGAGTTGTCATAAGCCCCCACCCCACTCAACTGCAGCCCGTTCCAACCAGAAACAAGGAGAGTGAACTGCATTTGCTTTGTAATTTGCATTAACCCAGTTTGGAGGGTTTTTTAAAAAAAATTAATTTGTTTTTTTAATCACACTAAACAGAAACCAAGCTGCTATTACTGTCTCTGAAACTGATCATTCTATTTCATCAATGCAGCCAACAGCAGCTGATAAGAGTTACGGTCTCTAATTTGATCTAACCACGTAGCTATCGCCACATCTTCCAGCAGTGAAACACTTATCAATTATGAATTCATTGATGTATTGTGTGAGAAAGTTTTCCCTTTTTCTTTTGCTGTTCTTGAATCTACTGAACACGCACGTCTACATTCCTGGAGGACGTAGAAGTACCAACTCATTTCAAATACTATTTGGAGGAAAGTAGCAAGCTAGAAAAGGAAAGCATATTTGCTTTTCGGAGACGAAACATTTGTTCAGGTGTCAGAAATTGTTAATTAGGACTCATCCTTTTCCTGAAATGGGGATATGCTTTAAATACACAGGATTCCATAAGTGTACCAATACTGCCATCTAGTGCTCAAGACTGCTCTGCAATCCGTTTAAAACAGATTACAGAATTCAGTAATATTATTAGAAGAACATAAATTTGGTTTGTTTTTTTTAAAAAAAACAGCCTTCAGTAAATACACACTTCAGCAGTTTGTGGCTCCAGATCACTTGTGATTTGCGTTGTAATGATACAAGCATTCTTCAATATCACTCACCTTTATGCAACATGAAGAAAAGAAACACTGGCCTATTTTACAGGGCTGTGGTAAGGATTACAGATATGGGAAAACTGTTCCAAACACTTAAAATGTGTGCTATACAAATGCCTGTAAAATATAATACCAGCTTCCAGTGAAGGCAAACAAAGATTTAGGAATTCATCTGGTGGTGCAGGGGGCAAGGAGGATATGTATCGTATGTACAAACAGTGAACTCCTTATCTATTTTATTTTTAAGACGTTTATATGCAGCCTAGCTACCCACAGAAAAGGGAATAGAATTTCATCATAAAACAAAACACTTCCTTAAAATGCCTGCTGGAATAAGAAAGTCTTGGTCGTGTGCCTGAAGGTCAGCAAGGAGGGTGCCTGTCTAACCTCAGGTGGGAGGGAGTTCCACAGGCTTCGGCCAGCTACACTAAATGCACAGCATCCAGTAGTCGTGAGCCTGAGCCATAGGGGACTACCACCAGCAACTCTCCCAAGTATCTCAGTGACCAAGCTCATATATAAGAGATCAGGTGGCCCTTGCGATATCCTGGGCCCACGTTGTTAAAGGCCTCGGAAATTAATGCAAGAACTTTGAACCTGGCCTGGAAACATACGGGGGGCAGTCAGTGCAAGCTTTTAAGCACTGTGTTAGCAGCAGGCTGTTCAGCTGAAACTTCCAGAGTTTCATGGGCGGAAGCACAGCCTTTCTATGAGTAGGGATCCTTATGTAGCTGAAATGGTCAAGGGAACAGGTATCAGGAGGCAGGATTTAGAATCCAACACCACCAGCACAAGAAGCTCAGTGGGGACTGAGCATGCCCTGTGGGGACAGGACGTTGACTTGGGGGGGGGGGGAGAAAACCAAGAGGCGGGTGGAAGGGAGCATCCTGAAATGTGCAAGGCTGCAGCTATGAGCAGAAGCATCCCACCCTGCAATATTCTGTCCCAGGTTCCACTTGTTCATGTTACGACAACTTTTTTTTTAAGTTTTATTTGATGTTTTAGTGTGTTGCAAACTGCCTTGAGATTTTTTCCCTTTAAAATATAAATAAATAAATAAATAAATAAATAGTGGTAGTAGTAGTAGTAGTAGTAGTAGTAGTAGTAATTTCAAGGGGGGGAAGTGCCTAGACATTCCGTTGTGACATCCATAACCAAGGTTTAAGGTGCCATTTGGCAATTAGCTTATATATCTGAGTTTCTAACCCTGGCTAGCACACTAGCAGTTAAGGCAGCTAAAGTCTCATTATAGGCAATTAACCCTCGTCTGCCATTTTTCCTATGCCAGCTGTCTCTCCCGTAGCCTTTAGCGTATTCGTTCTGCAGGGATAGTATGATAATAGGAAGAGCTGTTATAAGCCTCATGCACAGGGTAAAATGAAATGTACATATTCTCTCCATCTTTCTCCCCTCTTTTGTGCCTTGCCCCAAAGCCACACAAGCAACCTCTGGCCCAGCGAAGCACCAAGCCTGAGCGTATCCCGTTACCAGTTGCCGTCCTAGCGGCTAGAGTGGAAGTTGCTGAAAACACTGACGTGGTAACAAAGTCTTGTTCGGCGAAGGCACACTAAATGCTCTGCAAGAGCAGAAGCTGAAAGCTACAGGCCTGCTTAGCAAAAGGGAAGTCATGCACTAAGAGGGACGAAAAGCAGGCGCAAAGAGAGCGCAGGTGAAAACGGTGGAATTCTGAGTTCCCATTGTTCTTCCAAACCATCCACAGTGCTACAAAGGGCACACACAGGGGAACAAAAATAGATGAAGCCGAATAAAACCAGGAAGAAGTGAGGGAGCACCGATCAACGTTTGGATAATAGGTTGCGAGAAGGAGGTAGCAGGCCAAATTGCAAAGTTAAATTTTAGTGACAGGAAGACCATTCCGAGTTTGCTTATGGATAACAAGTTTGGTTCCCTGCCCCACACTCTGCCAGTTAACATCTTCAACCCTGATCTCAAAATATTTGCATTGGTTTGGGATGCCTAGTCTAACAAATGGAGAAGAATGAGGCTGGACCACAGGGTGAAGATGATATATTAGAATCACACACACACACAATTGCTTGCAAAACTGCTAGCCTACCATGCTGTTTTCCTGCTTGCAGGGGTAACAGTTTTCAAGAAGGCTGATTGCCAAAGAATTGATGCTTTTGAATTATGGTGCTGGAGGAGACTCTTGAGAGTCCCATGGACTGCAAGAAGATCAAACCTATCCATTCTGAAGGAAATCAGCCCTGAGTGCTCACTGGAAGGACAGATCCTGAAGCTGAGGCTCCAATACTTTGGCTACCTCATGAGAAGAGAAGACTCCCTGGAAAAGACCCTGATGTTGGGAAAGATGGAGGGCACAAGGAGAAGGGGACGACCGAGGACAAGATGGTTGGACAGTGTTCTCGAAGCGACCAACATGAGTTTGACCAAACTGTGGGAGGCAGTGGAAGACAGGAGTGCCTGGCGTGCTCTGGTCCATGGGGTCACGAAGAGTCGGACATGACTAAATGACTAAACAACAACAAGCCCTTCATTCAGCTGCAGGCGCAGGCCTGGCTTCCGACTGCGGCAACCAGGTGGAGTGCAATTACCATCACAGTCACAGCCCTTGCTGTGCTTTTGCTGCACACAGTCAGGAAAGAAAGAAAGAGCAGGTCTAGACAGGGATGTCATTTTCGACTGCAGATATGCATCTCCCAGAAGAGGCTTTGTCCAGAAAAGTGGCCTACAGATAAACAAGCTAACTTAATAAATTCAGTTCAACCTAGAGGCACCTCAGAAAATAAGGACCCTCTCCCACCACCCCTCTCTCTCACACAAAATATACTATAATATAAAGTTACCAATTTTGCCAGGGGCTAGAGGAGGCAGGAAATCTAATCCTTTCACTCTTATTAAAAACTTTACTTTAACATATGCAATGGCAGTCCCTCTAAAGAAAACTCCAAGAACCTTTCAAAGTAAGTATGCCTCAAAAGCACCTTTTTTCCTCCTTCAAACTCCAGAATTTTTATCATTTTAACTTGTTTTATGTGAACTTGTTATCACAGGCTGATATCATCCATCACTCCTTTTTTATCTCATCGGCTCATCACCTAATCAGAGGCAGGCAGGTTGGGATGTGATCAGAAAGAATGATTCAAAAGACCATCCACATTACAGCAGCCGCCTCATGACAGAGACAAAGATATATCTGCGCTCCTGTCACAGCGTGAACCCACACCCTCGGCCTCTGAGGGAGGCAGCAGACACAGCCTGCAGACAGATGGCTGCCAGCGTCACCAAAGGTCTAATTCTTTCGCTTCTGACATCCTAAAAAAAATATGACCTAGCTTCCCTTTCATATACTTCCACAGCTCCTGCGGCAGAATCAGAAGTATGCAGGAATAAAACGTTCTGAAGTTATCCGCAGGGGAAAGAGATGAGGAAAAGATGCGCTGGACAGATTGCCGAGCTCGGACCAAGAAACTCTCCAGCCAAATTTAAAGCTTAGCCACTCAGCTTCACGTGCCGGCTGCTTCTAAGCTCTGCATCTTTTAAGATGGCGGGCAGTAATAACGCGGCTTGAAGCAAATCGGATAGGGATTGCAAAACGCTTTTGCGCTTTAGAAAAACTAACGCTAATTATTTGGATCGCGGGTATCAAGGATTTTCCCTCAAGGAAAGACACTGCTGGAGTGTTTTTTCCAGGCAGTGAGGAGAGAGGAAACTGGGGGTGTACTTGATGGCTGCCATCAACAGGCCTTCCCTGTTACCCAGAAACCCACTTCTCTTGGCATCACCTCCACCAAAAATATTGCGAAGGAGGAGACTGGGCTTCATCAGAGTTGACTACCCAATAGCCTTATAAAAGATGTTGGGGCACCCTGGTTTTGTGGAGGACCATCTGATACAAAATGAGAGTGTGTCTCTGGAGTGACAAGTGCATTTTCCAATCAACCTCTTAGCGAGTGGGCGAGTCCACAGGGGAACAGCCCTTTAGATGAGGGCCGAGCTGAGCTGTTCATGGCTGCACACTTGGATAACTCGGGTAATCTTGACAGACAGGTCATTGTGCATGCTGCTGTTGCCATGCCAGCTTTGAGGCAAATATTGCATTTTGTTATTGGGGAAGCATAAACTGCGTGACTTCGGAACCATTTTCATCCATGGAGGCCCAAGGGGCGCAGGTAACCTTATGCTTGGACTACCGCAATGTGCTCTGTGTGGGGCTTCCCTTGTGACTGGTTCACAGACAGTACCATCCTGTTCACCAGTCCACAAAAAGTATGCATTTATTATTATTATTATTAGTATTAGTATTAGTATTATTAGTATTATTATTAGTAGTAGTATTATTTTTAAAAAGTTCATTCACAGCAAAAGTTTGCCAACAGATAGGAGATCCAAGTACTGGAGCAGCCAGGATGAGGGCAGAGTATGCACCCCAGGAAAGAAACACATGATAGTGTAAGAAGGTAGGCATTGGAGAGATTCCTTGGCTGGCTGGTTATGTATCTGACAGATTCTAATTTGCTGGTTTCAGCCTTTAATTGTGTGATTAATCTGCTGGCAGCATCTGCAGCTCTCCGCCTCTATTCATCTTTATTTACAGCCGATTTCCAGCTGCAGCCTTAATTTGAGCTTCCTTCCAATATAACTGCCCTTCTTCTCTGTATTCTCCACCAGGTCCTAATGGCAGCAAAACACATTTTCTCTGCAGCCCCCCCCCCTTTTTTTTTGCCAAATGCTATCCTGTTTAGGAGCCCTGGAAGAACATCCAACATTTGCATGACACAAAGAGTCTCGAGTAGTTTATGAATATTTCAGAAGCAAGCATGATTCATTCAAGAGGCAATTCTCACTTTCTGCCGAGGCCTAGGTTCTGCAACTTGCCGGGGACATCACCGATTTTGCAGCCAAGTGCTTCAACGACTTTACGACACGGCGGCTTAATCCCTGTACACAGAACGCATTTACGGAGCATGTGTTCACATGCAATTTACTCAAGGTACAGTGCCCACTTTGGAGATTATTTGCAAATACAGGAGATCCAGCCAAGATACGCAGTCTGGCCATATTGCTCAAGCTTTACAGAGCAGGGGTGCTTCCAACCTGCCCACAGGTTGGGCAGACCAGATTCAGACCAGATGCCTGTCCCTATATGACAGAGAGAGCAGATTGCAATGTGGAAAACTAGCATGAAATGGAGCAGTCTTGCCTAGAACTCTTTGCACTGACACAACAGCTTTCTATATGTCAGAAATGTTTGTGATGGTGAACATTTAAACACAAAAACCCTCTGTCAGCATTCTAAAGTTGTAAAGGTAAAGACCCCTGGATGGTTAAGTCCACTCAAAGGAGACTATGGGCTGTGGCGCTCATCTCGCTTCAGGCCGAGGGAGCCGGCGTTTGTCCACAGACGGCTTTCCGGGTCATGTGGCCAGCATGACTAAACTGCTTCTGGCGCAAAGGGGCACCGTGGCAAGTGCCAGAGCGCATGGAAACGCTGTTTACCTTCCCGCCGCAGTGGTACCTATTTATCTACTTGTGCAGGCACGCTTTCGAACTGCTAGGTTGGCAGGAGCAGGGACAGAACAATGGGAGCTCACTCCGTTACACGGATTCGAACTGTCAGCCCTCTGATCGGCAAGCCCAAGAAGCTCAGCAGTTTAGACCACAGAGCCACCTGCTCACTCCTGTGAAGTTGTACCCTTCCAGAAAGATTGGTGGCCATTGTTATAAGAATTGTTAGGTCTCAAATATAGAATAAATGTTCATACTGTATATTCCTGCGTATAAGACTACTTTTTAACCCAGGAAAATCTTCTCAAAAGTCGGGGGTCGTCTTATACGCCAGGTCGTATTTCTTATATGGCGAGTATATCCCAAACTCTATATTTTAACTGGAAAAGTTGGGGGTCGTCTTATACGCCCAGTCGTCTTATACGCCGGAATATATGGTAAGTGCACAAGATGAACACACATACCGGTACATAAGTGTATAAACCACATGTCTGTACAGGGGAGCAATTCTGAAGCCATCTTGATTCTTAATGACATCAAGATGGACACTGAGGTCCAGCACCGAGGGCCTTCTGGTGGTTCCCTCACTGAGAGAAGCGAAGTTACAGGGAACCTGGCAGAGGGCCTTCTCGGTAGTGGCACCGGCCTGTGAAACACCCTTCCACCAGAAGTCAAAGGGAAAAACAACTAGCAGACTTTTAGGAGACATCTGAAGGCAGCCCTGTTTAGGGAAGCTTTTAATATCTGATGGACTACTGGATTTTAATATTTTATTGGAGGCCGCCCAGAGTGGCTGGGGAGGCCCAGCCAGATGGGCCGAGTATAAATAGTAAATTATTATTATATTATTATTATAATGCCCCCAAATATTTCCCTAACCCTCTCCAAAAAACTCCTGCATTGCAGGGGGTTGGGTTAGATAGCCACGTGGCCCCTTAAAACTCTACAATTCTATGATTCTATTATTCCAGTTAGAATCTACCACTTGTGTTATTTTTCATGCAACCCACTAGTTCTCCATTCTTTTGTCAGAATCCTCAAGAAACACACTTAGAATCAGGAGCCAAAAGCGGATACCCTGCATAGATCTGGAGTTGTCTCTCAGTGCATCTACCTAACCAGCACAGGTCCACGCTCTGCACTGGTAAAGGAAAAGAGCATGAAAACAACAGGGCTGTTGGATTCGAGAGCGTTGCTTCCCTACTCACATGAAATCCCATGGCTCTGAATCGCCTCCAGCTTCAAAGCCGGGGAAATAACGGAGGGAGCGGCAATGACAAATTTTGCAGAGGCCGCTCTCCTGCAGGGGCACGCCCCTGTTTGCCACAGGATAGAAAATCAGTTCCCCCGACGGTGCCTAGGAATCCAGAAGAAACAGCAGACACAATAACCTCCTAATCAGCACTGACACTGCATTCTAGAGAAGGGCAGCAATTTGGCAATAAATAGCCCAGCTGGCCAGAAAATGCTAAGAGAGGCTCCTTCGTGATTCTGGCACACAACAGCCCTGTTTAGGGAAGTTTTTAATGTTTAATGCTGTGTTGTGTTTTTAATATTCAATTGGGAGCTGGCCAGAGTGGCTGGGGAAACCCAGCCAGATGGGCAGGGTATAAATAATAAATTATTATTATTATTATTATTACTATTATTATTACTACTACTACTACTACTACTTGTGCTTTTGGCTCATTCCTTGCAGAGCGACATAAAAGCCGCTGGTTGCAACCAAGCAATTAAGACATTTGGAGGGATGTTGAAATAATAGCCTTTCCCAGTGGTTACGGCTTGATTAAAACGTAATGACTAATCAATAAAACTATAATTACAACTTTCACCATTTTGCGTGCAATTTGGGACGCGCCCAAAGGGGGGGAGGGATCAATCAGGTACGGTAAGAATCAATAGGGAGTTGGGGGAGGGGAATGAATCTCCCCCTCATTTGCCTCACCTCTGAGGAAACTGAACCAAACTCCAAATTCAAATATTTGGCAGCCTGGCTTCTTATCAAAAAGAAGAAGGAAGAAGGAAGGACACACATACACAAACATACACATTTTGGAAGGCTTCTGCAGAGTGCTGCTTTAACAGGGAGACGGTCGCCCTGAAACGTAACTGATGTTCTAAGGGAGGTCTCTATAGAATAGGCTTCCTCAACCTGGCCCTCCAGATGTTTTTGGCCTACAACTCCCATGATCCCTAGCTAGCAGAACCAGTGGTCAGGGATGCTGGGAACTGTAAGAAGAAGACGAATTTGGATTTGATATCCCGCTTTATCACTACCCGAAGGAGTCTCAAAGCGGCTAACATTCTCCTTTCCCTTCCTCCCCCACAACAAACACTCTGTGAGGTGAGTGGGGCTGAGGGACTTCAGAGAAGTGTGACTAGCCCAAGGTCACCCAGCAGCTGCATGTGGAGGAGCAGAGACGTGAACCCGGTTCACCAGATTACGAGTCCCCCGCTCTTAACCACTACACCACACTGGCTCACACACTGACACAGCTACCAATAACACGCACAATAGCTGCTAACAGCTGCGGCAGCAACCAATCAAACGTCCACCCTATGCACTACCCATGTATAAGACGACCACCATTTTTAGCATGGTTTTTAAAGAAAAAAACCTAGTCTTATACACGGAAAAGTACGGTACATAGAATTTCCCCCCAGCACAGTAACTCTTGTGCATTTTATTGCATTGTAAATATATTTTAAAGCTACCTCAAGATTTACAGTTAATTGGCAGGATATAAACACTCCAGATACCAAACCTGCCCTGCTTTAGACCTCTTGATACTTAGGCATTTTGTCCCTCTGCATATAGATCAAAGCTACCAATGGGTTCATTATCCTTCCAAAGCCTACACTAGGCAGCCGGTGATGGCAGAAATCCCTTACAAAATGGCCTCCTCATTCAGACGTGCATCTGCTCACTCTCGCCCATACCCCTCTTGTGAAAAACAGATTTGAACTTCTACTTACTACTTCTCCCAAGGAAGCGGCCAGCATATGTGTGAGAGGAGAAAAATATGGAGATGCATCTTTGCGGAGCGTGGCTTTTGTAAACTCGTAGGTGGCAAAAAAGGCAGCAGCTGAAACAAAAGACAGTGTGTCTGTTAAGCTACTCAGGGGTCCCCTCCGATAGTACATGCAACTGTGGGTGCAACGTCAACTACACTTCAAGTGCTATATGGTGAAGATCTCCTAGCATCTCGCCCAAGGCAAGTGTCCAGACAAAATTCCTACCCCACCAGCACTTCATTCAGAATGTAAATCTCCAGAAGCAGGGAGAAGACAGCGGACAAAAATGCTAGGAAAAAACTACAGTGGTACCTTGGTACTCAAACAACTTGGAACCCAAACACTGCAAACCCGGAAGTAAGTGTTCCGGTTTGCGAACTTTTTTCGGAAACCGAACATGCTCCGTTTTGAGTGTCACACTTCCGATTTGAGTGTTACGCTTTAATGCATTTTTAATCTTTTGTTTGAAGCCACCCAGAGTGGCTGGGGAAACCTAGCCAGATAGGTGGGGTAGAAATAATAAATTATTATTCATTATTTGAGTGCCACACTTCCGTTTTGAGTGTTACGCTTCCGATTTGAGTGTTACGCTGAGGTTTGTCCATTTTTGCTATTTATTTTGAATTTTTGTTTTTGCGGCTCTTTTGTGTGTGTGTGTGACTGTGTGGAACCCAGTTCAGCTACTGATTGATTGATTGTGTGACTGCAGTACATTGTTTATTGCTTTCATTTTATGGTTCAATGGTCTCGTTAGATAGTAAAATTCATGTTAAATTGCTGTTTTAGGGGTTGTTTTTAAAAGTCTGGAACGGATTAATCCATTTTGCATTACTTTCTATGGGAAAGCGCGCCTTGGTTTTGGAACGCTTTGGTTTTGGAATGGATTTCCGGAACGGATTAAGTTTGAGAACCAAGGTGCCACTGTACAAGGCATTTCAGTAAGATATAGAAACATAGGCAGCTGCTTTATGCAGAGTCAGATTTTTGGCTGACCTAGCTCAGTACTGTCAACACGGATTGGCAGCCGCTCTCTGGGGTTTCAGGCAGCCCTGCTTGGAGATGCCAGAGATTGAACCTGGGACCTTCTGAATGCATGTGCTCTACCCACTGAGAGCTACAGCTTTTGTTTGTACAACACTAGCAGGTGCAAAAGGTACACAATTAGAATGAAAAGGAAAAAAGTTTTTAAAAAAGAAAAGAAAAGAAAGAGGGGTTTTAAAAAGAAAAAGAATTAAAGAACAGGGTGCATGCCGAGTTTGCTTTCCGTGACAGAACTGAACTGAGCACACAATTCTTTCACACATACATCCACTCTGTGTTAGCTCTCTTCATTTCAGCAACCTAGTTCAGGCAAGGAAAGTAATGTTGTGGTTGCCACTGTCAAACAGCTGGGATTCAGAAACTGGTGCCAGTCTGTTGGTAGGGCAGTGCCCCATTCGTCCTAATGGACCAGCCTCCACTGGGAGGATTTCTTGCATCAAAACATATAAACAGCTTTTTAAAAACTCAATGAAGTTTTAAAAGATAGTTGGGGAATTACACTGCAGACTGTACATGAATGAGCAATTCAAAATTCAAGTCAGAATTCCAGGTGTTCAGAAACACCCACTCTAGTCACCTTTTATTGTAAATATTCCCTTTTCCTTAAAAAGCCACAAATCCAAAATACCAAAATGGTGGCATAAAAGTTAGATGCTGAAACTGCAGCAGTACCGCATTTACTCGAGTCTAATGCACCATCGAATCCAATGCACACCTTAATTTTCACAACGTAATTTGGCCCAAAAAGGTGCACATTAGATTCAAGTGAATACGGTATTTTGTGAGGGAAAGGGGTCTTAAAATCTGCCTTCTGCCCAATCAAAGGCCATTTAAAATGCCTAACTCCTGCTGCATCCCAATAAACAGAAAGCAGTTCAGAATGTAACACAGTAATCCATTTACACAACAACCTGTGCGTAAGTCCGACTGAGCTCAACTGAACTGAACCTCTGAGTCGATGTGCACAGGATTGTGCTGTAAAAATGCAAATGGTGCAGAGCAAAAGGAGTGAACTTTGCCAAGAGGAAGAGTTTTTAATTGTGTGACAGGGCTCCTCCGTCTTGTCGCCCTCTGTTGCTAATCAAAAGATGCTTATCATCTCCAAAAGGAGATAAGAGCAGAGACAATGGAGAGCAGAAAATTTTCATATCATCTTATGAAGGGCTTGGAAGGTTTGAAGGTGCCCGAGGATGCTTCTGCAAACTTTCAATAACATCCACCAGCAGAAGTCAAGCTGAAAGTGCTCAGAAAAGAGCAAGGGCATTGCTTGACCCTGCTTCTTTAAGTTCCATCAACATTTAGAACAAGCCTATTCAAATGTAACACTAAGCCATGTTCTCGTGATATGCGCTGGGGAAGCAGCAACAGCAAACTTGTACAGTGGTTGTTGTTGTTCAGTCGTTCAGTCATGTCTGACTCTTCGTGACCCCATGCTCCAGAGCACGCCAGGCACGCCTATCCTTCACTGCCTCTCGCAGTTTGGCCAAACTCATGTTAAGTACTTAATTTGTTCCGGAGGTCCGTTCTTAACCTGAAGCGTACTTAACCTGAAGCACCACTTTAGTTAATGGGACCTCCTGCTGCCGCTGCGCCGCCAGAGCACGATTTCTGTTCTTAGTGGAGTTCTTAACCTGAAGCGTACTTAACCTGAAGCGTACTTAACCTGAGGTACCACTGTAATTGCAATGTGGACTCCCAGCATTTGAACATAGCAAAATTATGGTTTTAAAAAGCAAAACCACAGAGTAGACAATACTGGGCTAAATGTGAAACATAGGAAAGAATTCAATGAAGCAACAGAGGAGACTGCTCTGTCAGTGTGGGCAGAAGGGCTTGCAGTGACGAAGCAAACTCTCCTCTCCCTGCGCTGTTCTGGGCATTCTTCAAACCCAGGCTCTGAGTCAACTGGGGGGGGGGTGCAGGGGCATGCAGGGGAGGAGCAGTTAGTTGAATCCGGCCCATAGCAGTTAAGGGCCTGAGATACAATGAGGGTATGCCCTGTCTGATCTCCACTAGGCCATGAACTTACAAGGCGGTCTTAAGAATCCACTCTTTAAGTCTCAGTCCCCATCTACACCCTCACCTGCAATATGGAGACAATTATACTAATAATAATAATAATTTATTATGTATACCCCACCCATCTGGCTGGGTTTCCCCAGCCACTCTGGGCGGCTTTCAACCGAACATTAAAAACAATACAGCATCAAACATTAAAAACTTCCCTAAACAGGGCCGCCTTCAGTTGTCTTTTAAAAGTAAAATAGTTTCTTATTGCCTTGACATCTCCTGGGAGGGCGTTCCACAGGGCGGGTGCCACTACAGAGAAGGCCCTCTGCCTGGTTCCCTGTAACTTGGCTTCTCGCAGCGAGGGAACCACCAGAAGGCCCACGGCGCTGGACCTCAGTGTCCGGGCTGGATGGTGGGGGTGGAGATGCTCCTTCAGGTATACTGACTTGCCTCTGGGTTGTTGCAAGGATTACATCCATTTCATCACTTGTAGACGTGTTACCTATGATTATTATAACCATTACTTCTAGATCAGGGGTTCCCAGACTGTGGACTGCAGACCACCAGCAGCCCGTAAGTTTCATTCAGGTGGTCTGTGGCACGTCTGTGAAGAACGCTTACCATCTGAATCCCATAGAATTATATGGAATTCAAAATGCAATACAATAAAACACGAGTATAAGAAATAAAAGGAGCAAAGCGTACAATTGAAAACCATACAGCATCTAGCACAGAACCTTACAATTCCCACAGTAGAAGAAAATAATAATAATTAAGTGGTCTGCCAAGACGCTCATTAATTTCCAATTGGTCGGGGGGGGGGGGTTGGAGAACTACTGTTCTAGATAAATCCAAAATTTTATCCGGTCTGATTTCTCTCATGAAACAGAAGGATAATCGTATCCAAAAGATAAGGGACCTCATTTTCACACCATCTTGATGCCTTCAAGCATTTTTCAGAGAGAGGTACTAGCAAAGTTCGAGCCTGAAACCAACTAGCGGTTAGTTAAGAGGCAGCAGCATTGATCACAAATACAGAACATATAAACGGCCTCCTTACCATTTGGAAAGGACCCTACAGCAGTGGAAGGGACACCAGCATAGATGCCACGGAAGCCACCAGCCGTCTTGAATCCTTGAGGACTCTGCAGTCTTGTCTTGACTGTATCCAAGGGGAACAATATCAGGTCAACACACACTCCAGCTAACCCACCAGCCTTCAAAACAGAAAAGAAAAATTTTAATGTTAACTGGGGGGGGGGGGGGGAGAGAGAGAGAGAGAATACTGTTAGGTCAAGTTAAGAACACGCTAGGCAGGTTCACGTGATTAATTTCTCAGTTTAATAAACCAGAAAATGTACAAGTTGTGCAATGGCGCACAGAACCTCATTTCTGCTGCTTTGCTCCTCCCTTTGTGCAAGGAGCTGAACAAACCAGGTTTCATGTTTTACCCCTAGCTTCCATTTAAGGGCAAACCTGGAAATGCTGCCTTAACAGTTTGCAAGCAAAACAGGATATTAAGCCAAATCTAAGCCACAGTTTTAGAGCCTGGAGCATAGCATAACACAAAATCAGAGGGACAACCACCCCCAATATCCTTGCTGGTCCTGATTCTGGAGTTCACACAATGATGACACACACAAACGCGCACACACAGGGAGGGGGGCAGTTGCTATCTAATAGCAGCAGGGAACATTCATCACTACCAGGACAAAGAGTCAAGGTGGCCACACCCCACTCACTTTCATTTCACAGAAATCTCTTAGACGGTACCTGTACATTTGCCCCATAACTTTCTTTCCACAAGGGCTAGTAGAGGATTTTATTTTATTTTTAAGAGTACTAGTCACCCACTAGTACTCCTGAACAACATTTTCAAAGACAGATTAAAACTGTATCCAGACCTTTGATCATCTTGGTTGCTCTCCCCTGCACACATTCCAGCTTGTCAACATCCTTCTTAAATTGTGATGCCCAGAACTTGGCACAGTATTTCAGGTGTGGTCAGACCAAAGCAGAATAGAGTGGCACTATTACTTCCCTTGATCTGGACACTATAATTCTGTTGATGCAGCCTAGAATAGCATTAGCCTTTTTTTGCTGCTGCATCACACTGTTGGCTCATGTTAAACTTGTGGTCCACTAAAAACCCCTAGATCCTTTTCACATGTACTACTAGTAAGCCAGGTGCCCCACATCTTATATTTGTACAGTTGGTTATTCCTGCCTAAGTGTAGAACCTTACATTTGTCCCTACTGAAATTCATTTTGTTAGTGAAGGTCCAGTTCTCCAATCTGTTAAGGTCATTTTGAATTCCAATTCTGTCTTCCGTGGCATTAGTTACCCCTCCCAGTTTGGTGTCATCTGCAAATTTGATGATATGCACATATTATGTTAGAAGGATACGCCGTTAGCATAAAAAACTGCTGTGGAATACAAGTATGTGGGAACAGCAACAAAGGGACGTGAACAGATAGCTAATATTTATGAATTGATAGCATTATACTAAGCACCAAATCATAAAAAGGACCAACACAGCCCGTTTGTATAGTATCTCTCTCATGCAACCATTTTGAACCGATTCAAATGATTTCAAATCTGCAAAGACACAGGCAGGTCAGACAAGACTACATTACCAACTGGACAAACAAGATATATCAAGAGGCTATTTATTTATTTATTTATTTATATGATTTTTAAGTCACCCTTTAGGGCACACTGTCCTCGCAAGGTGGTTTTTACAAAGTTAAAAACAAAACATCACCACAAACATCGCAGCAATAAAATACTCCACCAACCCCTTAAATTGTAAGCAGCAACAACAACATGGTTTAAAAGAACAGCACACTAAATTTAGACAGACACAGGCTGGAATAAAAATGACTTTAAGGGCCTTTGGCATTTCTTTGGGAAGGGAATGTTAATGGTACAGGGTCACAACTGAAAAGGCCCGGTTCTTGGTTCCGTCCAATCTAACAGCTTTCACTGGTGGGCCAGAAAGAGCAAGGCCTTTGGTGCAAATCTTAAAGTTCTGGCAGGTTCATACAGGTGCAGAGTCCTTCAGTTAACCCGGTCCAAACCATTTAGGAAGGAAGATGAACTTGTGGCCCTCCAGGTGTTGCTGAACTACAAGTCCCATCAGTCGCAGCCAACATGGCCAATAGTCAGGGATGACAGGCAGTATCTGGAGGGCCTCGGGTTCAACCTCAATCACTTGTGCCCTTGAAGGCCAAAACCAGCACTTTAAATTGGGCTTAGAAATGAACAGGAAGCCAATATAAATAGTAAGGAATTGGTGTGATAGGATCACCTGCCACCTACAAGCATTTTAACTTCTGCATTCTGTACCAGCTGCAGTTCCAAAGCCATCTTCAAAGTGTAATGTGTACTAGGTGGGCTAATGAGGATTTCTATAAGCTACTAAAATGTTGATAACATACCTGCAAGACTTCATTATCACATTGCAAAATTAAATGGTGTAAAACACACACACACACACACACACACACACACACACACACACACACCAGCAGCAGCAGCAGCAGGTTCTTCCAAACCAAGGCCCAAAGATACATCAAATATTCATTTTCTTTGAAAATAAATCAAACAGTAATTAATTTCAGCTCACAAAGTACTGCTGAATATCTTGATAGCAGAAGCCCAGGGAAGCCACCCCCACTTCCAATATTCTTTTCCATACCATTCAAGAGGGGCTCTCTGGCTACAGTTAAAGTTTTAATCAATAAGTTAATTACTCTTCTAATCAGCTTGGCTATTTTGCATGCATTGATTTTGCAACCCCCCTGCAAGTTCTATCCTTCTAGCTTCTTCTCCATCACAATTCTTATCTGTAACAAGTGATTAAAAAGGGGGGAAACAAAATTGATCCGATTTTAATCTAGCCACCTGGCAAAAAGCATGAATCAAAAGTTACTAATTGCTTCTTTGGATTTCAAACTTCTGTATCTTAAACGTAATTTAAATTCATGAAGTGGCTAATGGAGCATCTGCAGGAGAGCACAAATATCTAGCTGTTTGTTCCATCTGTGGAAAACCGTAATGGTTTTTTGTTTTGCTTTTATCACAACAAGGGGATTTAGTCACCCCCTTTGCAATGCTACATCTGCAGCTTGAAAGCTGATAGATAGAAATATTTGCATGCAACTGCCTTTGGAGCTCAAGGCAAATGTGTTCTGTCACCTTTGTATGTAGGGTTTCTAGTTTGGGTCTGCTTCAGGGCTGTGATGGTGAGGGGTCTAGACCTGTTTAACTTCAAAAATGTTTGAGCAGAGCCCATAGCACAGTGAATGATCAGCTGCATGCTGTTAGGTTAAATCTCCATCATTTTAAAAGGAATTCAAGGGAAACGGCTTTGCTAAAACCTTGACAGTCAGAGAAAACAATAAAGGGCCAGCCTCTGATAGGGTGTGACTATAAGTTGACCTTGCTGCTAAATAATATAGTGTAGCTTCATAAGTACATATTCTCAACTTACAAATGGAGAACTGAGAAATAGTGATGGTCAATTATTACTTTAATTAGTTGTTATACAGTTGACTCACATCTTGCGTGCATTTAACTTGCAGAGTTTTAGCTTTACAGTATGCTTGGCGGCTGGCTGAAATCACACACACAAGGCAGAGAGCTTTTAAACTTACTATTTCCAATGAGGTGATACAATGTTATGCCAAATTAGCAACGTAATATGTTCAACGTTTCCAATTTTTGTTAATTTTATTTTACAATACATTTGTTTTTCTAAAACTGGATAAAAAAACATAGATTTACAAGGTATGCTCCCATGCTGGGGGTTGGTATACAATTCTATAATTCTGTTACTAAAAGCCACCAAACGCCAATTGTTTTCCCAAATGGTACAAGGAAAGAGAATGAAAATCTGTACAATTAAAAAGGAACCTGATAGTCCAAAATGCTCAGCAAGGAAGTGGCCACACAAGCCCATTACTGTGTGCAGGAGAAAAGTCAGGCTAAATTATAGATTAGGCCTTCAGATGTCAAAGAAAACAACTACCAGACATTTAGAAGACATCTGAAGGCAGCCCTGTTTAGGGAGGCTTTTAATGTTTTATAGATTACTGTATTTTAATGCCCTGTTGAAAGCCGCCCAGAGTGGCTGGGGAAACCCAGCCAGATGGGCGGGGTATAAATAATAAATTATTATTATTATTATTATTATTATACTATAGTACAGTATGGGGGTTTGTTTGGATTTGGGTGTTTTGTTGTTGTTGTTTTGGCCATGTTATTTACTTATTCAATTCCATGTTATTACACAAATATATGCAGGATGTGTTACAATGGAAAGCTACTACAGTACTGTAGTCTGTAATGGGGCTGATAAAATATAGCTTAGGGGTCTGCAAATCCTCCCTAAATTTGCATGAAGTCTGCAACTCGGAATCAGAAAATAAATTGTATTGAACTTCTTCCCAAAAAATATGCTAAGGATTGGATTGTTAAATCTTTCTAGACCTCCAAGAGCTACTCAGTATAGTGCCATGAATCGCAAATTAAAAAATTAAAATTTTATATATGTTCTCCTCAAACAAGTTAACTGCCAAGAAAAAAGTCAGGTATGCATATTCATACCCAGAAAACATCCCTACGCACTTTTGCAATTTTATTCTGTAGAGATTGTTCTTTTTCTTTTTTTTAAAGAATTTCAATCTGTAATGGAAAACTTGAGAATTTGCTCAAAGCAGGGTTCTATCCAACCTATGTTTATGGTTTACAGATGCAACCCTAATCCCAATTGCCAGTGAGTAAACCCAACTGAATTTGATAGGACTTACTTCTGAGAAGACATGGTTAGAACTGCACTGTAATGCTCTCTACCTCACATTGAGCCATACATACTACTTTCCCATATGCAATGCTCTGACAACCTACAAAGTTAAGGCTGCAAATCCTGCAATCTTAGATTTCCAGGGATTAAGTCTTATTTAACTCAGTGGGGGATACTTTAGAGTACATAGGCATAGATAGGATGGCACTGCAAGTGATTTTTTTTAACCATCACTTGACAAGCAACATCCATCTAGCTTCTCATCACATATCTGTAATCAGCCATAACTACAACAAATAAAAATAGTGATTCTGAGCGTGTTTTTTCCTTTGAATTCCTTTCCTCAATGCGCGCACACACACAAACACAGGCTCCGATCCTAACCATGCTTACTTAGGAGTAAGCCCGACTTCTACCACCACCCTGCCATTCTGATCACCCACAAGATGGAGAACAAACCTGGAGGCTCCCAGAACGTTTAAGAAGATTCTTCAGGAGGCTCACACAAACAAGCCAAGCTAGACACATTGGGGATAGTTAACAAAGCAAAACAAGATCTCTGCCAAACAGACAGGCAGGACAGTTTGTACGCACAAAACCTTGAACCCAGTTTAGGATCCCAGTTTAGGTATCTGAAGAAATGTGCATGCACACGAAAGCTTATACCCAGAACAAACTTAGTTGGTCTCCAAGGTGCTACTGGACAATTTAAAAAAAAAAATTATTCCAGTTTCGGAGGGTCAATTCTGTAAATGCCTTTAGGCTGAACAAAATCTCACCACCGGGTCGTTTATCCCCACCCCCGCCGCCCCCACCCTTTTCTTAATTGAATCCGGCAACGCTGCTTGCGTTTCCTTCTCTCACCGTCAGGGAGACCAAGAAATCCCCTCGATCCATGTGCGCACAAAACGTCAGCCGCAAGCTGTAAACACACCCGATACTCGTTGCACATGGGCGCAGCCATATTGAAACCTTCCGTCCCACCCCCTGGTCTATCACATGACCAGCGCTTGCTCAATCAGCTTCCGCTAACGAAGAGTTCAGGGCCGAGCGCTTGCAGCCGGCGCGTGCGCGGCGTCGGAAAGCGAAGCCGCGGTGAAGCATTTGCCCTCTTTTCTGTGCCCTTGGCACCTTCCTCTGTCGCTTGACCGTTCTAATAGGGCATGCAATGTTAATGGCTCACTACAAAGGAAACTGATCTGTAGAAAACACAACTTGAAAAAAAAGAGACAATGCACGTATTTTTGTAAACTAAGAAATATTTAATAAAAAAAATTTTTTTTAAATAGCAGAAGGGTGATTATAATCCATTTTGGACTGTAGACGAGAAATACCTGTCGGTCGTGCGGGTGATGTTTTATCTTTATCTGTGTTATGGAATATTTAGTAGTGCTATTAAGTAGTGAATATTTAGTAGTGCTATTAAGTAGTGTTTATACACCCTTTAAAAGAGAGCATGTTATAAAGGATAATTGATAAATAATAAAGTAGCTCCCACCCACCCTATTAAATTATGGTGGAAAGTTAACAGTATGTGCCAGCTTAAAGTACTGGATGGATTAAAGGGCAAACTGAACTGCATTTTGGGGAAGTCTTTCAGCTAATAATGCCACAGAACAAGCAGAATTCTAAAGTTTATTAAGCATAATAGTTAATTCCAACCTGGCTTCCCTTCTTGCAGCAATAATCTTGATGAAAACTATTCACAGGTAGTCAAAATAAAGCAGATTAACAATAGCACGCAACTTTAAAAAGAGGACTTGGAATGTGTGCTGTTTAGCTATTTAAGCAAAGGTGTTCCTTGCTCCTCTTCACAATTTGGAAAGATTGTGTTCAGTTACAGATACCATGCAGAGAAATGAGGCATTAAAACTTCATAGCCTCCCCTTATCACACTGTAAAAAATGAAAGCTAAGGGCTTTGCATTTAATTCTGTGTAGAATTCATTTGATGTTAAGAACTGAGACATGCACAGGATTTTTAGGAAGAAACATGGGAAGCTGCCTTATAATACCAGGCCCAGTATGTGTCCCCAGAGCCCAGTATTGTCTGTTTTGACTGGCAGCTGCTATAGGGTCACAGGCAGAGGTCTTTCCCCATGACCTGCTACCTGAACCTGCTGATTTAAGATTCTGGGACTGAAGCTGAGATCTTGTGCATGCAAAACACATTCTCTGTCTCTGAGTGATGCTTCCTTACCCCACCACCACGATCACCACCCCAATGCTCTTGTCCATCACTTTGACATAACCACCTTTTTTTTTAACTTCAGTGCAAAACTGCTCTGTGTAGTTCTCCAGATACTGACCAATCAATATGATTTATTTTTTTTACCACAAAGGATTTTCAAAAGTATTAAGTTGACTCTTTCAAGTTACTGCAATTTTCTCTTCATTTTAAGACTACAGTAACTTTTTGTTACCATTTTGAGGTGAATAGTCTTTCTTCCCTAACTATGACTGTGGCTGACTCATTTTTCTGGTTTGCTGTGTGACGCATGACGATTTCGGAAAAGAACCTTTACCTCTCCTCTCTTCCTGATCAAGAAACACCAGCAATTGGGGCTGGCTGACTGCTGGAAAAAACCCTTGGGAAATATAGTTGTAACCTAAATTACCACCTTTCTGCTTTTTGTGAAATTGTGTAAAGAGATCTGCACCTACTCCTCAACTTTCCCTTCCAAATGGCTTGATTTAAATCATGGCAATTCCGGGTTTATGTTTTAAGGACCAGCTGGAAGCTGGAAGCTCAAAATTGAGGGAGTGGGAGCCAGGAGCAGTAAATGGGATCCTGTCCACATCTCCACTGCTATCCAAGGCATGGTGCACAGCACCCATGCAGGGTCAGAACTGCGATAGGTTGAGTGGGGCCCTTGCTCCAAGTGGGAACCCAAATCATTATTAATGTTGTTTGTGTGCACATTATTAAAATAAATAATTTTTCTTTTCAGTGATATAGCGGGTGATACTGAATGTTATTGGGGCTGGTGGTGAAACACAGTTGCAACAACAACAGCAGCAGCAACAACAACAACAACAAATGATGTGTAAAGGTAAGCTGACAGCAGCTGGGCAGATGTTTCAGAAGCCGGGTAGAAGTAATAATAATAATAATAATAATTTATTATTTGTACCCCGCCCATCTGGCTGGGTCTCCCCAGCCACTCTGGGCAGCTTCCAGCAAACATTAAAATACATTAACACATCACAGATTAAAAACTTCCCTGAACAGGAAAGCACAAGGTGCCTTTCTTATTGTCTGCTTGCATCTCTTTTGTCAAAGTTTGGGTTCCTTTTTGCTCTCCTTATTTGAACAAAAGTTCAGTTTTTAAAGGAAGCCGCCCTCTTGCCGCTTATAGTTGTTCATTAACCATATAGCCATCCTCTTGGCCCTTTCTTGATCTGCAGTATACATTTAAACGTTTAAATGATACCATTAAATGCCATTTTATTGCAACTGTTGTTAATCTTTTTTTCTTTTTCTTTTCTTTTCTTTTTGCACCATGAAATACAGGGATTGGCTTATGGCTACATTTCATGTTGTTTACCCTGGGTGCAAAGATAACCTGGTTCCGTTTCTGCACCCAAGGCCAGCCAAATTATTCAGGCAGAAAAATTCCACAAATGTCTCTCCCCTTTCCTGGCAGTAAAATATAACAATAATATAGTAAATAGCTAGCCAGCCATTTGCTACCCTTTCATGCTACTGGAATCAGCTGCCTGAGGCAGCCACTTCAGTCTACCCAATGGGAGGACCGGCCCTGCAACAGGATAACAAGCTGTTCTCTGCAGAACAGAAAAGGAAATGTATCCTCTTCTTGGCCCAGTTTTTCATCATTTATCTCAGCCTTTTCAGCCGAGGATGACAGACATTGAAATTTGGCTATGACTCATTTGCTCAGCTCAAGGATCTCCTCCATCCCGCGCTTCATATTTGATTTGGCTAAGCTATAAAAGGTTCATTCATAAACATACTTCATTAAAGAGAATGAAGCCTGCCATCACTGCTGGCGCTGAGAGCAAATGTGTACACAAGCTAAGCAGCAATTTCTGTTGAGGAGATGACCTTTCATCATTGCTCTTGATTCTTATGCACACACAAAGATGATTCCCATTCATCCTAATGAGCTATGCTGGAATCAAGCTCTTGTGAAACGTGACTTGTAATGCATAGCTCTCGTCTAGCAAATTTCCAGGAAGCAGCCTTGTTTGTCTGTGGAGCAAAACCAACCAAGAGTACCGCAACAGCTTACAGCGGGAGTGAGGAACCTGTGGCCCTCCAAATGTTGCTGGACTTCAACTGTCATCATTCCAGTCATGCTGGCTGGGACTGAATAGTCCAGAGAAGTCCAGAGGAACCCAGGCTAACACATGTATTGTGTGGCAGGAGCATCCAATTTTGCTACATCATGGCGACTTGCTACAAGACCCTGATCCATTTTGTATGTAGTACAAATGCCAAAGCAAACATTTGCACACCAAAAGGGATTCTATGGTTTGTTTCCACTCAGGCACTGGGACTTCTGCTCCAGAGGATCACCCCAACCCTCCAGAGATTATTTTGAGGGCATGTGGGGGTGCTGGAGGGGCAGAAGATGAAGTTCCATTTCACCCTGTTGTGCCAACGCAGCTGTTGTGCCAACGAAGCCTGTTGTGCCAACGCAGCTGCAGTGTTGGATACAACCTGTGGGACGTCACTCTCTCCTCCGCATGATTCTGCAGTGATGAAAGCCATAGCTCAGTTTGGGAAATGCAACAGTGGATTTGCAACAGGGAAAATAGAAGCAGGAGCAGAGCCATCTTTCCCTTAGGGCTTAGTGGTGCGTTGCGCCAGGGCGCCGGCCTCTCAGGGGCACCCCAGTGAGTGGGGGAGCTGTGCGGCTTTGCCAGTGGCCTTCCCTTTCCCTGCACACCCGCCAGCTGCGCCCCGTCCACCATATGGCTGGTGGGCGTGCAGGTTGCCTCCCAAGCCTCTGCGGGAGGAGAGCGATCCCTGCAGAGGCTTAGGATGGAAGCTACGCCCCGCCAACTATATGGTTGGCAGGCGTGCAGCTTCCTTCCCAAGCCTCCGCAGGAGGAGAGCGATCCCTGCAGAAGCTTAGGATGGAAGCTGCGCCCTGTCAACTATATGGCTGGCAGTGCGCAGCTTCGCCCCCCCTATCAGTGGTAATTTGGGGGTGCTGGGCGGATATTTGCACCCCGGCGCCGCATCTGCTAAAGACGGCCCTGAGCAGGAGGTATGTTGTAGGAACAACAGGCAGGCAATAGTTGTTGTCAATTGAATTGGACACTAAAGTCTTAACATCTGGCCTCTAGAATTTCTTTGGAATTCTCCTCTAGGTTTCAATACTTTAGCAAACCCATTGGCAAAGAGCTGGACTTGATTCTTGCAGTTTTGTGTTCAGGTTTCAATTCTGGCATGAGCAAATTGCCCTGTATTGAACATGACGCTCTTTCTCAGCTTCTGTCCTCTGTTTTAAAAGCTAACCAACTCACTTGCAGGGCTTCTCTGTGAATGCAAACCCACTGTAAAGGATTTTGCAAGTGAAAATAGCCACACATGCCCTGCAGTGTTAAATAGAACTTGAGTTTTGTCAGGCGCTGCTCACACAATTTCTGGCTATTCTGTGAAGAAGCAAGAGATAGGAACTTGGTTGTTGTTTTCAATTTAAAAAGTTAGTTTCTCACGATGCACCATTTCCGCTATAAATAATTGAAAACTACACTTTCGTGCCAATCCTAGAGCTATACAGAATGCACATCGTTCTAGTTGTGGCGTGCCACTTGCTACATATCAAAAGAATCACAGCTGTTTACAAAATCTCCTTGCAAAGAAATCTGGGAGTTATTAAATTTTCTAGGCGGTGAAAGGAAGGGAGAAGATGAGAGTGATTTGGCTGAAATGCTAATTGCTATAGATATAATCCAAACAGATGGGGGGGAACAGCCAGCCAGAGAGCTAATGGCTCCTCAGAGTGCTTAACAGTAGAAACACCTGTTTCGGAATTCATTAAGAAAAAATGATTAATGAAGATGTCAATTTTTTAGTAATTATAGAAAGACTTGAATGGTGCAAGTTATTATTATCCCAGTTTGCTTTGGATTCCAGTACTTTATTGGATGTCCAGGACAATCTAAGGCTAAAGTTGCAATCCCAAAAGCATACAGTACTGTACTTAGTTGTGCTCTATTAAAAATCTATGCAATTGATCCACACACACAAAAATTGTTGCTGTTTGAGGTTAAGGGTACCTGCCTGTTATTTTTAATTCTTTAGTAAGAGGCCTGCCTGTTATTTTTAATTCAGCATGGATAAATGACACCATTACTTATCTAACATACAGTGAATTGGAGGGTTTTCATGATTAGATTTTTTTTTTAAGATTAGAGCTTTCTGTTTATAGTCCAAGAGAACTGCATTACATATAGGTGCATTTGTTTCTATATGAGTGACCCTTATATGCCAGCAAAAAGTGAGTGGGGAGGTTTACTCATCTCTTTAAAAGTGAAGTGACATAGGACTCATCTCATCTATGGGAATCTGCTCACAGATAGGCTATGAGTAGGCAGCATCATCCATAGCACAACCATAATGCCTTACCATAGCCACCAAGACCATATAACACTGGTCCTGAAAAACCTTCATTGGCTCCCAGTACATTTCCGAGCACAATTCAAAGTGTTGGTGCTGACCTTTAAAGCCCTAAATGGCCTTGGCCCAGTATACCTGAAGGAACGTCTCCACCCCCATTGTTCAGCCTGGACACTGAGGTCCAGCGCCAAGGGCCTTCTGCCGGTTCCCTCAGTGTGAGAAGTGAAGCTACAGGGCCTTCTTGATAGTGGTGCCCGCCCTGTGGAATACCCTCCCATCAGATGTCAAGGAAATAAACAACTATCTGACTTTTAGAAGACATCTGAAGGCAGCCCTGTTTAGGGAAGTTTTAATGTTTGATGTTTTATTGTGTTTTTAATATTCTGTTGGGAGCCACCCAGAGTGGCTGGGGAAACCAAAACAGATGTGCGGGGTCTAATTAGTTAGTTAGTTAGTTAATTAATTATTATGAAGTTGAGATGCATCTAGAATGAATGTCTTCCTTAGGTGACTATTATCATTCCCTTTGTTTCTGCCTGCCAGAGGGGTAGTCATGTTAGTCTTTTGCAGCAAAAACAAGAAAGAGCCTTGCAGCCCCTTAAAGATGCAATAAATTTATTATGGCATAAGCTTTTGTGGACTAGAGTCCATTTCATCAGGTATAGGAAGTGTTGTCCTGAGCTGCAAGCCTGCAAATACATGGTTATGATATATCTCTCTGGGTTGTGAACACCGATGTCAGAGGGAAGGAAATGCAGGAAAGTACAGACAATGATGTTTATGTTTTTAACAGTGGCCATTCATATCACAGACATCCAGGCATGTTGCGTGATGAATATCTATTCTACCAGCCCAGTCCACAAATCGAAGCGCTGAACCCCTTGATGTATAATAATTCAGTGGGTTTCACATTGCGGTTTCCCTTTGATGTTCCTTTGCTCAAGGAAAGCCACCTTAAGGTCAGCATGTCATACCCCCAGCCAACCGGGGAAGGACCACATCAAAGAGTGCATTCTCCATGCCTTCTATGAGCCACGCCTGGCAAAGGGATCACAAGAAACAGCCAGCTTGCACCTAGTCAGCCGTATATCAGGCTTAATTCTGGAAATGTTGTCCAAATTCCTCCCAGCTCCAAGTCCTTGTAGATCTCTTCTCCCCAGTGTTGCACACATGGTGTCTACATCTTTGGTCTCCTCAGGAGCAAGTCCTAACCGCCAGGGTTCCTCCCAGAGCTGCCTGAGGGTTCCAGAGAAGGCTGTTCCCCAAAGAGGGCAGAGGTCTTCTGCCTCAGTGCCCCTGGCAAGCTTAGATCCAGGGCTCCTGTGCTTCGTCAGGGAACAGTGGGGGGTAGACAAGCCTTTCTATGGCCCTGCCCAGTGGAGCTCAGGGGAAGAGCCTGAATCATCCAACAAGGAAGCAAGAACCACCCTTCCCCAATCTTTGTAGAGGCACCTTATTTAGCCTGCACCACACACCAGTGTGGTGTAGTGGTTAAGAGCGGTAGACTCGTAATCTGGTGAACCGGGTTCGCGTCTCCACTCCTCCACAGGCACCACCTTGGGCTAGTCACACTTCTCTGAAGTCTCTCAGCCTCACTCACCTCACAGAGTGTTTGTTGTGGGGGAGGAAGGGAAAGGAGAATGTTAGCCGCTTTGAGACTCCTTTGGGTAGTGATAAAGCGGGATATCAAATTCAAACTCCTCCTCCTCCTCCTCCTCCTCCTCCTCTTCTTCTTCTTCTTCTTCTTCTGCTGCTTCTTCTGCTTCTTCTTCTTCTTCTCTCAGTCTCCTCTCCCAGTGGGTTCTTTCTCTGCCATTAGGCAGATGGTGGAGAGTGAGCCACCCTCCTTCTTGCACAGGCAGAGTCTCCAGGCAATGTCCAAATGTGTTCTCCTCAGGAGTCTGGTTATTGCCTGCTAGTGCACATCGGGGGTATTTAAAGGTTTAGGAGCCAACAAAGGACCAGCAAGCCCTGACGACCCATCAAAGTCTGTTATATAGGCTCCTAGGATTTTGAAATATTCTCTTACTGGTTTTTCAGTATTGTCATTCCGGATGTCAGAGCTGGGTCCATTTATTCTTTTGCATAGGACATTGCTTGCTTCTTCTGCATAGAGAGCAAGAGAACATTGCTGGCAGGTGAGGGCATATGTCTCATTGGAAGAAAAGCAGACTGATTTCATGGCGTGTTCTAGATGGAACCTGGAAGCATGTCATAGGTAAAGGAGAAGTTTTTGGAAACAGGAGCTTTAAAAAACCACCACATTATTCTAAGTCAGCCAGCCATGTGCCCATCAGCCGGCATATGCTGTTGCTTAATGCCAAATTAATGTTTTATGCTTAATGTCCTTGCTCATCCATGACTTGATCCTGGATGGTGGTACTGATCTGGCATGTATTAGCAAGACCTGGGTGGGTGAACCTGGGAAGAATTGATCTGACTCCACTGTGCCCACCCAGATGCTCAGTGTAGCTCAGTGTAGTACAGGCAATATGGATAGCAGTGAGGAGTTGCTGTGGTTCATGGATGTCCACGCTTGCAACATTTGGTTGCAGGATTCACTTGGAGTACTCAATAATGAAATATTCGCCCTATAGTAATGAAACTCAGCTTGTAAGGCAATTATTCTTAACCCTGAACTCTCAAGCATTACTTCACAGGAAATGGCAGTGCCGATGTACAGAACTAGCAATTTGCTTGAAATAATACTCTTGCTGCAGGCCACACACACACACACACACACACACACACACACACACTAAAAACAAGAGTTTGGAGAGATTATTTGGACAGCTGGAATATCATTCTAAGATAAAGATACACAGAGGAAATGTGGGCGGTACTCCTATCTGCATCTATGTAGGGTTCTGGGATTAATCATCATCCCATTGCACTTGAGTGGCGGAAAATCAAATGTAAGACTCAGATTTGGGTGGCTGGAAATTCCTTCCTCTACCTTCTGAAATCCCTATTTCCTTTGTTGGTCCAGTCCTCCTTATTGATAGATTTAGGTAGAACTGAGGAAATGAAGAGCATAAAGAGTTCTGCTGGATCAGATCGACATCTAGCATCTACTTGTTGCTTTCAAGATCCCACAACAGAAGAAATAAATGCAGGGTTTTCCATTGCAAAAACCACCCCCTCTGCAATACATGGTGTTGGTAGTGAAACAGCACTTGGGTTCTTGATGACTAACTGGGATTATGGAAATGATAACCAAGGTTTATAGTAAACCCACTAGGTGTCAAAGCAACATCCATAGAAAGAATAGCTTCAAGGCACCTTAAGCACATTATATCAAGGGTAGGGGACAGAATTTGGATGGCAGGCCAGATGGTCCAGGTAGAAGCATGGGCCAGGTGTGACAAACTGGCTGATGGTTAGGTTGTGCAAAGCCCTGTGCATGGTGGCATCAGCAAAGCCCCTTTTGGCTGAGCCAGGTCGTTACCTGGCCCACACCTGATGCCCTGTATGGTATCTGGCATAGGGTAGGTGAGTGTAGCTTGGCCAAAATGGCCTCTTGGGCTGCCAGGCCTCAGGGAATCTGATCCCTCCCACGGTGGGTAGCCAAAAATCAGATAAACAATGAGAGTTCTTACCAAGTCTTTTATTCAATATTCACAGCGAGTAGAAAAGGTGCCTTTATTTCAGTAATGGTGTTGTCCCGAGTAAAGTCCCACTCCCTCCATCTCTCCTGTTACACATCATCCCTATGTTGACTGATCTGTGATTTCTGCCTTTGAGTTTTCTGTTCTCCTACTTTCAATGCCCGCCAGCTGCTCCGGCTGTGCTGCTCTCCCCTCCTCTTCCCCCATTATCCCCCAGCTTTGTTCCTCTTCTGTCTCAGAGTCATGACCTTCTGCAAACCACTGTTGTAAATCTATACTGTCTCCCTCTTCTCTGGAAATTGCAGGAGTGGGGGGGGGGGCGTCTCCTCCATTCCGCTTCAGCCCAGTCCCTAACATGGGCCATAGGAGGAGGTTGAATCGCTCAACTCAGTAGCACTCTTAAGAAAAGGCAGCAGTGAAGGTTTTCTGTTAAAGACCTGTACCAAAGGGATCAAGCATAAATCAATCAGAAAGGGAGTTCCAAAATTGTGTGGTTGCAACTGAGAAGGTCCTGCCTCACACAATGACCTAGGGATCATAAGCAGGGCCTCTGAAGTTCCCTGTTGCAGGACAGATATGAGGGGGCACACCTTATGAGGCACGTATCTGCCCTTGTGGTTCGTCGGAAGTAGAAACAAATTTACACATACTGTTATACTGTAGTTTCTACAAGGATCTACGGCTGACCTACATCTCACCGGTTCTACAAAAGTCCAAGAACGAATCTGATTCCCAACGTCTTGGTAGATGATAAGGACCCCGAAATTACGATTAATGTAGCTAAATTCTGTGTATCTGCTATTAAACGTAGGAAACAAGAACTTCTTAAAGGAAACTAGTGGGGGCATGTAAACATCTGGTTTTAATTTAGGTTCTTAAATTTTAAATTGATGTTTTATTTGTAATGTTCCTTGTATCTTTTACATGTTCTATTATTTGATGCTGTATGAGTCGAAGCTGGTCTGTGACCGTTTAAATAAATGAATGAATGAATGGCCTCTGAAGCAGATCTTCATGTGCAGGTAGGGTCATATGGTCAAAGTTATCTCTCAAGGTAATCCAGTCACCAACATTTCAGGTTTATAGGTTAACACCAGTAGTTTGAACTGGTCTGGAAGCTAAAGCTTATTTGTTTTGGAAGCAGAGCCCTCTTAATTAATGAGTGCAAACCACCCACAGACGCTTTGCGTGTTTTCCCCCTCTCTGTACATAGAATTAGCAATGTGAAGTTAGATACAGTGCTTACAATGATTTAGATGTAATCTATAACACACAACTCCCCTCTCTGTCTAATTAATTCCTCTAATAGAATTAATCAGCACCCTAAATACAAGACTCTCTGGCAATTAAAAAAAATAAAAGATGCTCTCTTTCCCAAAATACAATTACCCTGACAAACTCAATTACACGCCTCAGTTGCTTCGTAAATTGTGTTGCTCAGTTGCTTCTTCAAACCAACCTGCACCCTGTTCAAGTTTTGATTGTTAAGAGAAATCACAGCTCTCTAAATCAGATGGTGTTTACAAAAATATACGGCTGCGATGTTTTATTACCCCCGTGGGCGAAATTAATTTGACACATCGAAGCTAAATGAGCAGAGCCAGGCGAGGTAGACCTTGTGGGTGCTCTCCCACCCCAAGTCAGCAGATGCATTTTATATCAGAACAGTGTTTCTCAAACAGTGGGAGTGGACCCACTAGTGAACCTTGGGCCTCTTTCATAGAATTGTGGAATCCTAGAACTGTACATCTGGAAGGGAGGGTCATCTAGTCCAACCCCCTGCAATGCAGGAATCTCAACTAAAGCATCCATGACAGATGGGTAGCTGTCCTGTTCATTCGATGTGAATACACAGACAGAAGGCAGGAGATGCCATGTAGGGACACGATAGAGGTGTCTAATAAAATGCATGGTGGGAAGAAGATGGGTAGAGGAAAGTAGACAGAACCCAGGGCCACCCAACAAAGCTGAATGTTGGAAGATTCAGAACATAGCAACATGTAGTCAAGACTATGTAATAGGATGGCTTTAAGAGAAGATTCAGCAAAGTCATGGAGGATCAGGTACAGTGGACCCTCAGGTTACGTTACCTTTGGGTAACGTAATCCTCAGGTTGCGAACGCAGCAACCCCGGAAGCGTATACTTCCGGGTTTCGCTCCGCGCGCATGCGCAGAGGCGCTCAATCGCTCCGTACGCATGCGCAGAAGGGCACCTCCAGTTATGAAGCCTTTGGGATGCGAATGGATCCCGTTCGTAACTGGAGGTACGTATCAGTGTCTGCTAGCTACATGTTCTACCACCAATGTTGGAGGCAAGATGACTCTGAACACCAGTGGCTGGGATTCGCAAGTGTGGAGGAGCACTCAAATCCTGCTTGCAGGCTTCCCATGGGCATCTAGTTGGCCACTGTGTGAACAATGCACAGGACTAGATGGGCCTTTGGCCTGATCCAGCAGGGTTCCTCAAGCAGGAAGGAAGAACCTTGTTTATCAAAGCACCTGTCCGCAGTCATGGTTCCTCACCCCAGCTCAGGTTAGATAGTAGAGGCTTGTATCCGCACATGTATGGCCCCTGACTAAATCAGACTGTGGGAGGGGGGTGGGAAGCAACCGTATGCAGCCACCCCAATTGCTTTTTATATTTTAATCAGAGTTTGATAGAACAAAATCATACATCAAGCTGATAGCTTTCTTCGTAGCTTCGGTAGCTCAGGTGCGATATCCCCAGAGCCCATCCTTTGCTCATTCTGCACATTATCCCAGTCAGCAATGATGCACGAGATGACGCTTGCAAAGGCTTGCCGAGCTCATACAATATTAGATAAAAATTACAAGTGAGAAGCTATTTTACTGCTATTTATTTTCATCAGCTAAGCATCACTCTCCTAAATGTCATTGCGGGCCGGTCGATATTGGCTTTTCAGTCTCCTGAAAAGTTTTGTAATTCTTTTTTTTCGCCGCTTATGTATAGGAATCAATAATAGCTTGCTATTTGTTGAAACTGTGAAATGGCCAAGTTACCACTAATGTGTTCCTGATTTCGCCCTGTATTATATCGCCGCTCACTCTGCAGAATGCAAATGGCTCGTTTTCAAGTTAAAGATCTATTTATTTGCTCACTTAAAAGAAGCCCTTAAAATTCACATTAAGATTTTCTGCCTTCTTCGCATCCTACACCCAAAAGCATTAAAGAAGATAACTAATGATGCCACCATGGTCTATGAGGGTACCAAGCAGCTGCAATTTGCATGTGCAGGTAGGTGCCTAGAGATTCTATGGTGCGGTGACATCAAGTGGACCACACACTATATGTGCATTAGGTGGGGGGGGGGGGTTCTGACTACAACAGCAAACCTGGCCACCTCAACCCTGCCTCCAACTTACAAGCCAATGTCCTAGGCTTATGCATACTGGCATCAAAGCAAATGGCACACACAGATCATAATGCCAGTGTGTGTAGTGGTTAAGAGCAGTAGACTCGTAATCTGGTGAACTGGATTCGCATCCCCACTCCTCCACATGCAGCTGCTGGGTGACCTTGGGCTAGTCACACTTCTCTGAAGTCTCTCAGCCCCACTCACCTCACAGAGTGTTTGTTGTGGGGGAGGAAGGGAAAGGAGATTGTTAGCCACTTTGAGACTCCTTCAGGTAGTGATAAAGCGGGATATCAAATCCAAACTCTTCCTATGTGATGTTTCCAGGCAGGGCTAGGAGAGGCTCTTGGCTGAAACCCCGAAGAGCTGCTGCCAGTCAGTGTAGACAATACTGAGCTAAATGAACCAATGATCTGACTCAGTATAAGACAGCTTCCTATGTTACAGTGTTCTGTGTACTGAACATGGATGCATAAGGGGAGAATTGCTGAACGCCTGAGTGTCCCATTGATCCCACAGTTCTCTGAGCACACAATGGAATTTCACTGAACTTAGAATTGGATCAAGAGGACCAGAGTAACACTCTGTGTTTTAAAACCTACAATTGGGGCAACAGCTTTAGGACCAACCAAAATAGTGACCAAGCTTTCAAGTTCTCTGGAATTTTTCATCAGGTCGGATATTTAGCAAAATAGCAGTGTGGGGAGAGAGTAAAAAAGCAACTTTGGTGGTGTAGCCACAAAGTTTGCCATGGTTTTAAGATGGAGAAGATGGCAGATTTAATTGTGACTAGCATGCAGTCCTACACATATCTGCTCAGATCCACTTCCCATTGACTTCAATGGGGTTTCCCCCTAGGCAAGGGTGTATAAAGGTGACCAAATGCAGATATGGGCTTGTATCCCACGTTTTATGTGGTGTAGACCCAATGAGATTAATAGAGCTAAGGTAGTCAAGTCCATTAATTTCAATGGGTTTACTCTGAGTATGACTAATGCTGGATACAACCCACTGTGGCCATAACTTCAAGTCAAGTTTTATCTCTTCCACTTTCCCCAAACTTTATTTAACATCCAGCCTGGTTAAGAGTTTTGGAGAATTCAAAAGCTTGCTCACTATTTTGTGACATTTTGGTTGTTCCTAACAAATCTGTTGTTGGACTGCGTGCATTTTTTAAAAAAAAAAAAAAAGAAACCCCCTAATAGATCAGCACAGCTTCCTTAGCTTTTTGTGTGTCATCAGATTTTATTATCCATCTTCGTTCACTGAGCTAATCTCCATGTAGCAAGTTCTGTACACCCTCACTTATTTTCAGTGAGTGAAGGGCAAGTAATAAATGATGGTAATTAAGTGATGATGAAGGGCAACGCAAGTATTTATTTGCCAGGTGTACCCAGGACAGGAAGGTTGCTACCGTACCTCTTCCTGGTAACCACTTTGGTTAGCAAAGGGGAAACTCAGAACTGTTGCTTAATAAACCCCAGTTTGACTTGGCTGGTCTGAGTCTGCCATCTAGTGTTTTAGTACCAGGCTACAGATTTTCCTTCTTAAAGGGCTGACAAAAAGTTAGTTAGAAAAAGGGCCGTGTGGAGAAGTCCTTTTTTGATTAACTTTAAACCTAAGACTCTACAACTGCAAACACAGTGTCAATATGCCCTTTACTGGGAGTGGGCAGGACTTCAGGTTTGCAGGATTGATGTCTTCTTATTTCTTTTACTATAGAACCCCGAGATGCACCAGCCAGGTGCAAATTGGTTTCTCGCAAGTGGGGAGCAACATCCTCTTGCCGTTCAGAAACAAGGTGCCTCTGAGCCATATACTCAGCCCAAGAATTGAGTTTCATATGAAAATCCACTCCTGCCCTTAAAGCTTGCTTCATCTCAGCAGCCTCAGTTTGAAGCAAACTGAGGTTTGGCTATTGGCTTTTTGGTTTGGCTATTGTTTGTTTGTTTGTTTGTTTGTCTGTTTGTCTTAAAAAAGGGAGGCAGAAGCCTTGCTGATCTATTGCAAATTAGAGATCTAGCAGTAGAGCTAGCAGTAGAAAGTAATTTTTCTTCTGCTCCCCCCACAACAGTGGCAAATGGGGCTATCTGCAATCCTGCCTTCCAAATATGCCACGTTACTACCACTTACCAAGCGGGAAGCAGCAAGACAGCAGGAACTTGGCACCGAGTGGGCACTGTGGCAGAGCCAATCTGATGCTCCTGAGGCTGCTGCCTTGTCCCTCCCCTTCCTGGTAAGCAGCACTGATCCGGAATGCTCAGAAGGCTGGAGAGCAGTGCAGCCTCACCTGCGCAGCTCCATTGGCGACTACTCTGAGGCCTAGGGCGTGCGGGCTGAAAACCAATATTCCCTCTCCTTTTCTCTCAGGGACTACCGCTTGCCCAAGGACTTGTGAGAGGCAGTGGCGTAGCGTGGGTTGCCAGTGCCCAGGGCCGTGTGGCGTGGCAGAGGGGAAAGGATGGAGGACGCATGCGCATTCAACTTCCTAATGGCATCTGCATCACCCTGGAGATTGCAGCTGCAGAGATACAAGAAAATAAGAGTTGTTCCATTGTATGGAGAAGTCACTTACTGGTTCGCATGGAGAAGCCGTTTTCCATGGAGCCCTGCGACGGAAGCAAACAGCTGTGTTGAGGCAGCAACAGGTGATGAGATTTTGCACCCCTAACAATTTTGCACCCGGGGCAACCGCCGCTTTGCCCCCCCCCCACGCTACGCCACTGGTGGGAGGAGTTGGTCAAACCCCAGCAATCATCTATTACCAGAACATTTACTCTTCCCTTAGTTTAATCGCCCATCTGTATCTTTTGAAGGGTAATCACAACAAGTTTAGATTCTTTAATCCTATGAGGAGCTAAAGATTGAGAAGCTTTTTTTAAAAAAAAAACTTGTCAAGTGGAACCTAGCTTCAGAGGAAGCAGCATATTAGCCCTTTGACTTTCTGCCCACTTGAACATTGACTCTTTCTAAATTACTAAAAACAAAAACTAAAAACCAGTGTTTAGGATCCAGGCAGGTGTAGGGGATGCAGTGAGGGGGTGTGTCTATGGAAAGTGGTCTACTGTTGCCCATTCTTGGAACTACTGACAGTCCTTTATCATGATGTAATCACCTAGCTCAGTAGCTCTCAAGTGTTAGAACCAGTGTCTCAAAGTAGAACGAGCTGAACAGTTAGAAGTATTTTATCCGTTTTCATTTTCCTTATCTCTGCCTGTTCTCCCTGATGCTTTCTATTAGCAATACTTGCCTGTGGCCAAACCTTCTAGATTCGTGTGGTACTACACCTCTACAGTTTCAAAACCTGCACTCTCCATTGTAAAAAAAAGACCCACTGATATTCAGGAAGGAAGTGCATGGACACATGGCAGCAGGGATTAAAAATTCAGTCTCCAAATGCATGTTTAGGATAAAGGTGGGTCTGGAAAAAAATTGATGCTAAGCACAAAAAAGGTTGAAAGAATTGGCAAGGGAGACTTGGCACAGGTACAGTTGCTGAAGGATGACACACAAGTGCCATACAGCATCTCTGTTCCGTTATTTTGTTTGCTTCCATTTGGGTCCTGATTGCATCTGTGGAAATGCCGATTTGAGAATCCCAGGTCATCCATGTAGCTCAGTTTGGGCAGCCATTCCTTTTCCAGCCCAGCTTATCTCAGAGAGTTTTGTGTGAAGATATAATGGGATTGCCCCCAACCAATGTAGGGTGGGGAGTGTTCTGTGGAAGGACTCAGGTTCAGCACATTATAAATGCTTGAAAGTCTTGTGTTGACCGTGTAAGACAAAATTATCATAAGAACCTTCTTCTTCTTCTTTGGCGATCACTCGTAGCCGAGTAAGATTGTCTTCCATAAACACAGTTTTAACAATGAGTCCGTAAGTGACTGTGGAGGCCAATTCTGGATCCACACGTCCTTCCACAGTTTCCGGGCAGGAGTTCTGGATCAGGCCAATGGCCCAACTAGTTCTCACAGTGGCCAACCAGATGCCTGTGGGAAACCCGTTTCCAACAACTGGCATTCAGTGCATTTCTGTCTCCAACCTGGAACCTGCGGGCACCATGGCACCATGGCACCCACAAAGGTCTTCACTGATACACTGAGTGGTGGCCCCAGGCTCTGAACTATCACTTTGAAAATAAATAAATCTCTAGACCTCCTAGAAAGAAGGTTGTGCCACAAAATATACAGATACTTTTTAAAGAGATTTCTTGTCGAATAAGCCAGCCTGGCTGCTCTGCTCCCACCCGTCAAATGTTTTTAGCCAATGAGTGAAGTCAGAGGTGTGATTGATAAGTGGATTGTTGGGACACCAGGAAATGGGAGTCTACCTCTCTCCTTTAGTGGTGGCAAAAAATATCACATGTCCACAAAAGGCAAAAAAAGGTTTAAGTGTGTCTCCTGCTATGCAGGCACTCGTTAAGAATTTACTATATAGTTACATTACAGTCTAATGATATACATGTATACTCAGAAGTAAGTCTCTTTGTGTTTAATGGGGCTTACTCCTTGGTACTTTCTCAAAATTTCAAATGTACCTCTGGGGACCTAAAAGGGTTGGCAACCATTGCCCTAAAAATAACTTATTGGGAATAGTAATAGCAGCAGTAGTATTTTTTTTTATTTTTTTTTTTTTTATTTTTAAAATGTTGCCTGGTTTGAGAAGTCTAAGTTTATAAATGCTGGGAACTGTAATCAACTGGCTGAGCAAATCTGCATACATTTTCATATGTCATATGTTCCGAATAATTCTTTCAAAATCTCTGCTGCAAACTAGTGAGCTTAACTTTCATCTCCTTTCAACACGAAAACATAGTTCAACGTGGTCATAATTCAGACCGGAGTTAGTCCTCTGGCCCAAGCAACTTAATTCAGTTCTTTGATGTCATCGTTGTCCTGTTCTGGGAAAGGAGGTATCTGCAAGAAACAATCAGCTCAGGCTTTACCTTCCTTTGCCACTAGATGGAGCTCATGCTTCATTCTGAGTTACCTTCCGCAACACACAGTTTTGTGAAGTCAGTTTACCATAGAGGCTAAATCCATACATTTCCCCCCCCCCCTCCCCGCCACACACCCACCCAAAATGCAAAGGCTGGACAAGACAGATCTTCATAATCCTGTGTTTCCTGAACTTCCCTTCCAATTGTGCACATTTTTGGCTACTCTCAATTCCAGTCTTCACAGCCCCGCCAAGCAACATTATCAAGATGGCATTTCCACACTCTAAAGGTCTTTCATGGGCCAAATTGTTTTAGACATGCAGCACCTGCAAAACCACCTTGAAAAACATTTCACTTTGAACCTCATGAGGAGATTAGGTATTGATTGGATGGAGCTGGCTATGAATGATGATGATGATGATGATGATGATGATGATGAATAAAAAATAAAATAAAAATTTCCAGTAGCACATTAGAGACCAACTAAGTTGGTTCTGAGTGTAAGCTTTCATGTGCATGCAAGCTTAGTTGGTCTCTAATGGACCCAGGTGGCGCTGTGGGTTAAACCACAGAGACTAGGGCTTGCTGATCAGAAGGTCGGTGGTTCGAATCCCTGCGACGGGGTGAGCTCCCGTTGCTCGGTCCCAGCTCCTGCCAACCTAGCAGTTCGAAAGCACGTCAAAGTGCAAGTAGGTACCGCTCCGGCGGGAAGGTAAACGGTGTTTCCGTGCGCTGCTCTGGTTTCGCCAGAAGCAGCTTTGTCATGCTGGCCACATGACCTGGAAGCTGTACGCTGGCTCTCGGCCAATAAAGTGAGATGAGCGTCGCAACCCCAGAGTCGGACACGACTGGACCTAATGGTCAGGGGTCCCTTTACCTTTAAGGTGCTACTGGACAATTTTTAAAATATATATATATTTATTTTGACCAACACGGCTACCTACCTGAATCAATGATGATGATGATGATGATGATGATGATGTTTAGTTTTTCAGCCTCAGCACTTCTGAAAGTCAACATGTTGGAAGAAGTTGTGATGAAGGGTGATGAGTGGCCTTCATAGCACATGGTGACATTACTCAACACCTTTTGTGTATCATTGTTAGTTTTGACTGATGCAGAGCTGCCATCATGGGTTGGTAGTATGGGCATTTGCCAAGACCTATGTATCAGCCAATCCCAAGAGCCTCTGCTGCTTTTTGCTACTTCTTCCTGTTCACCAGCTGCAGCCAGATTTGTGAACAGCAAAGAGAAGAAGAAGCAACCATGGTTTTCCTCTCCCTCTGGGTGTTGCTGCTGACTGGGCCTAGAGGGAAAGAGCAAGCACGTGGACTGCAAGGATTGTTATCATGGAGGAGGTGGGGTGCCTGCAATGCTAGATCTTTCAACAGCACATATTTATTTAGTTACTGTTTCTTTGCTCCCCATCTGCACTAAACATTTAAAGCAGTATCATTCCACTTTAAGCAGCCATGGCTTCTCCTGTCATAGGAAGGGTAGTTTGTTAAGGGTGCCGGCAGTTATTAGGAGATCCCCTACTTCCTGCACAGAGCTATACTTTACAGAGTTCTTTGGGAAGAGGAATGGACTGTTAAACCACTCTAGGAACTGTAGCTCTGTGAGGGGAAATATGGGTCTCCTAACAACTCTCAGCAGTGCACCCTTAACAAACTACAGTTCCCGGGATTCTTTGAAGGAAGCCATGACTGGTTAGAGTGGTATGGTACTGTTTTAAATGTATAGTGCAGATGGGGCCTTTAATAAAACAAGAGATATGTTGACCATGTCATTACAGTGGTACCTCAGGTTAAGAACTTAATTCGTTCTGGAGGTCCGTTCTTAACCTGAAACTGTTCTTAACCTGAGGTACCACTTTAGCTAATGGGGCCTCCCGCTGCCGCTGCGCCGCTGCCGTGTGATTTCTGTTCTCATCCTGAAGTAAAGTTATTAACCTGAGGTACTATTTCTGGGTTAGCGGAGTCTGTAACCTGAAGTGTCTGTAACCCGAGGTACCACTGTATGTTGTTTATTCACTAGGTTGGGCTGGACTTAGTTGTATCAAGAGGTTTCTGTTGGAGAGCGACAATGACAGTTCTTGTCTTGCTTCCTGACTGATCAGGGCAAGACCAAGATGTCTTGCTGCCTGAGGCAAAGGACAAGATGGCACTCCCTCCCATTCCACATACTGGAACCAGATGGACTAGCACTTGAATTTTACCTGAACAATGCTGACAGAACATCATTTTCCATGGCACCTGAAGGTGGCAGGCTAGTTTAGGGGGTGCAAGGAACATTGCGTGGCATACTGAGCTCTGTTTGCTCTGGACCCCTCCGTATCCGCCACCTGAGGTGGCCATCTCACGCTGCCAGATGGTAGGGCCGGCCCTGTACATGGGATATTCTCTAAGATCTCAGGACCCGGACCGTAATATTGATCCATCTTGAGGGGGCATTCTAAAGGAGACTGCATGTGATGTGCTTTGAACATTCAGTGTGCTATTTTTGCTGCCTTAAAGATCATTATTTGCTTCATGGTAGCTGCTAACCCCTTGAGATCCCAGCAATGCCTGGAATCAGCATAAATGGATTGCTGAGGGGCAATTATATACAGAAAAGATAAAGCAATCTTTTCAAATAATGAAAACCCCTGTATGCATCTTCAAGAGTCTGAGGATTCCGATGCTGAGTAAATAATAATGATGCAGAATAAGGTTACAGGGTGGCGAGAGAAGAGACCGGGAAGCATTAAAGCCAACATCCTATAGGCTCCTTGTGTGAATGACAGAGCTATGCCCTGAATACCCTCTGAGTCTTAATGAGAAGCATCAGGGCAAATCAAAGTCAAGTTGCTGTCAGAAGGACTGAGACTTTGGAAGGTTGAAGGGGAAAGCGACTTTGCCACAATATACAGTGAGACTCATTTGATGCAAGTTGTGGAGGCTGCAGGCTGACAACTAGTGCAAAAAAAAAAAAAAAAACACCACCACCCTTGCCTTTTTGCATTATTATTTAATTTGCTTTGAATCAATGAAATGAGTGGTTTTATATTCATTTCCATTTAAAAGGGGTGGTGGAGAGAGAGGAGTCGCCATTTTCTCCCCAGGTCATGTGCCTTCTGGGGTAGTTTGTGCACCTTTGCTCCCCACCCTGCACTCAGCTCTCACCTGGAGCGCCTAGAAACTGTTGGCATGCGACAGCAACCACACGCCAGGAATTGGCTTCGACTGGCCAGCTAACCCAGGTGAGGGGTAGCCAATGGGTCTCAAACCATCATTGAGTTAGGGACTTCACCTGCATGCAAAGATGGGCTTGGGTGGGTTGAGCAGATGAGACCAACAGTGACTCATGCAAAATTTCGGACCTGGAAAACGGTGTCCCAGATTTGGACCACGTCATGTGGGGGGAGGGGGTATGCTGATGTAACCTCCATAAATGGTACAGGATGAGGGTGAGGATGTGATGGAGTGAGCATGATCAGCTTTGCTCTCCCCTTCACATGTTGATTAAATGAGGGACATTTGAATAAAGCATGAAATTCTAGGGTGCTACAGATATACCCTGTTTCTCCTAAAATAAGACGTAGCCATAAAATAAGCCGTAGCAGGATTTCTACGCATTTGTGAAATATAAGCCATACCCCGAAAATAAGCCATACCCCGAAAATAAGCCATACCCCAAAAATAAGCCATACCCCGAAAATAAGCCATAGTGACGTAGTGCCTCTCCCTTAAGACGGCCTGGATAGGCGTGGCTATGCAGCGTGCCGACGCGGCGCAGTTAAAATAAGACATCCCCCGAAAATAAGCCATGCTGTGTTTTTTTGAGGGGAAAAAAAATATAAGACGGTGTCTTATTTTAGGAGAAACACGGGTAGATAGATAGATGATGATAGATGATAGATAGATAGATGATAGATATAGATAGATAGATAGATAGATAGATAGATGATAGATAGATAGATGATAGATAGATAGATAGATAGATATAGATGAGAGAGAGAGAGAGAGATGATAGATGATAGATAGATGATAGATAGATAGATGATAGAGATAGATAGATAGATAGATAGATAGATAGATAGATAGATAGATAGATATAGATATCCCAGTTTCAGCTTTGTCTGTATAGCCCAGTATTTCCGAGTTGCACCTGGATAATCATCCTGTCCCAAGCAAGAATGATTGTAGACATTAGAAAGCCCAGGGGGGATTTATGTTTCTAATCTGACATTTGTGTCTACCTTTCTCATAGTTCCTGATGGCTTTAGCTTCCCAGCTGCGAGCATCTATCAGCAAGATACCAACTTGCTCACATTTTATTTTCCTATTAGTCACATCACCATACTTATTCTAGTTGGCTTCTTTTTTAAAGTTATCTGACAATTCTTGTTTCTGTGGTCTGCTGCAGATAACAGGCGTGTGGAAAGAGTCCGATATTGTTGGGGGCATAGGCTGCTGTCTGCAAATTTGTTCACTTGGGAAATTTCCTAGTAAATCAATGCATCTGTGTGCTGCCTTGAAGGGATGGATGAAACCATTTAAATAAATAGATTTGCAAATAGATTTGTACCATATCTATTTATAAACAAACAAACAGGGCATGCTGGAGGATTGGGAAGGTCAAGGGTTAGGCTACTTCATCATTAACATTTAACATTTTTGTGTCATCATGATGCTTAAGTGTCAAGGGCAGCAATGTAAAGGTCTGGGATGAGGTATTTGGGAACAAAATTACCCAGGCAGAATTAAATACTATAGCCTTATCTCTTGTGGTGCTTATTTCTACTACTGCCCTCAGTGTGTAATAATGACCTGAGTCTCCTGTTTTAATAACTGTCCTGTTTTTAATGGAACTGTTTTTATTGTTTATTTTAAATATGGATATTTATATTTTAAGGCTAGCGTAATTGGGTTTTTTTATACTTGTAAACCACTTAGAATGCTATTGTTGTCTTGCATTAAGTTAAATGCAAGTTAAGTCTTGCATTACTTAAATAATTCTTAGGAGGGTTTTTTTAATGACAGTGGAGAAAAAAATACCAATACTGATATTAATTTCACTAGCACTTGAAGAGTATAACCATAGCTATAAATTATTATTTTTTTTGAAATAAGGAATGTTATGACTAAAAGGTCCAGTCGTGTCCGACTCTGGGGTTGCGGCGCTCATCTCGCGTTACTGGCCTAGGGAGCCGGTGTACAGCTTCCGGGTCATGTGGCCAGCATGACAAAGCCGCTTCTGGCGAACCAGAGCAGCACACGGAAACGCTGTTTACCTTCCCGCCGGAGTGGTACCTATTTATCTACTTGCACTTTGACATGCTTTCGAACTGCTAGGTGGGCAGGAGCTGGGACCAAGCAACGGGAGCTCACCCCATCGCGGGGATTCGAACCGCCGACCTTCTGATCAGCAAGCCCTAGGCTCTGTGGTTTAACCCACAGCGCCACCTGCGTTACTTTTGCATTAATGCTCCTAGTGATAATGGATGGATACAATTAGTACACCTTTTACTGAGTATTGTCCAAATGCCACTTAGTATGTCCAAGTCAATTCCACATAACACTCAAAAAAGCAAGAAAATACATGGAGAGTTGGGGGAAAGTTTCATAGATATAAGAGGAGTGGAAGGATGAAACGGCAGACAGCAAGGAACTTGGTTCCAATAACCAGTCATGCTAAGGGTGCTGAGAGTTGATAGGCGACCTCTATTCCTCTCCCAGCTAGTTTTCAAGAGTGGTCCAGACTAGTTCATTCCCAGCATTGCTTTACATCCCAGGGAACTCTGGGAATTGTAGCTCTGGGAGGTGACTAAGGAATCTCCTAGCAAATCTCGGCACCCTCAGCAAGCTACAGCTCCCAGGATTCTTTGGGCGAAGCCTTGACTATTTAAAGTTGCATGATACTGCTTTGTATGGTGCGGGTTCAGCTTCAGGTCAGTGAAGCAGCACACAGAGACAAAGTTCCCCGGTTTGGGTCCCAGATATACCTGTTATACTTTACGATGCAACATGATGCCTGAAGCTGTTCTCACAGTGCTGCAGGGCCCGCAAATCGTTGCACGAGGAAAGGCATGGCCTGCCATTTGCACTAGAATTACTGTGTGTCCTTAGGGGAAGAGATGGCAGCATTTCCCCTTTTGAAATGGCATTCGTTTTGGTCAGCGTAGCCGTAGGCAGCCTGTTTAATCTGTCCCACTGCCCGCCACCAGCAGCCTAGTCCCAGAGGCACAGCAGGGCAACTGCAATGTTAGCATCTATTTTTAAAACCCAAAGCAATTGCATGCTAGTCTTCGGCAGCGGCTTCCCAGGACCACCGGAGGCAGCTAGTTTATCACCTTTCCTGAAAACTGACCAACGCAGGGCTCTAAATCACTTTTCCCTCTAATAGTGTATGAGAAGATAGCGCTCAGATCTGCTGCACTGGCTGCAGTAAGTCCGCAGCGCTGCTCTGAGCCTCTGCAGTAAAGGGTTTATCCCTGTAAAAGATGTTAAATGCCATTCTCTACTTCTCCTTTAAGCGATGCGAGCTCACAGCTGGTTGCCATGGCAACCATAGGCTGCCCAGGCTGTGCAATGTGCTTCCTCTTAAGAACCAGGAGCAACGCATGAAAGATGCTTAAAATATACAAATAAGATTTAATAATAATCTCCTTAACTAGACACACCCTTCAAGTGCTGAGTCCTAGTTGAGACATGGCAGAGGGCTACTAACACTACAGCAATCTGAAACCGAACCAGTTTCATAGAATCGTAGAGTTGGAAGGGGTCCCGAGGGTCATCTAGTCCAACCTCCCGCAATGCAGGAATCTCAGCTAAAGCATCCATGACAGATGACCATCCAACCTCTGCTTAGAAACCTCCAAGGAAGGAGAGTCCACCACCTCCCATGGGAGTCTCTTCCACTGCTGAACAGCTCTTACTGTCAGAAAGTTTTTCTGAATGTTTATTCGGAATTGTCTTTCTTGTATCTTGAAGCCATTGCCTCGAGTCCTACCCTCCAGAGCAGGAGAAAACAAGCATGCTCCCTCTTCCATGTGACAGCCCTTAAGATTTTTGAAGATGGCTATCATATCTCCTCTCAGTCTCCTCTTTTCCAGGCTAAACATACCCAGCTCCTTCAAGCATTCCTCATAAGTCTTAGTTTCCAGACCCTTGATCATCTTGGTTGTCCTCTTCTGCACACCTTCCAGCTTGTCAACATACTTCTTAAATTGTGGTGCCCAGAATTGGACACAGTATTAAAAGCATGGTCTGACCAAGGCAGAATTGCGTGGTACGATTTATCTCACTTGATCTGGACACTATACTTCTGTTGATGCAGCCTAGAATAGCAATAGCTTTATTTGCTGCTGCATCACACTGTTGACTCATGTTAAGCTTGTGGTCCACCAAGACCCCTAGGTCCTTTTCACATTTACTTCTACCTTCCAGTTTTCTTGGAAGTTTTGGTACAGACTTTGGATTTTCAAAAAAGCCCTTTCACTGACATACTAGAAGGTTTACGTGTGTGTCTCTATATCTAGACTGAACCATCTAAGTTGTTGGCCATCACAACTTATGGCAGCATATTCCAGAGTCTGACTGAGTGCTGCGTGAAAAGACGCTTCCTTTTGTCCTGAACCTTCCACCATTCAGTTCCCTTTGTATTATAATTATTTACAATGGTATCCCATCTTCTCCCTAGAGCACAGTGGTGTTCACTATTTTACCCCCACAACAACCCTGTGAAGTAGGTTAACCCTGAGAGACAGTGAGTGGTCTAAGGTCACCCTGGGAGGTTCATGGATGACTGGAGATTTGAACCCTGGTTTCCCGGGCCATCGTCCAATACACCACACTGGCTTTATTTGATATTCCAGGTTCTAGTATGGTATCTTTCGGTGCTAAAACCAAGAGAACATTGCAAACGAGAGCAAAAACATACAGAATGAACCTAACTGTGCATTCTCCCTCCCCCCTTATTCTAGTGGAGAAGGGAACCTGGCACAACCTCACAGACTGCAGATATTTCAATACTGTATCTAGCTGATGGCGCTAATTCAATTACAAGCCAGCAGATGATGCTCAAGTCAAAAGCAGGAGCTATTTAACATTGTCCTCTCACCTGATGTGCCTGTAAGCAGCTGAGTCATACTATAATCATTACAGCCAAAGACATAATTTACCCACAGTGAGTCAGCCAAAATCCCCTTTTCTTCTTCTTCTTCTTCTTTTTAAAGAAATATTCCCCTAGTGCAACTCGATAAGAGAAGAAGAACCACACGGCAGACAACAAAAGAGGAAGAGATTTGCTGCTGTCAAGAGATTTGTTGCTGTCTGTACTAATCGGCCACCTAGATGAAACCACCCAAAATAAAAGCAGAATGTCAGAGAGAAAGAGAGAAATTCAGGGTCACAAGTCGACACGTCAGTTGGTAGTCCCAAAGCTCCCGGGGTCCCAGAAAGCAGCCTGTGGCCAAGAAAGATTTTATGTTAAGAGTGGCTATTTCAGGGCAACCATCTCTGGTGGTTGGCCTGAAACACTGCAGTGGTTTAGAATGCAGGATCCACATTTAAATCCTAACTCAACTATGAAGCTCATCAAGTGACCTTGAGTCACTGTCTCTTGTCCTCACCTACCTCGCAGGGGCGTTGTGAAAATAAGAAGAGGAAAAGCTGGGAAATAATTGTTACAGATCAACAAACAAATAAATGTGTGTTGCAGAAAGAAGCAATGCTCAAATTATAGGAGGAAAAGTAAGGGAGGGGGGTTCCTAGTGAAATCCACAAACCCCATGCACTCATTTCAGGGCCATTGCATTCTTGCGTGAAATCACATGAAATTTCAAAACTCTGCCCCACCCTTTTAGTGACGTCTTTTATGACGTTTCTGGGTCACTTCAGGGTTTGGCGCATGTGCACAATCGTGCACATATCAGTCGTGCCTGAAAAAGAGGTTGCCTGCATGCATTGTGAAAAATGATTGTGTGGTGTGGGCAGTTAAAATCCTTCTTTCTCCTCGGTTGATAGATGAACAAGAGTGTTCAAGAAGGAAAGGCAGGCTGGCCGGCTGGCCCAGCATCGTAGCTATGCTTCAGAATATTTGATCAGTCACCTAGCCGCCATTTGCTAGCCTCTAATTTCAGGTCTTTTCAAGAAACCACCAGGACCCAGCACTAAGCAGATGGGAAATAATCTTTTTCCTATAATCCCACTGCACCATTTTTATATTCCTTTCCAGTTAATTAAGTTTGCTTGATAAGATAGATAAAATTAAAATGGAAAACACCAGCCGGTGGACCGGTGGGTGGGTGTGGGTGGGCGAGAACAGGCCCAGGGAGGTAAAATGGCTGCCCCAAGGTCACAGAATGACGCCAGGATAGAGAACTGGGAACAGGCAGCCCATCTGATTCCCCATCTATGTGCTAATTAATGTCTAATCATCCATCTGTAAACACTGCCAAACACTTTAAGAGATTATATAGCAGGAGGTGCCCTTGGTTGCATTGTGTGAACAAACAGACTTGGGCTCTTCCTTCCTTTTCAAAGCAACTTTAATGTTTTGCTGGCTAAGGTCTCAAGAACTAGCTTGACTTGTTTACCTGAAACCAGCCAAGTATAGCCAAAAGAGGAAATGGTAAACCAACAAGAGGGGTATTTGCATCAATCATCAAACTTATCAAGACTAGGCTTGCCTTAAACCAGGAGCAGGAATTTGAGGCCAAGGGGCCAGATACAGTGGTATCTTTGGGTTACAGACGCTTCAGGTTACAGACTCTGCTAACCCAGAAATAGTACCTCAGGTTAAGAACTTTGCTTCAGGATGAGAACAGAAATCCCATGGTGGCGGCGCAGCAGCAGCAGGAGGCCCCATTAGCTAAAGTGTTAAGAACAGTTTCAGGTTAAGAACGGACCTCCAGAATGAATTAAGTTCTTAACCTGAGGTACCACTGTAAGTCCCTCCAGATCTCCCTAAGTGGCTGTTTTGACTCTCTCCAGGCTACACCCCTCTCCACTCTGGGAGAGTTGCTGCAAACATAACCCCTGATCCGGTCCTTGTGCCAAGTAGAAATGAATTTGCTCTCCATCACAAGAATGAGTTCCAAAGCTTCACTGCAGAATGGTCTTAAATTAGTTACAAATAAACATTGCAGAATACAAAGTAACACATAGCTCTTAAATAGAAAGCAATGTGGCCCTCTCTTCTTTAAGTCCTTTATGAAGTTCAATAACTTTCCTCTCTCTGGTCCCAGAGAGAGATCCTATACAAGCAAGTTGCTTATATCCACATCATAGAATCATAGAGTTGGAAGAGACCACAAGGGCCATCCAGTCCAACCCCCTGCCAAGCAGGAAACACCATCAGAGCATTCCTGACAGGTGGCTGTCAAGCCTTTGCTTAAAGACATCGCTGAGCTTGGACTTGGATGCTGAGTTCTCAGGTTTCAAATTCTGCTGACGGAGAGTTTGCAGCTCAGGGTTCCAGGATGAGTCATCAGTTAAATTGAATGGAAACTTCCACCCTTTACTTTGCTGCATTTATATATTAACATGCATTTTGTGCATATTAAACTCATATCTTTAACACAGTCTTGGTCTGTGTCCCCTCAAGTGCAAATCCAACCTTTGTAACAAGAATTAGAATGAAAGTCCAACTTGGGATCACATGTGTTTTGTCTTATGCCCAAGAATGGCATGCATAAAATAATTTTCATATGTGATCGATCACCCATTGTTTACTATTCCAACAAGTCTCTCCAGTGATTGCTGTGTGACTGGGGTTCTCCCTTTGTACAAAGGTGCCAAACTGCATAGAAAGTGTTACATACCTTAGCTGCTCTAATCTGACAAGTGAGTTTCTCAGCTAATACCATTGACCACACACGATTGTGCCAGGTATCAATCAATAGTCCTTGATGCATGCGCCACTGGAATGTGATAATGAATGACAATAATGCCTCTTGCTCGCTTGGATGGAAGATGAAGAGATTATGAAGGAGGAAGAAGCAGGGAGTATAGAAGCCTCTGACTTCTGATTGGCTGGAATGTAGTCATATGGAACACCCTCCCCTCTCCTTCCCCCTATATACCGTTATTGGGGCTCTCCTAACCGCCAGAGCCAATGCTGTAAGAAGGGGAAAAGCCCTGTTATGACTCATTGTGCAGATTTCTGCTAGTCCAAAGTAAGTAACAGAGACTACCTGCCCCTGTACAGACACTTAGATCATTCGGGGGTCTTCCAACCATGGCACTACTGTGCCCTGCAGAATATCATAGGGCGGTGACCCGATAATGGGCATTTTCTGCTGTTGCCCCTGTACTGGAACCAGATGCCTTGAGTTCTGCTCACAGAAAGGAGAGAAGAGGTTCTTTTTGGTGATTCCACCCACACCCCCTTTCTCCCTGCAACCCCTTAGTACCCTTGAAAATTCTCTCCAGAGGTTTGAAGGACCTTTCAGAACAGCGGCAGGGGTCAGCATAGAGTCACAGGAAGCTGCGAGAAGAATGGGTGAAAATCGTCCTTACATCGCCCTTTTCCAAGAGACTCCACTCGATGTGAGCTCCATGCGCAGATGGAAAGAACGCTTCTGGTTACAGAAGGGTGGTGTGCTAGATCCAAGCCATACCTGTGAAGGCACTTGAAATATACTCGGAGTCAAGTGTGAATTTCATGCTCTTTTTTCAGCTCATAGTAGCAATGAATGAATGTCTGTTTCCCCAAAACATCTGCTATATATACATTATTTACACAATGGGCCTTGCGTGATTGGCTACTTCTGGGCTGCTCCTGTAGGCCAATCAGGTTGTGGATTCACTTCCTCCAGAAGCCTGATTGGCTGCTCCTGCAGGCCAATCAGGTTGCTGACTCACTTCATCCAGGAGCCTGATTGGCTGCTCCTGCAGGCCAATCAGGTTGCTGATTCACTTCCACTTGGAGCTGGATTGGGTGGCTCCTGCAGACCAATCAGACTGCTGCATTCTGGATCCTATTGATCTAGGATTCAGCTCAGTACATAACAGCACTCATCTTCCCCCCTCACACACACACACCCGGGGCAAAGAATCACAGCAGAAACACGTCACCAAGTTCAGCAAGAGCCGGGGTGTTCTTGCATGCCACATGGCCACTTGTTTCCTCTGCCCACTTAGGGTAAAAAAGCTGAGAAGTAACACTTTGAGGAACATACCAGCTTTTGCTGAGTTCCACAAGAGCTGGGACATCATGGCTTCAGAAGTGAGGTGCAAAAGTAGGCAGCAATTCTCGTTTTGCCTCAGGTGGCGAAACAGGCCAGGCCGCCCTGTCCCTGTGAGACGGTTAAAAGGAACGAATCTAGGACACAAGGAATCATTTATGAATGGTTAAAAAATGGTTTTGGGGGAGACCCTACTTTTTTATTCCCTCCTTTGTGAGAATTGTCCATTTATTCGTCCTCTCTGTTTCCTGCTCTCTTAACAGTCACAGAACCAAAGGCAGGACTGTCCTTTTATCCTATTACTGCAAAGTTATCTTGGGAACGTTTGGTGAGGGACTTCAAATATACCCCTACTGCTGGATCACCCCTCTCCACATGCCTGTTTAGGAAACTGGCCTCAGAAATTCATGTTTGAAATAGTTTGGTTCTTCTCCAATCCTTGGGGAGTTGATTTGCGGGCGAATCAACTCCATCTACAGTTTATTGGCATAAACCTTAAAAGGCTATCTGTTTAGACAGTCACACATCTGCAGTTTTAAAACAACGCAGCAGGAAACACTTGGTTGTGTGAAAATTGGGCCATACGTCTCTCTGTCTCTCTTTCTCTCGCCAGTGGTCCGTTTTCAAAATGCAGACCTACGGAGTCCGACGATGCATATCAATATTCCCCCCTCTGATCTGAGGAAGTGAAGGAGGTTTCCCTTTAGGGAATGTTCTGTACACAAAGGCAAAGTTCTGGATGCGATGAGGCCGAGTCTCTCTTTCCCCCTCCGGCCTTGTTGAAATGCCTGACACGAACAGGCAGGCCTGATTAGAATCTATATATTCTGTCCCTTTAGGAATAGATAAGACAGATAAAGATAGCCATGGAAGAAATTGCTTCCAGGGGCAATTTATGTGCTTATTCCTTATCCACACCCCCTCCCTGTGTAACAGCATAAAACACTTCGGCTAGGAAAGAGACGGACTGCTGGCTTCCGGAACCACTGGGCATATCGTTCACACGGGTGATAGTTTTGTTTTTCTTAAAAGTATTGGCATTTGGGAACTTTGCAAACCAAACTCTGTAACAGTAATTTCAGCATTTATATTATTGCTGTTGTTGTTGTTGTTGTTGTTGTTGTTGTTGTTGTTGTCAGGTTCCCTTAACGGTTGCTCAAGAGTAAAGACCAAGTCCTTCTTGTCTTTCTATCATTTTATTGTGCAAAGTATGTACAGTGCAGAGCTAAATCCAAACATGACCGTCTAGTTACTAGTGGAATCCAGAAGTGCCCCCCTCCTGTTTCGGCACCAACACCAGAGTCTCGGCACTCTAAATTGCCGCCTTCTCTTTCTACGTAAAGTAGGCGCCGGAAACGACATCTCCCTCTCCGAGTGGGTCTGCTGAGTGGTGCTTGGTCTCTCTGCATCTTCCTAGAGACCTCTCACTACCTGGCTTCCTCCCGGTAACTGCTCCTCCCCAGAGGAGGAGCTGGCAGACTCACTCTGAGACGAATCCGTCGTCAACACAGGCTGAGGCTCTCTGTAGCCACTCAGTGCCGGACTGGCAGGGGTGGGTACATCTCTGACAATTATGTTTAGGGGTACTCTCATTTTCCTACTCATATTGAAATACTGTCACTCAATGAGGTCAAACTTAGATTCATAAAATGTTTAGGGGTATGCGTACCCCTGCGTACCACCAGAAGAAGAAAAAGCACCGGCACAAACTATACATATTAGGGAACTTGTACTAAAATGCATTAGTAAAACTAATTTGTTAGCTCACTTGGAACGTACAAAAATGCACTCTGTTAGGGGAAACTGCTTTTCAAAATGTGTATTATGCACAGGAAAATGCATATGGATTTCCATGCAATCTTTAAAATAAATAAACCACAGACTGATGAGGAAATGGGATGAATGGAAGGTGTGACAGGTGAGAGAGGAGAGAAACCGAAACGGTCAGATCCGCTCGTCCCTAACTCCAACTAGCTGCTATAGTCGCAGCAAAAGTTCATGTAGTCACAATAGTTATAAACCGTATCCATGAAAGGGTGGACTTTCTGGCTATGCCACTGGAGTTCTTTTATCTGCTTGCCAGAAAATGTTGCAGGATCTTTTAGAGTTTGCCTTGGCAACTAAAGAGAAAGGTTTAATTCAGTGCTCGCAGTACAGGGCAGGGATCCCACTCAGCTGCGCCGAGCAAAATGTCTGCCTTCCCTTAGAAACAGATATGGCAAATGTTAAGGAACTGACACTTGGCTTGAAGAAGTGCCGTATGTTCAAATCATTCACACTGGGCCTGCTTTGAGTGGATCAGGATGTTTCTTTGAGGCTGTTTTCACAAATGATGCTTACTACGATTTTCCCCCAGTTTCCAGTTATTTCAACTGAAAAGGTAATTTTTAAAAAATAAAAAAATAAAAACTAGATTCATTAGATAACTGAGACATTGTTTGTGAAGCGCTTTGAACACTTTAAATCTGCATCATCATAATTACTCAGGAGAGCCACTTCATTAATTATGTCACCCCAAAAAAGGACCAAGAAACAAAAGGACACGGAATAAATTTGCATATGTTAATTTATAGGTATATTGCCATATTAACTTCTTGTATCGAGATAGGTATAGATATGGCAATAAAAAGAATGAAATTGGGGAAATCACCAGGGCTGGATGGCCTTTCGGCCAAATACTATAAGGTGCTGAATGACCAACTGGGCCCAGTGTTGTGTGAGGTGATGAATGAGATTATGAAGAAGGGGAAGGTGCCGAATACTTGGAAGGAGGCATACATAACACTCATCCCCAAACAAGATGTAGACAAATTGAACATAAAAAACTACAGACCCATATCTTTGCTGAACAATGACTATAAGTTGTTCGCAGATATTATGGCCAGAAGATTGAAGGAAATCCTGAATGAATTCATACACAAGGACCAAGCAGGCTTTCTTCCCGGCCGACAGCTAAAAGGGAACGTAAGACATATTTTGAACATTATTGAATATCTAGAGGCCAGGAGTGATAAAGCAGCAATATTAATGTTCATCGACGCCGAAAAGGCTTTCGATAAGGTCTCCTGGCAGTTTATGAAGAAAACTATGGAGCTGTCGGCTGGGAAGGGACCATTTATGACAGGAATCCAAGCAATCTACTCAGAACAAAGGGCCAAATTGATAGTAAATAGTATGGTATCTGAAAGCTTTCAAATAAGCAAAGGCACCAGGCAAGGGTGCCCTTTATCACCTTTATTATTTATTATGGTTTTGGAGGTTTTGGCAAACAGAATAAGAGACTGCGAGGAGATAAAAGGAATCAAATTGGGTGCAAAGGAATTCAAAATGAAGGCCTATGCTGACGATGTGGTTCTGACTTTGGAAGAACCGGAATCTAGTATTCTAAAAGTGATAGAGGAAATGGAGAGGTTCGGCCAGCTAGCAGGCTTTAAATTAAATAAAAGTAAAACCAAATTATTAGCGAAAAATATGACAAAAGAACAAATTGAGGAAATACAATCAAAATGCGGATTACAGGTGGTGAAGAAAGCAAAGTATCTTGGAATTTGGCTGACAGCAAAGAATATAAACCTATTCGAAGATAACTACAAACCAGTCTGGAGAGAGATCAAAAAAGACCTAGAAACATGGAATAGACTACAATTATCCTTTAATGGAAGAATTGCAGTAATTAAGATGAACGTCTTACCAAAGATGCTATTCTTGTTTCAATCCTTACCAATCATCAAAGGAACAGGACAATTTAAAGAATGGCAAAGGATGCTCTCAAAGTTCGTATGGCAGGGGAAGAAGCCGAGAATAAAGCATAAACTCCTAGTAGACAAGAAAGAAAGAGGCGGCTTCTCTATGCCAGATCTAAGACTATATTATGAGGCATCCTGCCTCTGTTGGTTGAAAGAATGGATAATACTAAAGGATGACGACTTGTTAGACCTAGAGGGATATCAAAACAGATTTGGATGGCATTCCTACCTTTGGTACGGTAAAGTTAAAGTGCACAGGGGATTTGTGAAACATGTGATAAGGGGAAACCTATACGAGGTATGGGAAAGAAACAAGTGTTTGTTAGAAAGGAAAACCCCGTGGTGGATTTCCCCTATAGAAGTATTAACTGTTAAAAAGGTACATTTGGAGGGTAGGAATGCCACGTATTCTGAGCTACTTATGAAAACAGATAGAGGTTGGAAATTAAAACCATACAATCAGACTGACGGTACATTCACGGGGTGGCTGCAGTACCATCAGGTTAATGATCTATGGATGACTGATAAAAAAGTGGGATTTGAAGATGAGAAGTCTGAATTTCAAAGGGGTTTGCTGGAAGGTAAAAGTAAATTACTAACAAAAATGTATGATCTATTGCTAAAATGGTATACGGTAGATGAAATGACGAAGGAGGTAATGATTAAGTGGGCGATAGACTTTGGGTATAACATCGAGTTTAAGGCGTGGGAAAAGTTATGGAATGATAGTATAAAATTCACTGCATGCGTGTCGCTGAAAGAAAATGTACAAAAAATGATGTACAGGTGGTACTTAACCCCCGTAAAACTAGCAAAAATGTATAGAATGAGCAATAACCACTGTTGGAAGTGTAAGACTGAAAAGGGAACATTATATCACATGTGGTGGACTTGCGGGAAATTGAAGGACTTCTGGGAGAAGCTGTACAATGAGTTAAAAAAGATGTTTAAATATACGTTTCACAAAAGACCTGAAGCTTTTTTGCTAGGCATAATGGGGGAGGAAATAGCCAAAGGAGACCAGAGGTTATTCATGTATGCGACGACTGCGGCCAGAACTTTAATAGCCCAAAGATGGAAAACACAAGAAATACCATCGATTGGGGAATGGCAGTCAAAGATGATGGAATATGCGGAACTTGCGAAACTAACGAGCAGGATAAGAAACCAGGGGGAAGTGAAATTCCAAAGAGAGTGGAGTAAATATGTGGAGTATTTAAGAGTGAATCGAAGTAGCCTGAAAACACTTGCGGGATTGGAATAATTCTATGACACTGATATGAGAGAGTACAATAGAACTGCATTGGAAAGATTGGACTAGAAAACCAGCTGGAGGGACGGAGGGAAGTCAAAGCTCGGCGGAGCAAAATGTAAATAAGTTGAAGTTATATTGTATGGTTAATTTGTTTTCTTTGTAAGCTGAAAATAATAAAAATTTATTATGCAAAAAAAATTTTTTTTATAGGTATAGCTGCAAATGTAGAAATAATTACTATACTTCAAATTGAAAAAGAATATGTGTCACCTGGTGTGGAAGACTGCAACAGGTAACCTGTATACCTGCCCTGTCTGCTCTCCAGGTGTTGGCAGGCAACGCCAGGGACCCTGTTTCCCCTTCTTTATCTTTGAAGCAGACTTGGACTGCATAGTCCTTCAGACAGACAATGCCTTCAAAGAGATTGTCTTCTGTGAAGCAGGATACCAGAATGGCACATGGCCACAGCATGTTAGTGTTTGTTATTGTACAGGTAGTTATCATCGGCTTTCTAGCCAACGCTCTTAACTGATTGATTCTAGACTCCAAAATGTGTTTATTGTTACCTATGGAAACATCCAAAGTCATTTGAATTTTTCTTTCCAAAATTAATTAATGGTAAGACTTGACTGTGTGTGTGTGTGTGTGTGTGTGTGTGTGTGTGTGTGTGTTTAAATATATTTCTGTTCTGTTCTGTTCTGTTCTGTTCTACAGTGGTACCTTGGTTCTCAAACCTAATCCATTCCGGAATTCCGTTCCAAAACCAAGGGGCGCTTTCCCATAGAAAGTAATGCAAAATGGATTAATCCGTTCCAGACTGTTAAAAAAATGACCCCTAAAACAGCAATTTAACATGATTTTTTACTATCTAATGAGACCATTGATCCATAAAATGAAAGCAATAAACAATGTGCTGCAGTCACACAATCAATCAATCAGTAGCTGAACTGGGTTCCACACAGTCATAAAATCAAAACAAAAAGAGCCGCAAAAACAAAAACGCAGAAACAGGCAGACCTCAGCGTAACACTCAAAACAGAAGTGTAGCACTCAAATCAGAAGCATAACACTTAAAATGGAGCATGTTTGACTTCTGAAAAAAAGTTCACAAACCGGAACACTTACTTCTGGGTTTGCAGTGTTTGGGTTCCAAGTTGTTTGAGTACCAAGGTGTTTGAGAACCAAGGTTCCACTGTATATTACTAATGTCTGTTTAGGGCAGTAGTGAGGAACCTTCAGCCCACAAACATAATCCGGCCTTCCATGTCCCTCAGTTCAGCCCTCCCACTCCTGCCTGGTGGACCCCACCCACCTGCCAATCATCAAACATCAAACATCAAACATTGTATTGCTCGTTTCATCTTTTTGTGGTTTTTAAAATGAGTCACCTCACTGTGTCTAACGATGGCTCAAACGGTGCACCTGCTGTCTTCTACTGCCGGAGTAGGGACTTATTTCAGCTCAAGCACTGGATTCAAACTTGGGCATCCTCCAATGGTCAGTGGAGCAAAAGCGGGTGGGCAAAAGCAACTCTCATCATCCCTGACCATTGGCCATGCTGACTAGGGCTGACTGGAGCTGTAGTCCAAGACACCTGGAGGGTACCATGTTGGCTTCCCCTGTCCTAGACGATTAGCTTCAATCTCAATTTTTAAATGCATACTCCTCCTGTATTATATTGCCACCACTCCTGCATTATCTCCCTATACAGATGGGAGAACCAAAGTTGAAAGAAAACCCAGTGCGGGGAGTCTGTGTTAGATGCGAAATGGAAACCCAGGCCTTCCAAAGGCAAATGTTAATTTTGTAGCTATACATACAGCCTAACAAGGTGCAACGTTCCTCATTCGGCAGAGACATTGGGCTTGGCATAAGTGTGGAAGCAGTTGGAGAAGAGTGTCATGTATTTCCCCACATCCTTCCATGCCAAGATAACGTTGTATAAATATATCTTCTTTCAGCTAGAACTCTGATTATCTGAGCATTTGGTACCCCCCACCCCCACCCAGGTTACTTGGATAAAATAGGTTGTATTTATTGCATTGCTTAAGGTCCTTTGGAAAGTGCCGGGTTTTTTTTTGTCAGTACTGAGTGCCTTGGGAGCACCTGAGAGAAACTTAGCTTCTGTTTTCTCCCACTTCAATTGATCACCACCACAAACTGAAACATTCTGGTGACCTTCTGAAGAGGATAAAATAAAGGCTGTTGTCCTGGCAGAGTTCCTCGTTTTCTGTTTTGGTTAAGAAGGAAATGATTTTTATTTACGGCTATTGACTAAACGCTGTGCTTCATTGTTGACTTTCATTCTTCACAAAGAACTAAAGCTCAAGATTAGCAATAACTTAGCCTACTCCTACTGTAGCCTGCAAAGCTGGAGGCAATTATCCCAATGAGAACCCATCAATTTCCTCACCAGCCTTTCCTCTTCTTCTTCTTCCAGAAATGTTAGTCATTGTTAGACAAGTAAAGTCTTCTAAAGATTTTTAACAGGCATACTGCCCTGGGTTTCCTGACATCTTATTTTTTGCTTTAGCTCAGTCATTGCCAACTCTGTACAAAGCGATACCCCACTAGCATAGCAGCAACAACCCTGGCCTCTTCATAACAACACAGATCCTCCGTTGCCTATCCCAGCCTTTCCCAAGCTGGTGTCCTCCAGATGTTTCAGACTACAACTGCCATCAGCCCCTGCAAGCATGTGCTGGCTGGAGCTGATGGGAACTGCAGTCCAAAACAACTGGTTGGCAAAGTCTACTTGAAGATGTTCACTATCAGACTACATGAATACAGATGTTGCAAGTGTTTCAGCGGTTTGTTGATTGGGGCATTAAAACTTTTGGCTTCCTCAAACCTCACGCCTTCTCCCCCTTCCCCAATGATAAGATTGGGCTGAACCTTCCGGAACACATAATTTATTGAGTCATTTCGCAGGTCACCTCACATTAACAGCCGAGGCTGCAATTGTAAATCACAGGAAACCTCTGCCATAAAAATAAAATGAAGCGAGGCGTTTTAGTTTGCTTCTGGCATCAGAAGAGAAAGGAAAAGATACCATTCCATTCCAAATAGCCTTTGGTTCTTATGGGGTGAAATACCTGCTCTTGAGAAATGCTCCTGTGTCTGTGATAACTCCCTGGAAGGGCAGAAGGGGCGAAGTCAGCAAATCTAGTTTCTTCAGTCACCACAGCACTAAGAGGATGATGAGGAAAATGTGCTGAGGAGGGTGACCATGATGATCAAGCATCTGGAAACCAAGCCTGATGAGGAATGGTTGAGGGAGTTGGATGTGTTCAGCCTAAATAAGAAGAGGAGAGCAGATATGATAGCTATCTTCAAATACCTAAAGGTTTTGGGTCTATGGACCGCAAGTGCATGCTTGTTTTCTCCTGCTCCGGAGAGTAGGAATCGAACCAATGGATTCAAGTTACAAGAAAAGCATTTCCAACTAAACATCAGGAAGAACTTTCTGAGGGTAAGAGCTGTTTGACAGTGGAACAGACTCCCTTGGAAGGTGGTGGTCTCTCCTTAATTGGAGGTTTTTAAGCAGAGTTTGGATGGCCACCTGTCATGGATGCTTTAGTTGATATTCCTGCATCACAAGGGGTTGGACTAGATGGCCCTCGGTGCCCCTTCCAACTCTACAATTCTGCGATTCTATGAAAGCAATGCAAGGGCTGTCTCATGGAAGATGGAGCAAGCTTGACTTATGCTGCTCCAAAAGGCAGGACCTCAGCCAATGGATTCAAGTGACAAGTAAGGAAATGCGATTCTCGCATTTCAGGGGGTTGTACTAGAATGAACCTCGGGTCTCTTCCAGTTCTACAATTTGGTCATTCTGTAAGTATGGGGCAAGCGTGTGCTGCTGCTTAATCAAGGGTTCCAAATATTTTTGTGTGAGCCTAGAGCTAACATTAGCTTCCCTGAAGAGCAGGTATTCGGGGGTTTAATCCAATTTCATATGAATAAGCTCAGTGGAACGACAGCAGGAAGGGCTGCAGTTCCAAATGGTGTGCAGAATCAGGATCAGGCCCTCTCTCCTGCAGTCATTTTCCTCTCATCGGGTAGGTTTAATGTCAAAAAGGAAAGAGGCCCAAATAAATCAAGGAAGAAACCAGGGATTTGTTTGGTGGCGGGGAGAAAGGGAGAGAGAAATGAAATACTGGGAGTTGTTCCATTTAAAATAGGTTTGAAGAATGTGTTGGGGGCAGGCCAGGGGGGAGAGAAAATCTGTACATAGATCAAATCTTAATTAAAGATCTGGCATCAAATCTGGCTATATATATATATATATATATATATATATATATATATATATAATGGAGACCAAGGAAGAAAAGACGAATAACCCATCCTTTAGCCAAAAATAAGCTGTAGATAATTCAGAATGGCCCACTGCTTTCTGCAAGTCAGGCACTGATAAACGGAGTATCTTGGGGGAAAGTGTTGAAGGGCCATTCAGGAAACGAGATTTCTTAACACTGTGCTTGGCTCTTAAGACTGAATACATGGTGCCAGCAGGAATCAAATTAGCCAGAGACTAATGAATGCAAACAAACCATTTTTCGATAGTCTGTGCCACTAAACTGTGATGTAGTAGTGTGATGGCAAATAGTGTTTGAATCACAGGGAGGAAGTTCTGGAGAAATAAGGAGATCTACAAGCACCATCCTTATAACCTTCTAAGACCAGGAGCTGTTTCCATATATGCCATTGACCGACAGAATCAGTCAGTGGGTCCATACAAGCATTTTTGTATTACAGGTTAGCCAAAAATAATGGAGAAGAGAAGGTTAAGGGGTGATATGATAGCCATGTTCAAATATATAAAAGGATGTCATATAGAGGAGGGAGAAAGGTTGTTTTCTGCTGCTCCAGAGAAGCGGACACGGAGCAATGGATTCAAACTACAAGAAAGAAGATTCCACCTAAACATTAGAAAGAACTTCCTGACAGTAAGAGCTGCTCGACTGTGGAATTTGCTGCCAAGGAGTGTGGTGGAGTCTCCTTCTTTGGAGGTCTTTAAGCAGAGGCTTGACAGCCACCTGTCAGGAATGCTTTGATGGTGTTTCCTGCTTGGCAGGGGGTTGGACTGGATGGCCCTTGTGGTCTCTTCCAACTCTATGATTCTATGATTCTAGGTTCTTTAAAGGGACCCCTGACCACTAGGTCCAGTCGTGACCAACTCTGGGGTTGCGGTGCTCATCTCGCGTTATTGGCCGAGGGAGCCGGCGTACAGCTTCCAGGTCATGTGGCCAGCATGACTAAGCCGCTTCTGGCGAACCAGAGCAGCGCACGGAAACACCGTTTACCTTCCCGCCGGAGCGGTACCTATTTATCTACTTGCACTTTGACGTGCTTTTGAACTGCTAGGTTCGGTCTCCCATCCAAGTACTAACCAGGCCTGACCCTGCTTAGCTTCCGAGATCAGACAAGATCGGGCGTGTTCAGGGTAGTATGGCCGTAGACAAATGCAGGACAGCATTTATGCTCATTCATTCTGCCTTCTGACTCGTTAACTAGCTGGTTTAATAAGATTCCACCTTTGTCTCTGTGGAATTGGGGAAATAGATTCTGTGGGCCACGTTCTTTAATCTTGTAATTGGTATAAGGAGCCCGGAGAAAGGCTGATGGTTCTTTTATTAAGCATTCTCTCTGGAAGACCCACTGAAATTCTGGTATCTGTTTAAGTGATGATTCTTATTACCGGTACGTTACTGAACAGGTACCTACTTTTTCCCCCTACCCCAGTACAAATTAGGAAGCAGATGGTAAAGTAAATTTTCCTCTGGCTCCCTTGTGAATCTTATTTCCGTATTATGTTAATTATCCTGTGTGCCTCAGTTTTTATTGGTCTGTGACATCTATCATCTGTCTATCTATCCATTCATCCCAGCAGGGAAACTGGGTTGGAAGAATTCCATGCACATCCCTGCTGATAAAAGTCTATGCAGTGTGAGTTCCTTTTTTGGTGGGGTGGAGCAAGCAGACAATATTACTATTTACAGGCAAACCGAACAAGGGTGGTCATGACTGAAGAAAATATATTTTTATTCTCTCTTAATTTCTCTGCATAGCAGCTGCTCGTATGGACACATCAGCTGCCTGCTAATGAGAGATCTGTAGCTGAAGCCAACATTTATGTCGTTCAAGATTACTACTATAAACCACCAACTAAAAAGATAGAACTGTGTAATATTTTCTGCAGAGTACACTGCTAGACTTGTAGAATCCTAGCTGAACGAAAATGCTGGACTATAGCTTTGAACGGTCCTATAATATACGGCCTCACTGTTTCTAAAAGAAAGATGTTGAACTTTTTTTAGCTTTGGAAGAGTACTTTTCTAATTAAACTGTGAAGCACAACCTATCTATAATACACACAACAACTCTCATACTTGTGGAGGCCTCCAACACTTACATACACGAGCATGTACATTCACTCTCAGTCACATGCACACATGCGTGCCTACATATACAAAGGGACGCAGGTGTCGCTGTGGTCTAAACCACTGAGCCTCTTGGGCTTGCTGATGGGAATGTTGGTAGTTTGAATCCCTGCGAGGGAGTGAGCTCCCGTTGCTCTGTCCCAGCTCCTGCCAACCTAGTAGTTTGAAAGCACACCAGTGCAAGTAGATAAATAGGTACCACTGTGGCGGGAAGGTAAATGGTGCTTCTGTGCACTCTGGCTTACATCATGGTGTCCCGTTGCTCCAGAAGCGGTTTAGTGATGCTAGCTACATGACCCGGAAAGCTGTCTGTAGACAAATGCCGGCTCCCTCGGCCTGAAAAGCAAGATGAGTGCCACAAACCCATAGTCGCTTTTACATATATATCTTAAGAATTGCCTTGGATAGTGGTAACAGACAGCTCAGTTCAAGTGTACCTATTGTACCTGTCTAAGACTGTAGAGAGCTTATACCAGGCATAGGCAAACTTGGCCCTCCAGATGTTTTGAGACTACAATTCCCATTATCCCTGACCACTGATCCTGTTAGCTAGGGCTGATGAGATTTGTAGTCCCAAAACATCTGGAGGGCCAAGTTTGCCTATGCCTGGCTTATACTCTAACCAAGGTGCTAGGCATAAATACAGTCATACCTCATGTTGCGTACACTCTGTGTTGCGTACGTTCGGGTTGCGTACTCCGCAAACCTGGAAGTCCATTTAGCCGCGCGGACGCTTCTGCGCAGGTCCGTGCGGTCCGTGCGTGCGCAGAAGCATTCTGTGCAGTTTGCACGTGCGCAGAAGCGCGATAGCGTGCTTTTACGCATGCGCAAAATGGACGCCCGGGTTGCGCACTGTTCAGGGTGCGAACGGCACCCCAGAACGGATCAGGTAATTAACCCGGGGTACCACTGTAGTTAGGCTTCCACTTCCCCGCCAGGCGCAAATTTTGTTCCTTTTCCTGGCTGCAAGAACAGTATATATTTAACGACAAAGCTATTCCTGCCATTGGGGTGCATCACATGCTTCATGCTTGTAAGGGGAAGGCTTTACCAGTTGAATGTCTACCTGTGCCACAGAGCTAATACAGGTAGCAACAGAAGAGACGGCAATTGTCCCTAAGCCTCTTTCACGTGCAAATCACAAAGCTCCCCCTGGTGACCCATTAACTGAGCATTAATCCTGATTTGCTTCCACAAAGCTTATTCAGAGTTGAAGCTATAGCTGTGTACACATTACCGTCCTGAAACGCAGCTAGGCTGTCGTTTCCCCCAAATTTGGGTTGAAGCTGGTTTGCGGAGAAATACATCATAATGCAGTTGCAGTTAGCATCCGTCTGTCTCGGGAGACCATGGAGGAGTGCACCTTTTGGGGTGAAGTCAAACTGTTGGAAGGTTGCAGTGCCTGCAGTAGCTGAAGAGACCAATGTGGGAGAGACATGTTTTGTTGCAGGTGGGCAGATGAAGGCATCCGGTTGCGCTGCTGCAGATGGACCGTGGCGATCCTTCTCTCTGGGCTCCTCCCGGCGGTCATTCCTCCTCTGGTCACTGCTGTGGATACATGACCTGTCTATCTCCAGGCACTGCGGTTGTCTGCAAAATATTCCCACATGGTGAGGCTGATGTTGCCAGGCTTCATGTCTCATTTGCAGACATCTTTGTAACACAGAATTGGTCTGCCAAGAAACAACAGGATAGATGCTGGAGTTGTAGGGAAGAAGAAAGTTGGAGTATTAAAGCAGTGTTGCTTCTAACTTAAATAATTTTTGCAGCTCATTTAACATAAGATTAACTCTGTATAATTAGAAATGTTTGCCATTTGTTGCAACTGCAAAGGCCATGAGGAATGGAGTCGGCGTATAGGTAAACCATTTCCATAGAGTAAGTTGCCGTAACTTACATTTCTCTCTGCAAAATCTGTTTTAGAATATCTAACTTTAACTCTGGTGCAAGATGTATCACTTAGCAACAGGTATTGGCTCAGCAATGGCAAACTCCTGTTAGTGCAATATTTCTTCCAGCTAGTATTTTAGTCTTGGAAAAGAATACAGCATTTTTACTGTGTTTTGTGCCTGCTCTCTGGAGAAGGGTGAAGAAGGTTCACATATATATCACAGTGAGTGTGTTTGTTTGGAACATAACTCAGAATAGCGACAGATTACAAAGTGAGGGAGATGGTTTTGGATAACATTCTTGCCTCGGTACGCTTTGCTATCCATCTATGCTTGTGCCGTATGCAAATGTAGCAGTACAGTTTGCGATCTCTTAGGACCCATGTTCACTGTCCTTGTAAGAAAACAATTGTACTGATCTCCCATAAGGCCAGGTGTGAATATGACTCAGCATAAACTCAAGGGATAATTTGTATTTTTAAAAATGCAGATATTCCAGGGTGAATAACTATAATTTGCATGCAGGGTTTACCCAGAAGCCCATGGTTCTTAATCCCAGCTAAGTATCATGGGCTGTAGTTATTCAGAGGTGATATATTCTGCTTAGACACAAATACACTCTTTTCTTTATTACAACATCAAAAATCCTAGATCTAAACATTAGCACAAAACTATGTTCCAGACAAGCTTTATATTGAGCATCTATCCTGATCTATTTGCACAGAGGTTATACTCTGTGGGCTGCTTATTGGGAATTTATTCTGATTTGTTTGCACAAGCGTCACCATTCCAAATTCACCTTAATTCCAAATCCACCTTAATTGTGCAACCTAAATTTGCTGGCATACAATCATACCTGCAAAACAGTGACAACCTGGAAGTGGCCCAGGAAGTCACATCCAAGGTCACATCCAAGTTTCAGCAAGTCCAAAGTCACATCCAAGTTTCAGCAAGTCCTGGCTCCAGCAATGAAAATATGCATACTATTATGTGACTGAGCCACAAACCACTCAGATGTGCCTGGTTGGGCAGGGTGCCTTCAAATGGGATCAAAGGGGCACATCAGAGGTTAACCAACATCCTTTTCTAGTACAGGAGTGGTGGACATGTTAAGAGGCAGCAGTCAGAGAAGTACAATACCTAGATATTAAGCACCAGTTATTTGATGATGTGATGTAAACACACAGAAAATGGCCGCTTCATGTCTAGTCCTCCATAATGACTAGCAGAACTTACCTTACGTGTGCTAAGTCAAGCCGATACTGTTCTCCGTTTCCTTGCAGCCATTGACAGCTAATGGAAAAGACAGAAAATTATGACCGCACAAAGTAAATTGGACCAAATGTTTCTTCTTCTTATAACGTTGAGTCCAGTTTACTGCTGCCATTGCTGTGAACCAAAGCCTATAAAGTGAATCTTATTTTTAAACAGACTTTACAAGTTGTTGCCTGATTCTTTGTTAAGCAGGGGAAGAAGGGAGAAGCCAGACTGCTTCATAGCTGGACTTGCTGAAAACAAGGTTTTATAGCCTAATTCCTATGCTTTAATTTTTGCTGCCAAGGATGGGGTTTTAAAACTCTGTTCAACCCACACATGTGGGTGCCCGGAGGTAAAAATTGCAAATAATATATCCTCTCCTACCTGTTAAAACTCATCCCACAGACTTGATACTCACAAAAGTTCTGTATGTATATTTGGGTAGACATGGCGCTCTGGATTGTTCAGCTAAAGTCGCCAAAAACAACACTGCCATCATGGGTTGCAGATAACATGCGACATTTTTGAGATTTCCGCCCAGACACTGCTTCTGACTGCCGTATTCCTGCTATGTCCAGGAAATTCTGGATGTATGGCAACCCTAACTGCCTAACAATGTGCCCCTCAGTTGTAAATGTCTGTCACTACCTGGGTTAAACCACAGAGCCTAGGGCTTGCCGATCAGAAGGTCGGCGGTTCGAATCCCCGCGATGGGGTGAGCTCCCGTTGTTCGGTCCCAGCTCCTGCCAACCTAGCAGTTGGAAGCATGTCAAAGTGCAAGTGGATAAATAGGTACCGCTCTGGCAGGAAGGTAAACGGCGTTTCCATGCGCTGCTCTGGTTCGCCAGAAGCGGCGTAGTCATGCTGGCCACATGACCCGGAAGCTGTACGCCAGCTCCCTCAGGCAATAAAGCAAGATGAGTGCCGCAACCCCAGAGTCGTCCGCGACTGGACCTAATGGTCAGGGGTCCCTTTAGCTCTCATTTTAGCGTTTTGCAAAGACTTAGGTCAGACTTGCCTGTCCTGCTTTCGGGGCTGGGGGCAACTGTTGAACCAACATCTCCATCCTGAAAACACTGCACTTACTTTATCCCTTCCTTTCGGAAGCTTGTTTTGAAACACCGCCACCCTGCATCCTAGTCCCGAGCAGTTATCCCACTGCTGTGAATCAATATGGTTCCCCATCCCACTTAATGCGATACAAAAAAATTAGGAAGACTAGCTAGTGATACAAATTACAATTTCTTTACACTGATCAGATATGTTAAGCTTTACTGCCAGGAAAAAGCACAGCATGCTTAATTAAGGTAGGCACACTGCAAGGAAGCTAATCTCTGCTGCTTTATTAGATAATGCAGCAAAAGACAGATTGGGAATTATTCCCTTTTGTTGTTGTCACTTGTGGTAGGTGGGAAACAAGTGCCTTCATGGAAAGTCAACTTAATGAAGGACTGGGAGGAGATAAAAGCAAACTGAAGATATACTTACATGCATCACTGCATACTTTCACACCCCAAACTCCATAGACCCAGCAACCATATTTACAGAAGGGTTGCTTCTCCTAAAACCTCCTAATTAAAGCTGTAAATCTGCTGAATTCACCTGGACGAGGGGGGAAATGTGGAGGGGAGGGGGTAGGCATGGGAGATAGATGATCAAATGGTCTCCAAGCAGCACCCCTTTTCCCAGAAATCCTATTTACTTGTATTTGGCTGCCTTTGTTATTCCAGCAGTGTCCAGGTTTGCAAAAGAGATGGGGAATAAAACCAGCCCTAGGCTATGGCTAGCCTCAGTTTGTCTTTTTCTTCTTTAATAAGATGTTTCAGAACCTAATGGGAAACCAGCCATGCTCTGCAATTTACAGTAAATCACAGAGGCTGGTTTTTTTTAAAAAAACAAAACACAAAAATGTGGGTAAATTTAGGTGTGAGGTTTTAGTGCCTGGCTTAAATGGGGCTAGCCAAAACCTAATTCTGGGTCAGCCTCTCCCTCTCCCTCAAGCCTTGACTGTGAAAGATAATTCAGAGTTTAACTAGTTATCAAACAACTGGCACACACTGATAAATACGTACAGGGCACAACTGAGTGTTTTAGTTTCTTGGAGCAACCATCGGGACATAGGGTTGCCATATTTCAAGAAGTAAAAATCAGTTGCTGAGTTTTGGGGGAGGGGATTTGATATACTCAAACACACACTTCCTGGTTTGGTTGGCAAAAACCTGGACATTTTGCAGATTTTTTGAAATTCCATTTGAATCCCGGACATGTCTGGGAAATTCTGGACTTGTGGCAACCCTACATAATATGAGTCTATGTTGTCTAGTGGATTCTGTGCTCATGCCAGGCTTGGACCCAGGAACATGGAATGCACAGTGACTATCTGGTCTGTGTTTCATTGCATGGGCTCAATAGGTTTTTCTGCAGAAAACCCAATTGGCGTTTGTTCTGATTCAGTGGTAAACAGCAGGTTTTCCTGGGGAAAGCAGAGGGACAAAAGGAAAACCTCTCAGACCTGTGCCAAGAAATCATGGGACAAGACTGTGCGATTAACACCTGCTCTGTTTTAGCCCTAATTAATCTCAAGGCAAAAATCTGGAAAGGACCTCCTCCTCCTTCTGTTTCATTTTACAATATAATACCGCCAAAGACATCACTTTTTGAAAATGCAACAACAATAATTTAAAAATCCCCAGCAAACCCAGCGTATTAAAGCAACAATAAAGCCATCCAAGGCCATTAAACCACAAAAGCCCTTGTCCATTATTTCTTGGGAGCAAGTCCAACTAAGTTCTTTGGGCCAAAGTCTGGATGCTGACCAAGGAGGAACCGAGGAGGAGCTGTTTCACACTTTATCCTCCAGGTGACTTGTTTTCTAGCCCCAGATTTAAGCACCCATTTATAAGCTTTCAGGTCTCCCATCAGCGATGTCACGGGCGATGTTACTTCATACACTTGCCCTCCCAAAGAGCAGTGGACCTACATTTCCCCGGCAACAGCGCACGGTTGGTTCGAGTGCTGAGAAAATGCAATATCCTGAAACTGAAGTACTCCCTTGAGGGAAGATGACTGCGGATTTGTTGCTATAAACTGATTGCCTGGAAAGGCTCTCCATTTCTCATCTGACAGATGTAGACATTAAGGATATCCTGTACGGTTCCCATGATGTCACATAACCCCAGGGGATGGCAAGTTGGGCTTAGTCTATGTCAGGCTGTGACACCTGCCAGGAGAAGTGGCATGTGTCGGTTTGTATGTCAGCCATAATAATAATAATAATAATAATAATAATAATAATTATTATTATTATTATTATTAGTACCCCGCCCATCTGGCTGGGTTTCCCCAGCCACTCTGGATGGCTCACAATATTAAAAATATGATAGAACATCGAACATTAAAAGCTTTCCTAAACAGGGCTGCCTTCAGATGTCTTCTAAAAGTCAGATAGTTGTTTATTTCCTTGACATCTGATGGGAGGGCGTTCAACAGGGCGGGCGCCACTACTGAGAAGGCTCTCTGCCTGGTTCCCTGTAGCTTCACTTCTCACAGTGAGGGAACCGCCAGAAGGCCCTTGGAGCTGGACCTCAGTGTCCAGAAGGGTCTTCTTACATTCTTATATCATGGGTTCATGGGATGCGGGTGGCACTGTGATCTAAACCACTGAGCCTCTTGGGCCTGCTGATCAGAAGGTCGTTGGTTCGAATCCCCGCGATGGGGTGAGCTCCTGTTGCTCTGTCCCAGCTCCTGGCAACCTAGCAACTTGAAAGCACGCCAGTGCAAGTAGATAAACAGGTATGCTGTGGCGGGAAGGTAAAACAGCATTTCCGTGCGCTCTGGCTTCCATCACGGTGTTCCATTGCACCAGAAGCGGTTTAGTCATGCTGGCCACATGACCCGGAAAGCTGTCTAGGGACAAACGCCGGCTCCCTCGGCCTGAAAGCAAGATGAGCGCCGCAAACCCAGAGTCGCATTTGACTGGACTTAACCATCCAGGGGTCCTTTACCATTTTACCTTTAGAACTCTCTGGCCTCTATGTGGCTTGTCTGTCCTATACTACTGTAGAATTGCTCTGCCTGCATAGCCTGCCCCACAATTATTGGCCACTAGCAAATGCGGCCCTCTGGCTGAAAAAGGTTCCCCAACACCCCTGTCTTAAAAGCTCATCATTTCTTTTAGGAAAAAGTTAGTGATCTTGGCATTGTTTTTCCCTCTGGTGTACAGCATCTGCAACTGCAGAGCCCTAATTGTATTGCGGATCACCCTGCATGCCAACTGCCGGTGGGAGACAATAATCAGCAAAGGTTGTTCTTAACAGCATTAGGAATTATTTTAAGTGTTTTCTTATTTTTATTTATGCAAAGATTGCTAAGGGGGGGACTGATTGTATAGAATTGCTCGCTCCAACGCTTTAGAAAAACAGAGGGTGGGTGTGGGGCGTGCTTCCCTAATTTCCAGCTTTCAAAATTATATTCCACGGAGTCTATAGACCATTGCAGACCCATTGATAGTAACACTGGGGAGGGAGGGGACTTCTTCTTCTTTTTTTTTTTTTTTTAAATTTTAAATTTTTATTGAGTAAAAAAAATAGTACAGAAAAAAAGTACAACAACAGAAAACACATACAATTCAACACTATCATACATCACATCTCTTACATACATCCTCTCTAACATACTTTATCCTTACAACACCCTGTCATCCTCACCCTCCTCGTCCATCCTGCCTTTCATACCCTTACGTACCTTGACATATATTCCTTCATACACTCCCTACATACATCTTCCCACTCTTCCTCCTCTCATTCCCCCTTCACATTACATCCATGTTTGTCACATCCTTAACATTAACACACTTCCCTATCCCCTTCCCCCCCTCCCTTAAGATACTTCCCTCCCCCCTTCTTGTACCCTCCCCCCTCCCCCCCTTGATTAAAAAAAAGAGAAAAGGACTTCCTACCGTTCTTCTTCATGTGTTCTGTATAGTCATTCCTTTATTTTGCGATCTTCCTATTATTTCTAGTATTACTTATTACTAACCTATCTGTCTCAAATAGATAAATATTTAATCATTCATTCTTCGTTATTTCCTAATTCCTTATCTTAATCTAAGCAGATCATCAATTCTGTATTTATACCTTCCTTCCCTAAATAAACCTCTACATAACTCCATTCCCCTCTGATCCTCTGTTTTGAGATACCTCTTATTGCCGCTGTCATTTTAGCCAATGCCATATATTCAACTATTTTACCATGCCACTCCTGTAATGTTGGTATACTATCTAGTTTCCAGTATTGCGCCCATAATATTCTCGCCGCTGCACAAGCGTATAGGAAAATGTTCTTTCTATCCCCCGATATTTCACTTGGGACGATGCTTAATAGCATCGCTTCTGGCGTTTTGGAGAAGGTTAGTCTCATCATTTTTTTCAATTTTTCGTAGATTAAATTCCAGTACTTTTTTGCTTTTTCACATCCCCACCAACAATGGTAGTAATCACCTGATTTTCCCTTACACTTCCAGCAGGTATTAGTTTGCGTCTTATCCATTTTGGCTAGTTTTTCTGGGGTTACATGCCACCTATAAAAAAGTTTTAACATGTTTTCTTTGATATTTGTACAGGCAGTGAATTTTATGCTACTTTTCCAGATACTCTCCCACTGTTTCAGGTAGATTGTCCTCCCTATGTCCTGAGACCACTTGATCATTGTATGCTTCACCTCTTCTTCTTTCAAATCCCACTCCAGTAAATATTTGTACAATTTGGATAGGGGTTTCTTAGTATTTTCAATAAGTAATTCCTGTAATTTTGATTTTCCCTCCAAAAATCCTATTTCTCTATGTTTAGCAAACATGCTATGAATTTGGGTGTAATTTAACCAGCTTGTACATTTATCTTTTAGTTGCTCATATGTTTTTAGCTTCCATTGATCTTCGTCCTTTATTATTATATCATCATATGTTAACCATCTTTCTTTTCCTCTCTTTTTAGATACCGCCATAATCTCGAAGGGAGAGAGCCATTTTGGCATTTTCGGTTCCAGCCTGTCTCTATAATTTAACCAAATTTTAAATAAAGACTTTTTAATGACATGGTCCGTGAATTCTTTCGCACTACTCTTATTTTCCTGGATTAAATACGAGTGCCATCCGGCAACGTTCCTAAACCCCTCCAGCTCCAACAATTTTTTATCCTCCAGTGTGACCCAATCCTTGATCCAGCATAGCCCTGCTGCAGCATAGTACAGCTTGAGATCAGGTACCCCCCATCCCCCTCTTTCTTTGGCTTCGGTCAGTAATTTATATTGAATTCTAGGCTTTTTATTTCCCCAAATAAATTTACTGATATCTCTTCTCCAGATTTCAAAGTTTTCATTCCTACCCACTATCGGCAACATCTGAAAGAGAAACAGCATTTTCGGTAAAACCGACATTTGGATCGCGGATATTTTCCCCATCATTGATATTTTTAATAACTTCCACCTTTCTAAATCTTTCTTAATTTCCTCCCAAATTTTAATATAATTATCCTCAAATAATTGCGTATTTTTCCCCGATATTCTAATTCCTAAATATTTGACCTTTTTCACTATTTCCCAATTGGTTTTTGATTTCAAATCCTCTAATTCTTTGCCTCTAATATTCTTGATAATCAATTTAGTTTTATCTCCATTCACTTTGAATCCAGAAACTTCCCCATATTTTTGTAATATTTTCTCTAATTTCCCTATCCCCTCTTTTGGTTCTTCCATCATCAAGGCAATGTCGTCGGCAAAGGCTTGGATCTTCCATTCGCTCTTTCCCACTTTAATTCCTTGAATTTCTTCATCTGAATCTATCTCTCTTATTAAATACTCTATTGCCGAGATGAACAATAGCGGTGATAGGGGGCAGCCTTGACGGGTCCCCTTTGTAATGGGGAATTCGTCTGTGACCTCACCATTTATTATTAACCTTCCCACTTGCTTGTTATAAATGGCCTTGACTCCTCTCAGGAAACATCCCTCAATACCCCTTTCCATTAAGGCTCTTTCCATAAAGTTCCATTCGAGGTTATCAAAGGCCTTTTCAAAGTCTAGGAAGATTAAGGCAGTCCTTTTGCCAGGGTTCCAATCCAGGTATTCTATTAAATTTAACACAATCCTCATATTTTTAGCCATTTTCCTACCTGGAAGGAACCCTTGTTGATTGTCTTCTATAAGTCTATTTAGGACTCCCTTCAACCTTCCTGCTAGTATCATTGCGTAAATCTTATAATCAATATTCAGCAGAGATATCGGTCTAAAAGCTCCTGCTTGGGGGTTGGGGTCTGTCCCTTTTGGGATCAGGGTTATGTACGCCTCTTGCCACGATTGGGGTAGAACTCCTTTACTCATTATTTCATTTACCAATTTACCATATATGTTTTTGAGTTCTTCTTTGAAAGTTTTGTAATGTAGCGCTGTCAGGCCGTCAGTGCCTGGCGCCTTCCCTTGTTTAAGCTCTCCAATAACTTTTTCAATTTCCTGAATTGTAACTGGACCATTTAGTATCCTTTTTTCCTCCTCTTTTATTTTTGGTAGTTTTTGGTTTGCAAAATATTTTCTCATTTCTTCCTCTGAAATATTCCTTCCTTTATATAAATTCTCGTAAAAATTCCTCAAACACTTTTTAATATCTCTTATATCCGTCAAATTCTTCATTCCTTCTTTAATACTAATAATTGTTCTATCTCTTTGCTTTTTTCTCAATTGCCAGGCTAGGAGTTTTCCCACCTTGCCTGGGAGGGAGGGGACTTCTTAATGACAAAGCCATTTGTTTGATGGCACTCAGTCCTGCAGCTATTTCTTAAAGTGCAGTTACACTATAGCCAACTCCTCTGGGAGCAATTTATTAGGGCTATAAAGACGCAGGAGGAAAATGGCTCTTTTATTTACTTTTCTGATTGTGTACGCGAGCTTTGCCGTGCTAGAATTTGTAAGCTGATTTATGGCCCAAAAAAAAAAAAAAATGAAAGCAGAAAGAGTAAAACCCTTTTTTTTAATTCCTCTACCTGTTTCTTTCTCCCCTGCTTTCCAAGTTGCTCATTCAGATAGGCTTCGACATAAAAGAAGTCTAAAAAAACAAGCCAGATATTTAGGCTGCAATCAAGAACTTTCATTACAGGGTCACCCGCCGTAAGTACACAAGTACGTGAGTTGTTGGAAAACAGGGCTGCGCCCGCAACCTAAAGCCTGCACATTCAGCAAAACTGCAGGTGAGGAGTCCATCCATGAACAGTTGCATGTGCATAATGCAACTGAGGATGCACTCATCTAGGCAAGGCTAGACCCAGGTTTGAAGCGCCCCAACTGACCATCCTTGGTCTCCCCCCCCCCTTCAGTTTACTTGTGGCGCTGTGGTCTAAACCACTGAGCCTCTTGGGCTTGCCGATCAGAAGGTTGGTGGTTCGAATCCCCATGACGGAGTGAGCTCCCGTTGCTCCGTCCCAGCTCCTGCCAACCTAGCAGTTCGAAAGCACGCCAGAGCAAGTAAATAAATACGTACTGCTGCGGCGGGAAGGTAAACGGTGTTTCCGTGCTCTCTGGTTTCCATCACGGTGTTCTGTTGCACCAGAAGCAGTTTAGTCATGCTGGCCAGATGACCTGGAAAGCTGTCTGTGGACAAATGCCGGTTCCCTCAGCCGGAAGTGAGATGAGTCGCCTTTGACTGGACTTAACCACCCAAGGGTCCTTTACCTTTTTACCTTTTACTTGTGGGCATGTTGCATTTTTTGGGGTGGAAGCCCCACAAAAAGGGTGTCTTTGGGGGCTGCAATCTCACACAGGTTACGTGACTTGTGCGGGAGCCCCGGAAGACAGCGTCCTAGTTTTTTCGCCTCGACGTGTTGGAAGGTATGGGATTGTGTCTGATGTCCTTGCTCTTGTGGTGTCTGCCCTGGTTCCCCTACGTAGCCTCCCCTTTTCTCCCTTTCGAAAACTATAACTAGCAATGAGCAGCACTTCAGGGTCACAGCAACCATCCTCCCTGCCTATCCAAGTCAGCCTTCCCCAACCTGGTGCCCTCCAGATATTTGGGGCTACATGTTCCATCATCCTGACCTTGGCCAATGTGGCTAGGGCTGATGGAAGCAGGAGTCCAACAATAGGCAGAGGGCACCAGGTTGACGAATTCTGGTCTAAGGGATTTAAATAACTGAATTGGGCCGGTGGTGTTTGCTGCGGGTACATTTAATACAGCAGTGAATAAGGGACTACTGAGCCCTGCTGTGCTGCGAGGTGGGGGGGGCATCCTTTCCAAAGGAACTTGAGCTTCTGCCAATTTTTTTCATCTCAGCAGGAAAGGAGAGGGTAGTAAATACTTCAATGCAGCCTGTCAGTGCCAGCTCCGAGTCAACTTCATCTCTTGTTCCATAAAGCTGGAAGATAAATGTGTTACTGAACTGTATTAATAACTCTGTTGACTGCGACAGAGACACAGAGCACAATAGACTTTCACCTGTATCAGTGTTCATAAATAGCAACAGCAACAAAAAGCCTTTGGAGCTGTTGGGGCAGCTGGGGGGGTTGGGAAGTAAGATCCTTTGCCCTGACTAAAGCACCCCCAAGCGCTCATCCATTTCTGACCAGGAACTTCTCTGCTGGAGCACAACGTTGTATAGGGCACCATGGCTCCAACTCAAAGCATGTTTATCTGCTAGAAAACAGAAATGAGCATCACTTATTTATTATTGGTTAAAGGTAGATAGCCGTGTTGGTCTGTCATAGTCAAAACAAAATAAAATAAAAAAATTTCCTTCCAGTAGCACCTTAGAGACCAACTAAGTTAGTTCTTGGTATGAGCTTTCGTGTGCATGCACACTTCTTCAGATACCAAGAAGAAGATACCAAGAAGATACTTCAGATATCTGAAGAAGTGTGCATGCACACGAAAGCTCATACCAAGAACTAACTTAGTTGGTCTCTAAGGTGCTACTGGAAGGAATTTTTTTATTTTATTTTGTTTTATTTATTATTGAACTTATTAGTCGCTTGCCACCCAAAGGGTCTTCAAACTGTTTGCGTTGGAACACAATAGGCATAAATACATTATACCACAGAAAAGGGGGGAGGCATATAACACACTAATATTCCATTTAACATAATGATGGCTAACCTTGACACCCCAGATGTTTTGGAACTACAACTCCCATCATCCCTAGCTAACAGGATCAGTGGTCAGGGATGATGGGAGTTGTAGTCCCAAAACATCTGGAGTGTCAAGGTTAGCCATCACTGATTTAACATATTGGAGAGGAAGATCGCTCCCCCCACAAAACCCCACCAGTTCCCCCCTCCCATAACAGCAGCAGCACATTAACAGTCAACAAATAATACTTTCCCAAACTAGCAGATAAAAAACAAAAATTCAGCACAGACACCCCATTCCCTAGCCCCAACATCATTCAGGGCTTTTTGCTTCCCACCCAGAAGTCTGGCATCAAGGCCAGCTGCTGTTCCTCCAGAGATGGTCCAACATCTGTGTTTTCAGAGAGAGCAGCAGCAGAAGCAGAGCAGGGAGATGGCAAGCTGTTCCTCCTCTCCAGCTGCTGTTGGGGGTCTAATGGGGCATATTTCTGAGTAAACGTGCATAGGGTTGTGCTATTCGTCCTGTAACAAAATGTTGCAGCATGGAGAGCTGCTGTCCAGAACTCCAGACACTCAGTTCCATCCTGCTCCTCTAAAAAACAAAACCTTCTGTCAGCATTCTGTGACTGCCGAGTATGCTCAGTCCTTGCTGAGTTGTTTTAGGGGCTTTCTTTTCTGGTGATTTCCTTATACTTCTGCAAACCTTAGAATTCCCCCAAGCTTGTTGATACCTACTTAATTGGGTGTGGGAGGTGTCAGTTTCAGCTACATAAGCCTTGGCACAAAGTACCTGAACATCAGAAACAGAATGAATTATGGGAATTTACAGAAACGCCCTTTGTTTTAACATGCCAAATAATGTTTAGGTGTTTTGAACATTTTTTCTAACTAAACTTAGATCCAACCTGATGCATGGTTTTTATTTTTGGACTTGAAGACTGGTAAAGGAACTTGCTACTTCAAACTCAGAATGGTGCAGCATTGTGACAAATATATCCCACCCAGAGTTGACAGCCGAGTGAAAAAGAAAATGAAACAGCGTTCTCAGTAATAGAAGGGTGCAGTCCAGAAGCATTAAAATCAATGAGATTTTTGCCCTTGGGGCATCACATGTAAGAATAACACAATATGTCATATTAAAAATAATTTTTAAAGGAAGTGGGGAAAGATGGAGAAAATAAACACATACTGAAGGAGGCCAGCAGTGGTTCTTCTAAAAACAGTTGTAGATGTTTTCAGAAGATTTTTTTTATTTTTACTTTTTTTGTGAAGGGGGTTTTATTTTCCTAAACAAAACAAAAAAGCCAAACAGGCAGTAACCATTGTTTCTTGTATGAACAGCATCAGAAAACCCAAAATCAGGAAGGAGCTCTGTGCTTCTTTTTGTTTTTCCTGTAACATTACCCTGTTTCCCCTTTTTAAATACGTAGTCATAAAGTAAGCCATGGCAGGGTTTTTGTACCTTTCTGAGAAGTAAGACGTACCCCAAAAGTAAGCCATGGTGCCGCCATTGTTCCCGTCGCCTCCTCAGCCCCTCCTGCGTGTGCAGGGAGCCAGCGAACCAGTGAGAGGCACGGGGGGAAACGCGCCTCTTGCGGAGTTCTGCCCCGCCTGCTCAGCGCGCAGGGGAGAGGCGCGGGGGGGGGGGGAAACGCGCCTCTTGCGGAGTTCTGCCCCGCCTGCTCAGCGGCAGGGAGAAGCGCGCGGGGGGGGGAGACACCTCTTCCTGCCCCGCCTGTTCCCCGTGCGCAAGGAGCCAGCGAACCAGCGAGAGGCGCGGGGGGGAAACGCGCCTCTTGCGGAGTTCTGCCCCGCCTGCTCAGCGCGCAGGGGGAGGCTGTGCCGTACCATACTGACGTAATGAAAATAAGACATCCCCTGAAAATAAGCCACCCTGTGTTTTTTTGATGAAAAAAAATTATAAGACGGTGTCTTAAAAAGGGGGAAAGACGGTACAAAAGAAATATTGACAGCCGAAGAGACGCAGGAGGGAACTTTTCACTTGAGCAAGTTAATTATTTGACAGTTGCAACATCAAATTGATGGCCCGCGTGCATGAAACGCATTTGTGCAGCAACACAGATAAAAATGCTATGAATAGAACTTTTGCATAATTGCACGTCACCTCAGATGCGATGCTCTTCAGTGGAACCACGCCAGCCATGCAAACCACAAGGCATTAACAGCACGATCCCATGAGTTTCTGCTCAGAAGCAAGTTCCATTGAGTTCAATGGAACTTAATCCCAGGTTGGAAACTAGCAGGTTGGAAACTAGCAGCCCAAGTGATGACATTTCAAATTGCTGTTTCAATCAGCCCAAAGACATATAACTAGCAAGCTCTGCACTGACACCTGCAACAGCAGAACCTGGGTGGCTGCAGCTGCAGGTGTGATGGCAGGGTACTCCAATTACTGGCCGCGGTGATCCACTAGGCCAATATTTCAAGGGTGAGTCACGATTACAGCAAGCACTGATATTGTTCAGGAGTTTACAACCCAGTGAGTACTGTGTTGTGTTCAGGATGCCCCTTTAGAAGCAGCCTGCGTAAAGGATACAGAGTGAGTGTAATACAACCACGGTTGCCTGGATCAGCAAGCGGTGGTTCTGCTCCAGTCTGAAAAAGCTGCAGGCGAATGGGAAGCAGGACATGGAATGCAATAAATCCAGCCTTGTGGCTGTCAGAGCATGAGACACATACGGGCAGAGCCCAAGCTGCACACAGAGGAAACCTACCTTGGAGCTGTGTGTGAAATCTCATATTTCATAAAAGAAGATGATAATGTTCCTTTACAGAGCCTCTAAATTCTCCCTCAGCCTCATGGGCCTCTGGACACAGCATTCTCATGTCAGCTATCAGGTCCTACCAGTTGAATACAAAATAGCTCTGGCATGCCTCCTTTTGTCACTGATGCCCCCAAAGCTTTTGCTACTCAAGTCTCTTTTGGCTCCAAACCAGGGCCAGCCCTATCACGAGCCATGATGAGCCACGTGGTTCAGGTGGCAAATTGGAAAGGGTGGCAGAAATCAAATCAAATATCTTTATTGCGGTCCAAGACCAGAAAGCAATTTGTATAAAATGTAATAGTGTAAGTTGTATTATCTTACAAATAGAGATAAAAATACGGGCCAACTCACAGAATTGATGCTTACATTTAAAACCATATTTCAGCCTCTTAAGGTTTGAAATTTAAGTTCATAAATCTCTGCTGTCTATTATCGGACCCTCGGGGTTACCTTTCGGGCCCCATTGCTGATATCACTGCTCGTCTTGTTCTTGTCGCAATGTACCTGTATTTTGCCACGGGCCTTATAATTTCGGTAGGAAAGGGTGGCAGATGGCCCCCAACTGCCTGCTCCTGCCATCACAGGACACTGTCCCCATGGCCACCGACAGCTCAACCTCTTGCCAGCTGCAGGTAGCAGGTTTCAGTCAAGATTGTAGGCCCAGGCTTCTCTCTGAGGAAGGAGTCCTTCCTTCAAGTGAGATTAGTGGCAGGTGCCAGTCGAGAGTGCAGGTCCAGGCCTCTCTCTCTGAGGAGAAGGCCTTTCTTCAAGCAGGGGTGCCAACTTGCCCCCCGCATTGTGGGGGGTGCATCACTTGATGCATCATGTGATGTCACGTGACACGTCCTGCCCAGTGCACAAGCTAGGCCGGGCTGGACTGTGTGGGCATCCTTTCCCCACTGCCGCAATGCCAGCGCTTGCACGCTGGGTGGGAAATGGAGAGCACGGAGCTGGGCTCTGCGTTCAGCCTCCTTCTCCCCGTGGCACGCACCTGGGTCATGGCAACAGGTACATGCCCAGCAAAGCATTTGGTGGGGGCGGCAGAGGACACGACAGCTGGTAGTACACATCAAAACAAGCTACGTGGAATTAGTTGCAAAGAGATTCTGCATAGCACTGCAGGTCTGAAGTTTTGTCAAGGTGATCTCAAGATGCTATAAATGCTCGGAGCAGAGGCCATGAATTTTAAATACCCCTCCTTGCAGACGGCTTGCCTGCCAACTGCCAAGAGGGACTTGAAATTACAGCCTCGGGCCTGAAATAAGATGCTATCCTAGCGTGTTGCCATTCTCATGCTAATCTTTGTCATGAGGAGAGATTAAATATGCCATGTTCCAGTCTTGCTATTAAAATAAAAAGGAATTCAATTTTTTTGTGTTCCATCTTTAGTTTTCATCCCTGCGTTTGCTATCAGATTGAATTATCACTAAAACTTGGTGGGGGCCTTATAGATCTTTGTTCTCACTGTCTGCTCTCACTCACTTTGGCGGCCAAGATTGCTAGAGCAGAAAATAGCACGCCATTAAGCCAGTCCACGGGTGGTATTAGAACTAAAGAGGTTTAATATGACGCAGAGTAGTGATGGGAAATCCGTGGTCCTCTGATTATTGCTAGAGTCCAGCTCCCATCAAGGGACAAGGATGAGGGGAGTTTGTAGTCTAAGAACCTATGGAGGACCACAGGCTCCCCATCTCTGAAATATAGCAAGAACGGGGAACCTGATGCTTGCCAGATGTTGCTACAACTCCCATTCTCCCTAACCACTGAGCATGCTGGCTGAGTCTGATCGGAACAGGTTGACCAGCAGTTGTCCTTATGTGGCCCTAAGAAGTAGCCCAGCTGTTCAAGAGTACTTCATGTTATTTTCATTGTACCTATAACCATTGTGTCTGGTGAAAGGTCATTTTCTAAGGTGATGTTGAGCATATATAGTTGTTGGCATCCGTCTGTCTCAAGAGACAATGGAGTGAAGTCAACCCGATGGGTTTGCAGTACTGAAGTGACCTCCCCAGGGCTCAAGTCTTGGGAGTGTGAATGGAAGTCCTGGGCTGCCCAGACAGCAAGACTCTTGCTCTCGCTGATGTGGTTCAAAGGAAAGAAGAGCAATACGTTTGGCCCCAGGAGTTGATGGAAAGAGGCATGCAAGACGCCATGCAACCATCTTAGGGGCTCCACACCAAGTGTGCCCACAAGATGTTGCTGGATGACAGCTCCCATCAGCCCCAGCAAGCATGGCCAATGGGATGGTGGGAGTTGTAGTTCAGCAACATCGGGAGCCCAGAAGATTCCCCTTAGAGCCAGCACTGCTATGAGATTAGTTAGGCTGAAAGACAGCAGCTTGTGCAAGGTCACTCAGAGAGCTTCATGGATGAGTCAGGATTTGAACCCTGGCCTCCCAGCTCCTAGTGTAACATGCCAACGGCTACGCTCCTCTGGCTCCTGAAGTCTGGGGACAAACGATGTGGGAAGGCTACTTACCTTTGTGCCTGGATTGTGAGACAGGGGTGAGGAACTTGTGGCCTCTCCAGATACTGCTGGACCCCAACTCCCATCAGCCGCAGCCAGCACAGCCATTGGTCAGGGATGATGGGAGATGTAGTCCAGAGGGCCACTGGTTCTCCACTCCTGCTGTAAGCTATCTGGTTATCCAGTGTTAAAAACAAGATGGTGGGACCAGACAGACCTTTGCAGGGCTCTCCCCATGTGGAATGATCCCTGGGATTTAGTGCATATTGACAGGTCATCAAGTATTGAGATACCATTCACATGAAGTGCCATTAATTTAAATGGCAGTTTGATGGCATAAAAATCTGCCAAAAGTTGGGTGACAAATAGCAAATTCTGTCCATGTTTGGATATTTGGCACATACTTGAAATGTGCAGGGCAGGGTTTTGAGGAGAATGAATGGGAGCAAAGATGTTTCCAGCAAGCTCTTTCCTTTTTGTGCCAGTACCTCTTCTTCATCCGTTCTCCCAGCTCCAACCTGTAGGAACGCAAAGCACGAACCTCACAGGACAGCATCTTTCCAAGATCTGTCATCTCCCTTTCAAGAAACTCTCTGAGCTATGTCCATTCCCCCATCCACATTTGTGACAACTTTGGGAAATGTATGAGTCTCCTTCCTGCTAGTGGCATTATAAATGGTAATGAGGAAATCACGTTACTCTCAGAATATAGCTTGCTGCTCTCCCCGCCACTATAAATTTCAGAGGAAATGACCTTTAATAACAGTGAGATGAGGAAGTTGGTTGCATTAATAAAGTTAGTCTCTGAGCTAGTCACGTGGCAGGTGAGTGTGAGCATAAGCTTCTTGCTCCGGGTGGTCCAAAACTTTGTAGCGCCTCCGTACTAAAACCAGAATTGACTCCGGTCTCTAGATGGATAACATCCACCTGTTAAGGCCCAAACTAAAAAAAACAAAAAACCCTTAGGATGTTGTGGGACACATTAGGTTGCTTGTTTGTTTGCTGTGCATGGTTCTTTACAGAGTGCAAATGGGTAATCCTGCCTCCCCCCCATAGAGGCTACAATCTAAATTCAACACGGAGTAAACAGAGGCAGTGGTTGTTGATGCCCATTGGAGCCAATAGACAGAAAGCAGTTTCAGCCAGAGTCAAAGAAAGGTACAGCCTTTTCAACACACACATTAAAAAAAACCCAATAAATTTTTTTTGGAAAAAAAACACAAAGAAAGGTACAGCCACTCCATCACTGGTTGCAGGTAAGAAGGCAGGCAGGTGACAGTTGGCTGAAGCTGGTGGAACATTGCCCCATTCCCTTCAATGGACCAGCCTACTCTGAGGAAAGGGAGGTAAGTGGAGGAAGGGAAAAGCAGGGGAAGTGATATTGCAGGTGGGTGGGGTATAAATTTTATTATTATTATTATTATTATTATTATTATTATTATTATTATTATTATTATTATTGCAGTTGTTCCAGTTGCACAGCCTTAGGTTTTGCTACAGTAGGGCAAGGGAAACTGGGGACGGGAGGCTGTGCTTCACACAAAAGATGGTGCCTGAGGTTGAATTTTGAAACACCAAAGGTGGTGGCATCACACCCGTGCTGTGGGAGATGAATGAATGCATGAAATACTATTAATTATTAATTAATATTAATTTATTATTTATACCCCAGCCACCCAGTGGCTTCCAACAAAACACTAAAATACAATAGTCTATTAAACATTAAAAGCTTCCCCAAACAGGGCTGCCTTCAGATGTCTTCTAAAAGTCTGGTAGTTGTTTATCTCTTTGACCTCTGCTGGGAGGGCGTTCCACAGGGCAGGCGCCACTACCGAGAAGGCCCTCTGCCTGGTTCCCTGTAACTTGGCTTCTCGCAGTGAGGGAACCGCCAGAAGGCCCTCGGTGCTGGACCTCAGTGTCCGGGTAGATCGATGGGGGTGGAGACGCTCCTTCAGGTATACTGGACCGAGGCTGTTTAGGGCTTTAAAGGTCAGCACCAACACTTTGAATTGTGCTCAGAAACGTACTGGGAGCCAATGTAGGTCTTTCAAGACCGGTGTTATGTGCTCCCAGTCGCCAGTCTAGCTGCCGCATTCTGGATCCATCAATCTAAGGGATCCATCCCTTAGATTTTAAACCAGTAGCTATTAGGTGGTTTCATGCTGCTGAGCATCCAGGAATTGCCACTGGAAGTTTTTTCAGCAGTTAATAATCACACATCAGGCTATGTCCTGTACACCAACCACAAGATGCAGTTCAGATCCTGGTTTGCTGCTTGAGAATACAGCCCAATTTGTGTTTCGACCAATTTGGAAGCTACCTGATTCAGCTTGCATCCGAATCCTGATCTGGGAAAACTGAAGCTTTGTGCGTTTTAAAATGGGTTGAATGTGCTAGTATATTATCCCCTCCTGAGTGGATAAAGCCGACCAAATTCCAGATAAATAGATCCAGGGATTTTTGTGCTAGGCACATTTAGAGTTGTCTTTCTTTATTTATAGCAGCCAGATATAACTTTTAAAAATGGCTAAATGAGATGAAATCTGCAGGCATGATACCACCTTCTGAGGGGATGAATACTGCCAAATTTTAGTGGTTTTGCTGAAAGGGCTGCCTTTACTGTTTTAGGTTGGTTAACCAAGGGCAAATTTTGGACCTACACTGAGGATGATGTGCACATTAGCTAGATAGAGAATCGAAAGCATTTCAGAATTCCCAGTGTACCTCTGAACCTGGAGCCCACTAGCCACTTCCATGTGTGGTATCCCTCATTCACATCTGGGGGGCGGAGGTGGGGGGTGGCGGGAGCCCTATACATAAATCCCTTAGCACATTCAGAACTTTTCCCTGTCACTGTAGATTTTATCTCCCCTCTGAACTTTAGATATCTATTTCAACAGGCCGCTGCCTTACCAACTCTGTTATAGGAACTGTGAAAAAGAAATATAGATCCTAGGAAACCTCTCCCAGGTTTTTTATAAGCGCACGAGATAAAACTGATAACATGTGGTCTCAAGAGTAATTGTGTGTTTTTATCAGGAAAGAAAGGAAAGAAAAAGACAGAAAAGCTTAAGTCATCTGAAAATTCATGGAAATCCTTGTCAGAAACCACACAATGCAATTGTTAAAATGGTAGCGTGAAGTTTGCTTGTATTACCATATCGACAGGTGCCTTCCATTTGACAACTCTTTCGCCGCCGTGTTGCTTTTTACAAAGAACAGGCGGTTAAGTATCGCAAGCATATGAGCATAAAATATTGCCTTCTACAAAGTCAGGTCTACCTTGCCCCACGAACTGTCAACGTGTGCCTTCCACAGGTTGTTCTACTATATCTCCCATCTTCTCTGATCTTGGGACATGGCAATGTGGGCTGGAGTCCAACAGCAGTGGCTCCCTAATTCCACCCTGCTCTGGACCACTTGAAAATCGCTGAGGGTCTTGGCAGAGCTTTCCAAACTGTGTGTCATGACACATTAGTGTGTCGGCTGCAGTGTGTAGGTGTGTCATGCAAACGCTCCCTGCGCTCCTTCCGGGGCTGGAAAGGGGTTACTTTAACCTCTGGTTTGCTATTAAAACTCAATTACTATGCCATGAAATGATGCATGTCTCAAAAGTATGTCACCAACATGAAAAGTTGGGAAAGCTCTGACCTAATGATTTTTCTGCCAGTTGTTTAGCAACTGTAATGCGTTGTGCTATTTTTGAAACATTATATGGGGTGGTATTCAACTAGGTTTTACTCAGAGAAGACCCACTGAAGTTAATGGTCCTAACTGCATCATGCTCATTAATTTAAAGGGCCCTACTGTGAGTAAAACATAGATGAGTATCACCCCTACAGCTATGCCTTTAGCAACTGATTGACACGCAGGCTGTGCTACAGCTTCTATCTCCATTCACTGAAAAGTTTCAACCAGGGGTCAGCAAACTTTTTCAGCAGGGGGCTGCTCCACTGTCCCTCAGACCTTGGGGGGGGGCGGACTATATTTTTTTTGGGGGGGGAGGCTGAACGAATTCCTATGCCCCACAAATAACCCAGAGATGCATTTTAAATAAAAGGACACATTCTACTCATGTAAAACACGCTGATTCCCAGACTGTCTGCGGGCCTCATTTAGAAGGCAATTGGGCCGGATCTGACCCTGGGCCTTAGTTTAGCTACCCATGGTTTCAACGGTTGACTTCTGCACATCAAGGAGCACTAGAAAAGTTCCCAGTCATTCCAGCCCACCCTGCTATCAGCTACCAAACCTAGGAAGACTGCAGTCCACCACTGGCTAACCTCCAACAGACGATCTAGCATATGCTGGCTCCTAGGACTATTGCCAAGAAATTTGGATCAAGCAGACCTTGGTTTCAATGCAATAAAATATAATTAGATATATAAGAAGCAAAGAAGAGAATAAAAATGAATGAATTGAAATAAGTAAATAAGATAGAGCTGCTGCTACAGACTACCTGAATGAAGCTCACAACCATAAGTGGTCAACAGAACATACTTTGGGAACTCCTGCTTTAGAAGGCACCAAGTTGAGCACCACTGACCAAGTTGAGCACCACTGCTCACCAAGTTGAGCACCACTGCTGCCCCCTCCAACTGGCAGCTGCTGGCAAAAGTCAACCCCTTCATCTGCTACCTGAGCCTGTTAACACTAGGGTTTGCCCCTGGAAATTCCTGTATGCACAGCATGTTGTCTGTGCCCCCAACCCCTGCAAAATGAGGGTGGGGGGGAATGCAGCCAGGAATGGAGACGATGCCACAGAGGAGAGTGGGGTTCAGGGGAAATGGCAGTAGTCAACAGCCAATTGAAACTGATGCAACTGAGTAGGAAATGGGTGCAAGAGATAATTCCTTGGCAAGGGCTTGGGGGAGGACAAGAGCCTCATTGCACACATGAGCCTTGACTCTTGCGATCTTACGGCTTGATCCTATCCACTGCCAAGAAACCTTTGCCACAGTTGTTGGTTTGTGCCACAGCTCTCTCCCCAGTCACCACCATACAGAATGAGAAACCCATCCCATAATGTTCCTAGCTGGTGCAAGATTGTGTTACCTCCCCAGATTTATTTTTATTTTCTTTCATATGCTAATACACTGCTCCCCCCCCCTACAAATGCCCTTTACATTCCGCTTTTGTGCATTTCCCAAAGCACAGGCGAAGTAGCAGTACTGGAACCTGGAGCAGCAGCACTGAATATATAAAATAGCACTAATAATATTATAGCCTGCTAAAGAGTTTGATTTGCATGGAGTGCATCTGTCACCGAACAGCACTTGGTATTTGCAAGCCCTTTCATTCTCTCAACCTCACAAGTTCCATAGGGAACAAACAGACACGAAGTGATTTCCCCTGCCTCTTCCTTTCTTATAGGCAGGCTGGTGCGCATTCTGCGTTTTGCAGTGGGTCCGAAGAGATTGTTGCCACCAACGGTCGGATTAGGGAGCTGCACATCTGTCCCCTTCGTTCCTCATAAGACTTAACCCAGACTTGCCAGCGAAACCACGCTTTGCTCTCTCTGTGTGCAGATATATGGGAAGCCTCAAATTTCCATATGAATTGTATCAAGCATTTGAAAACATGCCAGCTTGGGTTTGGGGCGGAAATGTGAATAGATATTCACTCAGCTCTATAAAGTCATCCGGAGAAGGTTCTGAGTGTAGCAATAAATCATGCCTTTAAACAAATAATTGACTAGTTAGGAATCGGTAACCATTTATCAAAGGATCAATTACCCATTTAAGAAGGCAGTCATACACAGAACCTTAATAAGCCTCCTGCAAACCAGAAGAAGAACTGACTAAACTGGGTGGGTGTGAGGAATAAGGAGCAGAGAACTGACTTGCAGAAAAATGGTGATGGTTTATATTTTATACTGAGCTATCAGTATACAGTGGTACCTTCGGGTTACAGACACTTCAGGTTACAGACTCTGCTAACCCAGAAATAGTACCTCAGGTTAAGAACTTTGCTTCAGGATGAGAACAGAAATCGCGTGGCAGTGGCGCGGCGACAACAGGAGGCCCCATTAGCTAAAGTGGTACCTCAGGTTAAGAACAGTTTCAGGTTAAGAACGGACCTCCAGAATGAATTAAGTTCTTAACCCGAGGTACCACTGTAGCTGTCTTCTGAGAATTTTATATAGGCAGCATCCCGTTATGCTTTTACAATCTACATTAGGCAATGTGGAAAGAAAGGGAGAAAAGGAAACAGATTTGGAAATGACCTCAGAGGTTGTCTGTAGCAAACCCATTGCTACAATATCCCACAAAAGATCCCGATGAACTAAAGTCCATCACCTTCCGAGCGGTTCTGCTCCACTGTCAAACAGCTTGGACCATTCAAAAGTTCTTCCTAATTAATGGTCAAATACAATCGACCCTAGTTGTTAACAATGGGAGGAATTCGACGTTGCAATCTTCAGGTTGCTCCATTGCAAGCATTTTGACTTGCCAGATGGAAGGACCCCTCCTTATCACTCATGCACTGTTATGGGGTATTCCTAACCCCTCCCCATCTTTATTTGGGGCTGGAGTGCAGTGGGAGGAGAGGAGGGAAGCCTTGCTGTGCAAGTGGAAGTCCTTGCCCAGGGTTTCCACTGACAGGACTCATTAGTTGAATCCTACCCAATAGTTTAACCTGAATATGATAAGTAGTGGTCCGATTTGCCATCTCCAGAAAAGGCCTCATCTGGCTCTCTACCAAAGCTACCGAAAAGCACTCTGGGCCACAGTCAGTGTCTGATCATCCAGAAGTAATACTGGGTATAGAAGCATTCCCAAGCTGCAGATCTGATTATCAAGGGAGGGCAATCCCCTCCCAGACAGCCTGTATGCCAAATCCTGCATCCACTTTGCTGCTGACTAAAGGATCTCTCTCTTATAAGGATTAGATCTCATTCATTTCCTGCAGACACAAGCTCAAGAGCTCCACCACCTCCCCAGAACTTGATGGAATGATAGAAGCGGGTGTCATCAGAATATTAATTTCAACATGCTTCAATCTGGGGGGTGGGGCTCCAGTAGTTTCATGTAGGCATTTGTAGATGTACTTGGAATCATCCACATAGACCAAGATGGCACAGTGCAGCAGAGTGTTAGTCACAGGCTGAGGAGGCCAAGGTTACACATCCCCGGTAGGTTCACAGAGTGAGCTTGGGCTTAACCTACCTAACTGGGTGGAAGGGGAGGAGTTGTATATCCAGGGTTGGCCCTTCCATGAGGCAGAGTGAGGCAGCTGCCTCAGGCAGCAAATTTTGAGGGGCGGACAGTGGCTAGAAATGTGTGCTCTGTAGCCCCCAAGCTAACTTGCTGCTCTAGGGTGCGGTGGAGAGAACTCTAGTCCATCATGAGTGCTGAAGTACGATTCAACTACCAGATTTTTGGGCACAGAATGGGGAATACACCATATTGTCCTGAACCTCAGGCGGCAAAATGGCTTGGGCCGTTCCTGTGTATATATCTCTCTCTTGAATTCTTTGGGTTCAATTCAGATGTAATTCACAGAAGAATCAGGGTACTGCTTGAAAAACAGGAAATAAGTTTATCCGAAAGTGCAAGGGTGAGATTTTGAGGCTGGTTTTTATACCCAGACTTCATATACCAGTGAGATTATGATTTAGCTGCTGAATGAGCAACAAGGCCCAGCGAATGAAAAGGGAAGTCAAAGAAACCCCAAATGGAAACAAGGTGCACATTCTGTTAGTTTGAGTGCTTCTGGATCTGTTATGTGGGGTTTCTCCTTCCTGGAACTACAAGCCAAATGAAAAGTTATGTGTTTAACTTATAGTTGAACTTTGGATGCAATAAAAAGCTGAGTGAACTATGAGAGCAAAGACACGGAAGGGAGGGGACAGTGGGGGGAAACTTGTGGTACGTTCTGTACCAGAAGCTATAAAAATATTCATATTCATCTCTCTAATCCCGGCAGCCCATGATATATTGCTGGCATTAATCTATCGAGTTATAGCAGGTTTCAAACATCAGGAGTCACGTGACCCCATCTTTTTGTAAACAGCTACATTCTAAAGATGCATTGATCTGGCTCACTTTGTGAATATTTATCAGAATGTTCCCTTCTTCTTGGAGCACTTAATAACAATAATAAAGAAGAATGCCAACTTTGGCTGGCCTGAAATGTTCCAGAGCTATTCTTTAGGCTCACATTTAAGGAAGCCTATTTATAAAAATAAAAACAAGCAGATTTGTCATCCTGTGAGGTATGAGGCTAACTTAAGAGCTTCCTGAAATCGCTATGAAACAAGATTATGCAGCGTAGCTAATACCAAAACATCTATCTTTTGGTTTTCTAGATCAGGTAGTAATTGTGTTCAAATAAGTAAATATTAACAATAACAAGGCTCAGCTGTTTAGCTGCCCAGAGTGGCTGCGGCAACCCAGCCAGATGGGCAGGGTATAAATAATAAATTATTACTAATACTACTATAACTTAGATATCTTGTTTCTTGAGGTGAAGGACAAGATGGCAGCCTTTCCCGATCCATACCCAGATGTTGACTGAACTGGCAACAGCATCTCAACTCAGTACTTGCAGTGATGTGTCCTCCATCACACTTGAGGCAGTAGGCTAGTTTATGGGGACAAAGACATCCCATATAGAATATACAGCTCTGCCCTCCAACAGAGGGGAATGGTCAGAGGGCTTAGGAGGACCTAAGCATTGCCACCTGAGGCGATCGCCCCACTTTGCCTAATGGTAGGGCTGGCGCTGCTGAGATTATTTTACTTGCCAGTTTTCTACCACCTCACCCAGACTCCAAAACTTTCGTGGGCTCATTGTGCTTCACGACACATCTTGTTTAATTAATTATTTAACAAAAATTATATACTACTTGATTATACTAAAACCTCTAAGCAGTTTACAAAAAACAACAACAACCCAGACACATTAAAATTATCAATAAAAGACAGTTAATAACAGGTATTTAGAAACATTCAAAGATCAGTAAAATCAACAGTAAGCTAAAAATATGTTTTTAAAACACAGAACATCTTAAAACACAGGGAGGGGAGAGACACAGAGAAAGAATATACAGTTGAGAATAGCATAAAATAGTTGTATTAAAATCAATTATAACACACAGATATAACCACCCAATACGTGTTTATCCCTGATCACCAATGTAATTTTTTTGTGTTTTTACTAGATTATGGCTGCTTTCATATGCTTGCTTTGCTGGGAGAAATCGCTAAAAACTATTAATTTGCTTCCAGGGAGATCTTACCCCCCGAAATCTTTTTCCTGCTTATGTTGAAACTTGTTATCAAGAGGTACCAATGGCTAATATGGGACAGTTGTTTTCCTGGTTTCTTATACATGAAAATCTATTTATTTATTTATTATCTTGTTGCATATGAATCCCACCATGACAACATTTATCATCACCATCAGATTTCTAACCTTATGTTCCTATACTCACAAACCAGATGCAGGCCACCTTAGCTTCAGCAAGATGATAGCCTCATAAGCCTTCAGACCATATACTGGGTGGGTCCATAATTTTAAATTTAGTACCTCCTTTGATACCTGAGTGGAATCAACACACATATAAAAAAACACTGTGGCTTTTTTTCGAAAACGTTTTGAAAAATATATTGAATTTGCCATAGCTCACCATCACCATCTAGTATCACATTTGTATATTGCACTTTACAACACACTTAAAACATTTTATTTGTAGCTGTGTAGCTGAGTCCCAGGTTACCCATGTAAACTATATGGGCTTCAAGGCAGGGACAATCTTCTTGTGTTAAGCTATAAAAATCCACGTACATTGATGGTGTTATTCTAATTCTTCTCCCATTTATCAGTAGGAGTCCAGATGGAAAAAAAAAGGACAGGGCTTATGCACCTTTAATAGCCAAGTAGAAGATGGAATTTTAGCAAGAACAGAAGCTCTTTTGCTTTTTTGGCAAGACAAAGTCATGTATCAGTTTGTTATATCGTTTTGTAGTCTCTGGGTGAGGGCAAGTGCAGGAAAGGATATGCTGTTTTTTTTCATATTTGCAACTGGTTTCATTTTACGACTTTGAGGAGTCTGTAGTTATTTTCTGCAAATGGGCTCCAAATGAAGATTTATATATCGTTTTATTTAAATCAATAGCACTTGAATGCAGTTTTGATTCATTATGCCCACATGGTCGCTTTAAATTCCAATATTTCGTGTACCAGAGAAACAAGGACAATCACCGGTAAAGGACAGCAAGGCAGTTTATTCTTTATCCATATTTGCAGAAAACAAAGTCATAGAACAGCCACGCGGATCTTATTCTGCCCCGGTTCTGATTGGTGCACCTCAGTACAGGTGTTTGCCCACCCTTGCCTTAAAAAGCCATTTTCAACCAGTACGTGTCAGAACAACGTAGCATAAAGGGTTTGAGAGTCCACTTTTCTGAGTATCCCACAAAAAAAGTTTCTCATCTGAAACATATCAACTTTTCATTCTGGCTTGCTCCTTTGCTCATAGCACTTCTTCCATTACTAAATAGGCTTTTGCGAAACACTTGTGTAACAGTAGAGAGTACAGCTCGTTCCGCTAACAAAAATCACACATCCTCCCTCCCCCCCAATCCCCAACCATTGTCCACTCCCTTAGCAAAATTCCCCATTCCCGGCAGATAAACTGTCCAAAATCCCCCTTTCAGATTTCTACTCTCTGGAACTGAGTGCTGCCTAGTTGCTAGGCTATTCCTCCGTGTATTTTTCAGATGAGGACATCCTGATCTAATTGGTGGCAGAAGCAGCGGCTGTGGAAGCAGCCAGGGCTATAAATTTGGGGCAACTGGTAAGAGAGCCGATATCAGGAGGTGGTGGAAACAGAGGCATTCTGTTTACCCTATTAAACTCCAACAAGGGAATCTTCTCTCTTCAAACGAGAAAGTGGTTTGCTTCCAATTTTGGAAGCAGCATGCAAATTGCCACTGCAGCTAATCACAAGTAGGAAGAGTGCTATTGCACTAATATCCTGCCTGCAAGCTTCAGAGCGGCATCTGGTTGGCCACGATGAGAAGAGGATGCAGGAGCTGACAGGACTTTGATCTGATTCAGAAAGACTCTTCTTATGTTCGGGTTCAAAGGGGCTAAAAACGTGTTTGCGAAGGTTCTGGCCTTCTTTTGCAAACACTCCAGAATTACAGCTGGGAGGTAGTTCTATCCTTTCCTCTCTCTTTTGAAAACGCATCACAGGGAAAGAGTTGTCAAATAGGCAGTGTGAAATTTAAGCTCAATTTAGGTTTACATGGAAAGGCTCTTATCTTTAAAGGTTGTGCAGGATCCTTTGCTCCAGATGCCCCTTTCCCCTGTCACAGAAATAATGCATAATCCTAAGAACTAGCCAAAGCCAGGTGGAAATTCATTTCTATGCATTAAAGACCGAGGAGCCCATGCAAGGTCTGGATCTGGTCATCAGTTGATGACTGGATGTTGGAAGAGCAACAGCAACAGTATTCTTTTCCCTTTTGATGTTGAATTTTCAGAGTCTGCATAATAAAAGGACCCTGGATTTCAGGATATTTATCGGCAATGCTTTTCCAATCATCTTTATTACTGGCTGTCTTCTTTCAGTATGGGAGCCCTTGCAACATGTCTCCTTCAGAGTTAGCACATCTGTAAACAAAGATGGAACTTGCATTGTAGCACTGCCAACTGGCCAGCTCCTAGGCTTTCTTTTTTAAAGAGAGGGTTTGATCAATGGAAATCGGAGAGTAAAGCTTTTCAAGGGATGGGATAACAATTGCAGAATAATAGAGTTGGGTGGAAACCTAGAGATCATTTAGTTCAGCCAGCTGCTGCAAGTCAAGCTGCGGTTACAGGGAGACCTGTACGAGCAACGTCACAGGTTAGCAGCTCTGGCCAGGACGGACTGTAGAATTAAAGGTGTAATGGCAGCAGAAAGGGCTGAAGATGTTGTCTGTTTCATTAGATTATTGTATTTTAATGTTCTGTTGAAAGCCGCCCAGAGTGGCTGGGGAAACCCAGCCAGATGGGTGGGATATAAATAATAAATTATTATTATTATTATTATTATTATTATTATTATTATTCCCTTCATCGGTGATATTACACTTAACTACAAACCATGTAGTAAAACCGCACTCATATGTGACCTCTGACATCTGCTTAGGGGTAGGCAACCTTCGGCTCCCAGATGTTTTGGGACTACAACTCCCATGATCCCTAGCTAACAGGACCAGTGGTCAGGGATGATGGGAGTTGTAGTCCCAAAACATCTGGGAGCCGAAGGTTGCCTATGCCTGGAGAGGTACCCTGTTTCCCCTATTTTAAGACGTAGTCATAAAATAAGCCATAGCAGGATTTTTTCGCATTTGCGAAATATAAGCCATACCCCGAAAATAAGCCATAGTGATAGGCGCAGTTCTGGAGGGCGCCAAGGAAAACGCGGGGCTGGGCTTACGTAATAAAAATAAGACATTCCCTCAAAATAAGCCATAGTGCGTTTTCTTGAGGGGAAAAATATATAAGACGGTGTCTTAAAATAGGGGAAACACGGTATTTCAAAAGTCATGCTAGAGAGGAGCTGCACTGGATTTCTGCTAAACTCCTAGCGCTTGGGTTGCTTTTTACACCAAGGACAAAATAAGTTTGGGATCCCGATTCATAGCACTGAAAGGAAACACAACCTGTTTCAGGATCACCGCTGCCAGACGGAAAAGAGAGGCTTGCGAGCTGCAACGTGTCCCTTCTCTGCTATTGTGGGAACTAACACTAAGAGGTGTTCCTTGTTTTGGAATTGAAGCAGGTGAATCCAGACCTGACCCTTGCATTCCAGACAGCAGATCACATCCTCAGCTGAGTTTCTTTGCATTCTTACGATGACAACAGCTGTGTATAGATGGTTCTCAAGAGCCGAACAGACTTTCCCTCAGTGCAGCAGAGTGTTAGTCACAGGCTGGGGGAAATTTAAAGAATATATTGGAAAGACAGTGGAAAGAGCCAGTCTTCTAGTTTAACATACAAGTGGGTTCAAAGCAAATAAAAATAAAGGGAGTAATAAAATAAATAAGGTATATAAAAGACATGGTTACATGATACTGCAATAATAGAGAGGCTGGAAGTAAATACACACTTTGTAATTCTTTTCTTCTGTACTTTCTTATTTCTTTTCTTTGCAAAATGATTTCCTTTTTCTTTCCTTTTTTGTTTCTGCTGTATATTGCTGTATATTGTTTGTTTTTGATATCAATATTAATTCAATAAAGCTATTTTTAAATGGAAAAAAAAAGAGCCGAACAGACTTTCCTTGCTAGTATAGGTCTCCCTGTAACTGCAGCTTGACTTGCGGCAGCTGGCTGAACTAAATGATCTCTGGTTGGCCTTGGTGTGATCCAGCAGAGCTCTTCTAATGACAAAAACAGCAAAACCCAGACAGCACACCTCTCAGGTGCTGGTATGATCAGCCGCGATGCTGCATTCGCTTCCATTTCCCCTTCTTTTAAAAGGCACGACAAAGAAGCAGAGTGGGACATGAAACAGAAGGAACATCTGCAAAAGTTTTACTCTCCTAGAATTCCAGGAATGCTTTACAACTCAAAGGTTCTCAGCTTTATTTTTTTATTTGTTCTCTCCCCAATAGCATAAGCCACATCTTAGGAAAGGGATGGTCTGTCCTCGTGCCTCTCCTCCCATGCACTATCACATAACGTCCCTGTGGCAATGTAACTAAACGCCAACATACACAAGTCATAAGGAGGGTGGAGTTAACACATTTGTACTGTCTTAGTAACTGAACTACTTGCAGTCGAGCTCTTGTAGGCAAACGAAGAGGCCGGCCAGCCACTCCTTCCTGTCAAAGTGGCAGCATTTTGGCCGTTCACCGAAGATCTGTGGGGAGCTAACTTGAGAATTTGCAGCACATCTATCCTGGTGCACGCAGTGATTGGAATTCCATATTGCTCCCTAGACTAATATTTGAACGCAAATTCTACAGGGAGGAACCACTACAGGGAACGGTGAAACCTTCTGTTTCTTGTTACAGAGAAATTCAGAAAGAAGGCTGCCCTTAAACACTGAGATGCAACGTTGCTTGTTAATAGAGCTCAGGATCCACAGACTCAATATTTGCAGAGCTTGCAGACATCAAAACATAGAACAATATGGGGCCCAGTGCTTCTAACCACATTAGGCCCCACTGATTTGATCTGTAGTGCTTAAGCCGCTGCATAGATTCCTTTTTCCACAGAGAATATAAACCCAGTCATTACAGGTAAGAGTATGCACCTGAAAACCCAGTCATAGCCAGCTTTCTGATTTCCCAGCTCTGATATATGTGTATGCATCCATCTTGTACTGAATATATCAACTGTGCCTTGAGATCAGCATCACAGGTCCTCCTTGCTGGCCTACCTTGAAGATTGTCAGGCACTAGAAACAGGGCCTTCTTAGCAGTGGCCCATAATCTGTGGGACTCCCCATCTAGCCTCTTCCATATTGTCCTCTTTCCACACTGGACACATACTGTGGAGTAACCAAACTTTGTTCACTCACTTCTTATGGGGCTTCCACATGATGTCATGATCAAAATATGCTGCTCTCTCTCTCTCTTTTTTTTCTCTCGTTCCATTCCCCTTTTCTTTCTTCTCAGAGATCAGAAAATCTATCTTTGGACCAGCTGTGCCATTTCCCCAGGTACAAATGGGCTGTTGTGTATCTTAGGGGTGGAAGAAGGGATGCTATTATACTTGACTGAAAGTTGTGAAATTGCCCACATTGGGAAGCACCTTTGGTTTTCAAAGAGGCTTTGAAGAGTTATTGGTGCCAAGTGTATTTTTAATTCATAAGATTTTATTGGCTACACAGCTGATTTACTGCTTCACTGTTGTGGTTTGTTTTTTTGCTGGCAGTTCTTTATTTTTAAATGTGGTTGGTTGTCTGTGAATTTTGCAAGAATTTAAAAGTGTCAATAATGCTTTCTTGTTCTGTTTTGCAATTCATTTACCATGTACTCAGGTAACCTCTTGGTTAAACTACTGCAATGCGCTTTACATAGAGCTGCCGCTGAAGACTTTCCAGAAGCTAAGCTGATATAGAATGCAGCAACCAGTTTATTTACTGATTCCACCAAGTGGGATCCTGTTTCATTGACCCTTAAGGCTCTGCAATTACTGCCTGGTTCTACCAGCCACAATTTCAGATGCTCACTTTGGTCCATAAAGCCTTCTACAGCTTGGGATCCAAGTATCTGAAGGAGCGCCTCACCCATTACCTGCCAACATGTGCCAGAGGAGAGGCTCTGTTTGTAGCTCCATCGACAGCTGTAATTTCCTGTGTGACAGCAGGGGCTTATCGGTCATGGCACCTTGCCTGTGGAACACCCTCCCACTGGAGATGCAGCTATCCCTACCGGTACGTTATTGGTTTCAGATATCAAGTTAAGACCTAGTTTGCATTTACAGCTTATGGAGATGGTTGCTTTATGAGCTTGTTCCTTCTACTTGATTTGTTGTTTTAGGTTTATGATGTTCATTGGGTTTTTATGTGATATGTTGCATTTTAATGAATTGTTTGTGAACCTTCCCACTGAAGCGTGGGTTAGAAATATAAATACCAACAATTTGCTGCCGTCTGCTGCCTTGAAAGGACCTAAAGTGCTTAAAGTTAACAAATAAGAAATGTGGCACGTGTTTCTTCGCAAAGAAACTGCATTTCATACAAGCTAGCGGTTGTTTTCTACAAAAAGAACGTAAGAGAAAAATGCAGCAGCTGAAGTAGTCCTAAGTAACAACAGCTCAGGTTTAATTTGAACTGGTGACTGTCAAGGAAAAGGTTCTGGAATCTATTAGCAAGCCCTGAGTGCCCACTCCTTCCCACCTAGGGGGCATTGACATATATAATACAAATCAAATGTTGAGAGTAAATCATTTTCTTCAGTTCAATCAAAACCATAAGTTGCAGACCTTTAGGGGAAACTACATCACAATTTACACTTTAAAAAAAAACACCCAACAACAACATAAAGGACTTATTTTTTAGAGAAAAGTTGCAGATGTATTGCTGTCACACTGCAGATCAAGTTACTAGGAGTCAGTGCAAAAATTGTGTCAGGTCCTTCAGTACTAAAAATGAAGGTTTCTGTGCGCTGAATCCTGTTGTTGGTCCCATCTTCCTCATCACCCTGAAGGTACCTGTGGATCAAATCTCCACAGGTCAGAGCTTCTAGAGGAGGAGTTAGCAACTGGATGCCTCTGGGCCAAGGCTGACCCTTGGAGAATTACCTTTCACTTACTTAAAAGGTAAAGAGACCCCTGACCATTAGGTCCAGTCATGGACGACTCTAGGGTTGCGGCGCTCATCTCACTTTATTGGCTGAGGGAGCCGGCATACAGGTTCCAGGTCATGTGGCCAGCATGACTAAGCCGCTTCTGGCGAACCAAAGCAGCGCACGGAAACGCCGTTTACCTTCCCTCCGGAGCGGTACCTATTTATCTACTTGCACTTTGACGTGCTTTCGAACTGCTAGGTTGGCAGGAGCAGGGACTGAGCAACGGGAGCTCACCCCGTCGCGGGGATTCGAACTGCTGACCTTCTGATCGGCAAGCCCTAGGCTCTGTGGTTTAGACCACAGTGCCACCCAAGGGCAAAACAGGAACTCACAGGTGGCATAAGGAGCCACTATTTTCTGTTCTGTCCTGTCCTGGCTTCATGCAGCATCGTTTCCATTCCTCTACAGTATTGACGTCACTGTCTGCTAAGGCAAACTTTCCCAACTTACATTATTCATTACATTATCCCACCCAACTCAAGGAAGGCAATGCAAATGGAGTTGTGGGAATAATCACGTATGTATGGTTTGCAAGCTGAAAGCAACAACAACAACAGAGAACACCAGTCATATTCACATGTTGGATTTCCCTCCCAGACATGGAATGGATGAGAAAACACTGGAAATTTCTGCCCCTGTTTCCATTTTCATCACAATTCTCTGACCTCCCTACTTGCAGGGGAAGGGGTGGCATCTTGCTAAAGATGCGGCAGATCACTTTTGAAGGTAGAGTTACGTCCTTAGCCCTCTATCACTAGCTCTGTTCTCAAGACTTAACTGGATGGGACAAGAGACTCACTCATCTCTTCAGATTTTAGTAACCAATCATGGTGGGGCAAGGAGCAATTTGAATTGGGATGTCAGGGGGGAACTGCAGACCCCCCCTGCCAGTCCAGCTCTTAGCCAGTACAGGCAGCAGCCGGAGCTTTTGGAGACAGACCTCTCTTCCTCCTCTTCCTCCTCCCCTTCTTCGTCGGGAGGGAGTGCTGGAGAGGAGGGGGGAGTGCTGAGGCTTCAGCCAGCATTCCAGGGACCGGGTCCAGTGTCTGGGGGAACCAGAAGAAGGAGGACTAGGCATTTCCGGTTTCCAAGGTGCTGCGACTGGCGCCAAAATCGCGGCTCACTCGGGAGTTCTGAGTCGGACTGAGCAGACCATGATTTATGTTCTCTGTACATGAATGTAAATAACTGAGATAAAAGCCTTTTGGCAGAATGACTCTTCGTCTTTCTTGGAACGTCCAGCGGGGGAAAGGAACCCCCAACATGTGACAGCGGACAATAAGTCTAGAATCATAGAGTTGGAAGAGACCCTGAGGGTCACTTAATCCAACCCCCTGCAATTCAGGAATCTCAAATGTGGTTCCCCATCCAATTTGAAACCATAGCAAACCCTACTTAGCTTTGCAAATGTGCTAGCAGTTTAAATGCTGCACCAGTAGGAGCCAAAGGTTTATCCCTTTTCACCTGTGCCCTTTTCTTACGAAAATCATCTTCCCTGCCCCTTTGCTATTTGTCCTATTAAGTGAAATCTACAGGTACAACCAGTGTACAGGTGTTATTCAATAAATCTATATTTATTGACAGAGGTCACATCTGCACCATACACTTGAAGCTTTGTTATACCATTCTAAACAGTCATGGCTTCTCCCAAAGAATCCTGGGAGCTGTAGTTTGTTAAGGGTGCAGAGAGTTGTTAAGAGACACCTATTCCCTGCCCCCGGCTACATTTCCCTGAGTCCTCAAGGAAGAGGAATTGATAGTTAAACCACTCTAGACCATAATTATATAAATCCTAAGCCCAAGGGTTGCTCTAATTCACACTAAAAAAAATCCTGGACCATAGAAGCTTGCATTCTTTTACTCTTAATGCAGCTTTTATGTTCCTCAAACACACCTTTATATTCATCTCATAGACCTTCTAGCAGGGACACAGAATAAATCATACCTTTGGCATTGCTGTTGTGAAACTGTTTGTACGTGTACAGTGGCACCTTGGTTCTCAAACTTAATCCGTTCTGGAAGTCCGTTCCAAAACCAAAGCATTCCAAAACCAAGTTGCGCTTCTCCAAAGAAAGTAATGCAAAATGGATTAATCTGTTCCAGACTTTTAAAAACAACCCCTAAAACAGCAAATTAACATGAATTTTACTATCTAACGAGACCATTGATCCAGAAAATGAAAGCAATAAACAATGTACTTTAGTCACACAATCAATCAATCAGTAGGTGAACTGGGTTCCACACAGTCACAAAAACAAAACAAAAAAGAGTTGCAAAAACAAAAATGCAAAATAAATAGCAAAAACAGACAGACCTCAGCGTAACACTCAAAACGGAAGTGTGGCACTCAAAACGGAGCACGTGTAGCTTTCGAAAAACGTTCGCAAACTGGAACACTTACTTCTGGGTTTGCAGTGTTTGGGTTCCAAGTTGATTGAGTACCAAGGCGTTTGAGAACCAAGGTACCACTGTATTGGCTATTGTTATGAATTGTCTATCGAGATTGTAGTCCATAACATCTTGATGGCACCATATTAGGTACCCATCTATCTATATCTATCTATCTATATCTATCTATCTATCTATCTATCTATCTATCTATCTATCTATCTATATCTATCTCTATCTCTATCTCTATCTCTATCTATCTATCATCTATCTATCTATCTATCTATCTATCTATCTATCATCTATCATCTATCTATCTGTATCTGTTTGAACATAAAAATGCACATTTTTTTCCTGTAATTGCAGCTTTCCCCCTTATTAATCTTTATAGCGGGATTGCAGTAATAGGGTTCTTGGTATTGCAGTAAAAAAACAATCTACCACATGAATATTTCAGTGCATTAGTCCAGATTGAGAAAGCATTAATTGCAGCCTAATGAACACTTTCAATGGACCGATCCCTGCATCTTCACACTAAAACAGAACAAAAGTTAAGTTGTGAATTTGTCTTTATGTGTATCTTGGACCATGCTGGGGGAGTGGGGCAGAGTGAGAATCCACGAGAGACAGGAGGAGCACACAGACAGCATGAAACCATCCAACCTCTGTTTCGGTGAAACATTATCCTTTTATTATAGAGGCCACATCCCAGCAGCATGCTTTCATAAGGGGGGGGGGGAAAGTTCTGGTTTCCATCAAAAGCAACTGTAACCCATATTTCCACTTACCTCTCTAGAAAAGGGGTAAAATAGCAAAATAAGAGAACACCCAGAGCGGACCTGATACCTCCAACACCAAAGCGTGTTTCCACTGGACAGGAAGACAAAGTTATCCATGGCTTTTCTCAAGCATCTGCCGAAATTTGCTTGAACACTTCAAAACCTGTTGCCAGATGCGCTCAAATAATATCTAAAGGAGCTGGACTTTGTCTCTTCAACAGGAAAATGTCGCCCTATTATCGCTCACATTCATCTGCATCAACAAAGGCGGTAACAGCATTAATTTTTCTCATTTCTTTCTGTCGTTCCCCTCCTTTAGGAAACCAGCACGGCTTCTAACATTTTAAAGATAAGGCGCTGACTGGGTGGGCGCAATCTGAGCAGGAATTGCACTTTTGGATCCTGTGCCCTCAAGGATCAGATTCACAATCTGGGGTTGCAGCGCTGCCCTTGACCTCAGTAGCACCCAAAAAATTTTTAGCTGGGTGTACCAGCAGCAGCCTTTCCTTGACCAAGAGAGCCTGGCCACCGTAAGTCATGCTCTGGTGATACTGCATCTAGATTTCTGCTAAGAGCATTGTACATGGGGCTGCCCTTTAGAACTGCTCTGAAAGTGTAGCTAGTATAAAGTACAGAAGCTGGACTGCAAACTACGATTGGTTCTGTGGACCACATCTTGCCAGCCTTAAGCAAACTTCACTGCCTTGTGCTTGATTTGCTTCTGGGCTCAATACAAGATGCTGGTTTCAACCAAGGATGCGGGATCTCAGGCCCAGGGGGACCCCTCCATCCCTCTCCAGGCCCAGCCCACACTCCTTCTCCCTGGTACACCCTCATTGGCCTCACTTTGTACCCAACTTGAGAGTTATTTGCCTGGCTGGAAGGTGCCATTGAGTTCTGATAGTTCTTCTTGCCTGCCTGGATGAAGAGGGGTGTGTGAAGAAGCCTGCTGTACAAAGGTAAAATTAGCATTCTTTGTTCCACCTGCTTTCGCTTCTGGCCCCAACCCATCACTGGGAGGGAATGGAGCCCTCAGGCTGGAACAGGTTCCCCACCCCTGCTTTTGAAGCCTTAAATGGATTCGAAGCAAGGTCCTTGAAGCCTGCTTGCTCTCACAAGAACCTGGCTGGCTGGCAAAGCCTTCCATGGAGACCCTCTTAGGGCCTTTTTGCATGTGTGGAAGTGACATCTGCGATTGGGCCTTTTCATTTGGAGATGCTGGAGCCAAGAAGGCGGGCCTGGCACTTAGCCCATGCCTTTTTGGCATGGGTTAAAAATATTTTATATACACAGACTCTTTAGTTTTTAGTCCAGGGTGTTTCCAGGGTTATTTAAATCTGGTTTTTTATTGCTTTCTGCTGCTCCTGTTTTTATGCGACTGGCTACTGTTTTGTTGTCACTTCCTCGTTTTAAAGTGCACGTTAAGATGCTCCGAGGGACTGCTGTCTGAAGCGTGGTGCATATGTTTTCTTAATAAAATCGTTTGCTGCAAAATCGAACACAATACAGCTTAAGTCCAGACTATCTAAAAGACCGTATTCTCTCATATGAACTGCCTGGGTTCTGAGATCCTATGGGGAGGTCCTGCCACACTCGTAGGCATGCTTCGTGTGGAGTAGAGTCCCTAAGATGGTTGGATAGTGCCTTGTACACCTCCTTCCGCAGCCAAGCTGGTAACAAACGTATTGCTCTGCTTCCCTTTGGACCACATCAACAAGGCTGAGAAGCGAGTCTTGTTGTCTGGGCAGCCCAGGACCTCCATACACACTGCCAAGATTTGCACCCCAGGGAGGTCACTTTGATGCTGCTAACGCAGCAGTTTGACTTCACCCGCAGAGGCGCACTCCATTGTCTCTCGAGACAGATGGATGCCAGGAACATGCAGGAGGATCCTTCAGGCACTCTCTGAAGTGTGCCCAGGTTTCCTTGCTCAATAATTAAGAACAGCAAAAGGGAATCCGAAGTATTCTGGAGGTAAAAGATACTGATCACTGAATTCTATAGACCAGAATCTGCTATTAATTTATGGCTAAGGTGTGGGAGGTGTTGAAGATGCTGCCATTGTCACTTTATGTACCCTATATACTCGAGTATAAGCCTAGTTTTTCAGCACATTTTTTGTGCTGAAAAAGCCGCCCACGGCTTATACTCGAATGAGGCAGGCAGTGGCTCCTATGAAGCTTTCCCAGGTTTTTTGTGGTAAAATTGGGTGCCTCGGCTTATATTCGGGTCGGCTTATACTCGAGTATATACGGTAGGTGAAAGTGAAAATGGTTGGTTTTTAGTTAAAGGGAGGATCCTTGTTTATATTTGTGCACACATGCAGGGGAGAGAGAGAGAGAGAGAGAGAGAGAGGGAGACTTTTTATTATCTTTTAAGGGCTTTAGACATTCAAACCAGTAGCTTGAATTGTGCTCAGAAACTAATTGGCAATTGCTCTTACTAGATATAAGACAGTATAATTTCAAAGTGGGGTTCTTTGTCTTCTGAATTAGATGTTAATGGCAGGATCGTGTGTTGAGACAGCATTCTGGTATTGAATACAAGACAGCCAGTGATATATGGCTATGGTGTCAGACTTCAGAGTAGGAAATCCAGGTTTAGCTCACCCATTCATCCAGAAAGCTCACTTTATGATCGCAGACAAGTCCCTCTTAGCTTCACCTGCATTGCAGGATTTTAGTTGCTCTCAGACACCTGGAGGAAGAGCAGGCTATTCTCATGAATGACTATCTCTGTGCCACAGTGAACATATAACATTTAGGCTGCAATCCTAATCCCACTTACCTTGGAGTAAGCCCCTATTAATTCAGCAGGACTTCTGAGTCAACATGGTTAGAGTTGCATTGTCAGTGACTATCAGCATGCACTTGTGAATATTGCAATCGAATATTGCAAATTTTGTGATTATCTTAGAAGGGTGCTGACCATCAGGTAAATGCAATGATCACTGTTGTGTGCCCATTGGTGGTGTGTGTGTGTCTTTTCAGACACTCCTGAAATCCACCTGATTGTCAGCATTTGTGCAAGGATTTGCGCAAAATTTTGACAATTCATGACTAATATAATATAATATATGTGGCATTTTTGAATGCCTATGTATTTTAAATGAAATCTCTGTGAGCAAGCTCAACTGAAGCGATTGCACATCTGGGTAGCATGTGTAGGCCACAAATATGCCAGTAGGAAGCATCTAGGAAACCAATGAATGTACTGCTGGCAAAATGTTCTAGAGTTATACAATAGCTAGAGGGGGGGTATTTTTTACCACTAGTATAGAAAGCTATGAAATAACCTAAATCAAGTTTGATCACAAATGAATTGATAGGCCATATATATAGCCTCTGGCAGAGGGAAGGGGTCCAAGGGAATGAAAAGAACATTAAATTTACTCTTGATCTATCAACCCTGTCAGGTAAGCGGTCCCTTAATTATTATTGATTTTCACAATGGTGTTTTATTAGGCTTGACTGAACTCAAGTTATAGCCACACACACACACACACACACACACAGAGAGAGAGAGAGAGAGAGAGAGAGAGAGAGAGAGAGAGAGTATACAGTATATACACAAACGTATACACAGACCACTGCAGTCATCAAAGTCCATACCCGCTATGCACATTATGCAAACCCTTGTCTGACTATTAAATACTGAGTGTTTAATGTGCCATTATCGAACACACACACACACACACACACACACACAAGAACACAAATAGCTGGCTGCATTATCATTTCAAATAGAGGTATTGGGTTTTTTTACAAATAAATCTTTTGAGGCTTTGGCTTGGATCATACATTCGTTCACTTTGGTAGTAGTAGTAGTAATAATAATAATAATAATAATAATAATAATAATTATTTATTTATTTATTTATTTATTTATTTATTTATTTATACCCTGCCCATCTGGCTGGGTTTCCACAGCCACTCTGGGCGGCTTCCAACAAAAGATTAAAAATACATTAAAACATCAGTCATTAAAAACTTCCCTATCTTTGCACTTGATGATTGACAGCAGCACATGTCAACTGAATGCACTCGAAGGCATTGTGACCGAGACAGTTCAAAGGTTTTAATGCAGCATTTTTGGGAGGGCACTTTCGTTCATGCGTCAGTCATCGCCACGTGACTTTTGCAACCATCAAGTGACAGGCGTCCATGTGTGATAAGCATTGACTGAACTGGCTTGCCAACTTCAGGCAAATATCCTTTCCATATTCTGAACTAGTGCTGTCCTGTTTGCCACAAGCCTTCTGTGGCTTTTTAATAGATATGCAATTGAGCCAAGTTACTGCGTTCGCCCCTGCATGTAGTAATTAGCCCTGACCTGGCGGTCACATGCCTTACACAGAATGATAAATCAAGTGGGTAAATTAATGGCTCTGTAAGGCTGCTAAGGCTTTAAATGTCTCTTTTTGGCAGTGTGGAAGGAGCATCCTAGTGAACCATGTAAAATACGTACTTAAGCCATCTAAGGTAATGGTCCCGTTGGTCGTTGTTTATTTATGACGGCATGAGGTTCCTTGTACAGCCTCAATTTGGTTGCTTCAAGGCTAGCAGAAGTGGCAATGAAGAGACACACATGTCGTGTTTCAAACAAAGCTATTAAAAGAAAATTATTTCAAGTGTAATTCTTCTATCGTGGTGAGTCTACATTATAGCAAAGAAATTGCAGGTGAGGCTGGGTAATCATATTGTATTATGACAGTCACATTGTAACACACAAACATATTTTAAGCCTTCTTTTTTTAAAAAAAGAAGGAAATATAGCAATGTATTTCGTATTAACATGGATACAGTCAGTGCTATTTTTCTAGAAAAAGAGGTGTCGGAACTCACCATGAATGCCTCCCTTTCTCTCTTATAATGGCAATGGCAATGGCTCCTACCTAAGTCTTGCCAGCAGGTCAATAAGCAGACACTCAAGTCAGTATGTTTCCAGCATTTGGCATTACTATTCATATTTATTATGAGTGTCATTTTTTGTTTTGTTTAAAACATTGGTACATTTTAAAAGCATGTTGCAGAATACTATGGGAATTTTGCTCATTTCTATTTCAGGGTTACAGCCATTTCCTGGTGTCTTATTTTAAATCACTTGTTGGCTTATTTTCTCCAGGGCAGCTACTGATTTTAAAGTTGTTGAAAATTGTTCTGCTCGGTCAAGATGCAATGCAAACAGGTATTATGAATATTTGAATCGTTGTTTGAGAATGGTGACTTTTATAAAGTAGCAATGAAGGCACAACCACTGAAGGCATTTCCAGTGTTCTGTAGAATTGAGAGCAATGGCAGCTAGACTGGTGACTGGGGGCAGCCGCCGAGACCATATAACACCAGTCCTGAAAGATCTTCATTGGCTCCCAGTACGTTTCCGAGCACAATTCAAAGTGTTGGTGTTGACCTTTAAAGCCCTAAATGGCCTTGGCCCATTATACCTGAAGGAGCGTCTCCACCCCCATCATTCAGCCCAGACACTGAGATCCAGCCCTGAGGGCCTTCTGGCAGTTCCCTCACTTCGAGAAACAAAGCTACAGGGAACCAGGCAGAGGGCCTTCTTGGTAGTGGCGCCTGCCCTGTGGAACACCCTCCCTGCAGATGTCAAAGAGATAAACAATAACTTGACATTCAGAAGACATCTGAAGGCAGCCCTGTTTAAGGAAGCTTTTAATATGTGATATTTCAATGTATTTTTTATTTTTGTTGGAAGCCGCCCAGAGTAGCTGGGGAGACCCAGCCAGATGGGCGGGGTACAAATAATAAATTGTTGTTGTTGTTATTATTATTATTATTATTATTATGATTATCCAAAGGAACTTTTTCAGACGACCTCCTTATTCAGCATTGATTCTGATTCGCTCACACAAAGCATGCACTGAGGTTAGACTATGGCCAGTTTTTACTGAGCCTTCATTCCGAGTTATTTGCAGAGTGGTTATGCAACAACACACATTCATCCTGATTTGCTTGCGCAGTGTTCATACATCTTCTCAATCATTGTTTGTTCACTCCACGTTTTTCAGTGCATTTCCGCTTTCCTAACCACAATACTTTTTAAATAGATTTTTTTTCAGTGGTGTGACAGAGCACTTTAATCCACCTTAATTGTGCAGACCTAAATTTCTAGTATGCACTTGAATCCCTGATAGTCTAGAGGTGAGCTAGGATTTGTTTTTAAAATAATGTGGAATAAGGATATGTGCAGTATTTTGCTTCTGTGCTATGTGGACTAATTTACTTGGAGAGCTTACACCTGGATAATGGGGTGTCATGGGCCTTAGAAAGCCATGTGACCCTACCTAGTTAAAGCCATTGGTCCATTATCCAAGCCTCTGCAAGCATAAACAAAACAGTTTGCCTGGTATAGCTCAAAACAGATTAAAGAGAAGGAACAGAGCCACATGTGCCCAAAAGCGTATTTTAAGCAAGCAAGAAGTTGTGTCGTTTCAGATCAGCAGAATCACTTCAATTCGAGCATTGTACTGATTGGGATGAGGTGAGATAGTGTCCTAGTTTCAAGGCCAGACCCAGCTCCTGTCATGCTGTGGAGAAAGAGGGAGGCCTTGGTGAAGATGATCTTTGAAGCTCTGTGAGAATGCTAGATGTGACAAATATATGTAGTGAGAAGGGCCAGCCCAAGATGTTTTGCTGCCTGAGGCAAAGGACAGACCTAATGGTCTCCCATGACATGCACAGAAGCCAACAGGAATGGCAGGTGACAATATCTTCCACGCTGGTAATGGGGCAGCAGCACCCATCACTATAACTAGGAGCAGGAGGCTAGCTTCGGCAGGTTGCTTGGAAAACACAGCTCTGTCCTGCAACAAAAGTCACCACACTTCTCCAACATTTTGCTCCCCATTCTCAGCATCCGCCAAATGAGGCTGCTGCTTCACTCTGCCTAATGGTAGGGCTGGTCCTGGCGCTAAGCCTGGGAGTTAAGAGGATTGGGGTGATGGTTCTATCTTTTATTATGGGAAGCTTGCAGCAATCCATGGAACTCCAGGGTTCAACTAATACTGTATATACAGCTGCCTGGAAAATCTGTAGCAAACTTAGGTGTAACAGAACAAGAAAACACACCTAAGCTTGTCTTTTTAGCTGAACAACTTCTTAGATCAGGAATGGGGAACTTATGACCCTACAGGTGTTTTTAGATTCCAGCTCCCATCATCCCCACACAGCAGGGCCAGTAGTCAAGAAGGAGTCCAGCAGCATCTCATGGGCCACAGGGTTCCCTTTTGTTGTTTAGTCGTATCCAACTCTTCATGACCCCATGGACCAGAGCACGCCAGGCACTCCTGTCTTCCACTGCCTCCCACAGTTTGGTCAGACTCATGTTGGTTGCTTCGAGAACACTGTCCAACCATCTCGTCCTCTGTCGTCCCCTTCTCCTTGTGCCCTCCATCTTTCCCAGCATCAGGGTCTTTTCCAGGGAGTCTTCTCTTCTCATGAGGCGGCCAAAGTATTGGAGCCTCAGCTTCAGGATCTGTCCTTCCAGTGAGCACTCAGGGCTGATTTCCTTAAGAATTGATAGGTTTGATCTTCTTGCAGTCCATGGGACTCTCAAGAGAATCTCAGAGAAACTACTACCCTGAATTTCACTGGAGCTCCATGCTGGCAACCCAGTCAGATGGGTGAGAAAGAAAGAAAGAAAGAAAGAAAGAAAGAAAGAAAGAAAGAAAGAAAGAAAGAACTACCGGTAGCTCTAAGACTGATTTGCCTTCTCCTAGTGATTTATTCTTTATACTAAGACTGAACTTCATACTCTGAATGTTGATCAAAACAGCTCCATCCAGACTCAAAGAGGGGCATATCAGCAGACTTGAAGGAACTCCAAGGTTTGCAGAAGTGCAATGAATGGGGGAGTGGTCCAGAAAGGGGAAAGGAATGGAATATCCTATTAAAAATAAATAAATGCATGACGGACTGAAATCCTGAAGGGGAGTACTCCACCTTGCAACATTTTGTTGCAGATCCCACTTGTTACAATCCAATAGTAATGGTAGCTGTATTCCTGGACAGGACCTGGACCTTTCCGACTGCACATATCACCACTGTGAGCCATAGCACAGTCCCCTTGTTATTTAGGTAGGTGTGCATGCTAGGTCTGACAATTTCTATGGTGAATGGGCCAGTGAGAGACCTCTTTATTGTACCTAAGAGGTTTCCTTGCAGGTTTGGCTGTTTCTTTCTTTCATTGGCCACTGCAATCTGAATCCTTCTTTGACATCACTGAAGCTCATCTAGGACCTGCTGTGGCCCCAAGTTGTGGTACCAATGCCCACTTCACATACTGTTGGACAGCTGAGTCCACATAGCTGAGACCACAGAGTGCCTCTATGACAAATCATGCTGTCACTTTCTAAGCAGAGTTGGGAAAATGCCGGTGGGCTTCACCTCCCATCATCCCTGACCACTGGTCATGCTGGCTGAGGCTGATGGGAGTTGTAGTCCAACAAAAACCAGGAAGGCAATAGGTTCCCCATTGCTGAGCTGAGGCACCTGCTGGTGGATCATGCCTCTTATCTTAAATTAAAAGCGAATTAAAAGTTCCCAAGTTAGAAAGGCATTATTTATTTCCACTTAGCCTTTCTGGGGGGGGGGACAGATTGGTGTGAGGGTGATGTTAAAACTGGACTCATAAATCAAGTGGTATTATCAAGCCTGTGTTGATGTTGTTTGCAAGCCCCTTTCCTTCCTATTGATTACTTTTACAGCAGTTTGTTTTGTATGCTGCCCACATCTGCACAAACCTTGTTACTGTTACTAGCCTATCTTTTTATTCTTGTAGAGCCGCACTCGATGCTTAGCTGCAGCAAGGTTGACAGTCAATAGTGTGTGTGTGTGTGTGTGTGTGTGTGTGTGTGTGTGTGTGTGTGTATTTAAAGGCTACAAGAGAAAGGAGGGTTGGGGTGGGGTAAGGAAAGACTATCAAAGATAGGATTTCAGATGGATGTGTGTTGGTACCTTGGCAGCAAACATCACTCCTCCGTCGCCACCTCTAAAGAGATTTGGCACCACACAGGTTGCCTTATGTAACTTCTTGTCCAGTTTTGGCATCAGAAGTGATTGTAGGCTGGCCAAATGCAAATGACAGAACCTGCAACTTTAATCATTGTGTAGCTGTACCTGCTAGAACTCCCTCTTTTGCTAAAGCTGTAGGAGCCCTGTCTGCTTGTTTATCGGGATCCAGCGAATGTGGTGTTCTCCAGATGTGCAGGGCTACAACTCACAACACCTCTGATGCTGGCTGGGGTTAGAAGAAGAAGAGGAGGAGGAGGAGGAGGAGGAGGAGTTTGGATTTGATATCCCACTTTATCACTACCCGAAGGAGTCTCAAAGCGGCTAATAATCTCCTTTCCCTTCCTCCCCCACAACAAACACTCTGTGAAGTGAGTGGGGCTGAGAGACTTCAGAGAAGTTTCTTAACCGCTACACCACACTGGCTCTCACCACACTGGTTAATGGGAACTGTAGACCCAACAATCTGGAGGACAGCGCATTGGCTAACAGTTGCCCAGAATAGATGTGGTGGTGAGTGAGCCACCTACTTAAACTTAGAACCGCCCCAGTTAGATAGAAAGGAGGAGCTTCTGGAGTCCAATTGCACGTGAATTGCACATGAGAAGGTGGTTGGACTCTCTCCATCCTTGGTGCTGGTGTCTCTGCAGCCCCTCTCGTTGGATGCTTTTCATCAAGCCATAGTCCTTTGAAGTGTTGGAACCTAGTTTTCTCCAAGTGTCAGAACAGAGAAACTACACAGAGCCCTAGGGGGTGGGTGGGAATAGTCTGCTGTTGAAACCAGACTTCCCACTTCCCTTTTTTCTACATTAGGGGTGGAAAACCTCAGACATAATGGCATCCCCCTAGACCTCTCTATCTAGCCTTTGAAGTGGTCCTTAGACCATGCCCTGTCTCTCAAGGCCACACACCGCACCAGACCTGCTCTGTTCTCTCCCCTCAAGTGCTTTTGCCTGTCTGGAATCTGTCCTTCGGTTATGTTCATACCTCTTCCTTGCCTGGATAGAGGTAGGGATATGTGTGTTTGTACAAATGTAACAAAGGCTTTTGCGGTGCTGGCAAGCAGCCTACTATTCAATCTGTTGCCCCACCCACTTTTGCCTCTGGCTCCGCCCATCAAGGCACATGGACCTTAATGGTTGCTCATGAGGGAATGTGGCCTTTGGGCAGAACATGGGTGTCCTAGTCCTGTCCTGCACCATTGAGAGCAGTTCCATTTTCAAACACAGAGAACTTTAGCAGCAGGAAGACATTCGTATTGTAGAAAAGGATTACAGTGGTACCTCTGGTTAAGTACTTAATTCGTTCCGGAGGTCCGTTCTTAACCGGAAACCGTTCATAACCTGAAGCGCCACTTTAGCTAATGGGGCCTCCCGCTGCCGCTGCGCTGCCAGAGCACAATTTCTGTTCTTATCCTGAAGCAAAGTTCTTAACCTGAAGCATTATTTCTGGGTTAGCGGAGTTCTTAACCTGAAGTGTATGTAACCTGAGGTACCACTGTATAACTGTTGAGTGACAAAGTGTTGCTTTGAATCTTGGAATAAAATATTAAAAGTAAAGAGAGAGAGAGATAGAACTTCAGCAGTCCTTTGGGGATCTACCGGTATATACCAGTAAGTCATAGGTATACATGGCAAATGTACAAATTCCTTTGCTTGCAACCAAAATTCTGGTTTGTCCTGTGCAGATATAGAAGAAGAAGAAGAAGAAGAAGAAGAAGAAGAAGAGGAGTTTGGATTTGATATCCCGCTTTATCACTACCTGAAGGAGTCTCAAAGCGGCTAACATTCTCCTTTCCCTTCCTCTCCCACAACAAACACTCTGTGAGGTGAGTGGGGCTGAGAGACTTGAGAGAAGTGTGACTAGCCCAAGGTCACCCAGCAGCTGCATGTGGAGGAGCGGAGACGCGAACCCGGTTCACCAGATTACGAGTCCACGTCTCTCAACCACTACACTATAGCTATATGTTGTTGTTGTTGTTGTTGTTTTAGCGCAGTACTGTACTTTTAAAAAGAACCCCAGAAATGTTTTGCTTTTTCTCTCTTCCATGACTATATTCAAGAACAGGGTTTTTTGGGGACAGCTGTTCCCCCACAAACTGCACAACAGAACTCACACACATACTATGGTACAGGAAAGAAGGAAGGAATCGGGGAGGGCTGGACTCTGCAGCTCATTACAGACATCCGCACTTGGAGGGGGAAACACTCAGTTACTATCTTAAATTAGCAGAGGTAATGATAGCAATAGCCCCTTATCATCTGCCTGCTCGCAAATGGATTACTTAAAGAGAATGGGTGGTAATGAGCAATTTCTGTGAGGGATTATGGCTTTATGCTCTCCTCGAATGTGACATTTCAGTTTGCAGAGCCCAAGCCAGACAGCCTTGGGAAACGACACATCTCCTAGCAGAGTAATGCTGCTAAGACACTAATAGAAATGCTATGCTATACATCACGGGCTAATTCTGAGCAAGGGATGTGGCAGGGTCACAACGGCTTGCCCTTGGAGCTCCCAAGGCGCTGTTGATACTGAGAGCCAAATGAGGCAATGGGCAACGGGAAATAAGGGGAGGGGGAAGCTGGCCAAGAGGACAGAGAGGGACCTTTAAAGAATAGAAAAGAAAAGAAATTCAAAGAGCAATGTGAAAGGCAATGCCTTACCCTCTAGGTCCCCCAGTTGATCACAATGGTGGCACACTATTACAGGTCCCCCGTGGACCAGAAGAACGACTTCTGTCCATGAGAGCTGAGTCTTGTAGGCCCAACTCTGTGGAACTCTTTCCCACAAGATGTCAGCCAGGCACTGTTCCTGCTGAGTTTCAAGTGCCCTTCCTACAACCATTTTGTTTCGAGAGGCCTTTGCATCATGAATGCTTCTCTGGTGTTTTCTGGTGTTTTTGTTTCAAATTTCTGAGGTTTTAAATTTTTTGAGGTTTACTTTATGTTTAAATCTTAGGGATGCATATGACCTAAGATTACAATCAAAGCTAGAGAAAACTTCAGAGGGTGGAACTCATCTCACAATTTGCATTTTGGAGCAGGCAATAATGAACTTTTGTGACATCACTACTTCCCTTTCCAGTGTATTTAACGTGATATGATGTCTCTTCTACCCTGGGTTGCTATAGCATCCGATTATATATATATATATTATATTGTTGCAATGTTTTGAGTGGTGTGAGATTCCAGGAGTTCCAGGCACTTAACCCAGAGTTCGGTTTCCTTGGACTGAGGGACAGCAGAGACTGTGGTATCTTTAGGATATCTGGTTTATTCGCACATATATACACCCTGAATCTAAGGTGGAGGGGCTCACAGCATTAACATCCCAATAATGTCTTGCTTCTCCCATAGCCACAACCTTGGATCCCAGCAGAAATCAGACATGACTCTGTCTCTCAGCTGCCCAGCCTGCTTCTAGTTCTCACCCACAACTCTCTGGGCTTTGTCCTTCTCATCAACAGCCAGGTGAGGAAGGGGAGTCCCATCCATTGGTTCTCTAGCACAGAGCCATTTTCTTTGTTTCCTTAATGGCCCATACTTAGGGGGCTTTTATGCCCGTTACCGGGCTGATTCAACAATCAAATCCTTTCTGGATCCAAGAATTATAAGAGTTTCACCCTAACTCCCATCCCCCGGCAAACTCAAAACAATACGCATTTCCTGCTCTCTAGCCTGTCATTGTGACATCTTTATCATGCCATGCCATTTCATGTTATCTTGCTCTTATCACTTTCAAAGAGGACAGCCCTAGACGTGGTCTCTTGAAAGGCTTTAGCAAGGACAGAGTTAGCACACCACACCCCAAACCCTAAATCAGCAGCCAATGCCTCTCTTTATCAATGCCTCTTTTTTTACTGGTTGTGTGCAGGGTATGTGTGCTTTTTATCTCGTACACAATCTCCCGAAACATCCCACATCTTAGAAGGCACAGGCGCTGGCAAGTTACTTTCCTAATAAAAGAGAACGTAAGGTTTCACGCCAGCCCAATCTCCAAGTGGCGCGAGATTCCAGGGCGTTCCGGGCGCTTACCTGGGGTTCGTGTTTCCTTCACAATGAGGCACAGCGGAGACTGTGGTGTCTTTAGGATATATGGTTTATTTACACATATATACAGCCTGAGCCTACGGTGGAGGGGTTTGCAGCATTAACACACCAAGAGGACTCTTGCTTCCCCCATACCCGCAAGCCTTGGATTCAAACAGAAATCAAACGCCGCTGTGTCTCCCACAGTCCCCAGCTTTCTGCTCCCCCCCCACTCACTCACATTACTCCACTCGCTGCCCTCAACTCGGTGGGGACGGGGACTCTACCCATTTGTCATCTCGCACAGTGCCCCTTCCTTTGTTCCCCATCACCAGGAGGCTAGCTTGGCTATTCCAGGAATTAGAAAGGAGTCCAGGCATTCACCCTAACCCCCACCCCCACCCCAAACTCATAACAGTAATTAAAGCGTGTGTCAGATTGAATTCATTATGGCCCTTTCCCTCTCTCGACCATGTATAGGTATTGATTTCACCAGTGGCTTGGGAGTTGTGTAGTTTGATACCTTCTCCTTCATATTAACCAGACCTCTGCATACATACCGTTCAAAAAGGACCCCGGGAGTATACTTTCAATCATCTTCGATTCCACAAGGCTGAGTTCCTATGGCATTGGGTCAGAATACAAACTTACAGCAAATTGAGACAGTGCTTGCATGAGGAAGGCGGTTTTTAAACACGATTTGCAAAGAGCATGACAGGGGCATCTTCCCAGAGTATAATTTTGGATAAAGCAGAAACATGGTCCATAAATCCCATTGCTCGGAGGATAATGTGGCATCATTTATGTTGATGGACGGCCGTGTTTGTGTGTGCTTTAGGTTTAATCACTGTGTGTGTGTTGCACTGCCCATTTGAGATACATTAACCATCCCCTGTGAAGTGCTGTTTCAGCTATGGCACTATTCAAGTGGGGGCCCTCCAACAAAATATGAATAGTTTCTGTTCAGGGTTTCAGCCTCTCTATTCCACACACACATCCCAACAATCAGTCAGCATTCTGTGTCCACTGAGCATGCTCAGTCCTCAATGGGCTCTGCAATCAGTCAGCATTCTGTGCCCACTGAGCATGCTCAGTCCTCAATGGGCTCTGCAAGCAGTCAGCATTCTGTGCCCATTGAGCATGCTCAGTCCTCAATGGTCTCTATGCTGATTTTTGTCTCTTCATGTGGGGACCTTTACTGTGTAGGATGGATGCAATTGTGCCCAATGCCAGCTACATTAAATGTCTTCATTGGCCAGCCTTTGCCACTCCAGGGGATACTGAAGAATAGCTTATCAATACGAAACAGTAAGTGACCAACCCAATGAGATGGGTACTTTCTACCTAAATATATTATTATACAGTAGGTTGTGGATGGGGCGTTTAGTCTAGATGTCATCTTTGGGGACGTCCCCCTCCCCTGGCCAAACAGCCTGTGGTTTTATACCAATAAGACTGGATTCTGTAGAGGAAGAGGCTGATTTGAATGGTCAAGCCACTAAAGAGAACAACTGGAGATGCTTCCAGAAGGTAGGCCTCCTCACTGACTGGTGTGATGTTATTGAGGAGCTTAAAAGGTAGCTTAGAGCAAGGGCCATGGCTTTGTGTTGGAGTTAGGAGACCCAGAGGCTTAAATCCAGAGCTAAGGCCTTGGGTACCCACATAGAAACCAAATGAAGGAAAAGGATCTGCTAGGTTGGCAATGCTGTGAGTCCTCCCGACTTATGCTCATCATACCTGTATGTCAATCCTTCTTCACAGAGAACTCTGAGAATTGTGGCTCTGTGAGGCGAAAAGGGGCCTCATAACAACTCTCAGCACCCTTAACAAATGATAGTTCCCAGGATCCTTTGTGGGGAGCCACAACTGTTTAAAGCGGTGTCACAGTGCTTTGAATGCACGGTACGAATGTGGTCGCAGCCCCAGGCAGCAGCATCTCCTGTAGTTTAAACTGCAAGAGAAGCATTGCTGGTCAGCTCCTCTCAAGCCAGCCCTGGAAGGACCACACACTCCCTTGCAAACTCCCTTAATCTTTAAGAAGCAATGCTTGCCTTTCTCTCTGGGGAGCTTTGCTTTAAAAATTCAGTAGAAACCTGGAGCTATTCTTCTTCTTCTTCTTTTAAAGCATGTCTACTGTTTCAGCTTCTAAACTAACAAACTGCGGGCTTCATTTACAAATGGAAATGTTAGCTGTTCTCTGAACACACAGGCAGGCATCGGGTTCTGCAAGGCCAAAGCCGGCTGTAATTCCTCGTTAGAGGATTGCCAATGCAGCTGATAAAGGAGACCGGCGTTTTACCTGCAGTGCTTACCAATGAAATGAGCAATAATTTATACAGATTATGCAGACGATTCATCCCATGGGGTGAACTGGTGCATAGGTGGTTTGTCAGCTGCATGCAAACTGTCCTCAATGAATCAAGAACTTTGGTTATATATCCTGTTGTACTGATGAGTCATGCTAATAAGCAAGGTATATTAAGCTTTCTTTTTTTAAAAAAATAAATAATAATCTAGCACAGCCTAAGGCTAAGAGATGCTGAAGGCTAAGAGGCTAAGAGATGTCTAGACTGCGTCACTTGCGAATTTCATTACTGCAGCAGAAATCACAGGAGCCCTATCCTTAAATCAAAGTTAAGTTCTAGTCAGTGCTTTCGTCTAGCTAGGAGGCAGGTGTGCAGGGGAGCAGCTGTCTTCACTAGATGAGGAACAGCCTGCACAAACAGGCACTGCACACACACAGATCCTCTGCTGGTTCACCTGACAGCCCAGGGAGTGCATAGTCTGAGCCTGCAGAGTGGTTTGCAATCCTTATAAACTACCTGTGTGCATGTGTGCAGCATCTAGGCTTTGCCTGTGTGGCCCCAGCCAGGAAATCTGCAACAGTCAATCAGCTGTTCTTCAGGGGACATGACTGGAACAATTATTTCCTGCCCACAGCTGATTTTTCTGACAGGGCTGCACAGGTACATCTCAGGATGCTCTGCTTCCACCCAGTTGGATCAGAGGGAAGGTAAGCAAGCCATTTGTTTTACCAACATGGAAAATGCAGAATCCGGCTTAAGCGCCAGTTGTAAAAGTCCAGCCAAGACCAGAGAGGCTTCATACATTATCTGGGTCCAGGGTGAGCAGCTGTGCAAAGGTGTTCCTATTTTTTACATGCACTTTACATAGCACATACCCCGCAAGTGTCCCAGAAAAAACACAGGTCACCCCGTTTTCCTTATGCAAGGGCACAGCGGCCATTTTGGATGCCGTGATCTAGCGAGCACGGCCCCGAAGAAAGCGCATCTTTTGGGTTCTGTGAACTCACGTGGGTCACATGACTCACACGGGAGTGAAAATGCATGTCCCTGTTTTGGGACTTAAAATGTTGGAGGGTGCATAGCATTGCAATCAAGGAACACCAGCAGGGGGAATCAGGTTTCGAGCGCACACCCTTGTCCCCTTGTCAGTTCCTTTTCAAACAGGAAGCACAAATCACATGCACTTTCCTCCCCCATCCAATCAAAATCCCATTTTGAAATGAATAAGGTGGCAGGGCACATCACTAAAAACACGCGCCTTGTTTTGCCAGGTATCAGCAGGTGGCGCTGTTGCACATCATCTCCAAAATTCTTAATCTTCATTCAACAACAGAAAGGAGGAGGAGGGAGGAGAGAAGGAATACTATGCCGGCTGCAATTCTAACTTCAACAGGGTATTTATTTTTATTTTTAAAAGAGGGACAGAGGAAGTAGAGCATCAGGAGTGCTTGCCTTCTTTCACTCCTTTGGAGGCTGCAGTACTGAAATGAGAAATCCCCAGTGATGCTGGGGATGTAAATCTTTATGAAAATCAGCGTAACACACCCAGCCAAATAAGCTATTGTGAACAATCTATTGCCTGTCTTGTTATATCATACTCGACTCCCAATCTGCAAAGCCTAGGAAACAAATGTTTTACTTATCCACACACATAGAGAAGCCAAATACAGAATATACCCTATAGCCTTAACTCTAATGCTTTCCCCTTATATAGCTAATGTAGATGTAACTCCCCCTCTCATTCTTTTGCAGAAGAGCCATCCAGCTCTGCAGCAGCACCGCCATGAAAAAGTGTGCAGCCAGCATAGCACAGTGGCCCCCGAGCATTGATTTGGGATGTGGGAAAATCCAGACTCAAAAGTTCATTGCAGAGCATTGGTACACAGAATAGCTGTGAGGCTAAATTATTGCTCTGACCTCCTTGGAAGAGAGGGCAAGGTGCTATTAGGGAATGCTCCTCTGATAGAGATTCAGTTGGCGTTTTCTACCGTATATTCACCTTAAACGTTTGCTGAAAATTTCTGTTTGCCGCCAGGCTTATGCAAACATTTTGGGGGGGGATCATATTCTGCAATACGTGGTGATTTGCTTGTTTGCATTTTTTATTTTTAAGAGGTAAGTTTTGTGCCATATAGAATTGTGCATATATAAGTTTTGTGCATATATAATTGTGGTAAACTTTTGTATTTTTTTAAAATGAAATTGCAATATGTAAGTATTTTATAAATTGAATGCTTGGTGTTTTTATTTTGCAAACCGCCCTGTGATCCTCAGATGAAGGGTGTTGTAGACATTTAATAAATACCCTGTTTCCCCTTTTTTAATACGTAGTCATAAAGTAAGCCATGGCAGGGTTTTTTTACCTTTGTGAGAAGTAAGACGTACCCCAAAAGTAAGCCATGGTGCCGCCATTGTTCCCGTCGCCTCCTCAGCCCCTCCTGCGTGCACAGGGAGCCAGTGAACCAGCAAGAGGCACGGGGGAAAAACGCACCTCTTGCGGAGTTCTGCCCCGTCTGCTTAGCGCGCAGGGAGAGGTGCGCACGGGGGGGGGGACACGCCTCTTCCTGCCCTACCTGTTCCCCGTGCGCAGGGAGCCAGCGAACCAGCGAGAGGCACGGGGGGAAACGCGCCTCTTGCGGAATTCTGCCCTGCCTGCTCAGCGCACAGGGGGAGGCTGTACCGTACCATACTGACATAATAAAAATAAGACATCCCCCGAAAATAAGCCACCCTGTGGTTTTTTGAGGAAAAAAATTATAAGACGGTGTCTTAAAAAGGGGGAAAGACAGTAAATAAAATGAATGAATGGAAATATAGCAAACCTCCACGTGCTCAGCTGCTTCCGACATAGTAGTTTTGCAATCTGTGTTGTTCCGTTGAGTATTTAATATGCCTTTAATGACACAGCAGTGTGCTAACATGCATGCTTTACTCTGGATGATGTTTTTCTGCATGCTTCATACCGTCTATCGATACTGAACATGTTCAGAGGTATAAAGAGGCCTCCGTGGTCTCCAGTGACTCCAGTGCCTGTGGTGTGACAACCTGATAAAAGACAGGTGGGAGCTACTCACAGGTGCTCTGCAGTTTGTGGATACCTGATGCACTGAATGTAATGATCCGCCTGAGTCTTGTGTGGGCATATCAACTAAACGCAGCCAACTATTTTGTAAACAGGCGAAGGGAAGGACATAAATATTGTACTACAAATGAATTAATTAACAGTGCAATGCAATCCTGTACATATCTACCCAGAAGTAAGTCCAACTGAGTGCCGTGGGACTTAGAAAGTTAAAAACAGCATCCTCTCATATTTACAGTTGTTTCTATATAGTGTACGTAAATAAACAGTAACATCCTTTTTTGCTTTTATTGTGGTTTCTTAGTATTTTAATTAGGCAACTGAATTTTATTTTACATTTTTATTTGTGAAGTGTCCCAGGATAATTTTTATTTTTGTAAAAAAAAAGTAGCATTTTAAATAAACTAAAACTAATAAACAAAAATGGAGATGGTCTGTGACCCTCAGTTGTGTTTTCCAAAATTTACCTTTCACTTTCATAGTCTGGAGCTGCTGTTTTTGTTTTTATTTAGAGCACTTGTACATTTCTAAAGTGTAGGAGGAATGCCGAGAGAGAGAGAGAGAGAGAGAGAGAGAGAGAGAGAGAGAGAGGTTTGAAAGATATCTTTGAAAAGCGGGTGTAATCGATTCCAGGAAAACAAATCTTTTGCTATTGCTTATGTCCTACAATCTCAAACAAGGTATAATGCTTTGGGGACCCCTAGGATTCAACCACATAGTGGCTTTAGGAAGGGATATAAGAGTAAAAACCAAGCAACAAAACTTTGTGCAAAGTATTGAGAGAAATCCGTCAGCTGTTAAATTTTGCTGTGTATGCCGACAGTCTTAATTTTAGCAACTTCAAAGCAATAAGCCTTTCAAAGGCATAAGTGATGTTAGCAAAAGTCTTTCTCAATTTGCCTCAATCAAAGCAGCAATCAGTAAACTGCTAATCACTTATGTGTCAGGGCGACAGATACTATGGCAATCAGAACTTGCAGGCACCGAGAGACAAAGGTGTGTGAAGGACATGGAAGTGATTGGCCTCTGGGAGACGGGATGTGGATAAGCCACCATTGACCTCAAGGACAGATGCTGCAGCGACAAGAATAGCAGAGGTAAGGGTAGTGATCCTCAGGGATGGCGAGGCTTTTCCTGTGAGTTAGGGACTGCAGTAGCACTCTGTGGATGTGGTAGCAACTTCTTCTGCACGGTGCATCTGGGCTTTGATCCTGCAAAGTAAAGTATTTCGGCTACAGCTGCAATGGATGGGGTGGAGGAATGCCTGGCTTTTGCCAACAAAACGCTTACCTACAAGTGAGGATGAGTGGCTTCCCTGAGAAAAACCTTGTGAGGACAGCTAAAAGTAAACAAGTGAGCAGATGGGTGTATCTCTGCTGCCCCCATCTCAAACAACCGAAACCGTACACTTCTAATAAGGGAAAGGAGGTCACCAGTGATGGGAAGAGCTTCCAAGGGAGAGGGGAGCCACACTTTTCCAGAACAGGGAGTGGCGAGGAAAAGGTTCCCCAAAAGAAAAGGCCTTGGAACTAGTTTGTGCTAACATGAATGAGCAGGGGACTGCCTCTGACCTTACTTCAATTCAGAAAGCATTTGGGAAGAGAGATTCCTTTTAATACACTGGACCCAGGCCCAGCCCACCCATCAGGCAAGGTGAGGCAATTGCCTCAGGTGGCAGGATCCACAGCAGTTCCAGGTTTGTTTTTTTAAAGTCATTTTTAATCAATGTTTTATATTTGTTGTTAGCCGCCCTGAGCCCGGTTTTTAAATCAGGAAGGGCGGGGTATAAATAAAAAATTATTATTATTATTATTATTATTATTATTATTATTATTATTATTATTTATAGTTCCAGCCTCCAAGGAATGCATCGCCCGCTGCTGCTTCCAAGATGGCAGCAATAGCTCCTTGGAGGTTGGATCTGCCTCTTACAGTGGCCTCTCAGCGAATAGGAAACACCGTTGGTCTCCTCCCACCCTTGTTCCCAATGTAGATCTCTATTTCTCCCTTGTTCCTGATGTAGATCTTCACTCACCCTTTCTTCCCTGGCAGGGGAGCATTTTGTGGTTTGCCTCAGGTGCCAAAATGTCTTGGACCAGCCCTGCCGAGGCCTTTCTGTGCTATATACACTAGGGTCAGGGCAATATTATAAAACTATGTTGGTTTTTTGTTTCTTGTCCTTCGATATTTTAAATTGTAGTGCTGAAGGCTCCCCCCCCCCCCCCGGTCCGTGAGACTTCAGGCACAACAAGTTTTGTTTGCATATAATTCTCTGCACGCTAGCTTGACCTGGTTAGCAAGAGCTGTATATGCTCACATGTTGTGATGATAGATTATGTTCACATAGCTCTGACCCCTGTCTGGGTTGGAAATTTCTTGCCATGTAAGCAAGATCCTCAGGCCATTTTAGGATACCACCCTGTATGCCACACACACACACACACACACACACACACACACACACACACACACACAGCATTAGGGGTGAAACCTTTGCTATGCCAGAGGCCTCTGATTCTTTCTGGAATGGCTCCAGAACTGCTGGCCTGGCGTTCATTCTGAAAAGGCTCCCTCCCCGACTTGGCATCCAGCATTCTGGTCTGGCAACAACATCCTTTGTTTAAGCAGCTGTCCGCCTCTATCAGCATCTTGTAGAAGAACTGAAAGCCAGTTCACCAAATGGACCTGACACATACCCTCATTTCTCTGATGAAATTAGGAATGTCCTGTTTAATAATAATAATAATAATAATAATAATAATAATAATAATAGTTTTACTATTTATACCCCACCCATCTGACTGGGTTGCCCCAGCCATTCTGGGTGGCTTCCAACATATATGAAAACATAATAAAACATTGTACATTTTAAAAACTTCCCTTTACACACAGCTGCCTTCAGATGGCTCAGGGGTCAGATAACTGACATGAAGGCTGCACTCTTAACCTCGTTTACCTGGGAGTAAAGCCTGTTACATTCACTAGGATTTATTTCTGAGTAGACCGCAGTTGGGCTTGACTGTAAGTTTATATATGTGGTGACTTATTTGTGTGCTCTCTTGTCATTGCATGTAGAACATTGACTATGAACCAGAGGATGTGTCATTTACTTCCTACAGGAAGATGCCCAAATCACCTGATCAGCCTGCTGGAGAAACCAAGGAAGTCCTTTCTCATGTTGCCATATATAGGGCTGTATCTTACTCAGAGTAGACCTATTGAAATTAATGGCTGTGGTTCATTAATTTTTGTGGGTCTACTCTGAGTAGAATTGGTGCAGGATACAACCCACTGTCAGCACCCTAGGTCCCCATAAAGTGGTGTGGGTTTTTTTTATTTAAAAAAATGTAAGTCAAATTGAGACACTTGAGCAAAGCCACCAATAAACTTAATAAATAAATACTGGTAGTTTTCTTGGACCGGTTTTTTAAAAACATGGGCACAAAATGTGTTATTCTACTACGAATGTGAGTTACAGATGTTTCTCATCCTAGATGTTTTCCATCAATTAATCAAACATGGGTATCGGGCTTCATTCAAGCCCATGGGTTTACGGCATGCATTTTTCATCTGAAAAAAAAAATGTCCTGAATGCCTTTAATTCCCTCCTTTATTAACTGATAGTTTCCACATCAAGGTAAAGGCGTCTCTCATACAAGCCTGGGCTCCATCTGGATGCAATGCCTCCGATATGCTTCAGGGACTCTGTCTGACAATATTCCTTTTGAAGGTGAGGACGGAACTGGAGGGGAATGTAGGACTCCTGTTCATGAATCCTGAAATGCTTCCTTTATCCTGCTCGGTTGTGATTTTAAAATGCATTAGCTCTTACCCAAAAAATAAATTTGAATGTGGAATTAATCAGAGTTGCCCAGCCAGATGCATGCCTTTTGCATCTGTCAGAACCTATAGCTTTACAGGGGAAATGGTTCTCCCCACAACCCAGTCTCCAAGCAATGAGGGGTGTTAGCGCATGGGTTGGGTTTCCTTAGAACTGTGGTGGGAGACCTCAGCCCCGCAGGGCCATTTCCCCAAAGCCCTGCCCCATCAGGTGTGGGGCAGGTATGGCTGCAAAGGAACATCAGAGGCCTTAGGCTGTGTTCACATTACTGAGTACACACGCAACAAGGTCATTCTTCTCAATTCAGACTGAAGCTGGTTTGGGGAGATGGGAACACATCAAGCACAATGCAGGCATACACCCCCACTGACACGCATCCTACGACCATGTTTATGCACATCGCTGTGAAATAAATGAAGGATCTGAACTGGGAAATGGTGCCAAAACAGCACAAAAAGAGTGGGAGAGCGCTGGAGAGTTGGGGAAAAACAGCTTGCACTGTCGCTCTGATTGTCTCGTTGCCCCCATTCACCCTCCTGTGCTTTCTTCTAGACTCGTAATCTGGTGAACCAGGTTCGCGTCCCCGCTCCTCCACATGCACCTTGGGCTAGTCACACTTCTTTGAAGTCTCTCAGCCCCACTCACCTCACAGAGTGTTTGTTGTGGAGGAGGAAGGGAAAGGAGATTGTGAGCCGCTTTAAGACTCCTTAGGGTAGTGATAAAGCGGGATATCAAATCCAAACTCTTCTTCTTCTTCTAATGGAATCAAGGTTTCCAGCCACCGTCAATCAACAAACCGGCCTAGTCTGCAAGCCCTGCTTCCTTTGGCCGTGTGCTTGCCCTGACATCATGGCAACTTCAGGGGATTAATAGCTGGGTGATGCCTGTGATCCTCCAAATAACCCCATCATCCCTGCCCGCCAGCCATGTTGGCTGGGGCTTATGGGAGTTGGAATCCAGCAACATCTGGAAAGCCATAGGTTCCTCACCCCTTATATGTAATATTGCCCTGGATAAAGAGGGGTGGTTTTTGCAGCAGTCAGGAATGAGATGCCCTTGCTGAGACGACTCTCTCATTCTTTGCTAAAGAAATAAATAGCTTAAAGTGTCCAGTGCCTGCCTCTGACTTCATTTGACAGCATGAAGGGGAACAAGGAAGCCCAGATTGCGATCCATATGTTGCGTGTAACTAATTTGTACTGCGTTGTCACTCGAGGCACAGAAGGCCAAAGCTGCTCACTGGCGTAGATCAGCCCAAGACCAGTGAAATCAAAGGCAATGCTCCCATTTTCACCAAGGAAAGATTTGGCCCCATGTCAAAGGCAGACTCTGCCTTCCTTGACTCCCCCCTACCCCTTAAGTTTCCAGTTACTGCAAACAAAACCCAGCTCCGGCCCAAATTACAAAACTGTGTTTGGGCAATACGAGCAGTGCACATTTTATGCCAGCTCTTTCTCTGAGAGGTCCCCCCCCCCCAAATGCAGGATGGCAAGATGATATGAATCTCTTCAAAGAGCAGAGTCCATTAGAACAAAACTGAAGGTTGACCAGTCAACAGCTAAAGCAGCGCAGCCTGATGAAATAAACAGCCCGCCCTACCATTCCTTCTGCATAACACTCAAAGCAGCATTAAAAGCTTTATCTCAGGAAGGAACTGCAGGCACCAAATGAAAATCAGATGCACTATTTTGTAGGCTGAAGGGCATATCCCTGTCCAGATGCACTGAGAATTAAGTACACAAACAGGGGAAAAAAACCCAAAAACAATTCGGTTCTATACTGCACTTTTCACAGTCAAGCTATATTCCCCAGGAGGTTTGCAAAGAAATGTGTTAGTTACTGGCTGCACAGCGGATGGAAACATACTCAAGATATGTACAGAGAAGGTTTGGGGCTCTGCAGAGGAGGGATGTCAGCTGCTTGTTCACTGTTCCTGCCGATGAGTGCTATGGGCAACTTTCAGCGGGAGAGATGCTAGAGGAAAGGCAACAGTTTTCATGAGTCCCCAGCCCCCCTATTGCCTTATCTGCTTGCACATTGTTGTAGAAATGTTGGTGATTCACAGACGTGATTTTTTTTCTCCCCTAGCAGAAGCAGAGGTGGTGTGTGTGTACATGTGTGCTAAAGAGCTCCTCGGAATTTTGTTGCATACAGTTAAATTACATTAACCAAGTTAGATGGGATCTCAAATGGTTCGGATAATACTTTCTGACAGAACCAGTTGTGTTGCTGTGCTGCAGCTCAAGACAGCTGCTACCCACCCACCCGCAAGACAGCTGGTTCAAGAAAACGGCCTATCCGCATCTTCCCATATCTGCCCACGTCTCTCACCCTTGCACCAAGGCAGGAAGCACAGTAATGGGAGAAATAGATAGATGGATGATAGACAGATCGGATTGATACAGTGCAGAGGTCTCTGTGTGAATGGTGAGGACAGGTACACAGTGATGTCAAAGCATAAGGGGGCATGGAAACCAACTGTGGCCACGTCTGCATTTACAGGTAGGTAGCCGTGTTGGTCTGCCATAGTCAAAACAAAATAAAAAATAAAAAAAATTCTTTCCAGTAGCACCTTAGAGACCAACTAAGTTTGTTCTTGGTATGAGCTTTCGTGTGCATGCAGGTATCTGAAGAAGTGTGCATGCACACGAAAGCTCATACCAAGAACAAACTTAGTTGGTCTACTGGAAGGATTTTTTTTATTTTTTATTTTGTTTTCACGTCTGCATTGTACACCTTCCAATTCCACTTTAACGGGAATGTTTTTAACCATTCCCAAAGTGATCTAACAATCCTTCCTCCCAGTGAATTCTGGGAATTATAGCCCTGTGAGGGGAACAGGGGTCCCCTAAGAACTCTCAGCCCCCTTAACAAACTGCAGCTCCCAGGATTCTTTGGGGGAAGCCATGACCTTTTAAAGTGGTATGAAACTGCTTTAAATGTATAGTACAGATGAGGCTTCAGATCTATTGTTTTTTTCCCTACAGAGCAGATGCTCTTCCTTATCTTCTGCTCTCCACCTCTTGACCTCTCCCCAGGGTGAAGAACGAGTTCCTCTGTGCCCTCTTCCATTTCCCACCCAAATAAGGGCTGCAAGCTTCCCCTTCCTTAAAAAGACTTCCACGTCAAGACAAGATTCTGATGGTCTACAAAAAGTGTCAGCAAGCTGTTCAGGAAAGGCAGGAGAGGACAGGCAGGCGCACACACCATTCCTTTAAATCACACACCCAATAATGCTGGGCACTGTAGTTCGCCCCTCACAGAGCTGCAATCCCCAGCACTCCCAACAAACTACAGTTCCTAGCATTCTTTGGGGGCAACGTGTTTTGAAAGTGCTTTAAAGCTTTGTGCAACCAAATCTGGATGGATGCTGGATAGAGAGGTCATTGGGAGGAGGCCTGCAGAAGTAACAGTTTCCTCCAGCTCAGTAACGGTTTAGCTGGTGGAAGAGAGCTTCTCCTCCTCCTCTTTCTACCATCTCAAAAGAACCCAACTTGCTCGCTTTCAGAGTCTGACAGGTGAAAATAGAGCTATCAGAAAGGCAATGAAGAGAGTGAAACCCCAATGCAATAAGCTGCAAATTGATCAGCTGTAGTTATGGAAACCAAGCCATGAAGTTATAATCCTATCAGACAATGGGGGAGCGTTTTCAGCTTCCACCATGGGCTAGGCAAGAGTACATTTTCTTGAAAGCACTGGTTTCAGCAATGACTCTTGCTCCCAGCTATTTCGTGAGATACTGATATCCCAGTCGATACTGTAATCAGAGAAATCCCCATTCCAAGCACTCTTCAAGACTGCATTTATAAGGCGTGTAACGCGTGGTGGAGACAAATGGCACAGGCAAACCTTTGCCTTGCTTTTCCATCATTTACAAAAATGGAAAGCACTGAAAATATTACAGGGTGGCATCCAGTTGTGTCTGTCTGTGAATGCAACAGATTTGCGCAGTGAGACTTCCTGTTCCTTCTTCCCCCTCTCTGTTCCCCCCACCGATCTAGAGGAATGCAAGACCAGAAACAGATTTTGGGTAGAGGTGGGGAAAACAACAAGGAATTGGAAGAGGAAGTCCTGCTGCAGGTGGAAGCCCCTTTGTGCAATGCTGGGCCTCACACTGTACCTTTTCTCTTGAACATTTGGGATAATGGCACAGCTCAACGATAAAGCACAAGCTTCGAAAGCTAAAGGTTTGAGGTTCCATCTGGAGCATCACTAGGTAGGGTGAAGAAATACTATTGTCTGAACACCCTGGACAGTAGCCACTGCCAGTTAGTGAAATTGTAATAATAATATTAATAATAAACCAGCCAGATGGGCAGGGTATGTATAAATAATATAATATAATATAATATAATATAATATAATATAATATAATATAATATAATTATTATTATAATTATTACTCCACCCATCTGGCTGGGTTTCAGTTGTAGACACAACTGAGCCAAGTGTGACTTCATACGAATCAGCCTCCCCTGATCGAGTGGGTTTCAAGAAATCAAAATAAGTAAATAACCGGTATGCGAAGGATGTCTCTCCGTTCAGCCGCAACTACATATGTTGTGAAGTTGTGACATGCAGCAGCAGCTTCCCAACATGTGCAGTTGCGGCAAAACAGACACTTGCTTTTATTACACTGTACGTTATTACAGCCATGCTGTTTCCATTATAGCGGCTCTGTCTTCCAAGGTTTCGTATGATCTGAGGAAGATGGGGGTGGGGGGTGGGTGGGACCTTTTGCTATTCCAAGTATGTAGAGTGAAAGTTGCATCCTCCTGCCGAAACGCAGGCAGTAGAGTCTCAGTGTGCAGAGTGCATCAAGGAAAGCAGAGATAATAATAATAATAATAATAATAATAATAATAATAATAATAATAATAATAATTTATTATTTGTACCCCGCCCATCTGGCTGGGTCTCCCCAGCCACTCTGGGTGGCTTCCAACAAAAATAAAAAATATATTAAAATATCACATATTAAAAGCTTCCTTAAACAGGGCTGCCTTCAGATGTCTTCTGAATGTCAGGTGGTTGTTTATCTCTTTGACATCTGAAGGGAGGGCGTTCCACAAAGTTTGATGGCAAGTATTGCTAAGTTCCGGGGACTCGGGTGGCGCTGTGGGTTAAACCACAGAGACTAGGGCTTGCCGATCAGAAGGTCGGCGGTTCGAATCCCCACAACAGGGTGAGCTCCCGTTGCTTGGTCCCAGCTCCTGCTAACCTAGCAGTTCGAAAGCACATCAAAGTGCAAGTAGATAAATAGGTACTGCTGCAACGGGAAGGTAAATGGCGTTTCCGTGCCCTGCTCTGGTTCGCCAGAAGCAGCTTAGTCATGCTGGCCACATGACCTGGAAGCTGTACGCCGGCTCCCTTGGCCAATAAAGCAAGATGAGCGCAGCAACCCCAGAGTCGGTCACGACTGGACCTAATGGTCAGGGGTCCCTTTACCTTTACCTTTATTGCTAAGTTCCACCCCCCCATCAGGTGCTGTTGTTTCTCCTCCTTTGTTTGCTTGCGTGTACCCCAATGTCTGCAGTACCTTCTCAACCTGTACATTCGTACAGCTACAGATTGTTTATTGTATAAGGAGCTTTGGGGAGCAGAACTGCCAGGTACCAGTATATATTTGCAAAACCAAATCAGTGATAAATGCATCCAGATGTTCCCACCTAGAGCACGGTTAGGGCGCCTTTCTCAGTTGGAGGGCATCACTCCCTTCTGTGCAGTCTTCTGGAAGGCACATCGTACTGGTGGCGGGTGAGGCCAAAGCCAAAGTGGGCAGAACAATGACTGTAAGTTTCACCTTTGTATAGGAGGTAGGCTTCTACAGGAAGCTGCATCCAGGAAAGAAAGAGTCTTTATTAGAGTTCAAGGAAACATTCCAGCTCGGCAGAAAGAGGTTACAAAGCAGGGCTTGTGAGGAATGTGGCATAGCTGCAGGAGGAGCGGCCTAGGCAGAGTCCCAAGGGCCAGACAAAGAGGTTCAGGGGCCACAGCCAGGCCCCAGGTACAAGATTCTCCATCCCTGTCCTAAAGGGAGCTCAGCCCTGATAGGATTTCCTGATTTTTTTCACGGCTTTTCCACTTCATTTTATTTAACACAAAATATATACAACTTGGTTGGGGAGGGGGCGCAGCTACTGAAAAAACCTCTATGCAGTTTACAGCAACATAAAATAAAAGATTAAAATTATCAACAAAAACAGGTTAAAAACATTCAAAAGACCATTAAAATAAATAATAGATCAAAAGAGATAAAGCACATGTTTAGGGAAGTTTTTAATGTTCAGTTTTTTATTGTGTTTTTAATATTCTGTTAGGAGCAGGTTTCCCCAGCCAGATGGGTGGGGTATGTATGTATGTATGTATGTATGTATGTATAAATAAATAAATAAATAAATAAATAAATAAATAAACTTTCCATGTCTGGGCATTCTTGCCTAAACAGAAATGTTTCAAGCAGACGCCAAAAAGAAAGAAAAAAGTGACGGTGCCTGCCTGATGTCAACAGGCAGGCAGTTCCAAACTTTAGGTGCTGCCACACTAAAATATTGATTCCTCACACGGGTGGCGCTCTAGTCTCAACCACAGAGCCTAGGGCTTGCCGATCGGAAGGTCGGCGGTTCGAATCCCCGCAACGGGGTGAGCTCCCATTGTTCGGTCCCTGGTCCTGCCACCCTAGCAGTTCGAAAGCATGTCAAGTGCCAGTAGATAAATAGGTACCGCTCCGGCGGGAAGGTAAACGGCGTTTCCATGCGCTGCTCTGGGTCACCAGAAGCAGCTTAGTCATGCTGGCCACATGACCCGGAAGCTGTCTGCAGACAAACATCGGCTCCCTCAGCCTATAGAGTGAGATGAGCGCCGCAACCCCAGAGTCGTCCGCAACTGGACCTAATGGTCAGGGGTACCTTTACCTTTACCTATATATGTAAAATGTATCTGTAGCAAAATAAACATCTGGGCTGAAAGGAAAAACTCCAGCAGCGTTGAGGAATAACAAAAGGGTGTTTATTCCTAGCAATAATGGCTTAGTGGGATCACTCTCCAAAAGCTGAGCAAAGCCCCGAAAGGGTGGGGCCTCCTTAATATACATAGATATCTGGCGTGCTCTGGTCCATGGGGTCACGAAGAGTCGGACACGACTAAACGACTAAATAACAACATTAAAGCAATCCATATGCATAAACTTCCTCCAATCTAAAATTACAACACAATACAGTACTAATTATACCATGTATGGTCTTTCATTCATTACCTATTCATTGAGCAAGCCAACAAAGAACTCTCTAAGCACCCCCCCCCCCGCACGTGATCTCTTTGTATTCCTTTCTACCTGAGGGGGTTAGGACATTTGAACAGAGCACATCTCCTTTTCAAATGTAGACACTTAGGAATGTATTTACAACCTTGGGAGTAAAGCTGCTCCTAGCACAAGATAAGGCACTACAAAGAAACAATAGGCACAAGGCCTCTAGCCCGGCTAGTTAGCTGAGCTTATAGTCTCTGTGTGCATCATATCATGACAGGAAGCTGTCCAAAACTAAGGCAGACCATTGGTTCATCTAGCTCACTGTTCTCAACACTGACTGGCATCAGCTCTCCAGGGTTTCAGACAGGAGCCTCTCCCAGCCCTGTTGCCACACACCAGCAGATGTCCCCAAAGAACTCAAGAAAGAAAACAGGGGCAATGATACAGCAACATCCAAAACAACTAATGTCAGGGAATCCATCCAGGTCCAAAACATAATCCAGAGGCCATGTCAGGCAGCAGCCCAAAATCAACAGCAGGAATCCCATTGCAATGCAGGCAGCTAGGCTCCCAGGAACCAAAAGCCTGTGTTGTCTCCAAGGACTGGAAAGCTCGAGAGGGACACCTAATATACTCAGCCTCCCAGGCCACACCCCAGCCATAGCTGACAACAGTGAAGGTGTTTCAGAGACTCCCTGCTCTCAAGTAGAGACTCACCATCTCAAGCAGTCACACAGCTCTGGATCTGTAAATGTGCCTTGCATCATAGCTCCACAACCCAGTCCAAATGACCATGAAATGCAAAACGTACAGTTTGTGGCAATCCCATTAAAGCTTAAATATATTTAAGATAAGGACATGCAACACACACAGGAGAAGTAACTGGCGATTTCACAGGTACAGTTGCCAGTATTCTCTGTGGGAGGTCACAGGATTTATATGTATGGCATATACACAGCTGTTTTAATATGCTGGAGTCCACATTATTATTATTATTATTATTATTATTATTATTATTATTAACAACACAGTGACAACAGAGGTCTAGACAAAGCCTCTGATTATTTAGTGGCTCTTACTGCATGCTTTCCCTATAGAGTTATTTCTTGTTTATGAATTTTTTTAAAAAAAAAAAACCCCAAAGGATGGAATAAACTCTGAGGCCAATATCTCATAAAACATAAGGCATAAACAAACCCCAGGAAGACAGAGCACAGCACTTGGTTTTGCTTCAGCACAGCAACGTTTCCTATGAAGTAGCGGGAATTAAAATACATTATGAAAGAACTGCTGTCACTCAGGAAGAATGCACGCGCAAGAGGCGCCCGAGAAGTTGAGCCGAGGGTGCTGAAAGCACCCCCAGGGGATATTTAATGAGCAAACACACTCACAATCTGCCTCGTAAAAGACTTTCAATTCTGGCATCACCAAAGAGCTAGACTTGATAATTGGAAGTTTAATGTGATGTGAACTAAACTTCAGAATTGGGGAGAGAGATAGTTACTGCTCTTCTAAGAACATCAACAAAATAAAGGAAATCTTCTGTACTTTCGCTCGCTGATTTATACTGTCACACGCTAGAAAAGGGGAGCTCATAGGCCAGGTAAAAATCCTATGCCTGTATCAGACATATCGGTGTTATCGATGGCCATGAAAATTTGCTTTAGATTGGGGTGGGAAATCCAAATACGGACCTCCAGGTATTTGGCCCTCAAGACTGTCCCCAGGCCACTTCCCTGGACTTAGGCACTCGGTTGTGCTGAAGCAAAAGCAACTGGGAATCCCAAGTGGGGAGAATGCTCTTGTGCTGGTGTCTTGCTTGTGGGCTTTCCATTGGGATCTGGTTGCTGGCTGTGAGAGCAGGATGCGGGACTAGGTGGGCCTGATCCAGTAGGGGTGTTCTTATGTCCTTATCAATATCATGCTCAACTGCTCCTCATCCTAACTGAGAAGGTGGGTGCAGTAAAAAGGAAAGCTTACAGTCATCATTATTGTTGGGTTACACTTTGATTGGAAGTGATAGGAGAAGGGTCTGAGCCTTGGGGCATGTGGGGCCTTGTTAGGGCTCAGCTGTTAGAGGTCAGCCAGGAATTGTGCCTCTATTCCAAACCTGCTGCACCTTGCAACCAATCTGATTTCCGCATTAAAGTCTTTGGGAGAAACCGAGCTGGGAGTCTGAGTTCTTTGTCCGGCAACGAGGGACCAGAGTGCCACCACCCTCCCTGTCCTTTTGCCCCTCTCCTTCTCTCTCCTGGTGAATAACAGCAACTCAGTCACCTAGAAGCCACCCCAGCCGGTGACGCATCTCTTAATAACGGGCAGAATACAAACGTAGTTAACAAAAACAAATACATTACTCCTTCCTCCAGCAATCAGTCAACAAAGCGAAAAGCAAAATGACTGGTGCATTTATACACACACACACACACACACACACACACACACACACACGTAGACCAAAGAACTATCTCAACAATCGTGTTGTTGTTAACATATTCTGAATAATGAAGCTACCTGTGAGTTTGATTCATTACCCAGAGATTTCTAAAGTGAGAAAGCAGCATGCAGCAGCAGTACCACCATGCTGTTTACAAAACAAATATGATCGGAGAGGCTGGTGCTGCTCGGTGGTTAAAAACTGTCGAAACATGGCACTCATCAAACTATTCAAAAAATGTATGTGGCCCCTTCTGGACTTTACTACTTCGCAGTGTGGGGGTGTTAATATGCATCTCTCTCCCTTATTAGTGGAAAGTTAGCATGTTACCCCACCTGTCTCCTTATCACTGATGTTCTCTACAGGGTGTACTGTTGCATTGACGAAGAACCAAATTTGTGCCTCCCATAAGCATTTTCAAGTGGTAAAGGCCACAGTCCATCTGCCCTGAGTTGCCAGGGCATTTCAACAGTGGATACCACCTTGACTGTGAGTCTTGGAAGACCTGCTCCCTGCCTTGCAGGACTTTTTCCAGGTGGCCTAGGAGGGGAGGGACCTGACTGACTCCAGCTACAAAAACTAAGGTTGATGAACAGACTCCTGTGCCGGAATGTTGTTTGGGTTTTTGTTGTTGTTGCAGGGTAGGTGTTGTTATTGCTGTTATTGGTATTGCTTTTTATATATTTCTTTTTAGATCTTACTATGATTTATGTGCTACCAACATGAGTTTGACCAAACTGCCGGAGGCAGTGGAAGACAGGGGTGCCTGGCATGCTCTGGTCCATGGGGTCATGAAGTGTCAGACACGACTAAATGACTAAACAACAACAACGATTTATGCAGAAATTATTCAGTTTGGTAGTGTACTCTCTGATGGGTTTTATTTATTGTTTATGACTACTTTTGCTATGTTTGTAATTATGCAAATATTTTCATGCTGCAAGTAAGTCTCAGTGAGAATAGTGGTATTTGTTTGAGTCAATCTCTATGGGTCTGTACTGTTATATTAGTCATTAATGGATATAGAAACACCCTGCTATTAAAATACACACATATATAACAATTACTCATTAAACAGTGCCCTTGCTTAACTTGATCCAGGTCTTTTTTTAATTACAATTACCTCCCTTCTGGAACCTGGGAAGCGAACTGTGAGCTCTAACCACTCAGCAACCTCCCTGAAGTACCTCCCTATATTTTGCACAGGTGACAGCACTTCTTTGTCAAATATGACTTTGTTCCTAGGAAGCTTTGACACCTCCCTTTTCATTCCATTTTGTTTCAAATGCACATAGACCACCTTTTAACCCACACAAAACGTACAAGCAAAATCGCATCCTAGGACAATTCAAATCCGACACCGTAACTTAAATGTTCAGCGAACAATTTCAATTCATTAGCATAAATTCAATAACCCATTGCAGCAAGGAAATATCAGCAAACAATTAAATAATCACTGCTGGCAATTATAATAACACATTAATTAGGAACAGCCAAAACAGTCACAGCAAGGAGATACAATGCATAGAATGCCTTAGTAGACCATTGGTTAGGAACATAGGAAGGTGCATTATATTGAGCCAGACCATTAATATTGCCCCCACTGACTGGCAGCAGCTCTCCGGGATTTCAGGCAGGGTTCTCTCCTCGCCTACCTGCCGATGTCAGGGATTGAACCTGGGACCTTCTGCATGCAAAGCAGATGCTCTGCCACTGAGCTACTACGGTCCTTACAGGCGACCATCTTCTCACCCATGAATTGGTACATCTTCCTGGTTGTTTCCAAAGTAACACTTGGAAGTGGGCTGAAAAATCATGAGCAGAAAAAGAGGACACCTGGAGCACTACTATAGAAGTGGATGTTGTTGGACGCTGAGAATGGACTGGCAGAAATGGGGAGCGTGCCATCCCATTAAAAATGCTTCCACAGGCCCAAGTGTACCTCCAGCAATAAGGTAAAGGTAAAGGGACCCCTGACCATTAGGTCCAGTCGTGTCCGACTCTGGGGTTGCAGCGCTCATCTAGCTTTATTGGCCGAGAGCCGGCGTACAGCTTCCAGGTCATGTGGCCAGCATGACAAAGCCGCTTCTGGCGAACCAGAGCAGCGCACGGAAACACCGCTTACCTTCCCGCCAGAGCGGTTCCTATTTATCTACTTGCACTTTGACGTGCTTTCGAACTGCTAGGTTGGCAGGAGCAGGGACCGAGCAACGGGAGCTCACCCCGTCGCAGGGATTCGAACCGCCGACCTTGTGATCAGCAAGCCCTAGGCTCTGTGGTTTAACCCACAGCGCCATTTGCAGTCATTGCAACACTTTCTGGATCATTCGGGAATTTCGTTCCAGGCTTTCTTTGTACCAGGCATCCTTCCTTTGAAAAAAGCATTTATTACCCTACGGGAATGTCGACTTGTCTGGCTCGGCTTGCACAGAAGAAAGCGAGTGTGATGTTGAAGCCAATGTTTAGACTAATGAATTATAGGAGGTCAGGATACGTGAAGACGAAGCGGATGGATCACCCTCTGGCTGCCTGAACCCTTTCAGATCTAATTCATTTTGGGAGAGTTTCACAGGATTGATACTGTAGTGGCTAGTTTTCCTTAGTTCTGAAGCAGCAGCAAGATCGGTGCAGGTACAGACCCACTCTCAAAGGCAGCCTAGAAGGCATTATAGGGGGAAGGATACCGGGAAGGTGGGGGGGAGGGTGTGCAACGACAGAGAAATGGGAAAGTTGCTATTTTTGTTATTAATAATAATAATATTATAATAATTTATTATTTGTACCCCGCCCATCTGGCTGAGTTTCCGCAACCACTCTGGGCGGCTCCCAATCAAGTGTTAAAAACAATACAGCATTAAATATTAAAAACTTCCCTAAACAGGGCTGGCTTCAGATGTCTTTTAAAAATAGGATAGCTGCTTATTTCCTTGACCTCTGCTGGAAGGGCGTTCCACAGGGCGGGCACCACTACCGAGAAGGCCCTCTGCCTGGTTCCCTGTAACCTCACTTCTCGCAATGAGGGAACCGCCAGAAGGCCCTCTGCGCTGGATCTCAGTGTCCGGGCTGAACGATGGGGGTGGAGACGCTCCTTCAGGTATACTGGACCGAGGCCGTATTAATTCATTTATATCCCCCACCATTCCTTTCCTCAAGATGGCGTTCTTGGGTCTCCCTGCTCTCTCTTTTATCCTCACGATGAGGAAGGTGTAGGTTGAGAGACAAAGGTCAGCCAGCAAGCCTCACAGCTAAGGGGGGATTTGAACCCTGGCCTCGTAGCTCTTGGTCCAACACTCTAACCACTATGCCACAGTAGCTTCTCCACATTTCCATGTTGACAATGGACTGAGCCAGTGTTCTACCCAACGGAATACACTTGTGCTAATCCAGTGGGAGAAACTGGCCAACCAGTGAAATGGGTGCATTTCTCAGGGCTGCAAAGTCTGAGCTCATCTGGCCCCAAGCCTGCCAGCTCTTATCTCGAAATTGCTGCAGTTGCTTGTTTCAGCCTCACTACCACACAGAGAGATTATTGGTGCAGGGATTTGAATCCAGATCCTACACTGACACTCTAACCACCACACCACATAGACTTGTTCGTGGAAAGCGGTCTAGACAGAGGCGACGGAGGCCAAATCTATCACAAACTTTTCCATGTATTGCCATGACCTGCTATGGTAAGCTTCGTCTATTATTTTCTCACGCTCACCTTCCCAACCCTACCTACAGTGTTCATTATCCTTTCCACTTTGCAGATGGGAAGCTGAGATGGAGGGGTAGCAATTCACACAATGGATTCACCCAAGGGGCAGACCTTGAATCCATGGCTCCATCGCACTGGATTTCAATGGAGCGGTTTCTGAAAGTCATTTTGCTGTGTAGCATTTGAAATTAACTGCCCAACGTACTGTCAGTTTGTGTGTTATTTAAGTCAAAAGGAATAACTTACAGGTCATATTTTATGGAACCATTAATTCATACCATGGTTGACTTCCGCCACCCAAGCAGTGTATTAATGGAGCCATAAAACACACCCTGGAGTATCTCAACATGATGATGAGATTGATCTTCAGCTTTATATTTCACTGTTTCAAACATGACCAGACTTAATTAAAGAAGAAGACAACACTACAACTTCTCCCAGGGAGAAAAGTATAAGGTTTGCACCTCTTATTAAAGTGCACCTAGACGGACACATTCTTTCTCTCTCCCTTCATTTCATTTCAGTTTTGTCCTTCATAGTCCTCCATAGTCGCAGCATGCTTTTCATACATTGATGCTATTCTTGAATTTGCCCAATTGTACCCATCCATCTTGCCTTAAAATAAATATGATGCTATATGACAGGCTGCAGAGGACTTGAATCCTGGGATAACGAAATGAAATCAGTAGAAGAAATTAGAGTTTTCTTTATCCCCCCCCCCCCCCCGGCATTTAGATACCATACTTCTCTAGTCCAGATGCACCGCTCAGGGACAACGTTTTTAAAAATACAGTTTCATGAAACTATAGCATGAAACAGCTGATGCAGCAGAAAGGGTATAATATGGAACAAATTCAGCATGAATAGGATAGCATTGCTGTCTTTGAGCACAGGTTCCAGGTCAGATTGATGGAGTTTAATTTAAGTATGCATAAACTGTATGCCTTTGCCCCTATATATAGCAAACAAACAAGTGTATACATGCATGTTTAAAGGGTTGGGATGGAGCCCCGTCACTTTCCAGCAACCCATTGGGGCAGAACTGGGTGTTACAGCAGGTATCCAGATGAAAAGGACACATTTTAAATGCAAAACGTAAATACCAACTCTTGAAATTCTGCCAAATTCTGAACGTGCACAAAAATTAATTTTCATTCCACGGTGGACCCCATTACAATTCTTTTAAAAAATAAAAAAATAAAAACCTCAGCAGTTCCTCTTGAGAAGAGAAAGTGCTGAACTTCTTGTGTCCTTAATGATTCCATTTCACTATCCCCTATGTGTTCTGGAGCTTCATTAATTAATGTTTGCAAAGAGCCCTGTTGCCCCTTTGCAAGAAGAAAGTGCTATTATTAGTGCAGCGATGGTTAGCAGTGGAAATGGCCTGTGAGATTATTGCTTCCACACCACCCAGCTGAGAGCAAACTGTAGCCTACCCAGGCAGACTCTGAATGTACTGGGTGTTAAGAGCATCTTGCTTGACTCTTGAATGCCTCAAACCGTATCCTTGTTTGGAATATGTAGGTAAAGGTAAAGGACCCCTGGGCAGTTAAGTCCAGTCAAAGGTGACTCATCTCGCTTCAGGCCGAGGGAGCCGGCTTTTGTCCACAGACAGTTTTCAGGGTCATGTGGGCAGCATGACTAAACCGCTTCTGGTGCAATGAAACACTGGGATGGAAGCCAGAGCGCACGGAAATGCTGTTTACCTCCCCGCCGCAGTTGTACCTATTTATCTACTTGCACTGGTATGCTTTCGAACTGCTAGGTTGGCAGAAGCTGGGACAGAGCAATGGGAGCTCACCACCGTTGAGCGGATTCAAACCGCCGACCTAATGCTAATGATTAATTTTTATTGTACAGAGAGGACCAGCTTTCCTACTTTTCCCGTAGCTGTCAATGGAAGGGAGCTTCCATACACTTTGTGGCTCCTGGATATTGGGGGTAAGGAGGAGACAAGGGAGGGATATCAAAGTTTCATGGGGGCCTGAAGAAAAATACCCTTGGTAGGTGTCATTGGCAACTTCCCAGGAACCCAAGGAAACAAGTTCATTTTGTAAAGGTCCGAATGGGAACTGCAGTTAGTTCCCTTTCGGACATCATGAACTTGAACTAGACCTGGTTTCTTTTTAAAGTTCTTGGGAAAACAAGAAAACCCCAAGATAGGCCAACGCTAGCTGGAATGCTCACTGGCTGTGGGAGGAGGGGGGGATAAAACAGGGGAATGGGTGTGGGACAGAGTGGGCAGAAGGCTGAACAGAAGCACTTCACACTGCAACATTATTTTGTGGTGTAATAATCAGCTCCCATTGCTTGGTCCCTGCTCCTGCCAACCTAGCAGTTCAAAAGCATGTCAAAGTGCAAGTAGATAAATAGGTACCGCTGCAGTGGGAAGGTAAACGGCGTTTCCGTGCGCTGCTCTGGTTCGCCAGAAGCGGCTTTGTCATGCTGGCCACATGACCCAGAAGCTGTACACCGGCTCCCTCGGCCAATAAAGCAAGATGAGCGCTGCAACCCCAGAGTCGTCCACGACTGGACCTAATGGTCAGGGGTCCCTTTACCTTTACCTTTACTAGTGGATAATAATAATAATAATAATAATAATAATAATAATAATAATAATAATAGGAAGAGGGTTAGATTTGCTAAAGGTGTCAAAGAACGGGCCTGCGAAATATGGGTCAACTTTAAGGTTTGTTTATTCTTTATTGCACTGCAAATTAGCAATGCTCCTAATGAACGCTTAATATGTAACCCAGAGGGGCCTCAAAGAAGTCACACCACTTGACCTAGAAACACTGACAACTAATGCTAGATGGGTGGACCTGGATATGGTTCCTCAGTGGTCATAGAAGTGCACTCTGCACATTCTCAGAGACACTCTCTCCTTTACCCCACAGACCTCAGCCCTGAGCTGTTTGACAGCAGAACGGACTCCCTTGGAAAGTGGTGTGCTCTTTCCTTTCTAAAGCAGAGGTTGGATGGCCATCTGTCCTCCTGGATGCTTTAGTTGAGATTCCTGCATTGCAGGGGGTCGGAACTAGATGACCCTCGGGGATCCCTCCCAACTCTGCACTTCTATGATTCTATGTTCTCCCCCTTTGTCAGGGATTTGCTTGATGGGGAAGAAAACACATTGGAGATAGCCCAGCCTTTCCCGCTGTGACTTGGCAGGAGTATCCCGATGTCGAGTGTCTCCCCTGGCTGCTTTCTTGCGAGGCAGCAGCAGCTCTTTCCAGCACGCAAGGCAGGGCATGTGACATGCATGTGACATTCACATTGCTGACCCGGCGGAGGCTGTCACAAAGCAAATCACAGGAACTGATAAATGAAAGGGCTGTTCTCCAAGCAGGAAAAGCAGCCCGGCTCTTTGCTTCTCCTCCTCCAGCCTGTTGCTTAATTCTTTTCCTTCTAATTTGGATCACTTGCTGCAGGAACAGACTGGGATCTACATTTCTCTCTCTCTCCCTCCCTCTCTCTCTCTCCCACCACCAAACCACACTCCTGTCACTCCTGCTTGTTTATTGCCTCATGTTCCCTGACAAAGGGAGTCGACTAGGTTTGCAGATTTCCACAGGTTCGCTGTACTGTTTACCTTTGAATCATGCTGCTGCCCTCGAAGAATCCTGGGAACTGCAGTTTACCCTCTTGCAGAATTGTGCTTCCCGGGAGCCTCGGCAAACTACAGTTCCCAGGATTCTTGGGGGGGGGCACGTGCGGTATAGACGCAGCCTGCCTATGGCAGGCCTGGGATGGAGCAGAGATCCACTGAGGCCACCACACAGCAGCTGCCATGCAGCATGTGCATAGAGGAGGGAGAGGTCACTGTCTCCCGGTGTTCAGATCAAACCAGGGCAGCAGGGCGGCTTTGTAATTAAGGATTAAAACAAAGCACAAAGCAAAACAAAACCCCCGTAAACGGGGGTGGGGGTGGGGTGGATAGCAGGAGAAGCTTAAGCTGGGAGAGAAATAAACAAGGATTGGCCCTGTGGGACATCAGGGTTCTTTCTGCTTTCAGATTTAGAGCATCCTCAAAATGCTTGCCTTGTCTTCTTTGTTATCCCCGTTCTTGCTGTATTTCTGACTTACTTCCCCATCTTCACACACCGAGAATTGACGCCGAAGTACGCCATTCGAAGCCACTGTGTGAGATGGGCAGATTGAACCTGAGATTATGTTTGCATATTCATAACCAGGCAGTCCTTTTGTTTTACAATTGCAACGGGGTTGGCGGTTCAGATGTATGAGTTATGATCCAAAAGGGCTGAGGATCTGTTCCTTAATCATTGCCCTCCCTTCCCCTTAACTAAGGCAGCCCTGTTTAGAGAAGTTTTTAATCTGTGATGTTTTAATGTATTTTGATATTTGTTGGAAGCCACCCAGAGTGGCTGGGGAGACCCGGCCAGATGGGCGGGGTACAAATAATAAATTATTATTATTATTATTATTATTATTATTATTATTATTATTATTATTATTATTATGGCCCTGCGGCGGGTTACACGATCTCGCACGATTTCATGCCACGATTCCTCCCTGAAAAGAAGCGTGGTGCAAAATTGCACGAGATTGCGACCCCCAAAATGACTGCCATTCTCTCACGAGAAAAAACAAGAAGATGGCGTTGTGGTTTTTGCCTTCAAGGCGTTGGAGGGCCTGTTAGTTACTTCGGTCCCTATTCATTTTGCTTTGTATTCTGGTGTTAAATTGGGCTTGGTAGTGTGCAGGCAGCCAGGGCAGAGCTTTCTGGACCGGTGAGAGAAGGTCACTTCAGGTTGCCCACTCAGTGACCTAGCAGCTGCATCCTACGCCAGTTGCAGCCTAAACTGAACAACCACCACAACATAATGATCAGATGACCACAAAGCCATATTTATATCAGTCTTCTTGCCAGATGAGTGAGGTGATGACCTTAGCCTCTCTCAGCTATTTGCCTCTCCCTCTTCTACTTGAATCTGAATTTCTTTCCCAAACAATGATCTCCTGGCCTAGCATAAGATGACCAAATTGGGGGGGGGGCAGGGCCTGGGAATCTACACTTAGGCTGTATTCAGATGAGGGGTTTATTGTGTTACTTTTCCTAATTATAATGCTAGTGCTTCCGTCCCAATTCCTAAATGTTCCTTTTACTCTACAGTACTTGTTGTGTTCCGGATCAATATACTGCCATGTCATGCTAAATTTTAAATGGCAGGAGAGAAGCGTATGTTGGGATGCCGCCCCAAATTTCACCATGTGAAATTACAACGCAAAATGCCTGCATTTTTTCCTGGTTGAACCGCATTTTTTCCCCTACATTGAGCTGCAAATGGATTCCGTACTCTCACCCTCCCGGAAACATGTCAATGAGCGCTACTTTTACATCATATGAAAGATCTCATAAATTAACAGGTAAGGAAATGTTAGGAAGGCGGAAGAAAGTGTTGTCTGGATGCAGCCCACTTGAAATGTTATCTTCTGCAAATTATTGCATGAGACCTCTGCTTTTCTCTTCACCTGGCTACCCTAGTAGAGATGCCAGGAATTGAACAGGGGGCCCTTTGCATGCAGAAGTGCTCTGCCATTTAGCTATAAAAAGGTAAAGGGACCCCTGACCATTAGGTCCAGTCGTGTCCGACTCTGGGGTTGCGGCGCTCATCTCGCTTTATTGGCCGAGAGCTGGCGTACAGCTTCCAGGTCATGTGGCCAGCATGACAAAGCCACTATAGCTTTTCTCAAAGCCATTCTAAGGGGTGATTTGCACTTAGGGTAAACTCTTGTGGTCCTTTGGCCTGGGACATAGAACTTTGGGTTTCTTCTGCCCCCATCCTAATTCATGCCTGCACATTCTCAAATTTTAAGAGGAGTTTGGCTCATGGTATTGTAAAGTCTCTGAATGTTTTGCTGTGGAGTCTAGTTTTACACACACACACACACACACACACACACACCTGTATATGTATATGTATATATATATCTACGCGCTCACATATAGGTGCACACATGCTCCAAGCCAGATTTGATATGGGGGTGGGGGGGGGGAGATCAGTGGCTACTGCGCAGATTTTTGTTAAAGAACCATTTGTTAAACCCTGTCTCAGGGGGCCATCATTTCGTAATCTTATTAACCACCACTTGGCCTCCAAACAATAAATCAATAAATAATGAACAGGCGGATCTGTGCCAATTACAGCTCAAATACAGTTTTAAAAGGGAAGAAGATGGGCGGGATGTGGACAAAAGCCAACAGTTGTGATGGGGTGTGTGTGTGTGTGTGTGTGTGTGTGTGTGTGTGTGTGTGTGTGCTTAACAGAGGGGTTGGAGAATGGGAGAGAGAATGGGAGAGAGAGAGAAAGGGGGGGGAGAGGCTGGGGGCAGGCTACAGTATCAAAGTCAGGAAAGTGGATTGTTTGCGTTTCATTTTTAAATTTCTTTCTTTCTTTCTTTCTTTTGCAAAACTCCAGAGATCCCAGGATTTTAAAAGCAACTGTCCTCTCCAATTCCTGCAGTGAAACTTCAGAAAAGCTGGGAATCATGTAGTAATTGTAGCCAGCTGCCAGAATGATCACATGGCACCTTTAGAACATCTCTCCCCACCCCACTTAGAATATAATTTGCTCCGATAGGCTTGAGGAAAGAAAATGGAACTGCACAGAGCACAGATACCTCAACTTCCACCCCCCCACCCCTACCCCCCCAGATAACTTGATATTGTTTTCTGTGAATACTGATTTTATATATATACCGGTATATATATATATATATATATATATATGTATGTATGTATGTATGTATACCAGTATATTAAGGTTTTCGTGGAGAGTAAGCTGCCCTGAGCCATGCAGGGAGAAGTGTTTTTAACGACATTAAGGTAAAGGTAAAGGTAAAGGTAAAGGTAAAGGGACCCCTGACCGTTAGGTCCAGTCGTGGACGACTCTGGGGTTGCGGCGCTCATCTCACTCTATAGGCTGAGGGAGCCGGCGTTTGTCCGCAGACAGCTTCCGGGTCATGTGGCCAGCATGACTAAGCCACTTCTGGCGAACCAGAGCAGTGAACGGAAATGCCGTTTACCTTCCCGCCGGAGCGTTACCTATTTATCTACTTGCACTTTGACGTGCTTTCGAACTGCTAGGTTGGCAGGAGCAGGGACCGAACAACAGGAGCTCACCCCGTTGCGGGGATTCGAACCGCTGACGTTCTGATCGGCAAGCCCTAGGCTCTGTGGTTTAACCCACAGCGCCACCTACATCCCATTTAACGACATAGGGAACTGCTTTTTACGCACTCAACACCGCTTGCCCACCAGGCCTCCTCCTTTGACCCCAACCCATGCCACCCTGAATCACACCAGACATCATTTGTGGTGTTCGGGTGTTGTGCCGGAAAAGGTGTGGCTGGATCCTACTACTGGGGAAAGCACAATTTATATTTCCCACACATCAATGGATGGTGGGGAGTTCTATCTGCTTGGTTTGGCTGTGAGCTAATTCCTCCGGGGGGGGGGGGTGTCGTGGTGGTGGTGGTGGTCTAAATTCACCTTGACCACAGGGTCCACTGGGACAAAAAGCTTTCCTTTCCTTCCAGCAGCCATGTTGCCCCCTAATGTACACCCATGGGGCATCTGGTGCTGTGGGGGGGGGGGGGGGGAGAAGCACTGCTCCATAAGGGGAATATCAAAGCAGTCTTCTCAAGGAGACCTTCAAGCTCCAAAATCTGGTGCTGGTCCTGAACTTTGGACCTTCTGCATGAGCTGTGGTCCCACAAACAACCTGGAAGTCCTGATTAGCTCATTTCTAGCCTCAATATTCACAAGGCACTACCTAGAGGTGTCCATGTTTATCCCTGCTGTTGTAATGGATAAGAAACTGGCTTAGTGTGTGTCTGCAGTACACACACCATGAGATTCTCAGGATGCTAATGATGAATTTCATGCTTGCAAGATGCAACGGGGTGCCGAGAATAAACGCAGCAGTGAAAATTACTCCCCACTGCTCCGCCGCTACCAAAATAGGTAAAGTTGACACGCACGTTTCTTCAAGTATTTTTATATATGTTTTTGGATAATAATAATACCTATATATTAGATAAGTATATATGGCATTGTAAATATAGTGATATAGAAAACCTTTTCTCCCCCCCTTTCATTTTCATTTTCTGATGTTCAATTGAGCTGTTCTTAAAATAAAAAAGTATGCTTTATAAGCTTTCATAAATAATACATGGTCATGTTCATGTGAAATAAGACTTTCCCTCATGAATTGCCTTCTTTGTCTACGAGTTTTGTTCATGACACTGGTGCGATTCCTGACTCAGGGCTATGCATGTAGCACCAATCACCAATAATGTGTGGCTCAACCAAGAATCTTCTCCCCTGCCCCCCCGCCAAACAAGTGGTAGTTGTTGTCCCAGTTTATGACACTGATAATCTCCTATGGCAGGTGAATGTAGATGTGCACAGGGGCGTACCCAGGATCAAAACTGGGGGGGGGGCAAGCCATGGTCGTTCAGGTTTGCTTTGAATGGACGCTGATCATTTTTGCTTCTAGGGGGGGCAGCTGCCTTCTGGGGGGGCAGCTGCCCCCCCGCCCCCCGCCCCCCTCGGGTACGCCCATGGATGTGCGCCAATATTTCTGGAAGCTGGATCGTGGGCTGTAAATTCTGTGAATTCAAATTAATCAGAATTTCGCCGTCAAACAGGAACAAAATTGCTTCCATAATTGTTTAATGCCACATCACAACTAGTATTTGATTACAGTACATATAATTTTGCTGTATTTGGTAGGCTTGCCATACATCAGGAAAATTCCTAACTTTTCCTGGTTTTCGGGTGTAAAACTGGCGTGGGGGGAGATTTCGCCAAATCGGCAAAATGTCAGGGATGTATGGCAACATGATGGAAAAAGCAGCAGGAACAGCTCAAAAAGCTTAAAAACACTATTTTGGGGTTAGGTTTGCCCAAAGAAGCACAACAATTTGGGTTTGTTCTGAAAAAAATAAGCTCAGCAATTTTGGGGTCAAGAGTTTTACTTTTTGAAATATGGCAACCCTAGTATTTAGTTACATCTTTCGAGATGTTAATATCCCAAGACAAAGAAGCTAGGTTAAAAAATTCACTAATAAATTTCCTCTAAGTAAAAACAATTAAAATCTCACTGTGCAATTTTTTAAAAGCAACTCCTTAGGATGTATACTTCCATGTACTTTTTACTAAACTCCCTTAGGATTATGGTGTAGCTAAGTAACAGCACAATCCATAGCTGTCAACTTTCGGATTTGAAAATAAGGGATTTTTTCAAAATTTCGGATTTGAAAATAAGGGATGCCGCAAGGGCGGTGCAATGGCACGAAGTAGCCTTGCCACCCTGCGCTCCAGAGGCTGTGCGCGAACGGGTGAGCGAAAGAGCGAGTGCGTAGACGGCAGGCAGGCTGTCTGTCTGGTTGGGCATGAGGGTATGGATGCACAAGGCAAGCAAGCTCCACCCCCAGTCGGTCTCAGACTCCTTATTGGCAGCCGAGCAACGCAGCTGAGGAGCCTCCCTGGCTGGCAGGGAGGGAGAGGAGCTGCTTCCTTTGAAATCCAGGAAATTTAAGGGATATCAACAATCCGGGATAGCAGCGGGAAACGGCATTGGAATAAGGGAGTTTCCCGCAAAAAAAGGGAGGGTTGACAGCTATGGCACAATCCTGACCGTGCTTGTTGTTGTTTAGTGATTTAGTCGTGTCCGACTCTTTGACCCCATGGACCAGAGCACGCCAGGCACTCCTGTCTTCCACTGCCTCTCGCAGTTTGGTCAGACTCATGTTGGTCGCTTCGAGAACACTGTCCAACCATCTCGTCCTCTGTCGTCCCCTTCTTCTTGTGCCCTCCATCTTTCCCAGCATCAGGGTCTTTTCCAGGGAGTCTTCTCTTCTCCTGAGGTGGCCAAAGTATTGGAGCCTAAGCTTCAGGATCTGTCCTTCCAGTGAGCACTCAGGGCTGATTTCCTTAAGAATGGATAGGATTGATCTTCTTGCAGTCCATGGGACTCTCAAGAGTCTCCTCCAGCACCATAATTCAAAATTCTGACTGTGCTTACTCAAGAAGTAAGTCCAACTGAATTCAATGGTAAATAAAGCGTTAGCATCATCGCAGCACAATTGTCTGCATGCTTTCGAAGCAACTCCCTTTTTTTGATGAGTTAAGTGCGGCCGTAACATTTCGTCTCAGGTACAGTAGTGCACTTTCCGGCTCAAAAAAGCAACAGAAATGGTGTATATAGATAGATAGGCATTCAGTTTAAAAAAGTTATACATGTGCTGCAACTCTGGGAATCAAGCGCCGACCTTTATGTCGATCGTCTGGGCCAGCCTCGGAAAACAAAGAGGACAAATAAGAAACATCTGGCCAGCCTAGATTCTGGTCTGGGCTGCTGCTTATGGGCAATTCAGCCTTAAGGGCAACGGCTTCACTCCCCGCCGGCGATTCTGTGCGCGCTCACATGCCGGGGAGAGAGGAGGGCTCCGGCGCGCTTTCTCCAAGGGGAGGCGGCCAGGGAGGAGGAGGAGGAGGAGAGGGAGGAGTTTGTGCCGGGCGCCTGCGCCAGCGGTGCCTATCGCTGCTCTCTCTCTCTCGCTCCCTCGCTTTGCTTTGGTCTTGCTACGGTAAGAAGCGACCCGAGTGAAATGTAACAAAACAAGCGGCGCCTTCGTCCGCGCTTAAAGGAGCCGCGCTCGCTCGGAGGCGAAACTGAGGGGGAAAGAAGTCGCGGGGAAAGTGGCCAGGAGGAAAAGGGGACGAGGACCTTTTTGTTGGTTTGTTTCCTCCACGTTCCCAGGTGGGACCCGGAGCCGCACGGAGGGAAAACTGCGCCGGGGAAGGAGGCTTGCCTACCAAGAAGGCTCACGACTAGGGGAAGAAGGAAAGCGGCAGGACAAGGGGGACGCCCGCCGGATTCTTGCTGAGGGATCAGGGCCGGCTCGATGGCAGCTGCGCCGTCAGAGGAGGCGCTCGCTGCCGCCGCCGCCGTCGCTGCTGTTGCCGCCGCCGCTTCGGGCAGGACCTGCGCGAAGTTTGCTCGGTGATGGCTTGAAAGTTGCCGGGAGCGCCCGGGGAAGGCTGGCTCGACGGCCCCAGCGCGCCTGCCTGCCTCGCCTTTCTCCCTCTTTCTGCTCTGCTGCTGCTGCTGCTGCTCGTGTTTGTTTCGGACTGGGCGAGCAGCGCCATGTCGAAAGTGATCCAGAAGAAGAACCACTGGACGACCAAGGTGCACCAGTGCGCGGTGAGCCGCGGGGCTCAGGGCCAGCTCGGGGTCACCATCCTGGGGGGAGCGGAATATGGAGAGTTTCCTTACGTCGGGGCGACGGCGGAGGAGGACAGCGGAGGCGACGGGAAACTGGGCGAAGGGGAGCTCTTGTTGGAGGTGCAGGGCATCCGGGTATCGGGCTTGCCCCGCTACGACGTGCTGGGAGTTATCCGCAGCTGCAAGGACCCCGTCCTTTTTAAAGCCGTCAGACAAGGTAAAAGGAAAGGAATTTTTTTTTGGGGGGGGGAGGCTGGTTGGTTTGCATGGTGCGGGGTTGGGGGGCGAAGAAGCGGGACTTTGGCGCTTGGAGGAGTTTGGCGCGGAGGAGAGGGGCGCTTCGCCGCTGCGGGACTTGAAACCCTCCACTTTTTTCTTGGTTTGGTGCGAGGAGGACGCTTTGCTTGCTGCTTTGAGATCTGTCTCCTCGACTGCAGACACTGCCGGCTTTCTTGGGGTGCTGCTGGCGACTTCGGGGGAAGTTTGCGGGGCTGCGAACGAACTTCAGCCGCCTCCTGAGACGGAGCAGCGAGCCAGGAGACGACGGCGAGACTCCCGCTGGTCCTGGAGGCGTTTTTTGGGGGGGAGGGGGGAGCCTCTCTCTATCCTCCGCAGTGCACCGAGTCTGCGGACAAGGGAACGGGGCTCGTGGTGCAGGAGAAGCCTCGCTCTTTCTCGGACTGCCTCGGGGGCTTCTGGTCTGCGTGTGGAGCCCGTGCGCCTGATTTTTGTTAAAAAGTCAGAAGCGACGCACTGGGGGCGTCTTCACACTTTGGGGACCTATGGCTTGACCCGTCTCGAAGGGATGTGCGATGGGTTGATGGAGCTGGCGTAGCTTAGGCGGTAGAGGCTCTCAAAATCTCAGGGTCGTGGGTTCGAGCTCTGCGTTGGGCCAAAAATTCCTGCATTGCAGGGGGTTGGACTACATGACCCTGGGGGGCCCCTTCCAATTCTAGGATTCTATGAAGGGAAAGGCGCTTTTGAGACGTGAGTCAGAGAGGTGCCTTGCTTTAGCCAGGACAGAAATATGTGCTGGGAATTCTTAAGGTGACCTATGGGATTTGGGGACCCCTAGCAGTGGAAGCAGGACATAACCCTGCTCAAGATTTCATTCATTTATTTATTTTCGTAAAATGGCTCTCTGCTAGGTCAGGGTCAAGGTCACATCTGCCCGATGTGAACTTCATCATGCTCTGTTTCAAGTGTTTTGTGTCTTGGACAGGTGTGAAAGTCCTGATTTAGTCCACCCATCAGGGTTGGGTAAACTCTGTTGCATTCTAGAGCCTTATAACTGACTGATGCTGGAGTGAGTGATAGGAAGGTGTAGGAAGCTGCCTTATACCGAGGCATATCATTGGTCCGTCCCACTCAGCAATCCTCTGTACTGATGACCCAATGACTCTCCAGGGTTACAGACAAGCTTTGTTGCCAGCCTCTCTGGAGACGCTAGGGATCTAACCTGGGATTTCCTGTGTGCAAGGCAGAAACTGCAACTGAGCTATGATCCACCCCCAAATTAGATGGTTCAAAATTTCTAATCTGCCCCATCCGTAGGGTGAGTTCGGGTTTGCTTCTTAAAACCCTGATGGTAGCACACATCCCTTAAAAAAAAACCAGGCAGAAAGCTGAATACATCCTGGGATCTCAGACCTGGAAAAGCAATATTAAAAAAAAGCTAGCTAAAGTTTGCTCTTGCTTCAAAGGAAGACTGGGACTTTTTCTGTTTGGAATGGTGGATTCCAATCCTAGTTCCTGAGAGGTGGCTCTATAAAGAGTGTGCCAAGCCTTCAGAAAGAGGAACTTCATTGGTTCTGTTCCTCCTTTTTTTTGCTCTGTGCTAGGAATAAGTCCCGTCTCATGCCTTCCATCACAGGAAGAAGATGCTGCTGCTGCTGCTGCTCAGTCCCATTCCTGGACGAGGCTTGGTTTGCACTTGTTGGACACTGTTCGAGCTATAAAAGTTGCCTTGGGAGTGGACAAACCCAACAAGCTCTTGTGTTGAGCAGCGTGGGAGGTTTTCTCCCTCCCAGGTCAGCTACTTGGCTGGCCCTTGGGAAGCGAATGAGGGTGGTAGCTGGTGTGTTTAGAAAAGGGGAGGGCTTGGTTTCTATGGGAAGGAAATTGCTGGGTAATGCAGGGTGTGAGTGTGCCTCAGATGCATATCGGTTCTAAGTAGAGTTTTATTACTCTCCTAAAAGATCACACACAGCTAGATAAGTAATAGGGAACTCTTAATTTGTTTTTAAAAAAGAAAGGCTGGAGAACCACAAAGTTTGTTTGTTTTTTAAAAAAGAAAGGTCTCCCAAAATAATGTGCTCTTCAAGTGTTTTTGTCCCGCCACCCTCACAAAAAAAGATTATTTGTGTGTGTGTGTGTGTGTGTGTGATCATTCTGTTGCCTATATAGATGAATGAGTTGGCTTCTTTGCAGTCTTTGACTGCAAAAGTTGCGATGGGCAAAGCCACCTTCAGGGAGCTTTTTACTGCTGCTGTTTTCTTTTTTTTTAAAAATGCAGCCACAAATCAAGCCTGCCTTTTCTCTCTCTCCTCGCCCTCTCTCCCTCCCTCTGCCAGTTTGAAAATAACGGAGTCACCCTAGGAGAGAGACACCGAGGGGAGCATCTTGGCTTTGTTTTGATGCCAAGGCAGTAATTATTTGGGAATGATGCTCTGATTCTCCTGGGTAATCCGAACTGCATTCTTCTCCACTGCCACCCTCCACACATCTCCCTTGGGGACTCGGCTCTTAAGTTTTACGGCTTGTTGTGCCGGCTCCTTTAGCCCTGCAGCTCCCGTTCAATTGGAGATGTTCTTTTTAAGAACTGCACCAGCGCCCCTGGCCACAGACTGTTCTGGGAAGGGCTTCTGCAGTTTGTCAAGTGGTGAGTCCTTGGGTCTGGTGGCAAACTCTATTAGGGAGCCAAACAAATATTTCACTTGACTGGACCTAGAGGAATTTCCGGAGAGACCGACTCCTCCCGCGGTGATGTATCCCTTCGAATTGGAACATTCGGCTGCTTTTGCTGGAGGATGACTCCTTGCCTGTGTGTTTCTTAAGTGTAGGCATGTGATTGCCAGCTGCCTCCCTTGCTTTATGTCAAAAGATTGGCATGGATTTCTGCATGGGAAATTGATTATTTCTCTCTCCCCCCCTTCTTCTCCCATTGCCTGCCAGGAATGGTTTATTTTCTGCTTTGCTGAAATCCCAAACATTTCTTCCTTCAGACTTCCCTAGCAACAGGATGCTTCTGGATCGCTCATAGCCTATGCAGAGACGCTTGACATTCACTTCTGGCCTGTTCAAGAGCCTGTACTGGTTGGCATCCACCAAGTTTTTTTTTTGGGGGGGGGGTCATAGCCAGGGATAGTGCTTGTTCCTCTTTTGTCCCTGTGATTAAGCAAGCCAAGCCACCTTATCCTACCCAGAGCAATGAACAGATGTGTGTGTGTGTGTGGGGGGGTGTCCGTCCCCCTCTGTGACTTAGAGGCCATTGCCTGGGGATTGGCTGAAAAGCTCTTGACTTCTGCAAGTGTCCTGGACACCAACAAGCTCCTGAATTATCAAGTGGAATTTTTGTCCACAGCCTACCACAGATTCATCGTTCCAGCTGATTAGTTAATAGTTATTAGCTGGGATAGCTAAATGGAACCTCAATTTCCAGAGGCAGTAAACCTGTGAGAGCTTTCACCTGTTTGTGGTGCTTCACAGACACCTGTGTAGAGCAGGGGAAAGGGAGGGGGGGAGAACCTTTGAGGCTGATCCAGCAGGGCAGTTCTTCTACTCTCGACTGTAAAATTAAAGATGCCAAGAAGGTGCTTTCTCATTCCTCCTTGGAGGCTGTTGGTGGGGTCTTGCAGCCCTGCTTGCTTCCTTTTTCTCCCTGTGTTTTGCTGTTGGTGAACATGAGTAAAGCTGCTGGCCAATCTCCCTTTACATTATCCTAAGTATGCTTTAGGGAAAAGGCTAAGGAGTAAACCCTGGCCTACACAAATCCGGAGTGGATTTCCAGAGACTGTTGGATGGAGCCTGGCACAACTCCTTCCAGCAACTCCTGTAGCCAAGCTGGTGCTCTGCTTTCCTTTAGACCACTGTTCCTTTCAACAGGTGCAGTGCAAGTTGGCACCATGATATTGGACAGTCACTTCTGAATGCTTTCAGGAGTTCGGCTGATTGAACTTAACTGCAAGTCTCAGTCCTGTTTGCACCTTTAAGTTATGACTTGTAGATGTGTGAGCTATGATTTGGAATCTGCCACAGCTGATAAACGTAGTTACATGTACTTGTGCTATGGGGTGTAAACTACCCATGGGACATCCAACAGCAATTGGATTACAGTAGTTGGTGCCTATCACAGTTGGTAGAATTATAACATAGGACTGTGGAATTATAATGTAGGACGGTAAATTACAGCTGCTGCTAGATTTTCTACAAAATGTAATTATTTTTATTTCAAAATTTACTTCTTTGCTCCTATTGAGCCTGCTTTCTCGATAAATTTTCGCAAATACGTTTTTGCTCTGGAGACATTTAAGGTATATTATTTGGAGAAGGGTCTGTGCTAAACTTCAGGCCACACATTAGCATAATAGTAACAATTTTTCTTTGTATTCTTTTTTAAAAATGGGGTTTAATAAATAAAGACCATCATCATCATAAATGATACAAATCAATAGACCAAGTCTTCTCATGTTACTTGTATATCGCAAAAAAAGAAAAACCCAGCATAATAAATTTGAAGCAATATCCATGACATATGGTTCATTATTAGTGGTCATATGATAATAATAATAATAATAATTTATTATTTGTATCCTGCCCATCTGGCCGAGTTTCCCCAGCCACTCTGGGCGGCTTCCAATCAAATATTTAAAAATACAGCATTAAATATTAGAAACTTCCCTAAACAGGGCTGCCTTCAGATGTCTTTTAAAAATAGGATAGCTGCTTATTTCCTTGACCTCTGCTGGAAGGGCGTTCCACAGGGCGGGCGCCACTACCGAGAAGGCCCTCTGCCTGGTTCCCTGTAACCTCGCTTCTCGCAGTGAGGGAACCGCCAGAAGGCCCTCGGCGCTGGATCTCAGTGTCCGGGCTGAACGGTGGGGGTGGAGACGCTCCTTCAGGTATACAGGACCGAGGTCAATGTACAAGTTACTAGTTCATGGATTATTTTCAACAAAAACATAAGGGAAACAGAACAGAGTTAACAGAGAACATTCAGCATTTCATAGCCACTCTGTATTCTTTGCGTTTAACTGAAAGGCGTGCCAAAGGGCATCCAGGTATCTTCTTGCTCTGAGAGATTAACCTAGATGTCTCCCATGCTTAAACGAGAGTTGCACCAGATGTGATAAGCAGTGGTTCTGCTAGAACACTTATTGATGCATCTCATGGCAAAGTTTTATTTAGCCTAGGGCTTAGAGGCAGGTAATAGTCTCTGAGAGGCATCATAGTGTACAGACACATTTCTTCTGTTTCAATCTGCTGGTCAAACAGGTCTTACAGGAAAACTTGCGGAACTTGTTGGCCAGATATAGAAGCGGGAAGAGTGTGTACATGCTACTGAGCAGTGATCCTGTCTTCCATTCTGCTTCTGCCTCTCCTTAGTACACAGAGACTGCAAGTCACACTGGAAATATTCTTACCAAAAACTGTGAACTCTTAAATCTTGATTCATGTTTTGACGGGCATGAACTAATACTTAGCAGACACTTCTTTTGATTGTCTGGGTTCCCACAAAATAACCTTGGGGCGGGTACAGAAAATGAGTTCGGATGTCCGCCTCTCCCCCTTATTTTGTAAAAGGACCGGCCCTACTGTTGGGCAGAGTTTTCAGGGGACTCCTTCCCACACAGGTGCTGGGGACCAGGAGCAGCAGCAAAGTTTAGGACGTGAGCTAGCGAGGAGAGTACTGTTGCACTCAGGTCCTGTTTGCAGGCTTCCCATAGGCTTAGATGCCCAAGAGACATCTAAGCTAGCCTGTTGCCCTGGGGTTCCCTGGAAGATATTGTCTCGTTGTCAGTGATGAGTAAGGCTCTATTGCATGTCAGCTTTTGTATGTAGAATGGAAAGGAAGGTGCTATCTTGTCATTGGTCTCAGGCAACAAAATGTCTTTGGTTGGCCCGAATTGTAAATGCAGTGTTGGATTGCCTTCTAGTTACATGGAGATCCCCACTGCACTTGTGGGCATAGCATTCAAATTCTTGTTCGTCATTAAACATAATGCCACTTGTTCCCTCTTTTTTTTTTTGTGGTCCCAGAGCAAGCAGGATCCTGTTATGCTTGTTAAGTACATTGAGTTGTCGCTGAAATAAATGCCTGTTTCCACTTTTGAAGGCCTAGTGCCAAGCCCATCCTTGGCCGCAACTCCAAATGTGCTTCCCCGTAAGAATAGGTTTCCAAATCGATGGAACGCTTCGGATGCCAATAGGCATTCTCCTTGCTTCTGCAATGTGGAGGTTGAAACCTACAAGAACCCTGTGGTGAAACTAACAAGAGACGAAATAAAACCGGCGTTTCCTTGCATGTGGGTAAAAAAGGCCAAAGCCTGACAGTGGGATTAAAACGTGCATTTCCTTGCATGGCTTTTGATCGCTGCCCTTTAACTTGTGTCTGTTTTGAGTTGTAGTCTGTTGGCTACAGAGATTATGAAATTAAAGTATGAACTGCTTGTCACTTAAAAATTGAATGTCTAGGTACATAGGATGCTGCCTTATCCCAAATTGGATCCCTGGTCCCATTTAGCTCAGTGTTGTCCACACTCCAGGTTTTCAGACAGGATGGATTTTTAACCCCTCCCCATTTTTTCTTTTCTTTTTTTTTTAAAAGAAATTGCTCTTGCATTTTCTAATTCGCTGCATGAATCAATCCTTCTAAAGTTACAGCCCATGAAGATCAGTTTACTTCAGTGATATATTTAGATTATTTTTGGATGATTTAACTTTTTTTTTTAAGGAAACAAAAGAAATAAAACCCAGCATGCCGGTGAAGCAAGACAGTGGTCCTATTTTCTGCTTGCTGTCACATGTGCTGCTTTGACAACATTAATTTGACCCTGAGATGTATGTGAAAGCAGAAGGATGTAATGGTAGATTTCTGTGCAAGGGCTGGCATTAATTACCCAGGCCAGCTGTGGAATGTTAGGCTCAATTACATTTACCAATGCGAATGAAACAGGCTCTTTAAAAGTTATTTGCCTGAGCACTTATTCTGACATGCTTCCCCTGAGGGTGTCTGGGAGGGATGTGATGTCTTCAATAGTCTGAATTTCTCCTCTTGTGTCCCTCTAACATCCTGCCAAAAATAAATAAATGAATATGTATATAATATATGTATATGTGTATGTACGTACACACACACACACACACACACACACACACACGTATGTATGTATGTATGTAGAGGAGGGGTGTCTTGGAGGGATTTGAGGGAAGGGAAATTCAATAGTCTGAATTTCTCCTCTTGTGTCCCTCCAACACCCTGCCAAAAAAAAGAATATGTATATAATATATGTATATGTATATGTATATGTATATATACACACACACACGTATGTATGTGTGTATGTATGTATGTAGAGGAGGGGTTGGTTAAGGTAGGTAGGGTGGGTCATAATCATGGGTAGGCAACTTAAGGCCTGGGGGCCAGATCCGGCCCAATCGCCTTCTAAATCCGGCCCGCGGATGGTTCGGGAATCAGTGTGTTTTTACATGAGTAGAATGTGTCCTTTTATTTAAAATGCATCTCTGGGTTATTTTGGGGCATAGGAATTGGTTCATTTTTCCCCCTCCAAAGTATAGGCCGGCCCCCCACAAGGTCTGAGGGACAGTGGACCGGCCCCCTGCTGAAAAAGTTTGCTGACCCTTGGTCATAATGATCAGTGCTTCAGTGAAAGTTTTATACCCCTTCAGCAGCTTCATGTATGCAGGGAAGCAAACTGCCAACTTTTGTTAACAGATAACTCAAAACCTCTGGCCATATGTATATTCTAACCATCTGCAGCCAAAGTGTAGAAATAGTTGCAATAGTTCTTTGTGTTTTGATTTCCAAATTCCTGTACTGGGTAAATGCATAACAGGTTAACCTCCCTGCCCCCCGCCCCTTTTTATAATTTTTTTTTTTTTAAGTTGCTCGCTGTTGAGGATTTTGATGTGTCTCTTCTTACTGACATTTGTATATGTAAACATGACACATCCAGGATTTGGGAAGATGCTCTGGCTTGCAAGTTCTTGGCTGAAGTTCCTTTTAAAAAGGCATGGCTCCCTGGTTTATATTACTGCAGTGATTAGTTACATTATCTAGTGTTCAAAGTACAAAACTTGCAGATTAAAACAGATGTACACGGCTTATTTTTTTGAAAAATATGCCAGAGTGCTTTGAACAACTGACAATCAGTAGTTTATGAATTATGTTTTTCTTTCTTTTTTTGACCAGTTAGGAAGAAGGCTTAAATCAATATTGCAATGTGTAGTTTTAAATTTCTTTTTTTTTTCTCCTATGAATTATTGCTGCTGTTGAGCGGATTTTCTTTTTCAATGTTGTTTATTTCATTAATTGTGTCTTGCAGGATCACTGTGCCACTTGTAGCCACTTGTTGTATAAGTTCCCATTATATAGTACCATATGGCACACAATAAGGGGGGAAAATAGCAATTTTATGGAAGCACGTGCTCAAAGAGCAGTGGTGGAAGCTGCAGAGATTAGAGCATCTTTGAATGAGAGGCAGGTGCTGGATGGCCGCCGGACATCCAGGTAGATTCTTATTTCAGACTACAGTGGTACCTTGGGTTACAGACGATTCAGGCTACAGATTCCGCTAACCCAGAAATAGTACCTCGGGTTAAGAACTTTGCTTCAGGATGAGAACAGAAATTGCGCGGCGGCAGCAGCAGGAAGCCCCATTAGCTAAAGTGGTACCTCAGGTTAAGAACAGTTTCAGGTTAAGAACGGACCTCCAGAACGAATTAAGTTCTTAACCCGAGGTTCCACTGTATCCAGCTTTTGCACAAAGCTGTATGTGCAAATCTTAGTGTATACCAGGGGTCAGCAAACTTTTTCAGCAGGGGCCGGTCCACTGTTCCTCACACCTTGTGGGGGGCCGGACTATATTTTGAAGGGGGGGGAAAGAACAAATTCCTTTTCCCCACAAATAACCCAGAGATGCATTTTAAATAAAAGGACACATTCTACTCATGTAGAAACACGCTGATTCCCGGACCATCCGCGGGCCAGATTTAGAAGGCGATTGGGCCGGATCTGGCCCCCAGGCCTTGGGTTGCCTACCCATGTGTATAAGTTGCTGAATTGCAACTTATTACCAAACTTAAAACCATGGAGAGACCTGGTCTGAATAGAGACATTGGATTCTTATCTCATACATGACAAAGCTATTTTTAGCCATCTCACCCCTTGCTTTTTCCTGCAAGACCAATTGCAGTCGTTAACAGTCGTCAACAGGTTCACCTCACCTATCAGCCAATCACCCATTCCCACCACCCTTCTGAGTAATACCCTTCCCACCCTCTCACTATATATAAGGGTCTGGTGACTTCTGCTTCACCATATCTGAAGAAGTGTGCATGCACACAAAAGCTCATACCAAGAACAAACTTAGTTGGTCTCTAAGGTGCTTCTGGAAGGATTTTTTTAATTTTGTTTCGACAGTGGCAGACCAACACGGTTACCTACCTGTAACTGGAACCTTTTGAGTGTAATGTATGACAGCCTACTCCAGAGTAGAGTCTCCCTAGTTTCATTCCAAGGAAACCTCCAGTTTCTGTTCTTGGCCTGTGGTGGCGCTCTGAAAAGTTGGTAGTCCACTCGCATATGGTTCCCTTTTTCACTTGTTCATGGTTCATAACTTGCCAGTTGGCAACTGCTATTCTGCAGCAAGTACCGATTTATAACAATGCAATTCCATGGGAAAGGCAGCATTGATTAAAGATGACACATTCTGTTCCAAAAACCTATGCATTGTGTTAACGGCAGCCGTTTAATTGTTGAATGCTTGTGTGACGCACCCATTGAGCTCAGTGCTGGCATACCCTTGCACATGGTGTGAAATTTAACACAAGACATCTGTGTACTGGATGCTTAAAATCTCAGAGAGAATGTTCCCTGTAAGCATTTACCATGGTATGGAATGTAAAAAGGGATCCTCTTTAGCAGCGGACTGATGTGTATGGTTCTTGCCATTCGCCTTTACAAAGAGCAAGTTAACACTTCTTCTTTTTCCTTGTCTTCTTTGGTGTTGGCTTCAGTTGCTTTCTGTTTACAATTTTTCAAGAATTAATATGATCCTTTAATGGGATAAAATTGGATTATGTTTTCCACAATAAGGTTAAATCTTTCAGCCTCATTATTAAATAATACTGCAGGCTTTCATTTTTAGGGGCTGCCAGATCATAGTGCAATTATCCTTCAAATTACAGTGTTAATTGCAACCGATGTTTGAAAATTATTGCCATGTAGGGTATTAAATAATTTAACTACTCTTGGTGGTTGTGTGTTTTAAAGCTGTTTACAAACTTGAAATTTAAATGTGCTTTCGGTCTCCCAAAGAACTAGAGCCTGAATTTAGAATTCAGCCTTTCTAGCTTGTTTCACAAGCTGCCAGTGCACACTTCTCTCCCCCCCCCTTTAATTAAAATTGGAGAAACCTTCTTCACCCACTGCTTATGCATCTGAAAAGGATATATTGTAAACAAGTTGATACTTCTGCGACCTCACAGAAGTCACCTCCACAGACTTGGCTGAGGATCAGGCCTAATGAGCACAGCAGCTCATTCCCAGTGGTCTTATTCAATGAAAATCAGTTTACAAGACTGAAAGTCCCTGCCTCCTCACAGCCGTCGTAAGTCCCCTCCCCTCCAGGACTTCCCCCAAGCAATCGGAGACTGCATCTGCATGCGGCCAACCTCTCCTCTGCCCTTTTCATTCGTCTCCTGGTTCTGGGAGACAGTGGGAAGGGGAGCTTGTTGCAACTGGAGTGAAGGGGGGGGGAAGACCCCTGTGACTCTTCACCGCCCTGACTCATCTCTGCCTCTTGGCCTCCCTCATCTCCTGCTTCAGCTTCTGCCTCTGGTTCTAGGCTTCTCTCTGCCACAGACTCTCCCTGTTCACTAAGTCCTCTTGCTCTTCAGCTTCCGACACCTCCTCCCACCCTCCTCTCTCTTCCTGTGACCACTCATTGTAGTCTCACCACCACATCGTTGTCCTGGGATGTTCTTCATTTGTAGGCTGCAGTGCCCAAACAGAAGGGTTGAGGTGTGGGTATTAAAATTCAGCCTGCAGAACCAGTTTGTGGGGGAATAAAGCATAATTTGTTGTTGTTGTTTAGTCATGTCCAACTCTTAATGACCACATGGATCAGAGCACGCCAGGCACTCCTGTCTTCCACTGCCTCCCGCGGTTTGGTCAAACTCATGTTGGTAGCTTCAAGAACACTGTCCAACCATCTCGTCCTCTGTCGTCCCCTTCTCCTTGTGCCCTCAATCTTTCCAAATGCCCGTGGCAGTGTGTATAGTGCTGAGTGTGGTTCAGATCCCTGTAAAGTCTTGAAATTCGCTTTGGAACACTTCTGCCAGATTATATCCTCTATGTTTAGACACACATGCACTGGCCCATTTTGTTTTCGTACATTGATATCTCCCCCTTTCATCCAAGGCAGCATACATGATTCTCTGCCTCCCTCTCCCTGCCTGCACCCATTTTATCCTCCTAACAGTCCTGCGAGGTAGGTTAGCTTCACAGCTGGGTGGAGATTTGAACCCAGGTTCCCCGCTTTCCTAGCTCACCCACTTTTAACCACTATACTAGCTCACATTTTGCTGCATTGCATGTGTTTAAAATTATAGACATACCTTCACGCGTGCCCCATTTTTGCATCTTTATATTACATGAAATGAAACCCTTCCAACTCTACCATTCTGTGATTGTATGAAATAACCAAGGGATGAAATGATTAGCTGGAATTCCCGTCCTGCTTTTTGACTGTGGAGTCCTTAAGTCTTGGGTTTGAAGACAGCCTTGTGTCACCTTGAAGAAGGCAACTACACTGCAGTGTTTGTGCAGCTATAAAAAGGGAGAAGATGACCCCCCCCCCAACTTGTCCTAAGCCCTTGGAATAACACAGAGATATAAATGTGAATTAAATTGGTGTACAAAATCTGTGAATACATCATTATTTAATACTGTCCTAAAGATACACATATATATGTTCAGTTGTAAGGTTTTGTTTTGTTTTTTGAAACAGAAGAGAAGGCCACATTTGCATGCTGCTTTTTCAGCTTAAAATGGCCATGCATCCAAACGTCTGTCTGAGCTCCCAAATCCTACAGGGGCAGCAGAGAGATCATACAGGGGAAGCAAAAATAAGTGTGTCTTGGGACGGAGCTGTTTTAAGAATGCAAGTCCTTTTAAGTATTTAAGAGCTAGTAACCTCTCAGCGCTAAAGACTTTATTCTCATTACTTATACATCTTCTGCTTCATTTTAGGAGTTAGGGGTGCCCATCTATTATTTAGGAGGCCTGTTGGGTTGGTGGCAAAAGAAGGCCAAAAGCAATTCTTGCGCTGCCTCCTCTCAGAAGCTCCTCTTAACTTTCAAGCAACTCTTTGACAACCTGCATTTAAACTCCACCGTTGGATAAAAATGTGGACTGAATGCATTTTGCGAGGAAGCGAAACGGGGTGAGGCAAGCAGAGAAAGGCCATGGTTTTTCTGTTTGATGAGAACGCCAGTCTGTTCCATCCCTCCTGCCTCATCCCATAAAGTGGTACAGGAGGAGTCGGCAACCTGTGGCCGCCCATATGTTGTTAGACTCCAGCTCCCATTGTCCCCAGGCAGCATGGCCAGCGTTGTAGCAACATCTGGAGGGTACAAGTCCTTTACCCCTGTGGCACAGGCTGGCGCTGGTGAAGGCAAAGTCACACCTCTGTGGTTTTTGTCAGGGGACTGTCCAAAGTGTAGCCAGGAAGCCATTTTACAGTGTTACCCTCTTAAGGAATATTAGTAGTTAGCAAGCCAGGGCACTGCCTTAACCGTTTTTCCACTCCTACCTGCAGGGCTCTTAGGCTATGGGGTTTCCTGCAGGATTCTGTTCTGTCCCCCATATTGTTTAACATCTACATGAAGCTGTGGGGAGATGTTGTCACTAAGTTTGCTGATCACACCTGGTTCTGTTTGTCTGACCCTGCTGGGTTGGGTGGAATAGCGCAGATCTTGGAGGGGCAGGATGAGGGCCAGCAAGTTGAAGCTGGCACCTCTAGGTGGCCTCAGGCTTACCTAGTGACTTCATATTACAAGCAAAGATTTGAACAGGGGTTTGATTGCAGAGTTGGAAGGGACCACGAGGGTCTTCTAGGCCAATCCCCTGCCGTGCAGGAATCTTTTTGCTCAACGTGGGGCTCAAACCCAGGACCCTGAAATTAAGTGTCTCATGCTGCACCGGCTGAGCTAACTTGTTGGTTTATAAGCTACCACTCTAGCTGCCATTTTGATCTCAATAGCAGTTTGTTTTAGAAGCCTGTCAAACATCCCCTTTGCATCCTGGATAGCTGCACAGCAGTCCGGTGCCTTACAGATGTTGTTGGACCACAGTTCCCACCAACATCTTCTGAATAACGTATTCGCTGCTCCTGAATTAGGGTCTCTGTCTTCCTTGCCCTCTTCTTTTCATGGTTTTAGCAAATGCTTCTTAAAATATGCATTATTCATCTATAGCATCTGGATTCTGGCATCTTCTGGTTGGGCTTCTCGCAGCTTTTTCTCAGAGTTTATTTCCTTAATGCAATTGAGTGACTTAATTAGTTCTGGTGCTAATGTAGCATTAGCAAAATGCGTTTGTCAATACTTCTTTGTCCCAGTCACATAGGACTGCCTAATGTGGTTTGTCATATATACTTCAGAATAGCTTTGCTATTTGCAGTTCTTAGCTACTACTAGAAATATTTTCTGCAAGATCAAAATTTTGTGACCAGAAGGGACACATTCAGTGACTGGTTCGTTTTATGCAAATTATAGCACAAACTTCTTGACTTGCAAACATTGGCCTTATGCATGTTTCGGTCAAGAACTGGAACTCATAGAAGAGGCATGGTACATTGATGGGCAGTAGCCATCCAGCAAACCCTCTTAAATAACATAATGCAAACTGAAATGGAAGGGTTGAACATGCAAAATAAGTCTGTCCATGGTATTATTGTTCAGCTTTCATGCTGATCATAACTACGTCAACAAGTTTTCCTTGTAAGATTGTAGGCTTAAGAGTGTTTTATTCTTGCCGGGGGTGGGGGGACACCAGTGATAAGAGTCTGATTTTATACCTGGAGTTCAAACAAGGACCTTTGAAATGAGATGCACTGAAACTTTAAGACTATGCTATGGCTTTGTTTGCATGTAATACTAAACTGTGGTTTAGCATTTCAAGGACACGTTGCAGTGAGCCTTGAGCTTGTACACTCTGCGTTCTCTCTCTGTTCTCCCCAGCCCAGCTGTGAGGATGAGTTTGGAAGCTTCATCTTCCACTTTAAACTAACCACAGCATGTCATGATGTCTGAATACAAGCAAACTGTGATCTCAGCTATGATTAGTGGACACAAGCCAACTTCAATCTTGGCTTATTTTCATTAACCGTACTTAATTAGCCACAGTTTAGGTTTTGGAGGGAGCTCTAAACTGTGGTTAATCTAAAACGGAAGCAGAAACTTCTCATCTCTGCCTCGTGGCCATGCCAGAGAGGGAGAGGAGAGACGTTTAGCCTACTGCAGTTCAGCCTCATAAAGCTAAACCATTGTTTAGGATCTTGTGAAAACTGGGCATGTGTGACCCTGGACCCAAACACTTTCTCTTAGCCTAACCTACCTCATAGGGCGAGACCTTAAGGTCTTTGGGGAAGGGCAGGAAAAAGTGTGTAAAAACCTCATCTACCACCAGGAATGATTCCATGAAGGGGAGAGAGGCAGGCAAAGGCTAGGCTTCTGCTCCAGCTAGGCCAGTTTTCTTCAAGTGTGAGGCTCTTTAATTTGTTCATTGCATTTTGTCCAAGTTCTAAGTGACATTGGGACATAGATATACTAAAATAGGCCGCACTCGATTTTGAAGCCAAGAACTGCATGGGCCTCATTTCGCGCAGTGTGTAATGCACCCGCTGGGATGCATGTGGGCAGTTGCTCTCAGAGAGCATGGGCAATTCCAGCTTCCCCTGCCTTGGATTCTGCCTATTTTTTCTATCCAGCTCTTGGGATACAAACTGAAGTACATGGGGGTAAATCCACTTTAAAATTGTGACATTTGCTTCCTTATCCTTAAGCATGTTAGCTTGGAGATAAGTCTCTTTTTGTTCAGTGGGACTTTGGTAACCATACATTAAAAGTAATACCACTTTAAACAGTCATGGCTTCCCTCAAAGAATACTGGGAACTGTAGTTTATGCTGAGAATTGTTAGGACACCTCTATTTCCCCTTCCCAGAGTTGTTTAACAACCAGTTCCTCTTTGTGAGGAGAATATAGGCCTCCTAACAACTCTCAGCACGCTTAACAAACTACAGTTCCCAGAATTCTTTGGGGGAAGCTGTGACTGTTTAAAGTGGTGTCGTAGCACTTTAAATGTATGTTGTGAATGTGGCCTTGGTTCCAAGCAGATGTGCTTAGTATTGCAGCCTTGAGTGCATGAGTTCAAGATCAGCTGACAGCAGGGCCGGCCCACCCATTAGGCGATCACCTCAGGTGGTAGGATGCACGGGGTAGCAGATCCCAATGCAGATCTTTAGTTCCTGCACCCCTTGCTCCTGATGTAGATCTTCACTCACCCCCTCTTGTGGTTCGCCTCGGGTGCCAAAATGTCTTGGGCTGCCCTGGCTCTCTCACACACAAACACTGTTCTGGATTAGATTACTGCAGTACAATTGGGAGCGGGGAAGTAACTTCAACAGTGCTCCATAGGGCTTCCTCTCAAGAAAGGCCTGCTTAGATTAGCAGTCTCCATGGCTGAAGGAACTGGCTTCTTAGAAGCACTAAGCCAAATAGATACAAGCCTCTCGGCTGCCAAACATTTAATACTGTGGCAAAGCAAGTGATTGCTCTTGAAGGGAAGTGTCTCCTCTCCTTGCTCTCAACTTTGTGAGCGAAGACACTTGCCGGACTTTACAAGGAGGCTGTGCTTGGCACCCAGCTTCTAAGCAGAAGACATTTCAGAGCAGGATGAGCTTAATTTAATTGAAACGGATGACTTTGCAATAGCCGAGCTGCCCGTGAAATGGGGAATGGTGCGTACGCTTGTTATCTTTGCTACATAAGCTTGTGGCGGCGCATAAAAAGAGAACTGTGGTGCTTTGATCTGGGGATAGAGCTCTCTGTGAAGTTTGCTGCTGAGACAGAGGATGGTCTCTTGTGGCGGCAATTCTTGTTTGGTAGAATTCAGGTAGTCGATGACGGGTGGGTATGTTAAGTGCGGGGGAAGAGAGAGAGAGAGAGAGAGAGAGAGAGAGAGAGAGAGAGAGAGATGTCATTGTTAGGTGCGAGTGAATTGCGCATGTACGTCAAGGAAGGCTGGATCCTGCAGGTAGAATATGTGAATTCTGACAGTGTTTACTTGGTGTATAATCATTCTGGCAAAGAGCTGGGGTAGCATAGTGGCAGAGAGAGGTTGTGCTACTAATCAGGAAGTACTTTGTTCGAATCTCACCTGTGCCATGCAACTTACAAGGTGGCCTCAGGCAAATCACTTCTTTTCGCGCGCGCGCACCAATCTGCAATATGGGGATAATAAAATTAGCATTACAGTGTTATTATAAGGGTTGCACCAAAGTAATATAGGCAGCTTGAAAGCACTATAGAAATGCTAAGTATTACTGCTCTGACAGTAAGAGCTGTTCGACATTGGAACCGTCTCCCTTGGGGGGGGGGTGGATTCTCCTTCCTTGGATGTTTTTAAGCAAAAGTTGGAATGGCCACCTGCCATGAATGCTTTAGTTGAGATTCTTGCATTGCAGAGGGTTGGGCTAGATGACCCTCAGGGTCCCTTCCATCTCTCCAATTCTTTGATTCTGTATGATTGCAGATTTACGTTTCTTGGGAATGCAACGTGGTGGGCAGCAGGGGTTACTAGCAATAAAGGGGCAGTGAGCAGTGCTTCAGTAACTTGAAAAGTGCTCCTGCCCCAGGGTTATTTCTAGATCCTATCTATTCAGCTTGGAGACTGAATAATCACAGAGTCAGAGTTGGGAAGGACCCCCAAGTGTCATCTAGTCCAACTATCTGCAGTGCAGGAATATGCAGGTGGGACCATATGGGGATCGAACCAGCGGCCATGGCATTATTAGCACCATGAGCTGACCAACTGAGTTGACTGGGATTTTAGTGTTTGCAAATCCTGGAGGCTGCAAATCCTCTACTGCAGTTGGAAAGCAACCTGAACTTAAAGGTAAAGGTAAAGGGACCCCTGACCATTAGGTCCAGTCGTGTCCGACTCTGGGGTTGCGGCACTCATCTCGCGTTATTGGCCGAGGGAGCCGGCGTACAGCTTCCAGGTCATGTGGCCAGCATAACTAAGCCGCTTCTGGCGAACCAAAGCAGCGCAACGAAACGGCGTTTACCTTCCCGCTGGAGCGGTACCTATTTATCTACTTGCACTTTGACGTGCTCTCGAACTGCTAGGTTGGCAGGAGCAGGGACCAAGCAACAGGAGCTCACCCCATCGCGGGGATTCGAACCGCCAACCTTCTGATTGGCAAGCCCTAGGCTCTGTGGTTTAACCCACAGTGCCACCCGCGTCCCTGAACTTAGGGCAATACAATTCCAACCACTAAAACACCATTTGCAGATTGCTAGGCGTTCCTGCAGATTAGCCATTGCGTTACAGTGGCTAAAATCCCTGCTCAGGCATTTAGTGACTTACCTCGTGTGAAGATCGAGGGGTGGTGGTGGGTATCGCGTACGTCGCCCTTCAGTTGGTGAGACGGCAGTATAAAATGAGAGGCGTGCAAGAGGAAGCTGTGAATGTTGCGTTTGTCATGCAATAATTCGCAGTGGACGCTGGATCATTAATAATGGCTTTCCATTATTGGCTGTGTAGTTCCCTGTCCCTCTTTGCAAGGTGAGCAAACCCCTTGCTCTCAGTTGCTCTGCTGTGTCTTTCTCCAATCCCCTTGGCTGGGTCAGATGCTGCAGCCTGGAATTGGAGCTTGGAGACAGCGTCAAAGCAAGTAGTCTGGAACCGAGCTGTTCACACAGTGGCCAGATGGAAGCGGGTGGAAAAGCCTTCAAGGGCTGGCTCATGTCATTTCCTGTCCCTGTGACGCTGGCCAGCTTTTTTTTTTTGCAGTTTCAGTGCAGAGGTGGGGAAGTGGTGACCTGCTGGTATCGCTGGGCCCATCATTCCTAACCGCTGGCTGGGGTTTGATGGAGTTGGATCCCAGCAACATCTGGAGGACGCCAAGTTCCCCACCCTTTCTCTAATGGAAAGACGGACGCCTGGCTTCTTTGCAAGCATGAGGGTAAATTGTGTTTGGCGTTTGGGGGTCTGCTCAACCTCACCGCAGCTTCCTTGAACACTGGAAAGATGCATAGAACGCCCTCATAATTTGAACTGGTGGCTCCGCAGCTGGACAGAATAACATTTGGTTGTCTGCAAGACTAATTCTAAAGAGATGGCAGAAAAAAGGCTACCAAATGCTGTTGTTTTGCTATTTTTACTTTGGGAAAGGAGGCTGATCGCTCCTAACATACTTGGCTGGTTTAGCAAATATGTCTCAAATGCTGCCAGCACTGGAGTTATGTGCTACTTACTAGGACACAAACACTTTATGTTGCATAGTTAGGTTTTCCTCCCTTCCTGCTTACCAAATGCTAAGATATTGCATATTGCAAGCTGGATCTGCACAGGTAACTGAATGTAGAGGTTGAGGCATGAATAAAAGGGGGAATACAATTTCTGAATTCTCATGTATGTTAGGGGTTGACGGTGGAACCTAGCAGTTTAGGAAGGCAGTTTGAAAATATGCATTCCCTTGCTATGCTAGGTTTCTGCCTGCAGGGACTGGCTTAAAAACATGGTGGTCTTGGGTTCGAGCCTCATGTTGGGCAAAATATTCATGCACTGTAGGGGGTTGGATCACATGACCTTTGTGGCCCATTCTAACGCTACAATTCCATGATTCCATTGTTCCACGAAACCTGAAGTAATGGTACTTTCTCACCTGCAGTAATACAGTCCAGTGTTCGAAACTCTCAGTGTTCTAGGTGCATTTTGTGACAGGGATTTTCGTTAGCGGGAGCAGTTTCTGAGCTCTGGCTGCAGTACTGCGCCTAAGATTTCATATTAAAACTGCACAGTAGAAGGAAAGGAGGGCCTTTTTCTGCCTCCCCACTTCCAGCCACTCTCTGAAGACTGGAGAAGAGACCCTCTTAAGAATATTAGGGTGGGTGGGCAGGGGAAGGACTAGAGCACATGAAAAATGAACATAATATTTTGGCAGCAGTTCATTCGTTTTCAGCTTTGTGTTCTTGTTATAAAAAAAGCACACCTAGACATTCCGTTGTTGCGCCCATAACCTAGGTCTAAGGTGCCATTTAGCTCCTAGCTTTCATATCTCGCTTTCTAACACTGGTGCAGACTGCTTCACCATACAACCCTGCCGCATTTACCTGTATAAGCCCAGCTTCCTTTCTCCTCCCTAGAAAGCAAGTTGGAATATGGCTTGTACCATCTTCATCGCTGGCTTTCTTTCTCTTTTTCTTGCGTGTGCTCAAGACCAGTTAATGCAGATTGACACTTCAACCATCCTGTTCTGCTTGCAGTTAAAGATGGAGAGCTGCCACCTTTTTTGCACTGGATGCTTGGGAGCGGTTTCTAATCCTTGTTTGTATACAGTATGAGGCACTTTTACAAGTGCTCGGCACTGCTAATTGCGCTGATCCTAATAATAGCTCCAATAAATCCTAGGCACTCTATCTTCTTACATAAGAAGCTGAATCTGAGATCCAGCAAGCTGGCCAGCAAGCCTATGGTTTATCTCTGGGGATCTCTGACCTGTGACCCTGCATATGTTGTTGGACTACAACTCCTATCAGCTCTAGCCAGTGGAGCCATTATTGCCAATTTAAGCAGGATTACAGCTAAGGTTGCTTAAGGTGTTTGTTTGTTGGTTGCTTTCTCTCATGCACAGTATTGTTTAGTTTCTGCATTGCTATTACACTTCAGATCTTGCTTGTACATTATAATAAATGCATTATTGTCAATTTAAGCAGGATTCCAGCTAAGGTCGCTTAAGGTGCTTTCTCTTCTGCACAGTATTGTTTAGTTTCTGCGTTGCTATTACACTTCAGATCTTGCTCTTCTTCCAGAGAGTTTGTGGGCAATGTATCCAACACTATGGAGCCGTTCGAACTTCGCAGCTTGGATTCCAAGCTGGTAGGTGCTGCTTTAAGGCATCGGGACCCGGTTCTCCCTGGTCCAAGTCAAGCAATCCAACCATTAATGTAACCTGTGGATACAAACAAATAGATAACAGCCCTGGTCCGCAATTGGATTTTGAGAGGGTTGCCTTCAGGAAGGAATGGAGAGTGGTGGAAAAAGATATCGATTCAACAGTTGTGAAGCAATTTTTTTTTGGGGGGGTGTAACCCAAACTCTTGGAACTTCTTCCTGTTTCATAGCTCCGAAAGGCACATTGATCCCTTTTCGGTTACAGAATAAAAGCTTTGTGATTGGCCAGAGCAATGACAAAAGTATAAATGGAGGATGGTTCAGCTAGTCTCAGCCTGAGTTTTGCGAGCTGATATCCAGGCAAATATTGTGGTATGTGAGACCTTGGGAGGCTGGGCCAGAGAGAGGCTCGAGGTTTAAGTTGAGGAATTTTTAGAGCTCGCAAATATTTAGCAGTTCTGAACAACTGTCATTCCTGAAATGTTTGCTGCTCTGTATAAGAAGCTGGGGGAGATGCTCTGAGTGAGTGCTAGAGACAAAAGCATAAGCAGCAAAATTTTTGCTGTGCCGCTGAGCTTTGCGTACTGGTAACGGGAGGCAAACTTAATGCTTATTTTCAGCAAAGGGGATTTGGCAAACCTGTTCTGTCCCTCTGCCCTGATGCATATTCTGCTTGCAATGCCCAGGTAGCCCAAACACTTGTTTTGGGTCATTGGTGCACTAATCCATGTACTCAATAATGAGATCTGTTTCTGCACCCCCTCTCTCTTTCAGAAAGAACCTTGATACTGTTCCAACACAATTTTTATTCTGTTCTCTTATCTATGTGTTTTTCTTTTTAACATGCTGCTTATTGCTCTACTAATTGTCATTTTACAGATGGGCTTGCCGTTTTTATTCTTGGGGCCAGTATTGTAAACGAACCACTTTTCTCATAATGAGGTGGGGTAAAAAAACCATGATAATCCTTCAAAGAGGTTTTTTTTTTAATTAAAAAATTGCATAACTAAAGAAGCTCGCCACAATCAAATTGTTATCTGTATTTGTTCTTAATCACTTTTTACCACACCTCTCCACCCACAAAGAGGCCCTCAAGGTGGCTTACATTGAAATTGCAGGCTTTAATGCAATGCAAATTAAAAACCAACAATGTTGTATAAAAAATAACAATCTAGTCATTAAAACAGAGGCAGGGAGAAAAGTGAGCCAGTTTTAGCAGTGCTCTGTGAAGGGCTGCTGGACCAAACTGTCTTCCAAAGGCAGGTTGAGAGACTGTTAAGATTCTAGCGAGCAAGATGCCACTACCAAGAAGGCCCTGCTCCTTGTGGATGTCACCTTGCAGTGCAGGGAGGAACGACAGATGGAGGCCTGGGGGAAGGCCTTGCAAACGTGTGGTTTTGCTCTTGGTGTGAAAGTCTGTGTCAGAAATGGGAATTCTACAAGTCTTGTGCATTTCTTACTTGTCTTCATATCCATCCCTGCCATCTCTGTGTTATGTGCAAAGGACTGAGGGTTGTATCCAACCAATTTATACCTGGAGTAGCACCGCTGCTATGAACGGACCCAAGTTACTCATGTGCATTATTTGCAATGGGCCTACTCTGCATAGGGCTAATGCTGGATACAATCCTGAGCTGTCTTGGTAGTGAGATCAACAAGTTGCCTTTACCATGATACCAGCAGAAGCACGGCTTGCTGTTTTTTATGTGCAAATTCGTCTGAGCTAATCTGGTATCTAATTTAGTTGTTCTTAGGGATAATATAGACAGTAGTCATTTTTTCACTTCTAAAACAGCATTATGCTGCAGTGATACTGTGGTATTTGCGTGGTGTTAATCCTCACTCCTCCTCACCATATTTGGTTGTGTTACCAGATTATTATCTCCACTTTTCAAACATCCTTCTGAGAATGGAATAGAAAGCTGGCAATCAACTTTCTGTCTAGAAAGGCAAGCAAGCCGTTCTACAGCAAGACTTCTGTGTATCGGAGCGCACAATGTTCAATAAGACCCTGAACTTTCAAGTTCACAAAAGTTAATATTAACTGCATCCTGCACAACTGGCTGTTAAAATGAAAAAAAAACAAAACAAATTGTGTGCTTGCTTCATTCAGTTCTTTGTGCTGGACACGTTCTTAGAAAAGAGTTTAGCATACTGTTTAATTTTTAAAAAATCAAAACCCATTTATTTATTTTCAGTTATTAAAGTTGAATGACGTTTCTTACAAACCAGGGCAGAGAGAACTTGTGCAAATGCCATCTTTTCTGCCAGGAGCATGTAGAGTACTATCTAACTGGGGATCCTCGGATTAGATAGCTCATGGTGGATAAAGCCATTGGTGTCTACTTGTCATTATGGCTATATGTTGCATCCAGGGTCAGAGATGTGTTGCATCTGAATCCTGGCTGCTTGGGGGCGTAAGTGGGGAGAGAGTGCTCTTGTGCTAATGTCCTGATTGTGGGCTTCTCATCTGCAGCTGGGTGGTCACTGTAAGAACCAGCTGCTGGTCTAGATGGAGCTTTGATCTGATCCAGCAGGGATCTTCTTATGGAGGAGATAATGAATGCAAATCATGATGCTAAATGATTAGTCACAAACAATATAAAGCTGTAGTAGAGCAAAACCAAAGCTGCCTAATGGTGGAGGCTGGGTGTGTGTGCATTCTCATGGTATATAAAACATCACAAGATGCATCACTGTGAAGGAGCCTGACTTGCATGTTGGGCAGAGCTGCAGTTTATGCTTAACTGCAGCTCTTGTGGTATGTTAACCGATAAATGGTGCTGGTGGCCCTTGTGCTTCCTTTCCAGCCACCCTCAACAAGTTAGAAGAGCCAGGCTGGTTCATCCTGAGCATAGGTCTCATTTGGACACATAGAGATGTAGCTCTGGTCAGGAAAGCAGATTAAGATAAAGAAGCATTCTTTTCTCTTCTCGAATGAAGATTGATGAGATAATTTGCTGCTGTTAGATCTAATTGGAACCAAGTCTATAAAACCAGGCGTCTGTAAGAGTTGAGTTATTGCTGTGTTTCAACGCTTGAACCAGAAATGTGCTTTAATACCTATTGGTTGACATTGTTATTGGGTGAGCTCATCTATTCCTGGCTAAAATCACTGCTGGGAGGTTTGTAAGCCATCCTAGTGGCTGGGCTATTGCTTGCACCTGCTATGGACTGTGGCTGTGGAGACCAGAAGCCACTTTCTGAAGCCACTTGTTAGTCAGAGTGCAAAGTCGCTTCTGCCTCTGGAGGGATGAAGTCCTTGCAACGTGCCCAACTCCCTGCCACCGCATGCCGGAGTATTTATATTGCAACACTCTCAGCTTATTGCATCTTCTTGGACTATGCAGTGAGCCCTACCTCACAGAGTGCATCCTTGAATAAGTCCAAAATACACAGACCTTGGAAGAAGGTGGACTTGGTGGATAAATTCAGTGTTGCCCATCTCATATTGATGCTGCTGCTGTTTGTTGACTTGAATAAATACAATTGTTCAGATACCTATGGAAAACCCATAAGAAGGGCCTGAGTGCAGCAGCAGCTCTCCCAAAGATAATTTTTTTATTTCTATTTTCATAGAATAATAGAATTGGAAGGGACCTCGAGGGTCATCTAGCCCAACCCCCTTCAATGCTGCAATCACAACTAAAACTTCCATGACAGATGGCCATCCAACTTTTTGCTTAAAAACCTCCAAGGAAGGAGAGACCACAACCTCCAGGGGGAGTCCGTTCCACTGTTGAACAGCTCTTAACTGTCAGAAAGATAAAAAAACATACCAAGGCGGTGTACAAAATTCTGATTAAAACCCAAACAACCACAATGAAGTAAAAGGAAAACACATTAAAGAACTAGAAGTATGGAATGGCTAATCTGAAAAGAAGGTTAAAAAAAAACTGCACGAAGGGGCTGTGGACATAAATCAATGGCCCTGCCATTGGATGTATGGACATTTGTACTTATGCATGAACAGGTGAACCTGCGTTGACAATCCATGTGACAGCTGTGTTTCCCATGGCCTCCTCTTGCTTCCCCAAGAGGTTGTTGGCTTCTTAAGCAGTAGTTTGCCTCCTTGTGCGTAAGCTGGTTCTTCTGGGCTATTCTGTCCCGCTCCCCCTCAATTGCTTTTATACTGCTGCCAATTCCTTGACTCTCTAGTCTTGGAATGCAGCTTTTAAGATGAATTTTTTGGGGGGCCTCTTCCTTTCTCTTCCTGCATTCCGCTTCCTCCAAATTGCCTATATTAAACTTTAAACAACATGTGAAAGCCTTGTAGTTGAGAACTATAAACAAACCTGATAGGTAGCCGCAATTCGAGCCGTTGGACTTGCTTAAAGTCTCTCTCCTTTGCCTCGCCGTTTCATTCTAAAATGACAAATTGCTCGGAGCGGTTTCCATGTTGGTTCCCCCCCCCCTTTTCCTTTTAAAGCTTAGCTCCTCTTTCTCTGCCTCCCCCCCACCCCCTTTGGGGCATGTGGAAGGCATTTGTGCACTTGACTTACCATGGCTCAGGCCCTAAGGTTTGTGGTTTCTACATGACTGTCTCGAACATTCACACATAGCTGTTCATGTTTGCTTCAATTAATGTTCCACTGGGCCAGTGCGAGAGAAGCCAACTCCTTTTCACTTTTGGTTGAGTGCAGCTCGCGTTGCAGGGATTCAAGGTTTTACAGGTTCATTTTTTAAAAAATGCAGCACGAAAGCTTTTAAAATGCTTTTAAAAAGGAGGTGGTGGGGAAAAGAGCAGTCCAGTGGATATACTGTTCAGCAGCCTTTGCCAACCTGGTGCCCTTCAGATGCTTTGGCCTGCAACTGCACTATGGTTGGCTGGAACTCATAGTCCAAAACATCTAGAGCAATGTTCCCCAACCTTGGGCCTCCAGATGTTTTGGGACTACAACTCCCATCACCCCTCGCTAGCAAGACCAGTGGTCAGGGATGATGGGAATTGTAGTCCAAAAACAGCTGGAGGCCCAAGGTTGGGGAACACTGATCTAGAGGACATCAGGTTGGCCAAAACTGTCGTACACTGTGCCTGTTAATATAGGAAACAATGGTGTCTTTAAGGATTCATTGTCTTCCCACGGAAAGCAGCGAGGCAAACCTGCATGCAGAAAAAGGCTGAAGGAATAAGGGTGCGCTTTGCATATCAGATGGCTGCAAATGTCTTCCATTGGGTTTATACGTGGTTTCCAGACCACGTCGCTCGCTTGTGGCTTTCCCAGCCCTACCTGGAGACACCGTTGATCAAACCAGGGACTTTCTGCATACAAAGCAGGTGCTTTTCTACTGAGCTATGATGTGTGGGAGACCAGGGTTCAAATCCCTGCATAGCCATGAAGCTCTCTGGGTGACCTTGGGCCAAGTCACTGTCTCTCAGGCTAACGTACCTCACATGGCTGTTGCAGGGATTAAATGAGGAGCAGGGAGAACCAAGTACGCTGTCACTTTGAGCTCCTCGGAGAAAAAGCTGGGACAGAAATGCAATCAATCAAACTAAAGAAAAAGCTGGGGGGGGGGCAGTAGTTGTTGCCATCTGGCCCTGGCCCTCTATATACAGGACCAGTTCCCCAAAAATGGTGTTTTAAAAGGGTGGCTGGAGTCAGTCTGGACCCCAGGGGACCCGAGTGTTTGCATAATAATAATAATAATAATAATAATAATAATAATAATAATAATAATAATAAATTTATTATTTGTACCCTGCCCATCTGGCTGGGTCTCCCCAGCCACTCTGGGCGGTTTCCAGCAAATATTAAAATACATTAACATGTCACAGATTAAAAACATCCCTAAACAGGGCTGCCTTCAGGTATTTTCTAAATGTCATGTAGTTGTTGATCCCTTTGACATCTGAAGGGAGGGCGTTCCACAGGGCAGGCGCCACTACCGAGAAGGCTCTCTGCCTGGTTCCCTGTAGCTTTGCTTCTCGCAGTGAGGGAACCGCCAGAAGGCCCTCAGAGCTGGATCTCAGTGTCCGGGTTGAACGGTGGGGGTGGAGACGCTCCTTCAGGTATACAGGACCGAGGCCGTTTAGGGCTTTAAAGATCAGCACCAACACTTTGAATTGTGCTCGGAAACGTACTAGGAGCCAATGTAGATCTCTCAGGACCGGTGTTATGTGGTCCCGGCGGCCACTCCCAGTCACCAGTCTAGCTATAAGTGCTATAACACTAACTTTTGACCCTTTTTTTTCCTTTTTGTAGTACGGGTATTACAGTGAGTTGCACAGACACTTGCCCCCACGGATATGTACTAGGCCTGCCGAGGAAGGGGGAAGATTCGCAGTTAAGCCTCATGGATTTTTGTAGGTCTTCTCTAAGCACAGCTAAGTCTGGATCAGACCCGTTGTGCTGGAGGATTTGGGGTTGGTGTTCTGAACACTGACATTTTTTAATTATTATTGTGGGGTCATACTTGGGAGTTCGCTCTGCTGTATGCAAGCGGAAAACAGTGTTTTTGCAATAATAACCTTTTAAAAAATAATAATAAAAAAAAATCCCTACTACTCAGGCAGTAGACAAGCCCTTGAGGCTCAGTGCCCCACGTGGCATAAGCTTGCATGAACTGGGTCTTGCCCTGTTGCTCTGCTTGAGGAAATGTCTCCGCATAAACAGGCACACTGTGGTAGTCAGAGCCAAGGGGATCTGAGGACATTCCAGATGCCTTTGCTATAACTTGGAGGCATGTTGTAGCTTGGCATGTCTATTTTTACCCATTTCTCTTTTCCCTCCACCACCCACTTTCTTGTCAGCTTCGTTTCTCCGTGGGCAGTTTGTATGTAGCCTTTGCTTACATTTATGCTGGCTGTCAACATACGTGTGCTTTTATTGTGTGGTTTTGAACTGTCTTTTACCTCCAGAACGCACCAGACATGTTGCTCTTCAGTGCAATAATAATTCTCTTTGGGAGAGTTGCTGATGCTCTCAGGTCCTCCTTGTGGTGTTTCCATAGGTATCTGGTTAGACAATGGCCTGCATGGGACTTTGGCCAGCTCTGGTAGGGTGCTTCTTATGCTATTGGGTGCTTGAATTCTTCCCTAATGCCCACATTTCCCAGTTCTTCTTCCCAGAGAGAAGGAACTCGCCTACATTGCTCCCTAATGTGTTCGAAGTTGCGGTGGGGAGCCTCAGGCCTGAGGACCCCAGTTGTGACTCTCTAGCCCTCTTGATATGGTCCTCAGGACTCTCCCCAGGGAACAACCAGACTACTCCATGCCTTTGTCACGTGCGTATGATGTGATCATGCTTCATGCTGCCCTAGGTGAGGTGTGTAGGAACCTCTGACTTCTGTGTGACTTGGATGCGGCCTCCTTTTGCTCAGCCCCCTTTTGCTTCTCATCCTGCCCTCCACTAGCACATGTCCCCTGAGGCAATGAGGCCTTCAAACAAAAAAAGTGTCCACACACCTGCTGTAGATTTATGGGGTGACATCCAAACATGGCTGCCTAAGGGGGTTACACTCCTTATAGCTCTGCACCATGTGATTCATCCACATGCACAAATCAGCTTGTCTGCCCGCCGACAGAACATTTGTTTTTTTTGGGGGGGTGGCTGGCACCCCAAAATAAGTACAACATCTCTGCTCAAAGTTGACTTGGCCTCAATGGCTATTTCCTAAAGTGATTGATGCAAAGTGGTAGTGGCCAAGTTAAGTCATCATGGTCCTCCCAGCATGTGAGACTGCTAAGAGTTGCGAGGCCTTGGGGTAAATATTTCATTACTGACTCAAATGTTAAGAACATTATTATTTCCTCAATAAGTGCCTGGCTCCTGCCCCCAGGGGCGTAGCAACGGGGGGGCGGGCCGCCCCGGGTTCCACCCCAGAGGGGGGTGACACTTTTTAAACATTTTTTTGTTGAAAAAATTCATTTTTAAAAAATTTGTTTTAGATTTTTTTTTATTTTAACTTCATTGAAAAAAATAGATAATAGACACACACACAACCCCCCACACCTCACAAAGTGGCACCATCAGAGGGGGGTGACACTTTTTAATTTTAAATTTTTTTTATTTTATTTTAACTGTATTGGAAAAAGAAGATAATAGACACACACAAAACCCCCACACCTCACAAAGTGGCACCATCAGAGGGGGTGACACTTTTTATTATTTTTATTTTTATTTTTTTACATTTTTATTATTTTTTATTTTATTTTTATTTTAACTTTATTGAAAAAAAAGAGATAATAGACACACACACACACAAAACCCCCACACCTCGCAAAGTGGCACCATCAGAGGGGGGTGACACTTTTTAATTTTTTTTAATTTTTTTAAAATTAAAGTGGTGGGGGGTGACAAAAAAAATTCCGCCCCGGGTACCACCTGGGTTTGCTACGCCTCTGCCTGCTCCTCCCTCCTCCCGGTCCGCAATGTATTCTTGTACATAATTCAGAATGCCTCTTTGTCTATCAGCCTGCCTAATCCTTTCGCAAATTCTCTTAAGCCAAGTAGAATTGGACAGTGTATATAATATTTATTTATTTATTTAATGGATATAAAGCTCCGTCTTTCAGCTGGTTGTTTATCTCTGGCTATTAAAATTGAATACTCCGAAGCTGGCAATTATGAAACCTCTTTCCTCTTTACGTAACAGCTTGGAAATTGCTTTCTTCTTCTCCAATATTTCTGTGTCACTCTCTTTTCTGGCTCTTAATTCTCCGTAATGTATGACCTAAGCTGATCTTTATTCTTCTTCGTAGGACAGACAGATTTGGAGATGCATGTGTTTTTATAGTAGTGTTTTCTTTTCTTTTCTTTTTTACTTTTTTAAAATAACGTTTTAATCACATTCCCAGGCCAAATAACTATTATGCTCTGTTCCTGAGGGGAAATGTCATTAATGCTTGCTTTAAAAAGAAAAGAGAAAGAAAACTAATAAAATTCCTTTTGCTCTGATTTTGAAGGCGCACAGTGCTATGCATATGGTTTGAATTTTTCCTTCACTTGGCTGAAGGCACTGAATTGTGCAAATAGGGATTTTGATGGCAGCAATCTGTATTCAAGACCAAAACCAGTGCAGGTATGGGGGACCCTGCAGCCCTCCAGATAGGATAATGGTGGTCTAATAATTTGGCACATGGATGAGGATCAAGGATGAGGATCTTATTAGGATTGTTAAGATGTGCCCAAACTGGTTTTCATGGGAGGACATTGGGTTCCCATGCTGCCATCCCATCAGTTTGTGATAATTAGTTACACCATCTGGGCTATTGGTGTGCCCCGTACGGCCAATTTTAATTCTGCTCTTTGCTGTTACGATAACGATAAGCTACATAAATATTTGAGAGTGTTTTAGTTCTGGTGACTTAAGAGGGAATTTCCAATTGATTTAGGAAGACTGTGTCCGAAGGTTAAAATTGACATGTACCTGACTCCTTCAGAATAACAAACAGCCTTTATTTGGGGCCACTGCAGGCTGTCCTTCTGAACTGAAAAGTGCATATAAAATTTATGATGGATGTGGATTTTTCCTTTTTGTTACACGTTTCTTTGCTCAGGAACAAGATGTCTGTAAGTACAAGTGTGTTAGTGAACTGTAAAAGTTCCATTACTCGCATCTGATAATGGAAATGCACCAGCAGCAACCCGGGGAAAACAGTACATCTTTTAAAGTTTACTACCGCAGTTTTATGAGCTTCCGAGCTTTTTGCACTGAACGAAATGAGTTACGGCTTTTTAAAAGCCTCTTGCCTGCCTTGACTAGGGTTTACATTTAATATTTTTATACCGTATGGTGTGTTTTTTTTTACACTAGTGAAGAGGCATTTCATATCTTCAGGGTGTAGCTCAAAACTTGAGAGGTGCATATGGAAATATCAACATGTATACATTGACCTCATTCAGGGGATCCACTATTCAATATATTGTATTACTTGGGAGTAAGCGGCACTAAACTGGAGGTGACTTGTTTCAGTGGAAATGCAGGATCAGGCTGGGATCCCAGAACATGCATTAGCTGTGCTAGGAATCAATCACCCTGGTATATGTTGTGAACCGCCATGAGATCTGCAGATGAAGGGCGGTATACTACTACTACTACTACTACCGTACTACTACTACTAATGGCTTAATAAGCAGAAATATGATTGAGCCTTGTGCCTCCCAAACCATGTGGTGGTTGTGAGGAGGAGGGCAAGGGGCATTGATGCCCTTCCTTTGGTGAAGGGCCTTCGTTCAGTGGTAGAGCATCTGCTTTGCATTAAGCAGCACCCAGGTTCAATCCTCGGCATCTACAGAATAGTGCTAGAAGACATCCTTTTCTGAAATCCCGGATTGCTGCTGCCAGTCAGTGTAGGCAGCACTGAGAAGGACCGATGAACTGACAGCTTTATATATCCCAGATCCCCATAAGATATTTCCCCAGGAACACAAATCTCTACACACTGCGATATATTAAAAGGTGGCAACGCCTTTCAAGTACACTTAGCAATTTAGTATTGAACTAGTTGAAGTTAGCCCGTTCACTAACGGGCTCTAGGGAGGCAGGAGGCAGCAGAGCGGCTCGCGGGGCGCCGGCGCGCCCTGCTCCCAGCCCCCGCTTCGAGCGCGCTCCGCGGCGGCCGCCAGCGCTTCGGCGGCCGCTGTTTCCCCTCAGGGTGAGGCGGCGGTGGCGGCAGCGAGGGCAGCCGGCGGCTGAACGGCGGCTTCTTCGCCGCAGCGGCCGCCATATTTGTTATCAGGAACTTCCGGGCTGTGGACCTGCCTCTGCGCTCCAAGTCTCTGCTGGCCAATCCCTGCGTCCGCGTGTGTCATGCGCAGAGCGCACTTCCGTGACACACAGAACGGACGCAGGGACACTTGAAGATTATAATATAGGATGTATTCAAGAGCAGACCTGTGAACTTCACCTCTCAACCCCCCCCCCCCCAAGTAAAATAGGAACCCAGCAAAGGGCTTATCATATAGCTCTATGCAGCGAACAGGCTAGTTTCATCTGGTATGCAATATTACGTTTCTCTCATATTTGGGAATGTGCCTTGGTTTAAGAAAATCTCAGAATCCATCTTGGTGAGCAGATACCGGTAACCTGAAAAGCACATATCCCCTTTGGTGGCCACTAAACCATTCTTGAAACTGCAGTTTCTAGCTCTGTGGTGCCGCCTTTCTAGAAGGCCTCTAGAGCAGGGGTCAGCAACCTTTTTCAGTTGTGGGCCGGTCCACCGTCCCTCAGACCATGTGGTGGGCCAGACTATATTTTTTTGGGGGGTGTGTGGAATGAATAAATTCCTGTGCCCCACAAATAACCCAGAGATGCATTTTAAATAAAAGGACACGCTGATTTTAAATAAAAACACGCTGATTCCCGGACTGTCCGCGGGCCGGATTGAGAAGGCGATTGGGTCGCATCTGACCCCCTGGGCCTTAGGTTGCCTACCCCTGCTCTAGAGAGTTGACTTGGCAGGGGCGGCGGCAAAGTAGAAGGCAGAAAAGCCCATTGCCTCTGCTGCACACACTTTTATGCGGTGTTGCATAAATCTTTTCCTGAAGTGGGCTTTCGGGTAGAGAGAGAAATGTGTTTTTCTTTTCTGATTTAAATTCAAAGCTGCTATTAAAAGTTGCATGGCTCCCTTAGAAAGAATACTTTACTTAGCCCGCTTTTCTCATAGCATGAGTTTATACGCACTTACTTAACCCAGGACCAAGTCTTGGCAATTTGAAGTGAGGCCTGCTGCCAAAATCTCTGCCCACCCTTCCCTAAACCAAACAGCATTAAAGGGTTTGTGGTCTTAGGGGCTTACATTCTACAACTTCAGCAAATATCTCCCATACGACTCCTCCCTGTTATTTCTATGCTCAGCACATTTTCTGTAATCTTGCCCCTATCTAGTGCCTCTGTGTTCCAACATCTCCATGGATGATGCCACCTTCTCATCCTGTTTTAGCATCATGCTGAATCCTCGTTTGGCATGGAAATGGCAATGTCCTTGGTGAAAGCGTGTACGGTAGTTAAGAGGGGAAGCCAGAAAAGCAGGAAAGGTGACTAGAGCAGTTAAACATCTGTCTGTCTGTCTATCAAGCTATAAAATAAATTTTTGATAAGTTGCTTAAAAGAAGGTTGAACTTTTTTGATGTTATGTGTTATTATTGCACTTTGAGTCCACCTTTGCTCCAATTAGCTCAAGGTAGTGACATATGGGGATCTAGGTGGCGCTGTGGGTTAAACCACAGAGCCTAGGGCTTGCTGATCAGAAGGTCGGCGGTTCGAATCCCTGCGACGGGGTGAGCTCCCGTTGCTTGGTCCCAGCTCCTGCCCACCTAGCAGTTCGAAAGCACGTCAAAGTGCAAGTAGATAAATAGGAACCGCTCTGGCGGGAAGGTAAACGGCGTTTCCGTGTGCTGCTCTGGTTCGCCAGTAGCGGCTTTGTCATGCTGGCCACATGACCTGGAAGCTGGACGCCGGCTCTCGGCCAATAAAGCGAGATGAGCACCGCAACCCCAGAGTCGGACACGACTGGACCTAATGGTCAGGGGTCCCTTTACCTTTAGTGACATATGAGACACACCCACGCACCCAATTTTATCATGGAAACAACCCTGTCAAGGAGGTTAGGTTAGATGGTGACTGTCCCAAGGTCACCCAATGAGCTTCATGGCTGAGTGAGGATTAGAACCCTGGTCTATAAGGTCCTGGTCCGACATACTAACCACTATACCACATTGGCAATCTCATAGAACAGGTACATAAGAAGCTACTGTAGGAGAGCACTTCAATCTCCCAGGACACTCTATACAAGATCTCAAAGTAGCTGTCTTATTGCAAAGGAATTTCAGAAATAGACTGGAAAGAGAAGTTGCTGAATTGCAACTCATTACCAAGCTTAAAACCATGGAGAGACCTGGTCTGAACAAAGACATTGGATTCTTATCTCATTATACATGACAAAGCTTTTTTAACCTTCTCACCCCTTGCTTTTTCCTATAAGACTAATTGCAGCCGTTAACAGTCGTCAACAGGTTTACCACAGCTATCAACCTTTCACCCATTTCCACCACCCCTCTGAGTAATACCCCTCCCCACCCTCTCACTATATATAAGGGTCTGGTGACTTCTGTTTCAGTGTATCTGAAGAAGTGTGCATGCACACGAAAGCTCATACCAAGAACAAACTTAGTTGGTCTCTAAGGTGCTACTGGAAGGAATTTTTTTTATTTTATTTTGTTTTGTATAAGAAGCTACTGTATACCTAGTCAAACCCTTGGTCCCTTTATCTCGGTAGTGGGCCAGTAGCTTTCTAGGGTTTCAGGGTGGGATGGTGGTCTCTTCCAAGGCCTGCCTGGAGATGCCAGGGATTGAACCTGGGACATTCTGCATGCAAACAGAGACTGGAAAAGAGTGATAACAGACCATGAGATTGTGTAGCATACATAGGGCAAGATGGAATCTTAAGAGGAGTCAAAAGGAGTGGCTGCAGTTCTGGCACAAAATGAGGTTGTGGTTGGAATGAACTTAAAATTCCTTTCCATGCATTAGGAAATTCCTGCAGAGAGACTCTTGCATAAAGGTAAAGATACCCCTGACCGTTAGGTCCAGTCGCAGATGACTCTGGGGTTGCGGCACTCATAACGCTTTACTGGCCAAGGGAGCCGGTGTTTGTCCTCTGACAGCTTCCGGGTCATGTGGCCAGCATGACTAATCCGCTTCTGGTGAACCAGAGCAGCACATGGAAACGCCGTTTACCTTCCTGCCGGAGCGGTACCTATTTATCTACTTGCACTTTGACGTGCTTTCGAACTGCTAGGTGGGCAGGAGCTGGGACCGGACAACGGGAGCTCACCCCTTCGTGGGGATGCATACTTCTCACAAAAGCAAGCATCTACAACAGGGTAGGGTAGGAACCGGTGGTTCTCCAGGTGTTGCTTGACTACAATTCCCATGATCCTTGACTATTCACCATGCTGGCTGGGGTTGATGGGAGTTGGGGTCCAACAACATCTGGGAGCCCACAGCTGCCCAACCCCTCGGGACTAGAAGCTTGAAGTTGCTCTGGAACATGAACTCTTGCAGTTAGGGAAGATGGTACTGAAAGGCCACATTATGGGATCTACTAACAGTCTTGCCAGTTCAAAACTCTGTAAAAGTTTGTGATGTTGGATCCAATGGTGATCAACATGGAGCTGAGGATTTTTTCTTGCCATAAATTGAAGTCTTTAAGAAAAAGCTAATTAAACAGTGAATAATTATTTAGGGTGAGCTGGACTCCAGTTTCAAGGTACTCTCAAAATGACAAGTGATGTTGCAAGTGCTATAAACTTGTCCACTTTCTTAACCCCTAGAAGCTGCCAAATTAATACGGAGACTTGTTCAAGTGATTGAGTATTCTGAGATCGCAATTAACACTTTGTCCCAGCAGCTTATGCAACAATAAAACGTTGATTTTTAAATAACACATTTATTTTTATAACACAAGTGGTTTGCTTCGAAAGTTCCTGAGCCACAGTCATGCATTCTGCTTGAACACAGCAATGGGAGAGCAAATTTTGCTGCATCTTATATCAGCTAAGCCAAACAATGCTGCACTGCACACCTTTCTTCTTCCTGTAGAACAGCGGTTGTCAACCTTTTTTAAGCCCATGGGCACATTTGGATTGTTGGGTGACTGCCATAAACATAATCTCCTCTGGTCATTTATCTCCCCCCACTTGCCATCCCCTGGATCAGCACGACAGACAGACAGACAGACAGACAGACAGACAGACAGACAGACAGTGTGTGCTGGGGAAACTCGGCCAGATGGGCGGGGTACAAATAATAAATTATTATTTACTAAAGAATCCGGTTAGAAGGCAGATTCAGTAGAATAAATCAGAACCTTCTAAAACACATAGAGATGAAAGAGGAAGTGGGACAGAGAGTCACTCTTCTGATTTCATTTTTCAGCTCTATGTACTTTTCAAGGTGACCCTTCTCACCACCTCTTTTCCAAGGGGGGAGGGAGTAATAGGAGGCTTTGTGGGGACCCATTAAGAAACACCAAGGTCATTATGTTCCTGGTTGTCATAGCCATTTCTCTCCCTGTGTTTTGATTAGCTGGGCCTATAAAATGCCAAAGACAGTGTTTTGGCGTGGTAGGAGGGAAAAACACAGCATGACACAGGACTTTGGGTGCAGGCACACAACTCCTTAAGCGAAGCATCTTCTGCACAGGTTCGGTTCTGAGCATTGTCCATGCTGCTGTGAAGCAGGCCCAGGTGTGCCTTGGGGGAAGTGATGTGTGGCAGAGAATGAAGCAGCTAAATGGTCACTGTCAATACTGCAGTTGACTGTGGGTCTCATTAAAGCGCTTAACGATTATTGGTAGATGAGCAGTTCCAGAGTGCTAAATAACTTCCAGGTACCGTGTCCAGCTAACTTAATTACCAAGTTTAGGTTCCAAGAGTAGAAGCTGAATCTTAAGTAGGACAGTTAACGTACAGAAGTTGGAGTGTGAAGACAATTACAACTTTTATTCTGGCATAGTCCCATTAGAAATCCATTAGGTTTTATTTATTTAGTATACAAGTAAATTCTCTAGGTGCCACACAGATAGCAAGAGAATAAAAACCAGGAGAAATTCAGCATTGTGATAAGGTAATTGTTCCACCAGGGCAGGCATTTTGACTTGCCAGATGGCACAATTCCCTTGCACGCTGTTCTGGGGTTTCTCCCACTCCCCCCCACCCTGCCAATCCTTTGTGGGGAAGCAAGTGAAAGTCCTTCCATTGATGGGACTCATTAGTTTCACCCCACCCAATAAACCCACAAAAAACTTGACACCCACCTCTCTAGGTAATTGGAAACTTCTTTCGGAGCTGGAACAAACTAATTTTCCTCCCCCTTCCCTAAGGAGAACACACTCTTGGTCCTTTACCTGAGGCCCTCAGATAGATGTTGCTGGGCTACAAGTCCCATCTGGGCCATTGATTACGCTGGCTGGGCTGATAGAGTTGTGACACCAACATTTGTAGGGCCATGCATTTCCAACCCCTCCTTGAGCAAACTACTGTTCTCTGAACCTTGGCTTTCCATCTATATTTCCATCTATTACCCTTGAGGTTGCTGAGATAATGTATGTGTGGTGATTTGAGTGCTTGGTGCTATATAAATGCTTCATATATGTCAATACCACTCATTGAAAGGCTTAGAATTGAGTTTTTGGACTGTGAAGATGTGAAATTGCCTAACTGTTGTTGAGGTAGAAACCCTTTAAAGAATTAGTTTCCTTGAAAGTAAATCACAGCAGCCATTTTATGTTCTATCAAATATTGTCTGCAATCTTTCAGGTTATTACAGTTACACGGTTTTTGAAAGTGTTCATAGCAACAGGGTCCTGATGGCCACAAATTCTGTAGTGGAATATACCTAAGATGATTTTGACCAAACATGGCCCTTGCTATGTGCTGAAGTACTCAACTGATCAGGTTTTGATATGCATGTTGGATGACCATTTTCTGACAACGGCATATACCGGTAGAATCACCATGCAGGTCTGGTTGACTTCAGATATGGGACTCTATCTAGAAAGAAGAAAGTTTGGGATGTTCCCATGTTCTGATTTCAAGAGAAATGTTCCATCTTCCTGATCGCTTTAGGCTGACCTGTGAAGTGCCATCAGTGGCACAACCAGGGTGGATTTGATTTAAATCACGATTTAAATCACGATTTAAATCACGATTTAAATCACTAGTCAGTAAGGCTTGATTTAAATCACTAGTCAGTAAGACTTGATTTAAATATTTTTTTTACAGAAAGACTCATTCTTGCTGGTATAATCTTAATATTTACAACCATACGAAGGTTTCATTTTTGGAATAATAAATTTTCAGAGTGGTTTTTACAGTTATATCAAAAATTACTGATTTGGTTATACTACTAGAAATACATAGACAGATACTTATGAAATTATGGTGAGGTTTAATAAGTTAACTGGACAACTTTTGGACAACTTTTCTGCTGTACTTTATTGGAAGGAGAAAAATAATCATTTCCTTATCCATTTAAACAATTTATTTAACTAAAATAATAACATGATAGCATATGTATCCATGTTTGTTAACTGATGTGGTTAAACATTTTTTTAAAAAAACTTAGTTTTAGCACACTTGATACACTTAAAACAAATCCTTATTTCCTGATGAATAGCCTTTGGACTACAATGTAACTTAAATAGAAGACTATATTTAGAAATATTTTTCCTCCAAAAGCATTTTATTTTAAAAATCTAATTTAAATCAAAAAAATCCGATTTAAATCAAAAAAATCCGATTTAAATCAAAAAAATCCGATTTTTTTGATTTTTTTAAAAAAATCATTGATTTTTATCCACCCTGGGAACAGCAGCATTCCAGATGATCCACAAAGTCTAGGAGTCTTCTCTGTACGCCTCCTTGATGTGACTCTCCAGAAAGACATAACTTTCTGACATGGCATGTTTTAGGAAGCAGGAATTAGGAGTGTCGGCATCAAAGGCATTTTCTACTTACAGTAAGTGGATTTAGAAATGGTAGCACAGAGGAAGCACACAGGACTTTTTGTGTGCTTCGTTTCCTCGTTCCTCTCCCTGAAACTGTTAGTAATGCAGTTTCGAGTTCCTGTCATTCCTCTATTTTGGTTTGCAGAGGTGGGCAGAGCAGGACAGTGTCACGTCATGCTGGCAGAGTGGATGCGGGGAGAGAAGAGGTAACGGCAGCTATAGTGCACAGTTCCTGCCATGATTTCTCCATAAGGAAGGAAGTGCTGCATGTAATGTATTTGAGATATGTACTTAGTGCTTCAAACAAGACTGTCTGTTCCCTCTTGATGGGTGGTGAATAACCTTCTGCCAAATAGGGATAAACTGAGGCTACGCAGAGTAACGTTTTGGCGGGCAACCAGGCTCAACACTGATCGGCTTATTTATAATGGAGAATCCTTGGACAAAAGCAACCGGGCAAAAGTAGTGAATACTTTTACATAAGGCATCCGCCGTTTAGTGGAACAACTTCCACTAAGCAATGCTGACATGCTACTGCAGATAAAATGAAGCGAAACAGGTCACATGAGGAGAAGTTCCATAGGTCTCCAAAGAGCCTGGTTTCCCCGCATTATCCCTCTGACACGAGGACTGTGCATGGAACCTGGCTGGGCTTACTGGAGTAGCATGAGAATCTCCTCTGCCTTGCAATGCCCCGTCTTGCTTCCTGTGAGTGCAAAGCAAAATTCCATTGAGCCTTGTTTGACACACATTGTGGGGCTGCAGTCTTAGGGCTCATTGGCATTTCTTTTTGTGCTGTGTTTCTAGGTACAAGTCTGGGCTTTCCAGGACTGTGTTCCAGTGCTTCTCCCAGTGCTGCTGAATTAGAGTGAACACCAATTGGGTTTGCTGTTTGCTCAGATTCTGTGATAAAACACGGGTTTTCCCAGGGAAAGCGTTGGGCCAAACAAACAAAACAAGGCTCTGACACAGACCTGGAAAGCCTGAATCTGCACCTAGAAAGTGCAGACCAAAGGTAAGTGTGCCAGAGCCCCAAGTCTAAGGGATTATCCACGATTACATTTTGCTCTGCTCTTTCCAGACACACAGGTCAGCACTTTAAAGCGCCACATATGAATGCTCAGACTTGGAGCTTTAAAGCGCAGACCATGCCTGGAAACAGCAAGTGTGGATAAGCCCTAGCACACAACAGACTCTCTCTCTGTAAACTTTAACTGTTTAATCAGATGCAGCTACTAAAAGCCCATGTAAATTTCTTCTGATACCTTCGGATCTTGGGTTTCAGGATGATAGCATAAAGGTAAAGCTAAAGGTAAAGGGACCCCTGACCATTAGGTCCAGTCGTGTCCGACTCTGGGGTTGCGGCGCTCATCTCGCTTTATTGGCCGAGAGCCGGCGTACAGCTTCCGGGTCATGTGGCCAGCATGACAAAGCCGCTTCTGGCGAACCAGAGCAGCACACGGAAACGCCGTTTACCTTCCCGCCAGAGCGGTTCCTATTTATCTACTTGCACTTTGACGTGCTTTCGAACTGCTAGGTTGGCAGGAGGGATGATAGCATAGAGACTAGATAATTCACATGACAGCCTTTTTTGTTCTGATTCATGCAGCAAATACTCCTTAAAGCCCTCTGCTGTAATGTAGGCCTTCTTAGCTCTGCAAGCTAAACAAAAGCTAAACTGATTACATTGGAGGGGTTTTTAAAAACACACTTTCATGTAGTTTGGAAAAGTAATAGATGTGGCAAAAGAGATAATCTTTTGTTTGGGAAAGGGTGTCCCACTATGAGATTGCAGTGTATTAAAGTTAAAGGCTACTTCAAGAATCCTGGTGGTTTAAATATATCTATATCGGTGCATATCTATATCTATATGCCTCGCCTTTCACACTTTGATGTGGTTTAGCACATGCTTGCACTGCAACAAGTAGAGAGTGATAAAAATCAACTGCTAGCTGTGTTGAAGGGGACTTGCGACTGAAAATATCTGGAGGTTGGAAAAGGATGTCGCCAAACTGGTACAGATCACTACTTGTAGCTTTTAGATTAATGGAAGGCTAATAAAGGAAGTGGGGCTGCCTCAACTATATGTGTTTTGGACCATTAAGGGCTTTAAAGGAAAAACACAAATGCCTTCGATGAAGGTTCATCATGGGCAATGTGATAAAATGCTTACAGGACCCAAACTTTTCCAATTTTCTCAGTGCGTTTTCTCTTCAAGGGTGCCAGTCTTGCACTCCGCTCAGTCTCTCGATAGCAGCAAGAGGCTGGCATGGGATGGCAGAGAACTCGTAACGGCTCGAACTGTGCAGCGGCAGATGCTAATTAAAATATATATAATACTCGCATGATTAGTTTGTAACGATCGTAATCCCCTTCTATTTGCTTATTACTGCAGCGTGACAGACCTTAAACCACCCCGCGCTTCATCTGAAGCCTTGTAAGTAACAAACCAGCCATTAGCTGCTGATAACCTATTCCTAAAGGATTGTTTCCCAGATAGAAAAACATGGCTGAATAAAGGCGTCAGTTTTCCCATTTGCTATTGAACTCAGAGGGTTTTTTGGGAGTCCCCCCCCCCCTTCTTGTTTGTTCTTCTGCTCAGCTGGCTCCTTTTGCTAGAGTACAATAGTGCCTTGTTACTCCGTTGCCCTGCGTCTCATTCAAACACAACAGCTTCTCATGTAGGGGAAGGGAGAAGCACAAATGGTGATGAAGAGGTTCCCCTCCTGTTAAAATATTTAGATGCACCAGCCAAAATGGAATACAGTAGTTCAACTGTGTGTCAGGTTTCTCGGGAGTTTATTCCGTTGTTGTTGTTGTTGTTGTTGTTGTTCCCTCTCTCTGAGCAGCCAGTATGGTGTAGTGGTTAAGAGCGGTGGACTCGTAATCTGGTGAACCGTGTTCGCATCTCCGCTCCTCCACATGCAGCTGCTGGGTGACCTTGGGCTAGTCACACTTCTCTGAAGTCTCTCAGCCCCACTCACCTCACAGAGTGTTTGTTGTGGGGGGAGGAAGGGAAAGGAGAATGTTAGCCGCTTTGAGACTCCTTTGGGTAGTGATAAAGCGGGATATCAAATCCAAACTCCTCCTCCTCCTCCTCCTCCTCCTCCTCCTCCTCCTCCTCCTCCTCCTCCTCCTCCTCTTCTAGTGTGATGCTTGCAAAATTCAATGAGTTTTTCAATCAGGTTCTTAGTAAAGATGGGGTAGGCTTCTGTTGGACTCAGCGGTCCCGAATCTGGCCCATTTGAACCAGGGATGGGGTGGGAATTTGCTAAGCAAGTGCTGAATCAGAGAGAAAGAGAGATTGTCCAATTTATTTGTTTGTTCCATTGTTTATTTCATAAAATGTATATGCTGCTCCATTGTAATAAGACCTCAAAGCCGTTTACAAAAAGAATTAAACGATAAGATTATCAGTATAAAAAAGTTAAATGCAACTATTTAAAACGTTAAAACAACAACAACAATTGAAACCAACAATAAACCAAAAACTGTCAGCATTCTGCATGTGCTTGCCTAAATAAACATGCTTTTAGCCGGGGCTGAAAAGAACACAGAAAAGACTCCTGCCTAACGTCAATAGGCAGGGAGTTCCAGAGTTCCAAAGAGCTGGAGCTACATACAGGATAGCAAATTACAGCATCAAACCATCTTGAGAATCCATCAGGCAAAGCTGTGATTTTAGGCGGAGGAGATTTGAAGAGGGAGGATGAGTGGAAAGACGCTGATGCCCATGTAGCTGTATTTATGTCCTCAGCTATTCAACCTTCATCCAGGACTTTAAAAGCATCTTTACTGGCAGAGGTGTTGCTAGGTACTTTAAAGGACTTGGGGCAAAGGCTTATGGCATATATTTGCATAAAATTTGCATATGCTAATTTTTTATATAAAGATGCCTCTGGGTAAATTAAGAATGCATGGTGCCAGTGCCTCACCAGCAGAGTACTTTGGAAGTGTGCTTGACTGCTCTGCAGACAAGTTTTCTTTTTTAAAAAAAGTTGCAAAAAAACAGGGGAGGGAAAGGGATAGGAAGTTTGGAGCACAGTACAAAAAACTCATAGAGGGACCCAGGTGGCGCTGTGGGTTAAACCACAGAGCCTAGGGCTTGCTGATCAGAAGGTCAGCGGTTCGAATCCCTGCGACGGGGTGAGATCCCATTGCTCGGTCCCAGCTCCTGCCCACCTAGCAGTTCAAAAGCACATCAAAGTGCAAGTAGATAAATAGGTACCGCTCCGGCGGGAAGGTAAACGGTGTTTCCGTGCGCTGCTCTGGTTCGCCAGAAGCGGCTTTGTCATGCTGGCCACATGACCCGGAAGCTGTACGCCGGCTCTCGGCCAATAAAGCGAGATGAGCGCTGCAACCCCAGAGTCGGACACGACTGGACCTAATGGTCAGGGGTCCCTTTACCCTTTACCTTACAAAAAACTCATAGCGAGGAGCTTCCTGGGCCACCTCATAACCATGCTCATCCCTGCTGGTTAAGGGATGTAAAGCAGCTTATGGGATATAACCTGCATTACTGAAGTGTTTGGACTGGGTTCCTTCTTATCCTAGCACACTACTTGGTATGTTGCAAGCAATGTGATAGTTTGTGCCTGAACCTCTGAAGTGGAAGACGAGTTTCTTTTCAGTGTATCTCTTATCTCAAAATGCCTCTTGCATCCACTTGCACAACCTAAAATTAGGTTTCCAGCTTTGCACTGTATCTCAGGTGTGCTGGCAATCATCTCTTGGCATTCCTCTGGGAGAAGCTTCCTGTAAATTTCAGGACTTCTCGCTCAGCAGAGTGTTGCGTGGCGACAAAAGTACAGCTGTGCTGGATCTGGTTTCCTTGTATGTTGCTGATGCACGATGAGGGACATGGACTGGTTTTATTGAGATAACGCAGCAGGGATGGGGAGCTCGTGGCTCTCCAGATGTCATTGGATTCCAACTCTCATCAGCCCCAGCTGGTATGACCAGTTGTCCGGGATGTTGTAGTCTAGCCACATCCGGAAGGTCAAAGCTTTCCCATCTCAGGAATATAGACTCCTATTATATGAAGCTGAAGTCCATTGGGGCTGCATTGCTTCTTGATTGGGGTATGGAAGACCCATAACTTATGTGGGAGTTATGTTCTGGGGATAGCGCCTAAAGCCCAAATCACATATCATTGAGGCACATTGGGTGGAATGGAGGGTGGGATTGCCAAAGTTTTCCTCCCTGGTCGCCTGCCCCCTTTCCACCCCCTTTTTTATTTTGTTGAAAATATTTTTGCTAAGTGCATAAAGCTGAATGTGCACAAGTTCAATGCGTGTAACTACTGTACTTTGTTTTGGGGGGACTTTTCTGGAGGAATCTCTCAAAGTGGCTTCCAAAATGGCTTGTGATTGGCTTGTTATCTGAATCTGTTCCTGGGGCTCGGTAGTTTTCGTTTGGAGCCCTTTCCGGTGCTTTGAGAAACCGTGCAATAAAGACAATCCGATGGAGATTTTACTGTCTTCAGGAAAGGGGTTGTGCCTTCCTTCGCTGTCCCTGCTGTCAAAAAAAGTTAATCGCAGCCTCTCCTGGGTTGCCGGGTTACGTTGCTTTAGAGGAAATGTGCAGAGCTGCTGCGAGTAATGAGAACAGCCAAAGAAAAAAACTCTCTCTCTCTCTCTCTCTCTCTCTCTCTCTCTCTCTCAAAATAAAAAATGCCACAAGACCCATAGAGATAATAGCCAGTTGCTCCTGAAGGGAAAGAGAGAATCCACCCACCAGCAGATTATTGATTTGTGGTTTTGCCAAACAAAACACTCCTTTTTCTTATTTAAAAAAGCGGAGTGCTTTTGTTTTGTCTACAATGACCTGGTGGAGGATATGCGATATTTGTTTAGTATAAGCAAAGTGTTTTGCGGTGAGGCAAGAGGAACTTTATTTGGCGGAAAGACGGTGATCTGTGCCTGATGAGGACTTGAAGGCAGAGGTGACATCACTCTCCCTTCCTGCAAGGCAGTTTATCATGTCTCTTTCCATGCATGCTGTCCTTCTTCAGAAACCGGAGAATGGGGCTGCACATGTTGGTTTTAATAGCCAAATATGGTTTTAATAGCCAAAGATGATTTTAATAGCCAAATAGTCATGAAGGACTTCCAAAAAACAGCACTGTCATGTGAGGACGGAGTTTGGGGGTTTGGGTGCATTTGCTCTTGTGGCATTCTGTTTTCATGCTGTCAGAATGAAACCAGTTCTGCTGGTGGTAAGGAGAATCCCAAACCGCTCCTGTATGAGCTTTACTGGATCAGATCAGAGGCCAGTTTAGCACCCTGTTTCTTCCCCTGCAAAACCAGAAGTCTTTGGGAATCCTACAAACAGAACTTGAGGGCCACAGGCTTTCTTTCTCTGATCCTGGGGTTCACATCATGATTAAGAATGTACCCCATGAATTTGTCTAAACCCCCTTAAAAAAATCTATCATGAATCGATGGTTATTGCTATATCTTGTAGCAGATTCCGTAGCTTAACTAACTGCTGTGCCGGGAAGTACTTCATTTTGTCTGTCCTGAATTTCTTACCATTCAGCTGCTTTGATTGGCCCATGATTCCAGCATTATGAAAGATTGAGTAATATCCCCCCCTATACTTTCTCAACACCATGCATTCCCCTATCCTAACCACACACCCCTTTGCTTTCTTTCCCCCCCTGAACTTAAAAAAGCTCCAAGCGTAACTTTTTCTTATAGGGAAGTTGCTCCGGATCCCTGATCGCTTTGGTTGCTCTTTTTTCGGGCAGCTTTTCTATCTCTATGGCACCCTTGCTGAGGTGCAGTGATTAGAGCTGGGTAGAGTTTTCCAAGTGTACCTGCCACAGTGCCAGGTTTGCTATGGCTTACAGTTTAAAACTTGCTCTCTCTTTTTTTAGAGGGACACGGGTGGCACTGTGGGTTAAACCACAGAGCCTAGGGCATGCCGATCAGAAGGTCGGCGGTTCGAATCCCTGTGATGGGGTGAGCTCCCGTTGCTCGGTCCCAGCTCCTGCCAACCTAGCAGTTTGAAAGCACATCAAAGTGCAAGTAGATAAATAGGTACCGCTCCAGCGGGAAGGTAAACAGCGTTTCCGTTCACTAGAAGCGGCTTAGTCATGCTGGCCACATGACCCGGAAGCTGTATGCCAGCTTCCTCGGCCAGTAAAGCGAGATGAGCACCGCAACCCCAGAGTTGTCCGTGACTGAACCTAATGGTCAGGGGTCCCTTTACCTTTACCTTTACAGTTTGAATGACACTGGTTTACTTTTGTTGAGATGTTGACAACTCAAGTGCAAAGCTGCCTAGCTGATTTGCCACCTGATTGCAGTGGGTCCAGAAAATCGTTCTACAATCTCCTGTGCACGGCAAGGTTTAGGGACAGGGCAGCTGCTGAAATTGGGAAGAGGAATGAATGCACTGTGTAAAAAGGAATGCTGTAGCACACATGTTTGTAATGGAAATGCTAACTGTCTTTATGTAAATAAAGCACTCCACAACAGGACAAGAAATGCTATTTAATTCCATGAGCAATGGGTTTTATTAAGTGTCTAAAAAGTCTGTTCCATGTAACAGACCATAAACTGGATTTTGTCCGGAGACTGAGCACCCATCTTAAGGCTCGGCTGCTGTGATGTCATGGAATGTTAGTACAAAGTTCTGTCTGTTAAAGTTGAAGGCATGTCACTTTCCATGACCAGTCAGGGTGGATGAAAGTTGCACGGTAAGTTAGGAATAGAGACTGTATGCCACGGGAGCACAATCAAGGCACAGCCTGAGCAGTGCCTTGTTCTGTGTGTATTCTCATGCTTGGTCACAGACACATTGGTGCCACTCAAGCTGCGCCCCACAGTATTTCCCTTCTCTCATTTGTGCCTGGCTTGTGTCCTGGAAACAGGTACACCAGGTTGATCCTTCTGCTGCTGATCTCTGACTCAGGACAAAACCTGCCCTCTGGGTACGCCACCCTGTCAGGAAAAGGAGAAGGAAGAGTTCACACACCATATCCTGTTAAGCTGAGAGTTGGATCGCTTTTTTTGTTATAGCAAACAAAGTCTCTTTCTGGTTTGACTTCAATTTGTTTAACAAATGGCTGTGCTGGCATCAACATTCATGGGGATCGGAACTGATGGATGGGTGAAGAAACAAGAGAATGGTTGAAGAAGATGACGCAAGTCACCCTTCACCCTTAACTTTTAATAAGTGCAATAAGTGAATACAGACATTGTGGACCAGAAAGTGCAATCAAATAGTTACCACTTGATTCGGCACATCATGTAGATGTAGAATTATCTATAGCAAAACACCGTTTTCTTTCCTGGGGGGATTGGGAAGGTCTGGATGGGGAATGAAAAAAGCAACACCCCACCTCCAGTTCACACATGCATTTGATGGAAATAACAACTTCCCTGGGTTAGTTGAGCTGTTGGGAGAGCAGGCACCACCAGTTGGATGTGCATATTCTCTTGAATGCAATGGTTTCTAATGGGGGCAGTTCACATGTTTAGCTGAGAATAAAGTGTCATTTGTGTATTTGCGAACCAGCCAGGACGTTTGCATTTGCAGGTCTACTTATACTTGCATGGATCTGTGCATGCAAGTATAAGTAGACAAAGGCTCTTGAAGGTGGGCGACTTTAAGATATGGGCCAGGATAAGGTCTCTGTCCCTGAAGATGGGCACGTAGATAGAAACAACAGTAACTTGACAAGGCTTTGGGAAACATGTCACTTTGACCAAAGGAGGTTGCCTAGTGACAGGGTGGCTGCAGAGAATACTGCCCTCTCCTGTGAATAGAGAGAGCAAACAGTCAAAAGGGGTTGGGGGAAAGAGCAAGAGCCAGTGATTAGGAAAGGAGCTTTCTAATATTATACCCCATAGCTGATTGACTGCTGCTTTTCATGAAACTGCTCCGTGTGTGTGTGTGTGTGTGTGTGTGTGTGTGTGTGTGTGTTGCTAATTTTGCCAAGATTATAATATAATAGCACTACAGGAAATGTCAGGCTACACTTATTTGCATCAATAAAGAAATGTCAAGAGTCTAGCGTGTGCATTTCAAGCCTGCTACCATCCTTCGGGATGCAAATAAGGTTGCTTTTTTTATATAAAAAAAGTTCAAATTAAGGTAACCAAGGACCAATTAGATTTGTTCCAATGATCCCCCACATAGCATAAACTGAGAACATAAGAGCACTGCTGGATCACACCAAATAATTTTTTCCTATAGTGGCCATTAAGAAGTTTACGGATGGACCACAAGCAAGGCATGGATATAATAGCACTCTCCTGCTTTAGTTTCCCAGTGGCTAGTATTTGGAGGGCATGCTGCCCCGATCCTGAAGGTAATTCTGCAAATGATGGTAAAACCTACGTCCGTGTATTTCTGCCTTCCGCAGAATGTTTGGCAGTGCATATATTAATCAATTCACATACATGATTCCAAGCATTTATCACCAATGGACACAGTTATTCATGGAAACTGAGCTGAAGTAACCTCCGGTTTGACAATATCTAGAATACAGATGGTCTAAGTTCCCGGCAGGCACTCTGGTTGATTGCTATAATGTCGCAGCAAAGGGGAAATGTGGCATTTCCTGTCATGTACCTTTCCCTCTTTTCACTGCCAAAATCTGGGAGGATTTTAAAATGTTGCAGCGAAATCTTATGCATCTGTAAGTCCCACTGTGTTCAGTTCAATTTACTCTCAGGTTATGGTGGCAGGTTCAGTCTTGTTATCATTTGAGATTAGGAATCCCGGATAGCCAAAGAAAAGCTTACCTATTTTAATATGGTGATATAGACAGCCTTGCATTTGGGCCATTAGTGTTCTATTGGCCTTAAAACGACTCTGTGGCTGAAGAAGATATTTGGACTGGTTTGCACATTATGCTAGGGCCAATCCTGACTTAACTCCAACATGCAGGCTCTCAGAGAGGAGATCATGACCACTTCCCATTTGCTCTGCCGCTGCACTGTTTGCCTTAGCATGTCCTCCACACCTCGTTGAGTTTAACTCTCTCAAAATTAAACATGAGCTGTGACCAAGGTTTGTTCCGTGTTATGGCTTGTGTCTTAGTTCATTGCAGCACCAGAAAGAGGGGCAAAATGGCCACAAACTCCTTTCCTGGAGCCTGCAGGGTTATGCATTTGCACTAAGCCATGGCTTCTCTTAGCACAAAGTGCAAACTAGGCCAGTACAGTCGAACCGTGGCTCCCGAACACCTTGGGAGTCGAACGTTCCGGCACCCGAAGTGATTATTCTAGTTTTCAAACGTTCTTTCAGAAGCCGAATGTCCGACGGGGCTTCTGCGGCTTCCGATTGGCTGTAGGAGCTTCCTGCAGCCAATCAGAAGCCGCACTTTGGAAGTCAAACGGACTTCTGGAAAGGATTCTGTTCGACTTCCGAGGTACGACTGTATTTACAATTTGCTAGGGGGCAGGGGATGTTCAAGCAACACTTTGGCCCTGGGGCAGCCATGCATTTATTTAGCCTTTTCTGACCTTCAGCTGAGCTGTTTGATCATATGCCAACCCCCATGCGCTGAGTTTGGCCTGGGTCTGCTTTTGATACCCAAATGCAACCACATATTTGAGAGCAATTAATCAAAGACCACAAACTAGTCTTGATTAGAGTTCAGGGAATGCACAGGTTCAGCCTGTGTTGACCTGCTGGAAGTTAGCTAAATGATGATCGTGGCTGGCCTGGGTTTCAGTGCCATGTGACTCAACCTTTGGTTGCTGTTAACAATTTTGCAGTTCATAGATGGTTTTTGTCTGCATGTTATAGTTATGAACCCAGCCAGGAGTTTATTAAAAACAAAATAAAATAAAATAAAATAAAAAAAATTCCTTCCAGTAGCACCTTAGAGACCAACTAAGTTTGTTCTTGGTATGAGCTTTCGTGTGCATGCACACTTCTTCAGATACACTGAAACAGAAGTCACCAGACCCTGATATATAGTGAGAGGGTGGGGAGGGGTATTACTCAGAGGGGTGGTGGAAATGGGTGAAAGGTTGATAGGTGTGGTAAACCTGTTGACGACTGTTAACGGCTGCAATAAGACTTACAGGAAAAAGCAAGGGGTGAGAAGGTTAAAAAAGCTTTGTCATGTATAATGAGATAAGAATCCAATGTCTTTGTTCAGACCAGGTCTCTCCATGGTTTTAAGCTTGGTAATGAGAAACCATGGAGAGACCTGGTCTGAACAAAGACATTGGATTCTTATCTCATTATACATGACAAAGCTTTTTTAACCTTCTCACCCCTTGCTTTTTCCTGTAAGACTTATTGCAGCCGTTAACAGTCGTCAACAGGTTTACCACACCTATCAACCTTTCACCCATTTCCACCACCCCTCTGAGTAATACCCCTCCCCACCCTCTCACTATATATCAGGGTCTGGTGACTTCTGTTTCAGTGTATCTGAAGAAGTGTGCATGCACACGAAAGCTCATACCAAGAACAAACTTAGTTGGTCTCTAAGGTGCTACTGGAAGGAATTTTTTTTTTTTTTTTTTAATTTTGTTTTGACTATGACAGACCAACACGGCTATCTACCTTTAACAGGAGTTTATTAGATCATTTTACCCAACCGTGTGTGTGTGTGTGTGTGTGTGTGTGTGTGTGTTTGCCCTGGATTAGAGTAGGTGAACATCAAAATGTCCTTGGAGACTCTGCAAGGAAAGCAATCCTTCTTAATCTTATGGATTTCCATGGTTCCTTTTGATGAAACAGCCCAATGAAAATGAAGGTGTGAACTCACCGCAGTATAATTTACTTGTAAATGATTTCTTGCCTCAGTCCTAAAACATATTTACTTAGAAGTGAATCCTGCTGATTTCATGAGAACCTAATTCCCAAATGAGTGTGCTTAGAGCCTGTATTGTGTGCATAATAAGCTTCTCATTTTCTTGCTCTCTCTTCCACTTTTGCAGCCCATTCAAGGTTGGCAGAATAAAATTATAATGTGGCACAAGGGGATTAAGAATAGTTAAAAGAATGATTTGAGAGAAGAACCCAAATGGTGAATGGATTTTCTTAATAGCTTGCAATGACGTCAACTACCTTTTTCATAAATGTGACAGGCCCCTTTGTGGAAGAGTTGTAAATGGCCTGTAAATTGCAACTGCATCTTCCTGTAGGGAATTTTTGTTTAAAGTAGATCCTCAGTGAAAACCAAGCTTCTTGTGATCTGATTGTTCTTTGGTGCCCGAGAAGGTCATTGCAGTAGAAAACTTTTTTATATATTTTTTAAAAAACTTGTTCAGATTGTAGAGCTATTGTTGGCACCATACCAGCTGTTTTATGGTATTTGCTAATACATTTACCGGTATTTAAAAATGACATACTTGATCCTCACCACATTTATATTACAATGATGATGAAGTGGCAATGTTCAGTAGCAACATACTTCTTGTCTTTCTACGTAAGGACAAACAATGTTTGTGTGTCAAAACAAAATAAAATAAAAAAAATTCCTTCCAGTAGCACCTTAGAGACCAACTAAGTTTGTTCTTGGTATGAGCTTTCGTGTGCATGCACACTTCTTCAGATACACTGAAACAGAAGTCACCAGACCCTGATATATAGTGAGAGGGTGGGGAGGGGTGGTGGAAATGGGTGAAAGGTTGATAGGTGTGTGTGTGCATTTTCTTCTCTTCTTTGGAAGCATTTAGCTGGACTCTATTGGAAATATAGCAGTGGGAGCTGTAATCTACTCTTGATTCATAGACTTGCATAGTTGGAAGGGACCCCTAGTCCAGGCATAGGCAAACTCTGGCCTCCAGATCTTTGGGACTACAACTCCCATCATCCCTGACCACTGGTCCTATTAGCTAGGGATGATGGGAATTTTAGTCCCAAACATCTGGAGGGCCGGAGTTTGCCTATGCCTAATCTAGTCCAACCCCCTGCAATGCAGGACTGTGCAGGTTGCCCGTATGGGGATTGAACCAACAACCCTGGCGTTGTCAACAACATGCTCTAACCACATGGAACTAACTGAGTCCATAGAACTTGGAACCTTATTCCTGGGTGTTCCTGCTCCCCTCTTACTATTGCAATCATAGTGTTGCCTGGTGAGCACAGTGGCTGAGCCAGAATTTAAACCCCAGGTCTCCCTCATATTTCACATGGCACTGGTTCTGACATTGACTCCCTACATTCAGTATTGCAGTTACATATGCAAGCCTGCTGTTTTGAACATTTTTTTTAGTGTGTGTATTTCCTTAATTTTATAACAATTATAATAATTTATTATTTGTACCCCACCCATCTGGCTGAGTTTATTACATTTAATCCCACCCTTTTCCCAAAGAGCTTGAGATAACCTGTTGTAAGAGTTTGGTAAATATATTTGCAGCAGCATGCAGGGAAAGAAACAATAATCTGGTAAGACTTCTGGTTGAAGGGATAGAGAAAAACTTTAGGTTAATTACTCATGGCAAACAAAGACATTCTAAGTATATAGGCTTTACATGTGGAGACACTTGCTCCATACTAACTGGCTCGAACTAACTTGGAGAAGTAGTAAATAAAGCATGAAGAAAGAATCAGTGAGGAGGAAGAACAGGTTGACTTTCTGTCTGTTACACACCCACTCAGCCCAGGTTCAGCTGGCTTATGGCCAGTGTAGTTACTCCTAACACATAGTTAGACCCAGTTGAGGACATCACCTAAGACATGCCTTAGTTCAGGGATGGGGGTGGCTCTCCCAGATGTTCCTGGACTAGCCAGCATGGGTAGTCAGTGTGGTACCCTCCAGATGTGGTTGGCCTCCATCTCCCATTAGCTCCAGGCAGCATGGATGGGCCCAGGTATCATGGGAGTTGTCATCCAATAACATTTGGAGATCCAGAGGTTCCCTCTTTCTGTCTTAGGTGACTAGGAAGGAGTTTGGCAAGCCCTCAGGTTCACAAACTGACCCTCTCCTCCTTGTTTTTGTATGTGTGAGAGAGTGAAATGCTTCTACCTTAGGACAAACCACAGTTGTGTGTTGGGAAACTGTGGTCTAGGATAGAGGTAGGTGATGTTGGAACCTGCAGTATGTTGTTGGACTTCCACCGTCCCTGATCATGGGTGATACTGACTGTGGCTGATGGGAGTTGTAGTTCAACAAGATCTGGAGGGGCAAAACATTAGCTTCCCCTGGTTTGGGTGATCTTTGGAATCAGACCATGGTCTGTACCCTTTTTACCCTCAGAGCAACCCTTTTCTGATCGTGACTAGCCCAAGTTCATTTTCTAAACTTTTTGGCCGAGTGGGGACTTGAACCCAGGGCTCCCACCTTGGGACTGGGGTATCAGAATAAGTAGACGCTGGTAGTGCAGTCGTGACTCATTCTGTTAAAACACTTTATTGGTTGGTTGACTGTAACAAACCCTTGATCATAATACTCCATTTTAGGTTGGGATGTGTAAATTGGTTGGAATTAACAGTGTGTGGAAATCAAACTGAAGGCCATGACAGAATTTCACAGGTACAATGGCTTTGGTTGTGGCGGTGCAGCACTCAGTTCTGTGGGCAGCTAGAAAGCAAACTTCCACAGTGTGTGGGTGCTCTCCTTTCTTTCCTTTTTCAAGCAGAATTTTTGGAAGTGCCACTTTTTTTTTAAAAGGGAAACCTGAGCAAGTGGTACATTCCGCCAAGGTTAATGCGAATCTCAGTTCTAAGGAAAGTATGCAGAGTGTGGCACACTTGGCGTATGTATTCTGTATATTTAATTTCAGCCACATATCCTGTCTTGAGTGATTGTTAACATACCCTGCTGTGCTTAGACTTTGTGCAAAAGGTTTCCAGACATTGGGTGGTCTTATGGCTGAAATGTTAAAGGATAGAGGGGCCTTGGGTAACTGGAGCTTCAGAGTTAATTTCGAGTTAATTCTGAGCTTCCTTGTGCTTGAAAACCCGAGGCCAGAAGTACTCTCTTTTTGATCAGATTTGTGGTTCGGCTTTTGAAGGGAAAAGAAATAGACCAACGTTGAGTTCTGCTTTGCTCTTTCTGCCTCTTCCCTCCCCCGGCGTAGTTTTGCATTTTGAATTGCTGCTAGGGATTTGTTTGCGGGGAAGGCATGTTGAGAAAACCGCCTCTGAAATTATAGGGATCTTGATTGTATCCTGCCTGTGCATTTGGGTGCTTTTTCCTTTCTCAATTAAGAAAAAAACAAAAGCCACCGTTGGGGAAACAGAGACAAATGGGGGGAAAATGAGCTTGAGCTTTTATTACTAGATAAGTAGGGGAATACAAATAGCTTTTGTGCCCTGAGATTCCAGTGACGCTAATCATTCCAGACTTCACTTGCAATCATTTTTACAGCCAGTCAAGAGCGCAAAAAAAAAAAAAAAAAAAAGTGCGCAGAGAAACATAACAAATTTTGCTTTCTTTTGTAGAGCTCTTGCTCTGATCTTTGGTGTTCTTGGAAGCCAGCCATAAAATGGATTTGTATGATTTAAGGTACAGGGGTTTCTTGCAAATTTACATTAGGGAAAAAGAGCTATGGAAAACTCTCCAGAAGTAAGTCTGTGCCGGGAATAAATAAGCAGTGATTTCCGAGAGAGGCTGGAGGGTGATTTCCCCCACTTTTTTTTTTAAAAAATACTATTTTTAAAAATACTATTCGTTCCCCTCCCCCCTTTTTTAAAAAATAGTTTTGCCCTTGAATTCATTTCTGTGCAAGCAAGGCCGCACTAGTGCACAAGGGTGCATGTTTCATGGCCTGGTGGGAATTGAGATGAAAAATACTTTTCATGTTACAAAATGCAATACGATTGCCCAGAACCTTAAGAGATGTGATTATTAAAACGAACCTTCAGAAAGAAGGGACCCCTTTCCTCCAGTTAGCAAAGTTGGCTCAAAAGGTTAGCCTCTTCCCAAGAGGTGATAGTGCTTCTTCCAGGTTGTAGGGTGGGATTGTGAACCTGTGGCCCTCCAGAAGATGGTGTGTGATGATGTTGATGAATGCCCTCAGTGCCAGCCAACATGGCCCAGTGGTCAGGGATGAAGGGACTTGTTGCCCAACAGCATCTCGAGATGCCACAGGTTTACCATCCCTGTTGTACAGGGAGAGAAGGCCGTCTTCCCACCCTGCCATCCCCTGGGACACCTGAACAAAAGCTACCGGTATGTAATTGGATGTTGTACAGCTTCAAACTCTGCTGTTCTCAGCTTTGTTGGGATGCCAGCTCTCTCACCCCATGCCTTGCAAGACAGTCTGCAGTGCAACAAAACTCCTGCAGAGCTTCTGTGGAAGATGACATTTGAACCAATTAGCAGCTCCTAATTCAATACGGCAGGTCGAGTTTTATCACCTGTAGGATCAGTGAAGTTTAGGGGAGAAGAAACAAATAACCAAACAATTGATCTGCACTGTGGGGTGGGTAGGGGATGAATGTGAGCATTTTAAATGAGGGATGATTAGCTCTCTCTCTCTCCCCCCTCCCCTTTGACTTGAAAAGCTATTGGTTTGCTATGAAATAGCTTTTAACTGCTCTTGGCTAGCCTGCCTTGTTAAGTTGCACTCATGATTTCCCACCCCACCCCTGCATTTTAAAGCTGTTCTCAGTTCGAATATTTAACTTGATTTTAACTGAAATACGAGCAATTTAAGGAAGTTGAGTGATCTAAATCATTGAGAGGTAAGACAACAATAGCTCTGCTAAAGCAGGTACTTAATTAAGCTCCATTTGTCCTAATAAGCCTCCAGCCACTGAGTAATTGATGCAGTGCACATTCTCGATCTGTGAGTTGGTTTTAATGTGAAATCTTCACTTCCCCATCATGTAAACTCCTTAACGAGACAACAGGAGCGTTAGAAACACAAAGCGTCAACTTTTAATGAAAGTTGTTCTCTGCCAATGAAAGCATACCGGTAGTTGAGGGTTGCTGGTTTTTTTGCTCCTCTGTTGGAGCGATTTCCTGCAGGTTGTTTAAACTGGACAAAATCCAAAGAGTCACTTTTGACCTTTTTGGGGGAGTGGGGGTGGAAACATTAATATTTGGATAATGCTACCGAAGAGTCAAATGAATGCAAAGTTCAGGACAAAGGTATCATTGCATTTCACTTAGCATTAATAATTGGCATTGTCTCTGTGTTGCCTACTTTTGTCTATGCTTGACAACGTGTTTCTGTCTTCATAATTAAATGTTTAACTTTTCTATTTGCATTCAGTTCCACCTGGGCTTTAGATGGATATTGACCATTTGACTGTAACACCTTCGTTGTCGTTCGCTGCCACACTCTCCTAACTTCATAGGGGTCAAGCCATAGCCCATTATGGTGAAGGCACTGGTAGAATTTGCCTTCCATCATGTTATTATTATTATTTTTTAAAATGCCAGACTTTTTTTTACAGTGTTGCGGAACAAAAGGACTGCCCTACTTTGGAACATGACAGGTTTCTCCCCCCCCCCTCCCTACAAAGCCTGACATGTCAGATCTGTATCATTCTATTTTTGATCTGAATCATTGTTTCCTGTAAGTCTGTCAAGGATGTGAAATACAGAACGAATTCAAACATTGCATTGTTGCGTTTGCGGTAGTTTATCCTTCTTGATATCCTTATGGCCAGAAACAGCAACACCACAGTTCTCTTCAAACAATAACCTCCTCTGGATAGAGCTACGTCTTCGGTGCCCTTTTGAACAACAAAGTCTTTGTTCCTCCTGTCTCATTGCAGGGGTCTGTCGGATTCTTTTTTAAATAAAGAGCCTTGGGCTTTGTTGGGGCTGTGGGACCGATATCCTTGATTTTCGACATTAGCCTTGTTTTGGCATTGATTGAACCTGTGGAAGGGTGACTTTTTGCCCACAGGCAACACACATTCAGGGGCTCTTTATACATAGAGCCTGTGTCCCTTGAAGGATGTTCCCAGAGGTAACCTGGATCCAAGTTGTTCAGGGAATTTTACGTGCCAATTGAAATATATTATATTTGGCTCGGTAGCATGTTGGCAGCCCTTTCACTGAAGGCAACCTTGCTCTGGCATTCCTCATGAGCTGCAGCTCAAGGCTCAGCCTTAAGGGAAGCCCCACATAGAGAGCATTGCAGCACGACGATCGCCAATGCCTGTTTTATGGATGAGACCAGTGAAACACTGGTGTTGCAGTGGGAAGTTGAATTATGGTCTAGGAAGCTGAGAGGACACTTTCGTTCATGTCATTCAAGTTGATCTTTGAAGTCCACAGAAAATGCCTTGGGGAACGCTGGAGTAAGCTAGAACTCTGCTGTGTGAACTGCCTGGATGATGGAGATGTGGAGCTGTTCTCCATCCATTCTCCTGGACCAAGAGGTCCCCCACTTAACCTGGCTCAGTCCCCAAGCTGAGGTTGCAAAGCTGGAAAAATGCTTCTTGTCGTTTGTTGTCAGGACATTCTTGTTCAGGCTCCAAGTCCCAACTCTTACCTCTCTTTTTCGCTGGGCCTCACGGATTTCGATTGCCGTAGCCATTTGTATCTGGTGTGTGTGGCACTTTAAAAAGGAGAGAAAACAGCCTCCTTTCCCAGTGCTGCTCTTGTAGCGCAGTGCACCTGATCCCCTGGATTTGGACCGGTTTGACTAGTTTCACCTGTGCTGGGGGAGCGCTCCCTCTGAGCAGCTTTAAAAATAAGTGTTGCGAAACCTCTCAGCCTTGGCAACAGCATGTAAACAGTCTGTGCGCCAGAGTGTGTGGCCGCCTAGAAACCTCCCAGCCTTGGGAGTTGCCCTTCTTTTGATATGTACAGCAGGTCTGCTGCCTCAACAGACGGGATCTTATTTCTTCTGAGACAACTTTGGGTTCTTAGAACTTGCCAAGCAGAGGCATTGCTGCCAACAATGAGTGCAAGGATTAAAATCAAGAGAACCCAGGGGGGAAAGGGATGCGTGTGTCTCTTCCATGCCTCTTCCCAATGCATCCTTCTGTGCCACAACGCTTTGCTTTGTGAAAGCAACCAGCTTTTTTAAAAAAAATCTTTGCTACCAGAATAGAGAAGAGCACTTTCTTTTTCTACCTGTGTGCCTCCTGCTTGATTCCCAAATGAGATTCCCAATAAAACCAGAACTGATGCTTTAGTACCGTATCTTCTAGTTGTTCAGATTATATCTTGAGCATCTGCACCACAAGCAAGCCCATTAAGATGTTTCATAATGACCATGCTTTGGGACTGAGCAGTAGACTTTACAAACACCTGGATGAAAGCATGCCAGAATAAAAATCCATCGTGCATGTATGCACAAACCTTTATTTTTGTATGTTTACACAACTTCTTGACTGCCCATTGGCCAGAATCCACTAGGCACTTTGCAAAAATCAAGAAAATGCACAAATGCAGCATGCACAATCTGTGAAATAAAAATGAACAAGAAAATTAAATCCGTGAGAAAAGGACATACAAAACAATATTACTAAAATGTCTATCCTGCCAAAGGATACTAGGGCAGCAGACACCAAAGTGTCAAAACGAAACTATTAAAAACAAAAAATTAAAAAAAACATATTTAAAAATCTTTTAGAACTTGTAAAAGCATTTGTTCAGTCGTTCAGTCGTGTCCGACTCTTCGTGACCCCATGGACCAGAGCACGCCAGGCACGCCTATCCTTCACTGTCTCTCGCAGTTTGGCCAAACTCATGTTAGTAGCTTCGAGAACACTGTCCACCCATCTCATCCTCTGTCGTCCCCTTCTCCATGTAAAAGCATGGAAAACATCTAAAAACATGCTTCAACTTTCTCTTCTCTTCTCTTCTCTTCTCTTCTCTTCTCTTCTCTTCTCTCCTCTCCTCTCCTCTCCTCTCCTCTCCTCTCCTCTCCTCTCCTCTCCATCCCTCCTCCTCCTCCTTTTGGCTTTATGGTTCATGGAGCGATTTTGTGCATGCACGACTGGAACCTTATTTGTGCATATGCAAAAATAATTAACAGTGCATCCTTTTGCATACATTAATGCAAATGAGGAAGTGTGACTTTTTAAATGGCTCAAAACCAAACATACCCAAACAATGAAACCATTCTTCCCTTCCTGGAAATAATTTGCCATTCCATTATATTTATGCAGTGCACCCAGTCAATGATATCAGGTTAAGCCACATTTATCTGTAACTGAGCAACTCTTTGGTGCTAGAACATTGTAGTCAAAGTGAAATGTTTCCAGCCTTCAACGCCCTGATCAGCTCCAGATTTCAGGGGCAGCAACTCCCATCAACCTCTGCCAAGATGGTTGGCTGACTATTGGTCCAGCTTTAGGGCATTTCCCCCTTACCTCTTCTCCTCCCCTGCAAAATCTGTATGTTATTTAACAACCTTTTAGCATCATTATGTGGGACTCTGCATTTTAAGACAGCATGGAGCTTGAGTTCTGAATGGGTGGCAATGAGACTGCATTTCCTTAATGAATAAATTTCATTTAGTCAACCTCCAGAAAGAAACTTTGTGCCTTTTTTGTTTTTCTTGCTGCCGGCTTTCCAGTCACTGTTCTCATACTGTGGAACGCTGTTCCAGCAGGGATTCGGCAGGCATCCCTGCTTTTGAATTTCGGGCATCTCTTGAAGACTTTTTGTGCTGAGAAGCATTTGCAGCTGTTTTGTTAGTCAGTTGCCAGACTTGATCCCCTGTATTTTCTTTTACGTTATATGATGTACAGCCGTTTAATGTATATTATGATATGATGGTATAGAAACACTTTTTGTAAATAAATAATAATAACCATTGCTGACCACTGTTTATGATGAATGTGGATGATGGGAATTGTAGTCCAAGGGCATCTGGGGAGAACCAGGTTGGCTAACCTCTGGTTTTAATTCGTCTGTCTCATCTCCCTACCCTTGTTTTTCACAGTTAGATCCTGAAATTCCAAGCTGGTAGCTAAAATAAGGAAAACAAGAAGTGCAAATGATAGCAGCTGGGCTTAAACTGATCATTTCCTATACGGGGAAACTCCCCCGCTCCCAAGCTAGCGGTGTATGAGGTTGTAAAACCTGTTTGCTCGCTTGCCAACAAGAGTTCAGCATCTGTGCAGGCCTGCTGGAGCATGTGTACAGCTGTGCATTCTAGTGGGAACTCTGTATTCCTCTCTGTGTTTTTATTTTTCGATATTCTGAATTAAAACACAGTTTTTACAAGGTTTTTTATTTTTAAAATTCCCAAGAGCTCTTGAGATATAACAATTTCTGTTACCCTTCGTCCCATGTGAACATGAGGAACACATGTTTGGATCTTTTAAGAGTCACTTTATGCAGCCGGCAGTACCGGTAATTGGAGGCACCCAGATGGGGTGTAGTGCAGAGTCGATAGATGGGGATAGGGTGCTTGAGTCATGCGGTTTATTACATAAGTGGGAAGAATGGTTACAGAGACGGCATTCAAGTGGGACCTGTTAATTCTATCGAGGGCGTTAGGGATGGATGGAGTCCGAGACTGAGCGAACTTTTAAGTGTTCCCTCTGCTCTTGTGAACTTCATACTGAAGGTGGGTTTTTTTAAATCACTGATTTGAAATCTGACTTAAGCAGCATATGAATATGATCTCAAACCTCTTCCCTTCTTAATAATTCCCATAATGACAAAATCCTTTTTCCCGTCTTCATTTTTTTTGTAAACACATGTGTGCACTCGCTTGCATATTTATTTAAACAGTTCACATCTGCATATGTGTTGGCTTTGAAACGGTTTTTTGTTGGTTGTTGTTGGTTTTAATTGTTTGTATAGATGAAGTTGCGTTTCGTTTTTATGCTGTGGCAGTTTTCACTGCAAAATTGCTTTGAGATATTTTATGGGAAGCGGTTTATAAATGCAGTCAATTGAAAAATAAATAAAACGTGTGTTCTTCCATGTCGGCCTACATCATTTTCACTTTGTTTATTTTATAGCGTCTGTGCCCCCTCTTCAGCCCAAATGCCTCTCAGAATGGCTTGCACACAATCAGTCAAAGCAAGACAGATTCTTGCCCACAGGCGTACAATTGCCAAAGCGAATAAATAAGACACACAAGGGAAAAGCAACAGGGAGGGAAGAGGAGAAAAACAAACTCAGGGACCAATTCTTCAATAGTTGGTTCTTATACCAATTAATAGGAAGTGAACCTACATGAACCTATCCCCATACCTTGCAGTTGGCGTGAGAAGGCATCCTTGGCCTGTCATTAGCAAAATCAGATTGCAGGTTAAGAAGATAGGGCTTTCTCAGCAGTGGCACTGTAGTTATGTCATTTGGTTCCCCAGGGAAATGTACCAAGCCTCTTTCCCTACCTGATTGAAAATATTTCTGCTCCACAAGACTTTTCATGACTTTTTAATGCCAGGTTGTTTGTGCTATGTCTTACATATTTTGTTTACGGGGTGATGTGCTTTTAACTGTTGGATATTGTTCTTGTTTTTCCTTGCTAACTTTCCTTGGGGGAGATTTTATTTTTAAAGGCGGGATATAAGTACAAAAAACAAAGTGCCATGTTGCTACTTGGCAGTACTCCATCATTTGCAGGCATGCCATTCCCTGCAAATATCAATGTTCTGCTGTCTTCGGGAAAGTACATTATTTGAGCATCTCCTGACCTGAATGTGGAACTTGGTGTTTGAACTTTGGGGTTTTTTTAATGTGCGCAACAGCTTTTGTTCCCCACTTGAAAAAAGTTGCATGAGGCAAGCAGGTGTTTAAAATGTAAGCTGATAAATATGAGTTGTATCCATTGCAACTGTTCCATTAGCTCATGGATTTTTGCTTGTGCAACGGGACTTCCCTCCCCTCCTTTCTCTGTTCTTCTGCAAATCTGTGCCGGGGTTTTCCCCAATCCTCTGGAACAAATTTTGAAGAAGGTGCAGGGTGCACAGAGGGAGGAAGTACAGTTGTGCAAGTGGAAATCCTTGCAGGGATGGGATGGTTGGTTAGCCTTGCATTGGATACACACCTACCGGTATGTACAGTATTTATGATGTAGCCTTTGTTCAATGATAGAGTGCGTGCTTTGCATGCAGACAGTTGCAGATCGAACTCACGGCTTCTCCAGGTAGGTCTGTGAAAGAAGCTTGTCTGAAACCCCAGAAAGCTGCTGCCAGTCAATTTAAACAAGACTGAGCTAGGTGGACCCAGGTCTGACTTCGTATACGGTGGTGCTGTGTCAGACACCATGTTTCACAATAAATCTATTCAACCTCGTTTCAGATATTACATACCCTCCAACATGTTCAATCCCAAAACTGGGATGCACATCCTCCTGTCTGCGCTCCCACAAGATCATGGAGCCCCAAAGATGTGCTGCTTTCAGGGCTGTGCTCACATGTGTTTTGGGGTGCTGTGTAAAAAGTTTTTTTTTGGGGGGGGCGAGATCTTGGTGTAAAATCGCATGAGATCATGGTGACCAAAATGGCCGCCGTTCTCTCACAGGAAAAAAAACCAAGATATTCAGGTTTTTCCAGAACACTTGCAGGGTATGATATATTACACCATGGGCTTGGTTGCATTTCCCCAGCTTCCCTTGAAAATAGAGCAAGGCCTGAGTTTGGGTTTTGAACTTGTACCACATAACAGGGTCCTGAATGAATGTACCAAATGCTGCTCAGAAATGCTACCCAGCTGCAGGCAAACCAACAAGCGGGCTTCACTTGGCCGGTTTTAGTTTCCTAGCAGAATCTTTTGTTCAGCTTTTGTTCCACAGTGTGTGCTGCTTCCTGCTTTTCCTGTTGTCTTCATATAGGGAAACCATATATGAAAGAAGGGCAAGCAGTGTCCCTGCAATATTGGTGTGGATGTTTTGAAAACAGGAATTGAGTCATAGCCTCCAAATGAGGTGGTCTCCTGGAAAAGAATAAAACAACACAAGGCCCACCCCCCTTAGAGACAGGAAGACTGCTGGTATTGAGCTCAAAGCTCCCAAGGCCACCGCTGTTAATATGCAACAGCATTTCCTTTATAAACATGCCTCTCCGGTCAGCCTTGTAAGCACACCTGGGCTCACTGTCTCCAAAACGTAATTGACCAGGCCTCACCTGGGAATGATTTTAAAAGCCAATCAGGCCACTTGACCAAATTAGTTCTTAATTTGAAGGACCCTTCAGACTTTTAAATGGTGACCACAATCAACCTTGCGGCGAGAGGTTTATGTGGATGTTAATTCTTTGTTTTTTAAATGTTTTTTTTTTAAAGCAAATGCTTGTTAGCTTAGCTTCACACATATGCAGCAGTAATGAAGAAGATATTTGGGTTCCTTCCTCAGAGCCAGTCTTGAATACAAGTTGGCGGGGATCACAGGTGGGGAGAGTAGGCTTACTGTTGTGCTCAAGTTCTGCTTGTTTCCTCCCATGAGTATTTGGCGGGCCAGTGCTCCATACTTTTAATTGGCCTGATCCTGCAGGCTCTTCTTTTGTTCATCTCAGCAGCTAGCCTTCTCCTCTAGAAATACCACTGCGGCGAGAAGAGGCTGTAAAAGAAAGCCATCCTTTCCATAGGCATAAGGACAGCTGTTGTAGTGCAGCAGTTTGCCTCTAAGGTGTCTCGGTGTGTACGGTATTCATTGTGTTATATAAACACAAGAATGTTGACCTCCCTGTGGCACCACCAGCTCCACACCTTTGTGAGACGTACAATTCATGGCTATTAAATCCATGCCTCAGCTTCGCTGTGAGTTGGTGTTTTCCTGTGTTTTCTAGTGCCAGGCTGTAATTTGGTTCTGATAATGGGCTGGACTGTGTAAAGTAAATATAGGGTGTATTGTTTGGGGTGTGGTAGATTATAAGGTCACCCTTGGGAGGTGGTGGACTCTCCTTCCATGACGGACAGCAGAGCCTGAGTAGAGTCTGGTTGGCTACAGAGTCAGCTAGCCACAGAGCGGTGGGGTACAGCACTTTTTTTGGGGGGGGGAATAAAAGGAGCAGTTTCTGAGGGAGAGAGTTAGATAGGGCTGGATTTAAGATGAGATATAGTGCTGGATTTGAGAAGAGGGATAGGATTTCATTTCAGATGCTAGACAGGTTTCAGGTTGGGAGATAGGGAGTGAGATAAGGAGAACTGGTTCTGAGTGAAGTGAAACATACACACTGAAGAGACTATCCATAGCAAGAGGACAGAGCCTCACAGCTTGGATAGGGAGACTGGGTTGATGGTCTGGGAAAGGCATACAGACAGGAGTGTCCTGGGAGGGCTGAGTCTGAACTGGGAGAGGTAGATCCTGTGGGAATTCAGGCTACCTGGGTCTCAGTATTATTATTATTTATTATTTGAATTTATATACCACCCTATACCCGGGGGTCTCAGGGCGGTTCACAGAATAACAGCCAGGAGAGGAGAGTTCTTCTAGGTAGAGAAGACTCCCAACCCAGTAACAAGGGGTGAGGGGATCCCCTGGGTCTGTTACACCATTTAAAAGACCTCAGGTGTGGGATGCTTAAGAGAGTGGGTACCTGAGGAGAAGTGCCCCTCGCTCATGAACCACAGTAATAATCTGTGAAGGAAACTGTATGGTGTTGAAAGTATTTAACTGTAATATCTAAGTAACAGAAGCTGAGTTGAGCATTTTGCCATCTATCCTAAAAACCTTAACATCCACCACCTGAAATGTAATACCTGATTTTTAGTAACTGAACTTTAAGAAGAGCTGTGCCAATCGTATTGTGTTTAAGCCTGCGACATCTTAGAGTTAGTTAAAGTAAACAAGTTAACTTCTACCTGAAAGAGCACATTTCCTGACCCACTTTGTTTCATAAACCTCTTTTGTTTAATAAAACTTTTCTAGTTTGTTTAATCAGCTCCTGCCTGAGACTCTAAATCAGGGGTAGTCAACCTTTTTATACCTATCCCCCACTAATGCATCTTTCTTGATGGTAATGCAGCCCACCAGTGCTGCAGTAACATGTGCTGTAGAACCCCCTACTGCCCACCTGAAATCCTAAAACGCCCACTAGTGGGCGGTAGGGACCAGTTTGACTACCCCTGCTCTAAATCATTAAAGTTTTCCCTCACACAAGTCCCCTACTAAATAATCTGTGGTAAATTGTAGGAATTTGTGTAATTGGTGTACCTTGAGGTGGGTGCACTGTATTTAATAGGGAGTGGATCCACTGCATTATTAATTGGTGGTATTAAGTGGTGGTTCCGCTACACCTTCCTTGGAGGTTTTAAGCAGAGGTTGGATGCTTAAGTTGAGTTTCCTGCATTGCAGGGGGTTGTTCCTCGTGGTTCCTGCCAATTCTATGATTCTATGATCCAGGGATCTTGGTCGAAGCTAAATGGCAGTCTTATGAGCAAAATGAGCCAGTAGCTCTTTACGTGTATGTTTGTAGCAGATGCTGTTGACTAAATGTGAATTTCATGAAGCAGTTTTGATTGAAACCGTTGGCTACAGCAAGACCCTTAGCAAGTGAGTCAGTAGAAATCCCCGCTTTTTAAATTTCCTGGCATATTCCCAGTTGATCTTCATGGTCTTAGCTGTTTTCAGTGAAACCCATTTTAGTCATAACTTTATTTCTGTAAATCAGGTTATCCACATGCAGTTGCATTGTAATTAAATTTCTCCCCTCCCTACAGCATAGCCTATCTTCTGCAGGCAGAAACAGGGTAAGGGTGTATCATGCAATTACTTTCCCAGCCAAGTTACTTTCCCAACGAGGAAATGGGCATTTGAATAGCCCGACTGCTTGGTATTTGAATGCCTTGAACACATTCAGTGAAAGCAAATGAGGTGACATACTGGAGATGATGGATTGGAAAGCAAAAAAGCCTTGAATTTTTCTTTTTCTTTTTTACCTTCTAAAATGACTGCAGTTTGCATTGCATGGAACTGTTAGGGATCATGGAGATAAAGGCAAAGCTTCCAAATACTCTATTGGAGTTCCCCAAACTGTGGTCCATGGACTGCAAAGGGATGCGGGTGGCGCTGTGGTCTAAACCACTGAGCCTCTTAGGCTTGCCAGTTGGAAGGTCAGCAATTTGAATCCGTGCGATGGGGTGAGCTCCTGTTGCTCTGTCCCAGCTTCTGCCAACCTAGCAGTTCGAAAGCATACCAGTGCAAGTAGATAAATAGGTACTGCTGTGGCAGGAAGGTAAACAGTGTTTACATGAGCACCATACCCCATAGTCTCCTTGGACTGGATGTCCAGGGGTCCTTTACCTTAAGTTTTACCATGGACTGCAAGTGGTCCGTGAGATTCATTCAGGTGGTCTGTGGTATGTGTCCACAGAACAGCGGGATCATTGGCTATGAATGACAGGCTCGGTGCATTAAACATTCATACTGATTTTTAATTTTAACTTTATTGCTTCTTATATTGCATTATGGATCATTGCATGTAACACTGAATTCTATTGAATTCAAATTGCAGTACACACTGAAATACAATATAATAAACAAAAAAGCACTAAAATGCAACTAAAAGTCACACAGTGTCTAGCAATATAGTACTGAACAATATAGTACTGAAATACAATATAATAAATAAAAGAAGCACTAAAACGCAAATAAAAATCACACAGTGTCTAGCACAGTGAGTTACAATTGTTACAATGGGCCAAAAAATCCTTAAGTGACCTGCCAGTTTTCAAGTGGTCAGTGGGGAAAGAAAAAGTCTGAGGTACTAAAGCATATGTGAAGAAAGTGGATAGAGAAAATATTTTATCCCTCATAGCACCAGAACTCATGGACATCCAATGAAGCCAAATGTTGGAAGATTCTTGCAGCACATAGTTGAACTGTAGAACTTACTCCCGCTGGAGGCAATAATGGCCACCAACTTGGATGGCTTTAAAAAGAGAATTAGAAGGATTCATGAAGGAGAAGGCTATCAACAGTTACTAAGCCTGATGGATATGTACTGCCTCCATTATCAGAGGCCTTCCCATTGCCAGAGGCAGATTTAGGGAAGAGTGACCTGTTCGGTCACACTAGGTGCAGAGCCGTCCTAGGGGGTGCTTCAACTACAATTTAGAGTGCAGTGTAAGAGGCAGAGGTTGCTGGATTTGGGCGTCACACAGGGTGCCGCTGAATTTGAGACCGCAGGTCCTCCGCTGCCATTGGCCATTTTCCCTGACAGGACTCAATTTATACCCAAGATTCTCTTTGGTAGGCTGATATTCCCATTTTACATATTGGAAACTAAGAGTCCAGACTTTGCAAGGATTTGGCTGCCTGTATCCCAGTGGCTCATCAAAGCATATATATTTTTGATGGATATACAGTGGGGAATCAAATGTGTTAATCTCTTCTTCTGTGTTCCTACAGAGCTTGGTCATGCTAATCAGAGCTTTTGTTCTTTTAGTTCATAATTCACTCGTTGGCATCTTCGGGATATTGGATTAAGGGAAAGCAAAACCAATGGGTACAAGACAGACTTAATTTAACAAGCTCTGTTTTCAAGTTTCCGTTGCATTTCAAATCTAATTGCTTCTCATGGGAACTACTCAACGCTGAATCCAACCAGAATATAGATTTTGACTTCTTCCAGCTTACTTACTAAAGAGTAAATGGACTTATTAACAGTTGTACGCTTCCAGAAGCGCCCCCCTTCTGTGCCCAGGCATGAATTGAACCCTGCTGCATTTTCATTTTGTGTGTTGCATGAGCTGCTTCCTGGCCGTTGTTCAGGGCACTGCCTGCTGTTGCTTTCATTGTCCTTTGGGGACGAATGTGCGAGACTAGCAACCACTTACTAGCACAGAAGATTACTGTTTGTTTAAGGAAGAAGGAACATTGCACTCATGATGTCACACAGAAGGGTACTACTACTGAATGGGAAAATTGGAGAAAGTATTGTGAAATCATTTACTTGTTTTCTATGCAGCTCTCTGCCCACAAGCCTGGAGGAAAAGTGTGGGATAGGTCTGTGAAGCTGCTGGCTAGAAGGCTACTGAGAATTCCCCTTTTACGCGACTTGTACCTTAAGAGCTCCATTGTCCTTAAAAAGTGATACCAGTCTCTGCACATGGCGTCCCTTTTTTATAAGCGCGTTCTGGGTCTGGCACCACCCGTGAACTTCATTAAATAGGCCATCCGTCCTGTTAAAATAATCAAAACTTACTTTTGTGTAGCAATAGAATTAAGTGCTGGGATGCCTTTGCATATACTACATGCAAAACAAACAAAAACGGTGCAGAGAAGCAGCATCTACAAGATATGCTCAGGAGCCAATTACAAGGAGCATAGGCTTTGGAGACCTAGAGCTCCTGGCAACTTGGCTTTGCTGATTCATACAGCAGAGTAATGAGTGTTTTCTTTGGCTGACAGGACATTGCCACAGTTCCCCAGAAGTGACCTTTCCCCCTCCCCTCCCCAAAACCTGCAGCGCCTCCTATGTAGTGTTGCCAGCTTAGGAAACAGCTGCTTTTCTAGGCAGTGTCCAAGGAAAGAGATGACTCATCCAAGACATGAAAGTTTTGCCTAGCCTACGGGTTCAGCAAATCCCGTCTTTAGCAGACAGGGTCCCAGCAATGAGGAGAGCAAGAGAATTTTGAAAGAAAGCATATAACAGCCTCTACTTATTGCAGTCAGATACCATTGAAATGCAGTGCTCAGAGAATCGCCACGCTTGGGAACAAGTGAGCTAAAATCTTCCCCTAATGTGATTATATTTTCCTTTCATAGTCAAAGTGTCGTATCAGACAGAATGTTGCCTGCTCATGTTCTGGAAGAACTTACCTATGGTTTTTGTAACCAGTTTTTCAGGCTGCAGAGGGGTATCTGTCTCTGCCCCCACCCCACCCCACCAGATTATCATTTTGTTTTGAAGACACTTGCATTTCATGCTGTTGTCATCTCAATTCTAATAGTCAGTTTGAATGGATAGACAAGATCAGACTAGGATCCCCCCATTCCACCACTCGTCTTTGTTGCATTGGACCATAACTGGGATCTTGGCATCCTTCCAAATGACTGACCGTTTTTGCAAAACTGTTGCATACTCTGAATAAACTTTCTTTGGGTGTGCAACTAGTCACTGCGAGTTGCCCTCCTTGAAGCCAATCGGTATCCATTAACAATAATAATTTTATAGCACTTTGAAAGTGTTTTAGGATGTATTTCATTAAACAACATTTTCTAATGCCTCTTGCATAGGTAACAATTCTCCTCCTCTGCTCTCCTATGATGAAGGTTTATTTATGTATAAAACAATTTCTGTACTGTTCTATGGCCCTTGCAAGGACCCTTAAAGCTTTTTACACAAAGCAGGGATGGAGCACCTGTGGATTACTTTGCTGGGCACGTTATTGGATTCCCATTTGCATCATTCCTGGTCACTGGAATGATTACATTACATCAATTACATCATTCCTGGTCAACTCCATCAGCAGTGGCTGATGGAGTTGACGTCCAGCAACACCAAGAGGTCTACAGGTTCCACATTCCTGACACAGATGAATGAAAAAACCCAACCCAAACAACATCAAATAATAAAAAAGTTAATAAAGTCAAAAACTTGCACCACATGGACTAATATTTTCACTGCTTGTCTAGCTACCATCAGAGATGGGAAGCATTAGTTCCAGGTTTTACAGGGCCTTTAGGCAAGACACCTGCCTCCTCCATCATTAAGTCCATCTCCTCTCTGCCCTTATCACCAGCTGCTCCTCCTGTTCTTTCTCATTAGTTCTACCACCTGCTTGCTTGCCAGGCAGAACGCCAGTGAGCAAGCAGACAGGAGCATCTACTCTTCCTTCTTGCCACCACTGGTGTCTGCAACAGAGTGAGAAGCTGACAAACAAACAGAAGAAGAGGAGCAGGCCCAAGGCCCTTTTGTCACTGGAGGTCCTGCTGGGGTCTCTGCCTGCCTGCCTGGGCCTACTCTTGATGCCAGCTTCTGAGGATGGAGCTGGTCACCTCACCTCCTTTAGAAGGTTCAGTTATGCAAGGCAGGTTCTGGAAGTTTCCTCATTGTGAGAAGTGAGGTTACAGGAAATCAGGCAGAGGGCATTCTTGGTAGTCGCACCCACCCTGTGGAACGCCCTCACATCAGATGGCAAGGAAATAAACATCTATCTGACTTTTAGAAGACATCTGAAGGAAACCCTGTATAGGGTTTCCATTTATTATTACAATCCACTATATAAACTATAAACTTCCCTGTATAGGGAAGTTTTAAATGTTAGATGTTTTACTGTGGTTTTATAATTCGTTGGAAGCCACGCAGAATGGCTGGGGCAACCCAGTCAGATGGGCAGCATATAAATGTGTTGTTGTTGTTGTGCTGCTTTCTTCTGTGGCAAGCAGCTTTGACTTCCTAGACATAGTAGGATATGATACAACAGTGACAGCTTGATACCCTATTTCTCATGTAGAGGGAAGGCTTTTGAGAACAGCAGATTTCACTATATTAAATAGAATATTCAAGAATGGTTAATCACTGGATTAGATGGTCAAATACTCACAAGGTTTTCTCCAAAACAAAACAAAATAAAAAAAATTCCTTCCAGTAGCACCTTAGAGACCAACTAAGTTTGTTCTTGGTATGAGCTTTCGTGTGCATGCACACTTCTTCAGATACCAGATTTCTTCAGATTTTCTCCGTTTGTGATTATACATGTACATACGTTTCTCTCTCTCTTTCTCTGTTTCTCTTGGCAAATTCATGCTAAATTTGTATTAAAATCAGTTCAGTGTTCTATGAGCCATGTTGGAGGTCAGGTAACTCCAGTCGCTTCTGGGTGAAACTGACTTGAGCCATTTCAGCTGGATTTCAGACCTTGTTTTGGGGGCAGAAACAACCTTGGTTGCCCTGTCCAATGACCTTCACGTAGAGAAAGACAGAAGGGACGTACAAACAGATTTATGTTCCTGCACTTCTCAGCAGCTTTTTGATACCATGCTGTCCTTTTGCACAGGCTGTCCCCATTAGGCACCGCTATAGAGACACCTCTTGGCAGTGGTTCCCCCTCTTCCTTGGATGGCCATGTCCAAAAGGTAGTCCTAGGAGATTACTGCTCATCCCCTGACAGTAATCTTTCAGTGTTTGTTTTTTAAGGTTTAACAACCTCAGCCTGTCTTGTTGTTTTGCTTGTCTTCCAGCTTGAATAATTGGAAACTGGCTCATTACTTCCTGACATTTTAGTGGATTGTAATAATAAATGGAAACAGGTGGGAGTCTGAGAATTTGGGGTTAGTTTGCCATCAGGCTAGCCTGGGTTTTTCTTGTAACCTGGATCATCTAAGCACTTTGACATCCTTCCATCCCTGTGATGGGTTCATGTTCCTTGATACAGTGGTACCTCTGGTTACGTACTTAATTCGTTCCGGAGGTCCGTTCTTAATCTGAAAACATTCTTAACCTGAAGCACCACTTTAGCTAATGGGGTGTCCCCCTGTCGCTGCACCGCCGCTGCCCCGATTTCTGTTCTCATCCTGAAGCAAAGTTCTTAACCCGAGGTAATATTTCTGGGTTAGCAGAGTCTATAACCTGAAGCGTATGTAACCCAAGGTACCACTGTATTTCTGGCACCTCCGGACTGATTAAAAACGAAAGGACTCCAAACACTGTTGAGTCCCTGTGAACCAAGTCCAGAATTGTTGGTACTTCAGTGTTAACATTTTAAAAGAAATCTCCAAATGGGTGACCTCATTATTTATGTTCATGATGGACGGTGGTTGTGGAAATGTCTGTTGTTAGTTGTGGCTCTCTTTCCCACACCACTCCCAGCAGCTCTCAGATGTGCCAAGGAGACACACAGAGAATGCTTGAGAAATTGGCCATGAGCTCAGTACAGGAATGTGTTGGTCTTAGTCTTGCTTCACAATGGGAAAACATGCTGTTTGTGCCACGTCATTCTGTTTCTGAAACGGTAGAGAGTCTGCTTAACAAAAACGCCTCGGACAAAGTCTGGTTAAACAGTAATGGATCTTTATCGCTACATTAGTAGGTGTGCTGTAAATATGGCAAGCAGAAAATATGTGCTCATGTGACTGGCCGCCCATTAAGGTTAAAGTATGAAATACTGCTACAGTTACTCATGGAAGTCAAAGGTTGTACTGTATTTGCCATGTGGGAATCGATCTAACACAGTTATCTCCCTGTCCCCCACCCCTCGGGGCTGTTAATCCCAGCATGTTTTAAGACTTGGCAAATTCCTGGAAACTGGTGTGCTATAAAGCAATTCTCCATTAGGCCTGCATTAGGAAATGCCAAAGGTTCTCTATTCCCCCCCTCCCCCAAAAAGCCACAAATAATGAAAATTAATATATGCATAGCAGTTCATGTGAAGATTGCACTTGAATGAAAGCTTGTTCTCATAAAATGTTAAACCGCAGCATAATCTTGCCTTCTGATTCTCAAGCCAAGCTAGGGCAGAAGACATGGTGCTTCTGTCTGTTGGTGCTTAGAGCAACAGAAATCCAAAGTAGGCCATGTGCTCAGGCCCTGTGTCCATAAAACCAGTTTTGTTTGGTTCCCAAGTCCTTTCCCTGACTGGGTCTGACAGTGAGGTACACTCTCTGGAAAAATAATACCGTGTTTCCCACTTTTTAAGACGTAGTCATAAAGTAAGCCATGGCAGGTTTTTATCACATTTGCAAAAAATAAGCCGTACCCCGAAAATAAGCCGTAGTGCCGCCATTGTCCCCGTCGCCTCCTCAGCCCCTCCTGCCTGTTCCTGGAGCCCGAGTCCTGCAGCCTGCTCCTCGCGTGCAAGGAACCAGAGAGCGAGTGGCGTGGGGGGGAAAAGACGCCCCGCCTGTTCCTGGTGCGCAGGGAGCAGCGACCCAGCGAGAGGCGCAGGGGGGGAAAGCGCCTCTTTCCCAAGTTCTGCAGCCTGCTTGTGGCGTGCAGGGAATCAGAGAGCGAGAGGTGGGGGGAAAGATTCCTTTCGCCCAAATCCTGCCAGAGCTCAGGGGCCCTGCCGTCGCAGGCTCGGAGGAGACTTGTCCGACGACAGAGAGGGAGCGAGAAGCACTGTCGCGCGCGCTTTCGAAGCTTCTCTCCTTGCCCTTCTTCCTCCTGTTTACCTTTCCCCGAGGATCGCCTCCCCCCTCCTCCTTGTCCTCCCTCCTCCCGTTTAGTTACCTTTCTCCAAAGGATCGCCTCCCCCCTCCTCCTTGTCCTCCCTCCTCCCGTTTAGTTACCTTTCTCCAAAGGATCGCCTCCCTCTCCTCCTTTTCCTCCCTCCTCCTGTTTATTTACCTTTCCCCGAGGATCGCCTCCCTCCTCCTCCTTGTCCTCCCTCCTCCCGTTTAGTTACCTTTCTCCAAAGGATCGCCTCCCCCCTCCTCCTTGTCCTCCCTCCTCCCGTTTAGTTACCTTTCTCCAAAGGATCGCCTCCCTCCTCCTCCTTTTCCTCCCTCCTCCTGTTTATTTACCTTTCCCCGAGGATTGCCTCCCCCCTCCTCCTTGTCCTCCCTCCTCCCGTTTAGTTACCTTTCTCCAAAGGATCGCCTCCCTCCTCCTCCTTGTCCTCCCTCCTCCCGTTTAGTTACCTTTCTCCAAAGGATCGCTTCCCCCCTCCTCCTTGTCCAGCCACTGCTGTTTGTTGGCTGGAGGTGCGAGGATTTCCCCCCCCCAAAAAAGATTTTCCCCCAAAAAAGGTTTTTCAGGTTTTCATATCACTCGCAGATTTTTTAATTATAAACACTTTAAACACATAAAACATAAAACACAAAACAAAACTATATCTAAACCTCTGTTCTTATCCACTGGAAATCACCTCAGATTGACTTCCTCTGAACCTCCCTTATTAAAGTTCCATGCCTTACTTCTTTAGCACTTGTCCAATTTCTTACTTCCTTTACCTCTTTAGTTCTTATTATTCTTGATTTTTTCCCTTAACATTCTCCTAATCTTTCTTTATAGACTTATTTCGCAAACTCTCTATATCTTAACTTCTAAATACTTAAACCTATCGTATCTACTAAACATCTATTTCTAATCTGAGCCTCTTTTGGTCTTCTGAAACATTACTGGTAAATTCAAATATTGGAGGTGGGAGGATTTTTTAAAATGTTGACCCAACATGTGGCAGTGAATACTACCAGTAGATTGCTGTACCGTACCATACTGACATAATAAAAACAAGACACCCCCTGAAAATAAGCCACCCTGTGTTTTTTTGAGGAAAAAAAGTTATAAGACGGTGTCTTAAAAAAGGGGAAACACGGTAACATAGTCATCATTTGCAGGTTTGGGGAAGGATATCAGGTTGTAGCTCTTGCCAGCATGGCCAGGGGTCAGGAACAATGGGGGATGTGGTTGGGTGACAGGTTCGCAACTACTGGGAAATACTTTTTCTTTCAGGAGTGATCAGAATTTCCCATTAAATAAGAGTAACCAGCTTTCCTACATTGTGGAAGGTGGGGAAGAAGGTCCATAGCTCTGGTGTAATAATAATAATAATAATAATAATAATAATAATAATAATTAATTAATTAATTAATTAATTAATTAATTAATTTTATTTATACCCCGCCCTCCCCAGCCAAGACCAGGCTCAGGGCGGCTAACACCAAACATAAAAACAATTGATTAAAATACAACTTAAAAACAAAATTAAAAAACAACATTAAAGTGCAGCCTCATTTCAGTGGAAACTCAAATCAAAACTATTTGGGGAAGGAACCAAGGCCGATTATCCAGATTGGTCCTACATGGGCCAGAAAAATGCCAGGGAAGTCCCCAAATAGGAGTTCCATCTCAGGAGGAAAAAAAGGGAAAGAGGAGGGAGGGGATCAAATTGATTCCAAGCCAAAGGCCAGGCGGAACAGCTCTGTCTTACAGGCCCTGCGGAAAGAAATCAGAGCATCTCCTTTGCCTACAGGAGTTCCCAGGCTCAATCCCTAGTCTCTGCAGGCAGGGGAGGGACAGAACCCTGTCTGAGGCCCTGGAGAGCTGCTGCCAATCAGTGTAGACGATACTGAGCTAGATGGGCCAAGGATCTGACTCACCATAAGGTCTCTGGTTATGTTCAAATTATATGGCTGGGGGGGGGGGTTTACTTTTCTCCTCCTTGCTGCTCATCCTTCCATCACCTTGTAGCCCAAGCTGGCAGGAATCTTTCAGTGTCAGCTAGGCGTGAGCTGTCACTGAGGGGAGCCAGCCACATGGCTGTTAAATGACATGTGATGCATGTTGGGCAGCAAGGCAATTGGGAGATTTTGGGTCCAAAAAGAGCCTATGCCAGTGGTGGCTAACCTTGGCACTCCAGATGTTTTGGAACTACAACTCCCATTATCCCTAGCTAACAGGACCAGTGGTCAGGGATGATGGGAGTTGTAGTCCCAAAACATCTGGAGTGCCAAGGTTAGCCACCACTGGCCTACGCTAACTCTGTTTTAGCTGTACCTACTACTTGCCCAGACTGCATAGCTTTTAAAAACCCAGGTCTGTGGAAGGAGGAAAGAGTATAAATATGGTACAGAGTGTCTGAAAACGGTGGTGTTTTTGTTTTGTTTTTTAAAGTGGAGCATTTCATTTTGTCACACTTTATTGCATGCTGGGTTTTAAAAACTGGCTGTGGTCTCCTGTTACTTCATAAATGCAACGGCTTGAGACGGCAACATGATTAAGTTAATATGGCTGCAACTAAAATATTTATTGCAGTTTTAAGGGAGAGATTAGAGCGTACAAAAATTCTGCATAGTTTATTAAAACCGCCAGGCACTGTTTTAAAAGTTCAAATGTTCACGGCTGGTTGTTGTCTTATTTAAAAGGACAATAAAGCTCGGTATACTGCACTTGACAGTTCTCAAAGCCTTGTTTGGCACAATTAAAGGCTTAGGCATGCTTGCTCTTAGAGACACGTGCCTTCAGAGCTATTTTCTGAAGGGAAACCGCTATGAAGTTTCCCGGTGATTCTCAGTGAAACTCGTGGCTCTGGAAATATCTTCCCCTTGAAGCCACTCTGCTGCAAGTATCTGTCTTCACCTTCAGCAATGTGCTGAGAATTGTATGCGAAAGAGAAGGATAATCTGTTTCCTCTTTCGTGCCCGCTTTGTCCCATGATCTATGATTATGCTCCACAAGCAATAAGAATAATGTAGGCTTCGTTGCATTGCTGAACAAATATATTGTGGCATGGGTGGAGAAGGCTGAATTGTCCTAAGGGCCATGTTCCCTCCCGAACAGCCTTCTAAGGTCCACATGCTTAGAGATGTGAAGGACTGGGGGGGGGGCTGAAAAAATTCAGGGGGGACGACAACATCCCCCCCCCCATTTTCTCCAAAGCCTTTTTTGGATTCCTGTACTTTCTGCATGTGAAATAAACTTGTATGTGTTTGGGAATACAGTGGTACCTCGGGTTAAGTACTTAATTCGTTCCGGAGGTCCGTTCTTAACCTGAAGCGTACTTAACCTGAAGCACCACTTTAGCTAATGGGACCTCCTGCTGCCGCCGCGCCGCCAGAGCACGATTTCTGTTCTTAGCGGAGTTCTTAACCTGAAGCGTGCTTAACCCGAGGTACCACTGTACTTCATTCCAAATAAAAACTGCTAGCACATTTGCAAAGCTGAGCAGCGTGGGGTATGGTTTCAAACTGGATGGGGGACCTCGTGTTGAGTTTCCTGCATTGCAGGGGGTTGGACTAGATGACCGTCAGGGTCCCTTCCAACTCTACAATTCTATGAAGAAAGGAATTGATGTGTGAAAGGCTTGAAGCTTATTTCAATCTAGGCAAACCTTCCGTTTTTAGACGTCCATGATAAATATGATGACAAATATGAAGAAAGTGAATCTGATAGTGATGGCTTAGAAAAAGAGACTGATTCAATTTCATGAATGTTCATTTAGATTTGTTCCTTCTCCCTGCTTTTTCTCAGCTCTTTTTATATCTGCTTGACACTGTGGAAAATGGGAGAAGACATAATAATTTCCAGAGTAAATAATAATTTGTTTTACTATTATGTTGATGGTTTCTGTGTCCCCCCCCTTCTGTTTTATTTTATTTTTTGCACGCTTGGTTCCTTGCCATTCAGCAGATTATAGCTCCGTTTGTAACAACAACAACAAAACTTATTAAAATCCTTCTCATTTACTTACTCATTAATTGATGGAGAATGGTTGGAGGAAATGCAGGGTTAAGTTTTTATCACAGCACATAATTCTGCTCTGCACAGATACATGCACATGGATCTGCAAACATGTACCCATATTACAGACAGAATGAGAGACATCCACATTCCCAGATGATCCCTGTACTGTACCTTAAACCTGTCAGCTTCCTTCTCTGTCTTCTTGTTCAGACAGATACATTTTAGCCTTTGTCCTGTTTACAGCTTCCTCCTCCTCCTCACACTGCTCTCTCGGACCTCAAGATGAGAGGTCATCTTTAACTCTCCTCTGAGGGACAAAGGAGCAAACACGGCTGCCTTGTTTTTTCCTCTAGACTAGTTAGTTAGGTTGCAACTAGAAACTTTTCTATCCAAGTTATGTGTTTCCTATAATAAAGTAGTTTATTATTTCCTTGCTTACAAGCATCTCTCTGCGTGTGATTGCAACAAGTAAAGTCCACTCTCTTAAGACCTACTGGCGAAACGCTGCTCACTCTGCAGACGTTTCATTAGATAATTGACCTGATTATCACAACAGTTTCAGCAGTGAGTGTTCTCTTCGCTGGTCTACTCTTTGAGCCTCAGATAACCTGATGGCTAGTGACAAGTTATTTGTAGTAGATGGTCTGGTGCTGCTGTAACTTCTAAGTGGGGAGAAAAGAGTCTGGGACCAGTGTGTTCGCAAAATTATGATTCCTGCAGCATTTCAGAGAAGGTCATGCTACATGGTTGAATGCTTGCTTGTTCTTTTTATATGAACACACACAGAGAGACAGACAGACAGACAGAGAGAGAGAGAGAGAGAGAGAGAGAGGGATAAATTGGGATAGGTAAAAAAGAGCAACTCCTGAGAGCCTTGTCTAGCGTGTGCATGAAAAGACTTTGTCATTTATTTTAAAACTGGCCAAACTGAACACAAGTGAGCACCTAAATTCAATTAATACTGAAGATAACCTTGGCATCATTCATGCTTGTAATAGTTAAGAATTTATGCCCTCCTTTGTGAATTCAAGCTTTAATTTATCGCTTCTGCCTTCCAAAGGTGTAAATACTTTTATTCCTGGAACTGTAACCATGGAAAACAGTAGGATGAGCTTTTATCTCAATTAAAAATATCCAGCTTCAAATTCAGACGGGAATACAGCACGCAAGTTACCTTGTTCTTATAAAAATGCAAAATGAATTTGGAAATATACTTAAGAAGATATTTGGTGTGACTTCTCCCTTGTTCCCCTCCTTACTGTTCTTCAGGTAGTTGTGAGCAGTGCAGACATTGTACCCTAACTGCAAGATATAACTGAACCTTGACTGCTATACATTTTACTTACCAGATATTATTGGTTGATCTTAATCTTGGCGTTCCGGGAAGGGGGGGTGTCCTTTGGAGGTTGCTATGATCCTAAAGCTGAGGCTCCAGTACTTTGGCCGCCTCATGAGAAGAGAAGACTCCCTGGAAAAGACCCTGGTGTTGGGAAAGGTTGAGGACACAAGGAGAAGGGGACGACAGAGGACGAGATGGTTGGACAGTGTTCTCGAAGCCACCAACATGAGTCTGACCAAACTGCGGGAGGCAGTGGAAGACAGGAGTGCCTGGCGTGCTCTGGTCCATGGGCTCACGAAGAGTTGGACACGACTAAACGACTAAACAACAACAACAACATGATATTCTACTGTTTGAGGGACCTTGAATAGGTTCTTGGTTTTAGATACAAGATTCGAGTGCCAGTAATAATGGGCCTAATGACACTGGATGAAATTTCTCTTACAACTTTTGCCCTGCCCTCTGGCCTTAGAAGTGTTGCACCTCTCTGAGCGCCTATTAAGGTATTTTTTTATAAGGCCACTCCGTGCCACTGAAGCAGTTGTAACTTGGTAGTTCACAATGCATATTGTCATCACCATCACAACGGAGATCAGTCGTGGCCGTCATTGCTGGTAATGTGCAGCAGGAACGTGTTTCAAGTGGTGCCTTGCCATTTACTCCAGTTTTTACGGAGCCTATCTATATTAGATGCTGTATGAAAAGCACCCACCAGCCTTTGTGGCACACACAAATGCTTCTTAACTACATATAGCGTGTGCAATGATCTGTTGCCCAGTGATGTATTTGCACTGGCGTACAAACACAGGTGTTTAAGCCTCTCACAACATGGTGGTCACTTATGTATCGCCAGAGAAGAGAGCACAGTTTTGCCCCACAACAAACACAGTTTCCCCCCACAACAAACACTCTGTGAGGTGAGTGAGGCTGAGAGACTTCAGAGAAGTGTGACTAGCTGCATGTGGAGGAGCGGGGAATCGAACCCGGTTCACCAGATTACGAGTCCACTGCTCCTATCCACTACACCACACTGGCTCTCAAATGCCAGTATGCCTTTGTCATCTCCCAGTAACACCGTTCCTTTACCAAGCTAGCTCAAAGCTGATGCTGCCAGGTACCTAACTACAAACTGCTGTCTTAGCCCCGACAGAGCTCCCTGTTGCAGCCACCATCCTGCAGGGTACAGCTGGTGATGAGGAATGAAATTTCCAGGGCCATTTAGAAACATAAAGAGATCAATTGCAAGCTTTCAATTGTGGTCAGTGAAATATATTTCGTATCCTTTTAGGATTGAAGTTGTTGAGCCTTTTTTTAGGATTTGACCCCAAGAAATAAACTGCCACAGGGGCCGGATTAAACCTGCCAGGGATTAGGATTAGGCCCCCAAGATGGACTTCGGACATGCCTGCCTCAAGGCTTACAGAAGAACAAACATTGTTTGTTTGTTTTTAAATTTTAAAACCCTTGTTTTTAAATTTTAAAACCCTTGTTTTTAAATTTTAAAACCCTTGGGGGAAGAAATCTCACCTGCAGTACACCCTACTGAGAACTGAGCATGCCTTGTGAGTACGGAGTATTCTACATTTTTTTATGGAATGCTTCTAATCAGCTTTGCTTATAGCTGTAAACGAGACATGCAGTTGTCCCAGATGTGTGAATACTACAGAGTAGCTTTGATAAGGAGACATGAGGTGATGTTTAAATAGATGTTTAAATGGCCTCGGTCCTGTATACCTGAAGGAACGTCTCCACCCCCATTGTCCAGCGCGGACACTGAGGTCCAGCGCCAAGGGCCTTCTGGCAGTTCAATCGCTGAGAGAAGTGAGGTTACAGGGAACCAGGCAGAGGGCCTTCTCGGTAGTGGCATCTGCCCTGTGGAACACCATCCCAGCAGATGTCAAGGCAATAAGTGGCTATTTTACTTTTAAAAGACAACTGAAGGCGGGAAGTTTTAAAGTTTGATGCTGTATTTTTAATATTCAGTTGGAAGTCGCCCAGAGTGGCTTGGGAAACCCAGCCAGATGTGCGGGGTATAAATAATAAATTATTATTATTATTATTATTATTATTATTATTATTATTATTATTATTATTATTTTATTTATTATTGATGTACTAGTCTTTTCTTTTTTCTCTCATTCCTTTCTTGATGCTTCTCATTCCTTTTTTTAATTGAGTTTAGGTGCAGGTTATGCAAAACGAGAGTTCATGTTGAGTTAACATTATTGATAGAATCTGCGTATAAAAACTGTACGTGCCAACTTGATGTATAATAATATTTACCAACTTGATGTTTAACTGCTGCCATTTGGAGTATATCAGTGTTTCTTAAACTTGGGTCTCCAGCTGGACTACAACTCCCACCATCCCCGACCACTAGGCATGATGGGGTTTGTAGTCCAACAACAGCCAGGGAACCAAGTTTGAGAAAAAACACTGGACTGTATGCAGTACTGAGCTAGATGGAGCAGTGGTCTGACTCAGCATATGACAGCTTCCCTTGTTCCTAAACTTTTGAGCAACCCATACCAACTCACATGACAGAATATATAGGTGCCTTCTGTGTATTAGTCAGCATTTTGAGTTCCTGGGAAATCTGAATCGATGGCTGGTCAGGTTCCCCCCCCCCCCCCTTTGGCTGGCTAGTTTCATTTCTCATTAAACTATAAGCATTATATATTAACCTCAGAACTATTTCTTTCCAACAGAGTTCTGTCTGCACCCCCTAGTGGTATTGGGGGGGAGGAAACGTATCAATGGGAGAGATGAGAGCTCACCTGTGTTGCCACAGGGCTTGGTGTAACACAGGTCTGAAAAGCGAGCATTAATTTGGAGATGGTCTGGATAAAATATGGCAGCGTGTCAGCAGTGCTGCAAAGCACATGATTGATCTGAGTTTCACTAAATGGCTCTGGATCTGAAAATAAATAAATAAACAAGCAGAACATTAGCATATAGAGAGGGTTCGCCGCGTGTAACAGAACCTTCTTGGCTGTAAACTTCCAGTCACAATGAAATATAATGGCGGGCTTAAGGGTTTTCCTGTAGCTATATTTTGATGGCGTCTCTGCTTCCTAATTTGTTGGACAGGTGAGCTCTGATTTCTCCAGGCACACTTTGACGCAAGTTAATATATTCTGGCTTGACTATTCAAACCAGCAATAAAGAAAGGGACCCCCTATGATGACTTTGTACATAATCCTCTTATGTAGCTGCAGGGCTGTCTCATTTTTTTTCCTGCTAAGTTATTCTGTTCCAGTTTGTTCCCTTTAGCTTGTATATCATTTCCCCTCCCTCTCTTTGTGTTGTGCTGGGTATTCAAAACACTGCTTTCCCAGACTTTTAAGATAATGAGCCCTCCTTAAGATGTTTGAGGAGATGCTGGGGAAGGAGATAACCGTGCTTTTAAATCCCCCCCCCCAACCCCTTTGCAAAGCCTGATTTTTCTCAGCGTGTTGACAGGTGAGAACGGGAATCTTGCAATGCCGGCAGTGCAAGAAGGTGATAACAGCAGAAAAAGCTTTTCATGCTTAAAGCAGTTTGGTTCCAGGTGCTTCCTCCTTTCGCATATGGAGATCCACAGATGAGGTCCCAATCCCCGTTCCCCAATTGTCTGAACAGCCATATGTGAATTTGCAAGAGGAGGCCTTTTTGGTAGTGGCACCCAAGGCTTCGAAATTGGTTGTTCCCTAGGAATCACCACAGCTCCCTGCCTGCCTGCTTTGAGCTGCCAGGTCAAAACACATTGCTTCAGCAAATGAATGACATGAGTAGTTCAGGTGACTTCGCTTTCTTCTTATACAGTAAGTTTCATTAGCTATCAGAACATAAATAACATGGTAATTCATACAACAACAGCTTATGTAATGCAATAATTTTACCGTCACAACAATTTTTTTGGGGGGGGGTGTAAGGCGTATCATAACAGTTGACAATAAAAATAAGCAATTATAACTACTAACATAGAAAAAGGAATGGGAAAGGTATGGTTAGATCTCTTCCAATAAAATGTAAGGTCCAGCACATATGTATTTTAGTCTGGAATACAAGTCAGTTTCTCTGGGAATGTGTTGTCCTTCTGCCTTCCTTCTCTGACTTCAGCAAATCACAGTAAATTTGCTAATGCGCCATGTACAGATGATTATTATGAGCCACTCATCAATAGTAGGTGGACAAGTGTTTTATTCCTACTCAAAGGAGACAGCCGCACAAGTATGCAGTCAAGAGGTTTTACCTGTACTTTTCTAATGTTGTTTTATCCTCTGCCCTGGATTGTATCATCAATCTCTGGGGCTGAAATGCATTCAGAGGTAGTTATCGCAGATATATCATGGCGCCAAAAGCTCTTGTTGCTATCTGCAGGATAATATGATTGGCTTCGTGCCTTCTGTTGCTGATACTACAGTTCCACTTTGCACGGACTTTCTCTCTGTCTACTTTCTGTGTTTGCCCCTGGCTTAATTTTTTCTGTCTCTCACAGCTATAATAAACCTACCATTAAAATTATGGACTGGTCATTTCTTCGTCAGAGGGCAAATGGGCAAATTTAGCAGGGGATCAAATACTTTTCCCCCTCACTGTATATCAGCTAACAGAAACAGAAGTGAATAAACTGCAGTGGGAGTAACTACAAAACTACACACCCACACCCACACCCACACACCCCATAACACTTTGTATATGGAAAATCTTATCTTTTCATGATGAATTTACGCTGTGATCTGTATTTAACCTAGGATCTGCTAGTTTGAAAATCTAATTAGTCCTTCTTGGTGACTTGTCTACAGAAGTGAGTGTAGGCCAGAATTGTTAACTACCCCTAGGAAAATGAAACAGACTAGCTTTGAAGACAGAACTGTGAAGGAATGAAAGGAGGGAGAGAGACAGAGTAGGGGTGGGGGTGGGAAATTAAATCCTACCACAAAATTCCCTTGAGGTTTTTTTTCCTTGCCCCTGGACATTTTCTCTTAATTAGTCTTGTCCTTAGATCAGTATAGTCAATACTTCATTATCTGATTTGCAGTGTCCAGAGAAGAGAGTGAGATAGAAAGCCCCCTTGTTTGTTTCATCTGGCTATACTGATATTGGCTGGTGTAATCCATGTGCACATACGTATATCGACTTCAAGCAGAATATTCTTCTTAAGCCTTCTATGAATGCCTGTAAATGAAGATTGTAAGGCAGCGCTTCAGCAACACTGGCCAATTTTTATGATCGTATACACGCTACCAGGGAACCCTAATTTTTGTGTCCCTGCTCCTGCCAACCTAGCAGTTCAAAAGCATGTCAAGTGCAAGTAGATAAATAGGCACTGCTCCGGCGGGAAGGTAAACGGCATTTCCGTGCGCTGCTCTGGTTCACCAGAAGCGGCTTTTTCATACTGACCACATGACCCGGAAGCTGTCTGGCTCCCTCGGCCAGTAAAGCGAGATGAGTGCCACAACCCCAGAGTCGTCTGTGACTGGACCTAGCGGTCAGGGGTCCCTTTACCTTTAAGCTAAATTTGGTGCCAATAGCAGCTGAAGTCTGTGGTTGGCATGATGTAGGCAAATTTTCACGTTTCTGAAATTTCTGAAATTCCATTAATCACTGGGAAAGACCAGAAGCTACATCACACTCTATATAACAGTTCCACTGGAAGTCTTTTATTTTCCAGTATCCCATGGTCTTCTTAGGAATATGCATTCTAACCCAGCCACTTTTTTTTTTTTTTTTAAAAAGAAAAGTTGAGATGTTTTAGATGCTGAATTTGTAGCTGGTACCATATTTTGGATTTGTATAGCACAGTTGTGGAAATGGAGAAACACTGTTTACTCCCAGTGGTGTCAAAAGGCATTAATGCTTTTTTTTTTTTTTTTTTTAAACGAGCAGTGGAGAGATAACTCCTACCTACATAGAGCAAGAGGTTGATTAGCAGAGTGGGAAATGCAAGGGATCCATGCATGTTTGTGTATGAATGAGCATGCACACACATACACTGGAGAACCAACCCCAGACATTGCACCAAAATAACCAACCAGGGCTCTGTTTTCCCATTTTTGTTGGAGGTTGCTGCTGGAGGATGAAAGAGGGCTTCCGATCCAGATGCAAGAAACTGAGCTGCCATCTTTGCTTTCGGGATTTTGCTGCGTGAAAAGGAGTTGAATTCATGCACTTCTTGCAATTTTTTGAGCATTGCTGATTGGTCTGGAAGGGAGGTGGAGGAGGTGATTTTGAGCTCTAAAGGCAGATTGGGAACCTGGCTCGATACTCAGCACGGTCAGTTTCTTTTATGTAAGTGTCCTTTCCTGATATGTTGACTTTTAAAGCTGAGCTGGGCTTGGATATGATGCCTTACTTTTTATCAAGCGCAATGAAAGTGATAAATATTCAACTTTCAGTCCTGAAGACAGGTAGCATGTTATACCCTTTAAGTTGTAAACAGAAAGGTATATCACAAGCAAGACCTACAAAAAAGCTTTGTTGAGCAATGAAAGCTGTGTCTGGAGCGATGCTTGGGGCTGTTTGCCTGGAAACTGCTTTCTCCCCAGAGAACATGCACTCCTTAACAACTGTTCAATTAACTATTGTACATATACTTGCCATGTAGTTTGCAGCTTCCTTCCCCTCCTTCCCCTTGAAATTTGATTCTTTAAAGCAAAGCTGTATGTGTAATTCAAAAGTTTGCATATTTTTTGCACTGACTATATACCAGGCATAGGCAAACTCCAGATGTTTTGGGACTACAGTTCCCATCATCCCTGACCACTGGTCTTGTTAGCTAGGGTTTGTAGTCCCAAAACATCTGGAGGGCCGAGTTTGCCTATGCCTGGACTATACAGTGCAAAAAAAGCAAACTTTTTTTAGTGACACAGAGAACTGTGTTTCAGAAAAGGAAAAGGAGTTAGAAGTTGGCTGTGCTCCTGCTCAGCCGGCAAAAAGTCTTCTCATTTGAATTTGCATATGCAGATATTGTTGGCTTCAAGACCCCATCAGCCTCAGCCAGCATGGCCCCATGAATAGGGCTAATAGGAGTTATAGCCCTGCAACATCTGGGCTGTAGCCCTGCAACATCCGTGTAGCTGCAAGACAGGAAATTGGTTGGCTCACTACATCTAGAGATCATCCCCAACAACAAGGTCTGTGACCATGCAGATAGCGGTCCTGAGTTTCCACACTGATCACCTGCTGTAACCCACTGATGTCAGCCTGGCTGTAAGGAAAAATAATCTGACTGGATGCTTGCTTCTGGCCACTGGTTGAAGGTGTCTGTGTGGAGTGGCATTTCATACATATAAATGCAACTTGATGGGAGCCTCATGGGGGAAGTGAGGACAGGAACAAATGCAGAAAGAGAGAGAGAGTAGCAGCAAGCAGGAAAATACGGTGACTTTGATCCTGGATCCATTGAGCCTGCCGGCGTAACAGCCTGTGTTTCCTGCAAAGGAAATAAGGTAATACTTATTGTGCCTGGCAGCCAAATTACATAATCTTGAATCAGGGAGCTGTCGGAACATTTAGAACGAGATCGGCTTCAGTTTGCTTTCCTCTGGATGCAGGCATCCATGGCTGCCTGTCGCCAGGCATTAAGCCTTCACCAGATTGGCAGGGAGACTATTAGTCGTCTTCTGTGGTTGAAGAGCAACGGTGCAAAGGAACATCTTAATGAGATTTGGGCGCCGGTGGCAGAGGGAGGGGGGGGGTGAGAGTTGACATGAGGACATGCTGCCAGCTTCAAACTGTATTATGATGTAGAATAGAGCGGAATTATTTCTTGCCGTATATAATACAGGATGCGAGCCGTTCTAGGTGCTATTGACACAAATCAGAATTTTGATGGCTGGCAGAACATTGCCACCGTTGTCACACCTCTGCCCAGTTAATTTTCGTGACCTGTCAGGCAGAACATCCTTGCTGCCCTCTTTCCTTTTTTCTTGACAAGGCTCAGAGTCCATCCTCCTTGGCAGGATTTATTTAATAATATCGATACCAAAATGTCCTCCCTTGCCTTTCTGTACTGACTACAGTCAAACTGGCTTTACAGCATTGACAGTGACTAAAAGTCTAAAATAATATAAATCCAGCAGCAGTAAGTCAGCAGAAGACTTTTAGGAAGTGTGCAGGCTGAAAATGCCTGATGAAATAAAACAAGGTCCGCTGTGTAATAGCCAGCAATGAAAGGACCAACAAATCTCTCTTGAGGGCCACTGAATATTCTGGGAGTTTCTTGAGCATCCCCCTCCCCTGGGTACCTCTGAGGGGAGAGAGACAGAAGGGATGCCTTAGAAACAGAATGCAATTGTTTGGTGCTCCTTAAGCAGGGAAAAGGCGAGCCTGGAAACAAATAGGTAGCCAATGAAACTGGTAAGGGGTCAGAATAATAGGTGGTTAACTGGTCGCTGAGTTCCAAAACAGTGGACGTTTCTGAAATGACTTCAAGGGCAATCCCCCACATAGGTTAGATGATGCTGATGCTTATTAAATTTGTATATTGCTCTTCATTTGTAGATCCCAGGGCTGTTCATAACACAAAAATACAAGTAAAAACAACAACACAAAATACATAGTAAGAACAAGAATAAACCAATAACCCTTCCCCAACACATTGAAAAGGGTATCTGATGTTAATCAGCCAAAGGCTTGGTTGAAGAGGGATGTTTTCGCCTGGCACCTAAAGGTATATAATGAAGGCATCAGCTGAACTTCCCTTAAGGCGCATGCTCTGGTACGGGTGTACAAAGTCCTGTACAGCTTTGGACAAGGTACTCTAAAGTAACCACACATGTATCCCAGCTGATCACTGAAAGGGCCTCCTGCAGATACACTCGCAACAACTTGCCGGTTCTGTGCAGTGTAGAATCCAGGCCTTTAGTGTGAATGGCACCTAGTACCCTCATGAACTCCCTCCTGTTGCATATTGGGCAGGTTCAGGTATTTTTTAGTGCCTATTGAAGACCTTCCTTTTTTCATGCTGCCTTTTAAGTGGAGTCTTTGAAACGCACAAGGTTTGTTACCCCCCCCCACCCCCACAGTATGCTCTCGACAATAGTGTATTGCGGTTGTACGCACCTTTTGTCCTCTTAACATGGCAGATGCTATCCACGTTGTCTGTGCGTGATGTGGGTGCGGGGCATGTCTTCTTCACACTGGTGGAAACCCTCCCCTCGGCTAGTGTTTCCACAGACCTTTAAAACAACAGCAACAACAAAACGCCACCGTCAATCTTTCAAAAGGGAGAGGCTGGGAACTGGTGTGTTGCTATACTGAGATACAGAGGATATACCGTATTTTTCCGTGTATAAGACTAGGGGGTTTTTTTAACCCAAAAATTAGGTTTTAAATTGGGGCTCGTCTTATACAAGGGTAGTGCTGAGGGGGTGTTTTCTTAATTTGGAGCCCCCCAAAATAGGGGGCGTCTTATACATGGGGGCATCTTATACACGGAGAAATATGGTACATCCGTTTAAGTTACCGTGCTGATTCCTATTTTGCCTATTTCATTCATGCACAAGTCAAACCTAGTGAGAGGCTGTGGTTGCAGCCCTGATAAACCAAGAGGTCAATCCCAGTATGAGCTGACCTGAGAAAGTGCTCTCTGTGTACACAGGTATACAGCAAGTGCGTGAGAAGTGTGTCTCGACACATAATGGAGTATAAACGATACCAATTCATGAACCAAGAACCTATACATTGACCACTAATAAAGAAACATATGTTGTAGATATTTTTCCACGTTTATTATGCTATTTTTGTGATATACAAATGACATGAGCAAACTTGGTATACTTGTTTGTATAACATTATTCTTGTTTATAAAACCCAATAAAACAAAAAACAAAAAAATAATGGATTATAACTGTTTCAACTTTAGATTGACAAATAGTGTTGGGCAGGGACAACATTTGGATGAGGTTGTATGTGCAGCACCCCCAAAAAGGTGACAGCATTCAATACTGAATGCATATTATCATGCAATGTGCATTTGCTCTCTGCATCTTTATTGGACGCGCGCGTACGCGCGCACACACACAGTATAAATGAATATAGGAAATTGTCTGTTGTTGATGTCTTTATTGTTAAATCTCTTGGAGATCTTTCACAGGAACCGATCTGTAAATTAAGGGTAGTAGCATGAATGAAATGAAATATGCAAATAAAACCAAGTGTCTCTCTGTCTCTTTGCGTATCTGATTTATTTTCCATGAGGCGAAAGAGGAAAATGATACAAATGACTATTGGTTTTATATAATATTCATTCCTCACACCTTCCAGAGAAATTTGTTGCTAGGTAGTGAGTGAGTATTAAAAGCTTAGAACAAAATGAAAACTTCAGAATAAGCAATTCGAATGGAGACCGTTTTGAAGGGGGAAAGTCCACTCTTCCCCATCTAAGTGCATGACTCTACATGAATCATTGCACTTTCCTTTTTACGTGTGAGAGAAGCACCGCCTCCCCCGACAACTCTTCCTTGTTCAACTTGAAATTCCAGTGAAACTGTATCAAATCACTGCTACTCTTCAAGAATTCTGAAAATTGGGCAGGAATGGACAAGTGTGGAATACCAGTAAAACACGATGGAGTCCCAGCAGACTATTCTTTTAACATTAATCACCACGTGTCTTTTGATCAGTGCTTTGTGGTGGCATGTGTGCTTCTGGGTTTGCAGGGAAGTCTGCTGCATGCGCATAGACAAGTGCACACACCCTTTTTGCTTGTTGTGCATCACTAAAACTTCTTCCCCCCTTTCTTTTTGAGAAACCGGGTTGCAAGGCAGTTCTAGGCATGCTCGAAATCTCCTTAAGGAGTCAGAAAGGAAACAAGGGGAACACACCATTTTAGTTTTTTTGTAAAGTAACTCCAGCAAGCTTTGACTTTAGATCCTAAGGGTGAAGAAGAAACAGGTAAGAAGCTCCTATTATTATAGTTCCACAGGCTTCTCCAAAGTGAATCCTTCTGCGGAAATGCATTCCAACTTCCTATTTATAAACAGATCCTGTGTTCTGTCCACGAATTCTGTTGCTTATTGTTTGAGGCCTCTTGCACTGACTTCTTTTGTCAGGAAGCCATCTTGTATGCTTTCTCTCTCTCTCTCTGTATATATATATCAATGTGTATTTATTTGGGGTGCATTTTTCCAGTTAAGTTCTCCAGGAGTTGGTGCTCAGGTGGTAGCCTCTTCAGTGAGGCAGATGGGCTTCACAACATGCCAGAAATACTCTGACTGAATGTTTTCGTTCAGCGTGTACTTTTAATTCTTGTTTTACAACAAACACACCCACACATGCACACAGGCAGCAGCGTGCCTCACTCGCACCTGTTTTCTTTCAAAAAAGAAAAGCTGCTAGCCCAGGTTATTTCTCTTAGAGGGGGAACATGCCCTTCTTCTAAAGTGCTTAAGTTTTCTTAACTGTGTGAAGCTAAATCCTGTTACCATGCAAAGTTGAGGGTTTTACCCCCTAGCCATAGTTGTGGTAGCAACAAGTTTTTATTTTATTTTATTTATTTAAACCCTGTTAAACATCTAAATTGAGTGCTGACTGACAACATAGAGCATGTTAAATCCCACAATCGTTACGATGCTGGGCATTTGGGTGTTAAAAGATTACTTACACAGTTCAATTTCTATACTTCAGGGTCACTTACAAAGCTTTGTGATGTACGGGTTTTAAGTGTGCACGGTGCGTTTGTGCAACTTGAAGGATGGCAGTACAATGGTAGTTACGGAGCAGCTTCCTTTTTTAAAAGTGCACCTTATTTTTACCTTTTGGGAAAAAGTTTGGAAGCCTGGGCTCATCGTGTTGGAAGGCCATATCCTGTGGAGGTCTGGTGTGCATTTTGCTCTTTAGGGAATTAACATTGCTTTCGGAACTGAGTGTCTTTTTCTTTTTAAAATAATATGGTACTTTGTGGGTAAATAGGACAGGAATTATATGGTGCTGGAAACCCTTTTGTCCTCCCCACCTTTTTGTTGTTGTTGTTGTTAAATTGCCTTTGGGCTTGGTGATGTTTCAAACATTCACCGCCAGTTTGCTTGGCATATCCAAACTTAACTAAAGTAATTTCCAACTAGGGCTAGCCTGTGACCCTAAATATAAATTATAATGGATACCACATATACAGATTTTACCTTTTGCATGTTTATATAGCTTGTGGGGTTTTGAGAAAGACTTCTGTAAAGTTTGGTTGAATTATAGGTTTTCATTGTTTACCAGCAAAGTAGGATTGGAATGCATTTGTTAGAGAAACTTCTGCTCGTTTGGGGCGGGGGAGAAATCAAAATAAAGTTTTTTGTTCCTTTACAGTGCAGCAGAAGCATACTCTACATAGCAGCAAAAAGAAAGCTGCCCAGATATTTTAACAGATTTTAAGTGCAAGAGGGAAGGACCGAGAGACAGGGAAAGTGATGCCTGTGTTTTAGATCAGTGGTTCCCAAACTTTTTTTGGGCCACTGCCCCCTTAATTCCAAAAACTCATCCCTTGTGCCCCTTGCCCTACCCTGTAAAAATCAGTATTCAGAATAGTGGTTTGCACAGCACGCTAAGAAAGATAATAAATAAAATTCAAAGCGGTTACAATTAATTGCACATTTATTAAAATCCAATTAAAACTGATGAACTTGAACCATTGTCCAGTAGCACCTTAGAGACCAACTAAGTTTGTTCTGGGTATAAGCTTTCGTGTGCATGTGGCACACTTCTTCAGATACACATGTAATGGTAATGTGCCTTTTTAATTATTAAACAGGTGGTGTTAGACAACAAGGTATTTTGGAATGTATGTAACTTTAGCAATGGTGCTAAATGCTCCCCCCCTCCCAAAGCATACCTCCCAACTTTTTCTTTTTAACAAAACCCTTTCCCTAAGGTCTCAGAGCCAGGGTGGATTTGATTTAAATCAAATTGATTTAAATCATGATTTAAATCACGATTTAAATCACTAGTCAGTAAGGCTTGATTTAAATCACTAGTCAGTAAGACTTGATTTAAATATTTTTTTACAGAAAGACTCATTCTTGCTGGTATAATCTTAATATTTAGAACCATATGAAGGTTTCATTTTTGGAATAATAAATTTTCAGAGTAGTTTTTACAGTTATATCAAAAATTACTGATTTGGTTATACTACTAGAAATACATAGACAGATAATTATGAAATTATGGTGAGGTTTAATAAGTTAACTGTTTATATTTGGACAACTTTTCTGCTGTACTTTATTGGAAGGAGAAAAATAATCATTTCTTTAATAACAATTTAAACAATTTATTTAACTAAAACAATAACATGATATCCATGTATCCATGTTTGTTAACTGATGTAGTTAAACTTTTTTTAAAAAAAAAAACTTAGACTGAGTTTTAGCACACTTGATAAACTTAAAACAAATCCTTATTTCCTGATGAATAGCCTTTGGACTACAATGTAACTTAAATAGAAGACTATATTTAGAAAGATTTTTCCTCCAAAAGCATTTTATTTTAAAAATCCAATTTAAATCAAAAAAATCCAATTTAAATAAAAAAAATCCGATTTAAATCAAAAAAATCCGATTTTTTTGATTTTTTTAAAAAAATCATTGATTTTTATCCACCCTGCTCAGAGCTCTCCTCTTCACTGCCCTATCCCTCCGATATCTGTTGCCTTTGCTTATATGTGTGTCTGACCTATTCACATCAAGCTTGCAGAAGAATGTTGGGAAATGATACATTTCATTCCTTTCCAAATTGGTTTGATATGATGTGACAATTGCTAACTGGCTAAGACTTTTCCGATTACTTTTCGTGGTGGCAATTTCTTTTTGGTGTGCATCCTTTTGCAGACAGATACATGGTTGCCAAAAGCAAATGCTGTGTGATAAGCTGTAAGCAGCAATGGATACTAAAGTAATTGTGTAGGAAGTTCCCTTGAACCACACCAATTTTTAGCTCCTCAACCCCTATAGGCTGCGTTCACACACACACACACATAGGTAATGGTTTGCTGTGATTTTGGCCCCATACTAAGTCTCCCCTAGCAGGAGCTACAAACCACAATTCTTGCCTTAGTGTTGCATCCCAACTGGAAATAATAGTTTGCTTCCCTCCAAACTAATTACCTTGTGAAACCGAGATTTGATAGTGGATGCAGAACTGGACCTCTAGACAATCTTCATTTCAAGTTTCAAGCCTTTGTGGTTGCACTGATATTCCTGCAAGTGTGTGTGTGGTTGGTGCCCACTGAGATCTGAGGGGTAGGTGATGTTTCATTGGGTATATTTTCTAGCTCCTCTTGCCTGTGCAGCTCAATGAAGATCTGGGATGGGGTGGCCAAAAGACCTGTGCCTGTTGGAAGTCTTTCTTTTCATCAGGTGGGGAGACATGTGCCGACTATTAGGATACAGGATAAGCTTTTACTTTGTACTGGTGGCAGCAGTTGTGCAGAAATGAGTCTTGCAGCTCTTTAAATACTAACAAATTTATCATAGCTTAAGTTTTCATGGACTAGAAGTCCGCTTCATCAGATTCATGAAGCATTAGCCTGAGTTACAGGTCTATTCATTCTTCTCCTGGGGGGTTGGATCGGTTATTAAATCACAATGAGCAGCTGCACATTGTACTGCAATTGCCACTGCAGTACAGAACGGCACTGTCTTTCAGCCTGACCTACCTCGTAGGAGTGTTGTGTTGTGAGGATAACCAGGGTGCAGAAGAGCTCTTGCGAGGACAGGCAGAATGCAAATGCAGCAAGTACATAAAATGAGTACACAGATACACTCGTGTGTTCTCTGTCTCTCCTGCAACGTGTAAACTGTAATAGACGAACCAGTTTTATCTGACCCATTATTTATTCATGCGCTCGACGTTCTATTTAGGGAATGTTTCGAAGTGGCCACTAAACTTGTGATTTACGTCCTTTTAAGTGTGTTACGACAGAAATGCTTGTGCTGGGTGATGCTGATGGGAAGCACCACTGAATTACAGGACGGTGGTGTTCTGTTTTGTTTTTTAAAAAGTGATCTTGACTCCACCAATGACATATAATACAAGGGAATTTTATTTTTATTTTTTTGGTGGGATTGAGAAATATCAGATGTACCTATCCCAGATACAGTATTTGATTCTCATGTATTTCAGGGGATCTTTATTCAAACCTTAGACCTGGTGCTTAAACGCATAGCCTGGACCGTGGAAGTGAGAAGCCCCACAACAACATAGCATTGGGTAATGGGCTTTTGACTTGAGCACTGCGTTCACCAGGTCTCTTGGGCGATGCCAAAGCCTTGTGTTCAGACACTCTTGGAGCCTTCTGGGTATCCATCCATGCATGGGTGGATTTCATACGGACGATAGTTCCTTCCGCAAGTTTCTTGGATTCTGGAAAGAGAATTAGCATTTTGTGGCAAATTCTGCTGAAGGTTCAGTGTACTGAGCTCCTAAATGTTGAGGGCATCATCCCATCCAAACCAGAACACATTTATTTAAATGTAATGCAGATTTTCCTGGGGGTGCATGTACATTTGATGAGTGCAATAATTTGAAATGGATGCTGCTGTAGTTTGACATACAACACCCATCTTTAAGCTCAGTGTGCTTGTTATTGCTGGAGGAAATAATCACTACTATTAGATTTTGCTACCTATCTGTCAAAAGCCAGTTTTGCCTTAACTGACAGAGGCTAGGGGAATAATAATTTAATAATAATAATAATTTATTATTTATACCCCGCCCATCTGGCTGGGTCTCCCCAGCCACTCTGGGCGGCTTCCAAAAGAACATTAAAATACAGTAATCTATTAAACATTAAAAGCCTCCCTAAACAGGGCTGCCTTCAGATGTCTTCTAAAGGTCTGATAGTTGTTGTTCTCTTTGACATCTGAAGGGAGGGCGTTCCACAGGGCGGGCGCCACTACCGAGAAGGCCCTCTGCCTGGTTCCCTGTAACTTGGCTTCTCGTGGTGAGGGAACCGCCAGAAGGCCCTCGGCACTGGACCTCAGTGTCCGGGCTGAACGATGGGGGTGGAGACGCTCCTTCAGGTATACTGGACCAAAGCCATTTAGGGCTTTAAAGGTCAGCACCAACACTTTGAATTGTGCTCGGAAACGTACTGGGAGCCAATGTAGGTCTTTCAAGACCGGTGTTATGTGGTCTCGGCGGCCGCTCCCAGTCACCAGTCTAGCTGCCGCATTCTGGGGAAGGCTATGCATAATTTTATTTATTAAAAGTAGTTCCACATGTAGTTCCCAGATATTATAGGGTGATACTGTTTTGCGGGCTCTACAATTCCCTGCTTATTCTTGTGCTCCCCCTCACCCCCAAACCTGCTCATTCTTCATATTTGTAACTAGAAAATTACCAAATCACTGTAAGCTGCCTGCTCGTTTACCTCATAAGCTTATACTGAGTAAGAAAGCCGTCTTATACAGAGTCAGATGCTGGGGTTTGAACCATGCTCATTTGAATGCAAAGCAGATGTTCTACCACAGAGCTGCACCCCCATCCCTCTTTTCCCCATCCTGGAGAAAAGGGGAGGGCAAAACAATGTTATGCATATATAAAAATGCAAGCAGCATGGTAAATATGATTTTTAACATTAATTGTGAGGGTAATTTGGCAGTAATCTTGATGAGATATTAAGGAGCTAATTTATTCCTTTTTGATTTTGGTTCTGAGCTGCAGACTTGGCACTCTGAAACTGCATAAAATTTAGATTAAGCGTTCATAAGGGGGATTTTGTGGTGAAAAACCATTAATCTTACCCAAGTGCTCTTTATTACTGACTTAACTCCCCGCCCCTGAATCTTTCCTAGTGCTAAATTACCAAATGCACGTCATGAGGAAGACTCATCTATGGCATCATAACCTCCCCATCTTTGCCTGTTCCACGACTGTGGTGACATTAATAGTCACCAAAACAAAGTCATACAAGATTTCTCCCCTCACCCCCTCTGCTTTGTTAATTCCATGGCTGATTCAATAACAAAGGAGCGCAGATCAGCAGAAGCCCACTGTGGCATATCACCCACTGCTTTTGAAATTTCCTTTGGCTTCAGAGCCAGCATGGTGTAGTGGTTAAGAGCGGTAGACTCGTAATCTGGTGAACCGGGTTCGCGTCCCCGCTCCTCCACATGCAGCTGCTGGGTGACCTTGTGCTAGTCACACTTCTTTGGAGTCTCTCAGCCCCACTCACCTCACAGAGTGTTTGTTGTGGAGGAGGAAGGGAAAGGAGAATGTTAGCCGCTTTGAGACTCCTTCGGGTAGTGATAAAGCGGGATATCAAATCCAAACTCTTCTTCTTCTTCTTCTTCTTCTTCTTCTTCAGAAGCAGTTTGCCATGTGTACTAGGGATAAGGGCACATTGGGTCTGTTTCATCCGAGAAACCCCAGGAGGCCTTGTGCAACTATCTGCATGGTTGTTTAGATAGTGGTGGCCTTCAAGAAACCTAGAGCTGATGTACTCATTTCACAGGGTAGAGTTGCAGAATTCTGCGATGTACTTTTTCAGGTTGCAGGTAGAGGGTTCCTCTTTTGTTGGGTGTATCTGGGGTGTGCAACATATTGTCTGTGGGTGGCATGGGAGTAGCTGCAGGGTTCATACTTTTAATCGGCAACAATTAAAGAATTATCAAACGAGTGCAACAAAAAGGGGGGAGGGGGAGGAGAAGCGCTGTATCCTACAAAATGCTGACGTTTGATAGGTGTGCAAAGGACACACTCTTAGTGTTAAACAACGATATCCTTTACAGCAGCATTAAGTGAAGACCTCTGGGATTTTAAATCTCGTGAGTGAGGAAGGGAATAATCTCTAGCCATCCATGCCCTTCAGGAGAGAACTTAAAGGCTTTTACTTTTTAATAGCCCGTTATATTTGAATTCTGCTCTTTTGTGATTGTAAATGAATCTCCCTGGCACATTTATAAGGAGGATAACAGAGGAGGTATTTAAGATCTGCTGCTATGGCCCCAGGATCGAGCTTTAAAAAGTTGTATTTAGATTGTAATAATTCTTACTTTAAAAACAACAACCCCAAATAAATTCACATTCTTCACTTGTTTAATTCTAGGCAAGGGATGGGAAGCCTCAGGCTTGGGGGCCAATACTCCAGACTTCTCTATCTGGACCTCAGGACTTTCCCCAAGCCACATCCCTCACCTGCTTTGCTTTGCATCCTCTTGAGTGCTTTTGCCTGGCTGAAGTGTGTCCTTCAACTCTTCTTTCTCGCCTGGATAAAGGAATGTGTGAGTGTACAGAAACTAGTCTCTGCGTGCAGCCTGTTGCTGCTCTGCTCGTTTCAGCCCTCTTCTGGTTCTGGGAGACAGGAGGGAAGCTTGTCACAGCAGGAGGGGAGACACCCATGACTCTTCACCATCCAGACTCATCTCTGTCTCTTGGCCTCCCTTCTCCCACTCACTGGTTTTTGCCTCAGATTCTGAACTTCTTTCTGTTCCAAACTCTCCCAGCTCACTATGCCCTGCTACCTTTTCAGCTTCCGACACCTCCTCTTCCTGGTCTTCTCCCATCCTGTTGTCCCACCACCAATCCCCAGGTGGTTAGCCTTCTCCCCTTGGAGGTTCCGTAGCTGGTTCATCCCACCATTCTTCCATGTCCAACCGGTCCATGACAGCTAATTACTAAATTTACTGAGGATATTCATGTTTCATATACCGTATTGGCCTGAATATAAGCCTCACTTTCCCCCCAAATTCTGACCGTGAAAAGTTAAAATGCGGCTTATATTCACAACCTTATGGTATGCAGCCAGGAGCGTGGGGCAAACAGTGCCAGGAGCGCGGCAAAGCGGCGCCTGCCCCGTGCGTAGTCCCCTGTCCTCTCCCCCAAGGCCAGGAAGGGAGAGAGCGAGGAATGGAAAAGGCCACCGGCAACGTAGTGTGACTATACCCCCCCCCCCCCAGTATGCAGCCAGGAGCAGCGAGGAATAGAGCGGCTTATATTCAGGGTTTTTTCTTCCCCCCCCCTCCAATTTTAAAGGTGCGGTTTATATTCAGGCCAATACGGTATGTATGGGATTTTAGAGATGTTGTATTTATTGTTGTATTGATGTACGTTTATCGGTCCTGGGACTGTGTGATGAGGGTGAGTTGCAAATGCCGTTGATTGATTGATTGATTGATTGATATAACAGTTTTTTGTTTTTTTTTAAACTTGTGTTTAAAAAGTGGTTTCAAAATGTTGTGCAGAGAGCAAACAAGTTGGAAGTAAAGCAAGCATCCTATATTTCCATTATAGCTCATTAACTCTCCAGGAAAGCCATCATTTATCCCTTTGTTTTTAATACCACTTCAGATGCGTCTTAAAGGCTGCAGTTGCTGTAAGAAAGCAGCTCCCTCTTTGCTGCTAGTGATTCAGGGGCTCTGCCTAGATGTTTCAGTCCAGTTCAGCTGGTTTTGGCATAAGCTTTCCTATTCCTTTCAACTACGTTTGTGACCATCATTTTAAGCGTACAGACCTTAGCTTGCATGACCTTTAGAAAACACCTGAAGGCAGCCCTGTTCAGGGAAGTTTTTAATCTGTGATATTTTAATGTATTTTTATATTTGTTGGAAGCCGCCCAGAGTGGCTGGGGAGACCCGGCCAGATGGGCGGGGTACAAATAATAAATTATTATTATTATTATTATTATTATTATTTATTAGCAAGCGGCGATAAATAAATCTAGATCTCCGCTCTTATCGTGTAAGCCCTTTGGGGCGGGCTAAGTTCATGCTTTTGTGGAGCCTGGTGCTCTAGTATAGTACTCTGAAAAAGTACACGAGGATAAGGATTACAGTGAATCATGCATCTATGCCTACGCATGTTTGCCTAGGTCTCACAGTGTTCATAACACCCACTGCCAAGAGAGGCTATATATCCAGAAAACAGTCTAGTACTGACTAATCCAAAACGGTTAGTGCTAACATTCCTGAGATCAATCAGAAGAGTAGGGTCGAATCAAGGCCTTCGATGTTTCCTGTTTTATGCGACTTTCTTAGCTCTGTTGCCAGTTCCTGAATCATAGCTCCGTTTCCTATGTTGTCAGCTTCTTCTGCACTTCGTTTAGAGCCAATCTGTCTCCTGGAGGAGTCTCTGGCAGGAATTGTGGGTGATATTAATTAGAATTTGCTGCTTGTTCTGATATCTGCGGTAACGGCTGCTTTGAATATTTGCCTGCTGACCATGGTAGTTAATTGGAGCCTCCATGTTTGCAAGCAGGAAAGCATATGCTGGAGCCGATGACAAGCTGCTTGGGTTGTAAGCTTCCCAGAAGTATCTGGCTGGCCAATGCTGGAACTGAGTACTGATAGCTTACCTGAAGGCTATCTTTGTGAGGCCCTCAATCTTCATCCCATCTAATCCCAATTTGCTGCTGTTTAGATGTTGCTGGACTACATCTCCCATTAGCTCTGACTCCTGCCCCTGCTGGCTGGGGCTGATGGGAGTTGTAGTCAAGTAATACTTGAAGGGTAGTAGGTTAAGGAAGCCTAGACTAGGCTGTTTTCAAAGGACATTGGTATTAATTTGTGGGCCCCCACAGTGGTCACTCATTCTAGCTGTGCTGCATTGCTCCTGTTTTGTCCTACTCAGTATGAGTGATCATCATCTACAGCAGGGGTGGCCAACTCCCAAGAGACTGCGATCTACTCATAGAGTTAAAAATTGGCAGTGATCTACCCCCTTTTTTAGGGTTCAGGTCAAGGTTGTTGAGTGTTTTTTAGGGAGGGGGAAAACCCCTTTTTGGGGTGCAGGGCAAAGATGTTGAGCTTTTTGTAGGGGGTCAGAGTTTTCCAGGGGAGCAAAAGCTGCTTCTTTGAGAGGATCCAGTGATCTACCACAGACGTCCAGTGATCTACCGGTAGATCATGATCTACCTGTTGGACATGCCTGATCTACACATCCTGATGATCCTGATGGCTTGGAGCTGTCTGGCCTGTTCTGAATCCGTTGGTGTCATAAAACCTGTGTACATAAGCAGCCCTAGAGTGAGGCTGTCTGACCATCGGTGAGAAAAACCTGAGTTCTTGCTATCTCTGGCATGCATTACACTTAACACTTGGGCTTTCTTTGGAAAGCTTACTGAGGAGAACTTTGTTTCTTTTTAATATCAGTCTGCAGGGATGATAATATCCTGTGTGAGATGTCAGAAGCATCTGAGATCATTGATGCAGGCAGATTTATTTTTCTCCCCTTCTGCCGGAGAATTAAGACACCATAAGCTTTTTATTTGCATTAAATCATGGGTGTCTGCCGACATCTGAATCCCCTGGTTTTCAGCTGTTTATGTGCATATTTTACAGCCATTAACAGTGGAACCTGGGGGCGGTTCTGAGTCGGAGATGTTCGTTCTTCAAAGTCCTTCCACTCCCTCTTGACGGGTTTTCCCAAACCCTCCCGCTGGAAGTCTCTAGTGCCTCTCCTCTTCCTGCTCTCCTAATGCCTCCTAATAACCACAAGTTATCCCTACTGATGGAAGTGGCGCCAGGCAAGGGAGCAGAGGCATGATAGGAGATATAATAGAATGTGCCTGTGACAGAAATCGTGGTTAATGTGTCTAAGGTATGTGTAGGCTGGAGTCTTCTGCCTGGTCTGAAAGCTGAGTGGCCCCCCCCTTTTGTTAAACAAGGTTATTCTACTTTTTGAGGACCTTGCCAGTCCCAACACTCTTTTTGCTGCTGCTCTTGTCTTGCTATGCTAGCTGTCCAGGAGGAAAAACAAAGAACTTCCAGGACCAGGAATTGCAACAAGAGATCGGTTTCAGATCCTTTACGGTCTTACCTCAGTACTCACAGAATCATAAGAGTCGGAAGGGATCCCTATGGTCATCTAGTCCAACCCCCTGCAATGCAGGAATCTCAACTAAAGCATCCATGACAGATGGCCTCCAACCTCTATTAAAAAATACCCAACTTAGCTTATTTTTTAAGTGTACAGTGCAGCACAAGTGGAGTTCTGCTTTTGCAGTGGGACTTCCTCTTCCTCTCCTCTCTTCTCCCTGTGTGCCTCCAAAGTCTGCTGCAGAGGAGCCACCAATGCTCCAATGTGGACCAGATTTTGAGGATACTTGAGGGGCTGCAGGGGAGAGTTCCATTGCATAGGTGGAAATATGCTGTGCAAGTGGAACAGCATTATTGGATACCAATCCTGTGATTGTCCTACCTCCCATGGGCTTTGGTTGGATTGGCATCTCGTGTGATTCACTGGTTCAAGAGACAACTGTGGGCAGTAAGAGGGGCATAGAAGAGACGGAGTGGGTGGGACTTAACTTGGAGCAATGCCATTATCTAAGAGAGACAGCATTTCTACATCTCTCTCTCTCTCTCTCTCTCTCTCTCCGAATATTGAAAAAAGGATTCTTCTTGTTTTTCTACTTCTTGGCTGCTACCATGGGAGGGATCGGATTCCCTGAAGCCTTGACACCAAGGTATTTTATTCTTTGTAGATTTCCCTGTTGTGTCAATATTTTGTTTTATTCAGTGGATTCTCTCCCCCACCAGTTGTGCACAGCTTTGGGATGCTGTATGAAAGGTAGTACAAAATATTTAAATTACTTAAAAATCAGTACTTAAAAACAAACATCGTGGGTAGTGAAAAGAGGAGGGTTAAAACCAAGTTCGTTCAACAGTCTGAAAACTGGATGTCAATGAGGGAATGCCAGCGTGAATAATGCTTAACAAAAAAAAGTCCGTGGGAGTTCATAATTGATGATTGAGAGGAGTTTTTATTAATTAGTACATTAGCAGATCACTATCATGCTCCAGTTTTATGTGGGTTTTTTTTTAAAAAACAGAGCAGTTAACTCGGCAGGGGAAAACGCCACTAATGATTTATTGTGCATGCTTATATAAGGAACACAACATTTAAGTTCATAAAAAAATATTAACCATTAAAATAAAAAGGGGAGACAGATTTTATGGATAAGATGGTGCTAAAGACAATGAGATAGTTGGCTGCAGTGCAGCTTACTGTTTAAAAATAGGGATGTACATACTTTCCTTGGTCCCATGTTGGAGGCAGGGTGCCTCTGAATACTAGTTGCTGGGAATCACAAGTGGGGAGAGGGCTGTTGTGCTCAGATCCTGCTAGTTGCAAGCTTCCCATGGGCACCTGGTTGGCCAGTATGAGAACAGGATGCTGGACTAGACGGCACTTTGACTTGATCCACCAGGACTCTTCTTACCTTGATTTCATCTTACTTTCTATGACTTTACAACTGCAAAAAGCAAGTGGATTAGATGTTCTCCTTCGACCCCCTAGAAATCTGCTCACTATGTTTTGTTCCAAGTTTACCTTTTGGATGGGGCAGGAACAGGAAGGGGGCATGGCTGCAACCAAATCTGTATGATGACCCCTTTTTTGGGGTGGGGGTGGAGTTGACTGGTTAGAAATCAGAAGCTGGCAATTTTATCATTTTGTCCTGGCATTGATCTCTAACCAGACGCGAGTCATTTTTCACAGGTATTAAGAGCCTTGCTGTTTCATAAACTGATAGGTAGCGGCAGAACTACAGAAATTATGGGGTGGGAGACACGGTATCATTCCATCTAGCAGGCTGAAAAACTTGCACAGAGAGAACTTTTACCGTAATGTGACATTGAATCCCGCCCCCTTAGTGTGTGTTGGTTTTAGTTATTGGCTGCAAAATGAAGATGGGCCAAAGAGGACCCTTCCACCATTTTGACTGTGACCAACTGCCGTTTAGATTCTCCCCTCCGAACAGTTTTCTGCAGTGACCACTCCTTGCTGTCACTTGACATCTGTAGTTTTGCTGTGTGCGCCTGTTATTTGCATTGCCTATTCCCTTTTTCCTATTGTTTTCTCAGAGATTGACAAACATCATTATAAAATGCAAACCACTTGGATATTCTTGGGCAGAAAGGCAGTATATAAATGGAGTGAACAAATTAGTAAAACTCGGCTAGCTAGCTCCTCATCTGTTCACACTGGAGTAAGGAAATGGGCAAAAACTCTTCAAATAGTCTGGTAGGGGAAGAGTCATAGCTCAGCGGTAAAGCCTCAGTTTTGTATGGATGATATCCCAGATTTAATCCCTGGTATCTCCAGGTACTGTCAGCAAATACCCCGCCTGGGGCAGTTTGTGAGACTGCCCCAAAGCCAGAGCAAAGCCGTGTGCGCACATCCCCGGCTACAGGAGCAGTCCGGTGGCGCTGTCATATGTGATTGTTCCCCAGCATGAAGAACAACACACACAAGCCATAATTAAGGCTAAACTATTTATTATAGGAAAAGAGCAGAGAGAATCTCTGCTGCCATCTCAGTAAGACAGAGCTGGCATAAAACGTCCGTCCAGCTTCAGGTCTAGCCAGAAGAGTGAGCACAAAGGCTAAGATTACAATAGTACAGTGAAACATAAACATTCCATGTAGGAAAACAGATAAGGCAGCTTTCTCACGGCTTAGTGAGACAGGCAAATGTCAGACCATCCTCACTGCAGCTGTTTGCCGCTCGGCTTGGACAAAAATCATAACAGGTACTGCTAAGAAAGAAACCCTGGAGAGCTGTTGACCATACTGAGCCAGGTGGAGCACTTCTTATATTAATTACTGTAGCACAGAGATGGGCCAACCAGGTCTCCCCATGTGGCCTGCCAGTCCATTGTGCCCCATGCAAGCCCAACTGCACACTATACCTGATGCACTATATGCAATGAGGTGTGGGGCAAGAAAAGTTGCAGCTGGTCCCCCAAAAGGGTTTGCAGGGGCTACTGATCAGCCTGTGAAATCCTTTGCAAGTTGCTTTTGAGCCCTGACTATCGGCTGACTTTTGAGGCTTCGAAGCATAGAGCAGGGCTCTCTGTAAGAATCAAGGATCAGCTAATTGTCAGTGCTTGGAAAGAGCCCGAGTCCCACTGAGGACATTACAAAGGAGTAAAGAAACGATTAATAGTAACTTCAGGTGAAATGAGATTTGCTGTCACCCGTGTTAATGTTAAAAGCCTTGAAAGCTCAAACACACATGAAAAGGAGGAAATTTCCCCCCATGTTTTCATCTCATTTCACACTTAAAAAGAAATCAGTTTATGATACAGTATATGTTGGCTGACTCATGATTTTTGGACGCTTGCATTTGGCACTGTTCCTTAGCCACATTCTGTAAAACTGGTAGCCGTTTCGCCTCTCCTGTTGGCAGCTGAGCAGAGTGGCAGGCTGCCAAGGCTGCAGTGAAATCCAAGAAAGGCTAGACTTCATTATAACTGCTGTAAGGAATGATTGGAATAGTTAATAATCCCCTCACCTCCTTTTTTTTTAAGTCATTGGGACAAAACCTTGAGGTGGATTTTTTGTTTGCTATCGAGTTCAACATTCTGGTGTATTAGGAAGGTGATCTGCAAAAGTGGTATGAGAATCTGAACTTTTTAAATATATTTTTTGCATTGAAAGATAAATGTTTCTTACCAGATCTGTGGTTGTAAATTCTGAACATAGTAGCAAATTGGTTTGTGTATATTGGCGGTGATGGTGGGGATTTGCACTTGGGATATGATCTCTTTTTTCCTGTTTTAACTAGAAATGGAAGCAAAACAGGATCCTGCAAGCAGTGCAGTATTTCTTACACCAGGTCCATAACATGGTTCTATACACTGGCACGATTGTTTGATAGACACAGTCTTCAATGGGTGGACTGATAGTGAGTGGTAAGAGAATGCAAGATAATTCATGCAAAATAGGCCAGAATAAATGTTAAGAACTGTGAAAGTCTCTGTGTATGTGTGAATGAGAGAGAACGGTGATCTCCTCCTACTTTTTCTAAAGAAATAAGTAGGATTAGTTGGTTAGAACTCCTAGAGCTCTAGGACACCGGTAAAGGTAAAGGTAAAGGGACCCCTGACCATTAGGTCCAGTCGTGTCCGACTCTGGGGTTGCGGCGCTCATCTCGCGTTACTGGCCAAGGGAGCCGGCGTACAGCTTCCGGGTCATGTGGCCAGCATGACTAAGCCGCTTCTGGCAAACCAGAGCAGTGCACGGAAACGCCGTTTACCTTCCCGCCGGAGCTGTACCTATTTATCTACTTGCACTTTGATGTGCTTTCGAACTGCTAGGTGGGCAGGAGCTGGGACCGAGCAACGGGAGCTCACCCCGTCGCAGGGATTCGAACCGCCGACCTTCTGATCAGCAAGCCCTACTAGGCTCTGTGGTTTAACCCACAGCGCCACCCGCTTCCCACCTAGGACACCAGTAGCTTCCTACAAATCCTACTAATGCTTTGAATCCACTCCCATCCATATAAACCAGATCCTGCTTGCTCTACTAATGGAATACCCTCTAAGCAATCATGATGGGTAAATGGAAGGTTCATGTTCAGAAGAGGTCAGCCTTTTATTACAACTGAAGTGTGTAAATAGATTTCCTCTTAAGAGGTTGTACCAAAATGAAGAGCTTGTTTCTTTGGGCAGAAGTACTGGTAATAGGCACAGCTTGGTTGTAGAGGGACTGTTGTGCTGGAAATCAAAGATCACAACGAACACTATCAAATCTCTTGCTAATCCCACCTGCGCAGGATGAAATAAAGCAAAGATTTCCATATTTAGCAAGGGTTCTGCTCTTAAAACAAAAACAAATATGGTGTGTTTCAATGCAATTGAGACTTGCACAAAGCCATCCCATTATCCTTTCATCTCTTCTTCAAATAAGCTAATAGCTTAGTGATTACATTTAATGGCATGAGAGCTTTTTGTATCTGTTCCCTCTTGCCATATTTCTTTGACAACTGTAAATATGTCCGTTGTGGACAGAGGTATAATTTTGCATCCTATCCACGGCTGCAGAATAGGTGGTTTCCAGGTCACTCCTGGCACCTTCCGAGATTTGGCTATGAGGACAAGGAGGATAGAGTTCTGGGGAAGGACACTGTGTCTTATTTGCCATACGTATTGAGAAGAGAAATGGAGAATCAGTAAGTGAGCTGTTTGCCGACCAGTTCCCCATGGCAGCTCATTTTTGGGAAATGTTGGAAATTTATATTATGTGGTAACTGATAAATATAAGTGCTCTTTAGTCAAGCGTTGTGTAATGGTCAGCATGGGGCATAAGATGAGCTCAGGTGGATCTAGCCAAAGACTGTTCTCACATTGGCCAACCAGATGCCCTGGGGAAGCCCACAAGCAGGGCTTGAGTGCAACACCGCTCTCCCCACTTGTGATTCCCAGCACTTGGTGTTTGGAGTCATATTGTCTCCAACAGTGAAGGTAAGAACATAGCCATTCTGGCTCTATAATAGTAGCCATGGGTAACCTTATCCTTGATGAATTTGTGCAGTCCTGTTTTAATGCCATCCAACTTACTGGATACCACTATCTCTTGCTGGCCTGAGTTGGATCCTCAAGCTGAATGAGGGAGACTCAAGTTGAAGCTGCTTTTTGGAACTTTGTAAGATTAGTCTTTCTCCAAGAAATTGCCCCATGTCTCCTAGTTGTACAACAAAGTTATGATACAGAGCAGGGATGGGAAACTTGGTGTCTTCCACATGCTGCTAGACTAGAATTCCCATCATCTCAGAGCACCAGGCATGTTGGCTGGGGATGATGGGATTTACAGTGTCACAGGTTCCCCATCCTTGATGCAGAGACTGAGTGCCCCAAGGTCATCTCAAGTTTTTCTTGGCAGAGTATAGGTTCAAATCTAGGTCTCCCCAGCCAAAAATCCAACAGTCTGTGCTGGAATAGCCAATGTGGTCCCTTCCAGACGTTACCAACTCCTGCTTTCACCAACCCCAGCTAAAGCAGCCAGTATTCAAGGGGTTATGGGACTTGTCTAACGACACTGGTGAGTTTTCACTACATCACAGTGGCTGCGTTGCACATAGAAGTGTTTCAAGCCCATGGTAGAGCCATTATGCAAATGAAATCTTTCTGCATTTATTTATTCTGAAAGGTAGACGAGGATGATAGAAATGCTTGCCTGTAGCAACATCAAGTGATGATACTTGATAAAATGTGTGTGTTTTACATGTGGTTTGCATGTCTGAAATTTTGGAAAGCCTGTGTAGAGTCAGGGGCAGCAGACAGTGAAGAGAGGAATAGCATTCTAAATCGCCATAGCCAGGAACCGCTTCAATCAGGCCCTGCCAGTGACATCTGTAAGGTTTTCCTTCCCCATCAATCTGCCATACCACTGTCCACCCTGTTCTAGAGCTGATTTAAAAGTTGGGGGGGGGCCTAAAATGGGAGGTGGAACTGGCAAACATCCCCTCCCTGCATTTATTCCTCTGCTGGATTCTTCTGCAACCACAAGGGCACCAATAGGATTCTACCCTCCAGTTCTTTAGGATGCCTTCTTCTAATTCATTTGAATGAGAATCAGAAGTGGACATTATTGCAATGGAAACTGGGAAATCCTTAAGGTCAACAGATTGCCAGGTATCCATTAAAATAATGTCCCCATCTCTCCATCCTATCCCCCTTTAAAATAACTCTGTGTGAGCATAAGACAAAACTGGGATCTCTTTTATTTTAGATACAGTACTAAAATTCCTGGGTGCTTTCATTTTCAAACACTCTATGTGAACAGTGTGCTGTTCGGTTCTCTAAAACTGGGTATTTTAGCCCAAGCCGCACCTTGGGTCCCATATGTCTTCCATCATGGAAAAGTTTTTCACAGTGGCCTTGTTGGTTTTGTTTTTTTTAAAGGAGCACCACACTTAATGGATAACATTGTCCAAGGCTTATAAAGAAATTAGGGGAAATTTCAGCAACATAAGCAGAATGTTGGCTGGTCTGCCCTTTGTAACAATTGATGAGAAATGGGAACAACAAGAAAACTAATTTGTTCTTCTGGTATATACTAAAAAAACCCCCACCAACACCTTGCAATTTGTCCAGCCTGAAGAAGCATTTTCAGTTTTGCAAAGCTTGTAGATACAATGACATTGAGGTGACTTGCAGAATAAGAAAGGGTGGAGAATAAACTTTTTGTATTGTTTCCAATATCATAGAAATGTTTTGCCACAAAGAAGCAAAATGCCACTTTGCACACACCTCCCCCCTCGATATGAATACTTCCTTCCCTCTTGCATAAAAAAAGGTTTGCAAACTCAAAAGAATGAATTCCAGTTTGTCTGTCTCTGGTGTGCTGATGATGTAGCTGACTCATCACCAATTAAACAGTGTTCTGCTGGGTATAAATGTTTGTTTGCAGAAGATGATTTAAAAGAATGGGGAAAATGCTTGGCGCAGGGAAGAAACATTGAGGCCCATGTACCAAACAGGTTAATCATTGGCGAACCCAGCAGCCTAGCAATCCCACAAGCCTTTGCAAGTGCAATCCCAGGAACCCTTGCACTGACTGTTGAGGCCAGTGGAGAGTTGAAGTTTGAGGAAGGAGATTTGTAAGGAGCGACTGCAGTGGAATTCGACCGGGTTTGGCATCTGGTAAGTGCTGCTGGTTTTTTAAAGGGTTTCCGGAGGTTTAGAGGGCGTTTGCAGGCTTTTCCAATGGTGTTTCAAATATACAGGATTTCACGTAAATGCGTGGTGCCTCGGAACGTAACCCCCACATGAATTGGGAGTTGCCTGTACAATTAAAACGAAAACTGGGCATGATAAAAGATCTCCCTAGCCATTGTCACAATGTGGACAAGTTTCACATCGCCAGGAATTGGGAAATCTACCCACCAGCCTGTCACTTAATTTTATCCTGTGTAGCTGGATAAAATATGGGACATGGTGATTGCATATAAATATCCGGGCAGCCAGTGTGGTACCCTGCTCAAACAATTGACTACATGGTGACCCGACTCGCTCTAGTGCCTCCTTTAATTGCCACTGTGACAGTATCCAGTTATGGCTGCCTCCCAAAGACTTTCGTGTCACAGGTAACAGGCCACTACTGTGCGCATGTGCTACATGTGCACAATGCTTTGATGGTGTTTCCTGCTTGGCAGGGGGTTGGACTGGATGGCCCTTGTGGTCTCTTCCAACTCTATGATTCTATGATTCTACCACTAATCTTCCCACATGCATGCATATAGCGAAAAGCTCACATGGGTAATTGCCACATGACCAACTGGCTTGCATGTGGATTGTGCACTGTAGTGCTTCTCCTTTAGAAGAAAAACAGTAGTTACAGATTAAATGCACACTGTTGCACGGAAATCTGTGTTGAGCACATGCAAACTAGCATGTTGCATGAGGGTGAATGAAAAGAGACACCACGGCCATTCCTGGTCTGTGACAATGTGGCCTTGGGGTTCACTTTTTTGAAAAATTTAAAGTTTATTGGCATAAACTCATACAGAATACAATTAAAATGATGGTTATGGCGAATAAAAATAAATGTGAAAGTAGAAAAATGAAACACAGATACAGAGGAAGGGTAGAAAAAACCCACAGGGAACTACTGAAAATACAGTGCCACATTCAATCGTCACATACGAGAAGAAGAGGGAAGCGGGTGGCGCTGTGGTCTAAACCACTGAGCCTCTTCGGCTTGCCGATCGGAAGGTTGGCTGTTCGAATCTCCACGACAGAGTGAGCTCCCGTTGCTCTGTGAATTGGAAATCACTCCTCAGAGAACTCCTGAGCTCCTCCCAACCTAGCAGTTCAAAAGCACACCAGTGCAAGTAGATAAATAGGTACTGCTGTGGCGGGAATGTAAATGGCGTTTCCGTGCGTTTTGGTTTCCGTCACGGTGTTCTGTTGTGCCAGAAGCGGTTTAGTCATGCTGGTCACATGACCTGGAAAGCTGTCTGTGGACAAACCTTGGCTCCTTCAGCCTGAAAGCGAGATGAGCGCCGCAACCCCATAGTCGCCTTTGACTGGACTTAACCATCCAGGGGTCCTTTACTTTTACCTTATGAGAAGAAAAAGGTCGGTCCATTCAGTTCTCAATAAAACCTCTCCATTTACTTTTCTGTAGAGCAGGGGGTTTAGTGGGCTGTTCAGTTGAGTTAGCATAGGAGAGAAACTTATACCATATCAAGTAAAAAAAGATCCATTTTTGATGAACCATTAAGGACTCTCTGTTTATACATCAGGTGTTCTGACAGTGCAGCCCCATACTTTCGCTGGTCACTCCTCCTGGGAAGGAGGTGATTTGATCTTCCAGTGGTCAGCCACTTCTTCATGAAGGAACTATAGTCCATGTTGCCCTGAAGACCTGGAGCACTCACTCATATATGCACATAATTGCTACTCAGAAGTGCAAGGGGAGAAATTTTATTTATCATGGTGCTCCGTCAGCATGTTAGGAATTAAGCACCAAGGACCACTATGCCAATAAGTGTTTTACTGATCATTGTAGGCATTCGTCAACATTATGGGTTGCTGTCTGCAGTTGCGATAAAAAGCCTGGCATATTCTACAGAAGCAAAATAGCTTTTTCTTCCAGTAAGAGGTGTATTTAATGTGGAGAATGGATAACATAAGCCATAGCTGTGGCATGATGGGCTTAATGTTTTATATTTTAAAAAATAGCTGTGGTCATCTAATTGCCAGTGGTATGCAATTAGATGCTTCCTAATGGAACTTGACTGGGCTTTTTGGGTAGAAACAGATGTTTGATTGGCAAGGTTTGGAAGAGCCCGGGAGTTCTCTGTGGAGTGATTTCCAATTCTCCTCCATGTGCCTTGTCATCAGAAAAAGTGACATTCGTGCCTGTGCTCCTGCCAGAGTACTTCAGTTCCAGACTTGGCAGTTCAATGTGTTGAGTGTAGGGGCTGCCCCTGAAAACTACTTTGAAACTTCTTCTGGTACTGGCTCCTTAATAGCTGGTAGACTTGTAGATGTGCACGTTTTGGGTCGAGGGCAAATAATAAGGCTGGAATCTTATATATGCTTAACTCATGTATAAAGGGGCTTCTAAGTAGGCATGCATAGGATTGCACTGTAAGTTGAGGACAAACTGTAGTTAGGGAGCAGAACATAATGAGAGCCCCTGGTTCAATCCCTGATATCTCTCGTTGAAAGATTTAAATAGCAGGTGATATTACAGGATTTTCGCTGTCTGTGATCCTGCCAAAGTAATATATAATAATAATAATAATTGATTATTTATACCCCGCCCATCTGGCTGAGTTTCCCCAGCCAGGGGTAGCCAATGTGGCGTCTTCCAGATGTTGTTGGACTACAACTCCCATAATTTCTGACTATCAGCCAGGATAGCTGTGGCTGATGGGAATTGTAGTCCAGCAGCAGCTCAGAGTAGACAATACTGAGCTGGATGAACGAGTAGTCTGACCTGGTATGTGGAAGTTCCCATTGCTTCTAAGTTGGATCATTCTTTCCTGGACCAGTCAGGAAATTGTATTGGCAGTAGGGATCACGCAGAAGCTTCTGTCTCATTCTTTGAGAATCTTACCGTAGGGGATAAGACAAAGATGTGTTGCTTTCTCCCCTATTCATCATGCCTGGGTACTCTTTTGTAAATATCTGAGTTAATTTGCCATGCGTACAAAGCCCTTAACAGAAAACTGCAGTGAACAATTTCCCCCAAATGGCAATACCCATCATTTAATGGCATCTGTTTTATTTATTCCAGTCCACTGCATCTGACCTAGAAGGACAGGTGTTGTTTATTATTATGAACTTTGTGAAACAGTTCATACAGTGGAATTTTTCTCTCTAAGCAGCTTGAGCTGTGCTTAAAGCTGCCAGATAGTCTAATGCTGCTATTGAAAAGCTCAGCTGCTGGATTATCTCCACAACAACCAGTATCAAGCCATGACACCTTTCCTAATTAAGATTTTTCAACTTCATCTCATCTAGTGTGGCGTCAACATGAATGAATCATTGAAAGGAAATGTCTTTTGACATATTTGTGTACATGTGAGTATGCACTGGCATGGGAGGAAGGAAGAAGCTGATGATGATAAATTCATTTATTGACCTGGCTAGGACGATCATATCTCAGCTTAACAAGCCAAGATACCAACCTTTATGGCATGAGCAAACAAGCAAGCAAGCTTCTGATTACCTATAGTTTCCCAGTTCATCCAAACTGGTTGCCAGCGTTGGAACAGGCCAGTCGACTTTGGTTCAGAAAACTAGGAAACTAAGTTTAATTAGAAGCTTCCTGGCTTGATTAGTTCCACTGCAGAAGGAGGTGTGAATGGGATTGTATGCCCTAGCAAAAGGCTTTCTCATATATTTCTTGAGCAGAAATTTAATTGCCCTACCACAGCCATTATCAATTTATTCCTCACAAGAAAGGGTGGTGTCTAGTGGTGCTCCTCATGCTGATAAAGGGCTCTTTGATCTAGCTCAGGCTTCCATCAGCAGAAGAGAGGGAGAGGCAATTTCAACCGATTCCTCTATTCCTCTGAAGCTCTGCCCCCCTACCAAATAAATCGCTCCAGGCGGTTGAATCACCATTTGGAACAGTGAAAATTAGCCTCTTGCCCCTGTTCTGAGGATAGAAGTCTCCACCAGATCAAAGGGCTTTCCATCTGCGTGAGAGACACCAACGGGGGCACCAAAAAGTTTTATTATTGTTAGAAATGGTAGGAGATAGACTCTTTAATTATGCAGGTAGCCATATTTGTTTTTTTAAAACAAATTTCTCTTAAAAGTTGGTATCATGCATTGGCTGTCCCAGGGCACAAGGGGAGTGTGTCTAGTTCTGAATGAAAGAGAGGGTATCTGAGTGTCATTTTCTCAGGTGTTTAGAAATTGTAGTAGTACGGTAGACCAGCCTTCCCCAAACTGGCTTAATCCAGATGTTTTGAACTACAATTATCATCACCCTCAGATGGCTTCTTTCTGTTGTTGTTGTTGTTGTTGAAAATAACCTTGGGAAATCTGTGCAGAAGATCTGTTAGGAAAGTTTTATGTCAGAATGAGAGAGCACTGTGGTGTGTGTGTGTGTGTGTGTGTGTGTGTGTGTGTTGGCCTTTTTTTAAAAAAAGGTTTTAATTAGATCTAATCTGTTCAAGTTAATCAACCCGATGCACAAACACACGTTAGCATAATAAGGTCTCGAGAGCTAATCAGAGTCTCATCTGCCATATATCTGAATTTCTGTAATTTTGAAGTAAAGTTTCACAAAGCAGCAGGCAGCTGCCAAATGAAAAAAAAACAAAAACAAAACACACATCCTGACTGTAAGTGTGAAAGAGACTTTCTAAAACTGCCAAGGAGCCTCACGTGCTTTCTTCTTTTCAAAGGCGGTTACAAAGAGCCAAAGTAGATTTTCCGCTAATTGCATGGTGGATGCCCAAAATGGCAGCCACACGCCTAGTAACATCTCACCTTGCCTCCCCATAGGAGCGCCAGGCATGCCGCTGCCATTCTTCTCATGTCTGATTTGACCCTTTTAAAAGATGCTTAATGATTGACAGTTTAATTTCCTGGCTGTCTTTCTGGCTGACTAACAGCCTTGCCTACCCTCCCCGCTATTCCCGTAGGTTTTCAGTCATGCTTCCTTGCTCAGTGATTCAGGTCTTGACGCCCACTTGAGATTGTGGGGGATGCTATGTAAATGTTTAAACAAATAGGTTCTACCCTCGGGTCAGTAAATGTTTGCGATGATTACGGAGCGCACATAACCTGAGAATACTAATGATGTATCATTTACTATTAGACTAAACAAGAGACAAGGCTGTAGGGCTGCAGCTCATTGCGAGAGCACATGCCCTGCAAACGGAACATCCCAGGTTCATTCACAAGCACTTCCAGTTAGGGCTTATGGAGAGCCACAACCAGTAGACAGTGCTGAGCCAGATGGAATAGAATCATAACATTGTAGAGTTGGAAGGGACTCTGAGGGTCAACTTGTCCAACCCTCTGCAATGTAGGAATCTCAATGAAAGCATCCATGAGAGAGGGCCATCCAACCTCTGCTTAAAAAAACTCAAGAAAAGGAGAATCCACCACCTCTTGTGGGAGTTTCTTCCACTGTCAGATGCCTCTTGCCGTCAGAAAGTCCTTCCTGATGTTTAGTCGGACTGTCCTTTCCTGTAACTTGGAGGATGGAAAGATGTATCTGTAAATGTCTGACTTTGGGTTGAGAGTCACATCCATTGTTGCAAACACTTTTGCCTTGCCCACCACTGACATGGAACCCCAGGAGGCTCCCTCCTGAAGAAATGCGGTCCTTGGGTTGAAATGTTTTCTCACCCCCTTCTTAATTCTTCCCTCTCCATGGACCCATTTCATAGATCCCACCTCTGCTTACATCCTGTGCTATTTCATCTCTAGCCTGCGGGCACACGCCAGGAGTGTTCATAGTTGCCAGTATTCCAGTAAGGTCACAATCTCCACGTTGGGAAATGCCTTGGCAACCCTGCGAGCTGCATCAATCATAGGTGCAATAAAGTGTTGACTTTAATTGGAGATGGACAGAGGGGAAATTTTCAGACAGGGCCTTTGGTAATTTCCACTGTTGTTGACTGTGTGTAGATAGGTAGTTTTCTTTTGAAGTTCAGTGGATGGCTCAGGAGTTCCAATTTAATAATAGAACAAGGTTGCTAAAGCACCTTCAGGTGGGCTGTCGGGGGCGGGGGTTTGGGGATTGCAGCCTGTCAGTCCTGCTTTAAAACTTTTATTTGCTCGTCAGAAGCAATGGCTGAAGAAAGTCATTTGGTGTATCCTCAGCCGGTTCTTAATTGCATAGAAGAACATCAGCAGAAATAACAGCAAAACCTGGCTTCATGAGTGCTATGATTGGGATTGAGTTTTTGCCAGCATAATGGTAATGGGAAGAGGCTAGCCAAGCAAACTATTTACTGCGTTTATATAGCAATAACAGGAGTACTCTGGTGGTTTGCAGAGCAAGAATAAAACAAAAACAAGAATTCTATTATTTTTGTACACGGCTTAGAAGGTTTTTTCCCCCCCTGATGAAGCGGTTTATATTTTATCTAAATGAATAAAATAAAAATAAACAGTCACAAAATGTTTAAACTTGCTGCTGTGCATCTGTGCTATGCTTCTGTAAAATGATTTAAAAGTAATGTAGCTCAAGCATGAGACTCTTAATCTCAGGGCTGTGGGTTCAAGGCATTGGGCAAAAGATTCCTGAATTGCAGGAGGTTGGACTAGATGATCCGAGTTGTCCCTTCCAACTCTATGATTCTATGTGCCTTTTGCATGTAGCCAACGTAGTTTGCAGCCTGCATAAATTCTCATCAATTTTGTCATCCAGAACCATCTGCTTGCATGTGCTTTTAATTCCCTATTTCTCCATGTGGTACATTCTGAGTTTGGATTACATTGGGTTGTATCTAACAAAGTTTTCCCAAAGGACTTTGGTTTGCACAATGAAACTTCCCCTCCCCTTCCTGCACACTCCCTGTGTCCCCCCCCCAAAATGGTCTGGTCCAGAAGCTTGGGAGAACCTCCAGAAAAGATTGGGAGTATATGGTAGGAGGAGAGGGAGGGGAAATTGCATTGTACAAGCAGAAGTCATTGCATGAACATCCTTGGAAGCAACTCCGTGACACCGGTCTACATTGCTAGATTACTTGATTCTTCCACCTTGGGTATGTCACTTATGCATGGGAATGTCCTGGTTTTCAGCTATGAAGCACCACAGGTTTTGGTTCTGTGTAGATCAGCCATGGGACGCAGGTGGCACTGTGGTCTAAACCACTGAGCCTCTTGGGCTTGCCGATCAGAAGGTCAGGGGTTTGAATCCCCATGACGGGGTGAGCTCCCGTTGCTCAGTCCCAGCTCCTGCCAACCTAGCAGTTCGAAAGCACGTCAAAGTGCAAGTAGATAAATAGGTACCGCTCCGGCGGGAAGGTAAACGGCGTTTCTGTGCGCTGCTCTGGTTCACCAGAAGCGGCTTAGTCATGCTGGCCACATGACCTGGGAAAACTGTCAGCCGAGTGGACAAACACCGGCTCCCTCGGCCTGTAAAGTGAGATGAGCGCTGCAACCCCAGAGTCGACTGCGACTGGACTTAACTGTCCTTTACCTTTACCTTTAGATCAGCCACTGGCATTCTCCTGGCACTAACACAGTCTGAATGAACCCAGCATATCACGCTTATTGGGCAGATGTCACAACATAACGACTTTATGAACACCTGGTTCTCCTTTATCACATAGGTAAAAAAAAGGGCTTCATGATGTTAGCCCCCTAGGAGCACTATGATCATTTTGGAGAAGTCTCAGGATGTAAAACATGATACATAATGCCTTTAATCACCAAACTATACCAGCAAGTGTGTATTCGTTTGGACAAAAGAGATTTACTGTGTTTACTCTGACAAAAGTTTACTCTGGGAAATCCACAGAATGGCTGAATTGCTACTGTTCTGATTTAGGGTGATAGCAGTCAATCTTAGAGTTGACGTACTGAAATCACTGGACAAACAACTTAAAGCGATTGATTCTAATGGATCCACCATTATATGATGGATATATGATACCCCTATTTTTCCTCCTTTCCTGCACAAACCTGGCATTTTTTTCACAGCAAGGTGTTGAAACAAGTTTGTTGTGGTTTTTTTTTTTAAAAAAAAATGGGGTTGGATTCATTCCTGAAACAAGTACAAATCTGCTGTCTCCATAAAATAGGTAACTCTCATGCCAAATTAAATGAAATTTTATTATGTGCCTCCCGTCTCATTAAAACAGGCAATGCCTGTTCCTGATATATCAGTTAAACAAAGTCTCTGCCTAATTCAAGACAGTTATGTCTTATGACAGGCATTTTTAGCTTGCCAAGGCTTCCACTAGTCCTTTGCTCCTATTTGGCAAGTCAGCTGCAGGGCAGTCTTCCAGCAGGAAGAGTATGGCAGTCTCAGTGGGCTGGATTGGTGTCAGCCCATTTTGTATGATGGAGGTATTTCACCACTTTATGGATTAAGGCTAAAGTGTTGCAGAGCTTATAAATCACTCAGTCATTGAGTTAGGCAAAAGCTTCCATTCAACTGGTGAATTTTATATTCTAAACAAATAATAATAATAATAATAATAAAGCTTAATTCTAGTAATTTTGAAGAAAATATACGTTGCATGGTCCAATATATTTTGTTCATTTCACTTTTTTCTTGCATTTTGGTTTGTGACAATGTGTGTGCAGTGATGCTAACTAAAATAAACAAGGTACGAAAGATAATACGCTCTTTTAAAAGCCTATATCAATTTCGTTAGGTCTTCAGTTTTGGGTATCATTTAACAGAGCAGCAGTTTTTTGGCAAGTCAAACGCTCGTGCTTTGTCTTTGGGTGTGTACACTGAAGTGTGTTTGACTCTTGCAGATGAACAGCTCAGAGTTTCGCACCAGTATTGCTGATCCCTTTTGTTCTGGTGTCCAAACATCTGCCTCAGATTTAATGTTGTCGCTAGCAATGCTTAGAATTAGAGGTATAAACCCTCAACCCCTTGCTGGAGATTTAGCTTTTGTCCTTCTGACAAAGTGCCGTGTTGAAGCTATATACTTGTTCTTTGTTACTGATGTGTGTGTGTGTCTGTAGAGAAGCTTCACACATTTGAAACTGCAACTCTGTCTGGGAAACAAACAGAAATTTCTGTTACAGTTGAAATTTTGAATAAGGAGAGACCTCAAATGACCTCCAGATTTCTTCCAAAATATGCTTTAATTGACTAGCGCCTATTGTATCAGACCTGTGAAGTGTTGGCCTCAGCCCTGTTTCGCCTGCATATATACTATACATATGACATACCTGCCTGCAGAGAATAGCACTTTTTCATTATATTGTGGCATAAGACTGTTGGGTAAAGATGCATTTTCATTGTTTTAAAATAGCACTAATGTTTTCAGAAATAGCAAGCTGTTTATACGAAACAATCCATTGCCGGGTCGCATTTGCCTAAGGCAGGCATGGCCAAACATGGCCCTCCAGCTGCTTTTGGGACTACAGTTCCCATCATCGCTGACCACTGGTCCTGTTAGCTAGGGATGATAGGAGTTGTAGTCCCAAAACAGCTGGAGGGCCGAGTTTGGCCATGCCTGGCCTAAGGCCATGAGAGTGTGAAAGGAAAGAGAGGCATCCCTACTTGGGGAACCTTTATTATTATTTTGTCTTGATCTTATTGCATTCACCACCAAATACAGTCGTACCTTGGTTGTCGAACGCAATCCGTTCCGGAAGTCCTTTTGACCCCTGAAAAGGTTTGACAACCAAGGCGCGGCTTCCGATTGGCTGCAGGACCTTCCTGCATGCAATCGGAAGCCGCGTTGGACGTTCGCGTTCCAAAGAACGTTTGAGTCTCAGGGCATTCGGGATCCAAGGTTGCATGACACCCCAATCTCCGAGCGATGAAAGATCCTAGGTGTTCCAGGCACTTACCCAGCGTTTGGGTTCCTGGGCATGAGCAACAGCGGCAACTGTGGTGTATTTATGATATATGGTTTATTTGCATGTAGTGATGTGAGGTGAGAATATTCTCGAGAATGAGAATATTCTCGAGAATATTCTCTGCTAGAAAATTCTCCAGAGAATATTCTCCACAAACTGTAAATTCTAATGTAAGAACCAGTTTTACAACCCACATTTAAAACATCTAGTAAATAGCAAGTTAAGCTGTGATATTGCCAATGTAAGTAACGAATAATGATTTTTTTTTTTGATCCAGTTACATTACTAGGCATTGTGTCACTCACCATTGGCAGTTCTGAAATGTGATTAACGTGAGTCATTCATGTTGAATTTTCAATTTCAAGTTTGGTGCAACAAAAATCAAAGAATGCGAATTAACTGCATTGCCCCATTGAATAAAAGTATCTGTACAGTTTTTGGTTGACCATGTTTACCCATGAATAAACATTTATATTAACTAATTATATCATTTTCAATGCATTAAAATTATATCATTTTCAATGCATTAAAATGAATATTCTCCTATTTTAAATGAAGATTCTCTAATACTCTCATTAATCAAGAATATTTTCGAGAATATTCTCCAAAAGATTATTCTCGAGAATTTAACATCACTATTTGCATATACAACCTGAGTCATGTATATACAACCTGAGTCAAAGATGGAGGGGATCACAGCATTTGCACCCCAAAAGGTCTTGCTTCTCTCATGGATTCCGGCAGAAGTCCAGCATGGTTCTGTCTCTCTAGCTGCAGCCTGCTCCCTGCTCTCAGCTCTCTCACACAAAACCCTGGCCCTGGCTTTTGCCTTCTAACTACCAGTCAGGTGAGGAGAGGGCAGCCCACCGATTTGCCTGTGGCACAGAGCAACTTCTTTTGTTACACTAAGTGTCCTTAGGGTTATTAACTCAAAAAGAAACATGCCCGACTAGTTCAGCAATGGAATTCTCCATTAGATTTTTACCCAGGATCTGGGACCCCAAGAAATAGAAGGGACTCTGGCACCATATAGATCAGGCATAGGCAAACTCCGGCCCTCCAGATGTTTGGGACTGCAATTCCCATCATCCCTAGCTAACAGGACCAGTAGTCAGGGATGGTGGGAATTGTAGTCCCAAACATCTGGAGGGCCTGATATAGACTAACCTTTCTCCCCAACTTATCACAACACCAACACAACAGCTGTGATTTTGAATGCATGTGGAAATTCCCACCCAGGGCAGCTTGGTGGAGCTGCACATTTTTGAAAAATTGCTGCACGTGTGTAAGCTGCAACACACATGTCTTGTGCCTGCATTCCAGGTGCAGTTTCTTTGTCGAGGTTTCTAGGTGACACTGCACATTTTGGTGATGGTGAGGCTGTGTCAAACCATTAGGAGGGGCTTTTTAGTAGGGAAGCTTTTAAAATACCTTAAACTTTCTGGTTTCCTCTGCTATCCCATGTGGGCTGTCAAAAATTAATATGAAATAGAGAACTTTGGAACCAACCAGTTAACGGCATCTTCTATATTGAATTTTTTTGCAGTTAAAAGTTAATTATTTTCATGCATTCCAATTATACTTTCGGAGCATAACTCTGGGAACTTGCCATCTTATAACTAAATAGCTTTTGCATTACGCATTTATGAGGAGCTGGTTCATAGCAACAGATGAACAGCTTCATGGCTTTCAAAAGGTCAGTTTTTGTGTCTGTTGGCAGAGGACACTTTGCTTGCTTGAGTTGGAGTGCAAAATCCACCTTTGCGAGTGAGATTTCCCATTAAAAGTTTTTCGGCTCTTGGGTGGAATGAGAAATAGTGGAGGCCTCATGGATGATAGTGTATAGAACAGTCTTTCCCAGCCTGTTGCCCTGCATTTGTTCATGACTACAATTACCATCATCCCGTGTCTGCATGGCCAATAGTATGGGATGATAGGCGTTGTAGTCCAGAACATCTGGAGGGCAACTGGGTAGGGAAGGATAGTGTAAGATTTCCACTTGATAAAAGCAGTTCACGATGTTATTTGCGACGGGTTGATACGATATCTCTCTGTTTCCCTTTAATGGACTGCTCACGACCCTTCTCACATGTGCAGAAAAGGCTGTTACATTTCTACTGCCTCCTCCTCATACCTCTCATTCAAAATTAAAATACCATTGGCTTCCAGTTGTTAGAAAGACTTCCCTTGTTTTTCAAACCAGTATTATTAAGCATTTGTATGGCTTCTTTTCCACAGCTTTGCATGCATTCCTCAACTTGGTGTCCTCTGGATGTTCTGGACTGGTGGGAGTTGAAGTCCAAATCACCAGGTTGAGGAAAGCTGGTCCAAGTAATCCTGTAACACCACCACAAGATAGGTCGCTGGGTGATGTTTAGAACTGAAGTCAGATTTAAAGCAGAGACTTTCTGGATCTCACCCTGTCGTGGTTTTAAAATGTTAGCATCAGTAAAAATACCATATATTCCGGCGTATAAGACGACTGGGCGTATAAGACGACCCCCAACTTTTCCAGTTAAAATATAGAGTTTGGGATATACTCGCCATATAAGAAATACGACCCGGCGTATAAGACGACCCCCGACTTTTGAGAAGATTTTCCTGGGTTAAAAAGTAGTCTTATACGCAGGAATATACAGTACCTATGCTTGAAGAGTCATCTTTAGTTAAAAAGGTAAAGGGACCCCTGACCATTAGGTCCAGTCGTGTCCGACTCTGGGGTTGCGGCACTCATCTCGCGTTATTGGCCGAGAGTCGGCGTACAGCTTCCAGGCCATGTGGCCAGCATGACAAAGCTGCTTCTGGCGAACCAGAGCAGCGCACGGAAACGCCGTTTACCTTCCCGCCAGAGCGGTTCCTATTTATCTACTTGCACTTTGACGTGCTTTCGAACTGCTAGGTGGGCAGGAGCAGGGACCGAGCAACGGGAGCTCACCCCGTCGCAGAGATTCGAACCGCCAACCTTCTGATCAGCAAGCCCTAGGCTCTGTGGTTTAACCCATAGCGCCACCTGGGTCCCTTAGCTACCAACTAATATAATAAGGAATCAAGTTTAAACACTACTCTTTTATGATGTGAAGCTCAGTCTATTAGGATAATTCTTTCTGTAAGTTACACCTAGTGTCAGTGAAAAGTGAGAGACAGCAGGGATATGTGTGTGTATGTGTGTGTGTGTGTGTGTGTGTGTGTGTGTTGTTTTAACTGAGTACAGCTTCCCTAAGCACACTTCTAAGTTTTTATGAAATGCATGCAGCCATAAGATGTCACCTTTGTGGCTGTGTTTGCTGTTCTTCCAAACGTAAGTGACATTCCTTCTTGTGCACCTGCACCATAAATCAGCGAGTAATGAGCTGTTTTACTGTTACGATTATGGGTTTGTAATTTGGTAGAGGCTAAAATATAGCAAATAGAACTGGTGCAGTTGAAGCATCAGTGAATGGATATAGTTTCCATGCATTTATTTAATTGTATTCCCCTCCTGTTGTCGTTTCCTTTTTATCATAAATTAAAAACTGCTGCAGATTAAACCCAATAATTCCAAACAACCAAAGCAAATTATAACTTTTTTTTAAGGGCAGCAGGATGAAGCAATAAAACAATGAAAACTCAGCAGAGGTGTTTTTGTTTTTTTAAACAGTCCTCAGCTTTCCTCTTCTCTTTAAAACAAACACATTTGGAAGATGGTGCTGCAGTAAACTTCACTATGCCTGCATGACATGCCCTCCTCCTGTGACTTGAAGTTCAATTTGTACTGTCTGGTAGATCTCTCCTTTTGCCTCCATGTAAGCCCCACATGTCTGATATCCAGAAGAGATTGATATATGGAAAGTTGCCAGGTATTCATATTGGTTTAGAGTAATTTATTCAGAGTTCACAAGCTCAATTTTCTAGGGATTTCCTTCATGCTGTGATGCCTGGTGGCTGGTGCCCATGGAATCTGGCAGGGCAGAAGGCAGAGGGGTCATAGTCGGACGAACCACAGCCAGTGGCAGGCAGTCTAGTTTTGTCCCCATCCTCTTCCTTGCAGAGTTCTACAAAAGCATGACTGAGAGCCTTTCCGCACTAAGTTGTTGTGGTATCGTTCCTGTTACGACGGTTTTAAGGGTGAATGTGTAGCTGTTTGTCTGCACCTTTGGCCCCATGTCACTGTTATAAGAGAGTGAGTGCAGTGTTTTCCTTTCCACAGCAGTGGTGGGTTGAGCTATGAAGAACCTTGGTATTTTGTCTTTCATAAGGTGTCCTGGGTCTAGTCATTTAGGTGCCTCAAGCAACAAAATTCTGTTGTTTTGAGAGCCGAAGAGTACAGATTCACAGAAAAAGCAGAAGCCCTTAGTAAACGTACTGGTGGATGGACTGTATCAATTAAGACTGCAAGCCTTGTAATAAGTGAGCGAATGCTCTCTTCTGCAAAAAAAGAAGATCTCTGCATCTGTAAAATGTAGGAGCTGACCTAGAACCTCCTTATCTTTATGGGAAAGGGAGCATTTTATGTAAGCAGTGTTCTGGCATCCAATCCCAAATTGCAATCTGTAATGGTACAGTTGAGCAACAAGAAGCAATCTTGTGGTTGCTTCTTATCTATGTTGGCACTCCCTACAAAAAGACTCACTTGGGCCTGCCCTTTTTTCTATGTGTGGAGAAGACAAATATCATCCAACTATATATGCAAAAAGTCTTAATGCATTGCCATTGCAAAACTGTTATCATTCCATCCATTAACGTGGCTTTTATGGCATGCCAGTGTATCATGGGTAATGTTAACTGGCAATTTCTCCCGCAGCCATTGATAATCTTGTTCTTTGTTGACTCCAGCTTGGTTACCAGACGTGTGCCTATTGAGGACAATGCAGCCCTTGGAGGACATCCACCTATTAAACTGGCATATAGTAATCTTTTGCTAAGACACGCATTAGGAAAGTGGTGGGTTTCAAATGAGGAACAGATGCAGCAACTAATGATAGGAGCAGGGCTGAGTGTGTGGCGATAAGGGAATCTAGAAATGAATAAGGAGGGGAAATAGAGCCATAAAGTTGTACTTTTAAGTCTGCTAAAGCAGAGAAGTTGAGATTTGGCCATGATTTGTTGGCGTTAGGGTTTTGTCTGGGTAAGGATCACAAGTTGTGGGGCTCTCTCAGAACATCCATATCTGATGCTCTTAAAATTGGTTAGATAGGGGGGTTGATATAATCCAAGTTCACTCACTGTTTCCTCAATGAAATCCATCAATGAAGTCCCTGGAAAGCTTCTAGGCTCTCCCACATGCTCCTTACCGTTTGCTTTCTGACCATTGCTTTCCTCTTGCGCCAGGTTTGTCACTTACCATTCTGGGCTGTTAAAGGTAGATAGCCGTGTTGGTCTGTCATAGTCCCCCCCAAAAAAAAAAAAAAAAAAAAAATCTTTCCAGTAGCACCTTAGTAGCTCATACCAAGAACAAACTTAGTTGGTCTCTAAGGTGCATTCTGGGCTGGTTTTCTTCTCCCGAAGATGTCCTGCAAGGCAGCAGGTATTGACCAAGAGTAGACACATTGAAATTAACTTAGTCTGAGCACACCTCACCAGCTCACATCAATGCTAGTTTGCGCGGGGAAACATCAGTATTTCATAAGAAATGGTGGGATATATACAGATTGTGGCCGACATTGTGGGCACACTGCTTTCCAAACCAGCAGTGGGAGTACATTGGATGAAGAATGAACGTGTGTGTGTGTACATGGCCTTAGTTATTTCAGTGGGTCTACTTTAAGTAAAAGTTTGTTGACTACTACCCTATGGGTTGGGGTTTTTTAAATATCTTTTTTTAAAAATCCAACTTGGGTCTCCTGCCACCTATCTCCTTTAAAATCACTTTCTGTGTTACTCTGAATCCTTTCAGCCAGGTTTGGGAGACTGTGTCCCCTATACTAGTCTGGCCATCCAGGGTCAGGTGGTGACAACTGCTTTTTGATTCTGCAGAATACCTATTGTTCTTTCGGCAGAATGCATAGAGCACCTTAATCCTAAATTGCTTTTTAAAAATCTGCCAATATATGTGTACCATATAGATTGTATCATTTAATTAAGGTGATCAAAACCAAGGAGATCAATATGGCCCACACAGGAGAGGTTGTGGGGTCTGAATGTTCCGCTGTGTTAATATTGACTGTAAATGTGATTTAGCTGGGTGCTAAAATGGCCAGACACATAGTTTTAAAATTGTCCACCATACAATAGACTAAAACAATTCAAATACTAGATGCCAAATGAGAGGACAATCATTTGGTTGTACAGTGGTACCTCTAGTTGTGGACTTAATCAGTTTCGGAGTGCCATTTGCACCCCGAAAAGTCCGCAACTAGAGCACCTCTTCTGCACATGTGCGGGCGGCAAACCTGGAAGTAAACACTTCTGGGTTTGCCGTGTTCGTTAGCTGAAAGTCCGTAACAAGAGTGGAATGCAACACTAGGTATGACTGTAAATGATTTTTTTTTTTTAAAGAAACGCTTCATTAATATGTATTCCAGCTGAGGGTGATGCGTAAAATTTTAAAAGTATAAAGAAGGGTTAGCCAGTGTGGTTTCTTCCAGATGTTTCACCTTGCTGCTTTAAATGGGTTAGGCACTTCAGTGGTTGCTCCAGTCAAGGCCGACCTTACCATGAGGCAGCCTCAGGTGGCAGATCCCGCTACCATGCCTTCTGAGGCCACTGCCAAAGATGCAGCTGCCTCCAAAATGGCTCCTGAGTGGGCAGCCTGGTGGTAAAGCGACCACCAAGGCTGCTTCCAATATGGCGCTGTGGCCGGTGCCGATGAAGTGCCCACTGAGGCTGGCAACATGTCCTCAGGGGCCCATAGACGTTGGCAGCAGCCTCAGCACCACTTTGGAGGCGACACCAACAGCCACATCACTATTAGGCCCAGGAGGTGTTCCACAGAGCTTTGCTGCCGGTCTCCCAGAAGCCCTTGCAGAGTTTGCTCCCCGCCTTTGGCAGCGATGCTTCACAAGGCTTTTCCTTAAGGGGGAACCTTTGGAGAGCCTCTCTCACACACACTGGTATGTTTTGCTTCAGGCACCAAAATGTACAAGGCTGGCTCCAGTGGTCTTTTTGACCCACTGCACCTTATGAAAGAGAATTCAGAACTGTTGGTTATAATAACAAAAAAGCATGATAAAATAATCTGTGGTGATGGTGGTCAAAACCTCTACATGATTATGTTGAACTGTGTGGTTACCAGCTTTCAGATGTTGCACATACTGTAGCAGTAGCACATGGTTGCATAGACCCATGGCCTTGGTGGACTCTTTGTGGTGGATATGAAGTATGGAATGGACCTATGATCATCACTGGATGTATCAGTATGTGGTAAGAAGGGACCGAGTCAATGAGCTACCTGTCCAAAGGGGCTGATGGAATTGGGGAAAGTGGCATGAGGATGTGAGCTCTGCTTTTTAATTTCCAGATGAAATGTAACCGGGCACAGCAAGTATCAGTTTGAACTGCAAGTTTGACTCTCGACTGCAGATCAGCAGATGGCCTGTTGTCACCACAGACAAAAATTATGTTAATGAGTATCTTTCAAAACTCGGTGTGGTTGAACTCCCCCCCCCTTTTTTTAACGAGCATGTGATTGTTGACTTTTTAGGAAGGTGAAATTGGGGGATACTTCAATGAATTTATTTCTGTGGCTGCCAAGATAAACCTTCTAAAGCTGCCTTTTAAAAAGATGTAATGCGATGTTTTGATTGAGGTGGTGGTTGTTTGGGGCAGTAATTGGGAAAGGACGTAATTCATTCAGTCATACAGGTAGGAAGCCATGTGTCAGGGTAGAGACCATAGCTTGATGATGGAGAATACACTTAACCAAACGGAAGGTGCAACGTTTTAACTCCTACATCTCTGGTGAAAAGCCGGGGCGGGTCGCAGAGCAGGGAAACGCTAAATGCACATGGCAGTAGACAGTCCTGGAATAGACAGGTAATTGACTTGGTCTGAGGCAGCTTTTGTAGAGGAACAAAGTTGGCCAAGGAACAGAAAAAAGTCCACATCTCTGCATAGGTAAAGGTAAAGGGACCCCTGACCATTTGGTCCAGTCGTGTCTGACTCTGGGGTTGCGGCGCTCATCTCACTTTATTGGCCGAGAGCCGGCGTACAGCTTCCAGGTCATGTGGCCAGCATGACTAAGCCGCTTCTGGCGAACCAGAGCAGTGCACGGAAACGCTGTTTACCTTCCCGCCAGAGCGGTTCCTATTTATCTACTTGCACTTTGACATGCTTTCGAACTGCTAGGTGGGCAGGAGCTGGGACCGAGCAACGGGAGCTCACCCCGTCGCGGGGATTCGAACTGCCGACCTTCTGATCAGCAAGCCCTAGGCTCTGTGGTTTAACCCACAGCGCCACCTGGGTCCTCCACATCTCTGCATAGCCTGGCAATATTCCCATTAAGGCAACATTCTGATTGGAGGATGTGGTGAAACTGTGGATTGGGAGAGGTAAGCTGTTGAGGCCCATTTCAAAAGGGGTCCCTGGCAAATGACGCGGGGGCAAAAGAAGAATCAGGCAGCAGGACTGATGAGACCAAATGAAGGCTTGCAGGGATAGAGATGAGACCAAATAGAGATGAGACCTCATAGAGATGAGACCAAATGAAGGCTTGCAAGGAGTGGAGTTTGTGAACTGCACCGGGTAGGTAGAAGAATAGATCTTTAAAAAATGTAAGCCAGAGAAAGATCCTGGTCTGGCCTGCTCTTCTTCCTGCATGCTGTGCTTTTTTTCTTGCGTGGAATTGATCAGACACACATGTGGGAGCACTCAAACATCTCACCGCTTCTGCAGTGAGGTGGACCCGCCTTTTCTCCCACCCTGTGACTTTATTTAGCACTTTGTTCTTTGCTCAGCCTTCATCTCCTAGACTCCATGCTAACCAGTCTGCTAACCAGTCCAGTTCTCAGAATGTCTGCAATTCAATTCTACCCTGGAAACCAGTTTAGTATTCTAGTATTTGTCTTCAGAATCTCTCACACATAGACCTACCTACTAGAGCTGCCAAGTTTCATCCTTAAGAGCTCGCATCGCCCCTTTTAATAGCACCGCAGTAGCAAAGAATGACCCAGCTGCTCCTTCTCCTGGCCCAGACTTTCTCTTAGACCAGCCATCCTCCTGCTTGCTGTGGGGCAAAGCAAACCACCTTGCTCCAGCAGGCAAGAGCAAATTGAAGAGAGGAGTGGGAAGGAAGATCTTGCCGTCTCCTCTTTCAAAGTTGCAATGGTCTCCGAGTCATGTCTCACCTGCGTTTGTGGCGTGTGGGTGGGGCAGTTGCCTCACCTATTAATGAGCCAGTCTGCCACAAATTGGAGAGAGCATGAAAAATAAAACAGAATCCAGATGCATTATATTGGTCTTCATAACCTCCTACCGGTAGGTCTTCTAGCGACGTTTGGGAAGGAAGAAACTGACAAAATGACTCTTGTCCGCTTTCTCTGTGCTGTTTTTGTGATGACTGTAATCTGCCTGTATGTCTAGACTTGCCAGATGTTACTGTGTTCGAACTCTGGAGGGAGCCTATAGCTCATACGCTTTCAGGGTGGGGAAGTAGCACAAACCCCTACTGTCTACCACAAGCCTTGGCATCTGGTAACTCTAATAATTCTCCTCCCCCGACATGCCAGAGCCGCCTCTCTCTGGGTTTTTTTTAAAGTTGCGAAGTATTAAATGTGGTGCGCATAGAATTTAGGCGGCAGAGCATCACACTCTGTGAGAATAGTGCTGAGTTTTCTCTTTTCATTCTTTGAAGAGTTTTAACAACAACAACATCAAAATGGTTTTAATCCTATTTAAGCTCTCTCTTTTTATGCATAAAAATGAAACTGCCAATATCATAATGCCGTTAAATCAATCTGTGGCGCAACCGCATTTGGGAAACGGTGTACGGTTCTGACCTCAGAAAGGGTGTTGTAGAGTTTGGAAACATTTCAGAAAGGGGCAGCCAAAGTGATCAAGCGGATGGAGCAGCGTTTGGGATTTCTTAGTTTAAACAAATGGTGCATAAGAGGTTGCATGGTAGAAGTTTATAAAATTATACACGGCATGGAGAAAGTGTATAGAGAAAAGGTTTTCTTCCTCTCTCATAACACTAGAACTTATAGACATACAGTAAAGCTGAATGATGGAAGATTCAGGAATATAAAAGAAAGCATGTCTTCGCTCAGCATGGAACTTGCTCCCACAGTTTACCGTTTCTGTCTGTGCCCCCTTCTAATGACAGTGGTACCCCGGAAGTCGGACGAAATCCGTTCCGGAAGTCTGTTTGACTTCCAGAATGTTCGGAAACCAAAGCGCGGCTTCTGATGGGCTGCAAGAAGCTCCTGCAGCAAATCGGAAGGTGTGGAAGCCCCGTCGGACATTTGGGTTCCATAGAACGTTTGCAAACCGGAACACTCACTTCCGGGTTTGCGGCGTTCGGGAGCCAAAACGTCCGAGTACCAAGGCGTTCGGGATCCAAGGTATGACTGTATATTCCATTTACCTATGGAAGTTTCATTTCCGTGCTGTAGCTCCCCCCCCTCTAAGTTTTTGAAGGCCTTGTTTATTGGTCCATGCGCGTACAGGCAGAGTTCTTAGTGTTTCTCATCAACATTGCTCCCCCCCCCCCCGTAGAAAAGCATAACGGGTGTCTTTTGCCTGCAAAGGTATCAGCGGTGGTGAGATACTGTGCTGTGAAAGGGAAGGGAACGATGAAACCTCAGGCAGTTGGAGGCTTTAATGTGGTCTCTGAATTGTTCCACGTTGACCTTTAGCCCTGCTGCTTTTAGACTTGGAGAAGAACTAGCAATTAATTAGAAAATTTCCTCCCTCTTCCCTCCCCCCGCTTTTCAACACAGATAAGAGGGAGTGGTGGCATCAGTAACCTGTAAGCATTAGGAAGGATTTTAAAAAAAACAAAATGTACAAGGGTGGATGACAATACAGTGGTGCTTGTAAAGTGCAGTCGAATTAATGGTCATATTTTGAAATATGTTTTACATTTCTAGTTTTCAGCCCCATCAGAAGCGACTGATGAATGATGCTTCACTTATGGCGGAGGGATTCCAGAGTGGCATTCCAGAGTGCAGGGGCAATGGCAGAAAACACCCCTTTTTGGGGGGGGGGGTCACCGCCTAGAGATAATTCTGTAGGGTGCAATGGCACTAGTAAAATGTATTCATAGCTAAGTGATCTTACAGGTCTTTACAGGGGGAGGTAGTAAAATGTATTTAGAAGTGTGGTTTGAAAGCTGATGTTTGAAAGCTGATGTTAGCTCCCAATGCGTGAAGGAGGTGCACACACTGAAAAGGGAAATGGATCCATGCTGCTGGTCTCCCTCCCCCACCCTGTGACATTGTGCAGCTTCTTCACCTCCACCCCCTGACATCCACACATTGAGCAAGGACACACCTGAGTCAGGTAAGCCCATGTGCGCAGGCTTCCACTGGAGTTCAAACACTTTGTGGTGCGGTTGGGATTCCATCTCCCATGGAAGTGTACCTACATATGACAAACCTGCTCAGATGTCTCTATTAAGCACATGGATATTCGAACCAGGCCTGGAGAAACAATGTGGCTTTGCTACCCTTTTTGACAATTGTTGCTTTTAAAACTTTTTGGTTTTTTCAACTTTGTTTTTTGTGTGCTTTTATTAGATGGATCTGTCTTATTTTTTATTGTTGCAAAGGGATTTGATATATATTTGTGATATAGCAGCATATAAATATTTTTTATAAACAAATAAATAAAGGGGCCCCTTTCACAGGTATAATGCATGAATTGGCGTGATGTTCTTTTTGGGAATGGGAGTTGCTTATTTAAATAGGCTGCTGTATTACTTTCAGTTCTAAACCATCACTGCTGCTTTGCCCTTATGGGGAACTTTTGCCCAGCCTTCTGACCCAAAAGTCATACCATAGTGTCCCAGATAAGTCTTTCCTGTCTCCCTCCCCATGCACCAGTCTCGTTTCCATAATCTGGAATATCTTCCTTCAACAATGGCTGCAGGGAGCACTGTTTGGCTAAGTCTTTCTTTGCTGTGTGTACACAAAGCAGGGAATTTTTAAGTCCTTCTTTTGTTAATGGCATGACGTCCGTGAACCCATCCTCGCTCAAATGCAAATATTTGAAGTAGCGTTTTTCTTTTCTAACTTGACTATTTCTCTTTTGCGCGAATGAATTAATATTAAATTCTAAAACAAGCACAGCGCAGGAATTGTCTGAGCTTATATGACGGGAGCTAAAAATAATATTTTCTGCAGTAGGCTGTCTCGGTGCAAATTCCTTTAAAAACAATGGACTAGCTAGAGGATTGTATTCCTAGAGAGCTAATCACGCAGAGTTTCCCAGTGTTTCATCTCCTTCGTCTCCTCCTGTGTGATCACCAGGCCTTGGGTTGATTAAACAATCTATGGCATTTAAAAGGGTTTTTTGGGGTGTGGGTGTGTGTTGTTATAGAAGCTTTAGCTCATAGAATCATAGAATTGGGAGGGATCCTGAGGATCATTTAGTCCAGCCCCCTGCAATGCAGGAATATGCAGCTGTCCCTTACAGGGATTGAACCTGTAACCTTGGTGTTGTTCTTAATATGAAATGTGTGTTGTCTTTTCATTTTGTATTTTTATGTTGTAAACTGTCCTATGGTCTTTGGATGAAGGGCAGTATATAGATTATTATTATTATTATTATTATTATTATTATTATTATTATTATTATATGACCATAAGCTCTCCACATTTAGGTTTTGTTACTGGATTTGCTAGCACATCCGTCTATGCACACATGCATAAGAACTTGTATCTTACATGCATGTTCACAGAAAGCTCTAATTCAGCAAACTTTTGAGATCTTTACTGGGGTCTGTTGCTAACTGCAGACAGGGTTACATTGGCTTCAATTAACTTGCTCATTTGGGGGGATTTAGAAATGACTTTCTAAATCCCCCCAAATGAGCAAGTTAATTGAAGCCAATTAACAGCATTGGAATAAGACAGCATCTTAAAAAGCAAAGACATCACCTTGCCAACAAAGGTCCGTATAGTTAAAGCTATGGTTTTCCCAGTAGTAATGTACGGAAGTGAGAGCTGGACCATAAAGAAGGCTGATCGCCGAAGAATTGATGCTTTTGAATTATGGTGCTGGAGGAGACTCTTGAGAGTCCCATGGACTGCAAGAAGATCAAACCTATCCATTCTTAAAGAAATCAGCCCTGAGTGCTCACTAGAAGGACAGATCCTGAAGTTGAGGCTCCAGTACTTTGGCCACCTCATGAGAAGAGAAGACTCCCTAGAAAAGACCCTGATGCTGGGAAAGATTGAGGGCACAAGGAGAAGGGGACGACAGAAGATGAGATGGTTGGACAGTGTTCTCGAAGCTACTAACATGAGTTTGGCCAAACTGCGAGAGGCAGTGAAGGATAGGCGTGCCTGGCGTGCTCTGGTCCATGGGGTCACGAAGAGTCGGACACGACTGAACGACTGAACAACAACAGAAATGACTTGTGCAGATTTATTCAGAAGCATTCTGTTGACTTCAGTAGGACTCATTTCCAGCTAAGTGAGTACAGGATTGCAGCCGGCCGGGCTCCCCACTGCTTAGCTCCAGGGGTTGCTCAAACATAGCATCCCGCCACAGACACCATCGAGGAATGCTCTGCCACTGGTTTATGAATGGCATGGAAAGAGGCCCCTGTGGCTGCATTGGTCTTTTCTGCCAGTTTCTCCAGCTCTAATACTTCAGGAGTCGAGCAGAGGGAAGTTGGTAGCGAACTAGCAGCTCAATGATTAAATGAATGGGCTATACTGTAGATTTCCCACTCATGCCTTAGGTGTTCTTTTAGGATCCTGGCATATAAACACATGTTCACAAGTGGCAAGTACCACATGCAGGTTTAATTTTTTTGGGGGGGGGGGCGATGTTTTAGTAAAAACGCTAATTGGTGGTGTCCTAGTAGTTGCAAAGTGTGAGTTTTAAGAGACCCTGTAGGTCAGTGGTAGAACATATGCCTTGTGTACCTGGTTTCTTTAATTGTAGGGCCTCAGGTGTAGTAGGGTTGAGAAGGACCTGTGTTGAGACCCACTGTCAGTAAGAGTAGGTAATACTGGGCTGGTTGGACCAGTGGTCTGCTTTGGTATAATAAGGCATTTCAGTTCTTCATACAGGGATGGGGAACCTGCAGCCATCCAGGTGCAGACGGACTCCAGCTCCCATCCACCCCAGTCAGTATGGCCAATGGTCTTGGAGGATGGTAGTTGTTGTTGAACAACATCTGGAAGGCCACAGCTTCCCCCCTCTGATTCAGCAGAATGGAAGGTGCTATTCCTTTGCTGCTGGTGGTATTATAATGGCCTCATGCGCTACATTAGCTTCAATTGTAGGACATCTTCTGTCATTCTTAAGGCTTCATTCTTTAACTAGCATCTTTTTTATTTTTTTAGTTACTTACAGGCATAAGTCATGTCTTAATCAAAGCGCTGACTCGTTAATGCGTACTGCATTGGATCAGACGACTTGTGCGAAAATGCAAACCAAACAATACACCCTTTGTCCACCGAAGGTGGCCGTCCCTCTGTACAGCTGACAGTGGATGGGGCCAAGTGCCATTTGGCTTGCTCTTTCAACAGCTGTATTAAATCAAACAGAAATCAAAACTTATTCTAGGCACAAAGCCCTCTGGAACTCCCTCTAAGGCTTTGTGGCTTTAGAGAATTGAAGGCTTGTGTATTGTCTCTGGCAGCAAAGGCTCTAGTTTCTATTTGATGCACATGGTTGTGGGCTGCACAGCTAAATGCTCCTTTAACATGCATCAAAGCTGCCATTGCTGATGTCAGATTTGCATCCATTTATTCTCTTGTGTAGAGAACGACCTGCTTCTCCTCTGTAGAGTGCAGAAATGCACTGCTGAGCCACTGAGAGCCAGTGTGGTGTAGTGGTTAAGAGCGGTAGACTTGTAATCTGGGGAACCGGGTTCGTGTCTCCACTCCTCCACATGCAGTTGCTGGGTGACCTTGGGCTAGTCACACTTCTGTGAAGTCTCTCAGCCCCACTCACCTCACAGAGTGTTTGTTGTGGGGGAGGAAGGGAAAGGAGAATGTTAGCCGCTTTGAGACTCCTTCAGGTAGTGATAAAGCGGGATATCAAATCCAAACTCTTCTTCTTCTTCTACTGATATTGTTGGGTCTTGTAGCAATGTTGCCTGAGCCAGACAAGAGGATTGATTGCACATTTGGGCTTATTGCAGACTCTGTCCCCTGTGTTTGTGTCTCTAATTGTGTGGCCTGTTGTTGCTGGTGAGTAGCTGATTTAGGTTCTCCCAACTAAGGTCGGTGAGAAGGAAGTATTATTGTCCAAAACTGTAGAGTCATTCGTACATTGTTGGAGTGGTTTTAGCTGGGAGCTGTAGTGGTGGTCTGTCACCTTCTCTTCTGACCTTGCTGATCTCTCTCCCCCCCCCCCCCCCTTCCTTCACTGGGTATTGTAGTTTAAGACTTGCCTGATGTCAGTCTTTCAGGTGTGAATCCCTGTCCTGAGTTGCAGCACCTGTGGCTCTGTTGTAGCGCTTGCCTGGTATAGACAAGTGGACACTTGTGTGCAGGTATCTGTAGTGATCATTTGGTTTCCGGTACAAGGGAGTTGTTAGGTGCCCATGGTATAGTCCACCCAGCCTCAATTCAAGTGCAGGTTTCGACCAATAAAGACCCCAATTCCTTAGGTGCCGCTTCATCCTAGGACCTTCTTTGTGTGTCCACTCTAAGGGAGGTGGAGAGGGTGGCAGCGCATTGCTTCAGGATGAGAACAGAAATCATGCGGCGGTGGCGGGAGGCCCCGTTAGCTAAAGTGGTACCTTGGGTTAAGAATAGTTTCAGGTTAAGAACAGACCTCCAGAACGAATTAAGTTCTTAACCAGTGTGGTGTAGTGGTAAAGAGCGGTAGACTCGTAATCTGGTGAACCGGGTTCACGTCTCCGCTCCTCCACATGCAGCTGCTGGGTGACCTTGGGCTAGTCACACTTCTTTGAAGTCTCTCAGCCCCACTCACCTCACAGAGTGTTTGTTGTGGGGGAGGAAGGGAAAGGAGAATGTTAGCCGCTTTGAGACTCCTTCGGGTAGTGATAAAGCGGGATATCAAATCCAAACTCTTCTTAACCCGAGGTACCACTGTAATGCATTTTAATATTTTGATGTATTTTGATTTGGTATTGAATGCTTTTTTTAAAAAAAATGTAAGTTGCTTTGCGAAAAAAATTCTTGTAGTAAGTGACAAATAAATATAGCCGTCGTCAGGCCTGGGGACCAAATGCAATCATCCAGCCTTTGGGACCTCCAGGCCACAGACCCTCCTAGTCTTGCTTTGCAGCTTCCTTGAGTGGGTTTGCCTGGCTGAAATGCGCCCTTGAACTCGAGCCTTTGAATTTTGTCAGTGAATCTTGCTTGCCTGGATGCAGGATACGAGCGATGTGTGCCTGTGTGTGTAGAAATTAGCCTAGTTTGCAAAGGTGAAATTCACATTGGTTGGCCTGCCCACCTTTGCCTCTGACCCTGCCCACCCTCTGCTTGCGGCCCCCAGAAGCGAATGTGGTCCTCAGCCTGCAAAGAGTTTTCCCCACCCCTGATGTAAGTGAATTGTTTTGTTGTTGTCGTTTAGTCATTTAGTCATGTCCGACAGTTACTCATGTCTGACAGTAATAAATAAACCTGATACTTGTATTAGTCCAGGTTGACACTTCAGTGCAACTTGAAGCTCTGCTGTTAAGTTTTAAAGAGCCTTCTTGTGCCCATGGGTTCTGATGAAGATGGTGTCCTATCTCAAGCAGTTCTGATGCTATAGCATCTTGTGGGATGTTTGCGGCTTATATTTGCATAATATACACCTATTTCCCCCCCGACAACTAAGTCCATTGCAAAATGGTTCGGAGCAAATAATGAATGCCGTGTGGAGGACTTTCAATCAATGAAGTCGGCAAGTAACCTTGGTTCTTGAGTAAAGCGTATTCACCGAACAGTTAGAAGGCGAAGAGTGGCTTAATCGAGAGCTTCCTTGTAAAAAGGAAAAGTATAATTCAGGGCTTCCCGCAGCAGTCATGCTGTGCAAAATACCTCTGTACTGGGATGCAGACACACACATAGCTCCACTATAGGCATTTACTGCCGCACCACAAATAACATCAAATGCTGTAATTAAGGAACCAACGTAAAATGTCAAAGCCTATCATTTCTGTGCTTTTGGTCTGGAGGGATAATGGGGAGGCCTAGAGATTCTTTGTGTGGGGCTGAATCTGGGTGGTAGGGGAAGGGATTTACTTTCTGGCTGGCTTCCTTCTCCTTTGCTAAGATGCATTTTTGTATCTTAGCGAAGTGAACGTCGTTGTCGGAGCAATTTTTCATCTGCCAGTGATGTCGACGTAATAGGAATGTGTGAGAGACAGCCTGCTCACAGCAGCTGAAATACCAAATCATAGATTTCGAAGGGACCCCATGGATCACCTAGTCCAACCCCTGCAATTCAGGAATATGCACCCATATGGAGCTCAAACCCGTGACCTTGGTGTTATAAGCACCACGCTCTAACCAACAGAGCTAACCTATGGGGATAGTATCTGATGCCCAGATAAACCTTTGTTCGTTCAGGAATGTGCATGTCTCTAGGTTAAACAGGGCTGCTCATCAGACAGAATGCGGAATGACTAACCTGCGTCTCTATTTCCAGGCATCCCCAACCTTCGGCCCTCCAGATGTTTTGGACTACAATTCCCATCATCCCTGACCACTGGTCCTGTTAGCTAGGGATCATGGGAGTTGTAGGCCAAAACATCTGGAGGGCCGCAGGTTGGGGATGCCTGATAGACAAAGCCTGACTTTGCTGTTTTGGCATAGTTTTGTTGTTGTTCAGTCGTTCAGTCGTGTCCGACTCTTCGTGACCCCATGGACCAGAGCACGCCAGGCACGCCTATCCTTCACTGCCTCTCGCAGTTTGGCCAAACTCATGTTTGTAGCTTCGAGAACACTGTCCAACCATCTCATCCTCTGTCGTCCCCTTCTCCTTGTGCCCTCAATCTTTCCCAACATCAGGGTCTTTTCTAGGGAGTCTTCTCTTCTCATGAGGTGGCCAAAGTACTGGAGCCTCAACTTCAGGATCTGTCCTTCTAGTGAGCACTCAGGGCTGATTTCTTTAAGAATGGATAGGTTTGATCTTCTTGCAGTCCATGGGACTCTCAAGAGTCTCCTCTTGAGACTATAGTTTAATATCCTTCAAAAGTCAGCTGCAACTTTAAGCAGAGCGTTTGTGTGCCTGTGTGTGTTTTATTACGTCTGTTTTCAATTTACCTGAAAAAGAATACGCATGCTTTCTTTTCCTTTTTTTCTGGGTTTACTCATGTTGCACTATCATCCAAGGAATTTCAGCTCCTTCTCATGGAGACTCTCCCCTTCTGCAAAACAAAAGGAAAAGGAAAAAGAAAGCTGCCTTCTTCACTTGACCTGGGGATGTGATTTCCTTTGCACAGCCTGCTTGCTGCTGTTTGGTTTAGTAAAATGCGGAGCTGCGTTAGCATTTGGCAGCCCTTCCTGGACCGTTGTGAAAGAGAGAAATGTTACTTGGACTCCATCCGCCTGTGTATCCACCCATTCACACGCCCTCACACATCTGGTGCCAGTTGGATGGACTGAAAAGGAGTGCTCTGTACTCCTTTGAATGGACATTGCTTAGTGCATTCCCTATGGGCCACAACATGCCTTTTCTGTTCAGCTCTGAAAGTGAAGGGAAAGGTAATAATGCATACGCTATTTCGTGAAGAATCAAGAATAATGTATTTCAGATACTGGAACCTGGAATGATGCTCTTGCTTTTTGCTCCAGGAAAGAAGCTGACCATGTGCAGAATGCAACAAAAACAATTCAAAACTATTTTAAAAAGTCAAGTAGACAGCCATAGCAAACTATGGGTTTGCTTCCAAGCTTGCTGATACTCCCTTGAACATGGGTGATGCTGTGTTGGCTACATAAGGACTGTCAGTCTGACATATTACTTTGCTATTAGTACCTAGGAGGGTGGTAATATAGAACAGCCCTGCTGGGTAGCAACAGCTGGTAGTGTTACTGGCTTAAAGGGGGCTTTCTTGAGGTATTGGGTTGACTAGTGCTAGAAGCAAGATGCTGGCGGACTAGATGGACCTCTTTTTGACTGATCAAGCAGGACTGGGCCCTTAAAGCAAGGTTATGCAAAGTTCAGTGGACCGAAAGGAATTGATCCCAATTCTAAATAATACAGAGTTCATGTATCCTGCAGAAAACTGTGCTGTATGTGTCAGCGAGAGTGCCTGGCGCTACAGATCACACCGTCCTCCCTTATCTTTCCCCCACCCTGCTTCTCCTTCTTCCATAAGTAAAACAAAACAAAAAGCAAAACATTGCCCCTTTGAGAAGGAGGAGACAGCGAGAGCTTCAATCAAAGCATGGAATATATTTTGCCTCACTAGGGATCAGGGACATGGGCTGTGTATAGACCGTATATTTTAAGCACATTTAAAGCAAGTCACATTCCTCAAAGAATCCCAGGAACTGCAGTTCGCCACTAGCAGAGCTACGGTTCCCAGCACCCTTAAGAAACTGCAGTTCCGAGGGGAAGTCATGTGCTTTAAATGGGTGGTGTGCAAGCAGCCGAATCTGTAGTGGGAAGACATTCCAGGTGTCGGTAGGAGTGTGCGTCACCCCCCTCCTCCCCAAAGTAGAGCTTTTAACGCAACACGATGAATAGCGATACTGCAAACATTTATTTTGTTCTTGTTTTGTTGCTCTTTTTCAATTTAAAAAAAACAGCATGATTCTGAGCAAAGCATGTATCATCGTAGGAAATGTGGCTGTACAATAAATACTCTCTTAGGAAAGAGAGTTCTATTCCACTTTTCAAAACCCAGGCTGCTGCTGCTGCTGCCGCTGCCTTCCTCTCTTTAGTAGGCTGCTGCTGTGTTTGCAAATATAAGCTAGCAGCTCCCTCTGCAGCTGGCATCAGTGCAGGCTTCTTTTTAAGAAACGAGTTGCAAACCCTGTATTCAGTTGCATGAAAGGGGTGGTCTGTGATCTCCTTGCAGTTCGTTGTCATCCTCTTCACCAAGGTGCTTTAAACAGCTGTGTTGAATTAGTAAAAAAAAAACCTAGTACATTTAGATACTGCGTTGCCCCTCTTTACCCCAAATGTTTGTAGGGGTTTTATCTACATCTTGGTTTAACACCAGTTTAATGAAAAATATTCTTGAAGGGTGGAATGTCGAGTTTTCACTGTACGAGCAGGTTTAAGCTGAACACTGAAGCTGGAATGAATTATGGTGAGAACGTGGTTCTGATTTATTGCGTTTTATTCTGAAGGTTCGTAACAGTTGAGTTGGGGAGCAGACCTGGCGTTTTCAAGCATGCAAGCTTTCTTTCAACCCCAAATGCTTAAAAGATACAGGCTCAACAAAAGCTGCAAGTGATTAGCTGCCGAGTTTTTTTTTAAGGGTTTCTGTGAAAGCAGAGCACTGGTGGTACAAAAGGCTACGGGAGGAATGAAGTTTGGCTTTCAGGTGATTGCTCCATCAGGGCAAGCATTTAGGCTTACCAGGCGGAGCAATCCCCCCCTCTTCTCCCCCATGTGCTGTTCTGGTGCTCTCTTGACATCCCCCCCAATCGGGTGAGGGGTGGAGAAATGGGAAACACCCATTGCACAAGCGCGGAGGTCCTTGAGCAATACTTCTGCATACAGGACTCTAGTTGAATCCCACCATACGTGTGTGTGTGTGTGTGTGTGTGTGTGTGTGTGTGTGTGTCTATGTCTGTCTCATCTTTCAGGGAAGTGGAGAAAAAGTAATGAAACATAATAAAAGCATCATTATGAAATCTGCACTTCAGTAAAACAACATAAGACACAGCAATTGATAAAACTTAATTAAAAGTTGATTGAAACAAAGTCAAAAGGCACAAGGGGAAGAGGAGATACATTTTTATTTTGCACAAAAATGGGGCGCATAACTGAAAGGTACCTGTCTCTGGTACCTGTCTTCTTCTTTTTTAATGAGTTGTGAGTAGGACCCCCAGCTTGGGCAGGTTCGTACAGGTGCAGTCAGGCCTTCAGGTGATGTGCTCCGAAACCATTTAGGGTTTTAAAGGCCAAAAGCTGCGCTTTAAATTGAACCTGGAAACAAAGACAGGCACACTGTGGTCTGCGTAATCTTTTTTTGTGTTCATGTGTGTATGGGGACGTGGACCAGACTGTTGCATAGAGGTTTTGTGTGGATTTGTGTGACCTTCTAGGCTGCTCCAAGCCTACCCCCCCCCCCAATTTTTTTTTGGGAGACACATCAGTGGGTCATAAGTGTTTTGGGGCATGCTGTGTTGCCAACAGTGATTGTTTAGTACAAGGGCACATGTTCCTTCCAGGAAGCTGCCTTGTACTTAGACCAATGGTCCATCTAGCTCGGTATTGTGTGCACTGACTGGCAGCAGCTGTCCAGGGTTTCAGGGAGGGGACATTCCCAAACCTAGCTGGAGATGTTTGGGGTTGAACCTAGGACTTCCTGCATGCAGATGCTGCACCACGGAGCTACGACCCTTTTTTATTAACCCCTCAGTTGGTTTCACATAGCAACAAGAGCTGATTTTACAGGACCAGGTAGGGAAACCTTTGGGAAGTGGAAGAGGACTCTTACAAGTATTCTTTGTTTTGTTTTAGTTACTCTTCTTTTCAAGCCGTTTTTGTGTGACAGTGACTAAGGCTGGCATGCCCACAAACGTTCTGAGCAGTCCAGTATTTCTGGACTTCAGCTACACGGCTGCATAGGGGATTCTCTTCTGTAATCAGCAGTTCAGAACTGACAGGGAGCGCCGTTCAAAAAAAAAAAAACATTGCCGGCGAGCCTTTTATAGGTGGCCGAGGCACTGACTCACTGCGGTACTTTAATCTGCCTCGATGTTTTCATGAGGAACCCAGCAAGACACAGAGGTTGCCAGCGCCCGTTGTAAAGCTGAACTCTGCGGCCTGACCACCAGAGCAGTTTGTGGTAAATTAAGCTGGGAAAGGAAAGGAAAGGACGGAAATGGCTTGACAAGAGATTAAAGGGAAAGTAATGGAGGGTGAAATAAAACGGCTTGAAAGAGCCAGGCCAGAGTTGCCTCCCGAAGTCAGCCCTTGGCCAAAGACGCTGTGGGATTTTTTATGAGGATTGTTTGGGTCACTATGTGGCCTTACTTTCATTAATGAGAATTCTTGTGAACCATCATGAAACCTTGGTGTTAAACCTTCCATGTTCAGGACAGGCATACCGATTAAAGACATGGATCTGCTGCAAGAGTTGGCAATCTGATTCCCTCTATCTGTCGAATCTGAGCACTGCATGCCCTCTCAAGTTGCACAGCGATATTTTATGTGTAGCAGAACGTGGTTTCATTTCTGTGACCACTTTTGCTCATAGAAGTGGGCAAGACTCCACAGGTTTGTGAAATACTTGCAGTGGACCAGTGTGGTTTATTAGTTACTGTCAGACTAAGACTTGGGAGACCAGGATTTAAATTCCTACTTGACCATGAAGCTCACTGGGTGACCTTGGGCCAGTCACTGCCTCCTGCCTCTCAGCCTAGCCTACCTCACAGGTGGGATATAAATGCAATTAATACATTTTATACCCATACCCCCACACCTGTAGCTTAGTAAACTGCTAGCCTTGAACTTCTGCCAGTGATGCTTCTGCAAGGCTGTTACCTGCTTTCTGAATGGCAGGGACAGTGTAAATACGGTAATGTGCCAGAGTATCAGATACTAAAACAAAATAAAAAATAAAAAAATTCCTTCCAGTAACACCTTAGAGACCAACTAAGTTTGTTCTTGGTATGAGCTTTCGTGTGCATGCACACTTCTTCAGATACAGTATCAGATACTGTGGACTTTACACATGGCACATGTTTTTAAAAGTCTGACTGTTATGAAACACTATTGCCTAGTGAAATTGGAGTGAATGCGATGAGACGAGTGGGGGTTTGATCCCCCCTCCCCATTTTAACAAAACATTATGCTCTTGCTGTCTTGTCTATTTATCTGTCGGTTTGTTTATATGACAAATGTATCAATCTAATATAGATCTATTTATCTGAGTAGAAGTTATGGTTTAAGTCTAGCAATGAATGAAGTCAAATAATACATTGTGTATTAACTTTGGAAAGTTAATGAGATCAGCATTGTTTCCTTTAGTGAAGATGAAGTCCTAGATAACTTGACCCTTAAGATTATGTGTGACCAGAAATTGACTAGACATTTCACATTTATTAACAGTAACTGATGCCTTGGTAACAGGGTATTAACTTATTCACTCATGCTGAATTTGATTAGAGACAGTCTTCTGATAAGGAAGCCATAAATCTATCAAAAATGTCTAGAGGAGAATAGCTGCTGACTGTACTTGGACACAAATCATCCTATGTGTTGATGTCTCTCTCTGCTCTCTGACCGCTGCATAAACAGAAGCTGCCGTTAAAATAAATTTTCGGCATTAAGCTTTTTAAAAGCCCCCTCTTGTGGTGTATTGAAGCAGCTGCATCTCTCCAATGAAACAGTTCTCCCGGCGAGTTTGTTGTGGGCAACTAGCTGTAGCTGTAACACACAATGGCTGCCATCTTTGCATTTATTTTTCTCTTCTAATTCTGCCACAAACATGTCCAACAACAGATGAATCCTCAAAATTGCTCCTTAATGTAAAAGTGTATCAAACTTGTGCCAGTGTCAAAATGAATACTCAGGTGTCAGTTGGTTGTTCTATCCTAACTAGACATGCTTAGGGAGCTGGTGATGAAAGGAAGTGCCAATCTGGGATTTTTGTTAACATTTTTGGTCCTAAGTAAGACAATACCCCAGTTCCTCAAGGACTGCCTCTCCCTGTATGAATTGACCCAGACTCTGCGAACATCCTCTGAGGCCCTTCTTCGTGTGCCTCCTCCACAAGAGGTCTGGAGGATGGTAACATGAGAATGGGCCCTTTCTGCGGTGGCTTCATTTGTGGAATGCTCTCCCCAAGGAGGCTTGCCTAGCGCCTTCATTACATATCATTTGGCACCGGGCAAAAAACAAAACAAAAACCAATCTATGGCCTTTTAAACTTGGGGGGGGGGATATTGTTTTTGTTTGTTGCTATGTTTTGTTTTGTTTTGTATATTGTAAATGCTCTGTGATTTTTGGATGAAGGGCAGTAAATAATAATAATAATAATAATAATAATAATAATAATAATAATATCACCAGGGAACCTCTAATCACATCCCATTACTTCTTCCATAAAGAGCGTATTCAGCTAAATTTGAATATCACATAGTGACTCACTTGAACAAAGCATCCAGATCTTTTACTGGGGGCCTCTGCAGTATCAGAGGAAGTTGGTGACGGGGACTTTTCAGCTGTGGCCCTACCAGAATAGCCTTTTTAAAGTGTATGCAATTTTTTGATGTATGTAAGGTGCAGTTGGTTGATTTTACTGAGTTTGCATATCCAGCAGTATTTTATAAACAGTTTGTGTTTTACATGGTCACATAGCCAGATTTAAATATATATTTTGTCAACCTATCTTCTAATTCCAGTTCATAAGCGCTATTCCATATTCAGCTAAACTGGTAACAGCTGCACACAAAAGAGTGGTACCAGTTGACTTGAGGTAACCCTCAGTTTTCCAGAGGTACAAAGAACTTTGGCGGGGCCAACATAGCGGGGAGCCCCCACCAATAGTCCAGTAACAACTGAATAAACCATTGTTGTCTATTTTCATCTGAACTGGGCCCATAGTTAGATCTGTTTCATGTCTCGAAAGTTTGGTCTGCTAACTTTGAGTTCCACACAGAGAATGACCATTCCTGTATTCAGCAGGCTGAGTGGTGTCTGAAGCGGAGAATTTAGCTACAAATATTCCATGGTTAATGCATAGACCATATCAACCTTCAGCTGGCTGACCAAAAAGAAATTGGTCTCATCTGACCTTTTCTGCCTAGGCCTGAACCTTCTCAGAATCTACCGGTAATTGAGACCGACTTGAAGTGAGAATGTGAATTGATTTTGTTCCTATCTGGTTGGGTTGCAGGCACAATATCAATACTGGAGGAGGTCATATCTGCACTAATGGTTGCTGAAGTGTAAAATGTAGCAGCTGCCATTGTGCTTTTCTGCCCCTTTCTCTATAAACCTCTGTAACACAATAATAGGGCAAGGTGATCAATGGCCAAGGAAGATGAGTGTTGTTCATGCATGCAAATTTTTCCAGTGTCAACATGATGTCAGTGACCTAAACATGCCACCTGGTATTTCCCCCTATTAAATCTGGATTTACCCTTTGATAAGTTAAATAAACTTGTTGCTGATGACCCATTTGTGATATCTGAATGCACAGAAGCCTAGGACTTGTGCCTGTTGTTGCAATTGCACGAAACCATGGTTTCTTGTAATGTCATCATAGTCTAACTGAAAATGTTAGACATTCAGAAAAAGCAAAAGGCCTGATTTTATTGGAACGGATCCAGTTTTGCTGGGAAGAGTGCTGATTGTTTAAATGGTCCACCGTTAAATAAAATAAAATACCGGTAAAATAAAATACGAGGGAGTTGGTAGTGTAAAATCCAAGTCTTTCTGTTGGTTTCATGAAGCAGTTCTTCTAGCATCAGTATGAAGTACTTTGCTTTAGCAGAGTTATAAAAATGCAGCTGAAAGAAGGTACTCTGTGCTAAATATTGTGATCTCCTTTATATGCGTTGATGCACCATATTTATTAATGCTTAAGCAAAAGGTTGGAGACGGAGAAGTGAATGGCAGAATCTCAGTCTAGTGTTTTTTTTTAGCTTGTCACTCAGGCATATGCTTTCTGTTAACTGAGAGGGGCGTATGACACTCATTAAAAGCAATGCACAAATCTGTCATATGGTACTGAGCTCGCTGTTTTGGTGTTTGCCGTTGAGCTTCAGGAAAAACAGTGACAAGCCAAAGCAATATTTTGATCCCCTGCTTCTGCTACCCACCCGCCCACCCACTCCTGTCAATGGGTTTCAACATTCCAGAGCTCTCTGCTCCATCTGTCATGGCTCGCTTGGTGCTTTGTTCTTGGATCCATGGCCTTTAGCAAAGCTGTCTCCAGCTCAGTTGGCCAGGCTCCCACCGTTCAGCGAAGAACTTGGTTCTACTACAAGCAGGGTGGATAAAAATCAATGATTTTTTTTAAAAAATCAAAAAAATCGGATTTTTTTGATTTAAATCGGATTTTTTTGATTTAAATCGGATTTTTTTTATTTAAATTGGATTTTTAAAATAAAATGCTTTTGGAGGAAAAATCTTTCTAAATATAGTCTTCTATTTAAGTTACATTGTAGTCCAAAGGCTATTCATCAGGAAATAAGGATTTGTTTTAAGTTTATCAAGTGTGCTAAAACTCAGTCTGAGGTTTTTTTTTTAATGTTTAACCACATCAGTTAACAAACATGGATACATATGCTATCATGTTATTGTTTTAGTTAAATAAATTGTTTAAATGGTTATTAAGGAAATGATTATTTTTCTCCTTCCAATAAAGTACAGCAGAAAAGTTGTCCAAATATAAACAGTTAACTTATTAAACCTCACCATAATTTCATAATTATCTGTCTATGTATTTCTAATAGTATAACCAAATCAGTATTTTTTATATAACTGTAAAAACTACTCTGAAAATGTATTATTCCAAAAATGAAACCTTCATATGGTTGTAAATATTAAGATTATACCAGCAAGAATGAGTCTTTCTGTAAAAAAAAATATTTAAATCAAGTCTTACTGACTAGTGATTTAAATCGAGCCTTACTGACTAGTGATTTAAATCGTGATTTAAATCAAATCCACCCTGACTACAAGATCTGCTCCATAGCCAACCTGATTTGTGTGTGACTTTAAAACAAACAAACAAAAAAATACTGGTGGGAGAATTCAGTTCTGTGTCTCTGAAATGGTCCTCAGGCGATGAAGTTGGCTGACGCAATTGTATTTTGTCTTCTGTAGTCCAGACGAGGCGTTGAACGTGCTCTTGGTATTCTGTTGCCCGCTGTTGAATGAATGTGTGTTGATTTTAACCCCCTTGAAGGCACATGGCAAAATTTGGTAGAAACAGCAACAACATTAGGATTGTGCCATTGCTCCGCTCCTCTTTTCCGAGCACAATTCAAAGTGTTGGTGCTGACCTTTAAAGCCCTAAACGGCCTTGGCCCAGTATACCTGAAGGAGCGTCTTCACCCCCATCGTTCAGCCCGGACACTGAGATCCAGCGCCGAGGGCCTTCTGGCGGTTCCCTCACTGCGAGAAGCAAAGCTATAGGGAACCAGGCAGAGGGCCTTCTCGATAGTGGCGCCCGCCCTGTGGAACGCCCTCCCAGCAGAGGTCAATGAGATAAACAACTATCTGACATTCAGAAAATACCTCAAGGCAGCCCTGTTTAGGGAAGTTTTTAACCTGTGATATTTTAATATCTGTTGGAGGCCGCCCAGAGTGGCTGGGGGGACCCGGCCAGATGGGCGGGGTACAAATAATATATTATTATTACAGTATTATTATTATTATTATTATTATTATTATTATTATTATTATTATTAAAATTTACTGCCTGATGAGATGACCACAAGACACAGGCCTTCATTATCTTCATTACCACTGTCTCCGCTGTAAGCTTCTACCACGTTTCAGTAGGTTCACACATAACCCTAATTCAGCATGAATGTGTGAGTGCTGTCCTGGTTGTCCTGCTTCCAGGCTACCCAGAGTTAAGCCATATTTTGGCTTAGTGTTATATGTGAAATGCACATATAACAACACTCAGCCAAAGCACCACCACCATATAATTCACGTAATCTCCAATCGTACTGGACATTGATACCACCACGTAAAATTCTTGAGTCAAGCTTATTGCAGCAATTGGTAATTATAGAGTGAAATATTGTCTCATTGTATTATGGGTTAGAACGAAGAGTCCATCTTTTAGCATTTTGTTGTGTTTTCATCTTCAGGCACATGCCTAAATCTCTTTAAAAGTGTAGATCAGGGGTTGTCAACCTGGTTCCTACCGTCCACTAGTGGGCGTTTCAGGGTTCTAGGTGGGTGGTAGGGGGTTCTACGGCACAAGCTGAATCCTCCTTCCATCGAGCACTGGTGGGCGGTAAGGAAATTCTACCATCAAGAAAGATGCATTAGTGGGCGGTAGGTATAAAAAGGTTGACTACCCCTGGTGTAGACTGTGTCCATGCATTCCTTCTTTCATTCTGACAGGGCCATTCTGTATACAGCTTGAAACAGGTACAGTGGTACCCCGGGTTAAGTACTTAATTCGTTCTGGAGGTCTGTTCTTAACCTGAAGCACCACTTTAGCTAATGGGACCTCTTGCTGCCGCTGCGCCACCATTTCTGTTCTTAGCGGAGTTCTTAACCTGAAGCGTAGCCTACTTAACCTGAAGCGTACTTAATTCTTAATTGTGTTGCTGCTGGCCACCAAGAAGTTGTTATGCATCAAATGGAATTGCTCCTTGCCAGAACCACTGCTGTTAGGAATGTCAAGTGACAGGCTATACATGTTGCATGTGGTGAAGCCATCAAATTGGTACAATTTTAAGTGGTAATGCAGACCGTGATGACTATCAGTGAGACAATAGGGGCTCTTCAGAACAAGTGTATCAAACAACTAATTGGAAACCCCAGAAATGGATAATTTTATTGTGTTGAATGATGCCACATGATTGTCATGCGTGTTTCATGTTTGTAGATAAGGGACGTTGATGGCAAATGGATATTACGGAAAGGTTCATTTCGAAAATTTTGCTTAATAAACACAGCAGTGCTTGTGGATCTAAAGTGATCCCCTCTTTGCTGTTGTCTTTTGTGTGAAGGCGGTCACCTCATTGCCATCCTGCGTGACAGAAGGTTATTGGGTAATTGAGCCTGTTCATGCAGTGGTGACAGCTTATAGTAGAAATCTGACAGCTAGCTGCCTTTCTAAACAAAGTGGGCTTGCTGAGTGACTTAGGGTGATGTTGCTCTTAATGCTTTTTCATTTTTAAGCGAAAGCTATTAAATGGCTTGACATCACCTTGCCGACAAAGGTCCGTATAGTTAAAGCTATGGTTTTCCCAGTAGTGACCATAAAGAAGGCTGATCGCCGAAGAATGGATGCTTTTGAATTATGGTGCTGGAGGAGACTCTTGAGAGTCCCATGGACTGCAAGAAGATCAAACCTATCCATTCTTAAAGAAATCAGCCCTGAGTGCTTGCTGGAAGGACAGATCCTGAAGCTGAGGCTCCAATACTTTGGCCACCTCATGAGAAGAGAAGACTCCCTGGGAAAGACCCTGATGTTGGGAAACATTGAGGGCACAAGGAGAAGGGGACGGCAGAAGGGGACGAGATGGTTGGACAGTGTTCGTGAAGCTACCAACATGAGTCTGACCAAACTGTGGGAGGCAGTGGAAGACAGGAGTGCCTGGCGTGCTCTGGTCCATGGGGTCACGAAGAGTCGGACACGGCTAAATGACTTAAACAACAACAACAATTAAATGGCTTGAGGATTTAACATCCAGGGACTGCCCTTTAATGAACTTACACAGTAGTGGCCAAGAACATGCAGCATGCAAGTGCCCTTTTGCCCCTTCAATGCTTTTATTAATTTGTTTTTTTAAACCAATCAAGCCAAAATCTCTAGTCCTCAGTTTTTGCTGATGTGCTTCCAATGCTGAGAGAGAGAGAGGCACAAGTTCTCTGGTCGTGGCAGTGACCATGGCTTAGCAACAGGGCATCTGTTTTGTGTGTAGGACGTCTCAAGCTCAAAACCTTGGCATCACCAATTCAGAGGAGATCTAGATGTTTGCAAGGTCATTGGAGGCGTATGGCCTCCCACCTCTTTGTTTGCCCCCTTGCCCTTTTTGGCTCATTACATTGAGCAGGGAGGGACCAACGGAGGCAAATGGACTGTGGGCTTATCTGCCCCCACCCCCAATATTTTATTCAAGTAAGGTACATTCACCTGATGCCAGGTGTTTCTAAAACTCATTGGAAACCATTCTAAGTAGGGTTAACAGGTGTCTCCAGAATCATTTAGCTGAACTCTAGCTTTCATTTCAAGTTTTTATTTTTTCTGCGACATGCAATGGGGATTCATGAATGTTATACAACATTAACTTAAGTGTTAGATGCAGGTTTTGATGAGTGATTTTATTGGACTGAACCCTACTGGAATCTTGTATATGCCAATAAAAGGTCTGAGAATTCAAATTTGATCCTAAACATTTAATACCACTTATATAATAAAAGCCTCTAGTATAACATATATTATCCCTGCATTCTTTTGTTTTTGAAGAATGGATTGAAATTTTGACAGTGAGTGCAGATGTAAATGAGGCTAGATGGTAACCACCATCTTTTTCAAATAATTGGGATTGAGTTTTTAACAGGGGTTTTGCAGCGTAATATTCATTGAAAGGCGCCATGTGTCTTTTATCTAGACAAGGTTATTTTAGTGAGCATTTCTTTTCTCCTTGTAATACCTACAGTGCTCTTTCCCTCTTTATTAATGTAATTACTGCAGGTTAACATGGCAATCATTTTTGCTCTTTCATGGCTCTGTATAATACTATTACTTTTTTCTGGGGGGAAATGTAGATGGCTTTAATGGCACTATTACCACTCTTCAGTGTTTAAATTTCATATCAAAACTGGTTAAAGGCTATGATCAGTGTTTAAAATTGCTCTGTGGGGAATGCAATAAGATGATTTATAATGTAAATATAAACCTTTAAATAGGAATTGAGAATAGCAGCTCTTGAAGATCCAGCAGTAATGGTATTTAACTCCAAATATTAAGTCCATATCTAGGTGGTGGATTTTGTGTGTGTGTGTGTGTGTGTTCTCTTTTCTCTGTAGCTTCAAATTCCTGGGTAGTTGTTTTGGTCCTTTAGCTGTGCCTGCTGTTCTGAAGCTGTTTGCTTTATAGAAGTAGTGCCACCACTATAGCACTGAAGGTATCTGAAGAAGTGCGCATGCACATGAAAGCTCATACCAAGAATAAACTTAGTTGGTCTCTAAGGTGGTACTGGAAGGAATTTTTTGGGTTTTTTTGTTTTCACTATAGCACTGGTTCAGGTATAGCAGAAGTGCTTTAGATGGATTTCTGTGGATGAACGATGCACTGCTGTTGACATCTGTATGCCCCGAGAGACAATGGAGTGCACCTCCGGGGGTGAAGTTAAACCACTGCGTTAGCAGCACCGAAGTGACCTCCCCCGGGGCACAAGCCTGGGCAGTGTGTCTGGAGGTTCTGGGCTGCCCAGACGAAAAGACCCCCCTCTCGGCCTCGCTGATGTGGTCCAAAGGAAAGCAGAGCAAGATGTTTGGCACCAGCTTGGCTGCAGGAGTTGCCGGAAGGAGGTGTACAAGGCACCACCCAACTGCCTTAGGGACTCCAGATTTGGGTTGGGTTTACTCCATAGCCTTTTCTTCTCAAGATATCCCTAAACGCAGCAGAGGTTTAGGATCAGAGTTTTCTTTCTCCTATATGGGCTCCCTTTCCAGGTTGAGAAACCCCATCTGTCCTTCACTTCCCTCTGCAGCACGTGCTCCTTGACCATTGGACTTACTATTGGTTTCATCCACTCAATACAACAGCCTGTCTTCACATGCAGGGTTTGAGACCCATCGGCTACCCTCACCTGGTTTAGCTGGCCAGTCGAAGCTGCTCTAGGGGTATGGCCGCTGTCACATACTGAAAGCTTCTGGGAACCACAAGTGATAGCTGAGTGGAGGGTAGGGACCAAAGGTGGACAAACTACCCCACAAGGAATGGGACATGTTGCCCACCAGAGGTGCAGCCCCTCCGCCAACCCCCCATACACCCCTGAATGAGGTACACACAAACTTTAATGTGGAATATGGACTCCACATAGGTTCATGAGCAGAATCTGCCACATCATCCTTTACAATTGCTCCTCCTTGTAAGAATTTTGTAGGAACCTTCCATGTTTTTGAGACACACCTATCTGTGGGGGAATATTTCCAAAGCAGTTCCGTGGTGATAAAATTGCTACGCACGAACCATTCCCATGAAGGTCAGTAGCAATCATTTGCATTTCACACACCCTCCAAAGAATCTGTTGAAGGCTTAGTGTCTCAAGTGGACTGGAAGGCAACTTATAAGTGTGAAATTATGCATTCGCTTCTTCTAAAAAGTTTATTCATCAGCTATGTTACAAATGGGAATAACAAGCTGCTAAGGCCTTATGTTAGTCAACACTGTGGTGATGTTACCTTTGATCAAGGACCAAAAGACCTTTGATCCCTCATCTTCAAAAGGTACACAAAACTAGGAGGTAGGAGCAGAAGCTGTTCTTGTCATTGGAGAGCCAGCCAGCCAGCCAGCCAGGCAGGCAGGCAGGCAAAGGAGACACTAAATCCTGCTCCGTCTGAACTGCTCCCTCCCTGCCATCTACCACCAACTGCCCTATGGAAGGATCTCAGTGAATTGTTACGTTTTTATACTTTATTTTTATGGAACATAGAGCTTGTGACATTAAGAAACTTAACACATTTCACAACCCCTACTACTCAATCATGATTGTATTTTGATTCTACATGTAAGGTAGCCTACAAGGATTTGTGTCCAGAAAGGCCGTGAATGCCTTTAAACAGTAAGCATACAGTGGCATGATCGTAATACTATTGGAAGCGAGTCATGGGCACTTGCCTCAATGCCTTCGACATGCGTTGCATCAGGAGAATTGTGGGCACCCCATGGCAGGACAGAATTCCGAACAAAGATGTGCTCTCCCAAGCCAACAGTTCCAGCATGTTTGCATTCCTGTCTCAGTGATGTCTACACTGGCTTGGCCATCCCCACAGAATGGAAGATGGTGGGATCCCCAAGGATGCGAAGGCCCTATGAGATCTTGCGCAGACCCCACGAGATCTTGCTCAACCTTCCCAGAGCCCAGTAAGCAAGGCGGTGGGCTGAAAAAAGCTCTTTATGTCCTTGGTTTTCTTCTTGGGAGATCTTGCAGGAGCCACCCCAGCCTTCCAGAGGCCTCACATGACCTTCTCAGAGTCTAGTAGAGTAGGGATGGTCATGAACGGGTGTGTGCATATTCCTGGGGGGCCTTTGTACACGACCACCAGAACATAACCCCTACATTAAGTTTTGGTCGTGCTGTAAAATAAAGACTAAAAGCTGAACAAAATTGAACTGAATCTAAACACTGCCTCTGAAGGCATGAGAGAGAACAAAAAATTCTTCACTGTGTGCCTGAAGCCCATAAATCTATGCCAGCAACTGATTTATTAAAGGGGTTTGCTTCCCCCCCCCATTTTTTTCCTCAAGGGGAGAGGAGGGCAGTCAGCTTTGGGAAAAGCCTGTCCTGCAGATCTGGAAGGCAGGCTCTTGAGCAACATCTAGAGGAGTCAGAGTTGCACGCTGGTTCTACAGACTACAGTACTTCCTGCCTCCGCCTGTCAGGTTGCATGTGAGAGATGGCCACAAAGGAGGGGAGTTAAGAAGAGTGGAGTTGAGAAGCAAGGAGGAATTTGTACGGAGTGGCCGGGGGTGGGGGGTGAATAAAAGTTCCAGGACTGTCTTTGGGTTTTGACGAGTCCACATGGTGAAGTCAAATTCCCAAATTGTGACTCCCACCAAGAATTGGATTCTGTTCTGTTTTCTGTTTCATATTGGTTGGATTCCTGGTATTTGGGGAAAGAGGTATTCTTATGAAATGTTATTTGTTCTATTTTGGGTGTTGATCTTAGAGTAGACCGAGCCGTAGTATTTGGCATAAGTCAGGGCATTAAAGCTAAATAAATGTTAAAATTAATAATTTGCCAAAGCTCCTTTTGATGTCAAGCATCACTGAATCGTCTCCTACATTGAAAGAGGAAATATTCTTCTTTAGTACAGAACAATAAAATTAAAATAGAATCCCACTATTTGCTTAACTGCTCTTGTTCTTATTTTCATACCTCTCTGTAGTCTACAAGGTTCTTATTAGCAGCACAGTAAAATGAAAAATGGCAGCAATAAAACACTGAGTCTCTCTAAATATTGATTTCTCCCAAAAAGGTGGCATAAATCATAGTACTTGATGGCCCATTTCGTCATTTCTTTTTATTATTATTATTAACACCCTTTGGAAATGACCCTCATTTTCTTTTTCTTGTAAATAAGGCATCTCAACTGTTTCTGACCAAAATTCATGTAAACTGCTCTCCTGGCTTGCTTCCTGAAGCACAACCCTTCTGACATATCCCAAAATGTGTGTGATGAGGAACTGATTGGAAGCAATACACAAATGTGGAATCTTGGCCTTGTTTTCACTGCTTCTTTCATCATTTGTGGGAGAGTGGGAACATGACAGGGGATGGTTCTAAGCATGTTAGGATTATAAACTGAGCATACTTGGGAAAGAGCAGGATATAAATAACTTTCATTATTATTGTTAACAGACCAGCAATTAGAATGCTAGCACTGCATACTCACTAAGGATTGCATCCAAATAAATAATTGCACGTGTAATGTGACTTCTGCAATGGCAGCTGAGAGTTCACTGAGTCCCCAGGAGCAGATTGGGGGGACAGCGTAGGGGGGAGGTGGAGGAGCCATTGGGCTCACGTAACTTGTTCCACATGCACAATTATTTCGTTGGGTTCAACCCTTAAAAGGTAAGTCCCACTGAATTCAGTAGGGCCTTCCCCCGAAAACTTAGTCAGACTTATTTCTCGAATAAACATGCTTAGGAACTAGTTGTAAATTTTATGGATTTTTTTTTAAGATGAAAAATGAGATTTGCTCTTCAGAAGAAGCAGGATTCCACTTTCCAGTGGGGAAGCGATCAAGCGATCTTACCTTGATTGAACGCTGTCAGCCCATGATATTTGTGTGTGTCAGTGAACTGTCTCCCTTTGAATGAGTCATATGGTAATTTCATGTCATAAATAGGCAGATAGAAAGGATTAAAATAAACCCTTAAGTTCAAATGATATTTATGGAAGCTGGTTCCTTGTGATTGTGTGATGCAGCTAAATCCATTGTCTGCAAAAACCTTTTAAAAAAGAGTTGCCTACATACTCTTCACATCTTCTGAAACACTTTCCTGGGTATTTTAAAACCTATGATTAACTGATAATATTTTTAGCCCTGTGCCATTAAGGGGAAAACTACATTTGCAAGGAACATGTAAGGTAGAGGGCTACTTAGACTGTAAGGCAAACTGCATCAAAACAGAGAGTTGGGTGAGTTACTAATTCCTGTTAGGGCAAACAGACAGTCAAAGCAGTGGAGAGAATAGAGTGGAATTGCCACATGTGTCACAGTTTAAGCATGTTGTTCTAATGATGGTTTGCTGCAAGTACTCATTAAACATTAAGAAGCTGCTGCTTTAAGAGCCACTAGAAAGCACAGAGACAGATCTCATAAATACTCGTGCCTCGTATATAAGGTTTGATCGATCTTGACTTTGGCGGCGGGAGCTTGGTTAACAAAAGCCAGATGCTAATGTTCCAGCATTTAACATGCCTTGGGCCTTGATGAAATTAGAGGGCGATTGCTGAGAGACTTACCTGGGTTTGGAGAGCCAAACCATCTCTCTGGCATTACGTTCTTGATGGAGGAATTCTCAATAGAATAGAATAGAATAGAATAGAATAGAATAGAATAGAATAGAATAGAATAGAATATTTATTGTCATCAGGGTGGATAAAAATCAATGATTTTTTTAAAAAAATCAAAAAAATCGGATTTTTTTGATTTAAATCGGATTTTTTTGATTTAAATCGATTTTTTTGATTTAAATTGGATTTTTAAAATAAAATGCTTTTGGAGGAAAAATCTTTCTAAATATAGTCTTCTTTTTAAGTTGCATTGTAGTCCAAAGGCTATTCATCAGGAAATAAGGATTTGTTTTAAGTTTAGCAAGTGTGCTAAAACTCAGTCTAAGTTTTTTTTTAAAAAATGTTTAACCACATCAGTTAACAAACATGAATACATATGCTATCATGTTATTGTTTTAGTTAAATAAATTGTTTAAATTGTTATTAAGGAAATGATTATTTTTCTCCTTCCAATAAAGTACAGCAGAAAAGTTGTCCAAATATAAACAGTTAACTTATTAAACCTCACCATAATTTCATAATTATCTATGTATTTCTAGTAGTATAACCAAATCAGTAATTTTTTATATAACTGTAAAAACCACTCTGAAAATTTATTATTCCAAAAATGAAACCTTTATATGGTTGTAAATATTAAGATTATACCAGCAAGAAGGAGTCTTTCTGTAAAGAAAATATTTAAATCAAGCCTTACTGACTAGTGATTTAAATCAAGCCTTACTGACTAGTGATTTAAATCGTGATTTAAATCGTGATTTAAATCAATTTGATTTAAATCAAATCCACCCTGATTGTCATTGTCCCCTTCGGGGACAACGAAATTACTTGGCTGCTCCATCCACCCAGATAGGGCACAGTGGTACCTTGGGTTGCAAACACCTCGGGTTACATACAGTGGTACCTTGGGTTGCAAACACCTCGGGTTACAAACACTTTGGGTTACCGACTCCACTAAGCCGGAAGTAGTACCTCGGGTTAAGAACTTTACCTCAGGATAAGAACAGAAATCGTGCGGCGGCAGCGGGAGGCCCCATTAGCTAAAGTGGTACCTCAGGTTAAGAATGGTTTCAGGTTAAGAACGGACCTCTGGAACGAATTAAGTTCGTAACCAGAGGTACCACTGTAGTTATATGCTCTGCTTTTTATCCCCCTGCCCCCGCCCCAGAGCAGAACATGAGATTGGTTACACGCCCATGGCTAAATGCTGGGTTTATGCATGGCCACAACTGTGTGCCTGAGGCAAGCGAAAATCCCTTGTGGTTTTCAGGATCATGGCATTATGCACATCTCTTCCTTGTACTTATGAGCAGCCTTGGTTGCTTCACAGATTCTATGGCGAAAGAGATATTGCTGCCTTTTTTTCTGCTTCTGGGCTGTGTAAGGGGTTGCCAGTGTGCAGCCATCCAGTTCGGAACAAATTTACATAGACTATGGGCAAATAGTGGATGGTACAGTAAATGAAGGGAGTTCAGGGAAAAAGCAGACTGTTTGATAGCATGTTATTATGGACTCAGCAGGAAGGTATTTTTGGAGACCACTTTGAGGTGGGTTTTTTTGGTTTTTTACCATAAAGTGGTATATAAATTTTATAATTAATAAAGTAAGTAAGTAAGTTGCAGGGAGCACGATTGGGATTTTACTTCCTTATCCGGTTAAGCTGCTCATGCAGGCTAGATGTAGGAATATGAGGACAGGGGAGACTTCCAACTGGTCCAAAATGCAGCATAGGGAAGGGTTCCACTAGGAACGCATGCAATTCCTGCATTAAACTAGGCTGCCAGTTCATTTCCAAGCCCAAATCAAAACGATCGCATTAGTGTTTAAAGCCCTGCACGATTTAGATCCCAGATGTCTGAAAGACTGCCTCCTTTCCTTGCGAGTTAAGATCTCTTTGTAGTTCCACCACCCTCAGATGTGTGGAGGATAGCAGTCTGGGAGAGGGTAGGCTGTTATCTGTGGCTGTTCCTAAGTTGTGAAATTCCCTCCCCACAGAGGTGCAGCCAGCACCTTGAGGTTCCTTTGTATGTTGAAGGAACATTCTGGTCCTCATAATGGCTGAGGGTAAGAAAAAAAGAAACCTGAAAATAGGAAGAAAGTTTCTGATACATGCTTTGAAATTAGAGGATTGTGTAGATCACTGGTTCCCAATTAGGGGTCTGGGGACCTTTGAGGGTCTGTAGAATGCTCCCAGCGGGTCCGTGGCCCCATCCCTTGCCTCCCCCCCCAATTAATTTTTTTGTCATTTTTGCATTGTAATACCACAAATTTTATGGTCTGTTTTAGCACTCTGCAGTTTTTCAATATATTGGCCAAAAGCGGTTTTGAAATCACACCGCCATAACGATTTTGACCTGGCAATACACAGCAATATATCACTCCTAACACAAGGGGAGCAGGGCAGCCGATTTCAAGGCATCGCCGATATCGCATGGTGATCTCAGCCAATAATGCTGTTCCTTCCCTCATCCCCACACCTGATCTGCACGCCCCCCACCCATGTGATCTCCGTGACATCGTGATACAGTATATCGGAATTTCAGACATCATGCTATATCAGAATATCACAATGTTTAGCTGCTGATATATCACGATGTTGAAAACTAGATATCGCTTAGCCCTATTCTGTTTTTTTAGTGTATCTAAAATCCTTTGCTTGTTAGGATTTATTCAAAAAAATTGTTTGGCAGAGGTAACTACCATAGAGCTATCAAAATTAAGGTAGGAGGCCCTTGGCTTGGCTTTTGAAAAATAGGGGATCCTTAGTAGTTGGGAGCCACTGGTGTAGATGATGGCCAAAGCAGGTATATACAGAGTCTGATCTTCTGCCCTATGCACCAGTTCCATTCTTGGTGAGCATTGATCCGCAGTGTTGATTAGTCCCACTCTTCTTTGTCCAATATAATTAAAAGTCTTTATTTTTTACAAAGCATCATTTAAGTGAAAGGTAGATAGCCGTGTTGGTCTGTCATAGTCAAAACAAAATAAAATAAAATAAAAAATTCCTTCCAGTAGCACCTTAGAGACCAACTAAGTTTGTTCTTGGTATGAGCTTTCGTGTGCATGCACACTTCTTCAGATATCTGAAGAAGTGTGCATGCACACGAAAGCTCATACCAAGAACAAACTTAGTTGGTCTCTAAGGTGCTACTGGAAGGAATTTTTTATTTTATTTTATTTTGTTTCATCATTTAAGTGGTTATTTGCAGAATGTTTTTAAGTAACAGAATTATGGGTTCTTCGTAGTGCAGAATTCCATCCCCCCCCCCACCCTCAGCATGTACACTACACAACCTGTTGCCTGTATCCTATTGGCTTGCGTTTCATTTCCTGGTAATGCATTAATGACAGGCTATTGATTCTTCTTGTCTGTGGTATTTATTAGTCACTTAATATGTTTGCTACATGCCACGATGGGAACTTTACAAGATTAATAAAAATTTATGAACTTAATTACTAGATCGGCTCATGTCATTGCAAGCTTAGCAGCATAGTTATTGGCTCATGACCGCTCGATGATTGCTTGGAATGATTCCAAGCTCATAAAGCTGTCTGCGTTTGTACTCCAAATGACTTGATGGGAAGCACTATAGGAGAGAGGGAAGGGTGCTATGTTTGTAAGTAGGTCACCGTGAGGATTTTAGACAATCCAAGGTGGCTCCATGCTATGCACAGCAAAAATGTTTCCTGCAGTAAAAAGTATGGGCGATAGACATATATTTGGGAACTATGCTCTCTCACTTCCGCTATCTCTCTCTGTGTGTGTTTAAATATGACAGTATGAGTATTGTCCACATGTAATGTGTTTTCACAATACAAAAGCCAGTGTGCATAGGGCTTGGAGTTGAGGTTGCTCGCCTTTTTCAGCCTGAGGGCCACATTGACAGCTGACCAGCCCACCAAGAGCTACATGCCACTCGTGGTACAGCCATCACAATTTGTGTGCTTGTACACACATGGAATATGCAAGCAGTGGTAGACTTTGGGCTCTCAAATTTCAGCAGTGTCCTGTGCGACCCTAAAATGCCTCTCACGCTCTGTTCTAAAGCATTGTTGTTGCACCCCCTACAGTGTGGCACCCAGTGTGGCTGCACCAGTTTCGCGACCCTTAAACCGCCTTTGGTACAAGCTTGTCACACACACCATGCCCCTTTCTTTTCAGTCATACCCATGCTGGACAACCAGCAATTTCAGTGGTGTGTTTTTTTACTTGGTTGTATCCCCCGCCTGTGATAGCCTTTCTGGAGACGTTTGATGGCAACATCTGCAGCTACTCTGATGGTGTTGAGCAAGCCAGTGCAATTGAGAGCTGGTTGGAGGTCTCTAGAAACAGGAAGGCAGTCTCTGATATGCTTTGAAGTTTCACCAGCACTTCTTTGGAGAACAAGTTTATTAAGAACTGGTGGTGCTGTTTAAAAAGTTCCTATGCAAGGCATTGTGCTTGGCCAAAATGCATTTTTATTCTGGTTCAGATCAGTGATTTGGGTGAAACATACTAATTCCCTTTTCTGAAAATGTGAAAAATGGAAGTGTGAAAAATGTAGCAATCATTTAAGGACCTGACATCTGGTGGCAGTGGAGAGATGTATCTTCAGTAGAAATATATTGATTATGCATCCCTCCCCCCTCCCCGCTGTTTCTGCCTGGCTAGATATAAATGCTTCTGAAGTCGTTTTAATTAGAAGATGTGTGTGGATTTTTAATACTGTATAAAATAGTTGATGCAGACATCTTTCTGAGCTTTGCAGAAAGGGCTGATTTTGCATATGTTTTAATATAGTAAATGTGTTATTAATGTCTGTGGAGTAGAATGTAAATGTGCATTTCTTCTCTATGTCTTTGCAGGTAAGAAATTGCATTCCACTGAGCCAAGCTGCCTTTGGGACTTGACAGATGCTTCTTCTTTTCTCTCATTTGTAAGCTGCCAAATCATGCAAAAATGTTCTAGCTCGCAAAATTAGGGACCCCACTTGTAAGTATTTCTTAAAAAGAAAAAAATCCTCCTTGGCATTGCAAAAACTATACTGGTGTGGATGTGATTACTGGGTGACATGGTCTGAAGTAAAAGTTGAGTACCCATTGCCTCAGTGGGCATCTCTTGATAACACATGAAATTATAGCTATGGAGATAATTGATTTTTGACCTGTGGGTCCAGTATAAATCATGACAGTAGTGTAATTTTGTTTGTCCCTTTGCAATGCATTCTATGCTCTAACTTTGGTGTATCTTCTTGGTGCAACGTAGACCGAAGTGCAGAACAAACATCGGGAATAATTTTGTATCTTGGAGGTTATTGAAAGTTAGGCATTGCTGTCCATTAATTATGAGATAGTTGAGCTTGTCTTCAAGGTGGTAAATGAAAATCTGTCTTGCTCAGAGACTTAATTAAAATCAGGAGGTCAGGCAGAATGCACTGCAATTATTATCTGCAACCTAATGCAGTAAACCACATTCAGTGAGTGGGGCAGAAATATTGGCAGAATTGTGACGGAGCCAGCAGATCCACGCCTACCCACCAAAGCAGCTTTTGGGGAGGATTGTTTCATACAGGCATAACTTTGAATTTCTGAATCAGTATTTGTAAAGTCCCACAACCATTATTGACTTGTCCCATTGATAGATTGTTGGTATAGAATCATGAGCCTGGCCCCAACCGAGAAACTGACTGACTAACAGCATCCCAGAATTACTTGGTAGTGGTAACACACACACACCTCCTTGGCTGGGTCTAACACACAGAGCTGTGTGTTAAATGCTGACAGCACTAAGGGCAATGGCAAAAGTGTCATCTATTTCTGTGTAGGTTCCTATGTAATGTGTTACACCCTACTCCCCCCCCTCAGGACCCAAAACAGCTGTTCATTATTACAGATACCTTAAGGGAGTGTTTGGTAAAATATAAACTGTGAGGAGATTGACAGGGCAGAGATGGAACAGGACCGTGCTGTGTTTCTTCTGGCAGAATTCAGCTAGATATTTTTGTGGGAAGGGAAGTGGGAAGCAGGTCAATGACATATCAATATTTCAATTGTTAGCGCAATTCCCTATGAAAAGAAGAGTGCAATTTCCTGTTAAAAGAAGAATGCACATTGTATAGAATGTGGTGGGCCAAAAATTGCCTTCTAATTCAACTGAAAGTGGTTATGAAGTTAAGATTAGCTGTTTTGATATTCTATGGATAAGTGCCTGATGATTTAACATAAACATAGGAAGAATCTTGCTAGATCAGGTCAAAGGTCCTTCTAGTCCAGCCGGATAAGAAGCCCACAAGCAGGATCTGAGTGCAACAGCTCTCTCGCCACTTGTGATCCCCAGCAACTGGTACGACTCTGACAATGGGGGTAGAATTATGCCTATTAGCAGTTGAGTGCCTTATCCTCCAGAACTTGTCTAATCCCACTTGGTGGTCATCACTACCTCCTGGGGGAGTGAGTTCCAAAGTTTAGCAGCGCACTCTGTGAATAAGTAATTTCTTTTGTCTCTCCTGAGCTTCATTGGGTGTCACAAAGGTTTAGTGTGATAACCTTTTCCACACCATGAATACTTTATACAGCTCTATCATATCTTCCCTTCCTTGCATTTTTCTCAGCCTCCCGATTTAGCAGCAGTATAGTCCAGTATTTTGTCCCCCCCCCCATCATTGTATGGTAGATACGTTTTCCACCCAGGAGGTGTCAATAAGTGGATATATAATTATTGTTACTATTATTTATTAAGTTCCCATACTGTCCTTCATCTGAGGACAATTCTCTCCCTTAAGTACCCTTCTTGTGTCTCCAGCTGGAAAGTGGGGAAACTCAGTAGGAGAAAAGATAGACAGAAAGGTTTATGAAGGAGAGAGAGACTTATAGAATCATAGAATGGTAGAGTTGGGAGGGACCCCGAGGGTCATCCAGTCCAACCCCCTGCAATGCAGGAATCTCAGCTAAAGCATCCATGACATGGCCATCCAACCTCAAAACCTCCAAGGAAGGAAACAATTTGAGATAGGAACCCAAAGTATACATCATGAGAGCTTGCATTGCATGCTCATTCATGTGTTCTCCTCCTTCCATATTTCCCAGCCACTCTTCACGCGCATATAAAAATACAACACAAAGAGAACAGAAGATACTATGGACTCTTTAAAAATAAATACTACTTGAGAAGCAATCCAAAAAGTTTATTAGAGGGATGAAGATTCCTAAGACCCTCTAGATGTTGTCTAACTCCCAATCCCATCAGTGGTCAAAGATGATGAGAGTTTTGGTCCAGCAACATCATAGGGCCTCAGTTTCTCCATACCTAATTTATTGAAATCCTGTGCTTGAAGACTTCTTATGGAAGACCTTCTGATCAGCAAGCCCTAGGCTCAGTGGTTTAACCCACAGCACCACCTGGGTCCCTTGAAATGAAGTGACTATTGGCTTTGAAGAATAGTGGTGATATACTTTGAAATATGTCAGACAAAGTTACTGCTAAGTTCAGAGTTCTGGTTTTAGTGTATAAAGTCCTATACAGTTTATGATCAGGATACCTGAAGGATGATCTCACCCCTTACCTACCCAGCCGGTCACTGTGCTCTGCAGGTGAGGCACGTCTGCAGATACCATCTCAGAGGTATCTACAGAGGAGCAAAGTTCTCCCTTTCTGCTGCTTATGTACTAGGCCACATTGTTTTGCAGAGGCTTCCACTCTGGTCCCACAAGTTTGCAGCTTTAAGAATGTTATTCAAGCTATTCTTATTTAGTTTACCTGTTCTCAGGTCCTTGGAAACAAATAGAATACCACCAACTTTTAGCAACTTAATTTCACTTCAGGTGTGTGCTTGGATCAGAGGGGAATAGATGTATCAAAGTTAATTTACCTGTTCATACATCAAGTGCCCTGGGATATAATTTCAGTTGCTGATTTCTTTTCACATTGATTGGTTTCAGATGAATGTGGTACAGTGAACACTGGCATGGTAACTGTAGCTACATGGAGAGTTAGACATTTGTGTTGATGCTCTCCATGGGAAGGTGAATTGTACCATGTTGCTACAACAGACTGGGGCGAAGCTATACCCTGTTTCCCCTTTTTTAATACATAGTCATAAAGTAAGCCATGGCAGGGTTTTTTTTACCTTTGTGAGAAGTAAGACGTACCCCAAAAGTAAGCCGTGGTGCCGCCATTGTTCCCGTCGCCTCCTCAGCCCCACCTGCGTGCGCAGGGAGCCAGCGAACCAGTGAGAGGCACGGGGGGAAACGCGCCTCTTGCGGAGTTCTGCCCCGCCTGCTTAGCGCGCAGGGAGAGGCGAAGGGGGGGAAAAGACGCCTCTTCCTGCCCCGCCTGTTCCCCGTGCGCAGGGAGCCAGCGAACCAGCGAGAGGTGGGGGGGGGGGAAACGCGCCTCTTGCAGAGTTCTGCACCGCCTGCTCAGCGTGCAGGGGGAGGCTGTACCGTACCATACTGACGTAATAAAAATAAGACATCCCCCCGAAAATAAGCCACCCTGTGTTTTTTGAGGAAAAAAAATTATAAGACGGTGTCTTAAAAAGGGGGAAAGACGGTAGCTCGGTGGTAGAGCATTTGCTTTACGCATATAAGGCAACAGGTTCAGTTCCTCATATCTGCTGGCAGAGCTGGGAATGTCCTCTTCCTGAAACCATAGAGAGCTGCTGCCGGTTAGTAGAGACAATACTGAGCTAGATGGCTCAATGCTCAAGTTAAGGTGTCAATGAACTGGCTGGATGCAGAGGAATGGTGGGAGGCAACAACTGGGGAACCTCCCAAGGGAAGAAGGCTCAGAGCCAGGGGATTGGTGGTGGGATGACAATAATAATAATAATAATAATAATAATAATAATAATAATAATAATAATAATAATAATTTATTATTTATACCCCGCCCATCTGGCTGGGTTTCCCCAGCCACTCTGTGTGGTCAGCCACAATGTGTGGTCAGAGGGAGCAGATGGGGAGGAGGAGGTGTTGAAAGCTGAAGAGGCAACAGGGTTTAGTGAGCAGGAAGAGGCTGGGGCAGAGAACAGTCCAGACTCAGAGGCAGGAGGGGAGGTGGGCCAGGAGGCTGCGGAAGAATCCAGGGAGTCTCCCCCTCGTGCTGCAACAAGCTCTCCTCCCTCCTGGTCTCCCAGAACACGAAGAGGAATGAAGAGGGTGGAGCAAAGAGAGACAAGACAGTAAGGCCTTAGGCTGTTGAAAAAGGAACCAGGGGAGGCGTTTTAGGGAGCGGTGGGAAGCCAGGGGCCTTCAGTTCTCACAAATGCCTCATTGGGGCAAGACCTACTGGGAAGATCACTGGTGTGATCACTGTTTTGGTTTCTTTGAATAAAGAGGTAACTTCACTGACACTGGCTGTTTTATTACTGACCTACTCCAGACTCTGGCTCCTGACATGAGGTAGCTTTATGTGTTACAAATGACTTTTAATTCTTCCCCACTCCCACTGCTGCACTATTTTGACGGACTACTGCCTCTCCTTGTGACTACAGTTTTCATAGGATGAGTTTTGAAGTAGTTCGTCATTATAAAAATGATTATATGAATCGGCCAACTCATAGATTAAATGAAGGATTGAATTGAGCTGAAAGGCTCAGCAAATTGTAGCAAAACCATGGTTTTTTGACTTGCTCTTATTCTCTCTTCCTAGGATGTTCATATAAATCACAGCAGGATTTTTGTATTGTTCCTTTGCTCATAATAATCCATGAACAAGCCATGCTATGTACAGTATGTGGGCTGCAATAGCCTTGAATTTCATTTGTCATATATAGGGGTTGGTATTTTAGAGACTTCAGACATGGGATAATCATTTCTGTACTGTGATTGTTTGAGGAAATTCTTCCTTACAAAGTAGTTCCCTCCATGACTACCAGAATGGATGCATAATATTTTGAAGGCACCAGTAGTAGCATCCATAATAAATGGACCACTTCAGGGATGTGCAACTTAAAAGAATTATGAAACTTGTATTAATTCATTGTATTCTGAGTGAACTGAACTAGGTCAACTGAAATAATAATCATCACCCGGCCGTCACTCCAAGTCCCAGGGCTGGTTACAACAATTAAAACACAATATTTGAAAACCTTAAAGGTAAAGGTAAAGGGACCCCTGACCATGAGGTCCAGTCGTGACCGACTCTGGGGTTGCAGCGCTCATCTCGCATTATTGGCCGAGGGAGTCGGCGTACAGCTTCCAGGTCATGTGGCCAGCATGTCTAAGCCTCTACTGGCGAACCAAAGCAGCGCACGAAAACGCCGTTTACCTTCCCGCTGCAGCGATTCCTATTTATCTACTTGCACTTTGACGTGCTTTCGAACTGCTAGATTGGCAGGAGCATGGACCAAGCAATGGGAGCTCACCCCGTCACGGGGATTCGAACCGCCGACCTTCTGATCGGGAAGCCCTAGGCTCTGTGGTTTAACCCACAGCGCCACCCGCGTCCCTTGAAAAGCTTAAAACAACTTTAAATTACTGAAATGAGGTGGTTTATGCATCTCAGGTGTCAAAAGCCATTTGAGTAATGACATTTTTTTGCTAGTTCTACAGAGGGAACTCCTTGAGGTTATTCACACTGGGCAGGGTGGGGGTGGGGAAGGTGACTAAGCGGAGGCTTGCTCTTTTTCATGTCAGGTAGGTGTGGGAAGTTATGAGGTAATAAAGGTCTTGTGAGGAGCCTTGCTGTTGTTGTTGTTGTTGTTTAGTCGTGTCTGACTCTTCTTGACCCCATGGACCAGAGCACGCCAGGCAGCCTTAGGCCCCCTTAAAGGTGAAGGGTGTGGTCCCAACACTTGCCTTGAGGAACATGGTATTCACTGGCATGGTTAGGGAGTAACACCTGCCACTTGTGGTTTAGAAAGGAGAGAGATGATCCTGAGCCCAGATGACCCTGGGGAGAAGCAGAGTAAGTGCAAACTCCTATCTTGGAGTTAGCATGTTGATGTGGTCTAGTAAGCCATAATTGGGCTTGCAATGACCTGCCAAACAGGACATCGTTTTTCAGGTATTCTTTAAGAATACCACTCTCTTGTTGAGTCAGATGTTCCCACAAGGAGGTGGAATGGAATGTAAAATAGTAGGTATTCGACATTTCCCTTAGTGAATGCAAAGATGAAGGGGACACGACTGACTTTTATCTCAAGGAGGCCTTCCATAGTCTATACTTCAAGGGTTAGAAGAGTTGTTTAAAGTCAAGGGGAAGTGGTTGGGTGGCAGTTTACCAACCGTGGCTGGGGCTAGTGAAGCCCAAACCAAAAGTGAGTGCAGAGACCACTGTTTAGTCTCATCCATCCGTTCTATATTCACATCCACCCACCCACATTTAAGCCTGTTTATCTCCCATTATTCCCCCTCCCCGCCCCATGGCAATTAGGCTTAGAAAAAAGGTCCCACCATCACTAATGGGACCTTCTCCCACTGTGCCTAATTGCCATGTGGGAGGCAGCAGCATATGGTGATGGGAACCTGCAAATTGCCTTCCTGTGCAATAATTTGGCTTTGGACGAAAGGATCCATTTGTGTGAATCGCCTTATGCTGTGGGCTCCTTTTTCAATGTGACATTCAAAGCTAAAGCCTGGTTATTCTGTTGGAGCCAGTTAGTACTAATTTTGATCAGTCAATACAATTTTTCTTTTTTTTTATTGCTAGCCACTGTATCGGCAGATATAGACAAGCTGTCATATGAACAGATGCTCAGAAAATATTTGGCAGTGTGGAACTTCCTGCATGTTAATGAATGAAATGTTTTTGCAGAGATATGAAATATAATGGACAAACGTTTAGCCATGTTGGAGGTAGAACATGAGCGTGGGAGATTGATATGTGCAATAAAATGTGTGTATATGTGCATATGTTAAGTATTTGACTGTTTTATTTTAAGATTTGGTCTGTTATGATTGTGGAAAGCTTGGCTACATGGATTTGCAACAGTGATTCAGAAGTTGTTTCCATTACAATGATAATAGAATCAGCCAGCAATGTTACTTGAAATGCTCACTGTAGGCTAAGTTAAATCTTAGTCTATAGGAAAATTGTCTCCCGTGTGAGAAAATTTCTCAAAATCTACAAATCTGTAATCCTATACCCACTTGTCTGACAGTATGCTCTGCTGAACTCAGAAGGACTGAGATACACCTCAGATGGGTGTGTAGCCCATCTGAGCTTCGCTGAAGTTTCCAAAGAAGGAAAAAAGGGAAAGTCTGATGTGCTGTCTATTTAGAATGATAGTGATCACTTCTTGAACCCAGTTTAGTTTTTGTATTTATTATCTTTCTGTCTGTTGGCATATTGTAAAGACCTAGACTTTGCAACTTGCTGCAAGAAGTTATAACATTTAGAAGGCCATGAAGAAGTTTGAATACTTTTACCATTGACCAGTTGTATGTATGTATGTATGCATGTATGTATGTATGTACACACACACACACACACACACACACACCACACACTGTATACTGTAATAGCAACCTCTGGTTCAAGCTAGGATTGGCACAATAGTACAAAACTGCTACAAAGGAACTCACACAGGCAGTTTTTTAGAAATATGTTGTGCAGTTGTTGTATCACATACATCTATATTTCTACTAATTACACCCCCAAAAGAGTAGTAAAGTACCAGTCAACGTGAACCTGCCTACTCTGGCAGTTAGGCCCTCTAAAGCTTTGCTGCCTTGGATCCTTTAACTGGAGGGGGGGAGAGATTGTGTCTGTGACATCGTGCACAGAAAGCAGATAACTCTACTAATCTGCTGTGGCCCCGCTTCCTATGGTTAGGTTCCACATCCATCACCCAGAGTTCCAGGTGAGATTAGAACACCGTTGAAGACTTGCTCGGCAGCTCTGAACTCAGCTAAGTCCTAGACTTCAAATTTGTCCTGGAAACCTGCCAACTGTTCTCTGATGCTTCTTGCTGGTGACCAGTTGCTTTGTGGCTCACCAGCTCTCAGACCATCTGGGACAGGACACAATAAGTAGGAGACTACTAATTGCACAAGATTTATGGACACATATGGTTGTTAGCTCAGTTAGTTAAGAGTGTGGTGCTGATAACGCCAAGGTTGCAGGTTTGGTCCCCATAAGGGACAGCTGCATATTGCTGCCTTTCAGGGGGTTGGACTAGATGATACTCAGGGTCCCTTCCAACTTTGTGATTCTACATTTTCTTAAAATCTAGTGCATGCATAGCCGTCATAATTGTTGAACTGCAACTTCCATTATCCTTGACCACTGGCCATGGTAGCTGGGTCTGAGGGAGTTATAGTCAAACATCTGGACGGTACCCCTTTGGCCAGCAACATCTGGGCAGCACTACTTTGGCTTCGCCTACTCAAGTGCATGCTGTGTTTGTGAATATCAGTTCTGGGGATTCTCCTCTAGTTGTGTTGATCTTGAACATGGGTAGGCAAACTAAGGCCCGGGGGCTGGATCTAGCCCAATCACCTTCTAAATCCAGCCCACGGATGGTCCGGGAATCAGCATGTTTTTACATGAGTAGAATGTGTGCTTTTATTTAAAATGCATCTCTGGGTTATTTGTGGGGCCTGCCTGGTGTTTTTACATGAGTAGAATGTGTGCTTTTTATTTAAAATGCATCTCTGGGTTATTTGTGGGGCATAGGAATTTGTTCATTCCCCCCCCCCAAAATATAGTCTGGCCCCCCACAAGGTCTGAGGGACAGTGGACCAGCCCCCTGCTGAAAAAGTTTGTTGACCCCTGATCTGGAACAAAACTGTTGCAGACAAGTGGCAACCCATTAGCCTATTCATAAATGTAGCTGTCACTAGGTTTTGAACCAAATTTAGTAATTTGAAAGGGAAGAAATTGTGAGCCCAACTATGATTTCATTAAAGTTATTATTCTATATCCACTATTCTTTGAACTGGGCCTTAGGATACTTATTAATATAATTAAATCACTACACAAATAAAACAGCAAAATCATATCTCCATAATATCTCCATAAAACCAATAGCTATGTCAAATTAAACTTAACAAGATTAGTTTTAGAATGGAGATAATCTTCAGTTGTATCCTAGAATAAATAATACTAAATTACGGTGAATGTGAAATAGGACACATAACTACTTGGCTTCTAACCAGTTTTTCTGAGCTGCAAATTGTCCTTTTATTCCGTGGACAGAGTCCCTTTTAATGAACAAGCACAGTTAATGCCCAGTATTAGGCTGGCAGACACTTGGGGAGCCTATTATAATCTAATAATGTAACCAGATTATTATTATTCAACAACTGGATGCTACCAACATTGCCAACCAATAGTACTTTTTAAAAGCATTGTTTTTGGCAGGGAACTAGAGAGTGGAAGCCAGTTTGGCTCTGGATTAACCAGAGGACAATGGGTGGGGATGCACTGATAATTTACAAGTGTTGGGAATTTTCTAGCATGACATTCATACGTGCTGAATTTGAGTGCACTTTGGGTCCATGTTCTGATGTATTTCTTCTCTTCCTCCCCTCCCCCATTTTCTGAGTACAGTGGTACCTCGGGTTACAAACGCTTCAGGTTACAGACTCCGCTAACCCGGAAGTAGTACCTTGGGTTAAGACCTTTACCTCAGGATGAGAACAGAAATCACGCGGCGGCAGCGGGAGGCCCCATTAGCTAAAGTGGTACCTCAGGTTAAGAACAGTTTCAGGTTAAGAACGGACCTCGGGGACGAATTAAGTTCTTAACCAGACGTACCACTGTATTTAAGCTTTTGGAACCATTGTCTTAGTCACCAATGGCCCACATTATGGTATATGGAGAATAAGATGAACTTAATTGACCTCAGTATGACTGAAAGTCCTGGATGAGCCAAAGATTTCACCTCAGCTTCCTTCCTACACTACCATAGAGCATAGCTATAATCTTGAGTTGTTCTTTGACAGTGACAGTAATCTTAGAAACCTGGAAATCGTTAAGGCAGTGTAGAACGTGGGAGGCAGATGTGGGAGCTTCCCTTTCTTCCAAATGATGGGTTTGGAGGATTGGAAATGAGATGTTTGAATGTGACCACTGCATTGCAGCTTCAGTTTATCTTGTTGCCTTTTTTCCCTATGTAACAACTGTATCTAAAAAATCTGCAAGGCAAATGCAGATTAGTGTTATATCATTTTTTCTGCGTTTTAATATTTTGTAATAATCTCAGCCAAAAAGGAGTATAAAGGGACAGAACATAGCACTGATTTCTTTTTTTAAGTGAACATTAGAATTAACATTAGCTCATGGAACATCTCCTTGCGGTAAAATGTGGGATTTATAGTTGGCGAGGGATGCATTGTAAGTACACATAAATTTTGCTATGTGCTATATAACATTGCATGTTCACTAATGAATAATGTGGGAGAAAGCCATTCCTTCTTAATCCAGGGACCAGGAATAAATTAACACATACTGCACATTCAGTTCTGTATAGATTTTGTGGCGTGGATTTTGGTCTAATATATCATGGATGTATTTTTTGTTTTCCAGCGGTCTTGTTAAGCATAATCTTCAGAGATTTCTCTTAGCCTCAAAGCAAGTCTCTAGCCTTGTGAGTTGTTTAGTTTGGCGTGTGCTGTTTTCAGAGAGATCAGTCAGACCAGCAGTAGAGTTTGTTTGCTCTTGTCGACTTTGATTACTGGCATGTTGCTCTATTTTAAGATCTTTTTATTATTATTCAAGGATTGATATGGCTACATAAAGGCAGCAGTTGCAATAAAGGTCAGTTCTTATGTAATATAACCTGCTTTTCCTCCTTCGTTGTTTATAATAATGCCATACAAATTTATAGGCACCCTGGAGATTTTTTAATTTCCTCATTTAAGCAGCTGTTTCAGTCCAGTGGACTTGGACAGTGAAGAGCTGGAATTAATTTATTGCATTTTCATCCATCTTTCTTCCCAGGGAGCTCAGGGGCAGCATATATTATTTTCTCTCCCTGCTCCCGCCATTGTGCTCCCACAACATCCCTGTGAGGTAATTTAAAATGGTGATTGCCTCAAACACACTCAGTGAGCATCATGTCTGAATAGAGATGTGGAGGCCTGGAAGGTGGGGGGAATGAAAAAATGGAAAAAGAGAAGCAGTTTTTTTTTGGGGGGGGGGAAATGAGAAACAAAACAAAATGGAGAATTGATTCCCCCCCCCGAAGTCTTCACATCTGTATTTCTGAATTTCAGCTTGGGACTTTAAGCTGTTTTAGCCTGACAAGCTTAGCTATTGCCCCACACTAGCTCTCAGACTTCTTAAATTATAGCTCATTGTCTTGTCATTGGAGCAATAGAGTGCATCACAGCCGCATCTGTAAACTAGAAAGCAGAGTGACTTGTCTAACAGGGTTATTGCAAAGATCGTGGAGTTGGATTCCTCTTTTTGGGGGGAGGGGGGGCTAGCAGTGGAACTCCGAAGAGAAGGGAAAGGGCACATAGGGCAGTGTTTCTCAACCTCCTCGGGGCAACGGCACACCTGTCCCATGAAAAAAATCTCGCGGCACACCACCACCACATGCACCCCGCCCCCCCCACCCCGGGGGGCGGGGTGTCCGCGCGCCCCAGCGGGAGGGAGGGGAAGGACCCAGGCGGGCGAAAACGGAGCGGGAGATCGGCGACCGCGGCGGGCCAGGTGCCCGCCCCCCTCCGCCTCCCGCGCCCAGCCCCCCGGCAGCACCTCCACCCGGCCCCGAGCGAGCCCGGCGGCACCGGCATCTCCCGCCCGTCCCCGACCGCGACCGGGGCGGCAGAGGCAGCAGGCGAAGCGCCCGGCAGCCCCGGCGAAGGCGGCGGTCGGCGAGCGAGAAGCGGCGACCCGGAAGCGGCCCAGGGCACCGCCGGTCGCCCCGCCCGCGCCCACCGGAAGCGGCGCGCCCGGAGGGGGAAAGAAGCCGGATCGGAAGCGGGCGCCTCTCCATCCTCCACCCGAGGCTCTATGGTAGGATCCCGCGCCCTCGTCCGGCTCGTTTTTTCGAAACGCGCGACCGTCCGTGGCGCAAGAGTCTTTCCTGCCGGAGCCGTGTGCACAGCCCAATGCGCCGGGAGTTTTCCCGCGGCACAGCAGCCGGTGTCTTGCGGCACACTACTGTGCCGCGGCACACCGGTTGAGAAACGCTGACATAGGGCACACACTCAGACAAACTTCCAGCAGCTAGGTCTAGGTCCACACTGTGGTAGCCTAAATCTGTAGTTGCCAGAGCCTGGATTTCAGTTGTGTGCCTGGGAACTTTACTCCTTTGACTGCTTCACCATTGAGGTGCTCTGGGCATCTGGGCTTCTGAGCAGCCAAAAACCCCTTGCCACCTGTGGTGTAGTGGTTAAGAGTGGTAGACTCGTAAACTGGTGAACCGGGCATCAAGTGTCTGCTCCTCCACATGCAGCTGCTGGGTGACCTTGGGCTAGTCACACTTCTTTGAAGTGTCTCAGCCCCACTCACCTCACAGAGTGTTTGTTGTGGGGGAGGAAGGGAAAGGAGAATGTTAGCCGCTTTGAGACTCCTTCGGGTAGTGATAAAGCGGGATATCAAATCCAAACTCTTCTTGTTCTTCTTGTTCTTCTTCTCCTTCTCCTTCTTCTTCACCTGCCACCTTGTTTGAAATGGTCTGGTGAACATGCTGATTTGGACACTGCAGCTGAGGAGCATTGCCAGCACAGCATGCCAACTGTTGGGTGACCCCTGCCCGCCTCTGGAACTCCTTAAGGATGGGAGGAAGGCTCATCAAAGGCAGTGGCACATTCAACATGGCGGCCAAAGATGTGGAAGCTTGGTCTTGGGCTGGCTGTTTTAACCTGAAAGAGGAGGAATATACAAATGGATAATGCTCTCATATTTCCTCTGTTCTTTCCGAATGCTTCATGCAAAATGAGATGGTGGGGTGCTGTTGATGCTTGTTCAAACTTGGTGATCCCAGCAAATGGCTGACCTCATCAGCCTGTGGTGCTAGTTATTTAGACAGTTGGAATAATTTAAGGGAGGATCCCTGTATTAATTAGTCCAAGGTTGTACTGGAAGACAAGTTAAATTGCCTGTGATTTAATGGTCCACAGGATGCATTCACAAGATCAATATAAATAAGTCTCCCCTCTGTGGCCCCCTCTAGAGGGTTTAATCTGAGTGCTTTGCTTTATTAATTAAAAAGCAGGAAATTCAGGTATGAGAATATTTTGAATGCTATAGCTGTAATTGCAGAACAGTTCGAAATTATGCTCTTGCGTCATCTGCCTAATTTTCTTTTTTTTAAGTGAAGTCTAGTCAGCTTTTCGAGTTTCAGTCTCAAACCTGCTGTGTAAATGTAGAAGCCGTTTGCATGAAAGGTAATTCTAAAGATGAATCCCACATGGAGAAAAATTAGCTAAGCTTTTGTGTGGAAATCGCAAGATAAAAACTGTTAAATGCCAAATCAACATCGCGGGAATCTCAGAAACTTGCTTTTTCTTTTTGAAATGTTTTTAGTATGAAAAGTTTCCGGAGTATGAACAGAAAACGGAACAAGCCTCTCTCTCTCTCTCTCTCTCTCTCTCTCTGTGTGTGTGTGTGTGTGCGTGTGTGTGTTGTTTTTCTTGAAGTCATCTCTGTAAATGGAATTGCAATCTGCAATACATTTGAAGAAACAAAAATGGCACAGGCTTCGGGACAAACTCGCCAGATCATGACTCACAGGTTAGGGGAAACTGGTGCAGTGGTTAGATGTTGGACTAGGCCCAGGATCAGGGAGACCCAGATTCATATGCCAACTCAGCCATGAAACTCATTGGCTGACCTTGGGCAGTCACTATCTGTCAGCCTTACTGACTTCATGGGATTGTTGTGAGGATTAAATGGATGCAGGTGTGATACACTGCCTTGAGCTTCTTGAAAGGAAGGTGGGCTACAAATGCAGTAAATTAAATAAATGAATTTTGGTTGATCCCAATAAAGGCGCTGCCTGACTGAATTGTCTATTTAGATTTGCTTCCCTGGTTCTTCAAGCTGCAGGAATATCAGAGCGGCTTGCAAGAAAATTGAAATCCATAATAAGAAAATTAAGAAAACGCAATAATAACAAATGAGAGCGCGCAGCAAAAAACATATCTAGCAAGGAACAGAGTTAAAATCTATCGGACTGTGGGGGGATGGAAAAGTTTCATCTACACACATACACACACACACATACATAAATGCCAGCACCATGTTTTCACAAGTTTTATATAGGCAAAGCCACTAGGGAGATAATTTCAAAGGGAACTATAGAAATGGCCAGAACCTCCCATTAAAAAATAAATAAATCACTGTATAGTATTTGTTGCTCAAACCTCTTTTGCTCCATACAAATGCGCATCAGCAGTGTAGAGCTATCACTTCATTCAGGCTTCATGACAAACCATGGTTTATGTTAACCATGTTTCGAGCCACACATGTAATCTATGATCTGGTTGACATGCAACACTAAGCCAAACAATGGTTCAGTGCGAACAGGCAGACATGCTGGTGCACGTTTAGATAATTGTTTCTTCTTCGCCCCTCCTCTGGTCTTCTTGCTGACCAGGAGCCCAAACCATGGTTTAGCTTAGCATTCATGCAAACCTGGGCTCATGGTTTGGTTTGGGAGAGACAAACCACAAGCCGAGATTTGTACGCAATGCTTAGCCCAAACCAAGGCTTAGCTCTCTGTAGTGTGGTAGCAGCAGGAGCAGGGGAGTAACAAAGCTGCAGTAATCTTCTAGATGTGCTATGCACATTTGTTTATTCACAATAAGCCATAGTTTGGCTGAATGTTATGTGTGAACCGAGCTGCTGTGAAGGGTGGGATACACATTTCTATAATATGTAAGTAACAAATGGTCATGGTTCCAGACAACCAGGCATACAATGGTTTAATCCCACTTGTCTGTTTTCACTGTATATTTGGTCAATACGCCCATTTAAGTCCATTGGCCTCTGGAGGCAAACCTTGGCGAAGGTTTGTCTATTTAGACACCCCACCATGGTTAGCAGAAACCGTACCATCCAAGTCTACAGCAAAATGATTTCTGATTCTGATTTGCAGGAATTGCAAACAGTGGCTTGTCTAAATACTATACTTAAATCCCTTAACCATGTTTTGATGTCTGAATTGCAGCGCTGTGCATTTGATGTCTGTATTAAAGCGTTGGGTTCTTGCCTGAGCACTCTGCTACTTAAGCACACTTGAAGGTAGCAGACAGTGGATATATCCTGGCCTTTGGATAGAGCAAATGTGTTTAATGTTAAGCCAAAAAAAAAGGTTGTGAAATGATTGTAGAACCGTAATAGCATTTCCTAAACGTATATGCATTGTTTCCAGTCCAGAAGCGTTCTCATTTTATACTTGGAGATATTCTTTCCCAAGCACCCAGTGGGTGGCAGTGTACTTGCTTTGGACGTACATTGATTCTTCTTCTTCTCTTTCTCTCTCTCACCCCCCCCCTTGCATTATTATTCTGAAGCTAGTTTCCATGGTAATCACTGCAGCTTTGATGCTTGTGGGGAAAGGAGGAGGGTGATAGTTCATTAAAACCAGAGCTGAAAGAAGCATGCAGCTACCTGAAGAGTAGCCTCCATTAAGCAGCTTTTTTTTTAACTTCCCAGAATCTCTCTTGAAGAAAGAAATGATGAAAATCCTTTTAAGGGCGGTGGATCAATAGTGGAAGAGAGAAAAAAATACAGAAATGATTCTGTTTATCTTAGTGTTCCATGATCCGCTGTCTTTCTCCAGAGCTAACACAGCTTGGAAGAGAGACTGAGGTGGGGGTTTTTTTTAAGCTAAATGTGTATGTGTGTTTGTGTGTGTATTTAATTAGGAACTAATTATTTATTAGAAAACTCTGGAAGATTCATGACAAGAATGTAGACTGGTTATAACAGAATTTCAAAACACTTATTTTTCGGTCCAACTTAGCTTTACACTTGAGACCTTGAGCTCATGATGCAGCAGGAAAATATTGCCTGAAAACAGGGTACATAATTGCCTGGTTCAAATGTCACATGAAACCAAACTATGACTTCATGGGAATGCCCAGAGAGGGGCTCGCAGCTGCTTTTCTCCTCCCCAGTCCTTTTTGCGGTTGTGCTGAGCTCAGCCATGCTTTGGTTTACTGAGTTGTCTGAACCAGGGCTCATGGTTAATATCTCCTTGCCCTAACCACAAGCTGTAACCAAGAAAAAAACATTGGCCACAATGTGGTTAGCAAGGAGAGAGCTTAACCTCAAGCCTGGGTTCAGACAATATGCATAGCTAAACCTTGGCTTAGTATGGTGTGGCACAGCAGCAAGAATAAGGAAGAGCAAAGCAGGTACGAGGCCTCGTGTGGAGTTTGCACCAAGCCCACTAAACTGTGGTTTGGCTTCATATGATGTGAAGCAGGCCATTCACCGAATTAAAGTGCTTCAAAAGTTGACCTCCCGAATGTTGTTAGATTCCCAAATCCCATCAGCCCCAGCTAATGTGACCAATGGTGAGGGAGGATGTAGGATCCCAATATCATGTGACGAGGCATACATTTCCAATTCCTGATCTATGGTAAGTCATGGTGTGGATGATTCAATGAGCTGTGACACTCATCCTTTTCTTCTTGAGCATTTGGAAACAACTTCAAAACAACAGCTTTGAAGCACTTTGATTCACATCACATGAAGCCAAACTATGCCTGTCTATTTATGCCATGAATTAGTGGAAAGTGGAAACTATAGATTACACTTTATGGTGGTGGTTCATCCAAGTGGAATCGGTGTCTAGCGGATAGCATGGCATGCTCCTGAACCAAACCGGTGGCAATGAAACATAAGCTGCTTAATTTTCTCGATAGCCCCTAGAGGGTTCTCAACTTGCAGGATACTCCACTTAGGAAATCATCACATGCAATGATGTTACAGTACCGTTTTCTGTGCAATTTTGAAAACGCTCTGTAGTGCAATACATACCAGGCAGACTAGGGAGCTGTGCACCTGGACCGTTTTAAATCATTAGAAAGTTAAGTAGTAGAACAGTCTCAGACAGTTTCAGGGGAGAGAGCAAGAGAAAATGTACGTGTGTGGGGGGGGGGGGTGGAGTGGCCCTACTTACCTCTGAAATGCAGGCCCCAACAGATTATTCCCAAGATAATGCAGCCCCATTTTTTTAAAAAAAGATTGCCACCCCTATTCTACTGACTGTCCATGCATTTATTTTGGATTTGAGAATCACAATTTTAAAATAACTTTATCGCTTTTCTTTTTCCTTCATTTTGTGTGGAAGGAGAAAAGAAGGATGCCTAGGAAGTTGCCTAGGTCAGGCTTTTTATTCCCTTAAATCAGAATTCTCTACTCTTGAGCTTCAGACACTCTCCAGGATTGCAGGCACGGGTCTTTCCCAGCACCAGCTACCGGGCCATTTTTAATTGGAGACGCCAGGAACTGAACTATGTGTCTTCCGCATGCAAAGCCATGCTCCTAATCCCTGATGATTCACCCAGTGATCCCAGCCCGGGAAAATCTTGCCTGGTTCTTTCTGCACAGGCTTATTCCGGACTGTTCCTTGCTCGAAGCTGGTGTGCAGAGGCAAGAGGAAGCTATGTGATTGGATGGGTGTCCTACTTGAGACCCCCTGGGACACTCAGGACACCTGCTGGAACTGAGTGTATGCTGCAGAAATTTCAGAGGGGGGGAGCATGAAATTTGGGGGTAAGAAGGGAATTGGATGCCTACCTTTGGAACTTCCTCTGGCAGCCTTCAACTCATGGCTGCTTCTTCTTCTACTACTATTATTATTTATTAAAATTGGACTTCTTACCTGCCCTTCAACATAAGTTCCCAGGCCAGGTTACAACAATGTAAAAACACAGTTTAAAACATTTGCCTTGGAAGGATGGGTTAGGCCTCCAGCTTTCTCTCTGTTTCTGTCTCAAATGTCAAAGCTGGGCACCTGAGCTACATGAAGACGTACAGTGATACCTCGGTTTACGAACTTAATCCGTTCCGGAAGTCCGTTCTTAAGCCAAAGCCATTCTTAAACTGAGGCGCGCTTTCCCTAATGAGGCCTCCCGCCGCCGGTGCCCTTCCACCGTTCGGATTCCGTTCATAGACCGAGGTAAAGTTCGCAAACTGGGACACTACCTCTGGTTTTGCGGAGTTTGTATACTGAATAGTTTGTAAACAGGGCTGTTCTTAAACTGAGATACCACTGTGATGCTATTCTAGTGGGGAGTTCCGGAGGGGGGGGGGAGAGAATTCAGCCCCCAGAAGGAGCTCCAGAAGTGAGTTTCCTCCCATCTTTAATTAAAGAAATTTCACACACACCCTCCAATGGCCAAACCAAGTTCCCTTTTGGGTTGGGATCACCTTGCCGTCACTATGCTGTAGTGGTTCAGGACTCTCAGGAGACTGTATTCCACCCCACCCCCCATAAATACTTGAACTTTCTCGGAGGCAGATTGTTTGAGATGACAGCAATTTCGCTCTTATGGCAGAGTGCTCTCTGGCCCCAAATATCTAATTCTCCCCCCGCCCCTTCCTCACACTCTCCTCCCCTGTGCAGCTCTTGAACTGCTGACTAGTCATACCGGCTGAGTATGCTTCACTGATGCAGCCATTTTTGACCCATTCATTTAAGGCAGAAATTGTCAAATTGTCTTACTTCTGACAACGAAGTGTGGAGGTTGAACAGAAACGGCACGAGAAGGTTCACCAAGCCTCGGTAAATGCTTTCCCCTCCTTCCTTCAAGTGGAGCTAATTTAATAGCCAAACCTTTGCTCTATTATGTTAAATTACATTTCATGCATATCCAACTGCAAAATGGATCTGCTTCACCTCACCTCTGTGACACCTTGCTTTTCTTGTGTCAAAAAAAAAAAAGAAAAGAGAAGAAAGCGCTTATCCACTGTTTCCATTTCCCACGCCTTCCTGCAATATCTGCCTAGTTCTGGAGTTTCACAGGGAATCGGGCTTCATTTGTACGTACGGTAGGCACCTATAGACAACTACCATGATGCCAGTATGGGTTTCGATTGTTTTATGTGTGTGACGCAGGAGCATAGTGCCAAGACAATCTTATCCCAACCAGTTCAAGAGAGGTATTTGATAACTTTATTTAGGAAGCATATCCTTAAGTGCATGTTCTTGCAGTAGAACCTGGTTGCAGTTGACAGGTTCTGTGAAAATGAAGTAATGAAGCACTGTGGACAATTTAACTACCATCAACGTTTAGTGGAAGCACACGTTGGTTATACTTTGGTCTGTAATAACCACATATGCTTTTCTTGTACTTCTGAATATTGTATGGGGTTCTGGGGTGCCATACCCTCCATGACGGCAAAATGCAGGACACAAATCTTCCAGGACTCAATCTTCCTGTTGTTTTTTCTTGCGAGATAGTGGCGGCCATTTTGGATGCTGTGATCTTAGGCCATTTTACTCTGCAATCCCCCCCCCACCCGCAAAGCGCTTTTTGTGGGGCACGGTGTCAAAAAGCACACCAACCAAAATGACTGCTGTTCTCTCGCGAGGAAAACAAAACAAAACAGGATGTCCCGGTTTTTCTGGGTCGCTTGTCGGGTATGGAATGCACCTCTGTTGCATTTTCAGAGGGCCCCTTCCCTCAGCCGCAAGGTACCATGGGAAAGAAGGCTATCCCTAACATCCTAACATGCCTTAAAAATAATGCTTGTGTTCTACGCATTTAGGCAAGTAGAGTATGGAGGAAGCATATAAACTTCTATACCAAGTAGAACAACGTCTAATTTTTTTTGGGGGGGGGGTGTTCCCCAGAGTGAGATGGTTGACCTGCATAGTCTGTAGCATGCCTTGCACTCCAAATAAACTCACTCTGCAAGTTTATGTCTCAAACTTAAACTATTAAAAAAACCCCCCACATAACTCACTTTGTGTCAAATTGTGATGGGTATCACATTCCAAAGTCTAGAGGGATATTCCAGACCATTAAAGTCTTTTGGTTCTGCCTCAGTCACAGACCAAGCTTGTCAGAAAACCACGGCAATAGACTCATTGAGGCTAATCTCCTCCCTCTTTATTTGTGTGTGGGGTGGTGGTTATCAGAACAGATTAGTATTAGTCAATCTTAAATTGGACCTAGATTGACTGTTTCCATATTCCATTCCATTTGTAGATAAATTTTAAAAAATGTTGAAGCTCCGTGCTTGAGGATTAGTAGAGTTAATTAAAAAATCATGACTGCCATCCCTGGAGAATAAAAAATCTCAACACTTCTGAACTCTTTTCGGGACTTATCTTTTAAATAAGGCCTATCTCGTTCATTGTAATTGTTATGTGCAGAAGCATGTACACGTTTGGTTCTTATGTGTGCCAATTCATGCTTAGTTGCTTTTCAAAACAATATTTGTCATCAGTAGTGCTGCTATTGGTGCCATTGTCTTTCTTGAGAAATGATGATAAAATGAACTGAGGAATGCTTTTTAATTAAAATTCTTCTGAGTTTGAAGGTAAGGGAATGCAATAAAATATTACATTTCCTTTTTCTTTTCAAGTTTAGTTTTGTATGTTGTGTTCTTCATTGTGTGTTTATTTTTTATCATTTTCATTTATGACAAATAAACATTTCAAACACAATCATCTTTACCGTCTTTCCCCCTTTTTAAGACACCGTCTTATAAATTTTTCCCCTCAAAAAAACACAGGGTGGCTTATTTTCGGGGGATGTCTTTTTTTTTATTACGTCAGTATGGTACGGTACAGCCTCCCCCTGCGCACTGAGCAGGCGGGGCAGAACTCTGCAAGAGGCGCGTTCCCCCCCCCCCGCGCCTCTCGCTGGTTCACTGGCTCCCTGCGCACGCAGGAGGGACTGAGGAGGTGGCGGGAACAATGGCGGCACCACGGCTTACTTAAAAAGGGGGAAACAGGTACATATCATATGTCGGCTTTCCTCCACTTTCTGCATTTCCTTATATTTCCTGCATATCCCAATTTAAATCTGTTTTATATTTTATTTCCATCCATTTCATATATGATTTCAATACTGCACATTTGTACATTAATCCTGCTAATGTCTTAATTTGTTTACTACCGGTATAAAGCATTAAAATTTTCAACGGCAGCAACAACAACAACAAATAATATTATCTGTGGGTTGCACAATATCTGCTTTTCAACATTGTGATATATAAACATTACAATATAGTGATATATCCCAATATCTGAAATAAGGTTGAAACCACATAGAGGCAAACAGTAGCACTGGGCAATATCTGGTTTTCAACATCATGATACATCACCAGCTAAAACATCACAATATACCGATATATCACGATGTCTGAAATAAAGATGGAGCTATGTAGAGGCATTGGCTGGTTTCACGATTTTTCCTGCATCACAATTTTTGTTCTTGTGATTTCTCTGCCCCCTGTGGGGGGCAGGGGAGAGCTGAGCCGGCAGGCTTAACAGGGGCTGCAGGAATTGAGAGAAGCACTGGCTGGCGTTGTGATTTCCCCCACGATTTCCCCCACGTTGCAGGGGTTTTTTTGCACACATCAGGATTCATGGTATATTGCCAGGTTCAAAATTACGAAACCAATATCACAATATGGACTCCAAACTGGCTTTGGATGATATATCGATACATCACCCGGTTCTAATGATCAGGGATGGGGGAACGAGTGGCTCTCCAGTTCCTATTCATTTGTACAAGGAAAGAAAGGACACTCATAAACACTCCGCCGCCCCCTTGAAGTAGTGCAAGTACAGTACAATGAAAATCCTCCACTTCATCCATGTGAATTATATCATTTCCCCCCTCTTTATTTCATAATTTTAAAATGCAATGCCTTGTATCATAAATGGGTGGAGAATGTTTGGGAAAAATGCAGGAGGAAATTTCAGTACAGCCCTGCTGCTGCTCCTACAACAGTGATGGCTAACCTTGACACTCCAGCTGTTTTGGGACTACAACTCCCATCATCCCTGACCACTGATCCTGTTAGCTAGGGATGATGGGAGTTGTAGTTCCAAAACATCTGGGGTGTCAAGGTTAGCCATCACTGTCCTACAACAACAACTGCGCCACTTTACATTTTGCAGAGAGGTGACTTGTTAACTTCCCCTTCTGTTCAGCTTAGATCAGGGCGGCCCAACTTTTCATACCAAGTGGGCCGCAAGAGTACTTCAATATGGAAGCCGCAGGCCGCATGCTGCCTTGTCGTGTGGGGGAGCCCTTGCATCTCCTTCCCAAAGCCCAGTGCCTTGCTTACCAGGCTTTGGGAAGGCAGCACAAGGGCTTGGGGGGAGGGCATCAAATGTTTCTGAGGGCCGCTGAAAAAGGCCTTTGGGCCGCACATTGGACCACCCTGGCTTAGGCCCTCAGGGACCAGTTTATCAAAGAAGATAGATGTTGGGTTGTAGTGAGATACAGTGAATGCAGTGCTCAGTTAGTAAGATTGCTATCGAAATGCCTCACCAGGTTGAGCCGCTTTCCATTCTTTTAGTTAAATATTGTCACTTTTGTACATTACCACTTAGAATGCACATAGTGCACAACATCCCATCATGTGGTTATCATTTACAAATATATATATATAAAAATGCCGATATAATAGCAGACAATTGTTCATTGCAGCAATGTAAAAGCACGTTTAACCTCTTTTAATTTCTTAATGGACATTCTCTTTTAGAGTTTTCCCCTCCTTCCTACACTAACCATCCCTCTAATAATGCAGCGGCAGTCCACAATTTTACCACCTAAGTGGGTTCTGTATAGATTTCAACTCTTCTCAGAGTGATGCTGAAACAATTAGATTTAAAACGCAGCACCCTATTCTTTCATATTCCTGGATATGGCTTTTCTAGTGCTTCTGGTTGCTTTTTCTGGAATGGCTTCGTGTTAGGACGAATCTGCCACACACTGGAAAAGTCTCCCTATGTCTCCTCCTGGCAATTCTAGCACCTGTCAGCATTTGTGTTAATATTTTATATCTCCTCTGGGTTGTCATTGGAATAGGACTTTATAACAGTTTTGTCTTGAAATCAAACATAATGAAAACTCAGGAGTTATCATCCCATACATATTTTTCCAGGTTCTTGACATTCTTCCCAGCATTACTCTGCAATTTTCTTTTCCTTCCAGGGTCCCTATAATCTCAACAACAAGCAATAAAATCTTTTTTCCTTTGCCGAAGCTGATCTTTCATATTCATTTAGGACATTCACTATCTTCTTATTTTATTTTCAAATACTTTCTGTTGTGCAAATATTGATTTGAAGGAAGGCAGATATCATTAATTTCCCACCCTGTTGTACTGATCATAAGACAAAGTAGAGGCATTTATTGCCAGCCTTACAATTCTCCATAAGATCAAAGGAGTTCCATCATTTATGAAGATATGGAACTCTGAAGCTACGTGTTTGATTATGTTGTCCAGCTTTGCCTGTTATTAGTTTGTAATAATGACTTGTCTGCAAACTCGTTCAAAATTTCTATTCAATGTGTCTGTTTCGTAAGCCTATATTTAATAGGCTTGATTTTGCATAATGAAACCTTGGACAAATATAATTTACTCCTAGGCCGCTTCCAGATACTATTGGCATACCAAATTTCAGCTGGTAATTTCTCAGGGAAAAGATTATTGTTTGGTTATAGTTTTACTGCTAAACTAGAGCAGCTCAAGCACATACATTGGCATGCACAAATGACCCAACATCAACAAATCCATCTAAAGCAGGGGTGGGGAACTACTGCCGCCCACTGGATGCTGCTTTGCTACAACTCCCATCATCATTGAATATTGCCCATTCTGGTTGGGATTGATAGAGTTAGAGCCCAACAACACCTGGAAGGCCACAGGTACCCATTCCCTGAGCTAAAGCATCCTGGGTTGAAGGACTGAGATAGTATTCTGTTTGGGCGCTGCTTCTCATGATCAAGGGCGAGAGTACTGGGCTAAGTGGACTTTTGGACTACCTCGATAACAGGCAGTTACTTTTATAGCCTTACCTTATTTGAGTACAGATGGTTCAGTGGTTTTTCATTTGTATGCAGTGTGCAGGACCGTGGGAAGCCCTGTTTCCCCAGAACTACTGCTGTACTGCTTCCCTCAGAGAAACAGTTACCGGTAAGTATGCTCAGTGTGAGTTGCCTGTCAGCCAGAGCTACCAGCCAGCCTCAGGGTCTGGTTTCTAATCCTGCTTAATATGCAAACTATAGTTAACATTAACCATAGTTACAGTCATTACAGACATAACCCTTAGTCATGGTTAAGGTTGATGTGGGAAATTCACTTGTAAAGGTGCTAGACTCAGGGGTAGATCTCATAATTCTGCAGCCTGCTTTGATTAATAAATTGAGAGTATAATATTTCTATGAGTGCTGGGTGGTCTTAAGTGTGCCAGCGAAGTCAATATGCAGCTGATTTAGAGAGAAAAAATCCAAGGATAGCCTTATATCTGCTGAACTGGAGGAAAGGTCTGTTAAGGATGTTGTGAAATATTGCTTTCTTGTGCTGGAGAAACCTCATTATGACCAAAGTCATGAACCACTGCTCTCAGTGTCGGTGGAGAATATTACCCTAACTGCTCTCATTCCTCCCCTCACTACTCCAGATTAGAAGGTATCACCCTTTTGCCAAAGTTAAAGGAACATATTTTTGTCAAATGTTAAATCGATGGAAAAGAGAGTCCATGGCGTAACAAAGATTGCTCCCTGTTCAGGCGTGGGAAAGAGACTGTAGACGTGCAAAAGCAAGACCCTCATTTCATGGAGAGATAATGGCTTTTGGTTTTGCTTATTGTCGTTTTGCAGCAAGTACTATCTCTGTCAGTGTTTTTAACTGACCCTTTGCCAGCTGGCTGCCATCCCAATCCTTGTCTGACCCAGGTATTGATCAAATTACAGATATGCCTTTGCTTAGATATGATGTGCTGAGTGTCAGTGTCCTATTGATCGGTTACGCAGTGGCTAGTTTGTACGTCCCCATTTTGGTGTGTGTTTTGTTTTTAAATAGTTAGGCGCAGTGCTTTTTTTCTAAAAAAAATGTTTAGGGGGTACTCTCATTTTCCTACTCATATTGAAATACTGCCCCTCAATGAGGCCAAACTTAGATTCACAAAATGTTTAGGGGTATGTGTACCCCTGCGTCCCCCCAGAAAAAAAGCACTGGTTAGGTGTGTTGGGAGAGATGTGGTCTAGTGCACTGTTCCCCATCATTGAGTCCCCAGATGTTGCTGTATTCAAGGCTCCCATCACCCCCAGGCAGCTATGCCACTAGTCAAGGATGATGGGAGGTGGGAGGACAAGGCTTATCAATGGATACTAGCCACAATCTCTATGTTCTGTCTCCACTGCCAGAGGTAATATGCCTCCGAATGTTGGATGCTGAGAAACACAGATGGGCAGAGTGATGTTACACACATGTCTTGGATGCAGGCTTCCCACAGGCATCTGGTTGGCCTCTGTGAGAATGGGACGCTATTCAATTCTACAGGCTCTTCACAGAATTGTAGAGTTGGAAGGGACCCAAGGGTCATCTAGTCCAACCCCTGCAATGCAGGAATCTCAGCTAAAGCATCCATGACAGGTGGCCATCCAAGCTCCTCTTAAAAACCTCCAAGGAAAAACCTCCCAAAGGAGACTGTTCCACTATTGAACAGCTCTCACTGTCTTCTTATGTCCATAGTCCAACAACATCTGGGGACCAAAATCTGAAGAGGATGAGGATTAAGAGAAACCTTTCAAATTGTTCTGTAGCAAATGCGGATGTCTTTCATTTGCTAACAGGTTGGGTTATGCTATCAAGGAGACAGTGACTGTCTGCTGCCAATAACCATGCAAGTTCCAGAGCTCCAGAACTGGAAACATTGCATGTGACTGTTGGCTTCTGCAGCTGTAGTAAAAAGTCTTGCTTTACTACCAACTAGTGAAAGATGAGAGCAGATGACTGCAGGGAATATCCTGCCTTAGTGTTCTTTCAGAAACTAATGCTGCTTCTTTGTCAGACATAGCAGCAATCTGAGCAATGGTGACCAAGACGTGAGGGCTCTGTACTACATGTGTCTTCAGTACTGGGACAAGTAACCTAATGGAAATAGAAATCTGACTCACAAATCTGTAACAGATTTGCTTTGCTTTGCTGTCAAGTTAAAGCAATCACAGTTTCAGTGTAACTTAAGGTTTTGATAAACATCAAAAGGAGACCTTTATTGGGGTTCTGCATAGGCAACCCAGACAGTGGCGGAGCTTCATGTCCAGCACCGGGGGGGCGGAGAGCAGGTGGGGACGGGGCTGGCGCGTGTCCCGGGGGCGTGACACGCCGCCTGTGGGTGTGTGGCACTCAGCACGGGCAGGGGGGCAGCTGCTATGACACCCCACCGGGATCACGCTGCCGGGGGCGGTGCGCTCCCCCTGCACTCCTCTTCCTCCGCCAGTGAACCCAGAAGTACCTAAGCAAAGAATCCTTTCAAACAATGGTCTACTGCAAAGGATCACCATTTTTTTTTAAAGACATGGATATTTCAACAGGTTATAGGCAGCCCACCCTCTGGTCACTTCTCTCCCCCCAAGACAGAAAGAGAGAAGGTGCATGCAATTAATCTGGGCCTTTGAAAAGCACATAGAGCTGAAAAGGGTTCTTCCAATTTCCTCCTTCTGCTTTATGTACTTTTCAGGGGTTAGGAGGCAACTATCCTCATCACTTTATGATCAATGGGGCAGTGAGTGGGGAGCCTCAGATGCTTCAAGGACACCCTTGGGTGCAACACTGGCGATCCCTGGTATATCGTTTCCAGCTGCTGCAACAACAGTGTTTATGATCTAAACTCTTTGACTGCCTTTCTCATTCTCTTGAAAGAAAGTATAGTTCTTGTTTGGTTACTTACATCAGAAATCACATGCATCACCCTCTTTTTCATAAGCTATGTGTGTGTAACACACTTTCTTCTTTTATCCAGTTACCTTTACACACACACACCCAAGCACCATTCTGTTATCCATTCTCACAGTAGCATATGATGTAAAGAACAAAGTAGATAAGCTGTTTATAACCTTTCAGCATGTTGTCACAGCAAAAGATTTAGGAATCTGTACCCCACCAGTCCTCATTAATAGATGGATGGTTCTGTTGCAGTAGAGGAAGGAAGGACTTTCACCTTTCTAAACTAGATGGAAGTGATACTGGACACATGGACGATTTGGCTCTTAAAATCAAACATTTTCCAGTATTGCAAGACTTTCTATTTTTACAAATCATCCTTTTTTCTTCTTCTTCCCCTGAGCCTGGTTAGGAATTCTAGCTGTCAATCAAAGGCTGTTAAGATTCTGGTAGAGACCTCGCTTGCCGGTGTCAGCAGTTGCCAGCTGTAATGTTGTACAGTACGCTATTATTAACTAGGCGTTTTATACAAATGGTTTTGATTTGCTAAGATAAAAGCTTGGTGTTTTTGTGCATGTGTGTCTTTCTGTGTAGGTGTAGCAAATGCTAAGTTCCCTCCCCACAACCTGCTGCAGACATAAATGAAGCTTTTGCACACTTGATTGATCAAGCAAGTGGCAGATACCTTTCTCCCCTTTTCTTATAGTAGACCTGTGCTTAAGAAATGCTTTTTTTTTAAGCCATTATTACAAACCAGGACTTATCTCCTATCTCTAATAGCAATACTTATCACAGCAGGGAAAAAATGGCTTTTGTCAAAATGTTAAGTTGTAAGGCCAGCTTCAGACTTAAGGGGTGCCTGAAACTGTCTCTCACGTGTTGTAGTGTTTGCCCTTTATCTGTGACAATTATTTTTCAGCTGAGGCTTACCTAACATAGGGATATCACACAGTAATTGCTTCTGTGCAGAACTTAGAATTGTAGAGTTGGAAGGGATCCCAAGGTTCATCACAGCTAAGGAATCCCTGACAGATGGCCATCCAACCTCTGCTTAAAATCCTGCAGTGAAGGAGAGTCCACCACCTTTTGAGTTAGTTCGTTCCACTGTTGAACACCTCTTGCTGTCAGAAAGTCCTTCCTAAAGTTTATGTTATGTGTATATATCAGGAGGAAATGCTTTCCTCTTTGTCCCCAAAATTGTGCAAATAACTCATTCTTTCCCTACGTTTCTTTCCGGTCTGGTTCAGAAGTAATGGAAAATTCTGGTTTCAAGTTATGTGAATGAGCTCCAGTGAGAACAAGGCTTGCACACACCTCCTCCTCTCCTTGTCTTTTGTGGATGTGAAAGGGATATTGGAAGTTGTAGGCAAACTACAGTTGTCCAGTGGCATCCATACTTGGAAACCTTTGGTTTGCTTAACCTTAACTATGGTTAAAGAGAACAAGCTGGGATCAGACAAAGGTTCATTTTCTGGCTTGTTCTCTAACCACAATATTGGTTTTACTACTCCATCCCTTCTTTCCTAAAGCCAGAGAAATGCAGGCAGTGGGTTGTGGAATGGGCCATGGATCTCCCACCATGTTGCCCCCTAACTCCCAAATTCATTACTTGGAAAATATTTCTTGGTCATGTATGACAAGGAATAGAATTCACAGAATAATTATATTGACATGTCTAATGTGCCTTCCCTTTTAGGATTATAGTGAGTCTTTTCTCTGGTCTCCAGAAATATTGACCTGGTCCATTTGACGTGTTCATTGAAATACCATGAACTTTGTTTGCCCTTAATGTACATCCATTTGTCTCTCATTTCCCAGTGGATGTTGGGAGCATATTCTTAGCTCTCCACATTTATAGCTCCTAGCGCCGGCTTTCTCCATCCTTGCTATTCATATTGATGCTAGGTGCCCAGTTTGACATTTTTAAAGCTATTGATAGGGGGAAAGGCATTGCAACGGCTGTTATGTAATTGAAATGATGACAAGGGCCTCCCACAAAGGTTATCCAGATGCATGCCATTGATTGCTCAATATTACTTTTCCAATAATGCAATAGCAGATGAGCTGCCAATTAACAAACTGGCTTGTATTGACTTTGCTTCCTCAAAACATCAGTACCCAGAGAGCCTCTAGGAAGACTCTGTGCTTTGCATGCAGAAAATAATAGGATTAAAACTTAGGAGGTTTTATGATCTTGAATTGGGCCTAGAAAACAATTAGCAACCACTGTAGCTGCTTTTAAGATCAGGGTAAGATGCTCATGGCCTGCTGCTGCTGCTAGCATTTTTGCTGCAGCATTTTGCACTACGTCCAATTTCTGGAGAGTGTTCAAGAGTGGCCCTGTGCAGAGCACATTATACTAATCTAGCTTGGAGGTTACCAGAGCATGAATTACCCATGGCCAGGCTATCGCTATCCAGGGACAGAGATCGCAAGCTTTCACCTCTGTTTTTGATTACCACACAGACTGTTGTGTTTTCTGAATGCTGCAAATTATGGCTAATTTTAACTGAGATTTGCTAAAACTTAGGCTGTGTACTTAGGGATGCGGGTGGCGCTGTGGGTTAAACCACAGAGCCTAGGGCTTGCCGATCAGAAGGTCGGCAGTTCGAATCCCTGCGACAGGGTGAGCTCCCGTTGCTCGGTCCCTGCTCCTGCCAACTTAGCAGTTCGAAAGCATGTCAAAGTGCAAGTAGATAAATAGGTACCGCTCCGGCGGGAAGGTAAACGGCGTTTCTGTGCACTGCTCTGGTTCGCCAGAAGCGGCTTAGTCATGCTGGCCACATGACCTGGAAGCTGTACGCCGGCTCCCTCGGCCAATAAAGCGAGATGAGCGCCGCAACCCCAGATTCGTCCGCGACTGGATCTAATGGTCAGGGGTCCCTTTACCTTTAGGCTGTGTACACATGGTGCCTTTAAAGCACGTTTGAAGTACATTTCCACCTCAAATAATTTTGGGCACTGTAGTTTACCTCTCACAGAGTTACAGTTCACAGCAACCTTTAACAAACTACAGCACTCATAATTCTTTGAGGGGAAGAATGTGCCTTAAAGTCAAATTGGGTACACCGCCTAACTAGTTTTCCCACTACAGTATCTTTTATGGGTGAACCCTCCCACTGTTGTGCTTTAAAGTAGTATGTCATTACAGAAAGCTTTTCACTGGGTGTTCTCCAAAGACAGTAGTCTTATTTCTTGTCGTCTTTAAATTTGAATTTAAAAGTAGAGGTTCAGAAAGATCTGTTACCGCAAGGTTTCATCAAGAAGTAGCAGTGAGAAGACTGGGACTAACTCTTTCTCGGAAGATCTCAGCTGGGCCACTACACCAGTGCAAGTAGATAAATAGGTATCGCTGCAGTGGGAAGGCAAAACTACGTTTCCGTGCACTCTGGCACTCGTCACGGTGTCCCGTTGCGCCAGAAGCTGTTTAGTCATGCTTGCCACATGACCTGGAAAGCTGTTTGTGGACAAACGCCGGCTCTCTTAGTCTGAAAAGCAAGATGAGTGCCACACCCCATAGTCACCTTTGACTGGACTTAACCGTCCAGGGGGTCATTTACCTTTACCTTGCAAAGTACCCTGTAATTTATTTTGCAAAGGCCTCAAACTGAATGAAAAGGCTATTGTATATGGATATGTTTTCTTATATTGCTGTGTGTGTGTGTGTGTTCATAAAAGAATAAGAAAATCCAGAGATAGATGGGAATAATTTTCAACTCTGAATATATTTTGCCCTCTCTGGCAAAATAGGGTAACAGAAAAAATGGAAAAACAAAGTTGTCTGAGGTTTGAGTGTGTGTCATCTTTCCCCTTTCAGTTCTCCCCAAACACTGCACACTTAAATGACACTGTGACACCATTTCAGTATCTGTTCTCTCTCTGTTCAGCATCTATTATCTTTTAAGGCTTACTTATCAAAACCAACAATGCTTGGACACGCGCAGAATCAAGCCTGCCTTACAGGCTCGTAAACTTACAACCACCTTGGATCAAAGTGCAGTCAAAGTTAACTGAAAATCTTGGAGAGAAATGAATTTTTACACTAGCCCTACTAATGAGCAAAACAATCTTAATTTTAGTCATCTAGCTGCAAAGCTGAACCTGCTGTGCTGTTGCATTTGCCTTGTGCAGCAGGCAGCCACCTACTTCTACGCGAATGAGTCTTTGGTCCAGCGGATATCAGTCTAGAACTGAAGCAAATGCTGTCTTTCCCTGCAAACTAGGCGACTCCGCAGTGACAGCATACAATATCTGTTGATGAATATCAGGCCTTTCCATATAATTTCCTAATGTTTTTCAATTGGGAAAGTTATTTTTGCATGCACGGTATGTCCTGTGTTCAATGAACCGTATTATCACAAAGCCAGCCAGCAATCTGCTAGTGATATTTCTTGGTCTGCAAGCAGTATCTGCAGCCCATAGGCTTGGCTGAGTGTTGACACTTCAGTAGCAATCTCATAAAGTAGCCATCTATGTGCTGTAAAATAGTACATCTCCACCCACCTCTTTGCCATTTGCCAGCCCTAATTTCTCCTTAGTACTAAACATTCTGGGCTAAGCATGTAGGAGTCCTCTCAATATTCTTCAGTGTCCTCAAAGGCCCTCTAAGAGACTCAGCTCTGCCAGATCCCTGCCCAGTGCTGGTTGAAGGAGTACTGGGGCTGTAATGTTGCTGGGTGCTATATTCTGCTTTCTTGGGGACTCAAAAACATAGGTCAGAGCAGGGTTGGCCAATGTGCCCTCCAGATCTCATTGGACTCTCAGCCCCAGCCAGCCTGGCCAATAGACAGGTTGATGGGAGTTGCAGTCAAACAGTGTCTGGGGACCCAACGTTGAAGAACACTCTAAAAATGCAAGAGCCAGTGTTGTGTAGAGGTTAAACTGTCTATTAAGAACATGGTGGCCCGAGTCAAATTCTCAGCCAGTTCTGTGGCTCACTGGGTGAACATGGGTCAGACGCCGTCTCACCATGCTAGAGAAACAGTGGGTAACCATTTTGCAGGTCAGTGGCAAATTCCCTTATAGGAAATCATCATCAGCCTGGATAGCACAGCTGGTTAGGGTGTGGTACTGATAGTGCCAAGGTTGCTGGTTCGATTCCCGTAGGGGACAGCTGCATTACAGGGGACTGGACTAGATTATCGTTTCCAAACTCTACAATTCTATGATTCTATGGAACCTCCTAGGGGCCACATGCCAGCACTAGGCAGATGGGTGCCAAAATTGAAAAGAAATAGGAAGAAAAGTGGTGACACACACACCAAACATTCATTCAGTTATCTCTGCTCCCCCTTCTCTCTCTCTCTGTTGATACCTCTCGTGTGTGGAGGGGCAGGCAGGGTAACATTTTGGCCACATAAACAATAGCACTATCTCCTAATGTATTGGTATATAGGGTTACCACAGGGTGCCTGTGTTTGCTTATTGAGGTTTTTCTTTTATTCACGATTGGTAGGCTTCATGCTCTGCAAAACTATGAGTTAAAAACAAACCAAAGCAATCTCCTCCTTCCTCACCCTGTGATAACAGAAGATGAAGAAGCCTTCATCAGTCAGGGATTTCTGGGCAATAGACTTGAGGTGCTAAATTGCTTTCAGTTGAAGCTGATCCTTGCTACATCTCAGGTGACAAAATATTCTCTTTGAAGCAAGGTTGTTCTGTTGCATTTGGTGTTCAGGGATTCTTGGCACAGCAGAGAATCCGGCACAGAAGATCTGAAGTTCATCCAGTATTGATTTTGTTACAGTGAAAGAGAAGAACAGGATTTTTAACTTCTTTCCTTACTGAGCATCATTCCAGCCTTTAAAAAGAACCCTTGAAAGGGAGAAGTAAAGTAATACTTCCAACGGTAATCATCAATTTCAGTTTGGGTAGGAATGGATGTGTATCAAACTATCTCCAGGCTGTGTTGACTTTGCATACGTTCATTCTTAAGTCAGTTCTGTCCTGTTTTCACATTAGTGATTTTTTAAAAAGAAAAACCATTATCAGAAAAATAGGTATTTGAATAGGTATGTTATCTTAATATACACATTTCTAAACTATTTACTTGTACAAAATGCACATTTAATATATTTAGCTGCTTTTTTTTTTTTTTTTAGCTGAATCAGAAGGATAATTATGCCCCGCAATTTGCCCTGCAAACAAGTTGGTACAAATGCTCAGTAAAGGCTGGATATAATTTAACCTCAGTGTGAGCCTTATGCAAGTAAATCAGGATGAATGAACAGGTCACTTGGAAAGGCAACAAATGGCTTATAACACCTTACAAGTGGACCAAAACACCTTACAAGTTCTGGTTGTGGACCAGAGCTTACATAACAGTTTTAAAACATCCGTGTTGCTTTGAATCCATCACATCCAATTGCTCTTAAGTAAGTGCTCCCTGCCTCTCTGCTGCCAGCCAGTGATTAAAAATAATTGTGTTTCAGGGTTTCCTAATGAGGGTCTGACAGCTTTGTTTAGATTCAGACCACCCAGAAGAGAGACAAATGTCCCTGAACGTTAGCGATGCAGAATTTGTGTGGCTTTGAAGAGTATATTTTAAGGTGCAGCCTTTCAGAATTCACAGCAGGGTAATTTAATGCTGGAATGCAGCTTTGCCAAAATAAATCCCACTCACAAACATCAGATGCCACAGATCTGGCCTGCAAAATATACCTAGTATTCCGGATTTGCATTGTGTGCAAGACAAGTAATTGTGTTGGACTACTCAAACTAGAACTCAGGGTCATCCAGCGTAACTGACTGGCAGAAGATGGAGGAAAGACAAAGGACTCTTTCATAAATCTCGTAATTGACTTATGGATTCACTGCTATAAGATTTGGTGGTGGCCTGTAGCTTGCATACATGGATTTAATAGGGAATTAAATAAATGCATAAAGGAAAACACTACCAACGGGTATTTTTTCTCATTTGCCTGTATGCATTCTCTGAATTTAAAATGCAGGCCAAGTTGCTATTGATCTAAAGCAGGACTACTGCCTTCAAGTCCCATTTTGTGGGGTTCCTGGAGGTGCTAGTTGGCCACTTTGGAGAACAGGATGCTGGCTAATCTGTTACAGCATCCTGTCTCTCTAACCTGTTGAGTTTTCCTAGGTTTCTTCTCTTTAAGTATTTAAACATTTGTTGACATCTTTTTTTGTTTTGGGAAACCTATGTTGTTGTTGTTTAGGTTTTTGCTTCTGTTTTGTGTGTTTGACTTTTAACCTCCTGCGTTAGGTTTGAACTATGGTGTTTTTGCTGTTGTGTTTTATTTATATTACTTCACTGTGTGCAGATAAGTGGGAAAGTTTGTACTGCTCTCTCCTTTGCTGGACAGAGATCTGTCAGGGATGCTGTGATTCCTGCACTGAGCAGGGATTGGAGGGGGTGACCTGCCAAGGTCATTTTCAGCTCTGAAACTCTGATTCTAAAGTCACTTTGTGTGTCCCTGGACAGAAATGCAGCGTAAAAGTAATAAATCAAACATATCTCTTGTTCACCATAGATGCTGTGTTTGCTGTCAGCAGGGTAATTTCCCCTTTCCATATCACTGCACACCTATGTATTTATCAAGCAGCAGTATCCTTTTTTATTAATAAGAGTTTTATAAAACTATAAAACTATAATTGTTTAGCAACAATTTGCTTCTATTTAGCAATATCCTGCTGATCTAACTTGAAGCCAGGAAAAGGAGGGGAAGAAGCAATGAAAGAGTCTCTCACCATTTTCTAAGATTTAAGATTCATAACTGTAATTTAATTTGTTTATTGATCCTCCCACATCCCCAGGAGGGAGAATCTTGCTTATTGAGCAGATATTGAACATACAAGTGATAATGAAGGTAGCAATGTAGAGAGCTGGCTTTGATGCCACCAGGAACTCATGCTTGTGTTATTTGAAGACCATTTTTAAAACTGTGTTGGGAGGTTGTCCATCAAAATAATAAGTGTTGTGGCTCCTGCCCAAAATATGTAAGTTTGGGTGTGTATGTCTTACGCAAAATCTTTATTCAGGCAAATAACGGTACAAGATCAGCAACAGACACAAGGCTCAGGAGTCATGGTTCAGGAGTCCACGATCAGGGCAAGAAGTTCAGAACTGGACAAAAGCAACAAAGATGTCCAAACAAGTTTCCATGCCCTGCCCACCAAGCTTTGAAAGACAAGACATGGAGTGCTCATTGGCGAGACTCACTCGCCTTGTGGGAATGACAGGATTGCAAATATAGTGGACCCTCTAGTTAGTTCTGTTAGTGCAGTTCTGACTCCCCCATATGGCTGCTCCAAGCCCTCCCCAGCCTCCACTGAGACTTTGTGCTGCAGGAAAGGTGGGGTGGGGTGGGGTGGGGTGGGGAGGAAGAACCAGAATCTCTGCTTCCCCTTCTGAAGCAGCTGAAGTCATTGCAGAAAGGGGAGATCCCTCCTGCTCCAACTGATGGTCCCAGCTGTTTCTTCCTCCTCCTGTGTCAGCACCTGCCAATTCAAACCTGATCCAGACAGCACTGTGTGGCTCATGAAAAGTTTATGCTCTACAGACATCATTACAGAAGCTTGGCAGAGGGCAATTAATCAGCTATTTCTTTTTGATTCCAGATGCCTTTTCTTCTAAGCTGTGCACTGAGCAAAAGAACACCAGCTAGCATAGCTTAAATACCAGCCGCATACTTAACAGAAGTGGCTCATAAGGCTTCCAAACAAAGGATCATTTGTTGCTGCAGTCTGAAGAGGTTATTCAGCAAAAGCAAATTCTAGGAACAATAAATTTAAGATTTAGTTTATCAGCAAGTCATAGGGAGGGGAGTTGCTTGTGACGTTTGCACTCTTTTCATTGCTTATATTAGATTTTCTGTTGAGTACAAGTCCCCCCCCCTTACTTTCTAAATATTTAGCAAAAGATTACAATGGTGTGTGTGATGATTCTGCTTGGATGTTCGGGGTGTCTCTTGTGAGTGCCTGCTTCTGTGGTATCCCGTGATTTTTATTGGGTGGTTGCTTATCTATATCATATTTGCATGTCTGAGACCAAAATGCACCTACACATAGATGTTGGATGACTCAGCAATGACAAAACCAATTTTGTTCTTGCTTGCTGTACTCTTTTTATACTGATTAATGAGTCTTTGGGCTTGGGAACTAAAAGGGAAATGTGGGTTATAGCATTGTGAGAGAGGGAACGGAACATTTTCCCTGTACACTTTTCCCACAACGTGCATGATTTTATACAACTCTTATTTTGTCCCTTCTTAAACACCTTTTCACTAAACTTAAATGTCCCAAATGATGTAGCCTTTCCTCATAGGGGAGCTGCTCCAACCCCTTGATAATTCTGGTTGCCCTTTTCCGAACCTTTTCCAGCTGTAAAATACCCTTTAGGGAGTAAGATGACCAGAACATACACTCTAGCTCCCATCAACCTAAGCCAAGATGACCAATGGCCAGGGCTGATGGGAATTGTAGACCAACATCTGGAGGACCATGGGTTAGCCATCCACGATTTATAACAATCAAAACCCAAACTACCTCTTTCTTACCTCCATTGCTTCTCCATGATAGAGATACTGCTTCCCATTTATTCCAGTGGATTTGGATATAGAAGGACAGAGAGAGAGGGAAATACTTTCCCAATTTTACTGGAACAAAATAGCACGGCAAATTTACAAAGAACCCTGCAGAAAGAGAATTAGGAGCTTGTTTCCACCTTGTCACCACGAATCACTATCAGTTTCAGCACAGCGACCACAATGCTGGACTTTGATGTGGGAGGCTTGGGTTCAAACAGTACAATAGTTCCTCATTCACAAGATGACCTGCACCGCCAAGTTATTGTGTCCCAGGACGTTAGGGATTGTAAAACACTCTGTTCTAGAGATTAATTTTAGAAAGAATAAAGATTGCTTATCTTCATTGCTGTGTTTCTGAAAAGCAAGGCAATGTTCCTGATGAATAAAGGGGGGGGGAACTCCTCTAGCCCTTTTGATTTTTGAATATACACATATAACATAAAAATGTATATCTACTATCTGTCTCAATATGCTGCAAAACCTGTATGGAGATAGTCTTTGCAGTTATTCCTTCACCCCTGCACCCCAAGTGGAAGATGTTTTCACTACTTGCTTGTGTATTGTGAGTACAGGGCAAGATACTAGCATGCCAATGCAACTTGATTGTACACAGAAATAGCCAACCGTAATAGAATTGTGGAGTTGGAAGGATGCCCTGAGGATCATCTAGTTCAGTGATGGCTAACCTTGACACTCCAGATGTTTTGGAACTACAACTCCCATCATCCCTAGCTAACAGGATCAGTGGTCAGGGATGATGGGAGTTGTAGTCCCAAAACATCTGGAGTGTCAAGGTTAGCCATCACTGATCTAGTTCAACCCTCTGCAGTGCAGGAATATGCAGCTGTCCCATACGGGGATTGAACCTACAACATTATCAGCACCAGACTCTAACCAACTAAGCAATCTATGTATATGAGTGTCTGATAAGAAACATGCAGTCTATTTAGGCTTTGCTCTGTACCTTTTGCTACAGATTGTCACGTTTGTCAGGAAGCTCTTGTCCCTCACAATTGCACACTTTCTGCAGAGGATGTTGGTTATGTTCCCCTTAGGCCTGGAAGAATCCCAGGAAGCTAGAAGTTTGGTGTTGGAGGCTGCAAATATTGTTTCTATGCTTGTGTATAAATGATACGTAATCTGATTCTGCCTCTTAAACATTTTACCCAGGTGGTTTTGATTTTGGAAATATTTTCCTGTCTTCTTCAATACAGTGTTCCCCTGCTGAAGATGGCTAGATATTTCATTAGCAGTGCTGGTTAATTCAGTGTCATTTCCATTCAGAAGTGCCTTGGATGCTTTTCTGATCGGCATTCAAATGGTTCATTATTTCACATGAGAATGAGTTAATATGCAAACTTTAAAGGTTTTAATGTGCAAACTTTAAATTACAGGAAGTAAATTGCTCATCGCAGTCCTCATTATACAGCAGGCATGAGGGAGATAGGAAATACAGCACTTGAAAATGCATGTTGTTAATCTTTCCTCTTTTCTTTTTTTAAAAAAACCTTGGACATGAGTGAATCCTTTGTTGATTGTGCCTCATGAAACACACTGTTGAGGGCACATGCTTATCAGAGGGATAAATTGATGTGTTACCGGTAGTTCACAAGCCAAACTTAGCCAACGAGAAATTAAGACAAGTCTGGAGGTGAGAAGGATGAGCAGATGGATCAAAGAAATAAAGGTGGACAGTTTTGCTATGCCTTGAGCCAGGTAATATAGAGTGACAATGTGCTCAGTTCCCAAATATCCAGAAATGTGTCAGTGGAAATATGATTCCATTTTAATTAAAACTGCTAAGTTGAATAGAGCTGGGAAGGCAGAACACTTGGCAGACTGATATGTTTTAGCTTGGATGAGCTCTGTAGACTTGTTTGTGTTGAGTTTTAAAGTAGGAAGAAGAGAAGTGGTAGAGACATGTTCAGTTAGTATGCAAAACTGTGTGCAATAAATGTGTGGACTCTTAGCCCTATTCTTTTTTATTGTAAATTGATTTAACTGATTTAATTATTGTACTTTTACTTTGCTGTAAACCTGCCCAGGGACCAAGAAAGCTAAATAATAATTAATGTGGTTAAAAAGTACGAGTCTTGTTTTTTTTAAAAAAACAACAACAACCACACTTTAAAAAAGTAATTGTTAAAATGTCACCTTGCATATGACAACTGTGTGTTTTGTTAAGGTCTAAATTGTTGTAAGACTTACGTGCCCTGTTTTGAAGGGAGGCCATTTGTACTCCTGTCACTGAGTGTCAAAGAGGAAGACCTCAAAGTCCACAGTGTTTGCATGTGTGGACTCTGGTTTGACTCCACGAGAGTGAGATTAAGTGTGGCCAGACTTTAAGGAGTGTCATGCTTCTTAGGGATGCTCCCCTGGATAAAATGTGGAGTGTTCTTGCCTATGGAAAGGAGCAGAGTCTCTATGGGCTCCATTTTGAGTGTTGGTTGAATGAGTTTGGTGGAAATGTTTCTTCTGACTCCTAATTGCCACCTGGCCTCATTTCTTTTTTTATAAAAAGTGTGCTCACAGCACTGGCAACTGGTTGCCAATGCTGTTTTGAGGTCTGCCTTCAACTCTCACAACCTGTGTGTTTTCAATAGGAAGAGTAGGGGTACCCAATGTGGTCCCCTTGAGGTGATGTCAGACAGGAAATCCCATCAGCTCAGCCAGTATGACCAATGGTCAGCGATGATAGGAGCTGTCATTCAGCGACCTCAGGAGGGCACCATGATTAGAGTTGCCATCTCAGATGGAACATGCCATATCTCCAAGTAATGATTAAAGTCAGCAGTCATTAAGTACCTCAGCTGTGTGCCAAATTATTCCATTTATTTTTGCAGGGCTGCAGGGCTTTCACTGATGGCTTGTTAAGCTTTGTTGGCAGTAGAGATGTGTGTGTTGGCTGTTACACAGTCCAGCTCTGTGCTTGTGCTAGTTAGGCTCTTTTCTCTTCCACATTGGTGGCAGAAATGGTGTACATAACAGACAACTTATTAGGTGTGCTTAAGGATGTGTCACTGAAAACAGGAGCTTTCCAAATAATTTCAGAACAAATCAAGTTCATTGTTTGCTTTAAAAGGCTGCTCTCATAGCATTTTACAAATCTGCCTCAGTGGGAAAAGTTCTGTGTGAGGAAACTTTTCCGAGAATGCAGAGCATCTGGGGGAAATTTCAGGCAAACCTTCATATTTTTTCAGAGGAAGTATATTTCAGAAGCTAGAGTCAGAAATATGGCAAGCAGTAGAAGATTCAATTCTAAAAGTAATGATGCTTAATACATTTTGGGATATAATACCTCCCTTGCTGGTGCCAAGACACTTTTCTGTCAAGCGCTTGCCTGACAGTTCAATTACAGAATAAAATAAAAAATTCAAGTGGCGCAGGGTACAACTGCAGTTATGGTCAGTGCAGCTGCCCTGAAGCTGGTCGGGTTTCTCACATGAAAAGCCTAAATCTGTTCATGCTCTCGCTGCCTACAAATAGCAGCAAATCTAGCAACAGAAGCCTGTCTCTTTGCTGCCTAGGGCTTTCTTTTGTTTTTTAGTGGGAGGAAGATTATGTAGGCACTTCTTGATTCTGTGCTTTTAGAAAATGGTGGATGACTGACAGTCGGGCTGCTGCTTCAGTAAACCTCTTCCCATGTTATGTTTGGGATTCACACCAAAAGATGTGCATTTGGCAAACATGAGTACCATCTCCTTCCTTCCTTCCTTCCTTCCTTCCTTCCTTCCTTCCTTCCTTCCTTCCTTCCGTCCGTTACAAGCTTGGTAGATCAGGGGGATGCTGTTCCAGAGGATAGGACCTGAACCAATGGCTTCATGTTACAAGAAAGGAGATGGCGACTCAGCATCAGGAAAAACTTTCTGGCAGTAAGAGCTGTTTGACAGTGGAACAAACTCCCTTGGAAGGCTGTGGCCTCCTCTTCTTCATTGGAGGTTTTTAAGCAGAGGTTGGATATCTGTCATGGGTGCTTTTGCTGAGATTCCAGCATAGCAGGGGTTCGCCCCATGTCTTGCATGAAATGGTTCTGCCTCCCTAAGCCTTCTAACCTTTACTTTTGTGCCATAGGTCATTGTCATGGGGAAAGCTAAGAATGTCTTCATTGCATCATAAAGTGAGCGGGAAGGATCCTCTAAAGCTCTACGTATGCAGTTTATGTAGCACACAAAAATTGGAGCTTCCCTTTCTTAATTCATGTGTTAATTGAATGTGGCTTTTAAATTTCATGTTATTTTTAAAATTCTTTTTCATTCTTATGAAGAGGTGTGATCTTAAATGTAAGCACTGTTGTTCAAGCCATAGTATCTGGAATGGGCTCCTCTCAAAAGGCGTGGCCATCCCAAAAGTGAATGTTCGAATGTGAAGCTAGGGGGAGAACCCACAGAGAAAGAGAACATAGGACGCTCACTTCCCTTTCCTTGATCTAGCTCAGTGTTGTCTACCCTGGCAGTGGCTCTCCAAGGTGTCTTCTGAGCCCCACACAGAGATGCCAGAGATTGAACATGGGACCTTCTGAATGCAAGTTATCTGTCAAACCAGTGAGCTTCCTTTTTGGAGGATTTTCGTAGCATCAGATTGGAATGGACTGGGAGGTATTGTTTATAGTCCACTATGATTTTGCTTAATTGTGATAACTGTGTGTTTTCCTCACATGGGCAGCCGTTTTTGTATCGTGGCTGCAGAAGTGTCTGGAACTCCTTTTAGATTAATCTTTTGGAGCTCTTTGAATGTTCCGCAACCCTGTTTGCTTTACTTGAATTGTGTTGGGTGTTCAAATATTGGAAATGCTGTGCATCTGTACACACCGAGAGCTTGTGCTAAAATATTGATGGGCTTTTGCAGACTATTTGGTGAGATGTTTGTATAGCAGTGCCCTTTTACTTTGCCTCGAGTGTTGCATTTGCAGAGGCGGGGGTTGGGTGGGTGGTGTTAAATGAAATTACCTCTGTTTATAGAATTCTCTTATTAAAAATTTGTTCACTTCTTCTCAGAGCATGGAGCTGACTTGAATTCTATCTGAAGCTCAGTAGGAAAACTGATACAGCATCTCTGCATCACCTGGTGATGGTAACATCCCTTCTTCTTCTTCCCATGCCCAGTGTGCATAGAAAGGCAATGGGTTGTATCCCGCGGTGCTGTTCTGCTCGTGCAGCAGGTTTCCACTTTTGCATAGGAAATTTTCTAATCCGTCAGCCAGTTTTAAACAGCATAGGGGTTGGGGTGGAAGTTCAAAGTGTATTTTACAATCTAGGTGCAGCCGCTGGTAAAGTGTGTGCATTTGCAGTGTGAAGAGTGAATGGGTTTCAGGCATACCTGATTGCATGCAAACAGCCCTGTCTCTGACTCTATGCTCCAGACATGGTGGATGCCCTTAAGGTGAACACCTGCTATCTCATATCTAACCCCCAAATAATGGGGATCACACACAGAGGGAATATAAGGGTTCAGCTGCTAGTCAGGGTGCACAATATGGAGATAGGCCAGAATAAGGCAACTTCCTCTGTTGTTGTTGTTTTTTAAACTGGGTGATGATGGCGGTTATATTATCCCTTTGATATGATTTATGGGAATTGATTTCTAAATGAAACCAAATAAATAAACTATTATTTTCCTGCACTATATCTCTTGACTATTTGACTATACGGTATAACCACTTCAAAATAATAATTGCACATGACTTAAATGCTGTCACAGGTGTTGAGCACAAATGGGGAATAGGCTTCCAGAATCTTGAAGACAGTAGTTTAGTTGCTTCATCTCTCTCTCTCTCTCTCTCTCTCTCTCTCTCTCTCTCTCTCTCTGTGTGTGTGTGTGTAAAATTTGGTTTGTAAATAATATAAGAACATTTCATCAATGTCAAGAAAGAAGTGAACTCCCAATTGTCACTTGAAATTGTAGGATTTAAGATTCCCGGTTAGCATATTTCATAAACAGAAGTGCGTCTCAATTTCCTTCCCCTAAAAAAAAAAATGCTCTCCAGATATGCAACAAGATTTTCCTTCCATTAACAATAAATAAATACATAAAATTTTATGTCCTGATATTGCGAAGAGTGAGAGATTGTCAAGACAGTGGCATGGGTATTCTGTTCTATAAATTTTGTTAAATAAAGAATGAGGATTGCTGTGGTGTGGGTTTTGTCGTAATTGTGTTTCGTGCCAGTCTTGCTCTGGTGTCTGTTGACTTTCAGTCTTGAGCCCCTCTCTTAATGCAAGATGTATGGTGAGTCTTTGGCATTGAGCACTCTTTTTTCCCCTGTTTCTTTAAAGTATACTTCTGTCCGCTGAGACAGGTTTTCCTCAGATCTAATCTAGTATCCGTTTGTCTCTTGAATCAAGCAATTTAAAACTGTGCTCCCTGTGTAGTCCCTAATACCAGCTTTTTAAATCCCCAGAAATCTTGTCCTGTGCCACTTGCCATATAGACGTGGGATTGTGCACTTCCAAAGGTCAGCAGAAGCTCCTGAGGGGGGAAGGCATAAACAACAGAAATGCATCCTTCACTACTCCTCAGACAAAGGGGATGAAGGAGTGCTCAGATGTGGGTCCTTATTACTCAGTATTGGGAATGCCTGCTGGAGCATCACCATTTGGGTGTTGGTCTGTTGAAGTAAATGGCATTATCTTGAAAGGTCCAGAGAGAGAGAGAACAATTGGCATGAAGCAATGTCATCACATGGCATGGGTTCAATGGTGGGGAATCTCTGGCCCAGTTTAGGCCTAGCAGACCACACCATAAGGCTCCATGAGGCATTTTGGCCAAGCCACGCCCACCTGCCCTACTAGTAACAGCAGTCAAAAAGGGTACTGATTAGCTGATCAACGGTCCATTTTAAAGCATGGCATAATATATAGTGCTTTGAAAGGGGTTTCTAAAAACCCCTGTGTGTGGAAAAGGTCACCTGACACGACTGTGACATCAGGTGGTTGACACGTGTTGCTGTGTTTTTTGATTCTGGGTCTGCTTACCTGTCAGACTTGGCCTGCGAGGGGTGAGGAAGCTTCCCTCCCTTGGTGTAAAGAGATGCAGTTGTACAAAAGCTTTTAGCGGACCACCTTCAGTTATTGATGTAGATTTGAATTTGCATGCTTGCGGAAATGGTGGTGGAGATAGGCAATTTTCAGTTATTTCCCCCTCCTGCCTTACACCCCTCTGCTGTCTGTACTTATATAAAAACAATTTCAAGTCTGGTGCTAATGCCAACTGAGATATAAATCTCCAAAGAGAGTCACTGGAGAATTTTAAATAGAGGTTGAATGACCATTGGTCAGGGGTTCTTTAGCTTTGTTTCTTGCATTGCAGGGAGTTGGACTAGATGATCCTTAGGGTCCCTTCCAGCTCTACAATTCTGTGGTTATATGAAGGCATATTGAAAGAGCAGATGCCAAAAAGGCAACAGAGAAGCCACCAGCCGGATATGTAATAGGAGGGAGTTCCAAAGTAGCTCACGTTGTGGCAGGGAAGGAAATACTCAGATACTATAACTTGCAATTTGCAATGAAGTGTTGTGTACAAACATTTCATCTTTACTTTTGAAGGTCACAGATGCCCTGCACAATGCATATTAATCACTATCATTATTTAATAGGGCTCTGAGTCACTGCATAATTTATATACAATCACTTTATAATTAAAATGATTTTGTAATTTATTATAATTTATTATTGTGAATGTGCCGTGTGTAGGCAATATGTGACCTTAAAATGCGAGGGGAGAAGCAAAGCAGAGCAAAAGCAGGCACCAAATACGGGATCAGGTATGCAAGCTTCCAGGTGCATCATGATACCTTTATTGAGCTGGAAGTTCAAGAAGAGTTGCTGGAAGTAAAGTTAGATGGAATGTTAGGAGTGGATTGTCCGGAGAGGAACAGAGTTTGTGTGTTATCTGGTTTTAGTCTGGTTGTAATTTCTAAGAGAGGCACCAGTGTTTTAATTTGTGTGAGGACGCCCCCCCCCCCCACGCTGCCAATTAATCAATGGGTTGATTCAGATGTAACAGGAATGAACTGTTTTTATTTTTTATTTTACTTTTCTTGTTTTAGACTTTGAACTTTTATTTGAATTAGAATTGTGTATTTTATTGCTGTAACCTGCCCTCAGATGTTACGGTAAAGGGGCAGGTGAGAAATAGAAATAAATAAATAATTAAGCCCAATAGTACAATCTTTTATACAAGACTAAGTTACAAAGTGATGCTCGTTTTCCATAAGGAAGCATTACATATATTTCCAGTTTTCACAAGTCGTTAATTGCTTCCTTCCTCCAAAGCCTCATTTTCTACCTTAGGGCTTACGAATTTCTGCAGGTCTCTAATATTATTGAACAGTTAACATGAATCCACAGGTTAAAAACAGTTAAAATTAGTTCCAGTATGCTATAGTTCGTCTTACAGAAAAATCGTCAAACTGCAGATTTTGAGTAAAACCTTTTCTTTAAAAGCATTTGATTATTCCTAAAGGGAAAATATTTCATAATATCCTTTTGGTCTTCTCCCTGCCCCACAATTCCCCCCCCCACTGGAAAAACTTGAGGAGTTTTCATTATGTGCTAACCTTTTTTCTAATTATGTAGGGGAGGTTGGTGCAGTTTCATAATTACAGTGGTACCTCAGTTTAAGAACAGTCCTGTTTAGGAACGATTTGGTTTACGAACTCCGCAAAAATGGAAGTAGTGTCCCGCTTTGAGAACTTTACTTGGGTCTAAGAACGGAATCTGAACGGTGGAAAGGCACCAGCGGCGGGAGGCCTTATTAGGGAAAGCGCGCCTTGGTTTAAGGACGGACTTCCGGAACGGATTAAGTTCATAAACCGAGGTACCACTGTATAAGTGAAAGGCATCCTGAATATTCTCAAATGTACACTATTGTTTTGTTTATTCAATGTATTTTATTCTGGAACTTACTGGAAATAATCTCAAATCTAAACCGTTGCTTTTGTCGTACGTTGTGTATGTTTTTGTAGATGCTATTACACAGACCAAGTAAAATAGTTTTAGAAGAGCATTGCGGCAGATGTCTTAAAACCCTATTCTTTTCCTTTTCCTTTTGGGTGAACAGATAGCTCAATTTTACGGCTTAAGAGAGCCTCACGGTGTATCTGAAGAAGTGTGCATGCACACGAAAGCTCATACCAAGAACAAACTTAGTTGGTCTCTAAGGTGCTACTGGAAGGAATTTTTTTATTTTGTTATGTTTAAAAAGATTCGTTAAAACAAGAGCAGGGCTTCCTTCAAAGGTCATTCTCCATCCTTTTATCATTATCGCCATCTTCTGTTTCCCACTGTGACTCTGTGCTGCCCTTGTTCTGAGGGTATATGGCCAATGAATGCCTAAACACACAAACAGAATTATTTGTCTGTGCTACAGACCATTTTATCTCCCATTAACAAGGAATCGTGGCATTTGCTGCTGTGTGTCACTACTTTGCAACCATAAATGTCAGGTCCAGAGGGGCTATAATAAAAGAACCAATTTACTGGGGTGGTGTTTGTGTTTGTGTGTGTGTGTGTTTATGAAGGGGGAGGGGGTTATTTATTTGTTTAACTTGAATAGCAAGAGAGGACGAAGACAAGAAGTGCTGCAATTGCGAGGTGCTTCACCACTGAATTTTTCAAAAAACTTAAAAACCTTGGAGGTTTTTAAGCAGAAGTTGGATGGCCATCTGTCATGGATGCTTTAGCTGAGATTCTTGCATTGCAAGGGGTTGGACTAGATGACTCTTGGGGTCCCTTTCAACTCTACACTTCTATGATTCTAGGTTTTTTTAAAAAAATAAAAAATAAAAACTATACCACATACTACTATGCTTTAAGACAGCGTTTCCCAACCGGTGTGCCGCGGCACACTATTGTGCCGCGAGACACCGGCTGATGTGCCGCGGGAAAAGGGACCTGCAGCCCAGGGCTGCACAGGACCGTGGCGGCGGCGCTGCTGGAGCCCGGCGGCGAAGCGGAAGCCAGGGCAGCGCTGCTCCCTTGGCTGCTGCAGCAGCAGCAGCAGCAGCAGCAGCCTCGCGCGAGAATCCCGACCGGAAGCCTCGCACGAGAATCAGAGCCCAGGGTGCCCTGCAGCCCCGCGCTGCACAGGACCGTGGCGGCGGCAATGCTGGAGCCCGGCGGCAAAGCGGAAGCCAGGGCGGCGCTGCTCCCTTGGCTGCTGCAGCAGCAGCAACAGAAGCCTCGCGGGAGAATCCCGACCTGGTGCCCCAGCTGATGGGCGGGAGAAAGGACGCCGCGCTACAGCTGATCCCAGAGGTAACTCTGGGTCAGGAGACCCGGCGCAGCCGGGTCGGGGAGGAGCGGTGTGCCGCGAGATTTTTTTAATGAAACAAGTGTGCCGTTGCCTAGATTAGGTTGGGAAACACTGCTTTAAGACCACCACCACAACAAGCAAACCTCACCCCTCCCACCCTTCCTGTATTTCTCCTCCGTGTACTGTCTTCTGAAAATATATAAAATATTCTTTTTTTACTTTGCCTCAGCATATTGTGGAAAACAGACACAGTCCAGGCACCATGCAGGAATTGCCAGTTTACAAAGTTTGATAATGGTTTGGTTTTGTCAAAACGAGAACTTGCTTTCGGAGTCAGTGTTTGAAGCTGAGACTTTCATCAGTCTTGCTTGACTTCTGTGGCTCATTTTGCGAACATGCAAGTTATCCTGGCAATGCGCTGCCTGGAACAAAGCTATGGTTTGGCTCAGTGTGTCATCCAAACCTAGGTTTATGGTTTGTCTCTGTAAATCGAAGATTTAGAAGTCTGAAATGCCTTGCTTCCTCCCTAGAGTTGTGCACAGGTGATCTCTCAAAGTGCTCCACCTGATTCGTGGGGAGAGAAATTGGGTGGGGGTTGTTTCACCCGATTTCTCCGGGACGTTTGGCTCAGCTCTTATTTCCTCCAGCTGCAGGAAATTTACAGTGGTGAAGGTGCCCAATCGTTGTAGTTGTAGCCCTTTGACTCTCCTGTTGGCATGCTTTAGTTAAGCCAGTAGGTGGAGCAAAATCTTTAGCCTCTTTTTGGTCTATGGATGTTGTGTGCCCTTTAATTCTGGTTGGACAGTGGGCGGATCCTTCCTTCCTTCCTTCCTTCCTTCCTTCCTTCCTTCCTTCCTTCCTTCCTTCCTTCCTTCCTCCCTCCCTCCCTCCCTCCCTCCCTCCCTCCCTCCCTCCCTCCCTCCCTTACTGTTGAAGCTTCATCAACAGCTGCTGGACCAGTCATTTTTCTTTGATCATATAATGTTGAAAAGCCTTGAACACCTTTTTTTTAACTTATAGAAAGTTTCTGTAAGAAATTTCAAGAACAACCTGCTCTAGTCAAATTTTTAAAAGGCACACTTATTTTTAGTCAAAAATAAAAAAAATTCGTTCCAACTAAGTCTCTAAGGTGCTACTGGAAGGATTTTTTTTATTTTTTGTTTTGTTTTGACTATGGCAGACCAACACGGCTACCTACCTGTAACTTATTTTTAGGTAAGCCAAATTCTTAAAGGATAGTTGAAGACATTTGCTTGCCACATTTATTTACTTCTTGGTATGAGCTTTCGTGTGCATGCACACTTCTTCAGATACACTGAAACAGAAGTCACCAGACCCTTATATATAGTGAGAGGGTGGGAGGGGTATTACTCAGAAGGGTGGTGGGAATGGGTGATTGGCTGATAGGTGTGGTGAACCTGTTGACGACTGTTAACGACTGCAATTAGTCTTACAGGAAAAATTTAAAACTTCCCACCACATCCCAGGATACTTCTGTAATACTTGGCTTCTTTGTATAGAGTTCACAGTATTTAACTGCATAGAATTGACTGTGTCTAGATACCTTCTTTCTTGACATATGATAAGAAATGCTCAACAGTGTTGTCATTTATTAATATTAATGTAGGAATAATTCTTTTTTTAACCTTGTAATTATTCACCTTTTATGAGCAGGATGTTGAGAGTTCTGCCTTGACCGTCAGCAGATCCACACTTAGATATATAGACATTCATTAAATATGATGAATGTTTTAATATCTTGAACATTTTCACATGTGGGAAGAAAACCCACTCTGATCTGATTTCTTTGAGCTGCAAATGCAAATATAATACATTACTTTAAGCTCAAATAAAATATATAACAATGCTGCTTAATCCATGTCTGAGTTTGAAGAAAATGAAGCTTGGCAAAAATGTACCATTGGAGGAGTATGGGTGTAGGGATGCTGCTGTTTTGGCGTATCAAACCTGTTATTTGTTATTTCTTTGCTATTTCTTTTAAAAACCCTTGAAAAACAACAGCTAAAAATCATACAAAAGAAAAATTAGTTGAGATAGAAGGGGTGAGAAGCAGAGATTAAAATTTCAGTACACATACTTTCATTTGGGAGCTGCTGATAAATTAATCTAAACTGCCCCCAAAAGGCAGAGGATCACTAATTGGCTCCATTCACGTATAACAATATGGCGTCAAGCTGAACAAAATGTTGGGTTTGAACTTTCCCGCTCAAATGCAGCCAGTTAGGGAATTTCTGAGGGATTGGTTTCCCTTTCAAGGATGTTGTATTGCCACACTGTACAGATCAGAATCCTGTCTTACAGCGGACAAAGCAGCTACATAATCCATGGTGTGAAGTGGTTGGGGTTTTTTTAAAAGCAAATCCTAACTAAAGTTATTGTAAGCCATGATTCCTGGTTCGTATGCCATGCCATGCCATTGGAAGACAACATTCTTTGGAAGTAAACGTGTTATGTGTAGGTTTTTTGTATCGAGATTGGATATAGTTTCCACATCCACTCATAATTGTTCTAAACTCTGGTATGTTCTCATTCAGTCATCTAATTCTGTAAGGTACAAGATCAAGCTATTTGAGGCTTTCTTCATAATGAAGATGATTCATAGATAGGATCCTCTCTCTCTCTCTCTCTCCAGCACTACTACTTCTGTTTAAAGGGGTGTGTGTGAAGAGAATTTCACACACTATTCTAAATGTGTGCTCCATTACGATGCTTGCTATTTTAATAATTTGCGTTTAAAAAAGAACTACTGCAGCATGATCTTCCAGGCAGTCTAAAACATACAAGCATAAGCAAATGGTGAGACCAGAAGCCCAGCATCCTGTTCTCTCAGTGCCCAACCGGATGCCCAAGGGAACCCCGCTAGCAGGACCTGAGCCCAGCAGAATTCCCCCCCCCCACTTGTGATTCCTAGTGAGTGGTATTTATCCGCACCCTAGGAGCCAACTCCTGGGGGCCAACGGTGGCTTCGGACCACCCAATAAAATATTTGAGGGAGCTGGGGCCTTCCTAAAGTTGATGGGGATTGCCATTCAAATGGTGTTTGTGCAGGGTGTGGCTTTCCTGGGTGTTATGTCGTGGGTCAATGACTGGAGGCGAGAATCAGGTACAACATCTCTTTATTTCAGAAACAGGGAAGAGCCAGCCACAGGACTGGAGAAAACTGGGGTTTATATAATAACAGTAGGCTAGTAGGGAGAAGATACATTTTGGCGGGAACCAATGGCACGGATTCCCTCCTGAATAAACCAATCCGGCAGAGGATCCAAATCCTGCTCTCTGAACCAGCAAATGATTGCTGTTCCCGCTGTAACTCATACATTCAAATAAGGTCTGTAATACAACACAATACTCTATATTAAAATGTCTTGACTGTGTTATTGCTTAATACACAACACCCCCCCACACTTAGCGGGAATGACACACAAAGTCTTTCAGGAGCTGTGGCTTCCTGCGATTTCTACTCGATCGTCTCACCTCCGGTGTTGTGACATGAGGAATTGGAGGCTGAGGAGTCTCCTCGGGAGTATTGGTTACCGCTGTCCCTTCTAACGACCCCCCCAGCTCATTATCTTCCGCCAACTCCATATTCCCAGCGGGTAGTTCACCTTCTGACTGCCCTGGTGGATCATTAACCCGTGCAGGCGTCTCCACCTGACTCGGGGGTGGCAACTCCCCATTTAATGTGGGGGTGTTAGGTCCCTCGGCATCACTCCTGCTGGGTATTCTGCGTCTCAGCTGATCCACATGCCTACGCCAGACCTGCCCTTGTGACAATGTGACATAATATGACACGGGACCGGTGGCCCGCGAAATGACTCCCGGAACCCAAGTCGGACCTCTAGCATAATTCCTCACCCAAACGAGATCCTCCGGGTTAAGGTGTCTCGTTCTGTCTCCTTCGGGTTGGGGTGGCTCCCGTGCGGAACGCGAGGGCATCCTATCTGGATGTACAAAATCCAGGGCTGTCACCAGCCTACGACCTAACAGCAGCTCAGCTGGTGACTTTCCCGTGGCTGTGCATGGTGTGGCGTGCTGCAAGAACAGCATACGAGCTATCCGGGTTGCCCAGTCACCCTCCAGTAGCCGTGAAATAGCCCCCTTTGCAGTTCGCACCATTCTTTCTGCTTGACCATTAGAGGAGGGGTGGAAAGGGGCAGAGGTCACTCCTCGTATGAAATTGTCAGCAAGGAAACCTCTGAACTCACTCGACACGAATGCTGCCCCATTGTCTGACACCAATGTTTCTGGCAGGCCATGCGTGGCAAACAATTGCCTTAAAACTTTGATAACGGCTGCTGATGTGGGACTGGAAACTAAGGCTACTTCCAACCATTTCGAGTATGCATCAACCACAACTAAAAATGTTTTCCCTTGATAGGGCCCTGCAAAGTCAATGTGAATGCGGTTCCATGGCGCCCTGGACTGTTCCCACCAATGAATAGGTGCCCGGGGAACCTCAGGTCGAACCTCTTGGCATGCCTTGCACGTGCGCACCCACATTTCTATTTCCCTATCCATCCCTGGCCACCACACATAACATCGTGCCAGGGATTTCATTCTGACCATTCCCGGGTGCCCCATATGCAAGGTTTCTAGAATGCGGTTCCTAAGTGGGTTAGGGATGACTACCCTGTCCCCCCAAAGTATGCACCCCTTATGAAGTGATAACTCATGCTGCCGTATTGCGAATGGCCGGAACTTTTCTTCTTGGCCCCCATTGGGCCACCCCCTCCCTACCCAGGCAAGGACTCGGGAGAGTGTGGGGTCCTTACGCGTCCTAGCCGCAACTTCTTCCGCGGTCACAGGAGCGCTCGGCAGTGTTTCTAACATCATGACCTGTTCGGCTGGAGCCGGGTCACAATCACTAGCTCCTTGGAGTGGCAGCCGGCTGAGGGCGTCTGCGTGACAGAGCAATTTCCCTTTCACATGGCATATCTTATATTGGAAACCGTTTAAAAAAATCGACCACCTGAGCATTCTAGGGGACAAGATTTGAGGGGTTTGTTTGTCAGGGTTGAACAGACCCAGCAATGGCTTGTGATCCGTTTCAATTAAGAACGATCGCCCATACACATAGTCATGGAATTTCTTTACCCCCGCTACCACAGCTAATGCCTCTTTGTCGATCTGCGCATAGTTCCTCTCGGTGGAAGTAAGAGTCCTTGAATAAAACGAAATGGGTCTGTCTGTCCCATCCGCCTCTCTGTGGCTGAGCACAGCTCCCAGCCCATATTGAGACGCGTCACAAGCAAGTACGAGGGGTTTCGTCTCATCATAATGGGCCAGAACGCTCTCAGCAGACAACATTCCCCTAATGGTTTCGAAAGCCTTTTGTTGTGGCTTTCCCCAATGCCAGACGCATTTCTTCTGAAGAAGCCTGTGCAAAGGTTCTGCCACTGCTGCTTTGTGCGGTAAAAACGCATGGTAAAAATTCACCAGACCCAAGAATGATTGGAGTTCAGTTTTGTTGCTGGGTCTGGGGGCATTGGCGATGGCCTTAACCTTGCTTTCCATGGGGTGCACACCCGCAGCATCAATGGTGTAACCTAGGAAATCCACCGTAGAAACTCCAAAACTACATTTTTCCTTTTTTAGATGGAGCCCAGCTTCCTGGAACTTTTTAAGCACCATTCTGATGCGGCTTTCCAGTTCGTGGGGGTTCCTCCCCGATATTAGAACATCATCAAAATACACGAGGGTGCCAGGCACTCCCCTTAATAACCTCTCCATAATGCCCTGAAATATCCCTGGGGCCACACTTACTCCGAATTGCAGTCGGTTCACCTTAAATGCCCCTTTGTGGGTTACAATAGTCTGAGCTTCTGCTGTTTCTGGCGTTACAGGTAGCTGCTGGTACGCCTGGGCAAGGTCGATCTTTGCAAAAACCTTGCCTCCAGCCAACTTTGCCAGCAGTTGAGACACCACTGGAATGGGATAAGAATTTCCCCGAATTGCCTTATTTATTGTGCATTTATAGTCTGCGCAGATACGCACTTCCCCGTTTGCCTTTAGTGGGGTCACTATTGGAGTTTCCCATCTTGCTGATTCAACTGGTGCCAATACCCCTTGCTGGACTAGTTTGTCGAGTTCTGCCTCTATTTTGGGTTGCAAGGCGAATGGCACACGTCTTGGCTTGAAGCGAACTGGGGCCACCCCTTGGTCCAACTCGAAATCAATAGGAGGCCCTTTATAGCACCCCAGACTACCATCAAATAGTGATGCGAACTCCTCATAAATCTTCTCGAATGTTTTTGGGGCTATTGCTATTGTGTTCAGCCCAGATATGCCCAACCCTAACGCAGGAAACCAGTCTGTTCCCAAGAGGCTAGAGCGCTTTCCCTTGGCGATCACCAGCTTAAGTACGGCCCTTTTGTCTTTAAAGTTAACATTGACAGAACACATTCCCAGGATGTGTATCCGGCCAGCTGAATAAGATTGCAATGTGGCGGGGAAAGGTTCCAATGGAGGGAACTTACCCCCTGAGAAAAACGACCTCGCAGTCTCGTCCGAGACGATCGTGTATCCTGACCCGGAATCTACCTCCATCTGGCAAGGGCGGCCCTCAATGCTGACCTGGACAAACGCCTTCCCCTGAGCAGGAAACTGAACGGTCTTCCCCTCAATCTCGGTGAGGTAGTTGCAGTCGTCCAAAACATGCGCCGATGAACTTGCCTGTCGCCGGGATGGTGACGGGGATCCCGATGTTCCCCCGGTAGCCGACCTGCATACCCGAGCGATGTGGCCTTTTTTATTACAAGCGTGGCACGTGGCGTTCCGGAATCGGCAGTTGCGACGTTCATGCGCACTACCACAAGCCAGACATTCTAGTTTTCTTCCTTTTGTTCCCGATGAACCAACCCTCAGGGATTCAACTGCGCGGGATGGACTCTGGGATGGGCTGGACTCCTGGCTGCTCACAGCGTGAGCTATCTCCGCGGCCGGCCTGGTGCTTCGTTGTGGGGTTTTTTGCTTTTCCCCCTCTGTGGTTTCAGTGGCTATGGCTTCACGCACAGCCATTGCTAGATCCACATCTTCCCTTGCAGCGATCCGACGACGGGCTTTACTGCTGCTCAGGCCGCCAATGAACTGGTCAAGCAGCGCCTCCTCGAGAGCCACGAATTGACAGTGCCTCGCCAGGACCTTCAGCTCAGCAAGGAATATGGAGACCGATTCACCATCCCTCTGCCTCCTATTGTGGAACTCTATGCGGCGTGTTGTCTTGGTCGCTGCCGGGGCCAGGTGCCTTGTAAGTTGGTCCGTTATCTGTTTCAGCGTCGCCGTTTCTAGTGTGAGAGGAGCCACCAAACCTCGGGCCAACTCGAAGACTTCAGCCCCGCAGCAACTCAGGAAGACTGCCTTCTTCCTGTCGTCATTGGTGATTCCTTGCGCGGCAACAGCGAAACCGAAACGCTGGAGATACGAATCCCAAACTTCTGCGGCTCCCGGTCTAAATGGCTCAAAGATTCTACTTCCTGCCATGGTGTAATCAGGGTGTCCACGATTTCTCCCTCCTCTTCTTCTGACTCCGGATGCCGACCTCTGTCACCCATTCATGGCAAGCCGGATCCCACCTTCGTCGCCAATATGTTATGTCGTGGGTCAATGACTGGAGGCGAGAATCAGGTACAACATCTCTTTATTTCAGAAACAGGGAAGAGCCAGCCACAGGACTGGAGAAAACTGGGGTTTATATAATAACAGTAGGCTAGTAGGGAGAAGATACATTTTGGCGGGAACCAATGGCACGGATTCCCTCCTGAATAAACCAATCCGGCAGAGGATCCAAATCCTGCTCTCTGAACCAGCAAATGATTGCTGTTCCCGCTGTAACTCATACATTCAAATAAGGTCTGTAATACAACACAATACTCTATATTAAAATGTCTTGACTGTGTTATTGCTTAATACACAACACTGGGCCCCCATTATTTTATTCAAGTTGGCACCCCTGATCTGCACCGTAGATTTTGTAGAATGGCAATGCATGTAGTTAGGATCACTTGCCCTTTTATTTATACCAAGCACTTGCCACTTCCCTTGCAAGGTAAAAAAATTGGCATACCTGGCTGTTGTGCCTACAGGAGGTTGGTAGCATTAGCACATGATGATGTACAACAGAGAAGCAAAACAGTTAGAAGGTGTTGTTTTCCCTCATGGTGATTCTTCTTTCACCAATTTCTGGACTTTACCCCTTGAAGTATAGTCTCAGTGCAGCAAGAAAACAGAATATTTTGAGGCTTTGATTCAAAAGGAAAGGTTGGAATAGTGGGGAGAATAATGTTTTTTTTTCTGTTCTCTCCATTGAAGCAAAACCTGCAAAATGAGTGCTCAATACAGCAGGAGTACAGATGGGATATTAAAATTCATTGCAATATCTCTGGGTGTCTCCATTCCGTAACTCCTGTTGCTGCTTCTGCAATAATCCCCATTTGACTGGAACGAGTTTTATATTCACTTGGAGAACGGAGTGTACTTATTTGTTTCTGTTCTCTGCAAACAGTTTTCTCCACTTATTCATTATGCATATATTTTGATTTAAAATGCATCATACCTGTAGAAGGTCAGGGTAAGTGACTGCCTTTTAACTATTTTTTCAGATGAAAACATTTGAAAGATAGGTATTTTTAAATGCACTGTTAACTTTTTGCATTACAGTATTTTATCTCGGAAAACTTCCCCTGCCTTATATGTTTTAAGTCTTTCTGATTTGCCTACCTAATCCTGTCAGAGGCTTCCTTTCTTGATTTGAACGCTGATATGGAAGAAGGATGCCTAGGCCCCAATGTGCATCCATACTGGCTATGAGAGAAAGCTGTGCAAAAATACAAGAACATGAGGATCAGGTAGAATTTTCAGAAATAATGAGACTTTGTAACTGAATGGTAGCAAGTGATACCGAATTCGGAGTTCCATAAGTACTCCTTTTGGTAGTGGTTTCCATAGAAACCTTACACTTGAAGTCAGCAGGCCCTTCGACCTGATGCGAGAGGAAAAATGGAACCTATCAACATAGCTTGCTGGCAAAGTGTGACTTGGTATACTGGTCCGCCATGTTGCACTCATTTCTCAAAGTGGGCCATTGCAGTGTTTGGAGCCCTCAGGCAAGAGACTTGCCAGGTTTTCTCACCCTGCTGAGAGACCTGCAGAACCATCCTTCCACTCACACTGCTTCAGAGGCTTCCACAGCCACCTGCTTTAGCCGTGAGGACAAATTTTGGAACGGTAGCTCTTCACTCCTGCTGTGTCAAAGGATCATGGGAGCAATGGTTTCTTCCCTTTTCTCGCTGCCAGAAAAATGGAGAATGTTCCCAAAGTCCCTGTGGCACTGGACTTACCCTTGCCTCAGTAGCATCTCCGGTTGGCGGTTGGTTACATGCTCATTGGGGGACGGGGGACCCTTTTCACTTTGAGGACTGCATTCCCTTCTAGGCAATTTTCTGGGGAACACAGGCTGATTTGTGGGGAGGGGGCAGGGCCAGAAGCGAAAGGCGGAGCAATGAACATTAATTTTACCTTTGTACAGCAACACACACACCCTCTCTCCTCCATTCAGGCAAGGGAAAGCATGAGCAGGCTTCAGTGATGCATACTAGCAAAGTGTAAACACTCAAGGAGGGTACAAAACAGGGGCAGTGATGGTTATAGCCTGAGGAGAAGGCTTGGGATGGATTGTAGCCCAGGGAGGATCCTGGAGGTTCACATTTCGGCCCCCTAGGCCTGGCATTTTCCATTCCAGACAGAGGGCCTTCTCGGTAGTGGCGCCCTCCCTGTGGAACGCCCTTCCAGCGGATGTCAAGGAAATAAGCAGCTATCCTATTTTTAAAAGACATCTGAAGGCAGCCCTGTTTAGGGAAGTTTTTAATATTTAATGCTGTATTGTTTTAATATTTGACTGGAAGCCGCCCAGAGTGGCTGAGGAAACTCGGCCAGATGGGCGGGGTAAAAATAATAAATTTATTATTATTATTATTCCTGTGTTAATCCAGGGGTATTGGCAGGTCCCTGACCTTGCTGGCCACTGGTTCCTGACATGCGCCATTAAAATCAGCCGCTGACCAAGGCCTTGTGATTCGGTGCCCTGTCACTTCTCTAATTCTACAGCACTTGCTCCGCTGTTGGTATTAAATATATGGAAAATAATAGTGGGTAAGTAGTTGACTGTTCTTCAGAGATGGGCTAATTCGTCTGCACGAGGGTGAATGAGCTATAGGAGCTAGGGAACTTCCTCTCTCTGTACTGCTACGTTTAATTTAGAACAAAATTATGTAGATGTACTTAATGGGTTATGGCTACCATTGTGTAGTGCAGGAAGGCATAAGTGGCAAGGAAGATTGATTAAATGCCTCACTGTAGCCTCTGTTATTAATCATTCCCAAAATCCATTCGTAGCGGGAAGAGTGGAAGGCAGTGAAGGGTGCTGGTACAATCCATAAACACTAAAAAAAGAATAACCACTGACAGGGGAAAAAAACCCAGCCCTTCCTGTTGTCGGTAATGGGAAATGCTACTTCTTCAGTGGGTACTCTCCAGTTTGCTAGTCAAAAACTGTAGCAAGATGAAACAAAATTAAAAAAAATCCTTCCAGTAGCACCTTAGAGACCAACTAAGTTTGTTCTTGGTATGAGCTTTCGTGTGCATGCACACTTCTTAAGTTACACTGAAACAGAAGTCACCAGACCCTTATATATAGTGAGAGGGCGGGAGGGGTATTACTCAGAAGGGTGGTGGGAATGGGTGATAGGCTGATAGGTGTGGTAAACCTGTTGACGACTGTTAACGACTGCAATTGGTCTTACATGCGTGCATGCACACGAAAGCTCATATCAATAACAAACTTAGTTGGTCTCTAAGGTGCTACTGCAATTGTTTCGACTATGGCAGACCAACACGGCTACCTACCTGTAACTGTAGCAAGATGGTAACTTAACATCTTAACATCAACTGGAACCTTCCAGGGAGAAAGGAACTCTGAAGTGTTGTAACAACAGTTATTTCATACTGAATAACTCTACAAAATAAGGCGATTCAAAGCCTTAAAAGGAACATTAACTTTTACAAAGGTTTGATGGGTTCATATCCCTTGAATGTCTTTTACCTTTGGTAATTACATCGCCTCAAGTATGGATGTGGCGTGTGACATTTCGCACTTCATAAAATCAATGAGAACTGAGCTCAATAGTGTGTACCTGGTTATGAATGCATTGCCACAATGATCTGATAACTAAAAATAACTGTGCCTAATTATGTTTGTTGCGATTGGAAACTTTGAACCTGAAATTACCACCATTCAGCTAAAAATGCTAAGCTGACAGGATGCATGCTAAAAGCTAACTTAATGCTAAGAAAGTCTCCTGGATATAAAATATTAAGCCACAGCTATTGATTATGGATTATTGATTCTGATATATATAACTTTAACAAAGGGACGGTACAAGCATAACATTATTGCATTTTTGACTTCGGTTGGAAATGAGATATAAATATAAAAGAGATGGCTGCTTTTGAGAAGCGGGGAAAGAGGGAGTTGTTACAGCGTAGGAATTTGTTGGGGGGGGAGAGAGGATTGCTGGTATAAGGTTTCAACTATTTGAATCTTACACAAGATTCAAGCAGCAATCCTGTGTACGCTTACAGTAAGCCCTAGACAACGTATACGGGGGCTACGTTCCAGAGATTGCGGCTAAACCCAAAATTGTCAAAACCCATTGGGTTCAATGGCGGGTGGGAATGCCAATGTCATTTTTTTCTGGAACCTTGCTCACTTTTTGCCCCCCCCCCCATGTATTTATTTCTGATGACACACAAGTAAAATTGCACATAAGTTGTGGCCTCACTGTAAAAAGGGAGCAGGTGAAATACTTTGGACAGAGGTGTATAGGATTGGGCAATCACAGACGCAAATAACTCTTTTTTTTTTTTAAGGGAAAATTGGCAAACCAAGGGAGAAAATACCATACTTTTCCGTGTATAAGACTAGGTTTTTTTATTTAAAATTTATGTTCAAAATTGTGGGTCATCTTATACATGGATACAATCTCCCCCTATTTTCTCAATTTGGAGCCCTCCCCAAAATAGGGGGTGTCTTATGCATGGGGGCGTGTTATACACGAAGAAATACGGTAAATCAGCCAGAGGGTTGCAGACTGTTGTAATATCTCAAACACCTTAAAATATATGTTCAGCCCATTTCCCTTGGTATTCAGCTCATTACAAGTGTTCGATATTGGCCACAGAGCAGCAGCAGTAAAAAGAAAAAAAAGTGAAGCCACAGGTTAGAAAGCTGTGTGGTTAAAACCACTTACCCCACTCCTGGTTTGCCTGTTATCCCCCTAAGTGTCTGCCTTTCTTCTTGATTGCTGCATCAAGACCCCTTATATGGGATTTGGCATATAATTTTTCCCTTGGCTTTTTTGCTGGCCCATGTAGGACCAGCATGGGTAGCTGGCTCAGGTGAATATCTGATGTTTCCTCCCTTTATGGCCTTGATTTATGGGCTACTACTAAAATGAGGCTGCATTTTAAGCTGTATTTTAAGCCGTATTTTAATTGTTTGTTTGTTGTTGCTTTTTCTATTATGTTTTATTGTAATTCATATTTGGTGTTACCGGTAGCTGCCCTGAGCCCGGCCCTGGCCGGGGAGGGCAGGGTATAAACAAAAATTCATTCATTCATTCATTTATTATCATTACTGCTATCATCTTCAGTGAATTTTTTTTCCAATGAAGGGTATTAAGTCAAATGTATAGATAGATTGGTTAGAAGTACCTGCAATCCTGTTCAGTGCACAAGGTCAAACCCTCCAATATTTCTCCCATGAAAATAGAGACATCCCATTCCATAATGATAATTTTACTATTTATACCCCACACGTCTTACTGGGCAGCTTCCAACATATATAAAAACATAATAAAACATCAAGCATAAAAATAAATAAATAAATCCCTATACAGGATTGCTTTCAGATGGCCCGGCGGTCGGATAACTCCCTACCCTTCAACATTTCTCAGATGAAAATAGGGACATCCTAAGGTAAAGCGGGAAATTCCGGGATCAAACCCAGAAACCGGGACAGCTGCTCTAAATCAGGGAGGTCCCTGGAAAATAGGGATATTTGGAGGGTCTGTAAGGTCTGTATGAAAAGGTTACGAGCAAGGGGTGTGTTGTTGTGCAGAGGCTTGTTAACTGATTTCTCTTGGCTTATTTCACTGAGCACTGCTGAGTGTGTTGCATGTGCTTCAACAGAAGAGGGAGTTAAGTGCTTCTGTGCTCATCTGCAATGTGAAAAGCTGCTGGTTATCCCCCTTCTCTTCCAGACCCTTTGGTTTGAGCCAGGCCAGCCAATGGCTGCAGGCAAGAGGCGCAGAAATCTTATGTGCGTGTGTTTATTTATAAAACATTTGTATCCCGCATTTCCCGCACTTGTGGCAGCCTAGAACAATAATTAGAACAAGAAAGCGTGTGATGATCTTGTAAAACCCCTCAAGACAGCCAAATTAAAAGCTCTGGATCAGCTCCCAAGTTCCTTCCTGAAGGACGTAGGTCTCAGAATCGCTTCTTATGTCTCTCCAGAATGAGCTTTGCCAAACCTCGGAGGCAGTCTCTGAAAAGCACTGCTGTTTCCTGGTGTTGTCATGGTCCCCTGCAGAGAATAAATACAAAGCAGGGCACCAGTGGAAGAACTTAATAGATGGAGAGCTACGTAACAGGCAAGGTGGTTTCTAAGATATGTGGGTCCTAGACCAAGCCGTTTGGCCATTGCTTCAACTTATTCCTGCATTTCAGGGGGTTGGACTGGATGACCCTTAGGGTCTCTTCCAACTCTACAATTCTAGGATTGCTTCAGTGATCCTTGCTGCTTTCTTCATACTTTTCTTCAAAAAATAGTTGTTTAGAAGCACTCTTGCATCTTAAAATTGTTAAATAAATAGGGGGGACGGGACGAATGATGTATTAGGTACGAATTAGGTATGTATTAGGTATGTATTAGGGACGAATGATGACATTAGGTGTCAGCGCTCCCAGCAGGGTTTGCAGGACCATGTACTAGAGGAAAATATATTTGGAATATTGGGGACTGGATAGGACCAGTCCTACCGTTATATACAGTCAGGCAGCAGCCTATCGAACCAGATTTTGGTGTCACAAAAGGGCAGCAACTTTAGTTATTTAATTTGTTATGGGCCATCATCTATTTTCATAACAATGAGCTGTTTGTTTGTATACTATCTTTCTAAGCAATTATGCCCAAACTGACTCTCTGTTAGTATAAGAATTCAAAAAACACATTATAGCAATCAGAAATTATAATAATATCACTAAGTAAATACACACACACAAATCCCTCCCTCCAATACTGTATAAAGCAATTTATTATGATTTTATTTTTACTGCCAAGAAGGGAGAGAGGCGCTTGTTAGATTTTCTGCCTCAGGTGCCAAAATAATGTGTCTGGCCTTGGTGTTAGGTGGGGACAGGGTTTGTTGCTCTGCCTCAGGCTGCAAAATGTATTGGGCTGACTCGGGCCCTAGGACTGGTTCATGTCCTTCTGTGAGTACAAAATGGAACAGCACAGTGCCAAAATGAGCACAGAGGCCTATCTGCTGCCTCACGCTGGCCGCTTAGTAGACAGAGGCTATCAGGCAGATGGCGATTGAATTCGCCCCCAGTATGATTTCCCAATCTGATCAGATGCCTTTGGGTGAAAATTGCGCTCACAGATTGGTTTAGGTTCCAGAAAGAGCTTTCTTCCCTAGTTAATAGTATAAAATGGTTTGGTTGAACAGCAGGTGGGGATTGCTTTATTTTAGGAGGAAAGTCTAATGATTCTGAGGGAGCATTGGGGCTGTGGGGCTGCTGACAAAAGCACTGTTTTAATGGACACGTAAATTGGCGATGGCAGGGAACGCGGCTGGGGGACGGAAACAGCTGTACTGGGATCCAGCGAAAGGGATCCAGTGTGAAGAGAGGTGAACTCAGGCTCTGTTCATTCTAGATTTTGATTATGTAAAAAATGATTCCCCCCCCCCATTACTCTATTACGTAATATGTAAATCCCTTATTACTCAGGGTTGCAAAACATGGTTGGGTTCCAAAGTGCCACAGTCCCTTTCAGGAGCCAGTCTCTTGCAGAGACTTGGAGTAGGGGATGTTTCATTCTTTGGGGCGAGTTTCTAATGTTTAGGCAAGCAGATGCCAGGGCTCCTGACACCTTTCCAACGTGCACTTGTGTATTTAATGCCCTGCAATTTGCTCCTGGTGTGGGTTGAGTAGACACTTCCTTGGAATGAGCAGCAAAGAGGACAGCAGTGTCACCGCCCACCCCCCTCTCTCATTTAACTCTTAGTTGCACACGTGTGTGTTTCTATTTCATACTCCATTGCCCGTTTTGGTTATATGAGAGTGCACAAACAGCGGTTGAAACACATGGCATTCGGTTTCTGCGATTGGCAATGGCGGTTGTGGTTGTGTAGCAGTCACATAGAGCCAGAGATGACACAACAACAGGCGCTGCACAGCGTTGCGGGCGGGAGAGGATGGTCAGGCAGTGACGACAGAAGCTTGGATGAGTCAAACAACTTTGGGGGAGAACACACACTCCCTGTGCTCAAGAAGTAATTTTTTTTTTTTTTTTTTGCGGTAAATCAACGGTTTATTGATAGATCATTGTTACATTTATATATACATATATACATATATATGTTTATACTAATACATAAATAAGCCTATCCTAGAAAGTAAATAAATATTAGTTATATTCCAAAGGACTTATACAAATATATCACTAATATCCTGTTTCATTTATCTTCTTGTTCTATCCATACCTCTTATATCAATTATTTATATTCATTGCGTTATTCACATAGATCATCAAAAACCTTATTGATCTAAACCCTTATTTATATTAATCAGATCCTCCCACCCTCCTCCCTCCCTCCCCTCTCCCAACAAATTCCCCAACGACTTCCCATCTTCCACCAATGCATACTTCCGATCTTATCTTGAGTGCCCCTCAATACAGTCACCATGCTTCCATTCAATTTTAATGCACTTCAATATCTATTGACATCCTTTCTTCTATCTTTTTCCCTTCTTTTTTTTCCATTTTTCTGGAATTATCATCCCATTGACACATCTAACTTGCCCTTACTGTATTTTTTTTACATATTCTATATATCTTATCCAATTCCTTGAGAAGTTTTGTTTTGTATCTCCTCTTAACTCATTTGTTAATTTTGCCATCTCGGCCATCTCTTGCAATTTACCTTGCCATTCTGTTACAGTTGGTATTTCAGTCTCCTTCCACTTTTTAGCTATTAATATTCGCGCTGCAGCAGTAGCATACAAGAATATCTCTCTCAATTTGTTAGGAATCTCCTTATCAAATATACTCAATAATAATAATTCTGGTTTCTTTGGGAAGGTTATCCCCAACATTTTTTTTAGTTCTTCATATATTTTTGCCCAAAATGCTTTAATTTCACAATTCCATATCATATGCATCAAATCTCCCTCTGTCCCTTCACATTTCCAACACACACATATCGCTCCTTTATACATTTTTGCTAGGCGGGCCGGAGTGAAGTACCATCTATGTTGTATTTTCATCATATTTTCAACTATATTATAAGATGTTGTAAATTTCATAGTTTTTTTCCACAGATGTTCCCATTGGGCCATCATAATAGGTCTCCCCACATCCTGTGCCCACCTTACCATCATTGTCTTCACCTCTTCTTCTACCACCTCCCAATCCAATAGGATTCGATATGCTTTCGATATTACTTTATTATTATTTTTTATCACCTCTGTTTCTAATTTTGATGGTTTTTTAGCAATCCCAATTTTTTTATCCAACATAAATGTTCCATGTAATTGGTGGTATTCCAACCAACCCCCAAGATGTTCTTTAATATCCTCGTACTTTTTTAATTGGATATTTCCTTCCTTTTCAATTATAATATCATTATAGGTTAACCAATTATTATTTTTTTGTCTTCCGATTGCTTTTGCCTCTATAGGTGAAATCCAACACTGAACTTTTTCTTCTAATAATTTTTTATATTTTTCCCAAACACTAAAGAGGGCTTTTCTTATTATATGATTCGTAAAATTTTTATGGACAGCAAATTTCCCATATTGCAAATATGCATGCCATCCAAAATGGAGATCGAACCCTTCTAAATCTAATAATTCATTGTCCCTGAGTAAGCACCACTCTTTTAACCATACTAAACATATGGCCTCGTAATAAATTTTTAGATCGGGGAGGCCAAATCCTCCCCTCTCTCTTATATCTATAAGCACTTTATATTTAACTCTTGGCCTCTTACCCTCCCAAATGAATTTCGACAGTTCTTTTTTCCATTCATCGATGACTATTGTTTTTCCTATGATGGGAATTGTTTGGAACAAAAATAAAAGCTTAGGCAATACATTTAGTTTCACCGCCGAGATGCGCCCTAGAAAAGATAGTTTCAATTTATTCCAGGTTAGTAGATCTTTTCTTATCCCGTCCCAACATTTTTTATAATTATTATCAAATAGGTCGATATTTTTTGCCGTCAGCCAGATACCTAGGTATTTAATCTTATTATAAACTTGAAGTTGAGTTATTTTCTCTAACTGTTCTTTATCTTTATCTGTCATATTTTTAATTAACAATTTCGTCTTGTTTGTATTAAGCTTAAATCCAGATACTCTACCATAATCTTTCATAATGTCCAAGACTTTAACTATACTATCTTTAGGCTCTTCAGTTATAATTATTAAGTCGTCCGCAAACGCCTTTAATTTATAATTGTTTTTTCCCAGTCTTACTCCTTTGATGTCCTCCTCTCTTCTTATTTTGTCGTTTAATACTTCCATAATTATTACAAAAATTAGTGGTGAGAGGGGGCATCCCTGTCTGGTTCCTTTTCTCACTTCGCATTCTTTTGTGATATTTCCATTGATGATAATCTTGGCTCTTTGCTTTTGATATATAGCTTTAATTCCGTTGAAATATTGGTCTCCAGGGTCTATTTCTTTTATCGTATTCAATATAAATTTCCATGATATATTATCGAATGCCTTCTCGGCATCAACCGCCATGAAGGCCACTGTCTTATTAATTCTAGTTTCCAAATATTCCAAAAGATTGATTATTATTCTAGTATTATTCTGAATATTTCTTCCCCTGATAAATCCTGCCTGGTCTTTGTGTATATAATCCTGTAAAACTCGCTTCGTTCTCTCTGCGAGAATAAATGCGAATAACTTGTAATCGTTATTCAGAAGGGAAATTGGTCTAAAATTTCCCACCTCTTGTTGGTCAGTACCCGGTTTGGGAATCAATGTTATATAACTATCTTGCCAAGTTCCTGGGACCAGTCCTCCTGTTAATATTTTATTCATTATATCTTTTAACGGGTTTATTAAAACATTTTCTAATTTTTTATAATAACCAGCTGACAGCCCATCTGGGCCAGGGGACTTACCACTTTTCATTTTTTTGATAGCATTTTGTACTTCGAACATTGAGATGGGGCAGCTTAAAGAATCTTTTTGAATTTTAGTTATTTTCGAAATGTTAGTTTTCCCCCAAATAATCTACTACCTCTTCTGTAGTCTCCCCTCCTTCCTTATATAAATTTTCGTAAAACTCTACAAATTTCTCTTCAATTATTCTGGGATTTGTTATAATTTCCTCATTTATCTTAAGTTTGTTGATTATCCTTTCACTCTCTCTCTTTTTTAATTGCCACGCCAGCAATCTTCCTGGTTTATTAGCTTGTTCGAAGTATTTTTGTTTTTTCAATTTCATTTCCCACTCAATCTCTTCCCCAATTAGCGTTAAGTATTGTGCTTGTAGGACTTTACTATTCCTTTTTAGTTCTTCATTTTCAGGGTATTTATATAACTCCTTTTCATTCTTCTTTATGTCTTCCAACAACTTTCGTATTCTTCCTTCCTTTTGTTTTTTTTGTATGCTATTTTGTTTTATAAAAAAAACCCCTCATTACCGCCTTTCCAGCGTCCCACACCACATTTAAGTCGGTATTGCCCTTTAGATTTAATTCAAAGTATTCTTTTAGCGTCTCTTTCGCTTTTTCTATTACTACTTCGTCTGTTAGCAATCTCTCATTTAGTCTCCATCTTTTTATCCTTTCTCCCTCACTTTTTAACCATACAAACACCGAACTATGATCTGATATTGTTTTGGGGTGGATTTCTGCTTTATGTATTTTAGGGATTATTTCCTTTGATAACCAAATTGCATCAATTCTTCCTGCCGTGTTGTTTGGATACGAGAAATAAGTAAATTCTTTTTCTAGCGGATTTACTTCTCCAGGCATCTTCCATATTTAACAATTCTGTCAATTCCGAGAAGCTGTTTGGCAATTTAATTTGCTTCTTTTTTGAAGTTTTTGATGACCTATCCCATTCTGGGGCTACTACCCCATTCAGATCTCCCATTAACATAATCTTTTCTCCTATATAGTCAACTAATATTCCCTCCAGCTTTTGAAAGAATTCGCTCTTTTTTTCATTTGGGGCATAAATCCCCACCACTACCACATTTTCTCCTTTTACTGTAATTCTTATTACAACTACTCTCCCCTCATTATCTTTAAATAACATCTTAGGTTCTAGGTACGGTTTTACATATAATATTACTCCTCTTTTCTTTTTAACATCTGATGATACAAACTCTAATCCCAACTTCTTATTTATCAATATCCTGGTATGCTGCTGTGTAACATGTGTCTCTTGGAGACAAATAAGATCAAGCTTTTGTTTATACAAAACATGTTCTATCTTATTTCTTTTATGTTTTTCATTTAGTCCATTAACGTTCCACGTTAATATTTTTAAATCCATAGCAAGTTCAATTCTCAATTCTCAAATGTTTCATACAAATGTTCAACTTTTATTTAATTTTAAAATAGCATGAAACTTATTAGGTACACTCACAATCCAGTATGCAACATATATAGTTTTAACTTCAACTATTGTTCTTGTTCCTCTTCTGATCCGTTATCGACACTCTCCGCCCCTCCACCACGCTGTTTCCCTCCTAATTCTTTGTATGTTCTCTTAAATTTATCTGCCTCACTCCCTGTCGTAAATCTTCTCCTTTTCCCTTTATAATAAAAGGAGATCCCCTCTGGGAATTCCCACCTGTGAGTAACTCCTTTTTCCTTCAGCGCGTTCACCAATGACATATATTTTTCTCTTTTTCTTAACAATCTTTGAGGAATTATTTTATGTATTATTATCTCAATTCCTGCTATTTTCAGCTTATCTTTACTGCATGCTTGCAGCACCTTATTCCTCATGTCCATATTTGTAAACGTAATGAGGCAGTCCCCAGGCCAGTTATTTTTCCTTGCGAAACTAGATCTAGTTCTAAATATCTTTTTAATATTTTTTGCCATTTCGTCTTCCTCTACATCGAGCCATTTAGCTAATTCTACAGTTAATTTTTTCTCTATCTGCTCGTTTGGCTCTTCTGGTATTGATCTAAATCTTAACGTATCCTCCCGCCTGTACATTTCAATCATTGCAATAGAATCCAATACTGCCTCATTAGTATCTCTCACATCAGACATTTCTTTCTTAATTCTCTCTATTTCCCCCTTCCTCTCTCTATTGTCCTTTTGAATCTTTTTCACTCCTTCCTCTAAACTCTGCATTTTCCCCTTCAACTCCTGTACAGTCTTAGTTACTTCCATATTCTTGGTAACCAATTCGTTCAATTTCCCCGTAATTTCTGAAACAATTTTTGCATTCTCATCCAATTTTTGATCCATAGTCCTTGCATTGTTATTCATTTCATTTTTCATATCTAAAATGTCTTTCTTTAGTCCCAAGATCAGATCTTTCATTTCAGAGTTAGCCATTACACCTTGCGTTGAGTTTTTCCCTTCTTGAGTTGAATTTCTTCTAATTAAGTTAGACACTCCCCCAGTCACTACCAAGTTGGAGTTTCTCTTACTCGCTCCCGACATACCCCACAAACACACCCAATTATTCACTCTTTACAATTCTTTTGAAATCATATAGAAGGTGGAGGGGAAAAAGAGAGGGGAATATCTATTAAGAGAAAAAACAGACCAAGAGAGAGAAGGGGTTAAAGTTGCCTTTAAATTCTTTCCAGCTTCTATCCAATTCTGGGTATGCAGTCTTCTTTTATCCTCTAGGTGTCAGTGTTGAGCTGTTTGTCTTTTAAAGTCTCAATATATCTTTCATTAGTCTCACAGAAATTTCTCCAACTTCTTTTAGTCTTTCAGTCTTTCATTTTCATTTCTACCATTTCTTTATAATCCTCTCTATTTTCTGAAACACTCCAAGGGAAATTCCAATATTAAGGCATTTTCAATATTCTTCACAAATTATCAAGTTCAAACATACAGTCTTTCACTCTTCTGTTGCTGGGTATCTTACTAACTCACACACACCTGCGTTTTCCCATCCAGCCCAGACGCCTAGACGCCATTTTCTTTAAATTCCAGCGACTGGTTTCAGTTTGGAGAGTGAATAGTTCACCAAAACATTTTCTTTCTGTCCTTGCTGCTTTTAAAACGTACACAAAACTCCCCACAGTTTACCTCCAGATAAGGGTCCCCAATTTCAAACAGTTCAGCTGAGCCTCCAAATAAATTTGTCCAGATATCACTCAGCAACCAAACGGCTCCACACCAATCTTCTTTCCCTTTCATACTTCAAATTCCAGTCCGTACGATGTCACCTTCAAAATACATTGGTTCGACACCCTCTCATCCATCCTCTAAGTCCTCGGGGTTCACACACACACACTTCTTAAGTTCTATTGCTGATTGTTCACCAACCACTCGGGATTATGCAGACTTATAAAGTCTTATTTTCACTCACCACTCTGTTCTCCGAGCTCTCCCGCCGGTCACAGTTCACCAATTTTTATTTGCGCTCTTTCTATATATTCCGTGTGTTTCTGTGTGTCCCGATCAGTAAACTCTTTCTTTCAAACGGAGCTCACCCGCCTGCTTCGTCCGCGTTCAGGCTTTCCTGCCGAGCGGAGAGAGGGCTGGGACTAACGCCACACCCCCGCTTTCCGCGAGCAACTGCTCGCTTCTATTGGGGTGCCCGGCGTCTCAACCCCCTCTATTAAGCGCAGGGTATCTCCCTGCACCCTTCAAGGGCTGGTCGTGAAGCCTAACGACCCCCTTATCCACCTCTGCTGGAGCGCGTCTCGGAGCCCTCGAGACGCGCGACCGGGCGCAAGCTGCGGGAAACCGGAAGTCGGAAGGAATTTTTTTATTTTTTATTTTGCTGTGTGTGTGCTTTTCTTCCTCAAGAAGTAATATTTTTATATATCTAGTTGCATATATATATATATCTAGTTGAATATGTGCCTGTGCATCCGTTTAAACCAAATATCTATTCAGGCACACAAATAAGCCACTCTGTGTACAGCCAACACATTTCCTGAAAGAGTAATCTGGACTCCAAGGGAACATGCAGTAGTGCCAGCTCCAGATTTTTTGGGGGGTGGGGGAGCAGGCTTGGGCAAGATGCCCTCAGTGGGGCCCCTTCCCGAGTGGGTTCAGCAACCGTTCACTTTTTGCCCAGTCATTGCCCCCTGTATGTCTGCCCAGAGGGAAAGCACAAGGGAAGTGAAATAAGCTATCTTCTTATCCTTCCACTCTTGGAATAGATATGCCCAGAAATGGCAGGTGAACAGGCCAGAAGGTTGATAGTGGATCCCTTGTGGAGATGGGCTTTGGCAGCTGCCCAGTTGTGCCTTCCACTTGCACTGCTACAAGTTTAGTAGCTCCTTATGCCTGCATGAGCTACTGACAGCTCAAATGTGATAGGTCTTTCCGTTTGAGACATCCAGAATCTTCAGACTTGGACCATGCAGGATGCTGGTCTATGCACAATGCACAACCCGCTGGTCAACGTGCAATGACTGCAGCAATTTTTGTACTTCTTATTACAGTTATTTAATGGTGAATTCACCCATTTTGCTCTATGCATGGCAAGTCTAGTTATATGTGACTGGCAAAATCCCCCACAAAGCTAAGGTTCTATCTATGGCAAGTAATTTCAACCACATGTGGAAATCAGGAGGCAAAGCACAAGGGTTGGGTGCAATTGCTGGGAGGGTCTACGAAGGGTGGAATTCTATGCATGCTTACCAAGGCACATTGAAATGTGCAGAATTTGCTGCCAAGGAAGCATGAATGGGATCAGGCTGATGGACTCATACCAAGGTACCATTCAGCTAACCTTAATAGATGCTATACCGATTTACGTGCTGAGCTTAAATATTTGATGGCCAGTGCTGAATAGGACTGGAGAGCCTTTTGGCAATTTTTATTCCTTTGGCTGCTTGCCTTATCTGGAAAAGTGCAGCGCTGTTGAGAGCAATTTTGAAATAAAAACGCAGTTGTGACACTGCAATGTAGAAATGTACAATATTGAGTTGCAGGTAGCTGTATATTTTCATTAATCCACCAGAGAATGGCACAGACTGGAAGCATCAGTGAGTCATGCTTCTTCATACCACACACTGCCTTGTTTGTAGTCCAGAAATGTGCATGGGCCATTTTTGTTTCTACTGTGTGCACATCCAAAGGCACTGAACTACCGGTATGCACTTTGTCTGAAAGTGGGTTGATCTTGATCATCATATATGACTTTGGATTGCTTATGCACAGTGTTTCAGGGGTTTTTTATGACAAGAACCTAGAGGGCTTGTATAAGCCTTCAGTAGGTGGTGCAGAGTTCAGGAGAACTCAAAAGCTTCCTTGCTGTTAATATTACCTGGCTGTGGATTCTGAAATTTCTCTAATGAACCAGCATGGTTTCCTGTGTGTCAGTCTTGGGGTGCCCAGTGTAGTGCTGCCTGATGACTATCATTCACCCCAAATATCTGTGGAGCCAAGAGCTCAGAAATGCATTAAGAAATTATTCTACATCACCCAAAAGAAATTGTGGTTTTTTTGTTTTTTTGGGGGGTGGGGTGGGGTAGGGGAGAATCTGCCACTCACTCACAATTCCTCAGTGTCCTGGCAATGATGCCATTTCACCTCACCTCCACCTCACATCTGTACCTTTTCAGATATTTCAGAGAATAGACATTTAATGGCGATTCCCACTATTTCAAGAAATGAAGCAAAATATGCTCCCCCCCAGTCAAAATCCTCAGTGTCCTGGCAGCAAGTGCAGAAGGAAGTATCCTGTGCTATTTCAGCTTTCCACATTTACTAGTGGCTTCCGCTCTTTTGTGAAGCAGGTAGCAGAATTTCCATTATCCCCAAAGTATGCTTTGGTCTAATCACCTTTTTCTGCAGCCCATTGCTTCTCCCTGGTCATCACCCAGTGCTGATTTTCCCCAAGTGCTTCCCCTGTTTGATGTGCATGAGGATCAGTTCTGATTCTTAGCTTGGCCTAGATATTTTCATTTCAATCAGATAAATGCCCTCCTGCATTTGATCCCCTGGGCACCCTTTTCTCACCTTTGCTCGCCTCTACTCTTTGGTGTCAATTCCAGAGAGGTTTTGAAGGCATGCCTCTCCTCTCTTTTCCCACATCAGCTTGTGTTTGATGAGTATTCTTCAAAGAGAGGAAAGGAGGAGGTGAAAAGAGTTGGAACCAAATGCTTGTCGTCTTTTTCAGACACCAGTGAAGTGGGGTGTGTGTGTGTCTCTGGCTCCCAAAGAGGCTGCAGGTGATCTGTTCTCTCCCAAGGAAAGAATCAGAATAAGAGGAATCTTTATTTGCATCAGCCACTAGCCTTGGCAATAAAATAGAATACAATGTACTGAAGACAGAGGTAAAATCTTAACTATACAAAATACATTCTGGAGGTTTACATCAATAATCAAATTATAGATCTTGTTCTAATTGCCCCTGCTAAATGTTTTGCAGTTTTCGCTGTCCCATGATTATCTTGATCTGCTAGAAGATATGACACAGTAGCAATGGTTGAGAGACCTGGTATAGATAGCAGTAGAGGGGTAATAACCTCAGCCCTCAAATCTTTATAAAGAGTGCAAGCTAGAAGCACATGACCCACTGACTCAATACCACCATCTCCACATGGACATAAGCGTTTTTCCAGCGGAATTTTTTGAAATCGACCCTCAAGTACAGCTGAAGGCAGTATATTTAATCTTGCGTAAGTGAAACCACGTCTGAATTTTTGAATTGTTGCAAATAGGGTGCCAACGTCTCAAAACGACTTTGTGGAAAATAATCATACCATGGACAAAATTTCCCAATGTTCTCTCCCAATGAAATATTTATTCATGCACTAAAAAACAGTTGCTATGTCTTTCACTCCCACCTTTGCGGTGCTTAAACTAGAGGTCCAATTTGCAGCTTGCCCAGGATAGCAATTGATCTAAGAAAAGCACCCATAACAATAAAGCCCGAAATCTAGCACCGTTTGTTTATTGCATCCTATGAAAACAGAATCTCCCCCACCCCCTCCATTTGTCTATAACACATGGCAGTGTTGCAGTTCTGTTCACACTTGCTTGAGAGCAAAGCCTGCTGAACTCTTAAGTAAGCATGCCTAAGACTATGTTGCAGTGCCCATTACAGAGCAATTCTAAATATGGTTTGGGATTGGCGGAATCACTACCCTAACCAAGGCCTTGCAGCTTTAGATTAGCAGATCCATGGTTTACTCTGCTGCACATGCACACACACACGACAGTCTGTAGGTAGTCACCTTTCCTCTGGCAGCACAAATCAAGGAATTAGGAGTGTGCTGTTAGCATGCCAGACATTCTCCTGGTCCTTGGTTTAGGAACTGGGAAAACTGTGTAAGTTCCAGGTCTTACGTGGAATGATGTTATTCAAGCCCTCATTTCCTGGCCTTATTTCTACCTCTTTAAGCACGAGCACAAAACCAACCGCAGTCATGTTTTTTGAGAATGAATGATGTATGAAATTGTTTTTGCTTGCCTCGAATCAAAATAGCTTTGCTAGCTTGTGCTAGCTGGAAGGGGTGTGTGCGCACCTGCGTTTTATATAAGCGAACTGTCCGCTTCCGTGATATTTTAACTTTGTTCTGTGCTGATGTATTTTTGTGTGTGTGTTGTAACCTGTCCTAAAACAATTCTATGAAGAAAGGGAGAATACGCATCTTTAAATTTCCCCCCAAAAAATAATGGTGTGTAAGGCGTATCAGAGAAAAGCCAGTGGATCTGCTGTGATTCAGATCACACTCCCTGTCCCGACAGAGAGACCCAATTCATAGATGAGAGTAACAGGTTCATTCTGTTATGCAACATTCAAGCCAGCAGCCAAGCCTTATTTGTTTGTTTGTTTGTTTGTGTGTTTGTTTGTTTGTTTATACATACATACATACATACATACATACATACATACATACATACCCCAACCATCTGGTTTTGTTTCCCCAGTCACTCTGGGCAGCTCCCAACAGAATTAAAAGCACAATAAAACATCAAACATTAAAAACTTCCCTAAACGTTCTCACTAACCAGCACGATCTGAACAGAAATTTCTTCCTGATCTTAGATATGGCAGTCACCTAACAGAGCCTTCCCGAGTCCCCTTCATTTTTTAAAAATAAAGAAATAAAGAAAGAAACTGTGCAGACAAGAAGCAGGCCATTCAATACTGTTTTGTTTGTTTTCTTCCCCTTATCTCACTGAGCAGTGTGAAGCTTTGACCTGAAAGCCACAGGGATATTGCAGCCTGTAGACTGGCAGATGTAACATTCCTGACTTACATAAATCACTCTCTTTTGTCACTGCTGGCATAAGGCCAGTGAGTGTTCTAATTATTGAATGGCTTTTATAGCCCCATTACTTATAATCACTTTTGGTCTACAGCTGGGAGGCCAGGATGGAGCAGAGCGAAGTAATATAGCACAAAATGTTACCATTTGTTATCTGCTCCTGGGATTAGGGTTATGCCAGCAACAGGAGTTTAGATGCTTGATGTTGTGTTAATCTTTGAAAACAAAAAACATGCACCAAAAAACCCCAACGTTATTGGATGCTGCTGTTCTCAACAGGGTGACTGCATCCGAGCAGTTACCAATATATGCTGAGTATGATGGGGTTTGGTTTTTTTTTTAACTGATGGCTGTATCGGTTGTGTTTGATGGTTATGTTGGCTGCAAACGATCCACCCTGTGATCGTTTTGGCAAAGAGCAGGATATAAATTTCAAAAAACAAATGAAATGGTATGTGCTCACCTGAAGCTTTCCACTTCACAAGAGAAACCGTTCTTAGCAATGCCCAACAAAGAAAATTCTAAAGGGTGCAATTTGCTCAAGCAGGAACGGCATGTATGAATTTTCCTTTCTGCACCAGAATGTTTGCAGTGGCCTGAATCCTGTACAGATCGCTACAGTGTGACCGCTTAACTCACGGAGTGCCTCGTTTCCTATGTTCTCTTGCAGGGTTTCCCATTCAGTCCTAATACAGACTCACAGTGGTTACGTTTCTCATTGCCAAGCACCAAGGTGCAATGGCATGTAGAGAGGAGTCCCCCTCAGGTTTGGCAGTCATTTCCCCTGGAGTTGTTTAGTTTTCGGTTGGGATGTCTTTATATGAACAAGCATGACTCGATTAGGTTGTTTTGAAATTATACATTGGGAGAGTACCTTTGGGGGACATCGGATTTAGAGAACGCAATGGGGAAACACTGAAGGAAGTAGTCTTCCGGAGTTCTTTTGGACTTGAAAATTCAAACCAATGATGTGAAATTATATATGGAAGGTTACTGGGAACCAGTACTGAACCTTAAGTACTTGTGTGCGTGTGTCAGACAAACATCACTGCAGCATCCTGCAGGGTCATCTGGTGCTACTTACTTGCAACTAGTAAATAACTGTATACTCGGAAGAAAGCCACACTGAGTTCATTGGGCCTTACTCCCAGGTAAGCTTGAGTGGGGGTGTAGTGTTTTATCTAAGCAGCCAGGGCTCCTTGGGATGACAATATCTTTTTGCACCAGCTCAGTGAGGACCATTTGCTTTTTACAATTCTCCCATATATACAGAACTCCCTGTGCACCTTTCGGACTGTATCTTTAGGTTTACCCCTCAGTGTCAAATAACTGGGGTCAAATAAGTGTTGTTTATTTTTTATAATACATGGAAGATGGATCTCCCTCGGGAGGTTCTGGACTCTCCTTCCTTGGAGGTTTCTAAGCAGAGGTTGGATGACCATCTGCCATGGATGCTTTAGCTGAGTTTTCTACATTGCAGGGGGTTGCACTAGAATAGGCTAATACCGGTAGGCTTCCTCAACCTCGGCCCTCCAGATGTTTTGAGACTACAATTCCCATCATCCCTGACCACTGGTCCTGCTAGCTAAGGATAATGGGAGTTGTAGGCCAAAAACATCTGGAGGGTCGAGGTTGAGGAAGCCTGAACCCTTCCAGCTCCATGATTCTATGTGTTTTTCTGCTTCAACAATATTTTCTTACATTCCTATCATTTTATGTAATTGTATTTTGTATAAATTATAAAAATTATAAATGAAACAAACAAAACATTTAAATAGCTACCTTTCTACTGGTAGGACGGGGGGCATGGGTGTAGCCAGGATTTTTGTTAGTGGGGGCAGAACCTCAGATTTGTATTGATTTGTATTTTTAATTATTGGGGAGGGAGCAACTGGCCCCTGCCCCCTCTTGGCTATGCCCATGGGGGGCACAGGAAGGAAACAAGGTCAGAAGGGGGCCATGGTTGAAAAAGGTTTGGGAAACACTGATGCAATGTATTCCAGATGAGATTAATCTTGAAGTTTGCTGCCTTCTGATTTAGCAGCATCTTCCACTTTTCTTTCAAGAAACATCCCATCTGGAGTGTTGCCAATGCATGATGTTCTGTATTAGCTTCCAGTAGCCTTCTAGGTATAATTATAAAGATGCTGGTTTAGACTTACAAAGCCACAAATTGCTTGACCCTTGCAGGACTACCCCTCTCCATGTGTTCCATTTCTCTCTCTCTCTCTCTCTCTCTCTCTCTCTCCTCTTTCATTAGCTTACATTGCGCAACCAATCTGTGAGTTTCGTTGGGTGAGGTAGGGAGTGTGGCTTGCTCAAGGTAATTAAAATAGATTTAATAGTTGAAGAGGCATTTGAGCTCGAGTTCCCTACATTCATACCATTTTCTAGCTTCATCAAGGCAACTATGTAGCACTCAAGTGTACAGTGTATCAGCAGTTAGGAAAAATAGCTTTTCATAAAAAGGTTTAAGCCAAATGGATGATTAGGGTTTTTGGTAGTTATCTTTTGCTTTGCATTCCCAGAGGCGTTCAGTCCACCTGCACCGAAAAGCATCATCATTATTTTTTTAAGTGTTTGACAAGGTTAGCATGCAAATTTATTACTCTCAATGAATAAGAATACCAGTAAGAATGTTATTATTTATATGCTGCTCCTCTGACTGGGTTGCCGCAGCCGCTCTGGGCAGCTCCCAACAAAATGTTAAAAACACAATAAGGCATCAAACATTAAAAGCTTCCCTAAACAGGGCTGCCTTCAGATGTCTTCTAAAAGTCAAATAGTTGTTTATTTCCTTGACATCTGATGGCAGGGTGTTCCACGGGGCAGGCACCACTACCAAGAAGGCCCTCTGCCTGGTTCCCTGTAACCTCACAGTGAAGGAAACACCAGAACGCCCTGGATGCTGGACCACAATGTCCAAGCTGAATGATTAGTATAGAGACTCTCCTTCAGGTATACAGGACCGAGACTGACCTAGAATTGTTATTTTTCCTTTGACAAAAAAATAACTATGCGTTAACATTTTAATTCCTGGGGGGTCAGGGAATATATGCACACATATATTTATTGTATTTGTCACCTAGGTTTGTAGACTGCCCTTCATCACTTATTATAGATTGGTTTCCAGAATGTCATGAAACAAACAACAGTTACAAAATATACAAGCTATTAAAACAGTGACTGAAACTAATTAAGAAATGTAAGTGCCTTGGCTTTCGCCCTCGGGCACAATACTTGAGACTCTTGGCTCCAGGAAACCCAAAAGCTTTATTCCATAAGTCAGCACAGAATCTCAGCATTAGCTCAGAATACAGGATGTACTGCTCAAAGATCCATTTGCAAAGTTCTAGGATGCAGAGCTAGGCATGAGCAATGACATTGTCCCAACACCTGACGTGCCCCCACCCTGCTCCACTTTTAAAGAGGAGTGGGACAAAGCCTGCTGTTCACTTTTGTCCTAAGTGAGAAGACCGAGCTTGCAAACAGGTGCTTCTGCCATGATGGTGCACCTGCTGGGGCTGGTTTGTGACAGTGCAGACAATCATGATGGGCCCAATTCTCTTGACTTTCCCTTCTCCTCCAGTTCACCAGGCCCTGCCAATCGGCCAACTGCCTCTTCAGCTACCCTGAGAAACTCATTCTTCGGAGGTGGGATAGGAACTGACTCAACCAACTCCTCCTCCCTTGCCGGAATGTCTGACCATGGCAGGGTGGAAATAGATAACCTTCTATATCATTTTTGTATGGTTCTGTGTTTATATGCTGGATGGCTTCATTTTTCAGTAGAATTTTGTCCTGCAGCCTTGAATGCTATTTGGCATCATGGCGGCATATAAATCTTTAAACCAATTAAATCGTAGAATCTGTCCGTAACCTTCAGCTGGAGATGATTCAAACTGCTACTGGAAAGTAGTTTATTGCAATGACGGTATTGAACTGAGGGCTTCAGACAGGATAACTGCTGCTCAACCTATATAGGCTTAGGGCTCCAGTGCTTACAATCTGACCATCCACTGTGCTGAGTTCATTATGGTTCTGTAACGTAGAATCATAGAATAGCAGAGTTGGAAGGGACCACAAGAGCCATCTAGTCCAGCTCCCTGCAATGCTGGGATATTTTGCCAAATGTAGGACTCGAACCCATGGCCCTGAGATTAAGAGTCTTATGCTCTCATGCTCTACCGACTGAGTTCCTCTCAGTTGCTTGTGAGGAGGGGCATGTCAGCTAGGGAAATTACCGTGGCAGTGCAGTGTTAGTGGCAAGTTGTTTTGTTATGAGAAGACCCAGGTGTCTTCCACCCATAGCCATATAGGAGCCACTCTTCTGTAATGTTATCCTGCGCTGCTGGGAGCAGTATGTGAATGGTGGAATCATGTGAGTCTTTCCTAAACAATGGTCACTCAAGGCCCAAGCAGTGTGCTGCAGCTACATATTTACGCCATTTCCTGAAAACCCACAGTTGGAAAGGATCTCATCAACAGATAGCTCAGTTGGTAGAGCATGAGACTCTTAATCTCAGGGTCATTCATGGGTTTGGGCCCCACGTTGGACAAAAAGATTCCTGCATTGCAGGGGGTTGAATTAGATCAGGGTTTCCCAAACTTAGTGTTCTTGGACTACAATTCCCATCATCCCTGACCATTGGTCCTGCTACCGTCCTAGGCATGATGGGAATTGTAGTCCAAAAAACAAACAAACAAACAGCTGGAGACCCAACTCTGGGAAACCTTGGACTAGAAAATCTTCGTGGTCCCTTCCAACTCTGCAATTCTATGAAAGGTAGCTCCCATGTGGCTGTGACGGGGGGGGGCACCCCATTCCATTTAAGGCAAAGCAAATGTACTTATTTCACTGGAAAACTCTTGGAGCACGTACAGTAAAACTGGAATGGGGGTGGCGGTGGGATTTGCAAAGGTATCTTAAATCCTGTGGGAGTTTGCATTAGTGGAACAATTTCATTTCAGCTTAATTATTTCGCGTGCCTGGAGAATGAATTTTCTGGGCTCTTGTGGGACTCTTGGAAGTGTAAAAATAGATGAGTATGTGACAAAGAGAAGTGTTGCTTAATTGTTCCCCCTCCCCCCCTTTTTTTTGGGGGGGGGATTGACTGATCCCATGCCCTGCTAGGAGCTCATTAGTGGGAATTCAACAGGACTAATAAAAATGTCTCTTTTGCAAATCCCAGAACAGTGATTAGTCCTGGAAGTCTCTAATGGAGTTCTGTTCCTATAGAAAAACTTAGAAGATCCTTGATTTGTTTTTAATTAAGTATTTCAAATTCATATTTTTAACTACAGCACATTAAGTCCCTGCTGGTCTATGACCAAAATAACTAATGAGTACATTTATTGATGTATATGATTATGAAAATAGAAGAAGAAGCTATATGTGATTTATATCCTGAATAAATTGTGTGTGCTGATACTACACAATTTCGCCTTTGAATATTTCACCTACTTGTACAAACATCTCATGACACTGTAATATATTTGACTTAAAAGAAACTTATACATCCTTCTTGGTCACCAGAAAAACCGAGATGCAATTGCAGGTTAGATATTGGGGACTATTAAAGCAAGAAACCCATTGCTTGGTTAAGCTACCGTTAATATGCAATGACAAACCTAGACAGCATCTTAACAAGCATAGACATCACCTTGCTGACAAAGGTCCGTATAGTTAAAGCTATGGTTTCCCCAGTAGTGATGTATGAAAGTGAGAGCTGGACCATAAAGAAGGCTGATCGCCGAAGAATTGATGCTTTTGAATTATGGTGCTGGAGGAGACTCTTGAGAGTCCCATGGGCTGCAAGAAGATCAAACCTATCCATTCTTAAGGAAATCAGCCCTGAGTGCTCACTGGAAGGACAGATCCTGAAGCTGAGGCTCCAATACTTTGGCCACCTCATGAGAAGAGAAGACTCCCTGGGAAAGATTGAGGGCACAAGGAGAAGGGGACGACAGAGGATGAGATGGTTGGACAGTGCTCTCGAAGCTACCAACACGAGTCTTACCAAACCGTGGGAGGCAGTGGAAGACAGGAGTGCCTGGCGTGCTCTGGTCCATGGTGTCACAAAGAGTCGGACACAACTAAACAACAACAATATGTGCAGACTGCTATTAGTTTAGCAGACTGGTGTTGGAAATGACTTGTTAGGAAGCATAGCCAATTCTTCAGCTTGTAATCTTTCAAACTTTCACTGGAAATGTTACTATTTCAACCCACTGGGTAGATGTGGTCATAATGGGTGGTATTCAGCTAAGTTTAGTGAATTAATGAACATGACTAAACTAGGTTCATTGATTTCAATAGGTCTCCCTGAGTAGAACTTAGAACTTAGCGTTTTAGCAAGCTAAGTGTACACCTTTGCCTCGCCTCTCTCCTCTTTCATTTGTGTGCTGGTTTTGGTGCTTTGTTCTTGGTTCATTTACACCAGAGTTTTGTCTCAAATGGGGAGCTCTGGCTTAATGTCTGCTTATCATCTAGGACAGTGTTTCCCAACCTTGCGTCTCCAGCTGTTTTTGGACTACAATTCGTATCATCCCTGACCACTGGTCCTGCTAGCCTGGGATGATGGGAGTTGTAGTCCAAAAACAGCTGGAGACCCAAGTTTGGGAAACACTGATCTAGGATATGAAACCCAGAGGCCTGTCTAAGTTACAACAGTGGATGTTTAGACTTTACCCAGACCTAGTTGCTGTGGAGGTTGCAAATGTTAGTTTATTTGAGTACCGGTATTTCCCAACTAAAGACCAGGCAGATCTGATATGTTTATTTGTGTGTCCAGCCTTCCGTTTTGCCCAAGCCTTGGGCTGTGTAGAAGAAGAAATGCTCTCCCTTTTAAAATATTTTTCCCCATCATCATTTTGTCTATGTCATTTTTCTCCCAGTGCAGAAAAAATATGTGCTATTGCCAGGAGAGAGGGTGATAATCCCTTTAGCACCAGCAGGAAAGAAGAGGGGTTGTAAAGCCAGGGAGATTTCATGTTTGCAGCAAGTTATTTTTGGTAATTAGCCATTTACAGAAAAGGCGCATGAAAGCAGCATACCATAATTCAGAGGAACTGCAAATTGCAAGTCTAATGTTAGCTAGAGCTGGCAATGTTAATCCCTTCTCTGCTCAATTTATGATTTCTTTCTTTTTCTTACAGGAAGTCGTCTGAACAAAGATCTGAGACATTATCTCAACCAGAGGTTTCAGAAAGGATCTCCAGATCACGAGCTGCAACAGACTATTAGAGATAACCTTTATCGCCACGCTGTGCCTTGTAAGTAGCTAACAATTCATCTAGTGAATTTAGTATAATAAAACTAAAAGCAAACAAACAACCCTTTGGTGCTAACTTTTTGATGACAGCCAATGGGGCTGCTGTGTGGAGACCTGGGTTTTTTTGTTTAATTTTCTTACTAGGAAGAGATGCTTGCTTCCGGTGGTGGTTAAGAAAATGCTGGATTTGCTTTGTCACCAGTTGCACAGAGTGCTTGGATGGAGAAGGTTAAGAAATTAGGGAGAAACAGCCTAGTGGTTAAAGCACATGGTTTGCCAATAGGAGGTCCCAAATTAAATCCCTGACATCACCTGTTTAAAAGATCAAGTAGCAGGTGATGGGAAAGACCATGGAAGGCTACTGATGACAATGGGCTAGATTGAACAATTACCTGGCCCAATATTTGGCAGCTTCAAATGTTCCATAGTGAATGTGGATCAATGAAGAGAGCTTCATAAGTTCCTGTTAACAATATGAAAAACGTTGGTTTTGACCTAAAAGCTGCCTTTGACTCAAAAGCCGCCTTTCACCCCAAACCAACAATTTGGTTACTTCTCCCCCGGTATACTTGGATATCTGTGGAGGGCCCTTCGGTTTGAACAACAACAACAACAACAAAATGTAAAGGCAGGATAGCTGCCCTGCAAATTGGAAGCTTCTCAATACTCAATCCTGACTCTTTAGCAAAGCGTTGTATCTCCTTTCTCTTGACAGGCCAGCTTTTACGGAGTTGGTGTTAAACTTCAGTCCATCTTCCTGACATTTCCTTACCTGCTAATTTTCATGTTTTATGTGATCTTTCACACAGCTTAAAAGCCACTTCTGGAAATGTTGCAGAATCTAGCATAGGTTTAGTGCTTTTAAAAGGTTTAGTGCTTTTAATTGTTTCCAGAAAAAGACAAATCCGTTTGCAACCCCGTCAACTCAGAAAAATGCAGGAGTTTTGTGTTGTAACTTTACCACAGTTTTCATGATCTGCCGCTCATGTGACACGGTTTGGGGTGGTATCCTGGCATACAGTTCTTCCCTGCCCTTTAAAATTCAGCGCAACGGGGTAGTACAGTGGTACCTCGGGTTACGAACTTAATTCGTTCCGGGGGTCCGTTCTTACCCCGAAACCGTTCTTAACCTGAGTTACCACTTTAGCTAATGGGGCTTCCCGCTGTCGCCACCACACGATTTCTGTTCTCATCCTGGGGCGGAGTTTGTAACCCAAAGCGTTTGTAACCCGAGGTATATTGATTTAAAAGGCACCGTTCTGTAATGCAACAGGTACTGCAATGTAGAAGGAATGTTATAACAAACAAACAAACACACACACACACACACACACACACACACACCCTAATAAAATAAAGCCCCACATCTGAATGCAGCCATATTAATTGCACAAGCAGAATGACCTATGTTCCCACAATGCAACTTGCTCACCCTTTCCTCCCCTCCCATGCCTCTGTACCCACCAAATCTGCTCCAGAGGGTAACGGGAGCCCCCAGAGTACTGTATTTTTCAGTGTATAACACGCCCCCTATTTTTGGGTACTCCAAATTAAGAAAATGTGGGGAGATTGCTCAGACTTCTTCAGCTTTGCGGGGGGGGGGGAGATTGCCAAGAGTTGTTGAGCTTTTTGGGGGGCAATTGCACAGGGTTGTTGAAGCTTTTTTGGGGAGGGATTGCCGAAAATCGCTCGCCCACACGCCTCGCCAAAGCAACCAATCACCAGTCCGCTTGTCGCCGGCAGCCACCAATCGCCCGCCCAATTGCCGCAGCGACGGCCAATCGACACCAACCCTTGTCGCAGCCACCAATCGCCACTGACAATCTCCTGCTCGCTGCACCAACCAATCCCCAGTCCACCCTATGCACTATCTGTATATAAGACGGCCCCCAATTTTTCGCGTTATTTTATAATTCAAAAACCTTGTCTTATATACGGGAAAGTATGGTATGTTTTGGGGAGTGCATCAAGAGGGGAGGCAGAAAAGGGAGCAGAATTCCTTTGCATGAACAGAAGCACTCCACTCGTGCAATTACTTTCGTGGCATACAACCCAATTAATTTTTAAAAACTTACATGTTTAAGGCTTTTATATGAATTGGGTATTTTTATCGTTGTATTCTAAATGTGTTACTTTCCTTACCCCTTTTAAAAGGCAACACGGGCTACTCATTTTTTTTAAAAGAAAACAAGATGCTGAATTGTTTTCATTTGGTCAGCTGTACTGAGTGTCAGATTTTGAGGGTCTGAAGAACTTTAGCTATAGGGAGCCGTGTGCCCTTTGAACCCCCTGGATCTGCAGCTTCTTGCCGCCAACTTTCTTGCTGCATCATCTTCCTCTTCTTTACAGTTCCAGAAACGACGAATAAAGCCAAACGAGCCTAAGTTCTGTTGGAGCATTTTTCTGCGTTGCCAAGGTTACGTTTTTGAAATGCTCTCGACTTGAATCTTTTCTCTGATTTATTGGACTTGACTGTGAGCTAAACTACTTTGCTTGCTTTTTAATCTCACCCAAGGCCTTGATTATAAAATTGGGTGTGTATTGGGGGGGAGTGTTTAGCAGGGAGATGGTTTTTTTTTAATATACATTTTGCAATTTTATTTTTAAGGAAAGGAAAGGGAGTTGGTGACACTGTGAATGGGAGACGATTCTCTTCTTGCATTAAAATGAACATCTATATTCATGGCTCACAATTATATAACCAACAGACAAACCTAGAAGGGGGAGTTGGTTGTTATGCAATACTTACCTTTTACCTTTGTAGAGCAGTTAGCTGAATAGCATTCTCTCCTCTCCTCCCCCTCCCCCTCCACCCTGGCGTTTTTTCTGCAAAGGAGCTTTCCTATGGGCTTTGGATGTGATAAAAATGTGCAGGCTTGAAACTGAATGAAGCTACTGTATGTACGGCTGTTTGGTGCTTGGAAGTGGTGAAGTGGGGGAGGGCAGGGGGAGGGAGGAGATTTTTCCAGGGCTGAAGATTAATCTGGCTGCTGCATACTAATATTTTTTTTATTCCTTGATGCACGTGATCAGAAAATCCAGTGCTCTGGGCCAATCTCTGTTGCTAATGGATTATGAAGTCTTGTATTTTGAAAATGGAATTCCCTGCTGATTATGTGGTAAACATGTTAAAGGCTCACAAGGTCACTCAAACTGAGCATGCCTTGGCTGCCTGCTGATCCTTATTGCTGCAACCAGAGGACTCTGCTGAACAGACGATTAATGGCCCAAAATGCGTAAAATGGGTCCTTTCCTCTACGTCCCTGTCCCCCCCCCCCCCGGAGTCGTTTGAAATCCTCGAAATTCGGCTCTAAGTAGTGCAGTTACATGTTACATTGCAAAACCAAACTAAGTCAAAAATCAATAAAATCGCATGTGTAGCAGGGGAGAAGGGCTGGCTGACCACCACAGAAGTGCTTGTGGAACAATAGCCGTTTTCAAAATGTGCAGCTCACTGCATTGATCAACAACCCCCGCTGCCTTTTTCTGAATTAGGAAGGAGCCGCCATACTTAAGAAAAACAGCCACGGCCGAAATTGAGCAGCCATAGGCAGCTTTACAGTTCTTGCAGTGATCAATTGGCTTTCTTTAGCTGTGGTAGAGGAGCAGTCTAATAGCCGGCCTAGCTTGATATATTCCAGCCTTTAAAAACTGCGCCCAGAACTTACAAAGAAAAATGCAGCAAAATCAACTAGTTCTTTTTATTATTATTATGCAGCTGAGTTGCATCTCTACATCTGGGGAAATGACTTAAAAGCATATGTTAAAGGTAAAGGTAAAAGGTACCCCTGACCTTTAGGTCCAGTCGCAGACGACTCTGGGGTTGCGGCGCTCATCTCGCTCTATAGGCCGAGGGAGCCGGCGTTTGTCCGCAGACAGCTTCCAGGTCATGTGGCCAGCATGACTAAGCCGCTTCTGGCGAACCAGAGCAGCGCACGGAAATGCCGTTTACCTTCCTGCCGGAGCGCTACCTATTTATCTGCTTGCACTGGCATGCTTTCGGACTGCTAGGTGGGCAGGAGCTGGGACCGAACAACGGGAGCTCTCCCCGTCACGGGGATTCGAACCGCCGACCTTCTGAACGGCAAGCCCAAGAGGCTCTTTAGACCACAGCGCCACCCGCATCCCTAAAAAGCATATGTTACTGTGCTTAAATCAAGTGTGAAAAATTGCAAAGGAAAGACAAATGGGCACTTTCTGAATCAAGGCAATATCACGCTAGCCTATCTGCAGTGAAGCCCCAAATGAGGTGTCATTTTGTTGCTAAGGTGTAGAAGAGCTTATAGATTCGCCTGTGTTTGCATTTTGTGATGTGACTGAGGGCACGAAACAGAAGGCCCTTTTACTACAGATTCTCTCATGCAGGTGCTACTAGATTTTCATTATCTTGGTTTTATTAGATTTGTGTACTCAATTTTTTACTACAATGAGCGAGAAATTATCCAAAGGAGTGAAAAGGGTAAGAGGTGGTGCTTAGGGTAATCTAAGTGTAGGGGAAATAGAAAAGGTTAGAAACAGGGATTCTAGTGGAAAGTCGAAAACAGAAGTAAAGAGAACTGTAGTGGAGTAGGAGAGTTAACTTAGTGTGCAATGGGATAGATAAATATAGATAAAAGCCTTACTGGAGAAGTGTCTGTAGGATCAGACTGCAACCAGGCCAGTGGTGAGCCTATTATTTATTTGGGACTATTCACATTTCCAGTACGCATATGCTATGCAGATAGATTCTTCTGCTTTCCAAGTGGTGTCATGTGCTGCAGCACTGAGCTAAAACTGGTTCATAAGTTCAAAATGTGAACTTCTTTCTTTCTTTCTTTCTTTCTTTCTTTCTTTCTTTCTTTCTTTCTTTCTTTCTTTCTTTCTTTCTTTCTTTCTTTCTTGAAAATAAGAATCTTTATAAGTTTTATATCCTGTTTGGTGTTTCACCCAACTATTTGTTTTCGCCTTTAGCAGCCACCCGCATTATTTTTTTCACCCTAGTAAACCATTTCAGGTTTAATTTTTCGTTACTTGTTTTTTTTTTGGGGGGGGGGAACCCATCTGCTGACCAGCATCATTGAAGAGCGGCTTCAAAGTGGCCAGAGATTAAGAGAATACAACAAAAATCAGAGCGAACACTTCCCTGAAGTTCATCTCGTAAGTTTTTCTTTATCACTTGCCAAGCAGCGTTCCAGTAAGTAGTGTGGGAAGATGGCTGATGGTTTTAGATGCCTTTGTTTCTTTATTAATTCCCAGTGCTCTTCAGTTTGCTCCCATAATTACGACACGCAAAGGGCTTCCAAAGGGCTTTGTCCTCATTGTGAGGAATCTGCAGTGGGTATTCAAGTGGTCCTAAAAGGTATTGAGACTTGAAAGCCGGTGGCCAAGAGGGAAGAAATTGCAGCTTAATGCTGAGTTATTAGTGCTCTTTACAATCTCAGACTTAGTAAAGATATGCGTCTCAAATGTAATATTCCGTCAGCAGAAAACAGTGGCATGCTCTCTCGAGTGAATTCTAAGCACCAAGAGGGAGTGGGAGCTTTTTTTTTTTTTAGCTGTCTCCTGAAGCCTAATCATGGAGTTCCATCAAGGGCACATGGAAAGGGTTAAAGCAGGCATCCCCAAACTCGGCCCTCCAGATGTTTTGGGACTACAATTCCCATCATCCCTGACCACTGGTCCTGTTAGATAGGGATGATGGGAGTTGTAGTCCCAAAACATCTGGAGGGCCGAGTTTGAGGATGCCTTCATATAGCCATCTGGGGGAAAAGGTTTTTTATGAGATGGAGCTCAGGAGCAGTTTAAAAGTAAAGTGTGATCATAGAATCATAGAGTTGGAAGAGACCACAAGGGCCATCCAGTCCAACCCCCTGCCAAGCAGGAAACACCATCAAAGCATTCTTGACAGATGGCTGTCAAGCCTCTGCTTAAAGACCTCCAAAGAAGGAGACTCCACCACACTCCTTGGCAGCAAATTCCACTGTCGAACAGCTCTTACTGTCAGGAAGTTCTTCCTAATGTTTAGGTGGAATCTTCTTTCTTGTAGTTTGAATCCATTGCTCCGTGTCCTCTTCTCAGGAGCAGCAGAAAACAACCTTTCTCCCTCCTCTATATGACATCCTTTTATATATTTGAACATGGCTATCATGTCACCCCTTAACCTTCTCTTCTCCAGGCTAAACATACCCAGCTCCCTAAGCCGTTCCTCATAAGGCATCGTTTCCAGGCCTTTGACCATTTTGGTTGCCCTCCTCTGGACACGTTCCAGCTTGTCAGTATCCTTCTTGATAGCTTAGCAAAGATCAGCAGCTGGTGACTGACCCTTTTATGCAGTTGGTTTCCAGTGTTGTCATGCTGTTTGCCTTCCATAAACTTATCCCTCTCCCTCCACAAACACCTACTTCTGCATCTTCTCCCATAGCTTATGTTAGCTTGGATATAAGTGTGCCTAGTTAAGACAGCCGTACCTTGGAAATCAAACGCCTTGTGAGTCGAATGTTTTGGCTCCCGAACGCTGCAAACCCGGAAGTGAGTGTTCCGGTTTGCAAACATTCTTTGGAACCCGAACGTCCGATGTGGCTTCCATGGCTTCCTGCAGCCAATTGGAAGCTGCGCCTTACTTTCCGAAAGTTTTGGAAGTCGAATGGAATTCCAGAATGGATTCTGTTTGACTTCCAAGGTATGACTGTAATGTATTTCCATAGTTCCATACTTAGTTGGCATAGTTAGCCCCATTTATTTCATCGGAACCCGATGTCACATCAAAATGCTTGGAGCTGAACTTTAGTCAATGTATCCAAACAGGATTTGGAAGGGAGGCTGGTTTCTGCACACCACATCCAAAATCCAGTGTTAGGTTATAATATTGCCTAATGAAGTACAGCTTGCTCATGTACTTTCTCCATTTTTGTTTTAATTCTGCCTCCCAGTTTCTCACAGTTTAATAATGTGGTCAGCACGCTATTAAAGTTTTCTCCATTGTCATATGGTTAGGAATTTACGAGCTGCTCCAGATTGAAAGAAAGTACTTCAGTTGCTTCATTCCTTAAGTTTTATGGCTGAATTGAACATTAGTTGCCCTGGTCCAAGAGAATATTGTGAGTGTGTGTGAAAGAGAGAGAGAGAGAGAGAGAGAGAGAGGTCCAGCTGCTAAAAATCAATTAGCACATAAAGCAAATATTTTTAGTTCTGCTTCTGTTAAAGGTGAAAATAAATCTCTCTGCTTAAGTCATAGCACTCTGGAAATATCCATAATCAAAGACTTGTCCTCCTTGAATAATTACGGCCTTGAGTTATGAAGTCAAGATTGCTGGGAAGTTGCCAGAGCAGATTTGTTTAAGAATGGAGAGGAGGAGGGAGGGGGGTTCCTCCTCTGATAGCCTTTTAAGAATTGCAATGTCCCGCGATGCACTTAATTAGTGATTTAAGAAGAGACACATCTGTTTCAACGAGAATTGTGAAAATTATTATTATTTGAGTGGGAATGCATAATAAATGGCCCTTGAAGGGCTAATACATCTTGAAAATGAGACGTATATTGTAAAATGATCAGGTAGATATTGGCCTGGTTTTGCATGCAGCTCTAAACTGTTCTGTAGCCTCTGTGCTTGGGTGCCCCTCTGCCCCTTCTCTGGCATAGCCACAAAACCATGGTTACAGTTATGTCTGAACCCCGACAAAGGCCTTATCTGCACGATACAGTAAGACAAACGAATGCTTACCAGGACCGCATAGGCTCTCAGAGAAGAGATCGAAAACCAGGCCAAGCAGTGGTCAGCGCCATTGCTTCCCCCCCTTTAGAAAAATAGGAGCCGGTACTCACCATTAAGTTGTTACAGAAAGTGCCACACTTTTTAACAACAACAACAACAAATGAGGTGCAGGTACTTCGTACCCTCGAGTACTCCCTGGGCGGGGGGGGGGGACACTGGTCAGCGCTAACTGCAGTTTAGGGGAACTAGCCAGCTTCAAACTGTTCTTAATTATCTTGTCTTGTTCCCCCTCTAAATACAAATGACAGTTCTTGGCTTAGACAAAGTGAGTAACCACGCTCAGTTGAAAATGGATGCAATCTCTTTCTTGCAGTTGCACCAGGAGAGGGGAGGGGGAGGGGTTTGTATGCAAGACCAGGCTTGTTCTTATACTACTTGTCATGATCCTGAAGTCAGATTCCTCTTATTTAGGGTGAGAGGGGATGAGGATGAGGACGAGGACTCAGAAGCAGAGAAGGGGAAGGGCAGGCAGACCCCAACCCAGAAATGCTTTGTCAGATAAGTTTCTGGTGCTAGTGCCCCTCTGGTCCGAGGATGTAGCATTGGTATCTTCAGAGGACTGCTTCTCAAAGTGTCTACCCTGCTTCTTTGGAATAGAAGACTGGGGGAATGGAATGTGGTCTTTTAACTGAAAAAGCACCTTCTAATGAAGGTGAGGCTGGCAATAGGGATGTAGAAACGGCAGAGCTCTGATCTCCTAACGTTGGGGGTCCCAAACTGTGGCCTGCGGACTTCATATGGTCCATGGCCTGTCTGCTTTACACCTTCATATTGCATGTTTATTGCTGATTTTGTTTCTTACATTTTCATTTTATCGCATTACAGATTGAACTCTCTGGAATTCAAACTGTAACGCAGTAAAACACAACACAAGAAAGCACACATAATCAAGTGCAGTGCATTAGAAATGCTACAAGAGGCAGAAAAATCTCTAGTCTGCCAGGACGCTCAGCGATATTCATATGGTCCGGGGGGGGGGGGAGGAAGAAGTGTGGGAGCCGCTGCCCAATAGTCCTGCTTGTCTTCCAACTAAATTACATGTTAACATTGCATCCGAATGCAGCCGCTAGAGACATGCATAAATTACTTTGCATCACAGGCCGCAGATATTGAGCTCGCTCAACCTTGTAAATAAGCTGACAAAAGGAAGTCACCTGCAAATTTATTTACTAGTCTGCTGCGGACTAGCAGAGGAGGTCCTGCTGCATTTCTGCACTGGGTGCTGAGGAGAGGGATTCTGTGCTCTCGCAGCCCGTTTGGTTCCTATGCCTTGCAGAGAGGAGGGACAGAGTGCTCCATTCATAGAGTGCAAGAACTTTTGCAGCCTTAGGTGATTCCTTCTTTCACTACTGCTGCCCCTTCTTACCTCCACCACGGGCTCTGTCTGTCCTCAACCTGCCCACTTACCCATTGACTCCTGCTAACACAATGACAACACTGTGCCTTGGCCTCTCCACTCTGCTCCACTTCGCTCTGAGAAAGGGGTTGGGGAGCTGAGGTGTGGCCAGTACTGCAGCTACATTAACAGTAGCAAAACTGTTAACAAGTAAACAGGTGGGCAGGGAGAGAGGAAGAGCGAGAGAAGGGCAGGAGAAGGGGGCCAGGTATGATTCTATAATAATTTATAATAATAATTTATTATTTGTACCCCGCCCATCTGGCCGAGTTTCCTCAGCCACTCTGGGCGGCTTCCAATCAAATATTAAAACAATACAGCATTAAATATTAAAAACTTCCCTAAACAGGGCTGCCTTCAGATGTCTTTTAAAAATAGGATAGCTGCTTATTTCCTTGACATCTGCTGGAAGGGCGTTCCACAGGGCGGGTGCCACTACCGAGAAGGCCCTCTGTCTGGTTCCCTGTAACCTCGCTTCTCGCAATGAGGGAACCGCCAGAAGGCCCTCGGCGCTGGATCTCAGTGTCCGGGCTGAACGATGGGCGTGAAGACGCTCCTTCAGGTATACAGGACCGAGGCCATTTAGGGCTTTAAAGGTCAGTACCAACACTTTGAATTGTGCTCGGAAACATACTGGGAGCCAATGTAGTTCTCTCAGGACCAGTGTTATGTGGTCCCAGCGGCCACTCCCAGTCACCAGTCTAGCTGCCGCATTCTGGATTAAATTGCAGTTTCCGGGTCACCTTCAAAGGTAGCCCCACGTAGAGCGCATTGCAGTAGTCCAAGCGGGAGATAACCAGAGCATGCACCACTCTGGCGAGACAGTCCGCAGGCAGGTAGGGTCTCAGCATGCGTACCAGATGGAGCTGGTAGACAGTCGCCCTGGGCACAGAATTAACCTGTGCCTAAAGAACCATACGGAAGCCTTGGTGGCTGGATGGGTTTGTGGGTTGGTCAGATAAGATGAGCTAGTTAAGAGGGGTCAGGTCACTAATTTCTTGCTGCCTAAGGAAATTGCCTCATTTGCCTCTTGATAATGCCAGCTCTGGCCCTCCTCCCCCAGGAACCCACTTAGTCTCTTGCATAGAATCCCAGATGTTTCCCTGCATGCGGTTCCTTGTTGCCTATGGCTACCAGGTGAGTGCTTCAGTACAAGGATGAGCTCAGCCATAATCCAGGAACTCGGAAAATGAGAAAAGAACGCAGTTGACAAACTACATTTCTTATTAACTCTCTTTTGAGGAGTCTTGTTTGTTTCAGCAGCCATGCATGGTGACTTTAATGGGTGTGTGTACACAGCCGTATGCCAGAATAGTTGGTGGCATTAGTTAGTTGTTCATTAAAATTATATCCCTCCCCTCTTCCCAGAGGAGCCCAGGGTGGCAAACTGTGTTAAAATAATAATAAAAATAAAAACGCATTGAAAACAATTCCAATGCAGATGTAGACTGCGAAAGATCTCAACTTCAAAGAATTGATGAAAGAGGAAAAGGTAACCTTGTCTGTTATTCAAGAGGAAGGAATTCCAAAGAGTAGATGCTGCAGCCACTAGCTCTCAAACCCTCAGTGAGTTAGGGACTTGCCCTGCATGTGAAGACAGGCTCTGGTGGATTGAGTGAACGAGACCGATAGTCCAACGTTCAAGAAGGCGGTTTCTGCATGTGCTGTAGAGGGAAGGGAGGGGCAGATGGGGCTGGTCAACCTGGGAAGGTTGCTATTCAAGGAAAAGGGAAACTCTTATCCTAAACCTCTGCTACCTTGTGGCTATACTCATTTGTGAGAAAGGCTTTGGGAGTAAACCCCACACAAATCTGGAATGTAGTCCTTAATGGCATCTTGTAACTCCTGCAGGCAAGCTGGTGCCAAATGTCTTGCTCTGCTTTCCTTTGGAGCACATCAGCAAGCCTGAAAGATTGGTGGGCTTGTCATCTGGGTAGCTCAGGATCTCCATACACACTGTCCAGGCTTGTGCCCCAGAGAGGTCAACTTTGGTGCTGCTAATGCAGCAAAAACAATGCAGGAGGCAGCAATTACGACTTACTTGTCTCTGTAGCCACAGCAGGCGCTGTGATTCTCCAGCTATTTGACTTCACCTTCGGAGGCGCGCTCCATTGTCTCTCAAGACAGATGGATGCCAGTAGCAACAACAACAACAAAAATGGGAAGCATCTTGAAACATGCAGGGCAGCTCTCAGCTGTGGGTGAGAGATTGTGTAAGGTGCTAGATGGGGCTGGGCGATATCTGGTTTTCAACATCATGATATATCACCAGCTAAATATCACGATATATGACAATATATATCTGTAGCGGCAGGGGGCATTTCTGGGCCTTCCCATGGCAGCAGAGGGTCCCGCTGTACCTCCTCACAGCGGCAGAGGGTGCGCCTCGCTTCCCCGCAGCAGCCGAGGGCTTTGACAAGGCTCCCTGGTGGAGGGATGTAAAATGTAAGAAAGTAGTTGATTTAATAAAAAGATGAAATAAACTTCCATATATTATATTTAATATATTTTCAACTAATTTATTAGTTCAAGTGATTTATTAGTCAAGTTGCATCTGCTTCCCCACTCAGAGGTATTAAGTGGAATCTGTGCATGCATAAGCCCCACTGAGTTCAACTAAACTTACTTATACTTTGCTGGGAGTAAGCCCCATTGAATTCAGTAGGGCTTGCTTGTGAGTAGACACACATTTGCTTTCACTGCTTACTGAGAAACACCCTCCCCATCATTCTCACACAGTACCCAACCTCCCATTCAGCATAAGGCAGCTAGCTAAATTTTCTCCCCTCCATTTTACCCCCCACAGAAGCCCCCCAAAGGCCCCAATCTCACCAATTCTCCCTTTTTATCAGAGGGAGGGAGGGAGGGCAAGCAAGCAAAAAGATAGTCTCCTTTAATTTTTTTTTAAGCCCTTCCTTTTTAATATGGAGGAAAGCTATTTAGGGGGAACCAACAACATAAACACCACCAGAAAATAACAATAAAAACTCTTCCCCCTCTTTTTTTCACTGGTGGGGAAAAAAGAAGCTCTGTGAGGAAAGAAAGAAGCTCTTTCCAGTTCTTTGTTTACAGTCATACCTCATGTTGCGTCCGCTTCAGGTTACGTGATTTCGTGTTGCGTCCCATGGCAACCTGGAAGTACTGGGATGGGTTACTTCCTGGTTTTGCCACTCGCGCATGCACAGAAATGTTAAATTGTGCCATGCGCGTGTGCAGACGCAGCACTTCAGCTTGTGTCAGTTCTGTGTTATGGATGGGCCTCCAGAACGGATCCCATCCGTAACACAAGGTTCCACTGTACTTCTTTGTTTACTTTGCCACTGGATCTTTGATTGTCTGGCTGTGGGGGTTCCCTTCTGGTTGTTATCCTTTAGGAGGGAGGAGGGAGAGAGATCACACAAAGCTGGAAACACCATTATCTCCTAAGTATCTGTAAAGTATCAGTTCAGCTGAGCTACCCCCTGGGAAGCTGTTATGTCTCCACCTTTTTGTTCACCTGAATATATTGCCTTGTTGAAAACACTTACCAGGATGCACCTTAGAGACCAACTAAGTTTGTTCTTGGTATGAGCTTTCGTGTGCATGCACACTTCTTCAGATACACTTCAGATACTTCCAGTGTATCTGAAGAAGTGTGCATGCACACGAAAGCTCATACCAAGAACAAACTTAGTTGGTCTCTAAGGTGCTACTGGAAGGAATTTTTTTTATTTTATTTTGTTTTGACTTACCAGGATGTTATTTTGATACCGATATTCAATGATATGGTGATTTATTGCACAGTCATAGTGCTGGATTGTATGGTCCCATCCCAGAGTTCCCAGAATCTGGTTTCCACTACTGAATGAATAATTTTTCTGAAAGCACTCACATATGTTGCTTAATATGCCATTACTTATTAGTCAGTGACTCAGCTGAATGGAGGAACATTCTGCGTGAAGAGTACTGTATTTGGGATCATATTAGGAGACGGTTTAAAATATTTTTGGGCTGCATTTTTGTACTCTTATTTTGTAAGTGATGCTGAGACATTTGTGTAAAAGGAGTAATAAGTTTAAACAAGCAAGCAAATCATAAATAAAGAAGGCCATTTGTGCTGTCTGGTCTCTAATTGGTATCTCTCATGCAAGTCATCGCTCAAATGCCGCAGCATCAAGTAATAAATATGCATGTGTGAATCCGCACAGAGAGAGGCTTTCTTTCTGCTACAGGTTCTTCTGCTTGGCAGGGAAGCTCATTTGCTTCTGTGCTTTCCTTGGTGGCTTTGTGTCAAAATCCAGTCCTCTCCACACTCACAGGAGAAAGAACCCAAGGTGACTGTTAAATGTTATCCAAGAGAATGTAAAGTGAGAAGAGAAGGCGAAATACTGACCCTTTAATCTGAAGTGAACCATCTGTGTTTGATTTCCACATCTTGCTGAGTTTTCAGCTAATGTGAATTCACAGTTTGTTTCTCCATTTGGTGCTCCCACATGCTAAGCAAATTGGTCCCAATATGTGCTGATGAAACTCAAGAGAGGTCTGCTTGCAGAAGTTTGCTTCTGCCTGAGAACATTCATGTTTCTAGCTTGCCATAAACTTCTTGTTTGTTGGCGATCTGTTGGGAATACCTTTCTCCTTGACCTAACTGGGTGAAGTGGAAATGTAGAGGTCTAAGGTGGAGAACGTGAGAACAATTTGCTTACATGTGCTTATGCATCTCCCAAGTTGTCTATCCTGCTGCTGCTATTATTATTAATTTATTTCCACAGCAGGTTTTCCCTGGCAGACAGAGTTCTTTAAAAAAAACCACAGTGTCCCCGTGAAGTATGCTGAGCTGCATTTTCCCTACTCTTACCAGCTCCCAAGTCTAAGCCCTGGAAACTGTAGCATTAATAATAATAATAATAATAATAATAATAATAATAATAATAAATGTTATTTATACCCCGCCCTTCCCAGCCGAAACTGGGCTCAGGGTGGCTAACATCAATAAAGTTACAATAAAGTATAAAAGAAAGAAAAAAACGTTAATTAAAATACAGGTTAAAATACAATTTAAAATTTAAAATGCCGCTTCATTTATCGCCCATAATCAAAACCAAAAGGGGAGGAAACATCAGACTGAGTCCAACCCGAAGGCCAGGCGGAACAGCTCTGTCTTGCAGGCCCTGCGGAAAGGTGTCAAATCCCGCAGGGCCCTGGTCTCTTGTGACAGAGCGTCCCACCAAGTTGGGGCCAGTACTGAAAAGGCCCTGGCCCTAGTTGAGACCAGTCTAACAACCTTGTGGCTCGGGACCTCCAAAATGTTGTTATTTGTGGACCTTAAGGTCCTCTGCAGGGGATACCAGGAGAGGCGGTCCCATAGGTACGAGGGTCCTAGGCCGCATATATAGAGAGTCAGAGATTTGTCACTAAATCCTGGTCCCGTTATGAGGTGATATCCATTCCTGAACAAGTACTTTTCTAGCTATACCATTCATGTACCAAACCCCCACACAAATGGCACTTAGGGCTGCTTTTTCCAAATATAGCTGCCATAGGGAACAGCTGCCATGCAAAGGACATTGGTGCTTTAAAGTGTCTGTGACATGACTCCTTTTTTTGTGTGAGAAGCAGCCCTTAAATAGTATTCTCCCTAGCTGCTCCTCCAGAGACATTCCAGAGCCTGTGTTAGCTTTTGGAACTGTTTCAAGGCTCTTTATACTTGAACTGGCATTATGTGATAAGAGTTTCTTTCATTCCTGTTGCACCATTGCGTGTGACATGTAAAGCTCCCTGCCGGGCCTGGTAAATTTTGCAGACAACCAGGCACCTTTTGGAGGGCATGTACATTATACTTGACTGCCAAGCTATAGCGCAGAGCAATTTCTAAGGAGGAGCATGTGCTGGCTCTCATAGGACTTGGGGCCAGTGAGAACCTGCATATGCTTTTGGAGTTGGACAGTCTTCCAACTTTCAAGAGAGCCAGCGTGGTGTAGTGGTTGAGAGCAGTGGACTCGTAATCTGGTGAACCGGGTTCGCTTCCCCGCTCCTCCTCATGCAGCTGCTGGGTGACCTTGGGCTAGTCACACTTCTCTGAAGTCTCTCAGCCTCACTCACCTCACAGAGTGTTTGTTGTGGGGGAGGAAGGGAAAAGGAGATTGTTAGCCGCTTTGAGACTCCTTAAGGGGAGTGAAAGGCGGGATATCAAATCCAAACTCTTCTTCTCTGGCCTATAGCTTGGAAATCAAGAACAACAAACATGGAGGTGGATTGGCACCCTAAGGAACGCCCCACCCTGTGGAATGCCCTCCTATCAGATTACAAGGAGATGAGTAACTATATAACCTTTAGAAGACATCTGAAGGCAGCCCTGTATAGGGAAACTTTTTAAGGTTTAGTGTTTTCATATACAGTGGTACCTCAGGTTACATACGCTTCAGGTTACAGACTCTGCTAACCCAGAAATATTACCTCGGGTTAAGAACTTTGCTTCAGGATGAGAACAAAAATTGGACAGTGGCAGCGCAGCAGCAGTGGGAGGCCCCATTAAATAAAGTGGTGCTTCAGGTTAAGAACGTTTTCAGGTTAAGAACGGACCTCCGGAACGAATTAAGTACGTAACCAGAGGTACCACTGTATGTGAAATGGTCTCATGAAAGTGGGCCCATCTCTCTCAAGACTTGGAAGTAGACAGGGAAGCATTTAAAACAGAAGAACTGGGAAGTTTCCAGGAGAGCCAGATTAAGAAAGTCTGCAGATGAATGACAGCAGCACCACTTTCGCTAATAATGTGGGTGCAAAGTATGCCTTGATTTCCCAAGAGGCTTAGTAAATGGTTCCGGTACCCAATGAGCCCACAACTAGGCACAGACAAGTGTGACTGAAACATCAGAAAAGGCGAACCCAGGGGTCAGATCAGATGAATAAGCGAAGCTACCCTAAATTGAGTCAAGCAATTGGTCCGTGCAACTAGGGTGTCTTTCCTGTTTCCTGATCTTTTAGTAGGGCATGTCAGGGATTGAACATGGAACCTTATGGTACATTCAAATCACGTATTTTATTCATTGAGCTATGGTCACTTTCACTATAAATGAAAGGATCCTGAATGGCTGTTCACAAGCCAACTCCCAACTCTCACGGGATGCTAAGAAATGTTGGGAAGCAGGTAAGACCCTCACAGTTGGTCCCATAGGGTTGGCAGAAGAGGACATGACCTTGCTACAAATTGTCTGTAACCAGGAAAATCAAAGAAATGGTCCAGGGATAGGCGATGCAAGACGTGAAGGTCTTGAATGCAAGCTTCTGTATGAGCTTGTGCCCACTGCCCTGCGTCCTTCCCAAATCTGCTCTAGAGGGTTGGGGAACCCCTACAACAGATTTAGGGGGACTTAGGACAGGGGAGGAGGAAGTTCTATTGTAAAAGCGGAAATATTTGCACGGATGGAGCAAAATAAAATCTTTATCTGCTGCTTTTTGCTGTGGTAATGATATTTACATGCATTTTAAAGTTTTGTAAGCCACCTTGAGGGCAATATGCTATGAAAGGTAGGTTAAAAAACACATACTCCAGTTTAAAGAAAGAGAGGATCATAGCTATTGCTGATGTATACATGTAAGCAAATTTCAGGAAGAAAGGCAAAACCAGGCTTCCTCAACCACGGCCCTCCAGATGTTTTGAGACTACAATTCCCATCATCCCTGACCACTGGTCCTGCTAGCTAGGGATCATGGGAGTTGTAGGCCAAAAACATCTGGAGGGCCAAGGTTGAGGAAGCCTGGGTAAAACAGTGGTCTCGAGCATAACCCTTGACCAGCCTGATATAGATGGCGGCGTCCCCCGCCTCCACCCAGCTTGGTTTATCCCTACTACTGACTGTAGTTAGGGTGCCAGCAGCATCAGTGGAAAATGATGCCACCTAGGATGCCTGGGAATACTGCAGACCAGCATTAGGCCAAGGGTCATGTATGTACCGTAGTTGCAAGCATCTCTGGGGTTGTGGAAGCAAGGTTGTTGGAAGAACTGGGCACACAATTAGGAATTAGTAAATTAGTAATTAACTATGCGTATGTGTCTAGAGGAGAAGCATTTCAAGACTGTTTCCTTTACGTTGGTCTGCAGAGATACAATGAAGTTCAAATGAATAGTTTGACGTGGGAGGGGGAAAGGGCGCATGTGCTTTTTTTTGCGAAAACTTTCTAGTAATGTCCAAAAGTGCCCCTGCCCTCTTGTAGTAATATTTCAGGTATTGCCCTAAAAGCAGGCGAAAATTGCCTGCCCTTTCATCCTGAGGGCAATGCTGATTTTTTGATTTCTGCACCTCGGCTATAAGGGCTGCTACCCACCTAGTAATTCTCCAGCTCCTGCAGCCAGTCCAGTTAATCAGCCTTTGAACTAGGATTGATTTCCCTCCTCATTTTGATCCCCCCTCCTCCATTAAAAAACACGCCCTGAACTGATTGTAAAGGATGGAGATCACCCCAGATGCACACACCTGCTTGACTCTTCATGAATCACAACAATAATTAGATAACATTGCAACCTGTCTCCATCATCAGCAACACCATCATTATTTAACGTCGCGCACATGCATAAGTTTCAGTAAATGTCCTTCTGGGAAACGAGATTTTGAGAGAGGAGCAAAATGTCTATGAAGGAAAAAACCGAGAGAGAAAAAAGAATGCCTGGTTTTGGCCTAAAAATAAATCCAGGGAAGGGGGGGGGGGAGAAACCGAACTGCTGCATTTGCTACAGACACATGCATACATATATATTCATTCTCTAGTTCTGTTGCCTTGCAAACGAGGGCAGTACCATTTCAACACTTCCCTGGGCGTCCTCCCAGACAAAGGCAGAGAGAAAATTAAAAGGGAGATGTGGAGAGGTGGGGGAAGGGGGGCTGGAAACCCCTCCTTAGGTATTTCACATTTCAACACACACAGGTGCTTTTTAATCCCCCCTGGCCTACAGTGTCGACACCTCAAGGAATAGAAGGAATTGTGATGTAATGCTCTTTTTTCCCCTCACACTCCCGGCTTTAAACACAGATGGAAGTTGTTGTCATGTGTTAGAAATGTCACCAGTAATATAAAAGGCAGGCTCCTTCTTTTCCCCTTTTTTCTGTGCTGTCAGCTGCCGCCACCAGCTTATTCTGTCTCTCTCCCCCCGCCCCACCTTCCTCCAAAACCCTCTTTTCTTCCCCCCCCCGTCATGTGGCAAAAGCTGTGATGCATGTAAGCATCTGCCACCCCCACCTGACCCCCTCCCACTTCTGAGTCTTGCTTTTCCTGCCTTCTTTCCTTTTTTTATTTTTTTAAAAAATCCCCCCTTTTTTACTGCAGTGTTGAGGATCATTACATGCACAGGAGAAAATATCTCACAAAGGAAGGATTAATCTGGTAGCGGTGCTTGAATTTCGAAGGACCCAGGCAAGTCAGAATGCTGGTTTGTGTGTGTGTGTGTGTGTGTGTGTGTGTGTGTGTGTTTGTGTGTACATGTTCTGGGTGTGGGATATTCTCTCTCTCTCTCTATCTGTGATGCCGAAGCAAGAGATGCTTAAAAGCAGCAAGTGGCGGTGGTGGCGGCTGTGGCGGTATTTTACCGAGCCAAAAGCCCAGGTTTTTCCTCCTGCTCCAGGGGGAAAGGAGCTAGAAGCTAGAAATGGGGAAAATTGGGTTGGGATGGGGAGAAAGAGAGGCAGCTGGAAAAGGTGGAAGGGGGGGGGAAGGAGGTACAGCCCCTCTGCCACCCTGTCTGAGTTCAGCTTGGGAGGACAGATGGCTAGTGCCGCTTCTCTTCCCCCCACCCCACTCTTCTCTCTCTCTCTCCCCCCCCCGCCCCACAATTCATCAAGCAAGCTTTACGTGAGGCCCATTCGCCAACGGGTTGCGCTGTGAAAAGCGGGGTCAATGGGCACGAATAGGTTGAGATCAGGACCAGATGCCTGCTGAACAATGGGGCTTTTGAGCGAGATGCAAGGGGAAGCGTGGCGCTCGCTTTGTCTTGCCTCCGCATTGCAGGTTGGAACCGGGCAGCTATATTTTAATGAAGTGCATTCCAAAACGTGGTCGTCAGTCTGTGGCGGGGGGGGTTCCGCACCCCCCCTCCTCCTGCCAGGGAAGGGTGGCGCGGGAGGGGTGGGGGAAGGAACATGTCAAAAGCGGCTTGGGGTTGCAGGGGAAGGAGGGCGAAGGAAGCCCAGCAGTCCAATGGATTGCACAGTGGAAGAAGAACAATGCTGTCTCGGTTGTTGTTGGCGGTGGGGGTGAGGGGGGGGGGCGGGGAATCCATCCGTACATCCCTGTGCATTTCAATAGGGTCCGGCAGGTGCTGTGCAAAACTATTTCCTTGCGCTGTGTTTTCGCCTGCAGCTTAGCCAAAGGATGAGGGGTGGGGTGTGCAGGGGAATTCCTTGTGTGTGTGAAGCAATTCAGTTGGATTAGAAAATGCAGTTGCTCCTAAGGCATCATTGTGGGCTTTGGCTGGGAAGGAGGGAGGGGGTGCAAATATCAGCCCCCCTTTTTTAGTTCTCCTGTGTGGTCTGTATATATATAGAAATGAGGAGCCTTTGGTTTGTGGGGAGGGATGAATGTGTGTGTGAGAGAGACAGCAAGGAGCACTTACAGAAAGAAGCTTGGTTCTGTGAGGGAGACAGCTGTGAGCTGCTACACTGATCGCCTGCTTTTGGGTGCCTGATTCTGGCAAGCAAATTATCGAAGCGGGAAGAGACTGGATGTTTCCTTAAAGGGACAGCAGAGGCTTTAATTTGCGATGCATAATCCTATAAAAGCAGTAGAACCAGGAAGGTTGATATCGGTTAGGAATGCTGGGCTGGTGGTTTTGCTTGGTAGATTCTAAGTTCAGGTAGATCTACTAACGTAGATCAGGGTTTCTTGTTGGCCGAAGAATTAAAACAACATATTTTATATGTGTGGTTCTTCTATTTTTACTTAAAAAATGAATTGCCTTGTGTTTTCACACACTGAACACTGTGTGATCTAGAATTCTCACAATGATATTCATGTTAAATAAAACATTCAATGTTATTTTTCTCCTGGTTCCCTTCAGGATGGGGTTTTGGGGGCATGGGGGTGGGGGAGGGCAATTTCTCTTTGCCCTAAGTAGTAATAGCTATGTTAACCAGTTTTATAATGGGTGATTATAGGAGGAAAATGTGTGTATTGCTGTGTGTTGACATGTCTCCTCCCACTTTCACAAATGCACGGTTGCGACTCTGAGATATTATGAGCATTGAGTTCCATTCTGCTGTTGGGGAAAGACCCGAAATGGCAAATGGGCAGCTTTGTTCCTGCAACACAGTCTCTCTCCCTCCCCCCCAGTTAAAAACAGAATGCTTCTTTGCAAAGCTTGCTTAACAGGTTGTACCTATACTGAGGATGCCTATAGGTAATTGGATGCTCAACAGGGCTTATGCTGGTTTCAGTTATGAACATTGCATGCATTTATCAAGGAAACATATGGGACTTTTGTGTGCATTAAGTGCAGTGGGGAAAGGAAATTAATATGTAGCCATGCATGGAAATGTGTGTTGGTAACCCTATGCACTCTATGTGAATTCACATAGAAAAAATAATGCAGTTATGACTGTAGCAGACCGCTGGTGCTTCCTCATTGGTCAACACTGAACTTACCAGCAAGGGTGTCCCTCCACCGCCACCCCCTCCGCCTTGTGAGCTTTGCCTGTGTGGATGAAGATTGATCACACCTTTCTTCTCAGAGATGAGTTATGATTTGCTGATCATATTGACTTGGTGACACTAGCTCTGATTACCGCCAAGCCACTTGAGATCCTCTGTAATCAAATCCTGCACATCTCACTTCATATCACCTAGTTCTGCTTATTGACCACCCCGCTGAGCTACTTAAATATCATTCTTGTGTGCAAGCAGGCAATATTTCCAAGCGTGATGTATTTTTAATGCTGACATCAATGGCAGTGGCTTCTCAAGATTAATACGCCCTTGCCTTTGCACTTCTGTTTCTTAAATGTTTTGCTTTTAAAGTAGAGCTGGTTGAAAGTGGGTCATAAAAAGGCAGGCATGGCGGGCGAAGCTGGGGTGGCATATACCGGTAACAAACTGCTTTATGGCGACCTCCAAGAGATACTATTTTTGCACAATTCTAAAAAGTAAAAAAAAATTATAGGGTGCTGTCCATCCATCCACCTATTTGGATTTCTAGACCTTCTCTATCAATTCTGTTGAGCATTTATTCATTTAAGATGGTAGCTCGTTTGGCCCCAAAAGTTGGATTAGACATATTCATGGAATACAGCCATTGTATCCATGGCTCTTATCCATGATGGCTATAAGATGGCTATATAGCTCCAGTTATATGCTGGCTCTATTTTCAAAGGCAGTATATCACTGAATATTACTTGCTGTGAGCTACTGGGAGACTCCGTTGCTGTCAAGCCCTCTTTGTGGGCTTTTTGGAGACATCTTCTGGACTATTAGAAGACCTGCTGGACCTTTGGTCTGCCCCAGCAGGACTCTCTAGTTCTTAAAACAAGCATCGAGATGGAGGGGACTAAAGCGAGCATTAAAATGTCCTAACGGAAACGTGTATAAGCTGTATAAAAGCAAACTAAACTAGATGGCAATTTAGCATTTGCTTGGACCTGTGACCCCTTTTATGGCCTCACTATGGACAAAAGCCAGACAAAAATGTTTGGTCTTTGGGCTAAATCCACAGTTGTAGTGGATGTGCTTCTACTTGCCTCTGGTGTCTCAAGTTGGCAAATGGATGGTTAACTCAAGAGGGCATTCTTTGTCAGTCTTATAGATCATGACAAGATAATAGTAAAGGGGAGGTAATTATGGGTATGATAAGCTGGAGGGCAACTTTAAGAATAGGCTATAATTTGCACCTTTAATTGTGCAAGGTATTTTGAAGTTAAGACTTTGAAACTGGTATGCTATTGTAAGATGATCCCATTGACGCATGCCGTGATTTTCCACATGAATTGAGCAGTAGTTAAAATGAACTATATTACAGTCATCTGCCCCTGTTGACTGACATATTCTAGTGTTTTTGCTGCATGGTGTTATTGGAATGCGCCTGCCCTGTTCTTAGCATTCCAGGGACAGCGGTGAATTCTAGGATGACCTCGGCCAAATGAGAGTGCAAAGCAAAAGTTGGACAAATGGTTTCTTGCTTACACCTGGCTGCTGAATATCATTCCACATATTTACCCTGCATCTTTTCCTGAAGATTCTTGGGTTGTGGGGAAGCTTTCAAGGGGGCAGGGGCAGAGATTTCCAGAGCTGCTTATCTCTGTGCTTTCATTGTTTCTTTGAATGGCCAGAGTGACATGGGTAATTCAAAGAAAGACATGGGGAGCAATCCTAAATTCCTGGGGAGAGCAGCTCCTGTTGGGTACTGTGGACCTCCTTTTCCATTGGTGGAAGGAAAAGTCGGAGGCCTTCCCAGTGCAGCAGCCGTGGCCAGCTCTCCTGCTGGCACTTCACCAGAGAGCCAGTGTGGTGTAGGGGTTAGGAGTGGTAGTCTCGTAATCTGGTGAACCGGGTTCGCGTCCCCTCTCCTCCACATGCAGCTGCTGGGTGACCTTGGGCTAGTCACACTTCTCTGAAGTCTCTCAGCCCCACTCACCTCACAGAGTGTTTGTTGTGGTGGAGGAAGGGAAAGGAGAACGTTAGCCGCTTGGAGACTCCTTCGGGTAGTGATAAAGCGGGATATCAAATCCAAACTCTCTTCTTCTTCTTCTTCACCACCAATGGGGCTGTGTGCGTGGGTATGTGGAAAGAGTTACGAGTATGTGAAAAGCTGTTGGGGTGGCATTGAATCTGATGGACTTCTCCAGTACACCCCTAGAAATGCTGAAAAGTGCTAAACATGTACAGACGGTGACCGTTCGTGTGGGGGGGGGGTTCTGTTCCTGGCCCCCACGCATGCTGGCAGAGTGCGTATAAGAGTATCCCATCCCGTTCCACCTCACCCCTGTTCCGTACCCTGTTCCGCCTTATTCCGGGTCCAAAGGGACCCACACATCAACAGTTGCACATCAATTGGATGCCCCTAACATGGTCACTGCCTGTATTTAAATGCCAGTTACTGGAAATCACAAGAGGGGAGAGTGCTGCTGCACTCAGGCCCTGTTTCTGGGCTTCCCATGGGCATCTGGTTGGCTGCTGTGAGAACAGTAGGCTGGAATACATGGGCCATGGGCCTGATCCATCTAGGCTTATTTTGCAACTGATGAAGTTATTTCCTCTCCCATTGGTGTAAATTAAACCTTTTCTATGTTTTTTGAATGCAGAAAGCAGTTTTTTTTAAATAAAAAAATGGAAAACTCGCACTCCCCCTTCACCATGGAAACTCTCGTCACCCTTTCTGGACACCATAGGTCTGTAGATCTGTAGTTAAATCAACATTTCCTAGAAGTAAAGGCAATTAAAGAAAAGCAATTGGTGGCTATCGAGTTTGAAATACATGGATGATCTACTGTGAAGCTGTGTATTAAATAAGTGAGAGAGATTTTTAAACAAAGAGTTTCTGTAGACTCCAGATCTTGACCTTTTTCCTGTCAGTAGCAGATAGAATCACAGAAGGCTTCTTAACATATCTGATACAGGTGATCTATTGCAGTTTGGCGTAAACTAAGCTTAATCCACATAACATCAAATCAGCTTCCCATAATTAGTGTTGCGGGAAGAAGTGCTTAATTGCAGAGGGAAGGGACAAACCTCTGTTAAGAAGAACTCCAAGAGAGATGAGATTTCACAAGCTCTATTGCTGGAGCACAGCTGGGGAGAGCAAGAACAGAAATGATAAATTTGGTGAAACTGAACAAAAGACACCATCAAGGGTGGTTAAGGAGTCGTAATCCCCAGAAGTTAATTATCATTGAATAAATACCTATTGAGGAAGTTTAAAAATTATTTTCACCTGACCTTGCGTAGAGGGTATGACCCAAAGAACCCATAAAATGTTACGGCTTTATTTAAATACAATGCTAAATATACCTCATTGCTCAGAATAATATAATTCAGAAGTGGTAACGCCACCTTAGAATCCTGAAACCTATTTTCAGAGTGCTCACAACAGAATCGAAAGGACCATATCCTGAACATTCTTTAAGCTGGGAGCGGATGCTTCTACTCCATCCCACATTAAATAACAAACAGGTGTTCACGCCTTTCCAGATTCTATCAAATCAACTATATCTGCAATCAGACAAACACACTGATTGATCTTAAAAGTGTATACTACTTAGATTAATATCCAGATTCGTAAATTCAGACTGAGCATATACCCTGGTGAATACAAATAGCATGCTGTGGTAAAAACAGGCTTGTCATAGCATTCAGAGTGTCTCGAAAAGGGGCGGGTGGCTGGGACACAACAGCACAAGGGATTAATTCAGCAATGCAAGCTGATTAGTTAGCTCAGGGTTCTGACTCCTTGGCTGACAGTAAGAATGCTTACATTGGATTTTAGTCATTTTTTTTTAAAAAAGGAAAGAAAACCAAGTCCTATTGGTGTGGCTCATGCATGCACTTTGAAGATCCACTTGGATGCCTTCCTTGACAGTCTTTCATTCACTCCTTGCCACTGTGCCTGGGAAATAATTTATGCTACAAATGCCTGCAAAAATAACATGCATTATAAAAAAGAAAATCTGTGCTGTTGACAAAGACGGTTGGATGTGATGTGTTGAGAAATGTGGTGCCATTTCTTTGTCACTCAAATCTTCTCCTGAAAATCCGCTGCATAGATCCCCCTCTTGAATATTCTAGTAGGTATGATGGCTGGTTTCTCTTTGTTAATCCCACATACGCTCCCTGTCTGCAGCTAATCCTGAGCTGCTGTCATTTGCATACAGGAATGAGTCAAACCCTCACCCTATTTTTAATATCCATTAGAATTTCAGAAGGCTGCTGTTTTCCACACATATATTATATTGTCGTCGTCCTCATTAATTCATACTTTCAGGTTCCAGTATAGAACCAGAATGCCATGTTAAAGACTTTTGCTTGAAAATGGGTGAAGAAAGCTTGCTCATTCTAACTGAAGATATGGTTGCATAAGGTTGGTTTACCAGGCTCACGGCTACATGAAAACCAGTGCTGGAACTATGACAGGATTCGTCCCATTCATTTGAAGTTGATTGTTGGAACACAAACTCATTTCACTCGCAGTTTCACTGCATCAAGGAGTAACACATTGTGCAAAGGAAGTTGGCTTGGTATGAGAAAATGCTCTTGGATGCCAGTGTATGTAATATTGTAAGAATACATCAATATGCATCCATGGATCTCATAAGCACATTTATGCATTTATTTATTTTGTATGCCACATTTCACCCGCAGATCTCAGGGCGGTTTATCAATGGCATGCTGGATTTTAGACAAGGGTTTTGCATTCTGGGTCCAACTAAGAGTTCTGCTTGTAGCAAAATATCATGGAGCTGTCAATGAGCCGGGTCATCCACAGGGCAGGCACACACATGGAAGGGACGGAATGCAATTAGCTTTTTATTAGCCGAAAAAACAATACAGTACAGCAGTGTCCCTGGTTTGTCTTAACTCAGTGAAGGCGTTGCTGATGCTAAGCTCTAGGCATACCCTTCCCCTCTAGCCTCTCACTCTGGTTCCCTCCCAAGCAGATGAAGGCTGCATCAAGAGGGTGGGCTCATCCTCTGGGCCTGTTTGGCGCATTGCTCACCAATGTGCAGGTTCCTCCTTGAGTGGGGAGTTAGAGGAAGAGGAGAGTCAGCAGGACTGGGAATGTCTGTGCTCACGTTTTGACTCTCGGCTTCCAATCCTCTCCTGGAGGGCCCTCCTTCTCCTGTCCCCTTCCCCTTAGAACGCTCAAGTTTCCTGTTTCTATCGGCTCCTAGCTCATCCCTTCTGCTGACTGCTTCTCAGTGTCCCACCACCAGGCTCTGGGCTCTAAGGTGTCATCTTCAGAGCCCTCCGGGGGCAGGGGACGCTCTTGTGAGACAGGTTCCCACCAGTCTTCTTCATCCAGCCAGTCCGAATCTGCCCTGGGGTAGGGTTACCATATATCCAGAATTTCCTGGACATAGCTGGCAATCGTCCTTCGCAAACAACGTCCGGGCGGAAAACGCTGAAACTGACAAAAAGCTCAACAACTTTTCTGTCTGGATTTTTACTTTTTGAAATGTGGCAACCCTACCCTGGGGGGCTCTTGGGCTGGCCTCCCACCACTCCTCATTATCCAGCCTGTCCCAGACACAAATCCAGTGACAAAGGTAATTTGTGGACAATAAAATGACTCAATAGTGCAATGAATTGCCAGGCAATGAATTGTTCATTAAAAGGAGACAGGAAGAAGAAGAAATGTGGCCCAAATGCAGGAGCTTTGAGCAAGGTCCTATGGAACCTGCTTTCTTCCTGGATCCATCTAACACTGTGTTGTCTTCCATGACTGACATTGGTCCTCCAGCCTCCCCAGCAGAAGTCTTTCCTTTCACCTGCCACCTTACTGCTGGAGATGCCAGGAGCCAAACTGGCGACCCTTCTGCATGTAAACCGCATGTTCCACCAGTGAGCTGTGGCCCTTCTGCAAGTCCTGTGTCTCAGTTGGGTTATGACCATCCCGATAAGACTTACTGTGGAGCAAGTGCAGCATATACTTTACATAAACCATATCACAAGTGCCAAACTGCATGTACCCAAAAGTGAAGCATCCAAGCTCTGACACCCATATTCCAACATTGTCTTGATTTTTATATCCTTGTGATGAAACTGAGTTGTATGTGTTTAAAATTCCTCTCAAAAGCTGTTGAGTCTTAAGATCTTAAAGGAGATGCATCCTGGTGTTAAGGCCTGATATTCAGACCTTTTGAATGCAAATTTTCAGTCCTCTTGAGATATCCAAAGCATAATTGCTGATGCTTCTTGATCCCTGTAGCTTAATTGCAGTTTCCGTTATGAAAATCTTTTTAAATATAATTAATATCTATTCAAATATTTTTGTGGTTAGTTGCATATGTTTATAGGAACCTGAGTGCTTACAGATGTCTGGTGTAATTTTTATTTTTAAATAAGAATTGGTTTATCACATATTGCTTAACCCCTGACTGACCAGGCAGGTTGATGCTGCTGAATGGTCTGGTCCCTTGTCATGCAACTATGGTTTTCCTTGCATAGCAAGGAAGAGTTAGTTAGAGGATTTACAGTATGTGAGAACTGTGTCAGTGCCTTTCTTGCCTACCAGACTTTTAGAAGACATCTGAAGGCAGCCCTGTTTAGGGAAGCTTTTAATGTTTGATGGACTACTGTATTTTAATATTTTGTTGGAAGCCTCCCAGAGTGGCTGAGGAAACCCAGCCAGATGGGCGGGGTATAAATAATAAATTATTATTATTATTAATTATTATTATTATTATTATTATTATTATTATTATTATTATTTTGCCTGTTTTGTCATTTTTTTTAACCGTAAGAATGCAGAGTGAGCCCATAATGCAGGCTGTAATGTTAGGGATTCCAGTCCATTTTTAAAAAATGTGTTCCAGTTGAGATTTCATGCAAAACTGAGGGGTTCTAAAGTCCTGAGGCAGCTGAAGAGTTTTCTGGTGGGCTTTTCTCATGCTTAATGGTGTGCTAGAGATGTTAAAAATAAACTCATTCTCTGAGGAAACTTAAAATAAAAAGCAACGTAAATTATTAAATAAAAAATAGGTTCAGCTATGTTCTACTTAGCAATTGGTAAAATTCACCCATTCGTCATTCAGAATGGGCTAGGTCTTTTCAAGTCCTGGGATAATTCTCAGAAAAAGCTCACCTATTCCTCCCAGGTGGTTTTTCGTTTTTTTCTAGACAAGAGATTTCACAATCCCTCTAGGCAGCATGTACAAGAGGAGCTCAGCAATGGAATTGAAGTTTTTTGGGGGGTTTTTTAATGTTTAATGTTCAATAAGCCTAAAGTGATTAAAAATAAATAAATCTGATCTTCACTGAATGTAGAAAACAACTCCTTCCTAACATTTGGTTCTAAAATTGTATTGAGATTCTGAGCCACAACAGTGATGGTGATGATGTAGCAATCCTTACAAATGTCCTGAAAGGTATGCTAATATTATTATCATCACTTTATTTCCAATAGGGAGCCAAGACTGGAAAAAAATATATTTGCGGAGTCCATACCTATGGTCTGGGACTCCAGTTTCACAGCCTGTCCTTATTTATTTCTGTTCTTCCTCTATCATTACTCTATGTCTGTTTTGATAATGCTGTTCCTTAAGCCTTTGTCTGTCATATTTTACATCACTGGAAACTTTTGGCAATGTGTTCTTCACTTCATAATAAACTGACCACTTTATTAAAGTTTTGTAAATATTATATTAAATATAATACAACCATTATAAAATATAATACAAACATTACCTATTATTAAAGCCTCAATATGCACTAAATGCAGATTTTTCCCATTGTCCCAATTAATTCTGTGTTTCCTAAGCAAGAGAAAAGCTACTTTTCGCTCTGTGACTCAGCTTTTCCACTAGTTAACTTGCCACAATTATTTTTCTATTTGTCTAACATCCTAAGAGAGTGATATATTATTATGAGATGTCTAATGTGCTGTTCTCATGTTGTGTGTATCAGTTTAATTACTTTTTAACCTTTCAAATAAATTATTCTAAAATGTAGCATCATTATAAGTTGATGTCAGGCCAAAAGATTGTGTTCAGGAACCCATCCAAGCTATAAAAGCTGGTGCCAGCTCCATTGATTGCCAGTTCGACGTCTTCAGAGTTCCCCAGTTTTATTGTAAATTGCCAAGATGTGTGCCACACTCTTGTGCATGGATCTACTACACTTATGGCTGAAAGTGAATATTACGCTGTGTAGCAGTGGTTCATGTATGACGTTGACGCCCCATGTCTTTTTGTCTCCATTGGAGTTGGACAGTAACTATCAGCAAATCAACAGCTGCTGATGCTTTGTTAGAACACTTCTATGCTTTGTACCAAATTCTGTGAGGCATTGAAGCATTTCTCCTGTGAGAAACTTTTGCCCCATTTGGGCCTTTTTAGTTTAGACCATGAGAACATAAGGATAACCCTGCTGGATCCAATCACCAAGGGGTCAGCAATCTTTTTCAGCAGGGAGCCAGTCCACTGTCCCTCAGACCTTATGGGGGGCCGGACTATATATATATATATGGAAATGAACAAATTCCTATGCCCCACAAATAACCCAGAGATGCTTTTTAAATAAAAGGACACATTCTACTCATGTAAAAACATGCTGATTCCCGGACCGTCCGCGGGCCAGATTTAGAAGGCGATTGGGCCGGATCTGGCTCCTGGGCCTTAGTTTGCCTACCCGTCCTATTCTCACAGTGGCCAACCAGTTGCCCATGGGAAAGCCCACAGATAGGACCTGAGCAAAAAGACAAGTAAGAAGGGACTTGGTCTGCTGCAGTAAGTAGAGTGGGTGATGTGTTTCTCCTTTTCTCATAATGCTCGCTGCCCAGGGATCCTTAAAATTAATTTCATAAACAAGTAACTCAGTAAACAGAACTTGGGGCCATCTGAATGTTGGAAGATTCAGTTGAGGAAAAGAAAAGTACTTTACACAGCGCACGGTTAAACCGTGGAGTTGACTGCTACAAGTTGGCCACCAACTTGGATGACTTTAAGAGAGGATTAGACAAATCCATTGAGAATAAGGCTATCTTGTGGATACCAGCCTCCATTGTCTGAGGCAGTATGTCTCTGAATACCAGTTGTTGTAAATCACAAGTAGAGAGAGCACTGCTACACTTGGGTCTTGCTTGTGAGCTCCTTTATATTCTACTTGTATCTCATAACAGACAGAAGGCATCCTCTTTATGAAAGGCTGTAAAGGCAACTGATTTGAGTTGTGTCACAGTTGGCTTCCTCCCTTGCCTTGCCCTTTTCAAATGCCAAAACAGCTTCCCCCACCCCACCCCCCGGTGCCTACAGGTTCAAATTGGTTTCCTCCATGGATTTTCATAAACAGAAGAATTGTGTGGACATGGCTTAGGAAACAGTGGGTGAATTCTTCTCTTCCCCACTCCCCCCGTCTATAGACATGTTTGCAAGGATTTAACACTTGAGAAAATCAGGCTGTTGGAAAGTATTGAAAATGAGCCACACACAACAGGCAAACAATTATTCCACTGTCTCTCCTGCGTTTTAATTTCTGACCTTCTTGGAAGTTAAGAGTGTGTCATTCAGACATGCTTCCTGGGAAATCTTTTGGGAATTTGTTAGTATTGGCTTCAGTTTTGGAAGGTTTGATGGGTAGTTACACAAACTATGGCCGGTATTATCCTGCAAGTTACACACTGACTGGGAGC